>OY754339.1:49731855-50981855 GCA_963573305.1 Pyrrhosoma nymphula | reverse complement strand
AACATATGAATTTTGTTTGTATTAGACAAGCACAGCAACCATAAAGTGAGGAAGACAATATGAATATAGAGGAGATGGACAGGTCTAAAGAATTTCCACGGGACCACTCTCCTGGTTAAGAATACATTTTACGCACGTTCCCTGTGGTCGGTCGCCCTCTTCGCATAACCAACCGGCCAATCAATTATTTCGTCACCAGAGAGGAGAAGAGAGCACTTTGGTCAACCCTACCCTTCGTTAACTCCTCTCATATCGCCGCTGGCGTATCGCCGCGGAGAAAGAGCGCGCCATTTTCCTCCACGGCAGAGAATCTCACGCACCGCTCGTACATCGTGTCGCAGACACGGAAGGAAGGTCACGGATAGGGCGGGACGCAAGTCTGGCACGACGATGGCGCCTCTGACAGACGAGCGAGGCGCCAGCGAGGCGCCGGCTGCCCCCGCCTCCGAGTCCGCGACACGTTAACCCAGCGAAAATAAAAAAAACTCACATCCGTTTCCCTAGCTTTTTGTCCAGCAAGTGTTGCGGAACTGGATGCAACAATTGTCTCCTTGATTATGGCTCTCCCCACTCAGGTGTGCCAACTCTCCCTATTTACGGTGGTGGGAGTGATTTTTGTACATGAACAGATTTGCGTGAAACTTTGCATAAGTTATCTCATTAGTGGTACCTATACATAAAAGTGAACAAAATTGCATCGTACCGATTTGTTTTTTTGGCAATTCATTACTATTTTAACACACCCTTATGCTACATGACATATATTTCGTAACAATTCGATTACTCATTCACAGATTTTGTTCTAAACGCGAAATAATACATTTCTTAACCTTTAAATTGTTGATAATAAGTATCAAAGTGTCACGACGAGTTCAATATTTGAAAATAAATTGTTTTTTTTATAACTTCGTACACATTTCAAATACCGTGCCAAAAACTCTAGTCATAACATTCTTTATCAAGGAAAAGTATTTAATATAATTATTGTATCATTTCCATTATTACCATTATGGTGAGTTCCAAAATGCGATTCAAACATATTTTTTCAACTCATAAAATACTATTGAAATGTGCCTACAATGACCCACGAGTACCACTCAAGCAACCTTACGAAGGTCCTATCTTGATGGTAGGAGTGGAAACAAGCATTTAATTACACCTTTTTGCTTATATTGTCCGAAGAACACTGGTTTCATTGATGATGCCCCTTAAATCTAATAGCCTGTTTAAGGTGCATAATGCGCATAATGTTCTACGATTTTATTTTTAATTAAAATAAGTCCAGTCATCATAGCCGACTTTCGCGGCTTTTCATACTGAACTTAACTGCTATGATTTTACTCAAATCTAGTAACTAACTAATAACTCAAACTTATAATGCGCAGCTTCCTAAATGTTAATAAAACTGAATCACTTGGAAGAATTAGCTTAGCTGATATTTATTATGTATAAAAACTAATTTTAATAATGAATTACCTATTCCTGCTTTTAACACTATACAAATACCAGTTTAATTTGGCAAAAGAATTAGTCGGGAAGTATGATTTGGGAGTCCTTATCCAACGATGGACACAGTTTTCTACACGATGCCAGAATATGCAAAATGTGAATCGATAAAGCAATGAATTACATGTATAGAACTAAACGGTATGGTAATATGTGCCATACTTAGAGCCTATTCACACTATTCACTTTAAATATAAATTGATCGCACATTAAAAGCATAATACGATCTTATTAGCTCTCAGGTGCTCAAAGAGAAGATATAGCCTATACCGTATATTAATCTTGATTGATAGCATCCAGTCAGAAGGAAATCACTGATTAACAGTCACAACTTTTAAGTACCCACACGTTCCCAGAGCGACCGGCAAATCACATTATCTAATTATTGAAACAAGTTTTTTTCTATTTTATGAAACGTGATTAAAGTATGAGAAGAGTTTAAATAAAAATTAAGGTGAGAAATACGTTTTTTTTATTGAGAATACATTCGATCTTCATGCCGTTACATTTCTGACGTGATCCTTGCCTCAGAACTTTATACTTTTTAATAATGTTTTCCGAGCACACGTTCTTGGTAATCTCATGGAAAATGGATTCTATTTTAAGGTATATATGTATCTCAAATGTAGAGCATTAAGAGAGTGATGTTTTAAGTTATCAATAGAAATATGATAAATTTTCCTTTTAAAAAGGCCAAGTTCATTGAATTTTTATGAGTTAACTACCATAACGTGGTTCCTTGAGGACACACTGCAAGATTGAAAATCAATACTGAATTTCAACTTTACTTTTACTCTTAAAAATATTTTGCTTTCACTGCTGACGAGTCGTAGCTTAGAAAACACATTAATAATAAAGAATCCGCAGATTAGGCAACGAACTATTATTCATGAACACTTTTTCAGGACATAGGAATGCAACTGCAGTGTCATATTTATTTCATTGCATTTCTAATGCATTTTTATTTTAGTTTCTGTAGTTCTTTGTTAATAACTCGAAAGCTAAGATAATTTGGTGCCCTGAAATTATTTAAATTCAATATTCTGTGAGATATTCGCTTTTTACACACAGTTTTAGACAAAAATGGCATTTATATTAATTTGAAGACAGTGATATTTTCCCCTTTTATAATTCATTCCCGCATTTTATAACTCGTATTTTTATTTAGAGTGATATTTCGTTCAAAAAAACCCAATACCTTCGCGCGGCCGGCCATTTACACTCACTAGTCAACGAAAGCCACTTTTAATCCACCCGGAAATAATGAAGGAATCGCCGTTTATTTTTAATGAGTCACTTAATCAAAAACTAATTCACCTAATAACTTTCCACAATTTCTTTTACACTCGAAATTTCGTTTACGTAATGATTTTTTTTAATTCAAAGATTCCATTTCGTTTTTATTTTTTCTCCGCGTTTAGAGCAGGTACAAGAAGAACTCTTACATATATACACGTACCGGCATCGGAAGATGTTTCGTGAGGAGAAGGGAGGAAGAAATTAAAAAAATAGAAGAAAACGAAAATGGATTTAATCCACTCCTTGCTTTCATCCTCTCAGTCTTATCACCCCGAGGCAGTCTTAAGCAAAGATCTCTTCCCCCATCTCCTTCCTCCTCCTCAAACACAGGCGGTGCCCTTAATGACCTCCCCCTATCCCTTCCTCCTTTGGCAGTCTCTCGCCTTCGCCGACACAGCCTCCTCCCTCCTACCACCCTGCACACCATTAACTCTCCCACCCTCCCAATGTCCATCACCCTACCCCCATTCCCCTGAACACATACCTCTCTCTTTACCTCTCCCTCTTAAACAGACAAACCCACTGCTGCCCGCATCCCTACAACTACGTGCTACCCAGCGTAAATCTGATGTGGAGGTTGGCAGGGGACGTTAGGACACAGCCATTAAAAAGATACATGGATCTACATGAGCATATATAAACCTTCAAGCCTCTTCTGGGGCATAGGTTTCCTTCCAGCAATCAAACGCCTCTTGGTCTACTAATCTTTTCTTCCAGCTTTCGCCAACAATTGGTCAAAATACACAATACCATTCATATGTTCAGCTTTTTCCGTTTAAGATGAGAAAATAAATGTCGTATTTATTAATCAGCGAATTGATAACTGCAGAGTTCTCAATATCTACACATTCGAATTCGCCGCTGGATACATAAAAGTCCACCCCGGTGAGACTCGAACTCACTACCTGCTAACCAGATTAAGCATGCAGGGAATTTATTCCACCTCCACATAGGCTAAAATTAAGGCCAGGTTTTATGACCTCTGGTTAAATATATATTTGATATATAAAATGAAGTTTAAACATTCTCCCTTCGATAAAGCCTTCGTCAACTGGCCTACAGAATTATGTGATTTGCGAAACCCTTACCGTCAGTAAACATAAACGATTCGTCATCTTGTGGTTAGCGCTGACCGGACATTATATATCCGTGCCTGAGGAGGGAAGGGAAAATGTAATTGCATGAGAAGGAATGAGATGGATGCTCAGGTACCGAACTCTCTTCCACGACAGATTGGTGGAGCATTGGTGTTACTATACGGTGACTTCAGGCAAACGCTTCCAGTTATATCTTGCTCAAAACTAGCTGATGAATTGAATGCCTGCTTGAAATATTCATCCTTTTGGAGCATAGTCAAAAAAAATGCAATTAACAACAAATATGAGAGTTTAGCTTCAAACCGATCCAACAGCTGACATTTTTTTAAGACAATTACTCGAGGTTGGTATCGGCACTGTACCTACATATTCAGAAACAGTAAAAATCACCTTCCTATCTATTTAATTCAAAAGGAAAATTAGTTGGCAAGGTTTTCCAAAGCATCGAAACAAATTATCGAACTCACGCATGGTCGAGTGGAAGAGCC
This sequence comes from Pyrrhosoma nymphula, assembly GCA_963573305.1. Lineage (NCBI taxonomy): Eukaryota > Metazoa > Arthropoda > Insecta > Odonata > Coenagrionidae > Pyrrhosoma > Pyrrhosoma nymphula. The sequence goes on along the minus strand of OY754339.1, from coordinate 50,977,465 downwards.
ATACTAGCGGCTAAAAATGTCGACCTATACGATATGAACATCATCATTCAGAACAGAATCGCAGGTGAAACAGTTACATACAAATCCATTGACTTGGTGATGAACCAAAGTGAAGTAGTGAATTTTCCAACGGAATTTCTTAATTCTCACGATGTTCCCGAATTTTCGTCACACATTCTGAATTTGAAAATTGGAGGGACAATCATATTACTCCGAAACATCAATCAGCCAAAGTTATGCAATGGCACACGTTTAGTAGTTAAATAATTTATGAATAAATCTAACTGAAGCAACAATTCTGATTTGACTTCATAAAGGTGAAGATGTACACTCATTCCGACCGACATGGCGCTCGCCTTCCATTTCCAAAACGCCTTGCGTTCCCTATGACTAGCAATAAAGAGCAAGGGCAATCTTTCAAAGACATTCTCCACATTCACTTATCTTCCATCCTTCATTTTCTCATCCCTCTTTGCTCTCAGCCAACCCTCCCCCACCCAAAACACCTTCCTCATCCAACATGGTCACCATCGCTCACACCGTTGACTGTCACTTCAGACGGACGTGTGGTGTTTGTTTATATTTCCCGGCATGCATACGAAGGATACCCCTCTCAAACAACCTCCCGCGGTCAGCATTGCCCGGACTATCGTTCTTCTCGATCCTCCCTTCTTCTCTACATCAACATAAGGTGAAAATGAGTCTTAGTTGAAACCAGAGCAGAATGTAACCCTGCACAAGGTAAAAACCGATTTTTAACAAGTAAGTTGCAGTAGCATGCCGGTATGGTTGCTAGGCAGCAGGGTAGGTAGTGTGCGTATCCCTCACATTTATTATCATGAAGAGCGAATATTATTATGCGGAATCATCATGCGGGGAAACCTGGCGATCAGTATATAAGTGACTCAGTATCCTCTTTCGGTACTCCCATTACGTTAATGGGGATGGAATTGGTAAAAGGAATAGGGGGAAGAGCACGGAAGTGATTTGGATGTTAATAGAGAGTCTTATTGAATCCATCTGTGTTTGTATTTCTCACAAATGGTGCGTGGGAAAATGGAATTTTTGTAGCTATTTGTTCAGCCGTGAATCTTTCTTAGTTCATCGCTTCTACAACTTCTACAGATATAGTAAGATTCTTCGATAACTCCATTATGTAAGGTTGAAGATATAAGGATCATCGAAGATTGATGAAGATCTAATGGACGGAGAAAATCACCTACGAAGAGCTCGAGAGAAAAGAAGTGCAATTGGCGAACTTATTGGACACATTTTGTGACGAAATAGTCGATAAAAAAACAACAATGGAAGGAAAAATGCACGGAAGGGATTACTGAGTAATATCAAAACTGTATTACTTCCAGCATAAAATGAAGGATGTCAATGTGAAGAACTACGCAGAAATGAAGCGGTCAGCTGATAGGAGAGTGGAGTGGAGAGCTGCAGCAATCAAATCTTCGAATTGATGACTCCTGAAGATGATGAAAATTAATATCTTACGTCCATTCTATAGCTAGTCTGATAAGAAATTTTCTATTAACCCATAGACCGTTTCACACGATACTTTATCAAGCACAATTTCGATGATACAGATACTCGTCAGCATGATACTTTCCAGTACCATGTGAGTGAGTGCCAGCATGCTGGATATCAGGCACGATCGCTATTGTACTCGCTAAGCTGCGTTATTTCGTATTACATGTGGTAAAACTTTTCAACTCGCTTCCAATACGACCTAGAAGCCTTCGACCAATCGAACAATACAGCCGCTACGCCATCTTCACTTTCTGAATTTAGAACCATCAATGCCTCCTGCGGCTATCAGCTATTTTTGTTGATGAATTATATAAAAAATAAAAATGTCCCAACTGTTGTTTCGGTCGCCAGATAGTAAAGAATGGTTAATGCAAAAATATAGGACACATGCACTACGACATAAATGAAAATACCGCTTCCTCACCTTCGTGTGAAACCATCCAGGGTGGTTTCAATCATACTGGATTCCGTCCTAAACATCTAGTACCGGCTAGCATATTAGGTCTTTTGCTGGATCGTATAAAATGAGTTGCAGCCTATCCTGCAACGTCCGAGTCCCTAGTGGTTCCCAATCTAGTCCTACCATCGGCTGTGTCACCCTCTCTGCTCGCTTCCCCCTCATTATTCCGACCCCCCCTCCTTTCGCAAGCAACAGCCCAACCCAACACTACAACACACCTCTTCCCCAAAGTGCGCGGCCACTATTAGCCCAACCCCATCAAGTAACGACCCAGGCCCGAAGGCAATATCAGTTTACTTTGGGCTTCAAATTGAGAATCGAACCTAAGGTCACGGACCCTTGATCAGGAGAGTCGCCTGTGGAAACAGCTTTCGTTCTCCCCTCCCCCCACCCCCTCGGGAGGGGAATGAAAGGGGGGGAGGGTCCCCTTCCTTCCTTCCTAACCTCACACATCCAACCCCACGTGCTCAGCCACCTTCCCCCCCCCTCCCGCAATTCCCACCTGTGAACACTCGAATGTCTAACCCACCAATACTATCGTGATCGACAAACGTTCTCACCTATGCTCGAGATGCCATCGTCACTGGCCATGTCAGTGGTCAAATCCAATTGACAACAGGGAACATGTATTATTTTTTAATATCAATTTGAATTTGTAGTGCGTATTCTTAAATATGAAGGACAAGAATTATATCGGAAAGTAATTTTGTATTACTGAAATATTTCCTATTTAAAACTATGCGGGCTTGGAAACGTAGAAACGCTACGTCAATGGTAATTGGGGGATGACGACACGGAACGGTATCCCTTAGAGCAATACGACGTATTATCATGTGAACTTCGTGTTGTTTTTCGTCACTTAATTAAATTACCCTTTTAATTTCCTTTGCGGAAGACGATGATCTATTATGATTTGATATATTTTATTGAAATACATGCACACACCGTGCCATGACGTCAAGCCAGTCGTTTTGGATCACATGACCTTTTTAAATTTTTATACACTTTTGTAAGACAATGACTACTGTCTGCGGTTGACGCACACCTATACAAATTATGTATTTATTATGGTTGAGTTATTGAGGTACTTTTTGTCGTATACCTACTCTACTTTGCGACAAGGAATAAATTTTATACATTCTCCCCATTAAGCAGGATTATCTGTCATTTTGAATTCCAAAATAACGTGAGAACATGGAATAATTACTGGAGCATATGACTGGTAATGAGATAAAACTAGTTTAACCACATATTAACCTGTGAACTTGAACTATGAAAACAAGATTTGGCACGGTTCTTTGCAATTAGTAGTCGAAATACTTCTCTCTGTTCTCTCCGTGTTAAAGGGCTCATGTTGGCCAATGTTTCGATGTCTGACTTGGGCACCGTCTTCATAGCAGTAGAGCGACTACTCTGTATGATTACAACGCCCACGTTTTACGTTTTTGTTGTTGGGGATTCTTTATCCCAATCGGGACCTTGAGAAAAACTCAAGGATTCCAAGAAATAAAAATATCATAGACCACATACACTTCTCTGGATTAAAATATTTTGCTATTCAACGGTCAAGTATTGGCCTAGTAATTCATTCCTTATAAGAATAATTATAGTTCTCGTTCCATAGTCATTTATTCTATATTTAAAATTTTCTACTAAAAAGACATTTTTACAGTAAATCATCAAAATTATTGATGTTATTGAATAGGATATTATTAAATGATTTTTAACTCAATAATAACTCAACATTTGTTCTATAGCCTCCAGATATATATTTAAAATTCGAGCCCTTGATTCAATCACGCAGACTAATCCTCAATTTTGAATACCAAAAGGACGTGAGAATATGGAGTTATTGTTGAAGAATTGGACTGGCCTTGAAATTAAGTTAATTTAGGCATGAATATATACCATTAAACTAAAACTATAAAAGTCATCCCTGGTGCTTTCCCGGTGAATTAGATGCAGGAATTATTTTCGGTTTTCTCACCGGGTCAAAGGGTCCACGTTGACCAAAGTTGAATCAACGTTTACAGCTGTGTGGTTGTTTTTCCATTATATTCATAAGTGTCGTTCCATAGCCTCCTGGTCTATGTATAGTATTCTTTTAATTCGAACGAAAATTATAATTCATTTTGATGGTAAATAATCAAAACTGTTGAAGTAATTGCATAGATATTTTTGAAATTCAATGGCTAATTACATTATTGTTTTCCTTACAGCTACCACAGAGCATGAAACAGCTGACTGATTTAAGGGAATCCGTTTAAAAGGTAATAAACTGGCTATTATGCTTTTATTACATTTAAGAATAGATTATTTTTTATAATTTCATTACAAAGTGCTTTATTGCTTACATTGGTAATGAAAGAACCGTCAAAGAAATAATTTTGGCGATTACAAAGTGAGTTGATTTTTTCAAAGAATTTTCAATGTGCTTTATACATACCCGTGAATTTTTGTGATACTATCCTTTCCCAAAATAGCATCTTGACTTCATCGTAAATTTGGCCAAAGATTATTTTTTCCCTGCTAGATGAGGCAAAAAAATCAGAAAATAGTACCTCATTTTCTAATATATCATCTGTTCCAAGCATGTTATGCACGCCTTTGAAACTTAAAATGAAATTTACGCCGTACGCGTATGCTTTCACAGAAAAGAGAAAAATACGCTTGAAAACATCTTTCCTGTATCACCAACGTTTAACACATTTCTAAACCATGGTGGAGATAGATGTTTTAAAGAACGCATTACCCTGGCGCTCATTATCGATAAACCTTCGGATTAAACATTCCTGAATTAACGTTAACTCTTGATTCGCTCAATAACTTTGTGTACCAAACGGTTAGCGATTAATGGATGTAAACATGGGGTTGGCGAGAACTAAATGGGATATCCATTTATCGGAAATTGAATTGATAAAAAGATACAGATCCTCGATACGTAACCTTTATCACCGATTTCTGGTGAGAAGGCATTTTTGCCACTAGGAATTGGTATTTTCCAAAGAATTTGCATGAATGTACAAAATTAAAGAAAAAGATTATGTACACAGGCTGAAGGCTTTTGAGATTGGGGACGAGAGAGTAGAATGTGGATTAAATAGATCTATCACTCAGCGCCTGCCTCGATGGAATATCGCAGTCCGTTTCCGTTGAGTAGGGCTAAATTCCTTGTGGGAAAATTCTTGCGTTAAAATGTATTTCTCATATGAAGTTTACAAAATCTAAGGCCTTAAATGCAGAGAAACAGTAGAAATGCAAAACTTGTACACCTACCCGCAGGTGCACGTAGGTCTACAAGTTGCACGATAGCATGGTAATAGTATCAGGTAATAATCCCTCAAATCAATACATTATTACCATAGCCTTCCAGTCATCCAATGTATTTCTGTGACCATCGCTGAGAATTTTGTTAATTAAATTGTTGTCATTGCAAATGACAACTCTCAGACAGGACAATATAGCGTGTAGATGACTCCATACGTGTACCATAACTACCTCTGGGGCGATGCCAACCGACTAATTAGGAAATGGGCAGTCGAGAATGCTATATAATCGCGGGAAACTAAGTGATATTTATTGGTCCTCTAATTTTCTTGCTGTTATCTTTCATGGCCTCATTCCATTAGGTGGAAAGCAATGCAAGGAAATTCATTTCCACTTATATAAACTATGTGTTATCTTATGTTAAGACTGGACGACAGATGATGAGAATAAATATTCAAAATAATTTAGTACTTAAGTTAAGAAGAAGAAGGATGAGAGAGTCATGTGAAGAACAGTTAAGAATATGTGCATTGATATGCAGGTCTCTTGAAACTCGTGCTGAATAATTAGCATCAATACTTATTTCGCTCAAAAGGAGGTTTATATTTTTAAATGTTGATGAAATATGAGAATACAGTCAGAATTTCAACCGTAGAAGCCAGCCCATTCTTGCATTTGGGAGGAATGAATATCGTTGGTGAATTTAAGGAGGCTATCCACCATCAAGATCACTTGCGCCATTGAGAATAGGTGGATAATTTTCTATAGACTAATTTATTTGGGGAGTGGTGCTCAATTTCTTGCTGCAACTAGAATAAAGTAGAGAACTGCATCAATCCCAACTAATGATTGATGAGTGCTAACTAATACATTCCTATCTTCAAAAGATCGCTCACTGAGACCAGTACAATAATGAAAATATAACTACCTTCAGCGAAATATGTTGTCTCCCATTACGTTTGTACTATTACTTCACTCATTACTCTTGGTAATTAAAGCTCTTTAGCTATATAGTGCCACATTTAATAGAGAAAAACATCCAAGACAAGTGGAAAGCATTCGTCTTCCTTAAGGTAATTTGAGCGATTTTTGCTTATTCACAGATTTGCGTTAAACTTTGCATACGTGTTCTTATTAGTGATATATATGAGTAAAATTGAATAAAATGACATCATACAGATTTTTTTGGCAATTCAACGCTGTTTTAACACGTAGCTATATGGAACATGGCATGTATTTCGTAATGATTTCGATACAGATTTTCATCTAAACACGAAATAATAATTTATTATGATCAAAATTGTTGCTAACAAATATCAAAGTGTCACACCGAGTCCAATAATAGAAAAAAACATTTTTCAATATAATGACGTCTAAATTTCGAATACCGCGCAGAAAACCACGGTCATAAAATACTTCAATTTATGATAATATTAAAATAATAATTCTAATAATTTACATAACTGCCTGCATGATCAGTTCTAACACAAAGGAGATGCACTTATATTAAAAGTGGCCAATAAATTTTATTTCAATATATTTGAAATTAAAATATAATCTGCACTGAATGACCAACGATTATAGATCTAGCCAAATTAACAAACATGGTGCGGCCAATACAAACGTGCTGAGGACGCTCGCCTCAACGTTGAGACACTACACGCTCACCAGGTTGTGGAGGCCAAAAGTCACCCAAACAGTCAACTAACAAAAAACATAATGTCATTATATCATTCACGAACGTATTTGCGCGTGATTACTCATATCAAGTCACCTTAAGCCTCAGCAACGCCTATTTTTTTAAACCCGTATCGCTTCAATTCACGCCTATGAAACATTCTCGCGCCGTTGCCATGTTTCCAAAAAAAGTTTCCCGTGTGTGTTTGTATTTTATTTCAGTAATGAAAGCCTTTCCGCTTTATTTGATTCCATGGCATCTGCGAACTTTCCTTTATTTTTTTCCGAGAGGTTTTTCTGGGAATTTCCTCTGGCATTTTTCCTCCAAATCCCGACACAGTCCCATCACGCCTTGGCCATCGATTTTCGGAGCTGAGAGAGGGAGGGGAGACCGTTTCGCTGTTTGATGTTGCTTCCTCCTCACTCCCGCACATCTCTCATCTCATCCCTCCCTCGTTTCAACTTTCGCCTCCCCTCCTGATGCCCTCATGGTCTCACTCAATGTATCTCCCTCTCTCACTCTCTCCGTTTCATCGCAGTACACGATTTCTCCTCCGGAATATTTTTAATCCAAGAGAGAAATGACAGCGAGTGGATTCCTTCACCCAGTACGTTTAAAGATATATCACTTCTGAATTCGTTATTGCATCACTTTTTAAAATTAATATCGGAAGAAAAATCTTCGTTTTTAGGACCACCGCCGCGGCGGTACGCCTGAAGGTAGGCATGATTATCTATAGAAAAACGTACAACCAATTCGTTGAGTTCATTAGTTTAGAGATGTCGCATTTTCGAAGATTACATGTTTTGCGAGTTGTGCGTACAGCGAATCGCGAAATATTGAAAACCCTTATCGGTATCCGCGTTGAGGTCAGTGTTTGCGCATTTTGGCTTAGAATCCCCCATAGTTTACTACTATCTATGTCCATGGTTTCAAAAATGTCTGATAACTAACGTAAGATTGGGAGGACAGGGTTCGTGAAATCTTACTTTGTCTTACATGGTTAAAAAGTGGTAAAATCGCCTTACGTAATACTTGAAGTCGGCTTCAACGGCAATAAAGAAAGTGTTCATTCAAAATATATTCTTGGATTAATCGGCAAGCTCTGTATAATTCAGGTTTTCAATAGCTAACACAAGTCATCAGTGAAAGTGGTATCTTTTGAAACCAAACAAACAACGAGATGGAATATAATTTTTTTCTACTCGCACAGTCGCGGTGGAACCTCCTTAAGTAATTTGAGTGAATTAAATGCATCTGACAAACGCTGAAAATTTGTCTATCTTATCAATATTCTCAAAATAGATCCTAATGCTAGGAAGATTTCAAAGGATTAGGCAAGGAAGTACGAAGAAAAGTCGATAGTGGCAGAATAAAATGGTTTTTTAAAAACAGCGCATAGTATACATTTCGTTGTAGACCGCCCATATTTATTTCCAGGACCACATCAAACTGATTTCTATGCCATCTCAAAGTCTAATAAAAAGAGGTAATCCGATAAAGGGTCCTTTGATACCCATATTAAAAGTATACACGCAAAGGTTAACAAATAGCTCACGAAAACGTTTCTCGGTAGTCAAAATCTTCGGCTAATTCACGGTCACCACGGCTTTGACGGTTTCCGTGATCACACTGTATTTGTATTCCCACCATCCGATGGCTCACAACGCCAAACCCTTTTGTCTGAACCACAAACACCAGAATAAAAGGGAAATGGGACACATTAAAAGAAAAAAGTCTCAAGGCATTAATTCCCTCGAAAGCGTTCCCTCCCCGGATACTGCAAATGAGTCTCCCAATTCGATGGGAGCACATGTATGTCCTTCCACACCCATCCCTCTCTCTTATATCTCAGCCCGCCTTGCGTTCCATGTCCCATCCCCCAATCGACCCCTGCCCCTTCCTTATTCACCCTTCTCATCCCCTTATCATTCTGCGGTCGTCTCCCCATTAATTCTCATGCGTCTCCTCCTTCGTTCCCCGACCGTGCGACACAATCTTGTCTCCTCCTCCTCGTTTACGGAGGCAACGTTCCCCTCGTACCACTTGCCTTGTTCTCTCTATCTGGGGCATTACACCTTACATTAAAAAAAATCACATTCATAGCCAACCAACACAGTAGTGTGAGAGAGATTTTTTCCTAGACTCAAAAGAGAACATATCCCAATTTTCTTTTGAAATTTAAGCAACCGTAAGAAGAATTGAGAAAAAATTGTTAAGTAAATGACACAAAAACATCGTTTTATCAGACAGGATTACTCAGTAGTCTCAACTACTCAATGGTTTTAACTTGACTCATTTTTTGCATGCCGTTCTCTGAATGCACTATAACCACCGAAGTTGTTGTTGTGATTCTGTTACAATCACAGCGGTGAGCTAGTGATTTATACTCAAAATAATTGACAAATAATAAAAATACTCGTTAAATTCCTAACGATATCCATGCGATCAATTCCTCATTTTTTAAGTCTCTGAAATGCAAACCCATACGATTTCCCAGGGAAAATGGCTGGAATTTTGTGGCGAATATCTCGAAAATTATGATGGTGAGTAGCTAATATGTTGATCTGGGAATATGAGAGTCTTTTATTTATAATGAGGCCTAATTCATCGAATTTAACATGAAGTGATATCTCGCTCAAACTACTACATTAATCAGTGACTGAATCCTTCGTATTACAAGCAATTTACAACGGGAGCGTTTCATTTGTTCTAGTGGGCTATTCACTTTGCCAAACAACAGTGCATTGTCCTTCCATTCCTTTAGGACACTGCGCACAAGTCAGTACTCTTGAAAACAGATCTTGAGCATAGTAGATATGCTTTAAACATCGAGTAATAATTGGTAAAGAGAGGGGACAATACAGAAAACGCAATATCAATTAACTCAATATAAAACATTGGAAAAATTAAAGAGGAAATTAGAGTCAAGAACAATTGCTTTCTACGGACAACATCAAAGAATGAGCTACAACAGAGTATAAGTTTCTGCAAAGTCCCTTCAACTACCTCGAAACAATAAAAAATGCCAATTCATGGGTTGTAGAAAATGAAAAGGTTTTCAAGAGATCAAAATCGCACAAGATGACATGAAAAAATGTTCACCACTTCGGGATAAACTACAAATATTCAAATGCTTACAGGGAAAACGCCAAGTATAATACTGGTGCAGTGTGGCCTAAGGAAAGGTAAACATCTGGAATGAAGGAAATTAATTTGGTGGAATAGGACGAAAGAAGCGAAGAAAGAATTGCGATTGACGTGGCCCATAATGTATGAAAGAATTCTTGCAGTTATCCACTTTTTTAACAACTCAGTTTTGAATGCGACTGGTCTTAATGCATTAACATCGTTTTCAAGCAACGGTTCGAGTAATAAAACCACTACTATTTAATTTTTTTAGGGAGGGTTGGTAGGACGGGAAGGGGGGCGGTTGGAAGTACTCATGGGGAGGGAAAGGGGTGGAGGAAAAGGGGAAAGGCTAAGTAGGGGTGGAGAAGTTGTATTGAGGGAATCGTATGGAAAGTAAAGGACACTATATGGACAGCATCATTCATGCAGTCCAAAGTGGCTCATACGAGGGGGAAGTAAAGTTTCTCTCTTTCGAATGTCTCGAATTGTTAGTTTTTGCACGTTTCAACGCAAAACAAGATGCCTTAAGTCTCCTTAATCCTTTACCACACTGTTCACCTCCATTCCTTCCTCTTTATCGCATACACTCATTCTCTTCTATTCTCACCATTATCGCTCACTCCATCTTCCGCCGAGAGAACATTCCTCTTCCCCGCTCATTTTCGCCTCAGCCACTTCCATTATCCCAGCCATTTCAAACCTCCTCGTCCCTCTCCCCCCATCCACTTCCTAACCCCCTCCCCACGCCACCCTTATCTCCCATAATCCCCCTCAAATTGCCGCACACACTACTTTCTCCACCCCCTCCACTCCAGTAGACCCAACCATTCCCCATCCTACACTCCTTCCTACTTCTCCATCGATATCCCATTCACTCCCCCCCCCCCCCACCGCCCCCGCAAGCACTCCCCCCCCCTCCTATCCAACCCCCAAGCCCCCTCACTAACATCTCCCGAGCAACTTGGAAATAATTTATCCATCCGTCCCCTCAGCCTCCCCCCCCCCTCCAACACCCCCGCTCTTCCCCACTGCCATATTCTGTATCCTTAAATGCTTAATACGAAATTTTCGGCAAAGTTGCTCGAGGATTCTGGGATCGATACCCTTGTCGAACATCACCACCGCTGAGGGAGGAGAAGTGAAAGAGAAGAGCACCCAAATGTGTTTAAGGGAGAAAGGGGGGGAAGAAAATGCCAGGGTGTCCGGATTACCGACGATTTGGGACATTTTCGGGAGTCGAGACCGGGACAACGTATTTCCCGAAAATTCCCGATATGAAGGTGGTAGTCTCAGGCTTAATTTCGTGGAGTTTCTTCATGATAAAATGAAGGAAACTCTGCGATTCTACATCTACATATTACCCTGCATGCCACCTGATGGTTGCCTGTACCCTAACTATACCACGCCTGTACTGTACCCTATAAAGGTTAATGAAACCACGACTGTTTGTGCATTAGCAAAAACCTACAAGTACTTGTAAGGAGGTTAATTTCACCAGCAAGCACTACACTATAGTAATGTCGCCAATTTAGTTCTATGAAGGTAGGATTGCTGTTAGTGCCATGCTGTTAGTACTAGGTGCCTAGGTTCAGGTAGAATTACCAGACGATGATGCGCAACATCAAAACCATGGTCGTGAGTGAATAAACATGCTTGTTTAATCAGATTTTTTCTATTATCTTAATTCAAAACAGCATTTTTATTTTATTTAAATGGATCACCTGTATTAATGACGATAGCAAATATCGCTACCTTACATATAAGGCGCGTACAGTGAGGATAAATCAAACAAGTCCCATGGCCACAGCGCGCGTTATCTTTCAGAGGTTCAGAGACGCTTATACACGTAACATGTCCATCTAAATCTACATTAACATGCTATCCTATAAGTCACCATGGTGACATGTGGATGAAATTAGAGGAATACAGGATACTAATGATAGAGGAGTGAATAGTGTAAAACTTGGGTATGCAACGATAAGCATATTAATAGTGAAGTGAATATAAGGTACCTACTTGAAGAGTGTTTGCGGCAAAAGTAGGATGAATAGGGTTAATAATGAGTGGTTGATGAAAGAATGTGGGTTCAATGCTTCATTAATGGACATATATGAAAGAAGTGTGCTTCTCTGGTTTGGCTATGACGACAGAACGGATGAGAGGCGAATAGCGAAGCAGACATATTTACTTGTTTATAATATAATATTAATATTTATTCTTCCGTACATATGTTCATACAAGTATTATTTCCATTCAAGGAAGTAAGGTAGCCTATAATGCAAGAAGCTTGTAATTAGGCTAACTTCAAATGTTACAATGCGGAAATGAAAAAGCATAGAACCAAAATTACTATTTACATAAAGAAAAACATTGAAAGGGATTTTAGTGCGTAAAAATAAATTCTCAACTGTAGTGACTGTAAAATATGAATTGCAACATAGAGTGTACAACACATATGAATTTAAGCATAATATACAAAATACACAGACCCTTTACAATTACGTTTCAATATTATCAAACGTTACTATCCATTTTTAATCAACTTTATGTATTTACCAAAACAAGTAGTTTCTTTAATTGTATTAGGCAGCATGTTGTACAATTTTGGTCCCATATACAAGAAACTCCTTTTGTACAAAGTTAAATTAGGTTTCGGCGTAGGGATACAGAAACCCCTACAGTTTATTGATTTATTTATTTCCACTATACCGAAAACAGCTCTACAAAGCTAACCGAGAACGTTATTTTTCATCAGATCAGCGCATCGCATTTTTGCTTTAGAAGGTCAAGAATCAACTTCTATGTTGATTGGATAGACCATTTCTTTTTTTCCACAATCCCAGAAACAGCACCACTGGTCTTTTACATTGGGTGTTTCAACAAGTAACCACAGAGGAGCACCCATGTCCTCAGTGGTGAAAAATACACTCAGGTAGGGCTTGATCCCGCGGCCCTCAGATAAGGAGGCAAGGACTTAACCCCATTGCCACCGAGGCCGACGAAATATATTTGAATGTATGGTGTGAGAGGAACAGGTAAATCGATTATGGTGGAAGGGTAGGGTTGCACTGAATTCATATGAACAACAGAGCCTCCATTAAGTAATCCATTAATATATAAGAAGCCAAGTAGGTATGCAAGGATAGGACATTTTGGTAAATTTTGTTAAAAAGGTCCATTTTTCTAAGTCCAACACCGAGAACTAAGCTTTTGTTTCCGTTCCTACACAGAAACTGAGTGGCGCGATGGGTACCTGTATTAATGACTGTAAACATTTAAAGTAAATTATTGATATTATCAATCACACGACGGTCGGTAACACCCGTTATTTCGGCTGTGGTTAAAACCATCAAAGCGCAAGAATATCGTGTGCCTGAACGGCATCCCATTCCTATTCGTGATAGTTACATGAAATGACAGAAATCGAATGCCTTGAGGCAGAACGACGAACAGAGAAAGATGATACTCATCCTTAAGGGGGCTTGCAGGGTATTATGTAAACATGTAAACGAGGGCGCGGATCATCGCGAATATTCCACTTTCGGTGCAAACTCGTTCCTATCTACATCTTTTTATGTTTTATCTCTCCGCGCTCGGAATCTTTCTCCAATGCCCCTTCTAATAGGGATTAAACCTCACCCTAATTTCACCTATCTTTTCCATGGTATCTACCAACCTCTGCCACTCACTCTTTCTCCCCCTTCATCCACCCGCGCCATCCAGCCGAAGCCACCGTCTCATTTGCACATCTTCGGTCCCCCCCACATCTACATCTGATGAGGTAAAACACAGGATCTTCAAATCTTAATAAATATAGTTTGTTGTATGAATGATGATCATCATCGCTGATCGTTCAATTCTATGATTTGTTGTCTTCAGCCCTCCATCCTTCGCTATCTAATGCCAGTTCCCTTAATCCATAATAGTTCCCCTCATGCAAGTTCCTCATCATATGGTCGATGTGTTTATCCCTTGGTCTTCCTTCTGGAACTTTTCCCTCTATTTGTCCTTCAATCAATCTATCGTCACACACCCGTAGTGCCTCAGAGTGATCCCAAGTAATTTGGTTCTTCTTTTCTGTGTTGGTCCTTTCTTGGTTCCATATGGTTCTTTCCTTTTTTACAATTCTACGAACTTCTTTATCCCTTATGTCTTCCATCTAATTGGTCTTCAGCACCTGGTTTCGAAATCTACAAATATTTTCCTGTCTGCTTTTCCTATGGTCAATGTTTCTGATCCATAGAGTGCCACGATCAACACGAATGTTTCCACACTCTGTCTCTTCGTCCGTAGTCCTATCATCTTTGATCACAACAATTGTCTTTATTCTTCCTACACCAATTTTACGATCGTGACAACACGTGATTTAATGCCCATAAATCGAGGCCGCTTTATTTTGTGAGATAACATCATATGTATATACCAAAATATCCATTTAATTTACTCTAGCAGCTTTTCTCTTTTGTACGGCACATTAAACGTCAATATGTCGTTTATAAATTGCGGATTACAAATAAATAATTCGTGAGTAATTTTTTTCATTGCCACCAGCCATAGGTATCCCCATCCGCACTGATGCATAAAAAGTTTCACATCCAAAATATTTGCCAATCCGATCTCGGCAAAGCGCCTCGGTGAACCAACACACTACAGAAGCTGACTAATTCTAACAAGGAAATAGATGTTACACCTGAGTGCAAAAGTTACACAAAAGATAAATCCTCTACCTTGATCGGGACTCGAACCCGGATCCCTCGTTATGGTGCCATGCTATATGCATTAAAGCTAGTGAGGCGTCATTCTCCCCTGTGGATTTTGTGTGATTTATATGAATAATATGTGAAATTATGTGCACTTGCGGGAACTCCGTAAAGGTAATGCCACTGTGGCAAGCACGGTATCGTCAAAATTTGTGTTTTACGTTATGCGATTGCAGTCCATCAAGAAGGTGAAAACAAAAGGAAGTGAGGGACTTCAAATAATACCAGACCCCGGTAGTTTTAATCCCATATCAGCATTTATTCTCATCAAAGATACGGCTTCTTAATAATTATATCCGCTCCATAGTGGTGTAAACTGCACTTGCCGATTTCACGCCAACGGATATATCGGCGCAGGCTCCGGCGGCCTGCCAAAAACATGCACAGTGGATTCGACGTGGCCAGGAGGCGCCCTCATTTTAAGCACGTAATTCGTTGCAGTTTTAGGTATACACAATTGTTTCATCCCCAAAAATATAAATAAAAAATCCCTATTGCGTAGTTAATAGTTGCATGAGGTTTTGGAACAGTGCATTTATTGCGGAGCACTGTATTCTTAGACGCCGAAATCACGCCGACGAATGGATCGGCGCAGACGCCGATGGCGTGCCGAAAAATTTGCCTGCGCAGTCGGCGTGGTCCGGAGGTGCCCTAAATGTGTACGTGCTTGTTTGCAAGTGTTCTCCGGTGGAAGGGGTGAGTGACAGATCGGATTTACGGCGAAGGGATGTAGGTGGAATGGGTGGGGAGGGGGAGGAGTTGGAGGTGGTAGTTTTTAGAGGGTCTAAAAAAAAGTGGGCGGAGGTGGTGACGTAGGCAATCACGTGACGCCGCGAGCAAAAAAAAAGGAAAACATCAGTTTCAGAGGTCGCGGTGCGATAAACGGCAACGAGGGTGGTGGAGGAGGGCAGCTCGGGAATGTGAGGGGGGTGGGTGGTGTGGGCTGGAAATGGTCGCCTTCCTCCCACTTCGACCGCACCACAAGAGCACCCTCCAAAATCCCAACCCGACGGGATCTAGATCTACATACTGCGCCGCGAGCCGCCACATGGTCGTGTGGCAGGGGGGATAGGGAACCATCCATGAAAAGAGAAAAGACAAGGAAAAAGGAATTGCAAAAGAGGAATGGTGAAATTGAATCGTGTGATCACTGAGTGCCTTAGTTACTCATTGTCAGTCCATTTTTATCACAGGGATCTTCCTATTCGAGGTGTAGAAGTTAGCACATATCGAAACACATCAGCGCACTTCAGCGCACACGAAGGACGATGATGAAGTGTACAAGCTAAACTATCGGTTATATGCCGGTCGGAATTTTTCCATAATTACACACTTAGCACGGCCAAATGCTTTGAATATAGTTGATGGATTCGTTCTGATTAAACACCTTAATATTTGAGTTTTTTCAACAAAAGAGTCACTAAAAATATACACCAAATATGGTGAAATTCGCCATGAAAAAATCGTAGTACTTGACTGGTAATTGGGAGATCCGGGTTCGAATTCCGGTCAAGTCAAATGATTTGACTTGACCGGAATATCTTTGGTGAATATCTTAGCACCCGTGCGCGTGACTACGTACCATATCATTTTTCCAATCGCAATGATTGAAAAGTAACTGAAGACACTACATCATCCACGTGTGTCGTAGTCAGTGTAAATTTACGCATCATCAACAAAAGCGGATGCGAGTATCAAAATTCTTTTGTTCTCAAAAACACTCTAGCGCACATCAGCTATCATCCGTATCTGTTTCGAAGGGCGCTGCCTAGTTCGCAACGTCTGATGCTGAAGGTAAGCAACTGCGCTGTCGTGTTGCCAATTGGCCAGCTCATTGGAGGGATGAGAAAGTTCCCAGTATCATCTCACTTGCGCATCGATTGCAGGTCCATGTATCGCCCATATCCCTAGCAGTGGGTGGGTGCGTGGAAGACGGGGTTGGACGGAAAGGGATGGGGAATGGGGGTTGCCTGGTTCACAGGCATCTGAGGGGGAGGTATTCGGGCTGCGAAGCGTGTATGTGGTTAACTGAGTGGGATGCTGGATGAGGGCAGAGACGGGAAGGCCTTGGCAGAGATGAGGGGCAAAGGACAGGTTAATAGGATGTTCAAAATATCACTTAGCCCCATACAGCATTTTTTTTCGGTTAGAATAAATATATTTCACTTGACATGTTTTACATATTAATGAAAAATACTTTTTAAAATCCTGTAGTAAAATAATTTTAGTTACATTTTCTATGGTTTAACCTCAAGAATTTTAGCCATCGTCAATATAATTTAAATGAAAAACACATTAAAATAGTAGTGTAGTATAGATGATATAGTATGCAGTACATCATAGAGAGTAGGCACAGCGGGCAGGTAAATAAGAGGTAACCGAAAGTTTTAGGAAAGGAGGATAAATATTGGAATGTATAATATGTTGGAATTTCTTTTAAAATTTGGGGAATCACGTAATGTGATCCAAGGATTCCATTATTCTGTTGCAATAATGCACTATTTCTACAAAAATGATAGAAACGACATAGTACGAGATTCACTGCCGAACGGATAGCCACAAAAATTCCTTGCCACGCATCATTTACATTTCCTGGACCAATTTCTTTAAACTGAGGAAGGATATTATCCTCATTATAATACATAATGGAGGGTACAGAAAAAAGGAAAATAGTTTTTTTTAATCCACTAATAATTGTTGACCGTACCAAATTCGGTAAATTTAGCATTGGTAAATGAGCTCAGATGACTGCACAGACATATGCCAAATTCAACACATCTGACATTAAAGTTTAAATGACTACAACAAAACAACTGAGGGAAACATTAAGACTACTCGATACTACGAAGACTTCTGATTGTGTAAATGTGCTAACCGCAGACAAAATTTTATTTTAAAAAGTGCACAATACTATGAAAATCTCTCGTGTTCTGAAATGGCATCCAAATGCCTTATCGTCATCGTGCGTCATGGCTTCTTTTCTTCACAAGTTTTCCAACAGGAAGAATCAAACCATACTTGATCAGGGGATAAAATGTTATTATTTATTATTAAATGTATTTTTTAATAAATTAGGGTGATTCAGCACAATGAGCAACAATATGTGTCACATATTTGGAAGAAATACCTTTTCCTTACGTTATCCACCCTAATCTTGATGACAGTTCTTTCATGCTCCTGAGTACACATAATTTTAGCGAAAAATATTTTCATAAAAAGCAATGTTATTCTTTAAAAACGCTGTCGTCTATGATAAGGAATATGAAGTTCACGTACTAATCTACATACATGGTACTTATTCACTAAAATTTTTCCGTTCGCTTCTCATTCCTAACTGTTTGAAGCACTTCCAGGGTAGCTAATAAGATGAAATTAGTCACGACAATGACCCAAAACGACCGGAAAACCAGTAAAATAACACGAAATAAAATTTAAAGGGATTTCTTTACATATTTCGTTATTTAATTCCCATAAGAAAAGAACCCCTTTCGGTACAGATGAATCTTTGTATAATTTTAATTAATTGTACTCAATGTAGAAGATCGAAATTTTCTTTATCTTATAAATACAATAGTTGAGTTTTTGTATCTTACGCGTGGTCATCTCATACGCTTCGTCTAGTGCCTAAATTAGAGATTTTGGATCAAAATTCTTCCATTTTTCCACTATTTCAACAATTAATATTTAGAACTCCTCTAAAAAAACAATAATCTTTAATAGGAACTTATACCGGAGCTTTCAGTGTCTTAGGGTAAATAACCGATATGAGAATTGGAGCGAGAGTTTACCTGGGGTATTCTTCATCCCAGCCACCTTAATGTAGGGTCTTTGACTGCTACGTTCGTGCATTTTGCACGTTATATTGGAACTCTTCTCTTATTCCTATGCAGCAATGTCAACCAATTATTGTCGCCACTATTTATCCTATTAAAATATTAAGTATGAGAATTACGGTAACATTGTTGAGGGGGTATCTATCAACTCAAGGTCTTAGTGCGTGGTTAAGAATAACAACAAGATATTAACATTGTGAACACTATATTGGAAATTTTACTTTATTCCATTGCAGAATTTTTGACAAATTCTGGTAGTATTTATAAAATGTTCAAGATGAGAATTACAGTAAGATTGTTGTTGAGGTATCTTTCAACACGAACTCCTCGTGTGTGGTAAATAATAACTTCGTGGTATGAACATTTTGCCCGTTAAATTGGAACTATTACTTTATTCCAAAGCAACAAAAATTTTGTTTTTGTTCGTATACATCACGCTGAATTCAAGCTTGCACCCTCTCCCCGTGAATAAGAAGATTATAACTCCCCCATTTCGTGTTATATAAGCACCTGCACACACCTTTTGCATGTACGATACTGCTTCACATACACAACAAAGGATAACGTAGAGAGATAGGCGCTCAAAAATATTTTTTCTCCAAAAACCACCCTTTCCCTCGTCTCAACTCCCAAGCAAATGGACTTCCATCGGGAGAACAACCCCCCCCCCCTCCACTCCACCCTCGGCTACCCTCCCCTCATTTCCCCCACCTCTTACCCACGAGAGAGGGAGAATACAGGAGGAGGGGGAGAAAAAAAAGGGAGGGGAAAGAAGGGGTGGGGGGATTAGGGGAGGAGAACACCCCACCCTTCCCCCGCCCTTCATCCACCCTCCCCTCCACGGACACGAACATTATCGACTGCCTGGGACCTCAGACGTGGCGGGAGGGGGGAAGGAGGGGAGGTAGGAGGGGAGGGAGCTTGGAGGGGGGGAAGCAAAGGGGGGAGGGTAAGAGGGGGTTGGTTTTCGGGGCGTGATCGAAGAAGGGAGTCCGTAGAGGGATGAGGGGGTGTGTAGATATATATATATATATAATGCGAGCAGGGCATGGGGGATGTTTCAGGGGGGTGTGGGGTTGGAAGGCCCTGGCGTTTGGGAGGGGGTGGTGGGTAGGGAGGGCATCAGGTCGATGGAAAGGGGAGGGTAGGGGAAGGGTTGGTAGTACGTAGTAGGATGACAGAGAGGGGCGGAGGGAAAATCCGATGACGCCGTCGGTGTGGCAGCACTGTCGATTCCACAGCGAAAACTCACCTCTCCAAACGCGTATTCATCCATGTAGTGAGAGCATGTACTTACTACAGGGACGCCGGTGCAGTAATCATGGGATTTTGCGAACGATGGCTATCGATTGAAATTGTATCTCACGTTGCCACGTTTATACCGTAATAAAAACAAAGCCCTAAAGGCGAAGTTGGTGGGATGTGAAATGTTGCAACAATGCAACCGATATCACTCAAAAATTAACATTCGGTAGGTTCCGTGTTGTACACACACAACGTATCTATTATTGGAATTCCGTGATCGTTCTGTACCGAGTGGTACGAGATGTATTGCTGAAAAATTTCCCTCCTCACCATCTACTGCTTATCCAGTTCTTCTGCGATCTTGGTGCAAATGTGGCAACGTCATAGGCAATGCCACAAGACAACTATCGTTCGCTTGAGTTCCATCATTACTGATCAGCAGCTACTCAAGTTGAACATAGCGTGGATATTAACCGGTTTTCCCCGGTTGGTTTATCTGGGCATGCCCAAGCCTCGCTAAAATAACATAAAGTGTAGGGTCTCAGAGAAAATGGAAAATATTAAACAAAATGTATTCTTAAATCATTGTTGATCGTTTGCATGAGAGAGGCGGCCGACAAATGAGATCGTCTGTGCCATGAAGATCAGTCGAGGAAATCCGTAGGTATAGGTCAGCATATTTGGGGAATGGAGGAAGGGTTAAGATAAACCTGGATTTGGCAGTAACCTGATATGAACAATGTCATGAAGAAAGAGAAACAGAAAAACATGTCAACACATATAATTGCCACCAATCACGTTTTCGGCACTTTATGCCATCATCTTTATTTACCCTGATGATAGCATAACGGGCTGAAACCTTGGTTGGTGGTAATTAAAAGCGTGAAAATGTAAAACAATGTTTCTGCTTCTCTTTTCTCAAGATGAACACAATATGTTTCCGCAAAGTTGAGTACCAACACTCTAAATAATGGCATCTTGGGGACCACGGCTCAACATCCCAACTGACAGATGGTAAACAAGACTAGAAGTACTCTCCAGATTACAACCAAGTAGGCATCATATCCGATACGACGGTAACTCTAGTTATAGCCTATTTCACACTCTTCTTGGAAAACCCTCCTATCCACCATACTTCACAGTTTTTTAAGCAAAACGTGATGGTCTTTCGAGATCATACAAATTACTCTCCGCAAGAATATCACACATAGTTCCTTCATTTCGCACATTTGATGTGCTAGCGCGCTGGGTTTGGCATCAGACGAAAGATGTAACGAAGAAAAACGTAGACGAAATCTTTTAACGAAGATGACCCATCAGCGTTTTAACCAGCTGAGTTTTACGTTGGACGAAAGATCTGGTACCTATAGATATATATCTTCGACGAAGAAAAACGTAGTTGAAATCTTCTGACGAAGATGACCCTTCAGTGTTTTAGCCAGCTTAGTTTTACGTCAGACAAAAGACCTGGAATAGGTATGTTTATTTTGCGGAAAAACAAACTTGGTACAATATTTTATCAAATAAAAAATCTAATAAAATAACGATTATAATTTCCATGAGCACCTATACTCTCACATAAACCCAGAGGGAATCCAAAAGTACGAACTCATGAAAACAGGCTGTGAATTAAATATTTTAATATTGTTGATTAATAATCTTAGATAACTGAAAATAGATGCTATACAAACCAGGGTTCGGGAGCGATCGACGTGTTTCTCGAGCGATCCAGTGTTTTGTGTACCCTCCCGTAGGGTTCTTGATCTTTAGGGACTGCTCTCTAGAGCTCAAAATTACAAACTAGGCATGGTTTCTTCTACATTAGGTATGTGTCACTACATTTTCGCACGGCGAAATAGTGTGCCAAAAACCAAAAACGTTTGAGAACCCCTGGCATATTGTTAGAAACAATTAATATGTGGCTTGAAACATATAGCCACATTTCTTTCATTTCTGTTACCAATTCAAAGCTTCACGGCATAGCGGCATTTTATAATAGCTTCGCCACCACATTTTCTTAATCCAAACAATCCCCCTACTTACTTGAAAATTATTTTACGCACAATGTGGTATGAGCTCCAAAATACAAAGTGTATTACCCTAAATACGTATCTTTCTTTTCACAGATTTGGAGAAGCTTTGGCAGAGAAAAATGGAGACCTTACTACCGGACACCCTCCCTTAGATTTGTCGAATGTGAGTACCAATTTCATTGCAATTAAAGGTCACATTAATAGTGAATTCTATCGAGTATTTACCAGAGTCTTCTACATGCCACTACAACAGCTATACTTTACGGTTGTCGTGATGGCATGTAGATGACTCTGAAAATGTGCAGGCTATAGATGCCTTCAGTAGAGAATGTTGTCACCACCGTAACTCCTAGGCCAGTGACTGAATCTGGGTAGGCCAGTGACTCAATCTGGCATAACCCGATAGCCTACGATTAAGTACCATATTTCTTGATAATTTTATTTGCACATTTCGGATTTTTAAGCTAAAGGTGATCATTTTTAGTTATTCAATTCTAATATTGGTTGACTGTAGCCCACCGTTTCAGCTCGATCTCTGCGAAGTCCTTTATACCGTGGTATATCCTTTCTGGTACATCTGGTATATCCTGGTATATCCTTTTCTGTAATCCGTTTTACATTGCCTATGTACATTTCCCGCGGTCTTGCTCGTGAGGCTTTCCCTACTATTTTGTTCCTTACAAATTCACTGTCTCTGAAAGTGTAGCTTATTCATCTTGGACCAGGTCCTCCCTCCGTATAATCAGCTTCAGCTTCTCTCTTTCTTAACTTGGGAATTTTGTTTTACTCCCGATAGTAAATACTTTGTAAGAGATTATGGGTGTCGAGAATGTAAGTAGGTATCATACAACTCTTGCAATAATGATAATCGAAGATGATGTTACCATACGCCTTCCTTGGCGGGCTGCCGTGTAGGGAGCTCCAGTTTTCCTCCAGGGCCCCGCTGTCCTCCCGAATTAATTTCCCTCCGCAACCTCCATAGCCCTTTTGAGAAATCCTCTTGCATTTTGGTGACCTTTCATTTGCATTTTCTAATGTATCCACTATTCTCAAGTCTTCGCTCCTTCTCCGTCTTTCCGAGACCGGTGACGCGGAGGGAGAACTCCTCACTCTCCTTCTTATCACATTCTCCCTTACTCATTCCCTTCTTCCCTCTTTCTCCCCATAAATAGCCCTTCCAACCAACCTCCCCCCCCTCCAAAAAGCTACCTCTCTTCTCGTCTCACTCCGGTTTGTACCCTCCCAACCCGAACTATCTTCTCCCCCCCTCACACCAAAGCAATCCATCCACATCCCTCCCCGCCTTACGCTCAAACTCGCTTTCTCGTAATATTTTTTGCGAACCGGCACCCTCTGCCATCTTACCCCCTTCCCAATAAATTCGCCATCTTCTTCCTCCTCCGTCGCCCCTCACGTCGAATGCATCGAGAGCTCTCCCTTCCAATTACTACCGACTCATATTTTTTTGGATGAAAAAAAATATGATTAAAAAACTAAGTTGAAAAAAAAGGTACGGCTCGGATTTATCTCTCACTTAAGGGTCGCTCTGGACGCACCCTGCCAAAGCTTTCCTTTTCCTCTGCACCGCGTCGCATTTAAAACGGAATATCTGACGTCACCTATTCCCTTCTCGTTCATCATTTTTTTTGCTGCTTCGATTGAGTCATTAACCTAATCCAATCCTTGAATTACCATGATCCCGCCTCTAATTTGGATCTGATAATCCTCCACCTCGTCCTATATACTGTTTCAAGTACATTCCACAGCCACGCTCACATTCATCAACATACTAACGTGCGAGCCACCTTATTGGCGCTTGGTAGGGGTTCTTAGGTCACCAGCCGTGAAAATTAAATTAAATAGGGAGGAGGAATAGAAAAAGATCTTCAATTTCTCAAATTTTCGGCAATCCTCACCATCTTCATCAGCAGTCATCATTCCAAAGATTAGTTTGCTGCAGCTATGCACTCCACTCTCCCATCATCTAAACGTTTCAGTACCACATGAGCCTTTACTTTGACGTCCGTCATGATTCATTCCATTTATTCAATCCTTAGTCTTCCTCGGTAATTCTTCTCATTCATATATTCTTCAAAGTAGTATTTTGAAGATACTTTCGCGTCTCAGAATGTTTTCAGAAGGCTATTCTTTCGAAGAGTTTTCATTGAACTTCTTTACACTCCAGCTCTTCCAAGGAAATCTTAATTGGTGAAACTCCGTCCATTTGATCTTCATCGTTCTTCTTTATCACCACATTCCAAATATATCCATTCGTCGTCGTTCAGCTGCTGTTATTGTCCAGGCTATACTGCCGTATATTAGCATGCTCAAAACAAGGTTTAATTATATGTCTCTTAGTTCAAATCTGGTTCTACTGACTGTTAGTAGACTCTTCTTTTTTTCCTTCAACCTTTAATGGTGATTCTCTCCGACAAATTTGATCTTCATAATTCTTCGATTATGAAATTTGCCTCTACCCTCTCTTTCCCCAGTACTCCTATGGGTTCTAATTTCATTTCTGAATCGGTCGTTTCTAGGTTATAATTCGGCATGAACGCCTAAGGCAAACATATTATCCGAACCGTCCAATTATGCGGTTTTAGAGAGCGATGGCATAGATCTAAACTCTGTGGAACTCCTCAGGTATTAAGAAAATTTTAAATAAAAAAATATGATTTTTTAGAATATATCTCAACTAGCTTAACTACACCATAATTTATTATCAAAAAAACGTTTCCTAAAATAATGGAGCGTAGCGAAACTAATTTAAATAATAAAAATATATTTTTGGAATTCGGAATAAATTTGCAACTGAAAATTTTTTGTTTAATGCTTATTAATTTTTATTTATTAATCTACTGATATATCTCCCATTGTTTATACCCCAATGCCCCAGATTTATCTGCTAGCTCATTGATATGGTCTTCGATTCTTATTTCTATATTAAAAAGAGTTAACTGACTATTGCATCAAAATATTAAATATATACGAGGTGATAGAAGTTATCAATTAAAATAATTTTATAATGGCGGCCCTATTTTAGGATAACGCGCCTCTTCAGGGTTATACATGTGCTTTGAGGTCGATGCCTCTATAGCAAATTGCAGGTTTCAATTACAAAATTTCGCTTTTTTTCTGGAGTTGGCCTAATTGTTTATTATTTTTCCCGAGAGCGTGAAAAAAATGGCAAAATTCCACGCAAATCGTCACTTAGCTTGTAGTCGTTGGTGAAGTACCAAGTCGACTGCACAAAATGGAATTGTGGGCACGCGAGCTTGAACCGTTCGTAAAGTTGCCCAGTATCCCAACAGCTCCGTATCCTCCGACCACTGCCCCTTACTTTAAAACACATCTCTTGGCCTCGTACCCACTCTTTCCATTTCACACCTCATGCACAGCCTCCACCACCTCATCCGACTACCATTTCCCTGCTCAGCTCACAGTCGGTGCGTGCTCACACTTCGAACTCCAGCATACGAACCTCGCAGCTGCCCATGAGGTCGTAGGGAGTGGGGAACCTTTCCCGTTCCCTAGGACCTCCTTCGAGGCTCAGCGTGCCCTTAACTCACGGTAGAGAGGGGGGAGAGAAGGACCACTATATGTCCTAACCCCAACTGCCGCAGTTACCCAAGCCAAGAATTCGCTCGTGCGAAATATTCAAACGGCCGGCTGAGAAGGAACTCTCCCGGAAGGAAAGAGGAACTCACATGCGAAGTGCAGGGGGAGTAGATTAACGGCCGTTCAAACGGAGAGCAAGAGAGTGGACCTCAAAAAGTTCCTGCATCCAAAGAGATGGTGTTGGCGGGGAGACTAAATTCCTGGCTAATTATTCTTCCAGGGGCCCGAGTTCCTATCCCGGATATTTTTTGACGTGGGCACGTCTTTGCGTGGTACCAGGAAGGAAACGGCGATGTAACATTCGCAGGGTGATTCATCCGGACGCAATATTTTATGACTTATAACACGATTGAAGTAATCGTGGCCTCCTTTAATGGGGTGCATGTCTTCAATGGGAGAATAGCCTTCCGTTGGCACCGCTAGTGGGGTGCCGTGGCGACTGGCAGCCATTTTGGAGTTATACGAAAATCTTTGTGAGGATCTTCTGGCGGCCTAAATGTGCTAGCGCGCTGAATTAGGTGCAGACAGAAAAACCATGTTATTTGTTAATTTAAGCCCAAAACCGATTCAGTAACTTATATGTGCTAGAAAAATAGAAAATAAAGAAAATCAAGCAACAAATCTGATGCCGTCCAATACTCATTCCAGTAGAAATATCAGTAGCCGTATTTCATCAGAGAGGACGTCATATCAGCTATCAACCAGTATCAGTTTGTCTGTCGTGGAACGGGTGAGAAGGCTTCCGGAATGTCATAAAGTTGATGTACATGATGACGCAAGCACCTTGACGGCTTTATATTTTCATTTTCCCTCCTATTGTGTTCTATATTTGTTGTCCCCCCCAAGAGTGGCTTACGCCGGTAAAACACAAGACTACTTCAGTGGCTTACCCTTTGGACCTCGTCTTCCTAATTGGTGTTCGTATGGTTTTCTCCTATTCTATTATTTCCTAATTTCCCATTTCTGATCCTCTCCGTGCAATCCATATTCTACAACAGCCTATAACAAAAAGTTACGAAAGCCTCCACTCTCGTCTGTTAGGGCATCCCAATGTTCCATGTCTCTGAGGTATATAGCGCAACACTCAGAGAAAACGTTTTCAGTTGCCAGTTTTTCATTGGTTAATCGTATTTCCTGTGAACAAAATAGTCGTTTATTATAATGAATTCTTTTTTTGTCTTGAACTATTATTTCATCAATGCCTGTTTCATCAATAAGTCTTCCATCCCATTTCACGTAACTTCCCTGGTAGATGTTGGAATCCACATGCTCTAGCACTTCTCCAGGTGGCGTTATGTCTAGCTTTATCATTTCTAATCCAAATAACAGGTTTATCGCTTTTTCCCTATCAATTCTTTTAACCCTTTTAGCCAAATCTTTCATGGACTGTGGTGAATTTGGTGAAATCTTTCATCGTAAAACTATTTTTAACGTGTGATTTAATGGTGTTTTTCTCGTCTTCAGAAAAAAATTTACTCCCTTAAATTCATGATTATTACGACATGGTAGGCGCTTCATTAGGCTTCGGCTATATTAGCTCTGGATATCCTGTTTGCGGAAAGAATAATTTCACCGCTTTAACACTTGTCAACGAAACTCACAAATCACTTACAACAAATGACTTATTTGAACTAAATACCAATTGTCTACACCCATGAATTCAGTCATTTGTCGAAAACGCAGGTTTTCACTGAATGTTTATAATCTTGATAACTGAAGAGAACATCTCCCGCCAGGGCCCCGCAGTTTGCCCGAATCCCCTCCCCTCCTCCAACTACGCGATTCCTTTGTGAAACACTTTCATTTTGGTGAGTTTTTATCAGAATACTCGCAAAGCTTCCTTCAAGTCTTCCTAAAGCACTCGGCGCGATCATATCATGGTATCTGTGTTCGAGTCCCGATTAAAGCGGATGATTTTTCCTATGTGAAATTTTCGTTCTTCTGGGTGAAACGTTTCTTTGCCCCTTTTCTCTAATCATCCTCAGTCTTACGTCTTCTCCACCTCTTCTCCTTTCTCCTCGATCTCCTCCTAGACTATCATTTCCTTCTGCCCTTCTATTCCGCAACTCGCTAGGATTAGATTTTAAGAAAAATTCATGTATTCTAAATTTCAGAATGACAGGGAGGATGATATGTTAACCCCGCACTATTTTAACTATAGAACTGTTAATGGTGATAAAATAAGAGAGATACATTGCGAAACTTGTATGGATACGAAAATTCCTTATCAAGAGGTACCAAGACACTCACAGCATTAAGTTCAAGTTTTTCTGTCTTATGTCCTACTTCTTTTTCATATTAGTTCCCCTTTCCATAACTGTGGGGGGGGGGGTATTCTGTATGACCTTGGAATTTCCAAGTTTCGGCAGTGGCGAAATTTTGACCTTACAGTGACGAAAATTTCAAATAGGGCCATTCAAAAGTTTAGATTTGTCGGGGTCTGTGACGTCACATCCATGGATTCTCCGAGGTTCTACCGTGTTGAGTCCTTTCTGAATAAGGCCCCTGATGTCCCAACACCACCTGCCGCACATTCTCGTCGCGGCTCGCAAGATAGTACGTAGATGTAGATCCCGCCCTCTTTCCATTACATCTTAATTCCAAATTTCTCTCCTCCGGCCTCTCTACTTTCCAACTAATTTTCTATGCGTCGTCTCCGGCCATCCTAACCCCCTACTACCCCACTCTGCCACCACTACCCTCCCTCCACCTTGTAACAGTGCTTTCCTATTCCCTAGCTATCCCATCCACCCCTTAAATCGCCTTCACTTTCAACGATCCATTCTTCCCCCCTCCCACATTTATATTAGATCTTTCTCTTACTCCAGTCTCAGACTCACTCGCAGTCTTTTCGCTATAGTAGTAAACTCAATTGTTTATTGTCAAAATATTACGCTGAAGATGTGATTCACTGCCAGAACGTCAGTACAGTAAGCATTATTGTATGCAGTATAGTAGTCAATAATAATAAAATTCAATTACATTCGATTGGGCAACACAGACATGGAGTACATTCAACTACATATATGCCAAGTATAAGGTAGGTACATGTAAAATTTTCGATGAACCGACATAAAATTTTGTTTTTAAATAAATTCTAAAAAGTTATAAAATCACTTCCTTAACATGAATTCTTTTAGGATCCTTTTAAAGACATTGAATTAAAATTACTTCATTTCATATGGTTGATTAATATTTTTTTTTAACTCGGCATTATGTGGACCATTTTGACATAGAGTCAACCTCTATTCATTTACATGAATATCGTGTGTTGTCCGCTTATTATGATGATGGTAATTTTAATTGGTACGATAGAGTAATATGGATATTTACTTTTAAGTAAGGGGCAGTGAAAGATGTAATAAAACGCATGGACGCAGTGTAGTATATTCCATTTATAGAGTCTCGCACCGAATCAAATATTGAATTTAAATTATTAATATGCTGGAAAATCTGCAAATGTACGATACGTTAATTGTAAAGTAACTATCGAATGGGACATATTGATACTGGTCCATAACTAATATTAAACCAGGCATATTGTTCATTCCTAGTTGGAGGAGAAAGGGAGGGGCGTGGTTGAGGATGATTTTTTTCTTGGGGAAAGAATATAAAGTATTAAGAAGGGATGCGGAGGAAGAAGATGCTGGGAGGCAGAGAATGAGTAGAGGGAGAAGGGGTGCAGGACCACTTGCTGTGTTCAGTGGTGGGGTGAATGTGAAGTGAGGGGGGTGAGAGAGAGAAATGGATTGCGGGAATGGGAGGACAGAACAATATAAGGGAATGGAATGAGGAAATGAAAGAAGGGAATTGAATGGTAGAATGAGAGGATGAAAGAGAGGGAAAGGGAAGTGGGAATAAAATGAGGGAATGAAAGGAAGGAATGGAGGAGAGAATGGGAAGAAGAAATGAGAGGAAGAAAAGGAACAAGTGAATGAAATGAGGAGGTGGGAGGAGAGAATGAGTTGATGGAATGATATGAAGGAATGGCATAAGGAATGAAATGAGGGAATGGGAGATAAGTGAGGGAGAGAGAAATGTGAGGAAGGAATGGAAGGAGGGAAGAGGAGAAGTTAATGGGAATAAGGATAAGAATGAGGGAATGGAACGAGGGAATGAAAGGAGGGAACTGGAGGTGAGAGTGTGAGGTAGAGAGAGAATGAAAGGTGGGAATAGAATGAGGGAACGGAACGAGGGAATGAGAAGAAGAAACGAAATTGAGGGAATGAAAGAAGGTTACGGGATGAAGGAATGGAATGAGACAAGGGAACGGGATGATGGAACGGAATGAGAGAATGAGAGAAGTGACTAGAAAGAGAGGTAAAGGGAAAGGGATGGAGGTTTTGGGTTGGAGGAAAAGTACAAGGGATGCAATTGGGGGGATGGGGATGAGCATGAGGGAGAGTAAAGAATAAAAATGAAAAAAAGCGAGTGGGGAGGGGGGTGCAAAATAACAGGGAGGGGGAGAGAGGTGTTGTAAGGAAGGGTGCGGAGGGATGCGGAGTGAGACAAGAGCAGAGAGGGTGTGAGAGAGGAGAAGGCTGAGAGAGGTGGGGGAGAGGGAGTTTCCTCTCCACGTGATGGGTTGAAGAGGGGGGTTTGGTCGGGGGGGGGGAGGTTGGGAGAAAGGAGGGGTTGGGGGTTTTGTGACGTGGAGGACTGCGTTCCCCCCTCCTCCACTACCACTAAGCTACCGCCATCTCATTAGAAAGAGGAGAGAGAGGGACGAGGAAGAGGGTGGGGAGTGAAGGAGGCAAGGGAAAGAGGGAGGTAGGGGGAAAGAGAAGCGACGGAATGGATATCCACCCACTGTGGAGGGGTGTAAAACGGGAAGGGTGGAGGGATGATAAGGGGTTGGAGGGAACTGGGGGAAAAAAGAGGGCGGGGTCGGGAAGTCGAGTGGCATAGTGTGTGCGGGCGAGGGGGTTGGGGGGGGGGGGGCGGAGGAGAAGGTAGGGGAGGTTCGGGAGGGGAGGGAGGGGAGAGGGCTGTGGCCGCTATGCGAAGCTCTCTTTCGCGTTCTGTTCCCTGAGCGTCGTCGATCCGGCAGCGTCTGTCCGTCTGTGCTAGTCGCCACATCCCTTATATTCCTAGTGCCGGCGCATCCCTCCATCATCTCATTATCTTCCGTTCTCTCATTCTTCCAATTGCTCTCACCATATTCCCTCTCCCCTTATCCTATCCACAGCCTCCCTTATCGCGCCTCGCCTAGCCACTAACCCACTCAAATCTCCTTCTCTTTCTCTCTCCCCTTTCCTTACTCTGCCCATCTCATAACGACGTTGGCTGAAGGAGAGGGACAGTGGCGTCGCCTTTTTTCGTGCGAGTGACGTGCGTACCAATCCACGGACCGCAGCGGTTCAACATTCAGTCACCCGGTGAACACACACGGCAGAAGACTAGATCTCCTCCTTTCACTCGCACAACTATATATACTACTTCTGCTCTCCCTTCCTCCATCCTTCCTGCCTTTCCACCCCAGCGGCAATTCTCTCCCTTTCTCCGTCCAGAAATAATCCTCGCCCGCCGTCGCCTCACAGTCTCGCCTCGGGAGCCGCCTCACCCTTCACCAAACGACCAAAACCATTCGCCTCCCCTTCCGCTCGGTTCCAATCGTTCGTTCATCCTCCCCCCGAGCGCCAGATGAAACATTTCGCCGGCCGACGCCGTGGCTTGTCTCACCCGCGAGCCGCTAAAAGACCCTTAAAACGTGTGGTTGGAAGAACGGGAGATTAGCAGGAGAAAAGAAGAATCGTTCGAGGACGAAGATGCACCAATTTCTCCCTTCTCTCTTCCCTTTAAACTTCGCCACAGGGAGAAAAGGGGAAGGAAGCCGAGGAGCTCCACAAGAGGAGGTGGCAGGAGGTGGAAGGAGGGAGCATGCAACGGACCCTTTTTTCGAAAAGCAAGCGGAAGGGAACGGCATGCGCTGACGGGCCCGCAAAATCCCCAGTCGCCGCGCACACAATGCGAGGCGAGGATGGACCCTGGAGGAGAAGAGCTGGCAGAAGCGGGCCGAGACTGGCTCGTCCACTTACCCCAGCGATGCCGCCACACAGCGGCCCCTAGCAGGCTGGGCGAGGGAGGAAAGGTACTTCCCAGGGGGAGTGAAGGACAAATTCGCCACCCCGGGTGGGGAAAAAAGGGACACCGCCAGCTGCCTTGCGACGCAAGAGGACACAAGAGAGACAGTGGGAGAGAGGTAAGTGAAGTTAAAGTAGTACTAGACCCTCTTCCTTTCATCCCAGCTCAAAAAAAGAACCGTTTCTCTCGTTCGTTTGTAAATTGCACCCTGGTTGAAGGGCAAAATGGTGGGAACTCACACCCTTGTTCAGCGGAGCAATACTCGATGGTGCACACGTTCTCAAATGACAGAATTCCATCCCAGACATTTGCGTTCGTTTCCCCAGTGAACTAGCGACGCTTTACAGGTCCAACGCTCACTGAAAGTCTTCCAGGGGTTCGGAAAAAGTGCATAGAGAGGCAATCACTCCCAAGCCTTTCAAGCGGGTAGGGAGAATAAATCGGCGCAAAAAAAAGGTGTGGTACTCATCGATCTGGTGTATATTTTTTTTTCAAGCGAGCAGTGCTGATGTAGACATTGGTGAAGGAAAAAGGTGTTCTTCATCCTTCTTCGTGAAGGATGATAGTGCCCTCCCCTTTCGAAATTTTGTGTCGTCGCAGATTTTCATACTCAGAACCTGGGAGGAGACACACATTGATCGCCCGAGTGTGACGACGGGAACGGTGGAAAAATTTCGGCGTCTGCTCCAGGATCAGGGGTTTGCTGCTGAATGTAACGCGAGACGGTCTTTGGAAAACGTTTTGACGGCCACCAACTCAGCTTTCGTCTGCTCACGTATATTGTGTGCATTATTTTTTTGTTACTACCTGTAGCATTCAGATAAAATTTCACTCAGCCCATTCGCTTTCAGGCAGATATTATGTGCCCATCCGTTCGATGACGTTACAAGTTGCGCTCGATACTGTAAAAAGCACAAAATAGATTTTCCCGACGCCTCTTAACGATTGCATCCAGCTCCTTCAATTCCTTTTCCTTGCCTGGCCACTCCAGGGCCTCTGGGTCGATTTTGAGGTGCGCCATTTCGATTCGAATCTCAAGCATCCCGACAATATTTGACTTATGCTCGCGAATTTTGTTATAAATACCGTTATCATATTCTGGATTCGTCATAACTCTTCTCATACCATTCCTCCCACCTTTTCTCCACACTCTGACTGAATACAACCTTTAAATGTGACGAATGACGTCATACTTTAGCAATTCTTAACAATTACGTAATAGATTTCAAGCCAGTTTTAAGTTACCAAAACGCACCAGATTAAATGTGCGCAGTACGTGTACACTGCTAAAAAATAAACTATTTTAGCTCCTATGATTCAATTCAGTGCATTCTTCATCGATTACTCTCTTTCTGCCCTTTCTCCTAACCCTCCGCCATCCCCTTGCACTTTCCAGGGACCTCGCCGTGAGCATCAACCTTTTTTTCCACGCACTGGAATCCACATTAAGTACTCCTCATTGAATAGCACACGTGATGAAATTCCTACGGGTGTGTAACTCTTCCTCGTTTATCAGCAAACTTGTGGATTTCACGGTGTCTTCGTCAGAAAGGAGATTAATCTTACGGCGGTGATGCAGTTAATTAGGCAGGAAACCTTCATTACATGCATACAAACATATTTATCACGCCATTACATTTTAGGGTAGGCACAGCCACAGTTAGCTATTGCTGTCAGACCTAGAAAACTGGATGTTTCAACAATTAAGTCCATACTGCCATATCCCAGTATACCTCTTTTACCCCGTCGCGTTCATTCAAGCATTGCTTCGTACACGCTTTCTTGTCCTTAGTCTTTCTTATCTCTTTCACAACATTAACATCGAGGTAATCACGCTCCTTTCCTATGTGTTCATTACCGAAGCATACTATCCACATTATTTCATAACTTACACGTTCATAACCCTATTTCTACTGCTCTTTTGTCGCAATCGCATCTCAGATACCCGATTCCTACAGCATTTACCCCAACACATATGCTTAACCTGTCATGCCACAGTTTTACCACCATTCAAATTCGTTGATTGAGAGTACATTTTTGCGTACCACGATTTTTTCCTTCTCAAAAAAACGAGCATTCCTTAATGTATTCAATGTACCTACGACCTCCAAATGTTTTTAGAGGATTTTCACGTTTTATTATCCCCTCCACCATCCTTCGCAAATTTCCCATCAAGTTTAGCCTACAATTATACTCATCCGCGACTACTCGTAAGTGACTGTTTTTTTTTTCAAGTGTTCCCACGCTGAAGAGGCCTTCGTCGTGATATCATTCGAAGTTTTGAGGCATATGCGAAAGGATCAACCTACGTGGTGAAGATGTGATGCCCAGGGTTTTTCCATCACGCAGTTTCCACGGAACGCTATGCACCTCTATCTCCCCGGACAGGAGAGTGTCTCTCTCTCTCCATCTTCTGGGAATCAATCGATAAGACCCCCCCCTCCCCCAAGAACACACTCGCACAGTCCCTTTTCTCGAAAGTGCACCATTCTCGCCCCCTTGCCGTGCGCATTACGGATTGGCTTCAGCGGTAAATAACCATCCGTCTCTAGCATCAGAGAGAGTCACCACCTCCACACGCGAGTTCATTGGCCAACCTTTTGACGCCCTTTCGTGCGATTCGCAGAAATTCGCAGAAGGGGGGATTGCCTCAAGATGGCGGATGTTTTTTTTTAACCGTTCGGCAACTCGAACCGAGTTACTCGCGGGTGTTTCATGAGGAATGTGCGTAACTTGATTGAGGATGATGTATTTTTCAAGCTTCTTTTTGTCCAGTGCACCCGGGAAGACGCGGATTAACCGTGGCATCTTGAAGCTACCAAGAGCATGGGTGTAAGGGCAACAAAACAACTTTAAATATCTTATGCATACCTGAGGCTAATTTCAGATCTCTTCAATAGATATACTTTTTCAGTGGCACATTGAGATATGTGCAATTTTTTAAATACTGTCACCTATGTCTATGGAGCTTATTTTCAAAACGCTACTGTCGATTAGCGTTTTCATGACACCGGAAAAATGTATTCTATAAAATGTTGCCGTCACTATAGTTCTGTCAGAAAGTAGTCGCAACCTCATGTCTTTGAGACAGAAACTGATAGAAATCATGTACTCTATCACCTCAAGATGTTACTTAGATTCCTCCTGAAGTTCTCACTGCATTTTGGTGCTTTCCCCAAATGTATCACCTGGCATTTTAGGAAAGGAAAGTTGTTAGCCACGACTTATGTACGAGACCAATATTCTGTGATCATCATTGGTCACTCAATAATGAGATTAGTTGAATGCACCCTTCCATTTTACGCTGTCACTTATGCCCTCCTAGCTCTTCTGTTTCATATTCTGTTCTACATGGCGTATGTATTTGTCTCTTGCTTTCCTCGTGGAATTTTCCCTTATATTCTCCTGTCTCCTATTTTCCCTACAAATCGATTGTCTCAAAGCGTGGCCTATCCATCTTGGACCTAGTCCTCCTTAACAGTGATCCATATGGTTGCCTCTTCTTCTATTCTTCTGTTCCTTTCTCGTCTCTGTTTCCTCCAACAATTTGATCTTCGGCATCCCGCGATTGGTGAAATTATGTGGTGACTTAGACATGAAGCTTGCAGTCTAGAATAATTTGAAAGAGAGAAACCAGTGCACAGATTGAAAATCTCCGAAA
Organism: Pyrrhosoma nymphula; assembly: GCA_963573305.1. Lineage (NCBI taxonomy): Eukaryota > Metazoa > Arthropoda > Insecta > Odonata > Coenagrionidae > Pyrrhosoma > Pyrrhosoma nymphula. The sequence goes on along the minus strand of OY754339.1, from coordinate 50,942,158 downwards.
GTAAGTGACTGACCTCTAGCTTTTCCTTTCAGTCGGAATCGGCTTGCGGCCAAATCGATACGCCCAAGCTTTAGCCCTTGGTGTGTCCGCGGAGGGGTATACGTTTCGTTGGAATTAGAGAGTCCAAATTCATGACCCCGGCGATATTTAAACAATTCTTCGCCCATTGGCCATCGCAAGTGTGACAAATGTGACGAATTTTAAGTCGATGACACCACTGCTGCTTCCTATTGACGATGCTTTGTCACTCTCCTCAGGTTTACCGTGACGAGAAGCTTATTTTTATTGATATATTTCTACTGCGTTGAGAGATGAAGTATACAAATTAACGGAGAGAATGTATACCACATTGCCTTCTAATCGTTGTAAAAACTTTTCTTCACTCGTCGGAACCACTCAGCAAGGTTGAAGAGAGGATTGTGTGCAGTGCTTTCTACCGCATAGCTATCATTGCCCACTTTTACGGCTTCAGTTTCGTGAAATGCCTTTGATCGCGTTGCTCCATCACGCCGTTTTATGACGAAACCTCTGCCACGGTGGTTGATCCTATTCCACTCAGCTTTGTCCCTTTGATTGACACTTGATGCGTTAAAGAAGTTTTCTTAGAGGCGTTTTTGTAATTTTATTTAGATTCCTTGTAAGTATGGTATGGCTATATTTTTTGTATTCCCTAATGTTATAAATAAAACGGAGCGGTCCTAGATGAATTGCCACCTGTTACATTTTCACTCTAGCCTGAGTACGGTCCAGTCCGGTGTTGAAGTGATTCTAAATTCACTCTGCTTAGTCAGAGCCCTCTACAGCTGAGGTAAGAAGGGTGATTAGGAAATGGTAATTGCGATATGACTGTGGGAGGGCTTTGTAGCAGGAGAAGTATAAAAAGAGACCTAGGGTTAAGAGTGTTAGTGCTGGGTAGGCATTTGTTTGGTCGAGAGGGTAGTTTCAATGAACGGTGAGATACTAGGATAGGAATTTATTTTTCAATTTACGGAGACCAAAAAAAATATTTCGAGACCCCTGAATTAGTGAGGAGGCCCCTGCGTCTAAGATAGTAAGTATTTTGGCTGGATGTGCTCTCAGTGGGGAATAAGTCTCCAAAGCAAACTGGAAGCGCGTGATATTAGACATGGAAATTCAGCAAATAGGTATAGCTCGCAAAGCCTACTTTTAAACGCGTAAATGTAATTATTTTTGTACCTCGGTTTATTTTAAGCAAGTGTCCGAGGGTTTCACGTTTTTAAGGTCCATTTTCGAAAGCACGCCTTGTTAATTCGTGGCAGTGAAACGGAAAACAGCTTTTTTTCCCTTCCCGTAAGCAATTATATGATGCACAGTGAAGTGGCATTTTACATTAGCTTCGTCATCACGATTTCTATAAGCTGAAAGTGATTCTAATTATCATATTCCTAGAGATAAAGGGGTTCCAACATTGCTCCGTGCCTGACATCACAAATATGGACTTGCCCTAGCCCCATAAGCAAATGGTAGGTACATTGCATGGAAATAGCGAGTGCCCTCTCTATTTTATGTATGCTCGAAGCTCTATATAATAAGTATGAACTCCTGAGTCCTCGAAGTGGTCACGAGAGGCGATAGAGCCTGCTGAGAGAATAAGGGATGATTTTTGGGGGAATTTGACTTATATTTTATATTTTTGGAGTAATTGATAAATTCAGTGGAGTTTGTTGAAACATTCCGGTTGACGTATACTGAGGACTACAATTCAAGAATGAGATAATTTTCAACGTTTAAAACCAAGAGTTTTGATTTTATGGACGTGACTTTTTTAAGGTGGAAGCTTAGTGAAAAAAAAATATTTTTTTAATCCTCTGGATGATATATTCAAGGTTATTAGTGACAGCAAGTTTTTCGCAGGGAAAACTCACAGAAAGGTGAGAACGGTGAGTTCCGGTACAAGCTTTGGGATTAAAATTTATGGAATAATTAAATAAAACATGGATTGTGTTCGTAGAATACTTATAAAAGCTTCGCTCGGGAGCAAAAAGTGAAAATCACCTAAAGCTAAGATACCAGTGACTAAGCCCTAATTCCGTGGAGAAAGTTGAGAGAAAAGATGTGAATTATTTTTCCAGGAATAATTTATTCCCTTTGCGAGGACATGATGAGCGGAAGATTCTCACCTCAAATACGCCGCAAGTATTTGGGATCGTCTCAGAAAGTTTTGACTCGCTAAAGAAACAAAATACAAGGGAAAGTCGCACGCTCCGCTGCAGAATTGCTATGAGCAAACAGAAAGCGTAACGCACTTGATGGAAAGACTAAGTCGGGAACCACTAGAAACTCGGGAGATAAAACTGTAGGCTAAGCTTACTTAGAAAATTTAGATCGTACGTAGGTTTCAATGTGACAAAGAGGCTACCAATTTAAACTCTTGCTCTATCTCCACAGCTGATACAATCGACAAAATAAGATATACACTGCCGAGATTATGAGTACAAAATGTTCTCTTTCCAACATTTGTGAATACGTACGCATCTCGCCATTCCCTTTCAGGGTTGGCAGAGTAAAATAAACTTGGTTATTCCTAAGACGTTATTCCTGTTAGGTCTAAGAAATTGGTGCTCTTTTAACAACTTCCTCTATATTTGCCTATCCTTGTACACCTCTTTCGCTTCTATTACATTCATGCTTTGCTTCCAACACACTCTCCAATTGCTAGTAGGGCTACGAATATTCCTCTTTTTACGAGTCTCTTCCACCGTAATCAACCATGAATTTCTCGTCTTACCCCTTTCTCTCACTCCATTAACTCCACTACCATTTATCTGTTTCACTAGACATTACTTTAGTTAAAAATGATCACAGTGAGACACTAAAACACTGTGTTAACTTACAATTCATTTTCGTCCTTACCCTCTTCCAATTCCTTTACCCTTTACCCCTCCCTTTTTCGTGTACGGTGTCTGAATGCCCCCTGCCACACGTCATTTAGGCGGCTCGCACGTGGATATGCAGATGTAGGATTTGTGATGAGGGAAAAGGAGATACGAACATGTACATAAGGAGGGTATATATGACGACAAGAAAGGAAATTATGACAATGGTTGGACCAAGAAGGAAGAGAGAGGGTCATTACGTGGAGGGAGGGGGCAGAGGGAGTGAGGGTATGCTGGGAAAGTTGGGGGGACGGTTTAGACTATCGATATGATGATAAAATATTATTAGAAAAAAATGTTCGTTACCGGTAACGCATCGAATGGAAGGTTTGCCAGTATCGATGCTGATTCACACTACTGATTCAAAAAAATATTACATGATTAAGACCGGGTTCTATAACGCCCGTCTAACGTTAGTCACAAGACTTCGTAGCTTTCTCGCTAATTTTATGTCCAATGAGAGTTAAAACGTTTTGCATAACATCAGACGGCCGGCTAGTTCACTTGAGCGTTATCGATGAATGAACGCATTAAGTTTGATTTTCATAGTCAAAATATTTAAACAGAGGTTATAAAACTGGGCCTATGATTCATCGGTGGTTTGGGTGCCAGGGAAAGAATTCCAAAAACAATTCATGTGCTCCTATTAGGAGAGGTGGATAGGTTGGAATGGGAAGAATCAAAAGGGAGGAGAGAAACCCGATGCTTCCGACAGCTCACTCTTAACGAAAGGCGCCAAGGGGACCTCCGTTTAACGTCTCGTTCGACGGACGGAATACGTAATTTATGTACTCTCCACAGTGTACACAAATAGGGATTGGGATTCCAATGAAAAATATCTGCCGCCGCAGGGAATACGAACCCAGGTTCTCCGCGATGGATAGCCAGTACTCCACGTCACCACATCAACACGAACACAGTTCTTGAGTGTTCCCTCTACCAATGCTCTCCGCGATCATCTAATTACAGCACGCTTAACCAATATTTTCTCTCCATAACACCCCCTTCATCATATTGCTACTCATTACGTCCACTAGACAATTTTAAGCCTCTTCCCAATCTCTCAGTCAGTTTTCTTTCCTCTCCAAACATACTTAACTACTCCACATTTCTCTTCCTCTTCACTTCCTTCCCATTCTTCTCCTCACCGACGTCTCACAAGTGGGTTTCTCCCTCAAGCTCTGTTTTCTAAATATACAACGTCTTCTCAAGTTAAAGTGGAGGGAATATTGAGAAAAATTGGAAGACAAACGGTTGAATTTTCCGCGCGGGAGACGCCTCCTTCCAGGAGCTAAAACTCCACCATTTTGGGGGCAGATCTGCTACGAGGACCGATTCTCCCCCAATTTATTCATGGAGAGACAGAAGGATGAGGTTTTTAGGGAGAGAAAGGGGTAACAACTTGCTGACCCGAGCACTGTACCTTGTGGAATCCGCGGGAATAAATCGAGGTGGTAGGGCGCGCGTAAAAGGCAGCTCAGGGTTTCGCCTCCCGACGCCGTGTAATTTATAGAGGATATTGAACTTCCCCCTTCTGAGGGCACAACTTTCACATGGGTTTGGAAGCGATCCAAGAGAGGAGGAGGAGGTCCCCTTTTGCCGACGGACCAACTTGCAATATCGAGGGATCCAGCCAGCAGCGATCGACCCTTCTCTCTTCGCCAACCAATGGCGGTGTGGTCTGACCCCATCCACCGCCACAGCCATCTCTCGCCCTCGAATATTACGCAATCCATTGCGCTCGATGTAGACATTAAGAAAAAGAAGAATAAGGGTTTTCGCAGTTCTCCTCTCTATTCCCACCCCTGCCCCCTATCCTCTGCCTTATTATCCTTTCCCTTTTCCCTAACATACATATCACCTCCGCCCTCTCTGAGTCATTTTATTTCAGTTTCGCGTCCACCATGGTTCACAGACTGCGCCAGATCAAGACCGAATTGTTCAATCCGACAGTTGTTGTCCCTCATCCCAAGCGAACAGCTGCTAACTCTCTGATGCTTGACTTTTGATTATGTTTAGGGGAGATGGCGTATTCAGGATAAAGTTGGATGAGGAAAGTGGCTTAACCTTAAGGAACCGTGGATCCTTGGCTCTACACTGGGACTGCAAGTTAAAACAAATACTAAATTACACATTTGAATTTATTTGGTTTAAAAAATCCTGTTTTAACTGATGAAATGGGTTACCTATTGAAAACCAAAACTTAAGGTACAAAATATGCAGATTATTCCACGAACATATTTTTAATGTTAACATTTGTCCAGCCATAGCCAACTACAGCGCCATATGTATGGGACTACCTCATTTTGACTTCAATTACGGGATTAATTCCCTAGTAACTTTAATAAGTAGGTGGTAAGATTCCTATAGTTTATTTGAATTCACTTCCCAGGACTTATCACTTATTTTAAACAGTTTGAATACCTCTATGCTTTCTCGTGAAAATTTACGTTTTTCTGCTGTAATCTGAGCGATATCCATATGAGCCCATGTTAACATTTTCTACTTTCAGAGCTCAATAACAGTAAAAGTAGGCTATAAACCCAATTTTTTCATCCCAGTTTATAAAACGCACTTCAATGATGCTATATGTAAGTTTTCAGGATTTCTGGAATAAGTGACCTCCAGGCTAGAGCCACTTTAATAGCTTAAACACTCGCGTTATCGCAATCATGTTACAGCTTTAATGAATAAAATAATGTGACGAGTGTTCCTCTGCTCTAAACTAAATCTTTCCATTGAAATCACTGTTCTCGTACTTTTCATGAACAGTGATTTTGGCGCACAGTTCTCAACAATAGACGTCCTCGTTCTTTGTATCGAAAGTGATAACGCGCAGGAAAGATCCATGATCCCGCCGGTCCGGTCCACTTCGGTGTTCATGGGTTTGGGTTGCATGAGGTTTAGTTATCGTGTTTATGACTTTTTCAATGAGTGTGGAATTACTCTTATCTTTTGTATCCATCATGATGAGCGTTGTTATGCTCCATGAGGTAACGCCTAAGTCTAGATCTAATTCACATTTATGATACACAGTGGGTTGCATAGTTCTAGATGGAGATAGGAGAAGGTTCTTGAAAAATGAAACGTAGTGGTCGAGGTATTTTGTACAGAAGAAGATTGAAGAAGTTATGACATGATGAAAAAGAGGATAGTAGATCCTTCTGTGAAGAGAGGTGAGCATGTAAAAAGGGCTTAGGTGTCTCCGAATCCTCCAACTAGGTGCCTAAATGCGTAGATATAATCCTGAAGAGTTCATCAAAGCCAATTTCGTTTCAACTCATTCGCCATTATTAGTTATCTATTTTTGACGTAAGTTAATGGCTCAACAAGTGAATAAGTAACAAGAACGCGATAGAATAAGACACTTTATTACGATGGAAGTGCGAACAATAACTAAATAACGGGTGAAAAGATCTCGTACCGAATGTAAAAAAATGTTTTTACGTCAAAGTCTAGCAAAGTGGAACCTACCCCCGATAATTTGGAACTTTCTTCCGATAAATTGTATTTTACCCGAGATTGTTTAATGCAATCCCTTTGCAAACAAACCTATTTATTTTCGATTTGGATCCAAAAAGTTGCAAAATAACCGCTTTTGAGTCTCACTCAAGAAAGACACAATTCCGAGGACTAGACATCATAATATCGACCATTCTCAAACTTTTGAATTGAACATTTCGGAGTTGTGACGACATTTCAATCGTCTTTTTTCCCAATTTCTACTCAGACTTGTGCTATTTTCCTTCAGAAATTCCGCAGATGATTCCATACCTTACACATTGTCCCGCAATCTTTTCATGGCCTGCGCAAGTCTCTTCTACAATCTGGAAGCTTATCTTTGACAATCTCAACTATTCTTCCATCTTCCATTAAGTCGATGTGACCATTTCGTACCTGCTTCGTCCCATTTGCCAATTCGTTGATATTCTCTACATGGCTGTCCCCTCGAATTCCATCAATATCGAAAATCGAAAATGCTGATGTCTTCGTGAATAGGGCTCCTGGATGGGAAGATGGTATTTGTAGAGTTAAGAATGCTCTATACTTTCGAGAAATCTTAAATTTAGCGTTTATTCCCCTAGAAGGGTGACTGGGAAACTGCAAAGGAGGCTCTAACAACTATGGAGCGACGAGTTACATCAGCGACATCTTCGCTCGCCATTCTTCCTTGGCACAAAGAGCATTGCAGGCTTGAAGAATTTTCCTCGCTGTAGCCATGATACGAAAACAGCATCAAATGTTGTTAATTTTTTTGCGTAAATTAAAGACAACTCTTCAATTAGAGTTGATTGCAAATCATCGCCTTGGAATCTTTCCCTTGCAACATCCCCTGGAATATAAACAAAAATAGCAAGCTTCGCTATTTTTCTGAAATAAAGAATGCATCAGCTTTACGAGACAATTAATTTTACGTTATTTGCAACATATTATTCTTCATATATAGAGGAAAAAAGAACACACGTCTTCAGCTTTTATGGTAAATCTGATCCCAGGAAAAGAGGTAAACTTCAGACACGAGCTTTTTAGCCCAGGTGTAGAACCCCCTTAAAAGTTAAGGGTGAGTGGGAGGCTCGTTCAACGTTTTGACGGCAGAGGACGCGGCAGTGGAGAGCTAAATTTCACTTTCATTTTCGTCGCGCGAACTCGATTCCCGGAAGGGCGTTTGGAGGGGTTGAGGAGGGGAAGGAGGGCAGCAGGGAGGGGGGGGAGCAGAGGAAGAGGAGGTCAAATGTGAAAGGGGAACCACACGTGGAACGCAGAAATAATGACCACACGTTCATGCTCATTATTACCGCCACCACCAGCAGGCGACACCCTCTTGACGCGGTTAAGTCGAGAACGAAATGCGAATCGCTCTGGTTTTTTAAATTTTTGTCCTCTCCACACACAAACAAAATCGTGCTATTCGCATAAAACTATTTTCTCATTAAATATATTAATTATAATCTGGCTCAGCGCTCACTTACTCACTAAATAGTAGGTCTATGAGTTTGAAAGTTGGTAGGAGAAATTGCTTTTTCCCACGATCACCTAGAATAATCAAGAATTTAAGAATAATGGACTTGGATTGACTCCAGATAATATTTGCCATCCCAACCCGGAATATCATTGGAATCAATAGAAAATTCTTGGCAGGACATTTCATTTTAAGACAATAAAATACGAATTAATTCCTGTGCCTAAAACGGGGACACTTTGAATGCTTTATGGCAGGAGGACCATATTATCATTTTCTTCTGACCAATTTTCACGTTTTGTATCTTAGCAACAATATTTAAATTCAAACGCAATATTTTACTGCTATTATCGTCAATTTTAGAGTTAAAAATAGGGTTACAAGCATAAAATCATCTGTTGGTGTTGAAAATGTGAATATGTTTGCAATCAAAGATGACAGATCATTTAGATCGATTTTTGCCAAGATGCTGTAAGGGCATTAATGTTTTGAAACGGTTGTTTTTATAAATGCATTTTGGAATTTAATAAAACTATGAAGAGAAAAAATAGAAAGATAAAATATATACAATGAAGTAAAACATATCCAATTGGGACCCATTATTAATTTTAAATATAAAAAACTTTGTCCGCCTCGTTCTATCAATTAAACATTTTTCTTCGGAAGAAAATAGGTTTTGGGACATAACATATCGTTAATACCTCATTCACGTTAGGCAACTACACGTGCATTTTCTTATTCAGGGCCACAATGGATTCAAGGCAATCACAAAAAATTGGTTATTCATATTTGCAAAGCATTGCTTCAAAATCACACGCAGAAAATACTTGTTATAAAATTTAGAAATATTCTATCAAAATTTAATTACTATTTGCTGTGAAAGTTGTGAACTCATTGTAGCCCTGAATTAGCAACATTACAATTATGGTTTAAATTTGGAAATTTGGTAATAGCAATCTACAATTTCCCAAGACATGTAATCTCCCCAGGAAAAATATATTTACTGATACAAATATTTTCTTTCCCTGCTTGATGCGAACACATTTTACCAGTGCAAATACATAAATATATTCCAAATAAGGGAAACTAAAAAATATGAAAAGAGAGAAAGGGGTAACGGATGACGGTGATTATCATCATTTCGAGGGATTCGTTCGATAATTACGACGAAGCGAGAGTCGATGGGGGGCTTACTACATCCTCTCGGACGCTCTAATTAAAGTTAAGCGATTTAATTAACGAGCCACTCGAGTTATTTTTTTGGCGCGGCGGCATCGATTTCCCCCATTCCCTCTATCCCCGCTGCCTTAACCCCCTCTCTTCAAAATTCCTTTACTCGGCGTTAGAACATCTTACTCTTAACAAACGCATGCACACACAGGAAAAAATACGGACTGTGCACATAATGCACTTACGCCACCCCCAACCCCCACAGGGTATACCACGAAGACCACATTTAGATTTGAGTTTGTATTAACGAACGTGTTTTGATTTCAGTTCATGCAGTAATTTTCTAACAACTCGTAAACAAATTGCTTGATGTTTTGGTGGCTTAAATTTGTCACCACCCAATTCCCTGGAGTTCTTTGGTTCACATTAACAGTTCTTCCCAAAAATGGCATGTATGTATTTCACGGTGAAATAATATATTCGCCATATTTTACCCATCCACGCATTAAACACCTTTTAATTTTACGTTAAATTTGCGTAAATATAGCATGGAAAGTTTGATCTTGCTACTGATGTGAAAAATGTGCCTAGCGTATGATTTAAATGACATTCAAGTCTTCATTAAGGTTGATAAATATTAAATTGCCTCATCTCCTCCCCCAAGCCCATCTTAAATTACCTCATACATGCACCCCAAAACCCCACTACCCCGTCACAGCCATTGCCATCCTAGGAGGTTGACATACAAGGGAGAGGATGGTGGTTCCCATGCATGGAAGGAGAGCATAGCATTAGGGTGATAGAGAAGGGCAAGGATAAGAAGGAGAGGCCCAGCCTATTTGGACTTAAACGTTAAAATTCCTATGATTTCAACTACCCAGTTTCAAATGAAACATAAACCGTAACTTGTATTTAAGAGTTGAGATGTTATGATAAATAGATTTATGATAGTGGAGTTTATGTCATGAGAGGAAAGGATAGACTGAGAAATCATGGGTGAATTTGGCGAAGGAGATTGCTTAAGAGGAGAAATGTTACGAGTCTTAATTATAGGATAGCGTATATAAAGCAGTGCAAGAATGTAGTGACAGAAGCAAGGGAGGTTTTCAAGGATAGGGCAGAATGGAGGAAATTTTTATATTCAAAACAAGTTTTCTTGATCTATCGCCAAGAATTAAGCTCCATTGACAACTCCATCACCGAAAGGAAATGGCTTGACGGATATGTATGTATGGGTACGAAGATGAATGTATGTATGAGGTATTAAAATTCGCTCCGTAACTGCTCGTTGATGCATAGAACTCCACTGTATGGTGTGTTCCGCTGTAAAATGATGTAGAGAAGTGCTCCGATTCACGATATTTTTATGAGATTTTTGGGAAATAAAAATAGACACTGACATTTTTGAATGATACCTATTTCTTTTCAGAATTATCCAAGAAAATCGATTTTTTGGAAGTTTCAGCGTATCATTGTATCATGTAACGATTTAGAAATTTCCTCGAAGAATGGGAAAGGTGCCTAAGGTTGACGGGTCAAGATGGCGGAGATTTGACCTCAGGAAATATCTTCTTGTATAGCAATACCTACACTTCCAGTGTATTTCGACCTTCTTGGGGTTCCAAGGCGTCCGCCATATTCCCCGGCCGTACGCACAAAACCACCCGGTTTCGGAATGGAGACCGTTACCACCCCCTCCGCCGTGACTTCCATTCCGCCAACCCTTAAAAACCCACCCCCGGGCAACCCACCCCTGTTACAGAGCTATCGCCAACCCACGAAGGCGAGAGTGCTTCGGGAAGGCGGGGGTGGAGGGGTTATACAGGAGGGAAAGCGTCGCTATGTATAAGTATATAAATATATGTGTTTCGGAGGAGGGTTGAAATCGCAGCACGCATGCGCGAATCGGACCTGTTTGCGGGGGAAGGGAGGGCGCGGGAAGGGGTGAGAGAGAAGGGGAGGGGTAGAGATCGAAGGGGAGGGGTGGCGAGGTTTGAGGGGGTGGAGGAGGGGAGGGGAAGTTTTGCTTCGATCTTTCGAAGTGTGCGGATAGGTGGAGGGGAGGGTTGGAAGGGTGGGGGTAAAAAGGGGAGGAAACGACGGCCATGGGGGGAGGTGGGAGGGGAGGGGTGGCGGATGTACGGAATAGTAAAGAGGTGAAAGGGGAGGGGGTTGCATTCGGAGGGGGATGAAAGCGAAACGGAAGGCGGAGAAAGTGAAAGAGAGGGCGGATGGGGTGGACATGCAGACACGGTGGAGGATGCTTGCGCTGCCGCTGCTACTACATGTAGTATGGGGATGATGGAAGCACCACCAACATGTTTTTATCCGCGCAAAAATCTTGTAGATTCAAGTTTAAACCTCAATAAATCCTAGACGGCTCAATGGATTTTCACATTATGTACATCACCACAATAATAATTCTGTTCTATTTTTCATCAATGTGTATAATAGCTGTTAAAAACACATTTTGGACGTGTTTTTCCAACTGAAATACTCACACCTTTTTAGTGCTACGGCGATGCGTAATATTGACGTCTAATTACTGCAATGCTGAGAGTTTAACATCATCGAAATTTCAGTTCAATATGAAATAAAGTTTAGTAATTACGTTTGGTATTTTGTTAGACAGTTCTTACCCAACCTTCCACATTTCTTGACATTAATTAACTATCCCTCACATTGTTCTTGTACTTGCTCGCCATCAGGGCTTTCACACCCTCAAATGTTTCTGAAACCCTCTGCATTTCCTCGTGTCCTCGCAAATTCTTATCCTCTTGCAAGTACATTCAGCGTTTTGTCCCCTTTATCGCCCTCTTCAGTTTATGTACTCATCTCTCAACGTATCCTCCATCCACCTTTTCTGCCTTCTCCAAATCTACGCCACCAACATTCTCTCCTCGCCTACCAACATGAAACGCCCTCTTGATTTACCTCCCATGTCTCAAATGTCTCCAGTCTACGCACATCCTCTTTCCGTAATGACCAAGTTTCTTACCCATACAGTGAGTGCTCCATATATTGGAGGTTTCACAAATCTTTTCTTACATCTGTACTCGGAGCCCCCAAAATCTACTCCCTTCTCTTGGAGAATAATCCCTTGCCAGGGAAGTTCTAAAGATGATGTCCGTACAACTTCAGTTTATTTCCTCCAACCAACAGTCTATGAATACATTCGACAGTCTCTTGCGTTATATAGTCGAACAGCATTTTTGTACTTAAATAAAACTGCAGTAGTTGTGCTGTCCACTTACATTTTAATATAAAATGTTACACAACACGTGTTTCGACGCTTAGGGCGTCATTATCAGGTCTGCCCTGACCTGATTTCACATTAAGATTTAAGTGGGCAGTACAACTACTGCAGTTTTATTTAAGTACAAACAATATTTGTATTTAAGATGGCTCACGTGATCTTTTTTAAATATTTATTAGGGCATAAAGGCAATTGGAGTACTGAAACCTGTTGACACTTTTTGCTCATTGTCAGTGAATGTCGTCTCGGTTGTTTGTTGTTTCCTATTATAATTGTTCAAAAAGCATTTGGTAATCTTTAGGATTTGGTACGGATGAACGCTTCTAGGAGATGTAATTTAAAAAAATGATCTGACGCACAAAAATGTAACGGCCCGAATGTCTCCTAAATGTTTTAAAAAAATAGATTGATTACTCACCATTATACGTTTCATGAAATTTAATAAATAAATATTCAGGTGTGAAGGCGTTTTCGGCGTTCATCGTGAAAACATATAAGTCAAGCATGAACACATACCACCAATGCATATTTTAACAAATCGTACATTGTCAGGGGTAACTATGTGAAATTTCTCATGATGAAAAAGGAATAAACTTTGTGAATTTCTCCTTAAGTTTTAAAATCCACGACCCGGGTTTCAACAATTTAGTTTTTCTTCAGGACATGGATATTTTGTTGGGTAAATACATTATGAGAGTTTCTGTCATGAAATCAATGTTTCTGCACCAAAAATATCGGTGTAGATATTTATTTAACTCTTTTCACAACTTTTAAAATTAGAATTAAAGTACGGGCTCTGTCATAAACAGAGAAAAATCTCGCTCAAACTACCTATAGAGTATAGGAGAAGGCAGAGTAAGTGGCCGGAAGAGGTAATGAGAGAGATTTTGAAGGTCGTGGTTAGAGGGGAGGATGTAAGGGCAAGCGGGGACGGTGATGGAAGAGAATAGGTTTTATTGACGTCGTGAAGGGAGGTAGGACCTATGCTGAGATGGAGAAAGAAATTGTGTGTGTAAATAAAGGTCTGTGCCCGTAAAAATCCAGAGAATTTATAACTCTCTTCCGTTTAGCCGCACCGTAACCGGTAGGTAACCCTAATAATAATTAAGAGAGAGAGATAAGTAAAATGAAGAAAGAAATTTCGGGTGCGATGAAGGGCAGGGGAGGTGGACAAAACTTTCGTCAATCCGCGCGTTGAATTAAATTCCCAGAATTCCAGAATGTGGGCGAGTAGCTAAGGCTTTGTTCTCTCTCTCTCTCACTCTTTTGCTATCCCATTCCCCCTGGCGTGTCCATTCTCTCCCTTTACCACTTCCAATTCCCTTTGCCATTCCGACCAGACACTTCTCTCTCGCTGTCTGCCCAGCTCACACGCACCGCCCAGTCGTGCTTCACGAAGTATGTAGTAGCTAGCTACCCCTTCCCACCCCCAAATCACCCCCTCCTCCCCATTACGTGCGAACTTTCTCTCCGCATTTTCCCGTCTCGAGTGAGGAAGCAACGGACACGAGAGAGAAAAGAAAACCGACGTGCAAAGACGGTGGACTGACTAGTAGTGGCGTGTTTCTAGCTGTAAGGGTCGAACCGGTATTTGGATGTCAAATGCCTGCGAGATCGATCCATGCCCAATTTGACTACAAAAGAGCTGCTTACGGCAGTTGCTGTCCCTCCGCAATCAGATATTCGAGAGTCATTTGAATAAGCCAAAAAACAATATTTTTTTCTAATTTATTAGGTATGCCTATAAAGGTAAATGCACAGTTTTATTTATATTATATGCTGCGAAATATTTTTTTTCTATTAACATAAAGACTTTGATGGGACCGATTGCAGGAATAATCATATAACCTTATTTATAACTTCATATTTTATTATTTTACCACTTGCACTTAAAACAGTTTCCAGCGAGGATATAACCAGATTCGTATATTGTTCCATTGGCAAACACCACTGTGACGTAAGGCTGGTGGTTAGGCTCGGTACATATAACGTCGGTATAGGCATCGTAAAACATGGTGGCACGTGCCAGAAAGCTCATAGCAAGCACCACTGGAGGGACACTTGGCCACTTTTCCTAATTATCTTGCATGTATTCTTCTCTCTCTCTCTCTCTCTCTGAAGTCATTTTTTACGAGTGAGTGCCACCAATTTCTGCGACCCCTGTAATCATTGATTAAACCGAAAGCATGTGCTTTTATTATTACCTGCTTGCTAACGCGCTTTAATTCTCTCGATATTAACCTACCGATGGAGGAATTACCCAGTGCAACTGCTTGGGGCTTCCCCCGGGAAGAGTTCGGGTTCCAATGCGTCTTTGTTGATCTCTAGCTCTCACTACCATTGTAGGAAGCATAGTCAGAAACAGTGATAGGCTCTTCCAAGAACTTCTTCTGCCAGGGCGGTATACACCGGTTAAAATTAATATGAGAAAGCAAACGTCCTGCGAAACCTTAACACAGACAATGTTTTAAATGCCAATGGAAAAAGATAAAAAGCACAAAGCTATATGGGTTAATGAATACTCTGGTGGATTGTTGTGAAATAATTGAATATTACGGGTATATTATGTCAAAGGAAATACAGAAGAAATATATCATATATGATACCTAAATAAAAATTCACATTGACCCTAACGCACATATCAAAATTAAAAATATCCACTTTAGATTAATTTTACACATTTAATGGTCTCTCGACTCAGACAATTAAGCGAGATATACGGCCTTGAACAACACTGATCAAGTCAAATCGAATATTGCAGACCAGTGACAGATAAGTACTCTTGTATTTGCCGTCAATTTTCGTATCGCTCAAAACCCACAGCTGGAACTGACCGAGTGAAGAAGGCGAGGGAAGCAAGGGGAGAGGAAGCCACATTTGAAACTTCAGCCAGCTAGGCGCTAAGAGAATCCCATTAAAAGAGGAAAACCGGCGAAAGATCCCTCCGTTCAAACTCACACGCACTCTTTAAACTCCAGCGAGGGGAAAAGAATGCAAGCATAGCATATGCATACAAAAACATTAGAATTCTTTTGTTTTGAACGAGGTTCGGTCTTGGGGAAAGAATAGATCGTCATTACTTCATCGCCCACGTTTCGCAAATGAACAACGCAGACACACTCACTCATTTATCTTCTGAAAAATAGAGTGTAATAGATTCTTTCCATTTTTATATCTAATAAAATAAATACCTTTGAAGTTAAAAACTATTCTTTTGGGGTATAACTGGGAGAAGGATCTTTAATAGTGTACTGCATGTCAGCATGTTCGTCTACGCAGCCATATCCCAGTTTCTGGTTTGACTGCGCATTGTTCTGTCCCCCTGCCACATACCCTTGAGGTAGCTTGCAGGGTATTTTGTATATGTAGATGTTCTCCTGACTGGTTTTTGTCTGCGCTTAGCGGACGGGGGAACGTGCAAGGTTCTGATTTGAGCTGAGACGAGTTGTGCATGCCTGGTGTGAAGTCACCACGTGCCACTCACCCTAATGTGAAGTAAGTGAATGGGACTTCAGAGGGAATTCACTTGCACGATATTTATGTTGATGCAGATGATGAGATAAAGAGGTTAAAATAAAGTTAGAGAAAAATATTCCCGTTTTTAACGTGAAATCATCAAGTTAACAAAAATGCTTTGAAGTCGTGAGGTCGAAGTTCACTAGATTTTGAGAGAAAACCTCTGGAGAAGATTCATTATTTGGCGAGGCAAGTGGTTGGAAGATGTAATGAGCGGAGAGGAGTTTCTGGAGCCCATGATACAGGGAAAAATGTCTGGCTAACGGGGAAGGGGAAGGAAGAGAATAGGTTTAAAGGACGGGATGAAGAGAGGTACGAAGTATGATGAGATGAAGAAAGAAAAATTGTGCGGATAGATAGGTCCCTGCCCATGTAAAAATCCATAACAATATTACTTTTATTTAAACCTACCTTAACCGGCAGATCACCTTGATAATAACAAAACAATAAAACCGGCCGTAGGAGTACCAAGGTGCACCACCTACCGATAATCACTACTTGCCTTCAATTGACGTTTGCATGAGGTATTTCTCGATTTTTACTGGCAACTTGGATGCAATTTATTTTATTTATTGTAGATATTAGTTTTTCATCCATTTATGATAATTTCAGGGACTTTTCAAGAATCTACCAATCCACTGATGGAATATCAAATGAATTTGTCGGAAAATAATGATAATGAATGCAAAATGAATGAGTTTTTAAATGAGAGGGTACTGAAATGACTCGCCCGGCACCAGAAGGCTCAGAGCGGGCGCAAAATCCGAACTACCCTCGCCCGTGTGTGTGCGAGGGAAAGAGAGAAATTTGCTCTTCTCTCTCTCCCTCTCAGCGGGAGGGAGGGTAAGACCAGGAGAGCCCTTCAGAGGGACTTCACTAGTGCCGATCGTTTGGTGAGAGTGCGAACGAACACCCCACCGGCGGGTGACCGTCTTTCGGCCGGGCGACCGCCTTGTCTGCTTCGTTCATGAACCCTTTCTTCTGCTTTGGTATTTCCCAAAATTACTTGAAGTAGGGAAAATCTAATTTTACAACATGCAGCTGCGACTGAGCATTAAAACATTTAACCTCCTACTGACAAATTCCTGGAGAAGCTTCAAATTGTACGTCTGTGGGAAAATAAGCAACCCTTTCTTGCTGAACCTAGTTCGAGAAGGCATTTGCTCAGATATAAATGACAAAAGATTTTCCCAGTGAATCTTATACATAAATTATTTAAACCCGAGATAAATTTATAATTTGCTTAGTCTTTTACGTGTGCTGTTATGAGAGTGATCAGAGTTAAGGTAGTTAGATCAAAAAAACTTTATCCGACTTTTATTTATTTATACGATATCCGAAGTTTGGAATAAAAGAAATATCAACAGACTCTATTTTCGGGAAAAAATGCTGCTATTATAGTAAATTTCATAGGCACTCTTTCATTCAGAATAGCAGACATTGGCTTAAAGCTCGTAAGTGCATGACCACGTAAGGTGAACGAGGCTAAGGTGAACGAGGGGTCGGTATATAAGATTGCTATTATCGGCTTCAGTAGAAGTGGTACGGAATTAATTTCACTACAGTTACAATTGTTGAACATTCGCTGATTAGTAAACACTTAAATTTTTCCTGAATATTGGAAGCTTTTCGCATTGATTGCTCTAAAGAAGAACCCATTGACGTGAATTTTTATAATTTTAACTGGGCGATATTGAACTTCTTTGAGATGGATTTTACTTAAGTTCACCAATTCCATACTTGAAATAGAACAAAGTTTACATAAAATGGGTTTCATATTTTAAATTCAATGGTCGTACACTTGAATACTTACACTGAACAACACGTACCTATTGTTTGGAAATATACTAAGATTATAGCCGATGTATAAGATGTGTTCACCTTTCTTAAGAAGGAATAAGCGATGAGAAACATGCCTTTTAGCAGGCCGATTGCATTACGGAGTGTAAAATTATTCTTTGGCATATTGAAAATCATATTTACTCTTTAGTTATTCATCTTGGTTCATAGCCCATAACTGAAGGGCAGATGAAATATTGTTCTCTTAATTAAATTTCATTGCTAGTATTGGTATTATTTCGTTTATTGATTAATTTATATTGTTGGGATGAATACTTCTGAGACGCACGAAAACATTTTTCATGGCAGATACTATACTGTGGGAGTGAGAAAGAGGGTCGCTATTCGGAAAGGCCCAGCATTAATTTCTGTCAATAAATGACCACTGAAAGCACTCTACGTAACTTTCAGCAAGACCTAACTGCACATTATGCACTTAATTCCACTATATCTCTTTGCTACCCTGGTTTTCGCCTCCTCATTAGCAGAAGACCTCTTTCAGAACGGTCACAGGCGAGCAAGAGACGACCGGATTTTCCGACCGCCTGCCTGCGGCTCTCTACCATGCACTCACCCAATTGGTGTGGGTCTTCGCATTCACTCGGAAAATGTATTTGAGAGTACACTTCAGGTCGCTTGCTCCTTCGTTCCCACATGCATTTCGTGCCATCTCGAGCTGAGAGAGAACGTTCCTCTTGCATTTTTAATGCCTCGCCAGACCTCCTCCTGCTCCTCTCCTCCTACAACGCCAAACCATCCCAAACCAACCCTCCCCTCCATAGTTTTCCGCAATCCGCCGGGAATATTCGAGATAAACTTGAGAGAGGCACTGGATAAACCCAGGCATACATTTATATCCCCGCGGAACCATATGGGACGGGAGGGCCATAATTCATTGCGACCTCCCTTATGTAAACCCTCCTACCCCCCTCTATCCCCATCCCGTCAGACCCTGCCCGCCTGTCTTCTTATCCTGGAAAGGCTCCCGTTATCCTGAGCCTCGCATACAGCCCACCCTCTCCCTTTCTGACCCCCCCCCTCCCTCTCTTCCTTGGTCAAAAAATAAAGGGTCCTTTTCAAACCTAAGAAGCCCTACGAGAGAATCCCTCTGGCCCCTCTCGAAAACCTTCACCCACCCTCACTTCCACGATACCTTCCCTATCCTTCCGTTCGCACGCGTTGCCTTCCCTCGTTCCTTCTTTCATGCCCATCATTCCTCCCTTCCCTTTTCCTCTTGGCTCCGTTCTCTCTATCTTGATATAAATCATTTTCGGGGATGCATTTAAGGTAGTTTGTGGGAAAAATCACTTCACCTAGAATTTGATGACTTTGGTCTCACTAAAAGAAAAAAACTCTCATCTTTGTATTGCTATCAAAATATCAACCCCTTGCCGAACTACTTTTCGAGCAATTTGCCTAAAATTATAAACTGTTTTACATGGGATAGATTACGGCTATGCGCTCCAGAGGGAGAATATTTTTAAAAATTAGGAACTTCTGGCTCCTAGATTTTGTCAAAAAACTAAGGTTGTATGGTTTGCATGCTTTCTCAACTATTTATATAAATTTTAGTATATTACTCACCGGAGTAATATTTACAGAATCGAAAAAAAATCAGCAGTTTTGTAGGGTATTCAGCCGCACGGCGTGAAAATATTAATCAAGTTAGAGACTTTTGTAGCTTTCTTTGTTTAATTACTGAGAATTTTAGTCATATATAACTATATCTTTGCACCATTGATACTACAATATTTATTCAATACTTCTTACAGACGCTGAAATAGAAAAATAAAATTTTAATATGGTCTCCATTATGACTAGGGAAATATCTCGCTCAAACCACCGAGAATAGCTAGTTTTAATGAAAATATTGAAGGATGCTGTGAGTAGCAGGCAAGCAAATGTCACATTTTTTTATTATATGCCCTACAGTGCCGGCCCAAGGCGGGGGCAACGTGGGGAAAAGCCACAAGCGGCCGGTCGTAAGGGTGGGCAATCAGCGACTCATTAAGGAATGTGAAGATGGGACAGAGATTATGAAAAGTGGGAAATTTTGCTAATCTCATGCGTGTATTTTCATCCAAAATGACTTTTTTATAGCCTACAAATACTAGTACTCATAACTTACTCCAAGAAAAACCGCAATGAAACCTACGGACTTAACAAATACCTTGGTTAGCAATCTTTTCCCGCAAGGATTTCGCAAGTTATAGGGTGACACGAAGGATATTACTTTGGCCCAGCAACGTGGGGCTTTTTTTCACTCAGGTGCACTGCTAATTGTGAAAAAGTTGTACATTGCCATTCGTTTCAGATCTTGAACAATAGGCAGAGCCCTCCAATACAGATCTGGAGCAGAGTTGATGTGTGCTAAGCAACAAAAGAACTTCGATAATCGCATCCTTAAATGTGCTGTTTTATTTAAAGTTTTCAAATATGAAAAATATTAAGTTTTTAATTACTCTGTACTTAAAAGCTTATTTTTTTAAGTATGTAGTTCAACTAATTAGTTAACAGTTAACAAAATATTCGGTCGTGACTATTGTGTAGCAGAAGAATGCTACCATTCGGTAAGTTAACGCACGTTACGCCAGGGCACATCGTTCCATTCATCGTCATTCGTATGTGCTCAAGTGCTCTGATATGTTCTGATCTGCGCCAACCTCAATACCCTGAATGGAAATGTCTCTATATTTCTAAAACTGATCGAAGCGACAAAATAAGACAGCCTTCCTGCCGAACTGATAGGTACAAAACTTTTCTCCTCCTACACGCCATCTGTAAAAAGGACCGAATTAGGCAACATGACACTCCTCATAAATACAGCTCACTTCATCCTTGACCTTTTTTCATTTCTTCATCAACATCTAAATCTACAAAATACCCTGCCAGCCACCTCAGGGGTGTGTGGCAGGGGGTGAGTATTCACCAACATGCATTACACTATACCCTAAAGTTAGTGTAACTACGACTAATTATGCATTAGCATAAATCGCTAATGCTTGTCACGAGGCGAAGCCTCACAAGCATGTACTACACTACATATATTATCACAATGGAGAGGGACCGTTCATATATATATGTATTTTGCAACCACACAAATGGACAGAGACTCGAGACTTAAGTAGAAAACATGGTTTTTCATCCTATTCGTCCACTTTATCAAGGATAGTGACCTAACGTCCTCTGTCTCACTTCCTGGCTGAGACAAGCAGATGACTATGTAGGCGTAGATTACCCTACTATATGTGCCTTTTTTCTCCCCGAACCCCAAGAGGAATTGTTTTTGTATTTCAACGACCCCTGTTTACCTATGGTGCTAATTCGGCCACCTGGCATCGTCCTTGCTTGTCGTCTTAGGCACGGTTGAGGGAGCCATATTAGCCGTACCAAGCCTAGTCATTTTTCGACGGAGAGTTGCAAAAACACTTTACAATTTTACAACGTGCGTACATTCTCATGTTAATATTTGACGGTTTACGGAAAGGGCGAGGCCGGCTGTTCGTCCCCCGGTTTCATATGCATAAATAAAAACTAAAACCTAAACATCCAGCACAATTTTTATAATGCCTTCCTGGAATCCGTCAGACCTGCCAGCGGCAGCCAAAGGGTCATTGAGTGAATATTGACTCTTTTTTCTGAGTATACGCTTCGCCGTTTAACATCCTGAAGATGGTCGAGTAACTACTGACAGCTTCAGTGAAGATTCAGAAATGCTTCCATTGAGAATATTTGAAGTGATTTTTTTCAGGTGGAACTAGTTCTTTGCAGGCAAATTCATATTCCACTGATGACGATACTTCTATGGATAGTCAAATATCAGCTTCCTGGATTCAAGTCCTACTCTCTGAAGTTACTAACTCACTAGCATGATGCTCACCGAGTGTCACAATGATCTAACGTCCCATCTGGCGGACGGAATATTCTACCTGAATTTCTCTTCTCATGGAACCCAATTAGAGAACGAGAATCCTCAAAATGCTATGCCATCGCAACGCCAGGATTCTAACCCAGGCCTTCGGGATAAGAGACCAGTACCCAAACCCTCAAGCCAATCCGGTATTATGGTCCCATGTTGTCCTTTGAAAAAATAAAAACTAAAAATACATTTGTTCTGCAATTTTTTTTATCGTTTGCTCATATCATTTCTGCCATGCTCCGTTTTCTTTAGTAAAATATATGTTGAAACGTTTTCTGAAAAGTTTTATTTGCGAAAAAACGTTTGCGAGTGGTAAGCGTCCATTATTCCTTACTGGATAGGCAACACGAACTGTTGAGACGCACTGCGTGAGGCCTTGGCAATGCTCTTTCTCATATCTCGTGTCTTCTATCACCCGAAAACAAGTCTCAAATCCCATCGTATGTTCCTCTCCATTACTGGTATTCACCATTATCTCACAATCGTACCTTCTTTGCGCTTAAATCTTGGAAGTGACATTTTTGTCCTTTCCTTTCAAATAAATCTCCTTAAACGTGGCACAAAGTATTATCACCCTTATGTACAAGTTCTGATAGATTATTATGATTATTAAGTAGCGTTTGCAAGTAGACCATGTGTTAAGGTGTTAACTTACATAAATAAGAAATAAAAAAACAATAATAAATATAAAATTTAACACGTAAAGATTTAACACGTGATTTGCATAAAACAGTTAGCATGGTACCTGGGGCAATGCTAAATTGTTTCATTCATTTCCATAATCATTATTATTAGGGAGAGATTTAGTGCTTTCCAGAATCATTATTGTTAGAGAGAGGACTGTGCGTACGAGAATACAAGATAGAATAATTATGCATGGAAAGCAAGAGTATGAGACGCTCTGTTAGTTCTAGTGAGCATGTTAATTTAAAAAAGCATTATTTAGCAGAAGCAACGATTCAAAAATGACTTACTACCTACGCTACATATCCAAAAATCTAATTATGAAGTCTCAACGATAGCTCATGATCCCATCTAGTGGAGTCTTTATGTCATTATAGAATGTCTCAGGAGAAAGTTTTAGGAATCATTTTGAATCAAGCAGGTTAAATTAATATAAAGTAAAGGTTATATTCCACAATTTGGTGTTAAACATAACTTAATGCTATCTTTCCAGTAGTGTAAGCCGATAAAATTGGGGAAAATCAACTCAAGTATTCTCTTATAAAACATATTTGACTCACTTATTTCATCCACATCAAATCGTGAGAAAATGGATATGCTGCGAACATACTAGAAATAATATTATGTAAAATTCCGAGTTGAAGTAATGGAACTGGAGGTCTGTTCTATGATGAAGGCATAAAAGAGATGTTACAGTTCTCCGCAATAAATATTTTTATGTCACGACTAGATTCGATATACTATGTTATTATCAAGTGGGGAGGTCTTATCAGTATCGTTCCATAATGACATAGTACGTACGTCAAAAGCAGACATGAAATAAACTTATTTCTTGTGGAAAACTGTAACACATTTTTGGATGTGGAACATTTACTGTAATATTATGTATTTTTCGCCTGTTGTATACACGTTCGCTTGATGAGAAGTAAATCCATCTCATGAACGACACGACACGTTAGATGGCAGCAGATCTTTGATGGAAATTCCTGGGCAGTTCTAATCAACCTGGAGGGCTGACATTTTCCGGGAATGTTCTTAATCACCTAGTGAGTTAGGAAATAATCGAAATCTCAAGAGGAAGTCACCATTTTTTTTTAGAATTTACAGAATTTCATTTGTCAATGGAATAAAATGGAAGATGCAAAAAAATAGCCTTGCCGGTCAATTTAATTTCGCTCAATATAGTATGAGAAAAAAATAAAATTACTACGATGAGACTTGAATATGCCTAAAAGATTATATTTGTAAGTTTTCGAGCCCGATTTTTACCTAGTGATTAGAAAAGCGATTGCGATAAATTGCGAAATATTAGTATGAGCGTAATATAATAGTCGTTTTCCCCTATTATTATAAGTAGTACTATGGCAGTAACCACTATTGGCGTCTAATACTCATATTTGTTCATAGTCAAAGATTGCATTTGGTTTTGTAAAGTTAATTTGTTTGATAATCAGATGTAAGAACGATTTTAAGAGTTATTTAAGATGGTTTCATAGTTAATTTTTATTGATAATATTTCTTTAGCACCCCATATTCAAGCAAGAGTTTTTTTTAAATAAACATTTGTTTGTTTATGATTTCTGTGGTTGATGTAAACTATTCAGTGAGAGCTCCACTTATGTTGAGCGTCCACTAACCAACACACTCATTTTATTACCTTTTTTACTGGAAGATTTCGTTTAAATTTAACCGACGGTCATCCATGCTCTCGGCATTCCTTCGCATCGATCTTGTCCACTCTCCTCCGCCAACCTCTCTCCCCGCCCTGCATCTTCGTCGATCCCACTCTCCTTTCATTTTCTTCCTTTCCCTCCCACCTCCAAACCTCTCCCTCTCAGCCACCTCCCTCTCTTCTGCCTCTTTCCCTTCAATTTCGTCATCCCTTAGCACGAAGCATCCAACCCAGCAGACCCTTCCCCCCCCCCACACACACCTCCTACCCCCTTCGTTCACGGCCCTTCCCCCTTTTTCAGCCCCCCCACAAACCCCTTCACCTTCCACCCCTTTCATTTCCCTCCCACCCACCCCCCGGAGAGAAAGAGCGCAATCTGCGATCAATGTCTCCCCATACTACGGAGCAGCAGCCGGGGCCGCACCCTTTGGTTATTCTCGAAACTCCCGTCTCCACGCCACGTGGGTGGCTGCTCCCGACTGTCACCGTGTCTTTTCTTGGGTGCGGCCCGTAATGGAGAGCAGGGCGCAGCAGAGAGGGACTCGAGGAAGAAGTGGTGGGGGACACGTAGAAGAGTATCAAAGTCTGGCGTCCTAACGTAATTTTTACTAAGATGGCTGGAGTACCTATTTTTGGTATTTTTCTAACTTTGCGTACGTGTTCTAACTAGTGATATATAAGCATAAAATTAAAAATAATTTTACATTATCGATTCTTGTTTTTGGTAATTCAATGCCATTTCAACACGTGGCCTGGGGACACGTGAGATATAATTCGTAATAAATCGATTTTATACCTATGTAAAGATTTCCTTATATACGCGAAATTATATATTTCATATTATTATAATGGTTGCTAACAAATATCAAGATTTCACGCCAAGACAAATAGTCGATAAAAATTTTAAATATAAATGTCGCCTCAATTCGCCTCGGGTAGTTACTCTCCAAAATGAGCTTTTAACCAAATTTTGGTGTGATGTCCAATGCGATACAGCGTTTACACCTAGTGTAGGTACTGAAATTCAAACGTGGCAAAGCCCGCAGCTGCATCCCACATAACGGCCGTTTTCTCGTAGAGCTTCCTGTACTAAGTATGGCCACGTGTCACACTTTCCCCCAGCGAGAGATATCACCTATAGGCCACTCACAGGAGCCAGGGCGACCCCCCCCCTGTGGGTTAGCAGATCAATTTTCCCTACCCCTCTCTCCAAACCGCCGCTTAGTCCTTCTACCTCCTTTTCTGTCTTGTCGATCTTGCCCCGTTGTAATTACTGTGGATCCTCAGATGTCGAACACAATCGGTTTCAAAAGTATTTGAAGCTCACAATATTCGATTTTTGAGTCACATTTCCCCACGTAAAACTGCATAAATTGAATAAATCCTTCCCCCCGTTATCACTCATTACATTGCTTTATAAGCGCAAGTAATGGATAATTAATGAATCGTAATAATGCAGTCCAACTTTTTACAGTCTAAACATGCACTGAATCCTACCTTCTCGTTTTTTTGTTGTATCGTTTAAGTAGTAATACTGCTTCCACTGGTGAAAAGCCTTAGCTATTGGAGAAAAATATGATAACAAACATGCAAATGTTTTATTCCACAATTTTCCAAAATTAGGACCCAACTAAACAGCAATTTCTATTGCATTGACTCAATTTAACTTCAATTACTACTGTAATTCTCTGATAGCTGAAAAACTAACATGATTTGGCGCCTGAATTCAATTCACCATTCAATTTCTCAAGGGAGAAATTGCATCTGGTAGACGATTTCGCTGAAAAGTGAAGCACGGTTAGCGCCAACTAGCGTTCACACGGTGAACTTCTTATTAGCTTCCGAGTTACCAGCGGGTAAATGGGGGCATGGGAGCCCGAGCGAGCAAGAAAAAAGAGCGGAAATGGCTGCAGAGCGTGGTGTCGGAGGGTCTAATCTTTTCGTGGGGAAATGCATTTTTTTCACCCTCGCCGTCTAAGCCCCGACGCCGATGGAGAAGTGAGGACAGAACTGCGAGGGCACGTCCCATACGACACATGACAAAAGGTTGAATGGGGGGGGTGGGTTAGGAGGAGGAGAGAAGGATGCGTAAGAGCGTCGCACGCGGCAGAAGCTAGAGGGGTCAATGGCTTTAGGTTCACGATGACCGCCAGGGGTTGCAGGGACGAAAGGTGCAAGGCATGGGGTGCTGGACAAATAGGATGAGGTGGCTAGGAGAATATACGAAAGCTTCCCCCCCCACCTGCCTCCCCACCTCTCCTCCATCTTCCCCCCTTCTCCTGATCATTCATCTACATCTACAAAGTACCGTGCTAGCTCCAGGGTCTGCGGCGGAATTGAATTTTCACCAAAATGCATTATATTTAACTAAAACAAAAGCTTTGTATTACCTTTCTTTGGAAATTTACACCGACCATGGTTTCAGCGATTCATTGCCATTATCAATACAGGGTGTCAATGTGCCTTGATAATGGCAATGAATTGTTAAAACAAGGCCAGTCATAAAATTTAATGTGGATGTTGCAGAGCTAATGTTTTTATTGGTCATGGCTTGGTTCCATTAAGTTTGGCCTGAAAGGTGCTTTTAGTACTGCCCGGCAAATTCATACAGAAGAATTTAAGAACAAATCAAATAACTAGCTACGCTTAAAATCGTAGAGCCTAATTACAATGCTTCAGTGGCGGTTATTATGGTGTCGCATCGTTTGCGAAAAAATGGCCCCGGGGAAAATATACCTCTTCCCTTCTTTTGTCTATTTACTTCGTTTTATGCTCATTATCTCATCTCCGACCCTTCCGCAGTTACACACGCCAACTCCCCTGGTAATCCTATGTTATCAGTCTTAATATCTTTGATTCATATTTTTAATACTGTTGTTTTTCATGTAAAATATTTTTCTACATGATTTCTAAGAATACTTATTGCTATATATTCAAAGTAAAATCCAACGCTAGCTGTTTTTGGATAAATAAATCAAATCGTATTTCATAAGTGTCACACCAAAACGCATGCAGTACTTGTCAAGGTCGAATCCTACTCGCTCACCAGGCCGATTGCAAGGACAAAAGAGAATTCAAGAGGAAAATATAATTCCAGATCAGAGTTTAGTCATATGGAATACTATTCAGTGCGGAATGTTGATGGCTTCTACCGTAATTCATAGGCTTTAGCAAAATATGTTGAAGGTTTTCCTAAAAATCGTCTGCTTCAAACGGCGTACATATAAGATACCACCGAAATTTTTCTCTTCGGCCTTATTAAAATTCCCACCTTAAATCCTTTAACGATACCGTCACATTGTACGGTGTGAAATCGGTATATTTTCTCGGCTATATTTAAAAATAATTTTGAGACTTGCCTCATTACTTTGCAAATTCACTTTAAAAAAACCTGCAAGCGACCTCAAGCTTGTGTGGCAGGGGGTGAGCATTCAACAACATGCATTACACTATACCCTATTAAACACATTATACCCATTACACTACACCCTAATATATCTACCACTATTGATGCATTTGCGTAAATCGTTAATGTTTGTCAGGAGTTGATTCCTCACAAGCACGCACTACACTTTAGGTACACTTCCAATGTTAGTTACTTTTTATAAAATCCAAAACACAATTCGGTTGGGAAGAAGTTGGAAGCGAAGAGGAAATTCACGTCAAAGCCCAAAATATATATATTAAGTTTTCTACTGTAAACTAAAGAAAAAATGTTACTGTGTCATCAATTCTGCTCCAAGTACTTCCTAAACCTACTTTAATTTAAAATTCTCCACTATGAGTGGAGAAAAATCCTTTTTATACACAGTTGATACTTTTTTTATTATTATGCAACATTTTATTTCTTGTTTATTCTCTTCATAACTTTACTGTTACCTGCACAGTGCACATTAAACTTAAACGCAAACGCTAGCTGTTTTTGAATTAATGTTAAATAAATCAAATCAAGAACACGTTCATCGAACCTATGAAACCAAACATGAAACCATTGAATGTTGCACGTTTAGAAAGAGTGTAGAAATAGTTGGCTAGTCCATCGTTTGACTCGGAAATTTCACTCACTCCCCCAGGTTTGAGTTCAAAGTTTTTATTGGCCCTTCTTTCCCCTTGAATGCACACACAAACCTTCCCGTTACACCACCCTCCTCTGTCCTTTCCTTCGCCATCCCCCATCTCTTCCCCGGCCATCCCTCTGACCATCTGTCCTCCACAAAGCGCCCACCCGCCGCGAACCACCTCTGCCCTATTGTCCATCCTCCCCGGACACAAGAGGCCCGTAAGTCACGCCGCAGCCCCTGAAAAGGAGCGAAGGACATTTCAAAGCGTGCGCTACGTCGACGGGGATGAAAATACACACATCTTTTTCCGCAAAGTACCCAGAAAGTCTCAAGGTTGTGAGACGGGGGTTGAACTTTTTTTTGCAATAACTTTCGCGACACTATGTGCCATAAAGCCTTTAGGAACTACGAGTGTTAGTGGCTTATGCAAATCCATAAATGCACGGGGGTAAAAGATTTATTTGGAAATTGCAAGAAACCGAGAAGTGCTCTTACTACTAGTTCCACTCATCGGTGCAGCCAACTGTAAGCAATTTCGGCGAGTCAATCAGATGCATTTTAAGTGATATCACTGTCCGTTTCAAAATGGCGCAACCCTAGTCAAGAACTAGAAAATACGAATATCTCTTCGCCTTCAAGAGGGAATCCAGCTCCATAAACTGTTTAATAATTGCAATGGTGCGTATTTTCATACCAATTGTTGCAAAATCTTTAGCAAGTTAATTGCAGGAAATTTACGCACTTTCCTAGTTCCGTTAAAATAAAGTTACAAAAACGGTGCATTTCTAAAGCTCAAAAATTAGGCAGTAAAATACTGCAACACAAAGTCTATATGTAACCAAGTGCTTACTATCAATCAACGCAAAAATTATAGGCTTAACATCGATGTTCAATTGACTGAAATAGCTTTTCCGATATTTAAGATACATAATTTGTGACAATTAAATCTTTTAGAGACTAATTGATATTTCACTTTTCATTTGCACTTATCTGCTGAAGCAGCTCACCGTATTTCACTTGTTCAGCGAGGTTCAAGTTCTTAGTGTTTATGGATGATTCGTCAAGTCTTCTATGTAGCTTATGCGGGTTTTTAGTGGAATGACATTCAAGAGCAGTCACTCGACCGTCAAATGGAACGCTTAGCGGAGTGACCTTTAGTCTTCTCGTTAAGGTTAGGATAATATTGAGTCGAGTTTATCGTCGCCCTTACACCACGTCATAAAAACTGGATAATTCCATTAGTAAGTGCTCCTTCGTTTGTTAGCACACTTCGCTAAAATCTGCTACGAGAAAACAACAAATGCAACGCAGCTAATGGAAGGACTAGGTTGGAAGCCGCTGGAGACTTGGACGCTATACACTATAGGCTGAGATTACTTGTGCGATTTAGACGGCGTGAGTTTTAGGGTGAAAAAATGGATATTATTTCAACCCCGATTCATAATTCTAGTACTGACACAAGCGAAAAAATCATAAATACTCTGCCGTGCTGATGAGGCATACCGTTATCATGCAATTCTGTTTTATGATCTCCGTATTCCTAATTAGTTGTCCCTGTCCCTTTACCTGTTAATGCCTGGTGTCCTGCCTTACACCTCTGCAGTGGCTCGCACGGTAACATGCACATGTAAATCACAAAATGCAATAATGTACTCCCAGCTGAATTTGTGTTGAGAGATAACAGAAATTGAAAGTGTTTTCCTACCTTTGAAGGGGCTTCCTTTTGGTTTCAGCGGGTTTCACGCGGTCAGAGAAAGTTGCACGGTCGTTCTTTCCTCTTGCTTCTTTTTCAACACTGCACTGCAACGTCTTCTTCCTTCTATATTTTCACTTCGTCCTACGACACAAGAGAACAGTGGAAATCAATACCTTTTGAGTCTTCAGAGTGACTTTCAAATGCATGCTTCGCGAACGAATGCGTAGATGGAAAGATATACACTTCATTCCGAACGAAATTTAAGCATTCCCACTCTTTTCCGTACGTAGGTAGCAATTGGGTGTGATGAGAAAAATACTTTAGTTCTTTTCACCATAGTTAATTGGCAATAGTTTAGGTTTCAATGAACAAGAACATTTTACCTGGCAGAGTTTGTCTCTTCGGAGTACATGGCGTGAAACAGCTGCCACAGGAATATAACTGCCTATTCGTAGTCCGCGGCGAACTGACAGCAAGCGACTTTAACACTGAACTCAAGTTTTCTCTGAATCCACTGGGGGCGCTGTAATGCTCATCGTGATTCTTTATCTCCATCAGGCGAAGAGGTATTTTTTCTCTCAGTTAACACCGAGAAAAAAAATGGCCCCTTTTGAACGTCAAATGGAGCCAGGCACTCGCATCTGGATCGGATTAGCGCGGTGGTTTTGAGCACTTGTTTATCAAGAGAAGGGACAGGGTTAAAAGCCAGGGGACGACGGAAAATTTTACTGGAACATGGTTTTTAATTCCTACGTGGATGTTCTGAAGAGAGCACGAATGAATGCGGATACGCAACTCTCCGTACAATCTCATCGTAGAAATCGGGTGGGAATTGCGACCGCTTTTGTTTTTACACGTGAGAAGGCCCAAAGTCCTAGACGTTGTTTTTATGTTATGGTACACCGTTCAGAATGTATAAGTGATTGTATACAATGCAAGAGCCTTAAAGTAATTATTTCGATTTGGTTACTCGACGCAATTTGAAGAGTATTTCGTCGGCACTTCTGCGCCATTTACAGAAAAATTGACAGTTTCTAGTGGCATGTGGTAGTAATCCAAAGTTAGTCACTATTTGGACGTCCCAGTTTTCTTTCCATTCCTATTTTCTGAGACGTTCAGCACTTAAGCTATGGTGTTCTACACATGCACAATTGTGTTTTTGCACAACTTCGCATGAGCAGAACGCTTCCGATAACAGGAATAGAATGTAAACCGGAACGTGTTAGTAGTGACCTAATAACTAAGAAGTCTATTTTTAATTTTTACTTGATTCCAGTCCGTACCTGAAGGTGGTACTAAAACATAGAATCTCGTGTATTTAAATAGGACAAGAGAAAATTACTAAATACTACTCGATTCTCAACCTTCTAGAGAGAATTAATCGAGTATATTGTGTCTGGAATTAGAAGAGAGGTTTATTTCCGTGCCAAAGCCCACGCAACCATTCAATATTTATGGCGAGACACCATTACACATAAAAGTTAAGAAATAATTTGGTATCTTCTAAAAAAATAGCTCATATTTCCAATTATAACAAAATATCAGCCACTTATTACTATGATACTCGAGTTATTGGCTAAAATATACCAGCCATTTTCCATGGGAAAAGGAACGGGTATGCACACCATAGAGAATTGATTTAAAATATGAGGAATTTCCAACGCATAGATCTCGTCAGACATTTTATTTAAGTGCATTTTTCATTAATTATCCGCTATTTTTTAAAATAAATGAAGTACCGCAGTAATTTTCACGGAATGGCCAAATAATCTTCGGTTTATTAGGCATTTTCACCGAGAAACCGTTTTAACGCAACGGCGTGAAAAAAACGAGGCAAGTTAAAACTTATATATCCATATTTAGCTAATAACTGAGTATTTAAGGAATGTAAAACACTATTTTTTAAATTATTATTACAATATTTACTTAATGCTTCTTACAGCTCCTGATATAAAAAAATAAATTCGAATATGGTCTCTATTATGACTGGGGAAAATTTCGCTCAAAACATTTTCAAACGGTGCAATTTGCTATCCACTTAAGTCCATGCAAGTGGACACTACAAATACTTCATCTGTTGTTGATATTCATGATGAATAAAACACTTATTCCTTTGAGTTTAAATTATCATATCCATGCAAGAGTTTGCGTAATATCTATCTGCGTGTAAAGCGGTCTGTGGACCAGACACCCCCTCATTCCCTGTGGGATCCACTCCTGAGAAACACGGCACCCCCTGCTGTTGCATTCTGCCTCGTGTGCTTGAAACGCCAGCAAGCTTGCCTCCTTTCCTTGCAGGCAGTTTTGGCGTTCCTCGCATGGATTCTCCCTTAGAGGCTGAGTAGGGACGGTGTCTGTCTAGCGGGAAAGTGGAGTGACCGGGAATCCTTCAAGAGACGGCAGTCCCCGGATGAATACCATTAGCCTCACGATCCACATTCCACGAACGAAATAAGGATGGGATACATGAATTCGATATAAGCCTGTATCGATATTACTCTATTCGATAATCATTTGATAACGTTCGTTTACGTTTCCATATTTTCGAGTCAGATGATAAATTTGTGTCATATTTGATTTGATACCAAGCTTGAGTCTCATTATTAAACAAGTGTTTTGGCAAACAGAGAGAGGAATAACAAAATTGGAGTGAGTTTTGAGTAATTATTACGGTGGGTGGGCATTGATTACCAGTCTTTGACTCCTTGAAAAGTTCAGATGAGGCGAGCTGCAGCACGATATGGCGGTTGTTATTTTGACCCCGCGCTATATCTCTGGAACTGAAAGAAGAGACAGAGTAACAGGCACTCGTCCCAGTTCAAATCAGAACAACGCACGTTTCCCCGGCCGCTAGGGGCAGACCAGAAACCAGTCAGGAGAGCAATGCGCGGTAAAACCAGAGTGGATTGCTTCGTAGACGAACATGCAGTATACTCGGAGAGAAACAACTGCTGGTTAGATTTATTAATACTATTCATTGATGAATACTAGATGATACTAGTCATGCATAAAACAAAATCATACAAGACATTTAAAGCGGGTTGAGGTGTTAACAATGACGATACGTTATCAAACACAAGTACAAATCTACTCTATCTTGTGAGGGTGGGAGTTTCACAGCAGTGATCTATCGCCACTGTTATGGTCCCTTAATGTATATCGGTTACGTAGTATGTAGATGAAGAACATTGGATGGATAAATTCCCGGACTGAGGCCCGGCTTGGGATTCCATTGAAAATTCCTCGCCACTGCCGGAATTCGAACTCGGAGCATCGGAATGGGAAAACTGTACTCCATAGCCAACGAAAACACCCTCTTACTCCCTCTTCAGTTCTCTCGGTTACACACCCCTTCCCCTTCTTTTCACTTCCCTGCCATTCCCGTCCTACCCTGCAACCCAAAATACCAGCCGCCAAAACTTAGAAACCGGAAGCACCCCGCCCCCTTGTCGGGGTTCGGTCGTTGAAACTGCCAAGGACGGGAACGGATGGGGTGAGTGGCAGGAGCTGCGTGTTCCACAAGAGAAGAGGGAAGCTGATCAAGTGTCCCACGGAACAACTTCCTCCGGGATTCGCCTCTTGCGCGACTGCCTTTTCAAAATACAGTAAAATCCTCTCACTTACGGACTTCAGAAGTCCACAAGAATACATGTTATGCCCGGTTCACACTACTATCGTAAGCACCACCGTAGCATCCCTGAGTGCATTCACACTACTATTGTAACTCAGTGCTGCCCTCACCAGCAATTCCGACGAAGAAGTAGAGAGCAAGTGAACAAAATAAGGATTCCCACATCACTGAGGCCTTTTGAGGCTTTCAAAATGGGTTTAAGAAGCAAACGACACTCCTCTTTGCTTATTTATCAAAGTAGTACCTTGTACTTCATCAATTTGATTGAATTTTTTTATTATCGTTCTTCATTATTTTCGGTTTCCGCTCGCGACATCAGCACCTGACCACTGTTATGACGATGGACGAATCGTACATCGGAACGACGGTATAAATGCAGTGTGGCCCGGTGGAGAACCAGAATAGACATCACTATAACATCATAGGGAAAGCATTAGATCATTCTTCACACAAGAATACGTCCTTATGTGAGGAGTGTTCACCCAATCTATTTTATGAGTATTGGAAAAATATTATTTGGCTGCTCCTTATGATATAATATGTATTTGCTAATTGGAATTTCATAAATTTAGGGCTGAGTTGAGGGATACTCTAGGTCAGGAGTTCTCAAACGGTGTTCCTCGGCGCAAAAGTGTGCCGCGTAATTGCTGGAAGTTTTGTTTCTCAATCTTAGAGAGCCGAAAATGCATTTAATACAATCGACGTGTTTCTCGAGCGATCCAGTGATTCGTGTATCTTCCGCTAGGATTCTTGATATTTTGGGACAGTTCCCTAGCGTTCGAAGCGGGCACTAGGGATGTGCCGCTACATTCTGCACGGCGAATCAGTTTTCCGCGACCGAAAAAAGTTTTAGAAACCCTGCTCTTGGGTCTCAAAACGGTCCTCTAAAGGTGGTTAGAGCGATTTTTTTCTATGTACAGATTTGCGTGAGACTTTGCATACATTATCTAATTAGTTATTTCTACTGTTAAAACTGGAAAATTGCATTTTTATCCTTTGGTTCATTAGCAATTCTGTGATCTTTCAACACGTAGCCTTTTGACACATGAGAGTTTATTTCGTAAAAAGTAGACTATGCACATTTGTGCAGATTTTCTTCAAAATACGAAGTGTTACATTTAACATTATTAGGATGATTTCTTGCAAATAGCATGGTGTCGCACCAAGTCAAAGATTCGAGAAAACATACTTATGTATAAATTTCGCCTAAATCCTGAATGGCACACCGAAACTCGAAGTCATTTCATGTTTCACTTTTTTGTGTAAAAATGTAAAACATAATCCCTGCATTATTTTCATTCAACCATACGTGATGAGTTCCACCGCATAAATGCAAATGAACTTAAATGAAATGATCGAAAATGAATTTTGTTTGATTTACTTGAATTTGATATTTAAATGTGCTCTCAATGACCCACGATTACCTCTCCAGCCACCTTAAAACTGAGGCCGCAGGAAACTGACTCGATTACGGAACGAATAGAGACCTAACAGAGAACTTTTTCTTATCAAACTCTCCTGTGGCCAACTAGCGCGCTCCCATTCAGAACAACGGGTTACCGAAAACTGGCCTGTGCTGCTCCTCGCTGGGCTACGTTCCTCTTTCGGCGGGCCTTACTGGGAGTGTCATAGGGCAGATGGGAGAGGTAGGGAGAAGGTTGGGTTACCTAAGAAATGAGGGGTGGGAACCAAGGAGGGGGTAGTATGGGGATGAGATGAAGAGGAGGAGGGAATAAGAAGGAGAAAAGAGAATTGGGGAGGAGGTGGTTTGGGCGCAAGCTGGGCTTTCCTTTTCTCTTTCTCCTTCTCTTTTTTTTCCTCCTTCCCATACTTCTCCTTTCATCCTTTTCAGAGGGGAAGCACAAAAGGTCGCCACGGAGCATTATATGCGAGCGGGTGCCCCCAAACTTCCCTCCATTCCCGCACTCCGCGTGTACTTCTCCAGCCGTCAACCATCGCCAACGAATCAAGGCGGTAAGAGGTTGGTGGGGTAGGGTTAGGATGAGGAGGGGGGACAGGATAGAGAAAAGAACTTGTGCGTGAGAGAGTTCGCGAAGACGGGTGTCCGAAAAAAAAAAACGGTTGGATATTTGGTTGCTGGGGGTAGGCCAAGGAGAGCTAAGGTCATTTGCCCTCATATTGGTGGGTGGGTACGTTGGCCGGGTAGGGTGAACATATTTAGGGTACGGAATATTGGTGGAGAAAAACCCGGTGTCGACATTAGCCAATTCTTAATTAAATGCGCCAGGACGTTCACAGTTGAAGATCCCATCCGACAGGCGTAGGACTCTACAGAGAGAGAAACACAGCTGACTAGAATGGGAGCCGATTGAGGCTTACAACCAAAAGCTACACGTCAGACTAAGGTTTTACGTAGTCTTCTCGGATTTCCAACCGCGAGATAGGCACCTAAAATTCCGTTTATGATTAATCGGCCATGCAGAACACCAGAAAATCCACCATGCATCGCCAGAAAAACGGACGTTAAATTCGATGGCGGGAAGTTACAATGCCGATCCCACAGATAATGGGACGGACTATCGTAGAAAGCCATTGAGATCCGGTTGGAAAAGCCGGATACTCCGTAAGCCAGTTCTGGAAAACTTGCAGTCTAAGAAAGAGGGAAAAGAGGCGCCAAAATGACAGTCAATTACGTGAAATCTTCACTCAGTCAAACATTACATTGGTTACTTGAGAAAACTTGAGATCACGCTAGTATCAGAGTCCAAGATAATGTTATTTTAATCCTTTACCAGATCCTTAGAGCTGATAGAAGCAATAAAATATAAGAGATGCACTGCCGAATTGAATTGCACAAAATCTCTTCTCCTTAGGCATATTTGATGACTGCAAAAAAAACAGCGAAACTCTTTACTGTTGAAAACACATCTCACTTTTCCTCCTTTCTTGCTTTATAATGCTTTTCCCAGGTACCTGCCAACTTCGTGACTGGTGTGCAACACCCCTTCGCACATAACCTTTGCTTGGGCAAGGAGGGTAGTGTGGTAAGATATACATCTCGAAGTTCACTCCTCATAACATCCAAGTAGGGATTTTGTTTAAATTTGAGAGAAGTCTCCTCCACTGCCAGGGTTCAAATTCGATTCAGAATAAATAAAAGAATACAGATTCGTGCATGTTTTCATCATTCACCTCGATTTTCTAATAAAATAGGGTTTTAGGAACCAAAAATCCATTATTTTCATCCCTGATTTCCATAAATATATTATTTAATTTAATATACTGGGCCACAGTGTAGGAATTAATGAAATTGCATGCGTAAGGTCCAAATGGTTTACGTTAATTGATCAATATAAGAATCATAGGAAGAATCTTTACAGGGTATTTTTGCTCCTTATTTTAATGACTTACACTCAAGATATACGATTGAAAATACCACCATCAAATGGCTGGAAACGTGAATTTGCTAAATCTTGCATTTAAATTCCCTACTGGCTAAGTTTTTTTCCAAAAAAAACTCCTATTTAGTCTCCAAAATCGCCCATTTTTTATTATTTAAACAATAGAAATTTTTATTACCTTGATTAATACAGCATATGCTTGAAATGGGATCTTATTCTTGGGTTCTTCAGTGTATTAGACTAAATGAACAAAATGAGAATCAAAAAATGAATTTTGCCAGGGAATTTTTCCACCCCAACATCTCCATGTGGGTTTAATGACTGCGACATGATACGTGCACATCACGCGTTACATAAGGTGGATTTTTTTTTCATTTCTATGCAACAAGTTCAATCTTTTCTTATTTCCGTTGGGCAGAAACGGGACTCTTTCTCTGTCCTATGATGCTCTAAATTGTAAACGCAATATTCTGGAGAGAGAGATTTTGGGAGTGGCCGTTTTGGCCTTGGCCTCGCACGCCCCCTGAGCTTGCAAAGCAAGCCAGGGGTGGCGCTGGGGTCGCAGTGGACACGTGCGTATCGGTTGTCCCCTGGCAAGTGGGAGTTGGAATGGGGTTGCAGAGATGAAGAGGGGGGAAGGCAAGAAAGCTCCTTGGACGGCGGGAATGGAAGGGCCGTCGTTCCTCCCTTGGGGGATGTGAAAGGAGAGCGGGTTGTATACGCCTTATCTATACACAAAAAGACAGGGCTGGCAACCCATAGGAACTTTAAAAAGAGGGTTGGAAGGACACGTTTGAAACGAGTAGGAGAATGTTGAAAGCAGTCCGTAACACGGAGGGAAAATTACTTAGTGAATCTGCGAGGCTTCTTACCATAGTAATGCATAAAATTGGAAATCGTCGGGGACGTGGTAGCCGAAGCAGTGCTTAAGCGCCTATTTACGCCTATATTACCCCTTTTTCAGCATAACCTTACTGGAATGGATGATATCTCTTTAGAGTGGGAGATTTGAAAACATTTTTACGTTGTGTTGTGTTATCCATTCTATAAATTGTCTTATTTTCATTGGGCTTGCTCCATCTAATTTTTTGTAAGTAATTCTTCGTTACTATTTTCTTTCAAATCGGTGTTATTTTTTGATTTTATTGATTTTCTGAGGGCACCGATGGTTGGAACGACGTGCGCAAGTAAAGCGTTCGGTCTAATGACGTTAGGACTGTGAGTAAAATATGGTCACAAACGAATTTCTGTTGTGAATTGTTGAACGTATTTGTCGAAACAACTCACTTTAAAGTGAAGCATTTATCCAAACAGTAAAGAAATACTTAACGCGATCCATGCCTTAAGCGATAACTGAATAATCAACACAAAATCACAGCAGTCGTGGATATGTTAATGGAAGTTATTTTAATCCCAAACACACTCCATTCGTTTGAAGTACACTTCCAAGTGCGCGAGGTATGAAATGAATGGATATCAAGGGCGTAGTCACGTTTCAAAGAGAGCAGCTCGCTATTTAGCGTGCGGAAAGCACCCAGTGGTACCTTACCAGCCAATGTGAACTACGTGTGAGCTGAAGTTTTCCAGCAATCTTAGCCTCCCGAGTTTAGCGGCTCCAAATCCACTCTTCCCAACAACTGTTTCACGCCCACCTTGGTATTACGTTTGCGCATGAATTCCTTAATCGCTGCCTCCAAAGTGGTAGCGTCGCACTCAAAAACGAATCTAACTACTAGGACGTAGCATGTCTCGTCCCATTTCGTCCGATAAAATGCGCTCATCACGAGTGAATTAGCCAGGATCACTTGTCTTGGATTAAAACAACTT
Source organism: Pyrrhosoma nymphula (assembly GCA_963573305.1). NCBI lineage: Eukaryota > Metazoa > Arthropoda > Insecta > Odonata > Coenagrionidae > Pyrrhosoma > Pyrrhosoma nymphula. The sequence goes on along the minus strand of OY754339.1, from coordinate 50,903,668 downwards.
TAAAATACCAAAACATCGCTTATATATCTTACTATGGCAATATGGTCATGAAAAACCATACATTAAGTCAATAAACGGGGAAAAGTAACACTTAAAGAGGACAAATGTGTTTCAGTATTTTTTCATTCATTCACGCGAAACTAATGTGCCGCTATTTATTTCTACGCATGATATTAATCAAGCATTTGACCTGTATGGTCGAAAAACAACTCGTAAACATTACTCAGGTTCAACTCAAAAAAGCCAAATATTTAACTCTCGCTTTACCACTACATAATTTGTCATTTAAATTTGCAATTCCTTCACCTTTGTTGAGTTTTTATAACTGAGGCTGAAATTATTTTTTCACCACTCTTTCTAGAAAGAAAAAATACGTCAAAATACACTAATTCTATGCTTGTGAGTGTGATTTATTTCAAGCCTCACCTAGGTAAACAGAAAAACCAGCAAAGGAGTATTGATGAACTAAATTCTTTGAAATTTCCATTAGCAGGAGGACCTCAAATCTCCGTATGCTTGCAGCGTACCATCGTCTGAGACCATTGCGACATCAAGAAATGTTAGGTCATACAACTATTTGATCGGTGCGTCATGAGACATGCTTATGTGATGATTAGCATTCTAAAACTAATTCATAAGGGATACAAATTCAGGTGGGAGATTTATTAATGCGTTGTACTGTTTCGTACGGGTAGAGTTGTTAATAAAAATAATGAGAGAAGAGTGAACACAAGCACCAAAATCACTACACTTATTGTTAGCAAGAGCAGCAATGGTTATGAATTATATTGATATATTCAACAACATTATAAAAATTCTCTATTTAGCAATTCATTTGTTTTCTTCTTGATACTTAAAATGATTTCCTTCATAATAATTTAATTGCGTAATCGATTTATATCACCACCAATTTTTCAGTAATTTTCTGCTTTCCGTGTTCTTCGATTATCCGCGCTGTATCTTGCATTCATTAGCACGGATAATCGAGAGTTTTACTGTACTCACATAGGATGCTAAAATCTAACCTGCCATCTTTAAAAGCTCATTAATATTTAATTGATTAGTTATCTTCGGCCTCCAGGGAATGCAGGGCAAGGAACGCGAAACGCGTCAGGGTATGGAAATGAAAAGGGTTTTTGTGTGCGTCAGGCGGAGGCCAGCGAACGGGTCCCAGGGTTCCGGGGGGGTGGGGAGCGATACCCTTCCGAGTTGCAGTACCCTCATCACAAACCCTTTCCGAAGAACCTGCCCCCCATTTCTCCACCGGTAACGGTGGGCGGGGGGGTTAGGGGACAAGGGTAGTGACGTAAGCAACGGCTCGGCCAATGCACACACAATCACCTTCCTACAGGCCATTCTGAATGCGACCCCTTACCATCTCCAAAACCTTACATGCGACCAAGAGAGAGAATGAAGTTTGATGGCGTCCCACACGAATCGTTTACCCATTGTCTTCCCCAAAGGAACGACTTTCACGGCGATTCGACCGGGAGGAGGATTTTCGCCAGCATAAAGGATTGAGGCGAGGTTATCCTAGAGTCCGCCCCTGCGTGGCGCAGTAAGAAAGGCGGGTAATGGCCCGTTAGAGGGTCGAACATCCCTCGTCTGCCGAAAGCGTAATAAATATCGATATAGGAATATATGGCTCAAATGCTTTGCATTCCCTTAGCTTGAATAGTTTCGGCGAGTCCCCCTCATCCGAGAACAAGACAACAATTCACGTCGTGGCGATGATCACCAACAGATTTCGGATCACGGTTTGGTGAAAGTGTTTCTGCCGAACATTCAAACGACCACGTTTGGTGTGCTCCGAAAAGCATAATGTGTGACACCGGAATGGAAGATTATATCAACGTGTCCAAAAAACATTGACGAAAGTCGTGCTTTATGATAAAAACTGCCACGAGCAAACAGATAGTTTGGCAAAACTATTAATGTGGGTTGTGAGAGATATCGCTTCTCATAAAATTCAATGAATTTGGCATTATTGTAAAGAAAAAGATTTCATCTTCCAAATGGTAAAAAATATTAGCCTTTTAACACCCTATATTTCGAGATATTTGCCAAAATATACCAGCCATTTTCCATTGGAAAAGCTACGAGCAAGCACTCCAGAGAGCATTTATTTAAATTATTACACCTGGATCGCGTTAGAAAATTAACAGTTCGTAGTTTGTGCGCTTTCTCAAATATTAGAAAAAATGAATCAATTACCGCTATAAATTTCATAGAATTGCAAATTAATCTTCGATTTCGAAGGCGTTTTCAGCGTACGGCGCGTAAAATTAAGTCAAGTACATACCTAACATAAATTATGTAAATATTAAGTTATGAACTGAGAAATGCAGTCGTATAAAAAATAGCGTCATTAATTTTACAACATTTTCATGCTTCTAGAAATTTCTTTAATTTAAAAATAAATATAGGGTATGGTCTCTATTATGACTAGAGGAAAAACATTAGCTCAAACCACCTTAAAATGACTGGGTTGGTTGGTTTTTTGGGGGAAGCGACCAACAATGGAGGCATTAGCGCCATTAAAACGATCCTTTATCTTACTCTTAACGGAAGGTGCCATGGGATCCACAGTATAAACGTTCCATCCGACAAGAGGAGGAATACAATTGAAATGTTCTCCACAAAGTATTCATCAAGGATAGCAATGCCCTTCGAAAAACCTCCACTACTGCCGGGATTCAAACCCGAACCCTCCGGATAAAACCTGGGCTCACAGTTTCTCCGAGGAAGTTTTTAGTGAATATCATTTAAGCTTAATTTCTTTCCCTGTTACTGAATGAATTTCACAAAATGATCCCTAGAAATGTAAGCATAAGCAAAATATGAATTATTTATAAAGCATAGCGGGTCAAAAGGCAAGGCCTAATTAAATATTTCCTCGTTCCTGGCATAACATGTAACTTTTTGTCGGCGTTTCGTTGTTAACTAAATGGCATTCAGTTAAGGAAGGGACGTCCGCAACTATCAGGTTAATGTCAATCGGTTTATACTAAATGGTTGGTTTGGATCACTAAACAACAATTAAATAGATGTTTCCAACCCTCCTTCACTGTTTGTTTCACATTCCACAACACTATTGCGCACGTCAGTGAATGTCAATAGTTAAATATTTCCTCGCGCAGAGATGTTAATTGCTTAAGAGTTAGTCCACAGAGATCACGAAGCCTATGCTTAGGAGTAACAAATCTTATCTTTCTTTCCAGAGGAAGCAACGTCTCAAACTCCCGAAGCCGGACTCAAGAAATTTGGTGACGGACCCTCATTGGCAGATACTGGGTGACGTGGAAGTGATACCCGAAAGACGGAGAGGGGCAGAGCCATCTGCTTTACAACTAAACGGTAAGTGATAATTTATATATGTCCCTAGACTTAAAAAACAGTGATGTGCGAGTATGGCATATGCACGCGAGATAAATGCCAGACTTGAAGGTGGTTGGAAAGACTTTTGTCTATGCACAGATTTGCGTGAAACTTGATATACGCATTCTTATTAGTGATGTCTATGGATATAAGTGAAAAATTCCCTTTTTTGGCAATTCAGTGCTATTTCAACGCTTAGCCTTAACACTAATGAAATTGTAGAAGGGGTAGCGTTGGTCTTGGCTTAAATAAATTTACCCAGATCAGCAAGAATAAATGGATCGAAACGGATTCGGGTTACATGCTGGCTGACGTGAGTAGAAGCGAGTTCAGGTTGCCCTAGCGTGAGCAAACGGAAACCGGGGCGCAACGCCACGCAGTGGCCACCTTCGGTACCGCAGTGAAAGGAGTGAACTTATGAACCGCTTAATACACAAAGAGGGTGGAATTAGCCATGAAAAAATAACTTGACTTGACCAGGATTTGAACCCAAATATCTCAATTACCGGTCAAGTGTGTTAGCCAGTTACACAACCGAGCCATTTTAATTCTAGGCGAATATCAGCGGGGAAATGAAAAAAGGAGACTCGTCTATTACACGAGAGTCTGAGGTAATTAGAAAAATTCAAATCACCCGTGTTTAAGAGTGACACGGATGATATTATTAAACTCCGCTCAATATCTCTCGAACTGATAGAATTGAGTAAGTACGAGTGAAGCACTGCTAAACCGATAGGTGTAAGAATTCCTTCTTCACAGGCACAATTAATGACATTCGCATGTCAAGTTTGTGAACTGGCAGTTCATGGGTTAGTGACGAAAATCACTTTTATTTATTAACATATTTGTCACTTTAATTTATTTATTCGTTAACATATTTTTGCATTCAATTGTCACTTAGTCTTGGTTTCCTAGAGATGTATTTACAAATAAAAAAGAGCATTGTTACTTGAGGAGACAGTGGAGTAGGATGGTAGTGAGCCATTAATCCTAGTTTGGAGTGAAGAGTAAATAAATGTAGACTAATTATTAGGACATAAATATTTTTTGACAGTTAAAGTTACTCAGAATTCATTACTGGACGACGTCATGATTACCATCAAGAATTGATTTAGACACTTGAAGCTCCGCTGAAATGCATTTTTAATCATTCTATTTCCCCTCTTCCATTTTACTATCGCTCTTTTTTAACGGCTCGCAGGGTAGTATGTAAGGTCTAAGCAGCCTGCTCTACATACCGGAAAAAAGCGTGGAATATCGAACGCACTTTTGCCTGGAAAGGATATTGCATGGGAGGGGGCCGGAAAGGACTACCCGGAGGAGGGGTAAACCCGGAGGAGGGGCTGCTGCGGCCATCCGCCGTCAGATAGCGTTGGCGTGACGTAACTTCCTCCTTGCCACCTCTCCTCCCCCTCCTCTCTTCATGGCTGGCTTTTATGGACCGCTCGCTGCACGCATATATTCTTCCCTCATTCCTCACTCTTCCTCCCTCCCTATCGCTGACTCGCTGGATCCCTTACGCGGTGTCGTAACATCCCGTTTACCACTCGGCGGGAGCGCGTAGACTTGTGTGAGCTGTAAGCGGAGGGGAGAAAAGAGGAACATGTATAGGGGCCAAAACGCTGCAGCCCGTAGAGGACACATGTCATCGGCCGGTTGGTATGTGTGTTATATGTCGGCGGGAGTCCTTTGTAATGAGCACTTTGAATTAATTTCGCTCCCATACTATCCACCATACAGATTCCATCTAGGCTTATCATCTACTAGAACATGGCGCTCGTTGAATTTCAACGAAAAGAAAAATGAAAATATGTATTGCATTTTTGAAAGAATCCTCTGAATATGTCGTTGAAAATGCGCACACCATGTAGTGGTCATTAACCACAGGTGGAGAGGTTGTAGTGAAAAATACTCGAACTAAAATTTAGATGTAATTCTGATCTATTGATCATTTAACCTAAGTCATAAATGCTTCTGGCATCATTTCCCAGTTAAAGTCAGTGCTGCTGTTGCCAAGTAAATAAACACTTCTGATGTTGAAACAGTACAAAAACTAACGATTTTGTATCCAAAACTCAAATTTTAGGACAATTCGAATCGTACACGAAAATTGAATGCGTGAGTTAAAAACTAGATCTTTCTTTCAACCGGAACTAAAACTTTTAAGCTTCTATTATGAGTGAAAGTGATTAAAAAAAAACAAAAAATGACATCTACGCACGGAATCCAATCTAAGAACTTATGGCTTTGGTTAATTGATCAATATATTGGAATCCCGCGAAATTTTAGCTAGGTATTTTTCACCCCAACCTCTTAATGTGTAGTTAATTATTCCTTCACGGTCATGTGCATTACGCTAGTCATATTGAAACGATTATATTATCCTTGTTGCTGTACATCGAACTATTTTTTTCCTTAACTCAAAGAGAGCGCCGGCTAATATGCTTTTCATATCTTCACATATGCACTCCACAAAAAATGGCCCCTCACTTCATATTAAAGTTTTATTCAAAAAGTTTACATAGCATAATTCACTTATTGAATGGCAACTTGATGCGTAAGTATATGTAAAATATTCTGCAATACTTAGCAGGACTAAACTCGTTATTCTGTTACTTTTTCCATGGAGTTCTGGAGGAATAGAATTTCAAAGAATAATATTTTTTTAATTTTTTTCTCATCAACGTATTTAAATAGGTCCTAGATCTTTTTTGACGTATCCCGATTTGCGATTCGATTCCCTGCAGCCATTTCCCGTACGTATTTTTCCCGCACGTGTTGCTCACGCCAAAGTATTCATCCACCTTAGCATACGTTGAATGGAGGGGAGCGATAGGGGATGCAGGGGGTGGGGTAGGGATACAGCGAGAGAGGCTGGTTCCCTCACTTCCTCGCCCCCTCTTTGGCAACATTCCAATCTATTCATAAACAAACTCGCTCCGACTTCAAAACAGTCGCTCTCCTCCTCCCTGGAGCGGTGTTCTTTTAAGTCTCTCATTCCCCCCTTTTTTATACTCTCATGTTCTCTGTCGCCCTCTCCCTTCAACACTTAAAATCCACGAAGGCAGTTCCCTCCTATTATATTTTGATCGAATTAAAGTTCACGTCAATCCGATAGATTCAGGCTTAAATTTGTGAAATGTAATCGTTACGTAAAAGATGAAAACTTCGTAAAATTTCACAGAATGCTTTTAATGATCGACCGGCTTCATTCAACAGTGCACAGAATCATTTACTTTTATAGCTAACTTCTCTCTTGCATATGAATTTCTAAGGTTATTGGAGAGTGGCGGTTTGGATTTGGTAAGGGAATTAAAAGGAGATGATAATAGGATAAGACGAGGCGTGATACCAGCGTATCAAGCGGGGAAGGAGAGAAGTTATGGATAGGCAACGGTTGTGAAAGGGGGAATAGGGGTGGTTTGAGCGTTGGGGTGAAATTAAAGCATATTTTAGTTCCCATAAGGTGACGTCAAGTATGAGGGATAACCCAGTACTAAGCTCAATATCATTCACCTAATGTATATTTGCCGAGGTCTTCTTAATTTCTTATTGTTCTAATATGTCCCCTGTCCCTCTAAAGTTCATATTTTGCCCACTTACATACAATTGTGTATGCTGTTTGGTATTTGTAAAAAATTCTGTATTTTCCCTGCTTTTTTCGATCGTATATCTCAAAATCTAAATTAAGCGTTATTGAATGCGAGAATGAGTGAGAAATGGAGAAGAAGGAACTTTCTATCTAATGCCATGATATAAATTCCATTTTTACGAACAACTGATCAGAAGAAGCCTTTCCTCCCAAAATATTGGATGGTAATAATATTGGGGCACCTGTTTATCATATTTTTTTAAATAATTAAGCACCTCCCTCTCATATTTTTGAGATGTCAGATAGCCAATGAAATAGTTGATTCAGAACGTTTGCCTAATTTCATGGAAACCTGCGTTGCAGTCGGCTCTTTTTGTTGAAAAAAGTGTTGGTGAAAAAAGTGTTTCGTAGAGTAAAACTCTGAATACTTTGTGCCTTAATTTTTATGTTTTAATAGCGAAAACATGCCATCAGTGGAAGAAGTGTTTTCAAAATGAGTCAATCGTAAAAGTGGCATCCAGGGAATAAATTCACCGTAGAGCGCTGTGACAATTATCATATGCAAAAATAACAGATTATCGAACGGTTTCTCTGAAGTATCACATACAACACCGCCACTCGATATTTTCAATGCTATAATTACCACGTGCTAATATATTTTAAAATAATCACTGGCGGTGATAACTGAACTATACTAGGGGTCTATTCTTGAAACACCGCGATAATTTTCGTATGCGAAAATACAATTTAAACTCATGATTTCGTCGAATTAACATTCTCTAGTCGTCACTCGTTGTCTGCATACGATAACGATTGATTGGAAAGTACCGAATGATTGTGCCGCAAGTGATCTTTCTGCAAAATTCTACGACAGTTGTATATTTTTGCATGCGATACTCATCGCGGAATTTCGATAACCTACTCCGTAAATCGATGAAACCATTCGAAAACATCGTTATTTTCGCACACGATAATGATTATCACGGCATTCGAGAATCGACCCCCCAGTAGGTATTTATTTTGACTCACATAGTCGCGGTAGGACCTTCTTTGATCTCGTTCCCCTCCCACCCCCTCGCACATCCCCCTCTCTGGGAGACACCCCTTCTGTATAAAAAGAAACACCCTCGCATCATTAACCGCCTTAAACCCACACCGCTCGTTTTTTTATTTCAACACTTAACCTTCTCCCACATTCCCGTCGGGGGAGGGGAGGGATATTAAAAGGGTCGGATTTATTCTTCCGTTCTTCCGGCGATGGCTGGCCACGGGGAGAAGAAAATTGATACGGTGGACCGTGTGCAAAGAGATTATAAAAGTTTTTCTCAATTTATTTTTGCTCAATCTCCCCTCTAACAATATCTCAGAATATCAGTCCCCCTTCCACAGGTATTCTAACTCAAGACATTTCAAATTGCATGAATAGACTACCTAATTAAAACATTCTATTTTGTCAGCGTTGATACGTACGCATTTATCTTTATATTTTTGCGGCAGATTATTACGAATTTAATAGCAATAGAAATGCTGATACTTTTAAGAACATGAATGATTTTAGGGTTTTTATATTCAGGGCTAATTTTTTACAGACTAAAGTTAATTAAGCATTTGTTAATTAACAAGAATACCAAATAAATGCTACAGAAATTTAACTTAGTTTAGTCAATGAAGATTACAATAAGTAAGAAACCAAAATTTTTTTTCCTTCACTATTTCCTTGGGATACGTTGAATAATAGAGAGGGTATTATACTTAGGGTATGCTAAAAATGGCACAGGGTATCGAAGGAAAAATCACCTAATATCGCTCTGCTTTGCAGTTGTTAGACTTCAGAGCTACGCATGGCGCCTTAGGGTATTGGACCTTTTTTGTCTAACGCCAAAAAAGGTCCACAATTGGTTTTTATATAGTCTTCTACACATGGATTTAATAAATAATAGAATTGACTAAATTATGATGTGCCTAACGTGAAAATCCAGTGAACCGTTTAGTTATTAAAGTATAAACATGAGTCTACAAGATTATGGCGCGGACAGTGAAGCTTGGTTCAGGCATAATCTGAGATCAACGGAAACTTGTCTAATTTCTTAAAAATGTTTTGGTGTCTGCAGTGGGTTATAGGGTCATTATGCATCGTTATCTCGTGTGTAATTGAAACAGTCAAGGGTAGAAACTAAATCGACTTCGGATACGTGAACAAGGGTTTTGCGGAATTTCATGAATGATTTCTAATGAAAAATGTTATGTTAAGTGGGCAAAGTAAAAATTCCAATTGAGTGATTTTGAAGACTTGAAAATATCGCGTCAGAAATGTAAAGGTGAGAAGTTCACGCATTTTTTTCAAATAACTACTCGGTGTTATAATTTTATTTAAACGAAAAAAAAACTCTGTTTTGAATTCGTTTAGAGCTTGCGAAGTGAAGCAAATGAGCCAAAAGAAACTTTAGTTTTGAACATTTAATTAATTTTTGTTTAGTTCAGTCATAAGAAAATTAGCTTTTTGCGTTACTAATACCAATATAAATATGCTTCATGCTTCTTTTCACTCCTAACATCTTAAAATATAAAATCAATTGCGGTGTCAGCCATGTCTAGAAGAAAAATCTCGATCAAGCTACCTCAACGATAGAAAAATCTCGTGGAAGACACCTAGATGTGGGTCACCCCCTCAAATAGCCATAATAAATCTTATTCCTCTTGAAATTTTTAAACGCGTACTCCATTCAAAATAAATTGATTGTTTCAGGCTTGACATCGTGGAAGTGATAGATACCCGTTTTGATTAAAAATACTTCGTATTTTTCCACACTTTATTAAAAACCTGCGCCCGGTTTCACCGAAGATGCCTTATTGAAGTGAAACTGGTTGAATTTTAAAAATAAATTGTGGAAGTGTACGAAGTTTTTTTATTCAAAATGGCGTACTCCATTGTTTATCGCTGTAATCGAGAATATCTGTTGTGCCCCTATTGTTGAAAGCCCACATATATTCACATCTGAGAGATCCCAAGAGTCCATAAGGCACTTTGGGCGCCCGAATACGTTGATAAGGGTGGATTTTTCAGAACACATTCCATATGTCAGGAAAGGATTTGCGAGGGATGTCCAGTGACGAAGTTTTATGCCCTCCTCTGGAAAGGGAGTCGAATCCCTTATGGCCCCTGAGATCGGCGGATCGTCTCTTGAGCCAGACAGACGCATGTGCTCGGAAGTTGCCGCCGACTCCCGTGGGGTGGAGCGCAGATCGACATTGATCGTATCCGCACTGCAAGAAGAATCCTTCGTGGATATGGGAGTTCGATTTGCGATGGATGATCTCCATCAAACGTAAAAGCACCAAATATGTAACATATTGGATTCAATTAACAAATGATTGTGAATGAAGTCCAGTTTCCACGATGCATTAGCTCGCGCGTGTGCTTGCCTGCAAAATTGCGAGCTCACATGCACAGCAGTAGAACTGGGAGATATTTTATGAAAACCTGTTCGCGCAAAATTTGCCGTGTTCACACGGTGAAATTTCGAAGGAAAATTTACTGGCGCATTTACTCGCTCAAGTGTCTGCAGTATGTAAGCAGATCCGCATAAATTTTTCTATAATGATTCCATTTGATATTGCACAGTTATTCGATTTTTCTATTCTGAATAATCGGAAAATATGTGTATTAATTCTAAAATGTAATATCTACTTCCATACGAGTTATCTGAGAAAAATTAATAGTTTTAATAATTCCCGGTATAAATTATTACGTTATCGTGTGGAAACACAAAATATTCTTAAAGCTCAAAAATACATAAATTTCACTGTGTAATGCCTGAAACATTTGATCAAACATGAGTTTTCTACCGATTATGAACTAAGTACCAGTGGAAAGTGCCACTTTTTACGTCAAAAATCACTACCTCATATATACCTACTAAGATCAAACCTTTGCTAGTAAGAAGTCATGTAGGTGCATATTGCCAGACTTTTTTGTAGTTACACATGAGCTGCATTCACATCCTTGTCTAAATAAATCAGCGATCTTGGATTAATGAAATCAATCATATCCTCCTGCAATTTTATTTTTAAAAGGACTCATTTGTGTTGATAACTAAAATACTTTCATCAATCATAGTTGGAAAAGTTACCAACAAAATTAACTGATTAAAGTTAGTCTCTGTCAATATTAGCTAGTTAAAGTTAAAAGTTACATTTTTGAAAAAACTGATCAAAGTTAAAGTTAAAAATAAGTAACTTTTACGTTAAAAGTTACTTTTTGATTTACTATTAAGAAACGTTTCAAAAGTAACTTTTAAACTTAAGATATTTTTCGCAATTGGGATAAAACAAATACAAACTTCAAATTCAAGAAAAAATTGTATAACTTTTACTTAAAAAGTCATTTAACTTAATAAACATTCTCATTTTAAAATTTTTATCGGATATCCATCTTCTCGCGTATGAAAAAAGAAGAAAAGATATTTCAAACATGTCTACATTCCCCAAAAATTAACGAAAAAAATTAGCTGAAGTTAGTATTGTATCAGTTAATGTATAATTTTCACGATTAAAAGTTAATTCTTTTAAGAATTAACGCTTAAGTTAAATATATAACTACATTTTTAACGATTAATTTTAATCTTTAATTTTTTAAATCGTTAATCCCAACTATGTTATCTATTAACTTTTCATTGCCGAGTAAAATAACTTTCTAAACCTTGGATAGTATTAATCATGGATATAACACAATGAGGTGATTGGAACTTTAATGTGGAATGGCCTGAACTAATTGTGATTAATTAATTTATGGGCGCAGCTTAATAAGGTTGTGGTTTTCAGCGGTTACTTTCTCTTTCGTGCGATCAATCATTTTTCATTGGAACGCATTATCCCGTTCTTGTCAAAGGCAATAGTTACACATGGGAACCTAACGAGTAAATGAACAAGGACGAAATGCATGTATTTATCCCAATGCGACTTTCGAAATTTGGGAGAATCATTTGATCAAATACTCGCGAAAATATAAAATATCTTATTTTACTTGGAAGATTTTGTGGTTTGCGTGGTTTACACCTTTCATAACGTTTAATTTTCTGGTTTCTCAGTTCAGAATCTCGCGGGCAAGGAATAAGAATTGCTTTTAAGATGAAACAGAGATTATTGCGTCCAATTTATTCCCGCACGGTGTCGAAAATACATTGCAAACGCTTGAAAAACACTCTATTTGTTTTTATTTACTTGAATCTTGGTTTACTTTTAACATCCAGAACTCATAAGGGGTATCATTACTCATAAAAATCGGTAATTCATTTCTAGGTGATCATCCTCCCTTCCCACTTCACCACTGTCATTCAGAGACCCGAATACAGCATCACTTCCGAGCTGTCACATTCCGCTCGATCGAGGGATTTATTGTGACTTCCTCTTTTAAATTTCTTGATTTTTTGTTTTTTGAACATTATAACTTAATATGTGTACATAATTTGTCAATAGTGATATCCACCATTACATCGCATTATTATTATAAGGGCAAATTGCTGGTTAAGGTAGATACAGAAGTGAATAAAAATCCTCTAGATGGTTTCAGGCGTAGACCTCTGTCTACCAGCACAATATCTTTCTCCATCTCTCCCGAATTTCACGTATGTTGGTACGCTTAGATAAAAGATATTATAAAAATTAATAATTTTGAAAAGTTTAATTTTTCTAAATTTAATCGTGTTTTTTATAATAATACTCACTTAGGGGGGTGGGAGTGAATTCTAAGGATTCCAGGTTTCAACGAGGATGAAAGAGCGGGAATAGATGATTTAGCTACGGTCAGTCCGGGTACGGAGGAACTCGTCCGCCTCTTCCCTATTCCCTTTATAAGATTCCTCGCGGCATTTCGGCCTCATCACCTTGGGATCTATTTTCTGCCACGGCATATTCCTATTCTGCTCTCTCCTCGTTCGTTCCCTCATTCCACGCAGCACCGCCGTCGTCTTCGCCTTCAATCCTACCTGTTTACTCCTCCTCCCTCAGCCACCCAAACACAATTCCTTCGAGACCCCACTCAAAAGCCCTCCATCTTGCTCCAATTCCATTCTTCGAATCTTCTTTGGCCACCTCACCCCCTAACCTATCCCCTCTCGAATCCGTCTGGGAACGAGCAGACTGGACCACACATTCCTCTTCGCCCTCCGGCACTCCATCGCGACGATTGAGTGCATATAGACGTGGCCGAAAATATATACTACTGTAAGGCGTTCCACATTTAGTTGAAAGCGTCGACTCTCATGCCCCGTTTACATTACAAGGGTTGAATGATGGCCAAATATTGTGGCTCTTACTTACTTGAGTTCATACGATTTTCAGTTTACCGTAATAGGCTAGTGACCTATGTTGAAGAGTAAAGAATCAAAAAAAAAACAAATGAAGAAACATACACGCCTGCAGCAGTACTTAGCGCTATTCACATTTTATATCCGTCCAGAATGCTAATAAAATCAATGCATCCATTTGAATGGACCTTTGTCTAAGATAACTTCAATTTCCCTTCCAGTGCAGTGCTTGCGTCTTTTTGCCTGAGCTTCTATTTTCTTAACTCGTATTTCGACCGCGATTTCAACTAACTTACGTTCACACGTAATTCAAATGCCGGTAACTGCCACCAACCCTAGTAACTCTACCGTGGTAAACAAGCTTACTCGAGTTGGGGATAACTTGCGTTCAGACGGCGAAGTTCTCACCAGAATTCGAGTTACTGGCGTAGAAAGCTGGAAATTTAAACGGGGCATTACGGAGATTCGTTTCCCGAGAATAGCTCAGTATGATGGAGGTGCGATATTACAAATAGAAGAAGGAAAATCAACATTATATTATGTAGCATATTGATTACACATCGAGCAATATTCTTGTATTCACCATGTTAATAGACGGAGGTACCCATGACCAAAAGGAGTCCACTCATCCCACATGACGTCACATGACGTCATCCGAGAAGCAGACGACTTGAGAACTAGCATAGAAAATTTGGATGAAGGCTCGAATATTTTAGTTTTTTTGCGAGAGTAGATATTTACATGCTTAAATATGTACTGGTATACGACATATTTGATTGGTTATAATTTAGAAATGTGTAGCTAAATAAACAATCTTATTTAAAGCGTAAATAACCCAAGGGACAAATTAATTACTCGTGAAAGTTGTAACTCCTAACATTTTCAACATTAGAGTTGTCTTGTCTCCGGCAAACCTGAACCCACTTTGCCCGTGTAGCTGTATCCATGGACTATCTGAAAAATTCTATTTCCTCGTATGTTTTGTGGCATTGCTGTTGTACCCAAATCCTGCATAAGAGTCAAATAAACAATACACTCCGTACCTAGATAGCGCCTGATGTAATCCAAAGTACGACCCAAACAATACATCGAATCGATTACGATGCGCAACGACCTACCTTGTGTTAGTCGTACTATGGTATTCATGTATTAGCTCACTTAAATTGAACGCAGTTTATGAAATGGTAACCCATATGGCATCAAGGTGAACACATGAAGCGTAAATTTGGGAACAGAGTTCTTCTCAGATGAAATAATGTCAAGTAAATGTGGAACGATCCATACGCGTGGAAAAATCATTTTCTTTTCACCCTCTGCATACCGCCTGCCTACGTTTTCTGTTCTTGCGTTGTCATTGTGAAGCTGGGTTGATCGCCTTTTATAAATTTGTTTTTCTCTGATTCAGTTACTGTATCGCTAACAGTTTTCTTATCACTGTGTTTCTGATCAGCTCCTTACTCTATTTAAGGTAATTATTCATGGCCGTGGTCAGTGGCGTATCTAGAATTTGGCTCTGGAGAGGTCCCGATACATTCCAGAATATTTTTGATAGGTGAATTACCAGGAGGTCTGAGCTCTCCCCCGGAAATTTGTAAAAATTATAAAAACAAAACTGAATTATCTTGCACTTTATGATGTATTTTAAGATATTTAGTTTGATATTTTTTGTGTATATAACTTAATGTTTTTTCCTTTAACAAGGTTTATTCTGAGGGTCCATTCCCGTTCGCCCCCCGTAAATACGCCCGTGGTTGACGCAAACGTATGCGGATTATGTATTTGAGGTCGTTAGGAAATTTGCTGTCGTGTACGCTGCTCATATATGAGGAATAAATTTGATCCATATTCCCCAATTCCATGTATTTCACTCCTCTCGTTTCCACCTCTTCCCATCTTTCCTCTGCTTGCGTGAAATAGGAGAGGTAGACAGACGGAAAGTCGTAAATCCGTGGAGGGAGAAGAAGAGACACGCGTGCGGTCGTGATGATGCCCGAACATATTCGTTTGGAGGGCGGGAGAGGGAAGGGGGAAGGGAGGGCGTGGTCCCAACGCTAACCAAGGGAAGGATGACGAGAAATGGGAGATATCATATTTTCCGCATCACTCGTGTGAACATGAACCACCACCAGGCTTGGTTCCCCCCCCAACTTAGATTTGGATGTTGGTTTGGTGCACAGAAATTTCAAAGGTTGGTTTAGAAGCCTTTTTTTGTGAAAATTGAAAAATAACTAGAGACTGGAAATCTTTCTATTGACGCATATAATATTTTTTAAATCTGAAAATGTCCACATACAGCACAGTTGCCAATTTACAGTAGCCTAATTAGCAGAATATACATTTAAAATGCGAAAACACCAAAACATAACAAAGAAAATAACAAAAAAATCAGAAAGGAACTGAATAAAGAGTTAGTCCTAATTATCAATTAGTGTAACACTTATATTTATAGTAGTGCTAACTATTAATCTATATGTAGACGCATTTAATGATGAATATCATGAACCAGTCATTAATTTGTTGGAAATTAACCTTTATAGAGTGCCGCCAAATCTAAGTGGTACCAGCGAGAGAATTTCGCGGGGAATTATAATAAATTGTAACACCTCAGCAAAAAAAGTATTGTGAAGCCATTTTTTTAAATATCAACCTGCAGTTTTTTTCATTTTACTAAAAACGCAAAATATTTATGTTCGCACTATTTTTTAATTACCTTAATAATACACCTAATTACTGCATTATTTTAAACATAAATAATATATTTTTGACAAAGCCGATATGGAGGCCGGCCCGTCGAGTTTTTCGCCCGAGAACCGAAAGCCAATAAACTGGCCCGTGACACTGAGAGAATTATAGCTCTTTATCATTTAGAACATTTAGTGTCTAACATCTCAGGTAATCGTAATTTTAAATGCTTGATTATTTGAATGCGTGAATTTTGTTTGCCAGGATAAAGTGGTGGTAGTTCCCAAAAATCCCACGTCTCAAAAAAAAATGATTGTCATGCTATGTGACTCTAGTAAGTAATATCGCATCTATGTGTTTGTTCATATTATATTATCAACGGATTTGCCTATGCGTTTACACAGGCGCAATATAAAAATAAATTTACAAGAATGTTTGATAATGGCTCATTTTCACTAGTATGCTATCTCCACTGGATGGTGTGATACAGAACAAGCATATATGCTAACATGCGTAATCGCTATCATTCTCCCTGAGCTACTGGATTTCATAGTTGATGCGGTACTTCTTTCCTACTTGCTGCTAGTAGGTCTTTGTATCCGTCAACCAATCTTATTAACTTATGCAGTCTCTGTGCCACCCCCTTTTTTGAATCAGCGCCATCTCACGTGGCGATTAGTAATTCTCTGGCTGTAAAATGGTAAATATATTAAAATTTCCAGGCAGTTGATTTGGTCGCATACTGCCTTACATTCGAAAATTTAAAAAATCAGCAGACGTATGCAACCGTATGAATGAAAATATCTCTCCCTCACGGGTACAAGTTCAATGATTTTTTATAAACATTCTAGGATTGCTACGGTCATACCTGATTCCGTCCCCAACATAAAGTACCAACTATCATACTAGATTCTGGGCTGGATAAAGTATCGAGTGATACGGCCTATAATCTAAATTTTAGTCTGATAGTGGTTCCAAAACAGTCGTTACGGTAGACTTGTATTTTCTCAAGCCTCTCATATATACATATATGTACATGCATATCCGCATTTCACATATGATATGGGCAAGGGTCGCTAGGGAAATGGAACGAGGATTCACATATACAAGGGTGGATATACATATAAAATAATGAGAGGTGATGGATGAAGACCTGGGAACACGCGAGGGACGTTGGATGAGGGGTAGAGATGAGCAGTGGGGGGGGAGGTTGTGGGGGAAGGAGGGGGAGGGGCAGCCAGCCAACCGTGGGCAGATATACCTCCCCTCACTACCCCCCACCCCCCGCCAAATCCCTCCTCGCCTCTCACCCCAGGCTGCGGAAAAAGGCAAGGGGAGAAGGACGCTGGGAAACGGATGGAGAGACATGTTAAAAATTGACCCAAAGTCCATTTTATTGGATGGACGTTCATACCCCGTGAATACTATTAACATACCGACCATCGCATCACGCAGAGCCAGAGCTAGATGCAATGGAAAGCATGTATTGAGTAGACCGTTTCTTTTTTCGGGATTCATTCCCGAAAAAAGAAACTGTCAGCACTACATCCGCGGAAGCCTACGAGATAATCATGTATAGAGTAGTTGAAGAAATAATCTCTTAGTAATTTTTCACACTTTTTTTTGTAAAACTGACCGATTTTGGTGTTACAACATCATCATATGAGTTCGAGATCTGATGAAGATGTTGTCATATCCAAACCGGTCAGTTTTGTTTTTAAAAAGTGAAAAATTACACATATATTCTTCAACTATGTGACTATTCCACATAATTACTTCGATAAACATCACACTAACATGCATGACATATTTTTCTCACATTTAACTTTTAAAGTAATGTGCACGACAAAAATTTTCCCCAAGAACTCAAATTTATAATCTATGTATTGCGTAATCAGCATACAGTAGTAGTTGCCTTTCAAAAATGTTCACAAATTTGAAACATTCCCGTGACCTAAAATGGCATCTTGGTGGCTTGACGTCACCGCACGGTATCCCTTATCTGTTCTATATGAATTTTAAAAGAAAATAAAAAATCATACCATTTGATATTCTTCCTGAAATAAAATGAACACGACAGTTTCATATAGTTACGAAAAACAGGCCGAACTTAAAGAAAGGAAATACGTTGTATTTCTGGTAATTATACAGTTCCGTGACGTCATCTCCCGGGATTCCGATAACGTTGCGTATAATGTCGCAAAGCGCAAGAATTTTTAAAGATGAAATATATCCATAAAACAACATTTTTTCCGATAAAATTCATGTCCTTTATATTAATAAGTCACGTACTACTAAAGAAAATAGTCCTTTTTGAAGCTGACGTACAAAGTTGGCAACCATGGGAACCTTGGCAGTCAAACCAATTCCAGGGGTGGTTGTGCGTAGTTACGAAACCAGTCTATTTGATAATAAAAATGATATGGAGATGCAAAGTGTCATTTTTTCCTTTCGACAATATGTATCATTACCATTCCATTTCGACAATATGTATCATTACCATTCCAATGGAAAAATAAAACACTTCAACAATTTGTGAATGATCTCATTTTGGAATTGAAAAGTATTTATATTTTTCACTGTTATGTGATGAAACAAAACCAAAATGCTTAGCCAAAAGGCGGAGTCCTACCATTGGTTACGTTGATGTGCGAAAATGGGGTATAGAGAGTCTATGAGAGCCGGGAGGGGCGTCACATCAATACGAAGCGTCCGCGGGAGGGAAAGGAGGAGACGGGGAAGGGGAGAGGAAGGGAGAAAGGAGGGGAAATAGTTTTAATTACGGGAGAGTGTTCCATTACGTCCATAAAGAGAGATACAGGGAATATACGAAAGACAAGCCAGCGCCTACTCCCCCTTTACCTTCCTCTGTCTTCCCTCCTCCTCTCTCTTTCTCTCTCTCTCTCATATTTTTCACGCAACCATTACACGCGTTGACCTATAGCTGACGCGAATGCTGGCGGCAAGCGGGTGCGATGAGCACCACCGTAAAACGAGGATACTTTCCCCCTTGCATATGTGAATGTCAACTCCATTTCTATGTTTGTTCGTACGTTTCTGCTGGAATGGTGGTGATATCAGCATTTTTCCGGCATTTCTTCCACGCGAGTTGGTGGTGGAACAATAGTTTCGTTGACTATCCGTCCTGAATCTTCAGTTTGGAGGACATGGGGTAACTAAGAAGCGTTTACGGTAACAGTGGGAGGGGTGGGGTTGTACATGAACTGGTTATGAAAAAATTTGGATTAGATGCTGCTTCCAGGAAGACCTCTGAAGGGAGCATGCTTTGTTTTGTTTGGTCGTGTTGAGAGAATGGATAAGAGTCGAATAAATAATCATTGGAATAAATATCCTTGTGTGACCTTCGTCCTGAAGACGCTGGCAGGATATCCAGCAAAATGTTTGTGGCACAGTCAATTCACGCGGAATAAATCCCGTAAAAATACAGAGATCATTTATTTCAGTAATCCTTAGGTAAGAACACTTGGTAATATTCCAAAGTTTGTTTCGATGCACACACTGTTGGGAACGTTTATCAAATCATCATCAGAGTTACAATGCGTGTACAAGGTACATTAGGCGTCTAATCTACTGAAGAGGATGTGGAAGGGGGTGAATGGTTAATCTTTGGAGGGGGAGTGGGTTATGGCTAGTTAATCCAACTAAAGGACTCACGCTCCACTGCCCACAAGCGCAAAGTTATCATTATTGGCAGTCCAGTGGTAGCGTTATTACGAAGACAATTGCTACGACTCATTAGGAATAGCCTTGTATAGTTTATGTTTAAACATAAGTATTTACGTATTTTGAATTTTTATGGTATTCACGCAACGTGTAATGGTGAAGGCAGTGATTCTTTAGGAGTTTTGATAAAAGTCTGTTCAAGGAATTGATTGGCGTAAAAAAAGCACGGATGGCTGCGAGATGTCTTCCAGGTGAAAACAGACATCACTTTGAGCTTTTCCGAGAGATAATTAGTGATTTCCACCAGGAATCAATTAAAAAGGTTTGTTATAGGTGCCAATCTTTAGCCAACCAAGTATAAGTATAAATAGCTGAGAATTACGTAAACACATGAGCGTCTCCTATCTGATTGAAAACAACCTCACATAAAAACTAGTAATTTTTGTAGTTTTGATACAGCTCTTTTGCCATGTCGTTAAAGACAAGGCTATAATAATCGAAAGAAGACAATACCAGTGTAGACATTGTAATTGTATTAGTGGAAGCAAGGACCAAATGCTAATAAAATTTTGGGTGAGATGTTATTTTCACTTTAAATATCATTAAAATAATGATTCCAGGACGAATATGTAGTGAAGGTGAATACAAGATTACGAACTGAATTATGAAAAATTTAACTGTTTGATATATTTAATCACCCATCATGACAAGAGGAAAATGACTTATCGTATTTGCTGAGTAGTTTTGTATATCCCTCAACGATACCTTTAGTCTTCAAGATTTAACAATGGGTGTATAGTTCTCGGCCGATTTATTTTGATTCCTAAATTCTTGGTTCAATAAAGTGGCTATCATAAATTTTATTAACATAGGAGCGATCGTAATTTTGAAGTTTGTCTGCATACATCACGTATTGGTCATTTTTAATCACGCAGAATGTCACGGAAGACAGGTCTACGCCTCGGTAGCTTAGATGGTTAAAGCAGTGTGATACCGAGGGTTCCGGATTCGAGTCCCGGTCAAGGCGAATAAATTTTTCCAAGTGGAATTACACACCCGTAGCTCTCAAAATTCTTCACGAAGGAATATGGAAAATAAGACCAGAGGGCCCAAAACGGGTCCCTGGGGAACACACACTGGAAACTGGAAGGATGTGAATAAAGGGATTGGAAAGAGGCGAATCGACTTTGGGCGCCGTGTTCTGGTTCATCCTCCTCCACCCTTACTCTCACTTTGCTTCTACCCCTAACTCTCCCCCTATTCTCCCCTCCCCCTAGTATATCCTCTCTTACTCATCCCCCCTATCCCCAGGATCTCGTGCCCCGATGCGCCAGATGTTCCTCCCCGTCATAAATTAGTTTCACCCCCGCACACATCTCCCTACCTTCACCGACACCCTACTGCCGACCACCCACTTCTCTCCCCCACTGTGGCACAAAGACGACCCCTATCCGGGAGGACGTTCCCAGTGCGCATCATCGCGCCGCACCATCTCATGCGCGGGTGGTAGAATGAATCACGATTTTTGGAGGAGAAATGAAAGAAAAACGCACGTACAAAGGGAAAGAATGAGAATGGCAGATGCGTGGTCACGAATGACCGAGATTAGCAAAGAGATGCGGTAGGTTTTGATAGCAGTGGTGAGAATGGATTACAAAAGGGGCGGGTGGTCGGTGTGCAATGTCATAGACGGTCACACCTGGTAGCCGCCGCATGTATAGCTGACGGTCCACAATTTCGCCGGGGAGAATAACTGATTCCACCCCTAAATCTACATACAGTCCGGCGAACCACCGCAGGGACGAGTGGCCGTGAGCGTTACAGCATCAACCATGAATAAGATAGCGGATAGGGAATAATGATATAAGTATTGTTTTTTTATTAAAACATTAGCTTTGAAACAACGCCATTTTAATTAGTGTATACCTAATAGGTACTAGTAATATAATACATCTGTAGCATGAGCTATAGGTAATAATAGGTATTATTACCTATAGCTCATGAATATATTCAGTGAATATATAGAGTAGGAAAATTCAGGCAAACCAGATATTAAGATTTAGTGCTTTCCCGGCGTATTAACTTGGTGAAGCTTTCTCGGGTTTCCAACCGGGTGATGGTCTCCATGTAGGCCGACGTTTCGATGTCTGACTCAGTCATCGTCATCAGCCCTGATGACGATGACTGAGTCAGACATCGAAACGTCGGCCTACATGGAGACCATCACCCGGTTGGAAACCCGAGAAAGCTTCCCCAAATCAGATATTAATAACATGAAAACGGTTATATTTTCGTGAAAAATAATTAAATAAAATACATGCGGGAAAAGATAACGGAAGACGTATAGGAAGAAAAGTGAAATATTAGTCGTCTAATCTGGGTCATAATATATGGGTCGGTTTTTTTATCACCCTTAATCAAAGTACAAAGAGGAGATTTTTTATCCTATTTGTTCGGCAGTGTATCATTATTAATTCGTCGTTTTCATTAGCCGTTTAGGTTATTTCACGATGTAGCAATCAAGTATAATTTCCACATTTTTTATGATGGTTACCATTTCAAAAAGATTTCTTGGTTATCAAGGATTTTAGAGAGGGTGGCCAATCATGCAAAGCCAGCGATTCTATACGGACATATTCGGGCAGCGTTTGATAATGAAATAGAGTCCGGGAGGATTGCAAGGAAAATAAAATAGTCAGAAACAGATTGATAGATATCCGACTCTATATAATGCACGGCTAGGAAATCTATTCTTAGAACTAACCTCTCCTCAAAGTTCACGCAAATAAAAATATTTTACAGTAATTATTACAAAGGAAGATAAGAAAAGGTGTCGGAAGAATGTAAGGATAACAAGCTGGCATCCTTAAATAATTTTAAATAAAACCGCACCAGAAGGATGGTTTGAAAAATATGCGAAGCCTACCGAGATGAAGCCTATGTATTTTGACATTATGTAGACTATGCACGCACTTGAAAACAGATCAGGGGCTGTATTAATGCGATCCAAAGTGTACTTGAAAAGAAGAGAGCGACAATAAGGTCATCCGCGATTGTTGTTTCTGCGTGGATTTTTAATTTAAGCATGGATAATTTAAAATTAATTATTATCTAACTTCTTGGTATAAAAGCTTACCTTTTTGAGAATGTAGTTAAAAATAATTTTGCTTAACCAAGTCACAGTAAAAGCGAATGATTTTTTCACTGTGAATGTCACACAATTGAGTGTTTCTTTTATTTCGCCACTTCTACCCCTCTATTATATCCTTTAACAGAAAGATCACAAAGTTTTAAAATGGAAAAGTAAAAAAAAATAATAAAGAAAAGTTTAAAAGACTAGCACACAAATTAAAAGTGTAGAAGAATTATAAAACAGAAATAAGTAATTATAATTGGGGCGAGAGAGCTTGTTTTCCAATAAGAAAAAAACTACATTGTAATTTACAATTTTTGTATGCACACGAACATATGCTAGGACATATTATGCCATTATCAAGGTGACAGCATTAAGTTTCTTTCTTGATAATTGCACATTGTGTTGGAAACCTTGTCAGTATATATTAAACACCGTATGTTAATTAAAATAGCGTTTTTTCTTACATCAAGGATAACGAGGTATTTTCAGGAGATATCACATCACATAACATACAATTAATATGCCTTGATCATAAATAAAAAGATCTCTTATTTCTTACGATATCAAAATATTAGCCACATATCTCAGTTCAATAGATATATTGGCCAAAAGATTAGAACATTTTTTAAATGCAATATGGTAGGACTATGCTATGGGGCGACGTCAATTAAAAATATTAGGTTTTTCTGGCTTACAGATCGTGTCAGAAACGTAGCGCTGTGAAAATTTTGCGTTTCCCAGATAATTATGAAAAATAAATGGTTCACTCACCAAATACTTTACCTAACCTTTACCTTTACAACCAAACTTTTTCTAAAAACGCAAAATATACCTTAGGTTGTGACGGCATTATTAGCGTAAAGGCGTAAAACCAATACGTTAAGATAAAGCTTCAAATGCGTACATTTACTTGAGCAATAACGGAAAAGTTCATTCGGTAAAAAAATATTAGGATTCTTAGAAATTATATATTAACTTCATGCTTCTTACATGTGCCTATAACTCTAAAATTCAATTTTGAAAATGGTTGTTTATAGTTAATTTGAAAATAATTCCCAAAATTACCCTGTCTTTCCATTACGTTACAAAAATACATTCAGTTAATTGGCTAGAATTTGTAGATAACTATACCTATTCAGGAGTTGAAGTAACTAATGCTGGCAGAATTGAATGACATTACAAAAAGACTAGATAAAGTATGATAGCTGTTTCAGGGTGTGAGATACTTACTCTGGAACCAGAATGCACATTCCGAGGAAGGTAAAAATATTGTTTAAAATTAATTATGTACCAATAGTCATAGTCTATACATCTGCATTAGAAACATGAATGAGAGTGAAAGAAGCAGACTGCAAGCTGGGAATGGCTAGCAGGCTAAATGTTCTTTGAAGAGTATAGTGGGAAAGAGTATATAAGACAGAGAAGAAAATGCAGCAATCAGAAATGAAATTGGAATTAGCTTAAGATATAAGGTAGAAGGTAACGAATTAAGATAGCAGGGTCACTTAAAAATAGATAAAGGCAGTAGAATTACCAGAGTTTGGGAAGAGGGGAGAGAGAGTGGGAAACCTAGAGGAAGATATCATTAACGATGGAAAGATAAGTGTAAAGAGACATGAAGAAGAGATACATATCCTGAGATGAATTGTGCAAAGAGGAAACTTGAAATGACATAAAAAGATAGAGTATCTTGGCTAAGATTTAGCGCCACACATGGAGGGACAGGAGCTGCTACGGATGGAGGTTACGCCTGATTCTCTTACCTTTGGAGTTTTTCATAATCGTGACGGTCGTAATGATGTATTAAAAATGTAAATTTTTATGAAAATCGAACCTGACATTCGCCGTAGATGAGCTTCTTTTTCCTCGTAGATAAGCGTTATTTTTGTCTTCAAAGATGCTTACAGATTAAACCACGCAGAATTTTGGCATTTTGCAGCAAATCACTCCTTTTCTAAGTAAATTTACTCACTAACGGTTTCAAACGCGACTCCAAAACTTCAACGAATGGTGGTAAATGATGAAGGGTGTTAGATAAAATAGTTCTCTTTCTCATCGCCAACGCGACGTCATTCGACAAAATACTCTTGACTCTCTACCAGCGTAATGTTACTAATTTAAACTCTTCTCTGCGTCTACCATAGTACATCACCTTACTAGGATTGAGCTAACCAGGTGAGTCGACTACCGTGTTAACTTTTTTTGTAATCAGAACGCAAATACGGTAAAAATCCGGGTAAGAAAGAATTATAGCAAAACAGTTAAAACACGGAAAGCGTTTTGGAATCCAGACTTTGCAAGCGTAGGTGTTCATTGCGTGGAATTGTCATTCAGAAACGTGGTGTCTCTATTTAAAATAATTACTTCATAATACTGCCTAAGTCAGTGATGTTCGCTTATAACTTCTATGTATCTTCACTTCGGTACCATGTGAGAATTTGTTCGCCCCAATAATATAGCTCGTCCATTTTTATTTTGAACTGGAATATTTGGAATCGCAACGTCACAAAACGAGTAAGTTTCTAGGGTAAAATTTAGCTAATTGGAAGGGTTGCGTGTAGGTTATGGGGTATAACTAACCATGGAAGAATGTTAATCATGGATTACAAACTCTCACCTATGAGACCTCAGAGAAAAACCCGGAAAATTACCTGGGAAAAATCCGGGTGTGATGGTGGG
Organism: Pyrrhosoma nymphula; assembly: GCA_963573305.1. Lineage (NCBI taxonomy): Eukaryota > Metazoa > Arthropoda > Insecta > Odonata > Coenagrionidae > Pyrrhosoma > Pyrrhosoma nymphula. The sequence continues at coordinate 50,878,212 of OY754339.1, read as the reverse complement.
GGGAGGCAAAGGGGGACCTTGTTGAATTCAAGGGGGAGAATGGCGGGGGGTGAAAAAGGAGTTGTTTTTCAGTCACGTGACTGGCCAGAGGTGGAGATGTGGGTTTTCACCCCCTCCACTCCGCCCCTCGTGTATGTATACAGGGGGGGGTGGGGTTACCCGTGCGGTACAGAGGGTGGCTGCCCGCCCGCAAATCAATTAATTTGGCCTTCATCCGGAAGGGGAGGGTGCCCGCGCCGCGCGCCAGTAATTACGCAGCCACGCGGCATATGGTCCCACTCCTTCTCCACCGCACACAAGGGGATGAAAGGGGAGGTTGGTAGTGTTCCGGGAATCTGGGGGGAGTATGAGGGTCGGCAGTTTTTGGAAAAAAAGGAGTTTAGGTTATAGAGGAGGGTGCAAAAGGTTCTCTCTCACTCCTGCGACATCTAAATCTACACACCCATACACTACCCTGCGATCTGCTCTAAGGGATTTCTGGTTGGTTATGTTAGGACACAAGCCATGAAAAAGGGCTGAAAATGTTAAGAGGAATCGGAAGAGGAGGACGAAAAATGAATTGCATCTTACAAGGATAACATACCTGGGCTAAAAAGTTCGTTTCAGATGTTGCCTGTTTACGTGTTTCCCGTTTGTGGCTCTATCGTGATAGCTGAATATTTGCTGTATTTTTTCCTCTATATGGAAATAATCATTCGTTGCTGGGAACGGAAAAAATGTGCATAATACAATGGTATGACAATTGATAAAATTGTGTCATCAATAATTATTTAACTTGCTATGTGGTATGAGTACCAAATTTATGTGTAAGTATGTATCTAAAATGAGTATATTTCTCTTCACAGATTCGGAGCGGCTTCGGCAGACCTCATTTGGCAAACATAAACCCGTGGCCCCGTGTCAACTGTAAGTATAAATTGCATTTCAATCATAATTCCCATTGTGGGAGTATAAAACTAAGCTATTTTTTAAGCTGCCGAGAAAAAACCCAAGTATTTTCAATCTCATTCGTAGAAATGGAGAGTTATTTTTAAACTTATACAAATACGGAGTGTAGTTCTACGTCCCTTTTAAATTTCACGAACTGTGACATTTCTTTCGGGAGATAAACATGATATACCACATTAACCTCTATCTCGACTAGTTCTCATGACAGTTAAAAGCGACGTATTCATAAAAGATGTATTGAAAGCGTAAGGATTTTGAAAATATCCTTTTCCATGCGTAATGGGTGACATGAATTATATTTATTGTTCATATTCAAGTAGTGTATATGACAACAAATTTCTTAGAGAACTCTAATATATATATATTCCATATGTACGTCTAAAACCGCAATTATTGTCTTCCATGAATTAAATAAAACCATAATTCCCTTAAAATACGAAACATTACCCTAACTTCACATGGAAATACGTCCTATTGCTGTAAGAGATACCGTTCCGTGACGTCTGCGGTCGAGTTTTCGATGACGTAGTATTTCCACGTGGCCAAGTGCGCGTAGTTTTTAAGTGGAAAAATTTTAATAATGCAATTTTTCCAGTAAAAGTCAGGCCCTGTAGTCATAAGAGTGAGTACTCCGAGCACAAATTATTTTTTCAATTAACTAATTCTTGTTCTCCTTTGTGGAAGTATATGAGATATTTCTCCACTGCAGGAAAATTTGCTCATTTGTTTATCTACTGTTCCAACTCTCCGTCCGTAAGGAGTTTCGACAATGTGCCCTAATGGACAATAGTGCTTTCCATTTTCCAGGATTTGCCATTCCTACCTCAGGCCAACATTTTTACCATCACCATTCGTATTCCCTGTTTATATATACGGCATCGCCAGATGAGAGGTTAAGAGGAGAGATTGATGGGAGAAAGGAAAGTAATATATGTGCGCTCACACGTGGATGAGAAGCTAACGTCTTGTGATGGATTGCGGCGAGGGTAGTGGGAAGGTGCGGCTGGAAAGGGGGATGCAAAATTGCCGCTCCCGTAATATGCGGAGGAAGGTGGGAGGGTGAGAGGGGGCCATCAGAATGTTAACCCTCCCATCTAGCATCCCTCCAATCCAGGCTTACCAACCGTCCTCGTTTTCCCGTTCTCATTGCCCTCATTCAACGTGAACTGTGCGGGAGGAATTTAAACATGTCCGGAAATTTATCTATCTGAATTTGAAGCATTATTACGAATTGCTTGTGATTGAGCTTCAGGACTGATGTGGTGGAACTTACACATGATGAAAGAAGTACTATTTTCAGTTTTCCACAGAGAAATGTTTAGCTCTCCATCGGCTGACCTCAGCCAAACTTAAACGTCTGATATGGGATTATTTCGATCCTCTGATACGGCATTAGCAAAAATCAATTCTAAGCTAAAGAATTTTATTTTAAAATATAAGGTTCCATTAGCAGAGCCAATTTGTAGCTTATAAAAGGTATTTCAGGATTATAACGTGAAAAAAAAATATTTTCCTCCTCTTAAAATCCCCCCCACAAAATAAATAAACTCCGCATAATGTCTGACTCAAGAGGAAATAGATAATATAAGATACATTTATGTACTTGCCAAAAAATTAATTAAATCCTTTATCAAAATTTGTGTATATTATTTATACAAGCAATTTGAATATTCTAAATAGAAGCAGTGAGAAAATTTGACAACCTACTAAGTACGGCGAACATGATAGCATAAAGTTCTGATAAATTCATTTTGATTCCCAAAATGTTTGTGAAACGCTATCCACTTATTTTTTAAATAAACTCCGCAGTGAAGGAAGGTAGCAATATCATGCTACCTCCCTATAAAAAAAGATAAATTGAAATAGGCTTAAATGATGCATGAATCTTACTTTTCATTCCCCTTGCGAGAGACACAAAGATTACATTAATATCTTGATATATCAAATTATAAAATTATATCCGTTAAAAAGCATTGCACTGAATATTTAACGCAATTTCATTTCTTTTTCCCATTAATTTCTAGTATATTAATAGAAAAAATAAATTCCTTGGGAATTAGCGTAGATTCATTTCACTCGAAATATATAATATGTTTACTCTGAAATCTTTGAATTAGTAAAAGCCACATAGTCTAGTACTGGACGGTGATGACCTCCGGTTTAACTAGGTGGAATAACTAAATGATGAGGGTAAAGTAAACACTACAATTCTACCCAAAAAAATATATACCTACCTAACCTTTAAAGGACTAGCGTACATTTATTTTAAATATATATTTTTTTCCCCTCTTATTTCCTCCTCTTTCATTTCTCATTTTCATTTTTGGGGTCCTACGGCCATGCTTGCAATATATTCTAAGCTGGATGTGATATTTAAACCCATTGAGTTTCTACTGAGTGATCAAAATGAAATCCGGTCGGCAGTGTCAGAAGCGGGAATTTTAATTTGTACGATAAAGGCTCACAGGACTATGGTTTCGATGCAGTGAACCCTGAATATGATGCACATCATCGGAACCACGGTTGGAAGATATTAACTAAATAAGCAAGGATATAAATAAATAAATAAAATTTTATCAATATAAATATTTTACAATTTCAGTGTTTAACTTACCCCCATTACTGGCTAGTGATTTCTTCATTTTAGTAATCCTTCTGGCAATCGATGCGTTTCAGGGTGCCAACAGCATTGTGGCAATGAGAGATTTAGCGCACAGTTGTATTTCAACGATGCCGATCCTGATATTTGTCGGCACTCATGTATTCATTCGTCCCTCACAAGTTCTGAGCTCATTTTGAACGATTGAGCGTGTTTCTGGGTTTGAATGACGACGAGTCTTTAATCTCGATCGTTTCCGCGGAGGGAGATGGAGTGGCGAGGGGGAGGGTCGGGGGGCGGGGGAGAGAGAAATGCGCGCAGTTCTCTCCGTGGGGGCCCCTGTTGGCGTTTCGCTTAATTTCCGCAAGGCTATCACTCATTTTAATGAGAAAATCCATTTCCGCGATTGTTTAGAACGGAAGGGGGGAGGACTGTTCAGTTTTGCATTTCCATTACCAGAAATGTGGAAGGGTATCGTAGCCTGTGGAATTTTGAGGAGGATTAGTGCAATTAGATACGACAGAGAGAGAGAGAGTGATGTCGATGCGTCTGAAGGAATTATACATTATTTTATCATTAAATGTGTCGTTTTTTTTCAGCAACAATTGTTTTAAGAGTAACTCGTTTTACCTGCCATTTTCCGAAATGGTTTCAATTTCCCTGATTCCCCTCCAACTTTTAGGTGGGTAGGAAAATAAAAACAAACATACATACTCATCATGCCGCTTCCTTTCGGGGTGGAAGCCATCAAATGAAATTAATTACCTATAGGTATTAGGCCAAGGAAAATGACTATTTTTCAATATATGCTGTGGATTGCGTAATTATAATTATAAAGTGACAAATGTATAGCTATGGAATGAAGTAAAATTTTCCAATCAACATAAATGATGAGATCGATACTTTAGAACCTAAGTTCAACCGCAGTTTGCTGATAAGGTGAAATATTTAACTACTTTCATAAACTAGCTATTTTCAACGGAATATGCCCTCAGAACTCTGAGAAAAATGTTTTCAATTCGACCCAGGATATAGTTACAATGCAAATAAATGTGAACGTGCTATGGTAAAAAAATGGAAAGAAATCACTGCACTGTACATAAAAATGACCATTAGGTCCGACGAATGGAACATTCTAAGGCAATAGCTTTTAGAGGATTGACTGCCCATTTTTAAGTACCTATCAAAATGTTACTATTTATCGCTAACGGAACGAAATTTCGAAAAGATGGCATGTATGAGAGATGTACTTTTGGTGCTGGTTAGCACACCGACAGATAATCTTCTTAGAGTACTCTTCATGGTGAAAACTCAGCTGTATATATAGTAGTTGAGTTGTGTCTATGTAGAAGACTCAGGGAGCAAAAGAACTAAGCATATCATTTATCCAATTAATCATATCTTAGTGGCACTGAACATTATGATATCTAATCATTCTCAATAAAATTACATTTTAAACATCAATTTAGCAGTCTGATTTGTTCGTTATTTAATCTTCTTCGTGGCCTTCGGGGTCTTCAGAAAAGAGATCGACTTCGAACTTCATTGCAATATTTCATCATATTATGTAGTCATAATTCCAAACATGGCAGCTCTCCACTCCAATTTCCACACATAGGTATTTCCTAGAATAATGATTTATTCCGTCCGAATATTCAGGTGGCATATTTCAAATAGGTGCTAGTTGCCACATTAAAAGAACGATACATATCCTATTCACCAAAAGGCAAGTTTCAGATCTCTTCAATGCATGTAAAAAGGTCACCATTTTCGGCTATCGTGGAAGCTGAAAAATGTTCTGGATAAAATGTTTGAGTTGTCATGCTCCACAAGTGAGGAGCTGGGACCCTTAGTCAATTGATAAAAGATGTTTGATATAGCGTCCTCTATCACCTTCAGAAGATACGTAGATTCCTCCTGAAACACCCTGTACCTCCATGAAAAATGGTGGTTGACGCAAGTTCGTATGCCTTTCGGTCGTTCATGTGTTAATCTCATCAGAGTCGGTCGAATTGATCACATGCGGCATTTAAATGTGCCCCATACCATTCCATCTCCCCATTTTCCATTCGCGTAATGGCGATTCCGGCGATGGCATTAAAAGTCTGGCAGAGAGGTGACTCAGCCACTCACCAACCCCTCCTCCCACACCCCCCTTCTTCATATCGGTCACCGGGGAATTCAGTTCCAGTAGCATGTTATGCGATCAGACCTGACCGAACAGAGCTGCATGTATAAACGCATCTATGGCGCTATTTCAAAAAAAAAATATTAAAGCTCTAGATTGGAAATGTACGGACAACGTTTGTCCTCTACCGATGCCGACAACTGAGGCAATTGGAGAAGACATGTGACATTAAAACATATTAGTATTATATAAAACATCACAATTGATGGAATCACATGACTCACACTCATGACTCACATGGCTCATGGCTCAAAATAAATGTTGGCAATATTTTTTTCCTGCAGAAGCATATTTATTCACTATCATCCCCATGCACTGGATGTATGTTTAAGTTGTGTTTTCAATACTTTTCCAATCTAGAGCTATACAAGTTCAGACATGTTAGCGGCATATGTCGTTTCGCTATATATAATGATTCATTGAAGGAAACTGCTATTCTGTGCCACAAATAAAGCGACATTAACCGTAAACATTCATATGTGGGAAGCGCAGAGCAATCAGACTCAGATGATATTATGCTTATTCTATGCTAGGAAGCGATAGCATTCGTTAGATTGGCACATGAAAGTGAGGAATATTGTTTTTATTACTTGAGACTCGGGTTTTCTAAGGCATTCAACCACGAAAAAACACCGCATAATTTTATTTTTATGAGAGGGTTTTTAGCTGATAAATAATGAAAAACATGTGCATTTAAGAGAAAATGTCTAAATATCTACACAAAATAGGAATGTGAATGGCTTCAAAAGGAGGCTACGAGACAAAAGAACATCGAGTTCTGAGAAGAAGCCCTGAATGGCATTAACGAAATGTTCCTGAAAATCTAAAGAATTCTGTGTTGAAGAAGCCCTGAATGTCATCAACGAAACGTTCCTGAAAATTTAAATATTTCGCACGAGAAGCACTCTGAGGAAGTGTCACATACATCACAAGTTCGTTTTTAACGTTTGAAAAGGAGATGAGTAAATGATAAATCAACCCATTTTTTAACACAGAGTAGGAATGTGTGCTCTTTACGAGGTATGATCATTTCCAGTGTCATATAGGTGTGACAGGGTGGGGAGTAATAGAGTGAGGAAGAGGTAAGAAAGCTGAACCTAACATTTAGAATTTCTCGCAGTTGACATTTGAATGCTACTAGGGGTCTCACCACAGTGGCATTCACACCCAACACGTAAAAATCTTTAACCTTCCCCTCAAATGATCCCTCTTTCCCCGCAAGAATGTACTCATTCTCATTAAGGGGAAGCATGAAGAAGAATATTTTCACCTACGCAGGATTGCTTATCAACTTACGCATGATTGCTTCATCTTTCTAGTTATAGTTCGAATTCAACTCTAATTTCAACGGATATACAATTTTAATGTCTAATGTACCACATTACCATATTATATCATCATTGTCATATTATAGAATTAAAAATAGGCGCCCCTCGGCTTGAGACCGAGCACTGAGAAGTAATTTCGGCACTCTGCGAATGTTAGGTATCGTGTGATACTGCTTACGATGTTGACACATTTAACAATGTTATCAATGACAAGCTCCTTCAGCCGAGGTCATTGAGTTGCAAAACGTGGCAACATACGATCTCGTATAATTTGTTACGTAGCGATCAATAGTGGATTTTGGAGGAAATCTCCACGGACGTCCGGGAGTGGGGCCGCCCAACTCATCATGCTCCTTTCGGATAAAAACACCTGTCGTGTTTTCTCTCTGTTTAAACCGCAATCAAGATCTCTTGTTCCAAAGTAGAATCTTCTATCTCATATTTACTTCTGTTTCTATCTCGTACATTGACTTTGGCCACCAGTATTTTTTTTTAATACCTGAATACCTCACTTTCCATCATACTGTCAGCCCTGAAAACGTGAATTGTACTAGTTATGTACTTTTCCTTCGAATTATAACGCTATATCTTTGAAAAAAAGTCAAAATATTACATTGTTTATACTTTAAACTGCTTTTAATGACCTCTAATTAACTTATTACCTTCAGTAACATAGAAATTAGTTGATTCAGCTTAAAATTTGTAAGAAGGCAGAAATTTGAGTGAAAGTCTTTCTTGTATTTTTTTCATTGAATGATATTACCTAAACTTACAGAAGCTCGCTCACCACAAATAAGTATTGAGATAGGAGTAGAGAACATTTTTTATATACTACTTTACCTATTTTATTAATATATTTGTGAAATTACAACGCATTCATAAAAAAGAGTGTCATCATTCATAAAAAAAGAGTATTGCTCCTGTGAAACTGGAAAAACGGTGAAAACTACTTCCTCATGTGTTTTGATTCAGGCTCATACATTAGTCTATAGCATCAAAAATCGCAATACCGTAATTCATTTATTGAGTTTGTAACCCCTTTTCAATCTAGTGGTCACCAAATTTAATCGACCATTAATAATTATGATTTTGGATTAGTGATTATTGACCTCCAAAACCCGGCAATACCAATTTTTGGTGAAATCCAAGTTTATTTGGAACTTAGGCCAGCTTTTTCGGAACTTTCCCCCGCTGTGCGAATTGAGAAAATGCTCTCTAACCTTCTCTTCTTTCTACCTATGTATCATTTTTCGCATCCCTCTCCCCCACCCCAACTGTCAGCCCGCCCAGTGCGTGGTTAACATATGTTAACGGATCTTTTTTCCCCATTCCCGACACGTCAATCGATTCGCAAAAAGGAATATCGCATTCGAAATGCAATCGCCATCCAGCCCCGCCGCGGATCCCCTGCCTCGGGACTTCTGACGGGAGCTGGAACGACGCTGGCGCCCTCCGTACGGCGGGGCGCCGAACTTATCGATCACCGTGATGAAGAGATGTCGCTTTTGAACAGAGCGTTGGAGGGGATGGCTGGGGATGTTTCGTATCGATATGTAATTGAAATTATGGCAGCTTTCCATTCGCTCTACTAAGATTCTGACTCTGCAACGCAACATAGCACTAGCTTTCCATTCGTTTCAGAACCCGCGTACTAAGCGGCGCACTTAAAACCCGATATACAGCATTTTTGATGTTTTCTAAACAATAAAGGAACTCGGAAAATCGCATCAGTGATTGTTTTTGATGTATTGATTTACAGTGAGCTCGTCAAAAATGGAAAGGAAAAGTTTTAAATTGCTCCGAGGTAAAATATTGCGTTTTAAATATTAATTTGAAAATATTTGAAACAAATGTGAAAACTTGACAGAATACAGAACCTATATAATGGTATGAACCAATCAATGGGCATGTTGCCGAACCTTTACCTACGTACATCGTCCGAGTTATCGTCTATCGCGTGCGCTGAAATGCTGTGATATGCTCCAGTCAGCGCTGACTTCCAGTACGTTACGTTTAGTAAACATGGCCATTATATCATTATGAAAACAATCGAGATTTGAATCGATATGATGTCCCATTGCGAACCCTTAAATCATGAAAATAAATTTATCCTTTAAAAGTAAAATTTTCATATCTCTCTTTTTAGCATTGATTTCTAGGTAGTCAGTAAAATAACAGGAATAAATCCAAAATTCCAGAATCGAAAAACTATCAAAAATTAAAAATAACGTCTCAATTAATCGATTCCCGATTTATCGAGGTTCCGAATTATACGAGGTAGTACAATTCCTTATGCAGGTATTGGCTCTGCCGAGCCAGTTCAGCTCATGCAAACTAACGTCATGATTTAGGCCAATTCAGTTCAAACCCCAAAAAAAAATGAGGATTCATGGAAATGTCTTCCCCCAACCATATCAAAAAATTAAGGGCAGCAAATCTTATAAATGCCTTATTTTGGCCGTAATTTACTCTCGCGCAACAATAAATCGTATTATTCGAGTATATTACAATTCGAGGTGGCTTTAGCCCACACTAAATGAAAATTCACTGCATAAATCAATCACTTATTGTCAGTGTCCAGAATACTGGGGAGAATTCCCGCCAATGCTATTGGGAGTGGATAATTGATACGCTGCACCTATATGTCAGTCATTTCAACGATATGTATCTATATCAATCGTACCTTTAATTAACGATGATAACTATAGATATATCAAAGAAAATCTCTCGCTTGTTGATGCTTAAGACGGATTTACACTAAGAATTTACCTGCGTCTGTTGTAGTAGCCTTACAAATCCCTAGAAGACAGCACTTGGATATGTAAACAAGGACTTCTAAGTGTTTCGATGTCAGTGATGGGATTGATATGGGTGTTAATTGCTTCACAATTGACCACGGTATGTACTTCATGGGAAAAAAGACAGCCTTCTATTTTGCTTGGTATAGTAGTATTTCGATTCCACAATTCCCATAACAAATATCGGTGAAATCGTAAACACAAGACCGCAAAACTGTATCTTCACAATTCTGAATAACAAATTGATTTTAGCTGAGGAGGAGCTATTGTTGAAAAAGTAAAAATATTCATGTATACAAAGAGACGTTTGTCGTTATTGATGATTAGTAAACAGAACAACTCGTGGCTGCACTTGACTAAAAATTAGGAAAAAAGCAAGATTACGAGAATAAAATTTTAAAAACATGAAATTTAATACGCTTAAAATATGTAATACATATATAATTTCATTTTTAATACAAATTAATCAGTTCCGCAAATGCATGTGGATGTCGAAGATTGTGTTGTGTTCAAATATTTGCCTTTGAAATTCGGCAATTTTTCTAATTGCTTTATCCCCAAAAAACAATTGATAAGCCAATTTTACAAATTGCCTTATAAATTGTTTACTCCCCTCGTTTTTTTCTGGATGACCCGGAAAGAAAGTTAATGCGGAAAGATACCCTGCAAGTAGCGACACACATCAAAATATCGTTAAACTTTCCAGTACTATATAGAATTTAATCTTCGTATTTGATTCGAACTATCGCCATCTTATGTCATGTATTTAAGTTCAATTCCAGGGACGAACTTCATGTCTATCTTGAGGGTAGGTACTCTCGTAAAATTGTTTCACCAATCACAGCATTTTTTCGACGCTGCATTTCATGTATCCTTCTGTACCGAGAAGGTAAGATCATCAACAATCGAAGATTGTAATTATATAAAATGCGATCTAGTGGCCATTGATTAATCACAATAAAAGTAAAACTATCCGCGTAACATTTTGCTGTCTAGGTTCTATATATACGCTATCTTGCGATTCACATAAGGGCCGTGTGGCTGAGAGTGACCAATGAGTTGCGTCCCTTCCTCTTTCCAGAGCACTAATTATAGAACTCGGCGAGCGATAATATTCATGTAAAACTGCACACATGGTGTTGCAACATCTTCACCGTGGTCAATGACAAAAAAAAAAGAATTTTTTTTCAGCCAGCTTAGACATTTTTCCCCAGTGCGCGGCAAGAAAGGAAGAAAGATCCTCGTCTCTTCTTAAAAACGGTACGATGGCACTGCGACGCGAGAATATTCGTGGTGAAATGAGCTGGTGGAGAAGGGAAAGAAAAAAAGATCGTATTTTTTTTTATTTTCTAGCCGTTTCACGTCGAAGGCGTCGAAAGAGGGAATGAGAAGAAAAGAAAAGGGGGATAGCGACAAATAACAGGGAGAGGGAAATTGGACAAAGGAAGGGGAGTGAAGCTTTGAAAAAAAAAACTGGAAGAACAATAATAAAAGGGAATAAATGAAAAAATTTAGAAAGACGTATAAGACAAGAGGAGTAATGGAGATGGAATGGGAAGCCAGGGGGGGGGGGACTGAGCAGAAAGAAAAGACCAAATGAAGCGTGCTTATAGTTGGGGGCGATTTCAAAACCGTAGGGGGAGAGGTCCGACTAAGAAGAAGAAGAAAAAATGGGGAACTCTGGTGGGGTGCGGGCAGGGAGTTTTGCGTTGTAAGGGTCTGTCTCTCGCCCTAACCACAGTTATCCTTAGGGGATAATGAGCATTTTTCTTTCTCTCACCCCCCGAAATGAGAATGGGGTGAGGGTGGGGACTGGGCGCTATGAGTGAGGCAAGGGAGGGTGAGTGGAATGGAAGGAGTGAGTGATGGTGTGGGAAGGGGTGCGGAATTTTTCTTCTCTCGCATTTCGCGGAAAAGAAATAGAATGTATGGAATTCTTCCAATTTGAGAACCATTGGCGTAGACACGCATTTAATATCAGTTTCAACAGCGGGGCATCAGGACGGAGAAACGGCGACGTAACGTTTGACAGGGTGGTCCAATCCGACTCTGTAACTTCGTGAATAATGCAGCGATTGAAGTAAATGTGGTCTCGTTCCATCGAGTTTATAAATACGCGGAGAGAATAGACATGAGTTTTGTCACCATTAGCACCACTCATGAACAAGGCGCAAGTTGGTGCTCGCGACAATATTTTGAGTGGGCAAAGATTTCCGCGCAGTATAACTGGCGACTGCGATGTGCTAGTGAGATGATTTTGGTGCAGAACGAAATTCCACCTATATTTGTTTCCTTTTGACGGAAAAATAGAACTTTGTATGTACAAAATCTGTAGGTGAAATTTTATATTAAGTTTTTTTTTTAATAATATCTAATAACGATCGTGGCCATGAGTTGACAGCACACAAGTGCGAGCAACCATTTTCTTGTGCTACAGCGGTGATTTTGATTCTTAAAGAAAGATCCCACCAAGTTTGATCCTTTCAATCCAAAAATGAGGACTTTTTACAGAATTTGTTGATGACAAATTAAAAATAAGACATTTTATTTCAAAATATGTTTTAGATATCGGCTTTCGCACACCAAAAGTCTCAGATGAAATTAACAAAACAAATGGTAAGTATAGTCTGGATAGACATCGATCAGTACATATACGCCCGTGGCGCAATAGGTAAGACGGCTTAAGGAGTTTCGGACATTCTCCAGATTGCCGAAGAGCCTACGGAATACAATCTTGGAAGTATAAATTTATGGGAAGGATTACGGAGGAAGACTAAGTAGGATAGAGGGCATCAAAATAGTTACGAAGACGTTGAATTGAAGACTCATGAAGGAGTGAATACTAGCTGCAGCAAACCATTCCTCACTTTGATGACTGCCGATGATGACTGAATTTCATTATTTTTCGTCCTTTAAAATGACTTCCGCCGTAATTTCCTTATTTCAACATAGGTTTTGGGAACTATATCCCACCACAGAGCTGAGTCAAACTACGGGAGTTGGTTATACTCATTCTCCCCTGTCATTTTATCTTCCCGGCAATCTCATTTCCCTTAATAATAGGAATTTATTGACCTTGGGTAATAGCATAGCTTTACAATGCTACCACAGAGGAAACTGAAGGTGGCGCAAGGAAGCGAAGCGATTAATCTAGTAAGCGAAGAGAACTTACCCGGCGCCCATTCACGGTAAACTTTGAAATATTTTCGAGAGGAGAGGGTTAATTCAAGAGCGTAAGCTCAATTTTTCTAGGTGATTAATAGCATGAGAACTCACAATACTCAGTAAAGTCACCGCGAAGCCACATTTATCTCAATTTTTATTCTCAGATTTTCCGCAATGTCGGCAACTTGTAAAAGGGAACGGGAATTAATTTTATAACCAGAAGATATTGAAATAAGCACTGATACAAATCGTATATTAGGGGATCGGTCAATGCCTGAGTAGTCAAATAATGCTCATGGCATTCATTATTTCTTCAATCAGAAGATGTTTCTTGTCAAAAAATAACATGATGATACAACAAAGTGAATCACATGAATTAATACAAAAGTAATTTCGCATATTTGTGTAGCTTGCACAACGCCTTCCAGCACACAAGGACATAATCATGTCACATAGTGGCATGATAATTTGGCATTCACTGTGATGTTATTATGCTGCAGTGTGGGTGTGTGCCAAGTGTTCATATGACCTATTTCAAGCTAATTGTTCATTTGAAGTTAATGTTCATCAACATACTTAGTACAAATATTTGTCGGGCTTATTTTAGAATCGAGTCCATACCATCTTTTGCCCGAATAACTGAAATTTCTATGCAGAAAATGAGTAAAGATCGTACATCAATTATCCATGGCATTGGTTGTCTTTGTCGATACGAGCTATCCGTTGCTTGCGAGGATTTTCGTTGCCGATAAGGCTCATTACGAGTTCCAAAAGAGTTCAATGAATGACACCTGAAAGGGTGAGCAAATTCATCCGCGCATGGAGCGAAAAACAAAAATGGTAGAATACGAGGACGAACAGGGCCCCGTCATTCCATTATTTCCACCTTCTGCCGAGAGAGACACTTGTGTTCCTTACGTCAAACCCCTCCCCCATAACCCTCCAGTCCCCCAACGCCCTGAAAACGCGAAAATGTTCCACACCTCATTCCTCCTCCATTTTTATTTTTTTCTTCAATTCCAATTCACTTACCCTCTCCTCCTCTCTCCTCGTCATCTCACTTTCAACACACACGCATACACTCTTCGTCCTTATGTACTTATACTCAGCGTGTCTTTATTAACGGCTCATGCGTGTGAAAAAAATCAGGGTTTTTTATATTTTTATTCCGCACCATCGTGCTCGTTCCGTGCATTCAGTGGGAATGTCTCACGTGCCCCGCTGCATTTGGGTGGTTGTGCCGGACAGACGGGTCTTAACGCACTTAAAAAAAAGGCTGCTGTTTCTAAATTAATACGCTCTCTTTAAAAAAAATACAATCGTACACAAGCAAACAAGGTTTATGCGAACGAAATACCCGGGCGCTGTTTTGTCCCTTCCACAATTCGTGATGAATCCTTTTCTTGTTTTTTTTAATTCTTTCTACTCGCAAGAATCAAAACGTGAGCGGTATGAGAGTGGGGTCCTTCCGCCGTTGTAGCCACTCTCTTTCCCTTCTCTCCTTAAACCCAACGCATCTTGCACCGCCATCCGAGCATAGTTAGGCACACGAAAATTGAACCGTGAGTCATTGTCGCAAATATGTAGCTTTACATTCACCGAAAGCGGCGTTCTCACTATCATAGAAATATCTGTTGGACTAATTTTCCCTTGAAAGCTTTTGAAAAAAATTTATAATGCCCAAGCGTTGAGTCACTTTTTCTGCTTAGCGTTGTTAATTTAAATCAGGATGATGTGAAAGAATTGAGTGTTTCTTCAACCTTCCAAAGCATATTGATTTTCAGTTTAGCCAACAAGGAGCTGATGGCTTTATCATGAAATAGTAATTGAGTTAAATTAATGGTTAAAAATTAAAGTGATTAAAGTTATGAAAGTGACTTTTTAAAATTTGAAAAAAAATTAAGAGACAAAAATTATAAAAAATTGAAGCATGATTGAATAGTCCGCGAATTCGTTCTTCAAAAGCGATTCCGCGTTTCCAATGGTTTGTCCTCATCAGGAGTGCGTACATTTTTTTCTTCAGTATCTTTTTCTTCTTTTGTGTACGAGACTAATTTAAGCTTCCTAGTGTATAAAAATCCCATCTACCATCACTCCGGCTATCCTTCCGTTTCCATCTTCCGCACCATCGTAATGTCCTTCCAACTGTGCCTTCGCTATTCCTTTCCTTTTCTCCTTCTGTTTGAATGATGTGAAAATATCCCGCGGGCAACGCACGGGATGTTCACGCCTATAAGATTAAGGTCTGTCTTCGAGCCAGCGGAAGGAGTAATAAGAAAGAGCCAGAGGAGCAAAAGTGTAGATAGGATGAGGATAGAAAAGGAGGCTGACGTGGGAAATGTTTGAGGAGAGAGATTATTATGGGGGAGGAGGCTGTTTGTTTTGTTTGGGCGGGAAGTTGGCTGCGAGAGGGAGGTGCTGATAGGCGCGAGGGGAGGGGATCAGCGATAAGCAAGTGGGGGGAAGGCAATGTTGCCAACTCGTCGAAGAGTCGATTTCTGAACAGAAATAATGGAATGTAATGTTGAACTCTCCTTCTGACTTTCTATGCATCACAAAGCAACTTTCTTACAGGAGTCCGTAGTACATCCCATCTCAGTCTCAACCATTCCAACAATACCCTGTCCTCTCTTCCGTAAACAATCCCCTCATACAACCAACCAGGCAACAAAACATTGCAAAACAATTCACAAAACCACAGAACACCGAAGCATCATACGTTACAGGAATCAACACGAACGATAGTTATCGAGTGATAATTTAACATTATGTTGCTAATAGCTAATAGCGCTTAAAACACGAAAGTAAAGTCTTAGAAAACGATAATTTATGGAAAAGGATGTTTTACTGGAAGATTTTGATTTTGAGCCCGTTCTGCGTGGTACTTGATACAGCACAAGACCTAAATTGCTTGTCGGTACTTGTTTCTGAGGATGGAATCGAGTATCACTGGAGCCGTCCCAGAATGTTTCTCACGATCATGGAACATCATTAGGACGAGGGAGGCGTATTCTCATTAATTTGGTAATGCTTGTCTGCTGAAAATTTAAATTAACCAATCAATTACAGTAGACGACCACAACAACTGTCGGGACACTTTTCATTTACTGTTGATTTCTCGGCCAAAGAGCTACTTACAGCCACGGTAGTTATAGGTGGGGCTGACTTCAGAAAATGAAGATCGCACAGCGACTTTAAAAGCTAACGTGATTGGTCAACATGCCCTGCTGCCCGGTAGCTAGCTAGTACCGCATCAATTATGAAATCAAGAAGCTCAGAGAGTATGATTGCGAGTATTCTTCTCCAGGTTTATTTCCGGATTTTTTATCGAGCATGGCTGTTCTATACAGCACGATACCGAAAATGTATAATAGGTACTAGCGTATATCCTCGAACTTATGCTGGATCAAATTTTGTGTGAAACGGGCTTCAACTTAGTGTGCTTTCCAATTACGTATCTGCGCTGAAATCTTTCGTTATGCTTAGCGCAGTGTTTCCCAATGAAATTTGTGACGTCATTTAAACTAAGCAGATGAAAACACATCTTCACTGTAGTTTGCCTGCGTTGTGGTGTGCGCAAGCAGGCAAACTTGTGATGGAGGGGAAATAATGTAGCAATAGAAACTGGAATATCCCAATATGTAAGGTAAATGTGATGATTACTTGAAAAACTAAATATTATATTCAGATTTTAATCTTTCAAGGGATGAGTTTGACCAATTCCTTATACAATTTGAATATCGTCCCGCCATTTAGTAAACACTTTAGCGTAGATCGTTCCAACTTGAATGTGCGCTCGTGTGTTCCCATGTGCTACAATGTGCGCAAATCTACGCAAGTTGATTGGAAAATACTCATAATGCGGGAGGATAACGCCTCAAACCGAGCGGCGGGAAACTTTGAAACACCCCTATCCACTTCTGGGATGATCCGGGAGAAATGGCAACCCTGTACAGGAGAGGACATCGTATTGTCTGAGTGTGCGTGCTTGGTCGAGGTTTTATGACCTTCCCGGTGCGTGTCTCCACTTGGGCGTCAGGCTGATTTCGGTCCGTCCGCAAACACCTAATCACGATGGGCGGTAAATAGTTCAACCTCCATTTTCACTCCACCCCTCTTTCTCTACTCCCCGGCCCCTCCTTCGTCATACCTCCACCTCCAACCTCTAAAACCGTCATCTTATCCGATAAGCGGAACTCACCGCCATCTGCATTATGTACAGGGATGGTTGACTTGACTTTCATATGAAGCAACGTAAATGCTGCTGGAGCGGTAGTCGTGGGTCATTGAGTGCACATTTTAATAATGTTTTTAGTCGGAAAAATATTCTTTGAGCATATTTCACTTGAGCGCATCAGTTTACGCGATACAACGCACCATAATTGTTTTCGAAATTAAAATATGTAATGACTTCAGTTATCGGCACCGTATTCAACATTTAGACGAAAACTATGTTGAACTATGCTTTTATTGAATGCTGGACTCGGCGTGACACCTTGCTATTTGTTAGCAACAATGTTAATAATTAGAAATGTATTATTTCGCGTCAAAAAAACTGCGGTCAGTATTGAATTGGCAGAAATAAAAATCGGCATGATGTATTTTTTTCACTTTTACCAATATACATCATTAATGAAAACAGGAATGCAAAGTTCCACGGAAATCAGTGCACAAATAAAAATCGCTCCACCTCAAGATACGTGCGTTAGTTGATTTTCGCATCACCCTCAATTACCAATGATAGCACCGTTGAAAATGTTCAACATTTAGTTAAACTTACGATATCTTCTTGCCAATATGAATAATATCAACTTTGCAAACAAGCACTTGCCTTATTGATCCATAGTGAACGTGCCGAGTGGGGAAAACATTATTTTTACATCTACAAGCATGCTGCCCTGGCGACGAAAGCCTCACTGATGTGGTGGAGCAATTTCAAGAATAAAAATAACACATTGATGCTTTATAAAAACATTCAAATAATCCCCAAGACTATGTTCAATGGCCGAGAATGCACCTTCAGGACAATCATCCCTTGCAACGCAATGTAATCACTGAGCTGGACCATCATTTCGTAAATTTCGCTATGGAACTTTGAACTATTGTGATTAAAATTGCAAATAAATTGTATCTGTCGGCAGAATTGTCATTATCCACAAATAATAGCGAGAAAGATAAAATATTCGAGCAATTCGCGCCACTTTCACCAAATTCATCGCTTTTGACTACTCTCTCTCTCCTTCTCAGCAAAAATTCGAGTCGTTGAATTCCTTTTTCCTAATTTCTACCGTGAACTTGTGGCTCAGTTCATGGGACATGCTCCATGCGGTAGTGCTCAACTCTTTTTATTGGAAGAAAGAAAAAGGTTTGAATTGTATGATGCTTTGTGAAATGTCGCAGTATTATGGTGACGGGCCGCAAATGTGTTGATGGAGAATGTAACTAGTGCGGTGAGGAGAATATTTTGCTGGCGGCATGATAGCACTTCCTCGGAAAAAAATCTCTTTCATATGAACCCATTGTCGCCTTGGCTCCCGTAATAAGGCCTCATTTTAATCTTTTTATGGCATCGATTTCAAATGTACGTGATGGAAAGTTACCGAGAGAGCTGAATCCATTCACAATAAATCACTTTTAATCCAGCAACAGGAATTACTAGCTAGTTATTCCTTTCCCATGCGATTTTATCTCGTTACATTGGCTCGTTATAGTCAAAATGACCCCACATCAACTTGAAAAAAAAAAAAAAACGGTGAAATCACAGTGTTCCCCTAAAATTATCATTGAGGGCTTTTGAATTCATGATTCGGAAACGATCAAAAGGATTAAAACATAGTAGTATCGCGAAAATGATACGGCACAACTCCTATGACTTGGCAAACGATTAGGTGATTCAGTGCTGACCCATCGGTTTTACCAGAGTTAAAACCGCAGATTAGTGTGCTACAAAGTCTTGTTTTTGTCGGTCCGGCCCAGCCCGACCGGCGTCGGGTGGAAATTTAGGTAATACCGGCGTGCAGGAGGCCGGAACGGACATGCACACACGAAGAAAAATACCATTAATCAAAAATGTAAATGAAATATAAAGAATCCCAGCATTGCTAAATATGTACGCAAAACATGGGAAAATATTTCAGTCAAATGGTTGTGCCCAATTCAATCTTTTCAGATTCATCGTAACTGGCAAAGTGAAAAAACGCACTTTCCTCGATTTTCGTCCTGAGTTGCTTGACATTCACAGCCTGCCGAAAGGCCGAGATGAGAGTTTTATGGTACTAAAGGTCAAATACTTAGCCAAATATTTGGTAAGGTCAATTTTGGGCCGAAGCCGGCCGAGTCACAGCCCTGCTCGCATCGCAGCCACCGGAATATACGAGATATCTAAGAGATTACGCCCCGAGGTGTGGTTCGTGGGTCAAACCCGGTCCATTAAGCCTTCGGCCGAAGATGCTCACTAGAGGTGGGCCAAATGATTCTTTTTAATGACTCGAGTCATTTGGATCACGTCACTTAAATGACTCGTTCACTAGAGTGAGTCTTTTGAATCACTTTGGAGTACTGCGGGGTACATATATGACGGGGCATACATAACCTACATTACTACGTAAAGCTGAATTGTGAACGAGTAATGATGGCTTTAAAGTTATCTAGAACAGACAGGCAAACCTATTAGCTTTGGTAAATGTGACCAAGGCCACTATACCTAGAATGAGATCTTTATATTACCTTTATGCCCGATGACAGAAAAAAAACAATAATCTCGTTGATATCTCTAAATGTGCGGTTATGTTATTCGTTCTTAGGAAAGACACACTCTACGCAAGCATTGTACAAATAGTGCTGTCAAATCAGAAAAATTAAGCCGAGAGTTAAAACGCCAAAATCACATAATGTACGAAATTAGGTACTTCTTTAACACTAACTTCTTGTCGTTATTCACCGATCGTACGTCCAAATCCTTTTTAATTTACGGTGGAAACTATAATACCAACTGTACATGTCCACTTTTCTGAAGCTGAGGGCCTATAACACTTTTTAAACAACTATCCCGTATGATTCAATAGTAACAGTACCTATCTTTAAATAACAGCAATTACATATATACTATATTGTCGCTCTTTTAAAGAACCTGTGATCCTGAGCCTGAGCCTGCGGGTTGTCGGTGGGGTGGGAAGAGTAACCAACCAGAAATGCTTATCTCACACCAAGGCCACCCTACTATAAACTCCCCGAAACACGCTAGTGGTGAGAGCATTTAAGCATGTGTATATTAAAGGCTACTAGAAAACCAGAAGAAAGTTCTCGATCAGTCTGGCGTGAACAAGCTGGATATGGTGGAACAAGCGCGTATGGTGAGAATAT
This sequence comes from Pyrrhosoma nymphula, assembly GCA_963573305.1. Classification (NCBI taxonomy): domain Eukaryota; kingdom Metazoa; phylum Arthropoda; class Insecta; order Odonata; family Coenagrionidae; genus Pyrrhosoma; species Pyrrhosoma nymphula. The sequence goes on along the minus strand of OY754339.1, from coordinate 50,857,824 downwards.
TTTTTTATAGCTTCTGTAGCTCCTCGTAAATTCTCCCCTGACCAAGACCCTTTGCTTTACTTTCTTACATAAACGTTTGGCATTCTTACGTAAAAAGAGAAATACCAAAAATAAATAGCAAAACTACGCGCTAGAAAACAGCTCCGAAAACAAACTAAGAGTTGCACGTGTTGTTCTATTATTAGGTATGATACAAGTAAATAAAGCAGATTTCGACGGAAAAGCGAAGGGGATATTGCAACAGTGAAACTGTTTTGAGAAGCCGGGTCCCGAAAATTAGCCAACTCGTTGCCGAAAGGGATCAAGGTCGTTCGATGGTCTAATATGTTGCACTCGGAGCCTTATGGTACCTCCTCTCGCACAGTCCATGTCACGTTACTACAATGTAGAAACATGACACGAGTAATTCAACGAGTTGGCAGGGCATTTCGACTGAAATTTCCCTCGTGTTTTAGACATACAATTTAAGAGAGGAAGAGGATAGGATTGGACGTAATCTAAAGCTTCAGGGTCTACTCGGTGGAATCTGAGATTATCACTCACGTCGACTAACGACGTAGTGGCGTCTTTTTCAAGAATACAATGTTGAATTTCTTGACATATTTATCAGAAATACAGTAGGAAGGGTGGTGACTGGTGAGTGGAAAAAAGGACAATGATAACGAAATAAATAGCGTCTTGAAATACATATTCTCTATTCAATGGGTTTGTATATTGGTACCAGCCACTCAGATATTCACACCGCAGGGTGAAGAGGTGAAGAAAGCGGTTTCTGCCTATTTATATGAGGTTGCCTTCCTAATGGCTAATAATGAGTACATCAAGTGCATACATTTTATAGTGCAGCCTAAACGGTGAGATTTCTCGTAAAAAGCTTGTAAGGACTTTGTACATTGTCATTTCTGATAATCCTATAAATTTTTTCAGCGCAAAACATTTGAGAAATCGTCATTAATACGAAAAAGTTCCCTTTTTTATGAAAGTGCCCAGAGGGAATTAATTTATTACTCCAATGGAGTCAGAAAGTTGACTAGATAAGCAGTCTTAAGGACACGGCAAAAGGCCATATTGAACAGATATATTTAAAATCCTTCCTTCCATTGAATCAGTTAAATATATCCTGCGCAAACTCTCCTTATTAGGGAGGAGAGATTGCGCACCCTCTGGGCTGGCTTGGAAATGTCCAAAGTGACTCTTTATGGCATGAAATACTATCATTAACAAAGAGTGAACTTAAAAAATTACTTAGATGACAATATTTAGGAGGAAAAACATTTATCACGAAAATATAAAAAACGTACTTGAAAATTCAGGCACTTACCGTCGACAGATCCAGCAGACATTAGCCAATAAAACACAGCCAACCGCTTGAATCGACCCGTGAATTCAACTGATACTTCTAAAAGTAGTGTGCTTACTGTTGCCAACGCCGCGGTACGTGCATATTACTCCTTCTACTTGAATTTACACATGCGCAAACTCTCCTACCGCGCAATCTCTCCTCGCTTTACCTAATACGAAGGCAGAGGAGGTCAGGAGTTGAGAAAACTCCATTCTTTTACATATAATCTGCTCCTTAAAGTGCCTATGCACTCATTCCGTGGGTCAGTCCAGTGGGAGAAAGAGCACAGAGCAGTAGTTATCACCAGAGCATCTCATTTCACCAGAAAGGTTTTTCGATTATTTCCTGGCTTTCCAAGATATATATCCAGATATGGATGGGCAATCTCACCGAAGAAGTTTAATTTGGACGATGTTCACCAGAAGTGGCAGTGATAGAGCAAAATGCAACTTTTGCTCTGCTACACTATCCATAAAAGGTGGCTCGGTGTCAAATCTACAAAGACATGTCAAGGTAATGTCTCTTCTCTTTCTTCATGTTATTGCCAATTAGTGATGCCTGTAAAAATCAGCGAAACCTAATAAAAGATTCCTCATTATGTTTTATTGAACTAGGTGAAACATCCCGGTGTACCAGATCTCAGGGCAACTCGAAGGACTCCGGAGGTTCCTCCTCTCACTATCTCACAGTCAGATCCATCCATCCATCGACCTTCATCTGAGCTTCAAGCAATCAGAGGCAACAACATGTCGTGTCTTTATTTACTGATCGAGAAAATCTTCAATCATCACATCGCTAAAACTAAATCACAACAATGAAGTAGTTTAGTTTAGAGTAATTGCATTTTAAAATACATTTTGTTAGCTACAAGTTTTATCCATGTAAAATAATTGTTGTATCACATTTTATTGGTCACCTACTTCCAATTAACTGTTCATGATACTGATATGTGTTTAACTCTTTGTAAACTGTGTTAATAAATGCAAAATACATTTACCGGATACCGCCTATATCTGTATTGTTAATTTGTAAAAAAATATATGCCTACAATATTCATCTGAGGGTAAAATTAGAGTTCCCGAACTGCTAATACAGTGTATTAACCGGTAGATTTCCAGCAATAATTAAGAGCTATTTAATAAACCAATGATGTAAGTTGAAAGTCATCATATCATTTACGTGATGCTTAAAGAAGGACTTAATTTACTCCTAAAATTTAGCAAAGTTACTGATCTTACGGTAAGACTTCTTTTGACAGTCATTAATGAATAGCAGGTCTTGCCACTCAACGAGTCGCTGGGATTCAATGAATGGTGAAGAGTCTTTTCAGTCAGTCCCGCCGTCACGTCTCCGAGTCAGTGTGTCCTTTGTGGTCCTTCGGGTGTGTGAGTCTTTCGAGTCAGCGAAGTCTTTCGAGGTAGTTCGTCTTTCGAGTCAGTTCGTCTTTCGAGTCAGTTCGGCTTTCGAGTCTTTTGAGTCAGTTCGTCTTTCGCGTCAGCTCGTCTTTCGAGTCTTTTGAGTCAGTTCGTCTTTCGAGTCAGTTCGTCTTTCGAGTCTTTTGAGTCAGTTCGTCTTTCGCGTCAGCTCGTCTTTCGCGTCAGCTCGTCTTTCGAGTCTTTTGAGTCAGTTCGTCTTTCGAGTCAGCTCGTCTTTCACGTCAGCTCGTCTTTCGCGTCAGCTCGTCTTTCGCATCAGCTAGACCTTCGAATCTTTGAGAATCACGGGAATCATGGGGACTCTGCGACTCTCTCCTTTAAGAGTCAGCGCTGCACTCAGCGGCTCAGCCGGCACAAACGTTCACTAAAGAGTCGTTTCTCCCAGACCTACTGACTCGAGTCATCACACTCACCTCAGTGACTCGTTCATTTCAACGACTCGTGACTGATCGACCCAACTCTAATGCTCACATTATTGATGGATTGTTTCAAAACGACCGCTTCTAAAAGAGCGAACTCATCCTAATAAAGCGGAACTCAATAACCCAGGCGTTGAAAATATCTCGTTCTATTGGGAGATGATATAAGGAATCATGAAGTCAATAATTGTCAGGTTAAAATAATGCTAGGTTTAACTGTAATTTCTGCTGGTACCTCAGCTGATAAAATATCTGGAATATTCAAGCTTCGCACAAACATATATTAATGTATGTACGACTGTTACGTAGGGAGATGAATTTGGCAGCATTCTACTGGGTGACGCACGCTATTGGGGTAAAAAGCGATTTCGAAGGATAAGGAAAAGGCATCATTCTAATGCTGCATAATTAATGCGTAGTTTCCATGCTTAAAGTGAGAACGGTTCATTCAATGAGAAGCCAGGTATACCTTCAGCTCAGTTTAAAAATACCGCAGTCGCGAAACAATTGACGATAATACTTAGTATTCTTTGGATAAGGTTGCGTGAGCAAAACATTTGCAGCAATTAAAAAAAAGTTTAGGAACAGATTATAAATCAGCAAGATGCTTACAGCACCATATTGAGTGCCTTTTTTTACGTTGGCAACAATAAACTTCCGCAGGAAATTTGAGAAAACTTTTTAAATTTCTGCAAGCGGACATGCAAAGCCGTTTAAACCTACAAATTAAGGTCGCAAGTCGCTCGCAGCGAGTAACTTGAGCATTAAAATGCAAATGAAAACTCACCTTTAAAAAGGTACGAAATGAGCAACAATAGTGACTTTATTAACCAGTCCTTATTAGTGAACGAGAATTGAAGGAACGAGTCGTAGAAAGAAAGGAACGAATCCGTCCAATCGCCATATTGCTCAGAGCGCGGCAAAGCTGTGGGAAAAAATGTGGAACGACCCCAGCTTGTTCACAGCAGCCGAGAAACGTGATATGAGGAGCTCGAGGCTTCTGTGTGTGCAAGAGAAAGAAAGGATAGAGAGGTCCTTTGCTTCGAATGAGAAAGAAAGGGCCGTGGATCACACACAAAAGGCTATAGGGCGGACTTGATGGGCCTTCAGCGGAGAAGAGGACAGAATGGGAAAGAAAAGATGTCTGGGAGCGAATACGAGAAAAAAAGAGAGATGGGATACGCAGAGAGAAGAGAGAAAGCAATGAAAAAGGAATGGACAATTGGACGACGAGGCCAAGGAGAAGAAATGAGGACACGACCAGGAAAAACGAGTCCCAAATCATAAATCAAGTCTTTTTTTCCCTTTCTCAATATTGAGGCTGCCTACCCTCCCGTCCTCGTAGTCTTAGAAGCACACTACGAGATATTGGGAGCTTACCAATCAATGTGTTGAAGCTATCGCAGATCGAAACACAATAGCGCACACGAATTACGATGAATGGCACGATTGTGCGTAGGCGAAACGTTCGATAACCTGACGGTAGATAGCATCCCGTGGGTGCGCAACGGTCTCGGTCAAATTTTTGTATGTAGTTATTCAATTCGTTCAGAATACGCGTTAAAAAACGTAAGCTTTATACAATGGAGTAATGAAAAACCCTACATCCTCCACTTTTGGAAAATTTAAATAAACACAACAATTGCAGATATGATTATCGAAGTTCTTTTGTAGCTACCAATCTGTTTTGAAGCACTCTGCGTAGTGTGCAGGATCTGAAACAAATGGAAACGGTGTCAACTGCGAGAGGGTGCACGACAGAAATATTAATTCACTTTTAATGCCATTACATTTCCAATCAATCCTGCACGGAAAGATAGATTTCAAAAATATCTTTACTCCTTCTACTTGTAGGAATGTGTGTTCTTCGTTTGATAAAAAAATAAAATGCTACTTTTCAACGATATTTATTTTCACAAATTAAACTTGATATCACGAGATGCGAAATCCTAGTGTGGGTGAAACAAGGGGAATGTATTAGTTTTTTACTCAAAAAATGCCCACATACATCCCCAGCACGCCGTTCCTTTTCTGGGTAGGCATAGTCAAAAAAGTTTAATTCCTCCTGATAGGTCAGTAAAGTTGACTTCTTCAATAATTTCTTCCATGTTGCCTTATACTTGCATACCTCTCCTGCTTCAGCTACCCTCATACATTGTTTCATGTGCACACACTCCTGCTCTCAATAATCCTAATAAACCTTCTCTTAAGAGCATTATCCACTACATTCACCCAAGACTTTCTTGGTTTGCCCACTGCTTCATCTCCCACCATTCACTCCTCTACCTTAAAACTGCTACGTTATTTGAGTCTCATCCATTCTCTGGACATGACCAAACAAACGAGGCACACTCCTTTCAAGCATCTCCATTACCGGAGCATGTATTTCATAAACCTACCCCTTCTGCTTTTACTGCAAACACTTCACTTCTATCCAATGCAAATTCCATTTTTTGCGAAAAACTATCGGAAAGTATCTAACACTCCCAGGAAACTGAATGGTGAAATAAATATGGCGCCAGCCCTCTTTTGCCACTAGCATCTGCGACCTCATCGTAACCCCCCTAAACTCCCAGCCATACGTCCAGCCCCACCCTTCCTCCCCATTTTCGCATCTCCCATTTATAAAGCCGATGGCGTGCGAGATAGCCAATTAAAACGCATGAATTACTAAAACTGATGAAAGAAGGGGGAGTTTTGGGATTCGTCTCAAATGTTCACCCGCTCAAACTAGTAATGATTGCCCGTCGACGGCTGCTGTACCCCTCTGTGGGACTGGTTAAGGGGATGGACGTGTATGAACGTATTGTATGGCCAATGTGGGATTTCCTTTCGCTCTCGCGGAACGAGCTTTCCTTTTTTCGTTCATTAATATTTATTAAAAATGTAAATTCTGTATGAGGTTTGCCAGTGTGTTCGCGTTTCCTACATCTACATAGTAACCTGAAAAAAAACGAATCTCAGCGATCGATATGCATGGAGCGTTGTATCGTCCGACGTTGCCATGCATGTATAGCAAATAATGAACCAACTCATCCACCTAGAGTTGACGAGGTGTGAAATTTGACAACAATTAACCTCTCAGAGCTCTTACGTAACGATACGATACGTAACGACGGCAGTAGTTCATAATAGACACTCGGCAAGACACCTCAAGGGGATGTGTTGATGGGATTGAGTTTAAACAAAAACGTGCTCTATCACGAATGCTACTAAGGCTTTATGGACAGGGAGTGTTAATATATAATGCCATTGCATGTACACATAGCGATTATATTTTAGGGTAGTCCACCGGTTAAGGTTGGTTTGAATGGAGGAGGGTAAAGATCCTCAAGATTTTTAGAGGCGCTAACCTCTATCTGCAGACATAATTTATTTTCTTATCACAGTATGATCTTCCTCTCTAAACTCCATCCATAACACCTTATCCCTTTCTTCCCCTTACCCAAAATCCTCTTATAACGGCCTCCAGCAGCCCTCCGCCCCTCATTACCTCTTCCAACGCCTACTCTTCCTCCTCCTTATCTCCTAAAGAAGCTTCCTCTCCTCACTCACCATACCAAGGATTTACTCATTTGTCTTTCTCCCTGTCCACCGCTCCTTCTCCATCCTACTTCATAGCCACATCTCGAAAGCCTGCAGCCTATTCTCGTCTTCTATTCTCAGAATCCACGTTTCTGCCCCATACATCACTGCACCCCATATTTAACCCTTCGCCAGCCTCTCGTTTATATCCTTACCCGAGGTCCTCGTCATCGGCTGCCGCCTTTTGCTAAACGTTTCCTTAGTTAGCGCTATAATAATAATAATATAACAATGATATATTTATTACTTCACAATTACTCACAGTACAGTGTATTTAATTTACAATTTTTATGGAGCTTTATGCAGCCTCAAAGGTCGCAGGCCTGTGGGGAGGCTGCCTTCAATAATGAAATGTATTGCTGCTATAAAACAAAAATTTGATGCAGAGCATATTTCACGTTATAATTAATTAATTAATGTTAGAAATTAACAGAAAACCATTTCATTTTGCGCCAAAATGTGAACAGAAAAAATAAATACTTAATACATACAGACTACTTAATCGAGCTTGCTACATAATATAATAGATATACAATTTTATAACATAAGGACAATTTATAAATTTATTAATAAAATTATATAATTAAACAAATGATAAATATATTTAAAAATATAAAAATATTCTCCTTCTAACAGGGTGCTATAAAAAAGTTACCTATCTCTACCATTGGATAGATCGTGAAAATGTTTGGCAAATTTTTCTCTAAAATAGTTTTTCAAGGATGCGATAGTCTTCTTATAAGAGAGCTTTGAAATTGAAAGAAAGATCTGATCTGCTGGAGGATGAAGAGGTAATGCGGCAGCCACAACGGCAGTGCCAGCACTGAAGCGTGGAAGCGGGCGCAAGGTCATAAGCCGCTCCAATAATTCCCCTACCATCAAACACTTCAGCGAACAGTTCAATAATCATTATTATATTTATTATTTTTACCGAACAGTTCACACGCATGCCACCCTAAAACGACCATTCGATTCGGCTGTGCTGTCATTTTGTGATTGGGACCCGCATCACCCGAACCCCGCCCCCGTATTGCCAGGGAAACGTTCACAGTTAAAACCATTTAATTACTGATTAATAATTAATGCTCTAATAAGTGGGAGCGCACCGGCCGTATTCTGGGATTAAAATGGCGACTGAATACTTGATGACATTGTACGGGATGATGTTTGTGTTGTATTGGCATCCCATCCGGAAGGCCAAGGGTAGAATTACGGTGAACGGCGGATATTCTTCAGAGGAATACCGATACGAGCTGGTGATACGTGGTACTCAATATGGTGGGTGGGACGTTAAATTTGTGGCTTGACCGAGATATATTTGCGCGTAAATCTCAATGAATTCGGCTTCGTTGTAAAGAAGACGATCTAATATTTCTAATAACAGTCTGTCATGCAAGTCAATAAAAATAACAGTCTGTCATGCAAGCACTTTTCGATATATTTTCAAAACACCGAGGTTATTTTCATTGGAATATGGTACGGCTCTGCGTTCCAGAATATTAATAAATTACTATTTAAAAAAAAGATAGTTCTTAGAGTCAGTCCGCGTGGGAAATAGTGTCATTATATTTAATCAGGAATCGTGATATTTTCATGGAATTCTATAAGAAATTTAAAATGTTGTAGTTTATACGTGTTTTTCGATTAAAAAAATGAATTTTTTTCTTATCCTAATACCTTTTATGATATCGAATAAAAGGTTTCAGTTTCGAGGGTTTTTTTCATATTACGGCGTGAAGAAAGTAAGACAAGCTTTAACATCAAATGTTTCTATTCATTCAACTACTGAGATTAAGTCATATAAAGCAAATGTTTTACGTCACTAACATCGCTTTATTTACTTCTTGCTACGACTACGGCCTTTATTTATTATGATTCAAGAAAACCTCGTCAGAAATACCTTTTTATAAGCTTGAAAAAATGACTGATCGGTGTTCATTTATTTTATAGTGGGTGACGGCTTTGAATGCGCCCCCCAAACCCTTGCCCTCTCGAACCCTACTCATCCGTCTATCGATGAAAGGGCAAGTTTGAAAGAAAGAGCCGTTCAGTTTTTTTTCAATGTCCCCGTCCTGCTTGTCTTTCCTTCTATGCTCATACTTTTCTGGGTGCCCGCCACTAAATCGACTCATCGATTCTTTCTTTGGATCGCCTCAAACAAAAGAGGCGTGAAGAATTAACACTCACTCAATACGACCGAACACTCGCACTTTTAACCCTTTATCGGTTCCCATGCCATTTTGATCCCAGAGATCTTGGAAATTCCACACATTTCCGAAAATATTCTTCGTGTAGAAATGAGACTCGCAGCGAGCAGATATATTAAAGTGGGTGGATTCTAAGCCATAAAAGGCTTTTTCAGGATGCGTAAGTTTTCATACCAGCGATTGCATGCATTTATTATTCGATTTAATAACTACCTATTTTCACCATTCGGAGAGAAAAAGATGGAGAAATGGAGCAAACGTATGCCTGTTAAGTTAAAACAGTATATTTAACATGAACATAATTTATAACCATCTATAATAGACTATTTTCAATGGAGCAGTAGTCGGTAATTAGGAGCGACTCAGAAACCAACAGAAGTAAGCGTCATACAATGATCTTTCCCCTTTGAGTTAAGTCATTTCTCGAAAATGTAGGTTTCAAAGAGTTCATATAATTGCAATAACTAAGGAGCATGTCGTGCGTCTTCCTCGGCGGGCTGCAGTGTAGCAACACAGCTTTCCCATAAAGTAAACACTCCGTCCGGAATGGCTTTTTCAGCCCGCTGTGGTCTTCAACGCCACTATTGCATGCTAACGGACAATAAATTCTGATTTCACCAAAAGGCACTTAAAATCTGAAACTATGAGGCAAAATTTGTTTGACAAGTATGAACTAATCTTAATGAAAACATAAGAGTTGTCTCATTGTCAGCTAAAAATAGACGATTTTCAATAGAGCAGTACCTGTGAATGGAAATTCATACGAATGCCAACTAACATGTGTGTTATACACAATCCTTCACCTTTGAGATGAGGCATTTTCCGAAAATTTGGGTTTCATAGAATAATTTCAATCGTGAGAACTGATGAGGATATCATACGTCTTTCTTTGCAGCACCGATTTCCACCAGGGCCCCGCAGTTCACCCGAATCACGTTTCCACCAACCATATCTAGATCTCCTTTGCATAACCCCTTTGCATTTTGACGAATTCCCATTCGCATTTTCGAAAAATGTCCGCTCCCCCTAAGTCTTGGTGACTTCCGCTAGAAAAGAGCAATTATTTCAGAACGCTCATGGTCGCAGATGCCCGCCCGTCCCGGCGTCTCAAGCACGCAGACAGCAAGTCAGTCAGTTGGCCACGGGTCAATCAGGCTGAGCGACGATTGTCGTTCTCTTAGTCACCTCAGGAATGCGGAGAATCGGAAAAGCGCTCGTCACCTCGCTTTTGTTTCACACGCAAGCGTTTGGTCACCGGATTCTTCAAGGCGCTGAATTCGAACGAAAATAAACTCACATTGTTTCTTTCCCCCTTTTGTGTCTTGCAGGTGCCGGTGGAGCCATTGAAGCCAAGGAAACTGCGCGAATGGGAGCCGATGGAGGAAAAGGAAGAAAGGAGAGTTTGCTGAGAGAGAGAGAGAGATATAGAACAAGGGAAATATGGTGTCAACAGCGGATGAATTGGCGAAATACAGGAAGATGCTCTCAGGTAGGCATGAGCTGTTTATGAAAAGTATCCTTATTTTTCCGACGAACAGTATTTGAAGCCGTTTTTAGTGATACACTACTGCAAATAAAATTCAATTAATTCGGTCCCATTATAATAAAAAAATAACATTTTTCTAAATATCCTCCTTCACTTATTCCTAAACTCCTTTACAACACCCTTTTTTGTAATAATGACTGTCCGGTATAGGTATAGCGAAACTTGGTGGCATTCGCCAGCGGAGAGTGTTAAGTCACTGAGGACGAATTAAGTGTTGATGAGCGGGCAGAGTTACCGAAGGGCTCAGTTGAGGACTTCTAGAGAGAACTCAAGAACTTTTATCCCTCCTATCTTGTATGCTCTCCTCTCCCTACGACATTTTCTGTACGAACGAGTGCCACCAAGTTTTGCTTCACCTACACTTCTTTCCCTCATCAGTTTCAGAGTTCCTTCACGTCCCACCCGAAGACTTTTATTACAAAACACGCCCGCTCACAGATTATCACTCATTACACAAGTCACTCTTCTTCCGTCTCCTCTCCCTTATTAATTCACTCCCTATTGACATAGATCCCTTTTCTCTGTCTAAGAATTGTACCGGCTTGGCTGAGGCACATCTATCCCTAAATTATTCGCAATTTATCTCTATTTCTTGTTGCTAGTGTTGTCTATCAACCCTGCAATATCGGTACTTTTTCGTCTCGGGCGCGGCTAAAATTTCCTCACTGAAGGTCACGGGTTCCTTTGTTCCATTCAAGACATAGTTGAACCCAGTGACTCTGTCTATTCCCTATGACGAAATAGTTAAACTCAACCATATCTTCTTCGTCATTTGAGTAAGTAGTTGGCATTGTGTATTACTTAGCAATCCCACTACCCGCACCAAACTTTGCTCCTGTCTGGAGAAAAATCCTTTACGAAAGAGTAGCTTCGTGCGTGGAGCCGAGTCGCTAATCATTTAGTACGAATTAGTTTATCACTTATGTTAAAATCTACGAGTTGCCTCAGCGTTGAGAAGCTCTATGTAGAATGGAATAGAATGAGTTTATATCAATGCCTTGGGTACCAAAACCCTAAAAGTACCACAGTAATAAAACATGACTAAAATGACGTTTTTACATAATCAAAAGACAGCATCAGTTACAAAATATTGTATTGAGTGTCATATTCAAGCAAGAAAACAGGCATGAGTTGCCATTTTCGGGTTAACTATTTGCATAAATTATTGGTAGAACAGGAAGTTATAATTTTCACTATAAAAAGATCGTAATTGATCACAGGTTTGTAATTAATAATGAATTGCATTCCATGAAACGGTTAATAGGTGGCCTAACACATTGGAATTGGAATACTATGAGGAAAAAATGGATAACTTTATCGGTAGAAAGTCATGAAAAATCACAAATCTAGAATCCCCTTAGATTTCCACTTCTATCTTATTAACAATCGGTGCAATCGTCACCAAATAATCCTTATGGTACCTTGTTGTCGGTAGGATCACTAACACGTGCTCACGTCGTTGAACAGTGAGTGTGTCGCGTTTGGCAGTGAGCCGTGAGTCGTGAGCCAGCTCACTTAATTTAGAGTCATATCTTTCCATCACTATACCCACATCCCCTTCTCCGCTTAAGTCAGTAATTCGGTCGGCCTCTCTCAACTCCCCCCCCTCTTTACTCTCCCACCCTCCCACCAAACCCACTCCCATCACCCATGGCTACCGTGATCATCTCCCGCTCTCATTCACCGGCCCATGTACGATGCAGTTGGGGCGGCAAACGAGCCGTATTGAATAACAAGGTCCCAGTTTCCTTTCATCCGTTCTGGACCGAAACTTCCACCTACCCCTCCCATCATCCCATGCAACTCTCCTCTTCCAAACTCCCCCTCTCACCCCTACTCCTTATTACGACAATTCCCCATGCTGAAAGGACTGCTAACTCTTCCGGAATCTCCGGGTTACTCCCGGAAATTGGAGAATAATTTAAGAGGTTGATGCAGACCTAACTTTGAGGAAACGAGTAATGATAAACATATGCTATAGTCTGAGGCATATCCTGGTGGCACTCTGTTGCTTTATTCTTAATGAAAGACGTGCTTGTTCAACAAATGAATAAATCTATTTGCTTTTCAATGAAACCACGAAGCCAGCCACATATGTTTACATATCTGACGCCATCTGAAAGTTAGGAATTTCTCATTTATTTAGATGTTTCCGTACAGCAAAAATCCGTACCGTATTACATGGTAAACGGCTTCTATTTTTTAGCCAATTTCAGTTAGTGTATTGCGTTTATTTTCTTATTTTTTTTGTTAAAGATATTTTTCTTTACAATGAGGATAAATTCATTGAATGTTATTTGTATTTATGTCTAGCTCAACCAGCGTAAGGAACCTATTGATATTGATAACGAAAAGGAAAAACAGCTTTATATAGTTAGTCAAACAGCTAGCCAAAATGGGCATCGCGCAACCCGGCATAGTGGTAGCGAAACATGGTAGCCGTGGAGGCAATTTTTAGTGGAAAGAGGCTATCGCCTAGAAACTAGCTCCTCACAGTGGAGTGAGGTAGTCTCCACGTTTGACTACCAGTTTCCCATGTTCGCTATACTTTATTGTCAAATTCTCAATCTCTTATTCACATCACCTTTCTAGCTCTCTATGGCTCTTAACCCAATTCTTTTGATGAGCTTCTCCAATATGTTGCAAATATCATCAGCGTATTTTGATGCAACTTTGTTTAGATCGTGAGCACACATCGCTGCTGACACATTCCTGCCCTCAAGTTAAAAGCAGTTATACTGGCAGCGTTGCCTACCATACGCTATCCTCTTCCTCTCCGATCCTTAGCCGACCCCTTCCACGCCAACTTTCCCCTCCTTGACGTCACGGTCCCGCATTCGGCAGCCACCAAGATTTGCAACCGCTATAAATGTTCGATATCGCTGATATTCTCTTTCAAATAGCCGTTTCGTTTCGCACCACAAGGCACTTGAATAGGTCCACAAAGGGAGAGAAATCACGGCAGACGCTCGACGCTTCGAGACCGGAAACGACGATTTAAGCGATCCTCTTTCTCCCACTCATGATGGCAGCGTGGTGAGCGCAGCATTTCCCCCTCTAATCTCTCTTTAAACGCTCATAATAAAGGCAGCACCACTGACTCAGACCCTATGAGCCTAGCAGTTCTGGAAGGGAATAGCACAGATCTAATCGTCACCACAACGGAGTTTACTCACTGAATGATCACGGTATCCTTGGAAACAGTGTCAAACGTTTTATAATATGTTTTGCAGCATAGCCTCGCCTAAGCCACAGGTGCTCACGAAGAAATTTTTTTTAAATTGCAACTCAAATTTGACGGGAAAAATTGAACACATGAAGGTATAGTATAATAAAAGAAATTTCAGGAGCAAAATATTTGCTGAAATGCATCAGATTTATTTTAAATTCTTTACTTGGTTTATTAGGTAATGTCACTCTAAAAATGTCTGTCATCAGAGGAAAAAGCAAGTGTAGGCATTTTCATTTTCTCATAGGTGAAAGCCAATTCTCCACCTAACTTGGCCACCTTAACGGCTTAATTGATTGTTCTATTTTCTATTGGTTAATTGTTTCCATATTTACTTCACCACTTTTACACATGATCTGTTGTGAGAAAAAGTTGAAAACAATTCGTCCAGCGAGCGAAAACGGGCTTAACGAAATGGTTTAACGTGATAAGTCGCGTGAAGACGTGGATCACAACATTGGGGCGTTTCACACTTAGTTAGCTGAATTTATATACTCTTATTGGAGATTCATATCCCAAGTAAATCTCCGTTAAGTGGGGAAATTAAATTAGCGTTATGCGATAAGAAAAAGATTTTTCTAAAGCAGAAATTGATATGCAGTGCTACCCCGATTAAAAAACAATCGACTCACGAAATTTGTTTCATATTTTGTTATCGCCTTGAGACACGAACTTAGTCTCGAGATACGAACTGTGTCATAGTGATTTTCTGATGCAGCGTATCAAAGAATATTTATAGCGCGGAATATCGTAGTAAAATTTGAAATAAGGCATACTTTTCCAGCAACGCGAATGCAATTTCAAATCTTTCGAAAATTTCTGAGTCTGGGAACAGATTGATTGCTTCTCACAAGTTGAATGAACTCTTCGAGATGCGAAACGCAAGAGAAAATGAATTATGTGCGCGAATCGAGCACCACTGTAAATATGTAATATTTCCATCGCCCGGTTTTCTCTTCAAGCAGTGTCCTCAACAGGAGGAGGAAGTCCCCTATTCCCTTCCACCTTCCTCCCCCCCCCCCATAAATGGATAAGGGATAAGGAAAGAGAGGGACGGGGGAGAGGGATGTGACCAAAGAGTGGGGGTCTGTGCAGCATGCGTCATTTCCGGTTCATGAAGGATAAGAGTTTGGAGGAGGGTGGCATTTTAACGGTCGCCCTTCCACACAAGAGGGAGGAGAGCAAGTAAGAGTGCTGGCATGGCGGCGATAAGAGGACGAGCAAGATGTTGAGGGAGGAGCAGAGAGCAGTAGGGAGAGGAAAGTGGAAACAGTATTGGAGGGGGTGAGACGGTTTTTCGGGATTGAAGTTCAAATAGATGGATTGGACGCTACTAAAGGAAATGGGATGGGGTGAGGAGACAAATTCCGATGCCGTAGGAAAACAGCGAGCGTGATATGAAGAGTATACTTGGGAGCATGCTCTTCATTGGTGATGAAACCTGGAGAATAACAGATGAAAGAGCATAGAAGATTGGAAGCAACGGAAATGTGGGGTTATCGAAGAATGACTAAGTTGAAACGGACGTAGAGAATCAACCACCAATGAATAAGTCCTGTACACATTAAGGGTGTAGAGCAAGAGCAACCGTATTAAACAACCTCAAGTAAGGGCTTCAAGCTCCACCAATCATTTCATTCATAATGTCTTTACAGCCATCTTAGAAATTTAACAAATTTCACCAGGTTGAAATGAAAATCGGGAGTATTGCTGAAGAAATCCGTTTCCCTAAAAATTATACTACGGAGTAGTCCTCTAATCCACTTCAACCTTTTGCGTTGTCAGTGAATATTCCTTCAGCGCGCTTAAGAGAGCCACCTTGTGGCCGAAATATGCAAACTTATGGGTGATGCAAGGGTTTTTGTTGGAATAATTTCTATTTCACACTTTCCTAGATATATAATTGCAGTACCGGGACAATTCCGCTACTAATATCTATGTTTTTTTGCGTGTTAGAGGTTCCACAGCGAAGTCATTAGCTAATTCCATTTTCGATTCAACCCTTTTGTTGCTTTGCTGAAAAAAATATTTTTCTTTCACTGATGACTCTCCTAAGCTTTAAAAAAACGGTTTTGATTTAAAAAATGCAGCTTTGTCAACAAATGCCTTTTTAACGGA
Organism: Pyrrhosoma nymphula; assembly: GCA_963573305.1. Taxonomy (NCBI): domain Eukaryota; kingdom Metazoa; phylum Arthropoda; class Insecta; order Odonata; family Coenagrionidae; genus Pyrrhosoma; species Pyrrhosoma nymphula. The sequence goes on along the minus strand of OY754339.1, from coordinate 50,841,942 downwards.
CACTTTTTCCAGACGTTGCAGCCAACAGCACCGCCATTGTTAGTAAATTACTGCATTTTGATCTGCATTATCGAAGTAGTTTACTAATAACTAAAAATAAGAATATAGTCAGTAATCAAAGTATTATTTTTTCGATTCCTTATTGGTTTTTGCTTCTAAAAAGAAGTTTTTTGGTGGACATGGGAATTCCATTAGATCGGATAAAACATTTTCTCTTTCCTTCACCCATCTTCAATTTAACAATATGTAATTTCAAGTTGAAATTGAGAATAAATGGCATGAAAAGGTATGATTTTGTTGTCCATATCAATTTGAGAACGTTTTCTGAAAGTGAGCAGAATAAGAATAAATTTACATTCTTCATCATTTTATGGTGGAAACACCTTATCTTCCACAAGTGATTAATTCAACATGGCCGATTGAACATTTTTATCACATGCTCTATCGAGCAGTTACAACAATTCTCAGCCTTAAAAACTATGATCCACAACTAATTTACTTCAGCTTTTCACCCCTCTATACTGTCGCAGAGGTTCCCTCCGGCACCCCCTCATGGAAAAATAAAAGTTTCCCCCAATCCCTTTTCATCATCTCATTCTCCTTCGTTTATTATTTAACGATTAAGAGCTTCTTCCACATCCCCACTTCACTTTCATATTCTTCTCGGGGCCCGTATCATCAGACGCTCATTCAGGGCGACCTTATCCTCTTCCTTTGGCTACTTTTAAGGACTGATTTCCGTTCAAAGAGACACTGTTAAAAGGCTACCTTCTTCTTCACGATTAAGGTAGTTTAAGCAAGATATCACCACATATTGAATTAATTGTGAGGAAAAGGCTCAAATCTTTTTAATGGTACGAAAATATTTGCAGTTTACAACGCTGCTTTTCGCGATATTTGCCTGAAAATATTGTCCGTTTCCCATGATATGTAATACAGCAGGGCCCTCCAGAGGGACATTGTTTTAATATATATAATCGTCATCATTCTTGGCGCTACAGCCCATGTAGGGCTCTGGCCTCCAGAACAATCTGCCCCAATTCTTCTCTATCTTCTGCAGCTCGCCTCCACCTCCTGACTCCCAATCTTCTCAAGTAGTAATGGGTCGGTCGTGATTGATCGAATCCCGAGATCAAGTTCTCTTAAAAGATTGATCGATGAACTGGATCTTTCCAATGACCGAGGAGTTCATCTTTACCGATGACAATAGGAATGATTGTATGGCATCAAGTGTCGATCACGAGACGTGAGGCCGGCCAAACAATGATGAGATTAAGTAAAGAGATGACTCTCGAGGTTTCAAAATTTATTGAAAGAAGTGTAATAAAAAACTATATACTAATATCTATCTACAATACCTACATTGCTTATGTACACAAATCAATCATTATTTTTTCACTGAGGATGTAAACTGCCAAACTTAAGATTCAAGAACATCCATGTAGTCAATAACTTAATTTCAATTCGCATTGATTCCAAATTTTATATAATAGTTGAAGCAACGAACTTATTGCAGTCTTATCCGACTCTTGCGAAGATTATGGAACACTTTAAACTCACCTCCTGTCATAACACATTCATAAGGAGCGTAAATCTACCTAATGCAAATTACCTTTAAATGTAAAAATATCACCACAAGAACACACGCAATACACCACAGCACATATAGTACGTATAACATTTTAAATTACTGAAATTCCATAATTGCATTGTTACTTAAACACACGATAAACCTTCGTTTCAATATTCTCGACAAATATTACGTCTCTTGCACTAGTGAAACTTAGTGATACCAACTTTAATTGAAAATTGAATTTAAGTGCTACAATCGGGTAATTTGCTTTAAATTCTTACAGCCAAATTAAAAAGTTGATCGGTTCAAACTACATTCCAAAAAACAATTTCGCAGCGTTTTATGCTACTAATTATCCTGGGTTTTTATAATGAGTTGTGAATAATTTGTGGTCCATAAAATATGTCACTCTTCAATAGTTTTGTAATCATAAGGGATACTTCTAATATTCTTCTTAATCATGCTTAAAATCACAAACCAAAAACACTATGTAAGGACAAAACAAACCTTCGAACGTATTGCACAATGGCGCCTTCAATTGTTTTCGAAGAATTACCAACAACTCCACGGAAACCGGCACTAAACGAGGTAGCTGTACACATCGGTCATGATTACAGTATATACTCGCTGTGGTCGTTCGGTGGCTTCGCCCCCAACGTCAGTGTGTTGAAAAAAGTTGATTTTGGCACCATGCTGCCAGCGAACTATAAGTGATAGAGAGTAAGGATAAGCATAAAGTTGTAGGCCTTGATGAGATCTAAAAAAACACCCAACAGATTTGACACCCGTCTGCTAGTTTAGAAGCTAAAGTGGAAAAACCGAAAAAAATTCAAATTTGACGCCATGTTTTCAGCGAACTATACGTGTTAGAGAGAAATGATTGGCATAAATGTTAGGACTTGATGAGATCTAAAAAAGCCGCCCATCAGATTCGAGATCAGACTCTTAGTTTAGCAAATACGAGACGTGAGGGAAAGAAACATTCGAAAATATCACTTTGGCACCGTGTTGCCATAGAACTACAAGGAAATCCGTGTTTTTGCTAATTATCCGTAAAGATCTTGTCAAGGTACGTATCCCTGCAGACTTTCAAGGTTTAACCTTCACTGATGAGGGCGTGAGGGAAAGAAACAATAGAGAGTTTCATGAATTAGCCGACTTTGGCACCATGTTCCCAGAGAACTACGAGAGATTAAAAAAAACGGATAGCAGATAATCGTAGGCCTGCATGAGATCTAAAAAAAACCGCCCAACAGTTCGAGATCCGACTTCTAGTTTAGAAGCTACAGGCGAAAAACCACGAGTTTCACGAAAAGCCGACTTTGACACCATGTTACCAGATAACTAAAAGGAATGGAAAAGAACGAATAAGTTGTAGGCCTGTATGAGAACTAAAAAAAACCGCCCAACAGATTCAAGATCCAACTTCTAGTTTAGAAGCTACAGTCGAAAAACTGCAAGTTTCTCAAACATCCAAATTTGGCGCCATGTTACCAGCCAACTGTTGGTAAAGTCCAGGTTTTTACTAATTACTTGCAAAGAGCATGTCAAGGCGCATTCCCACGTCAAGTTTCAGAAACAGTTGATAGTTTTACCAAAATTCGACTCTGGCACCATGCTACCAGAGTACTATAAGAGTACAAAAAGCATGAAGTTGTAGGTGACGATGTGATCTAAATCCCACGGAAAAATAGATTTCAAATCAGAATCCTACTTTAGGAGCTATAGTAAAAAAACCGCAAAAAATGGAAACTGTTCACTGAATGTTGTGCCTGGTGAGAGAACTCCGAAGCGTAGAATACCAATGTTTTTTGCATGGTTAAGAAAATTCATATCCCCGTTATGAAAATTTCGTCAGATTTCAGATCCGACCCACCGTTCAAAAGATTGAAGCTAGAACTGAAAGTCTACTTTTTGAAAAGTCCAAAAATCCGCCATTTTTATTATTTTGGGTCACTTCCGGTTAATAATTCCATGATTTCGGGATTTTTCCTCCGATGAATTCTTTCAAGGAAGGCCCGTGAAAAATTTCAGGCTCATATCTAGTCTGGAAGCGGTCAGGAATTTGTATACGTGAGTGAGTCACACATGAGGCTGTATAGTATTGGGAATCTCGAATGGCCAGCGAGAGCAGCGTTCGTTACGATTTTGTATCAATCACGACTTTCCTGAGAGATCATTGGTCGTAGGCAACTTGAACAGATCACTAGCTTGAACATCAATCAATCATGACCTTACACTCACGATCGAATCACAAGTGGGAGTGATAGGCGTGACCGAGATCTTTCAAAAGACCGACTTTGCCCATCACTATTCTCAAGTCGGTCTTTACGTCATCAAGTCGCTTTCGTGGTCTTAAAAAAATATAGCTCCTGTGTAATTATACATGAGGCCGGAGATGCGATGCTTCCAATAGCAGCCGGAAAATTAACGCATAGTAATATGCAGTATACTGATTGCACATCTAGGAGTCTTCCTGCGTGCAAATTTACATCCCTAGAGTAACTTACTTGAATTAGGAGCGGTGTTGAAAATTACTGTCTGCGTTACCCAGAGATGATTAAACGGAGGGGAACTTTGGCAACATTGTTCTCCAAAAGGGTCATACTGCCAACTGAATGTGGAACCCACCAGACGCCACAGAGTTTTCATGAAACATCTTTTTCCACCGGCTCTCCTAAGGTCTTCTTTATTTGCGAGTCTCAACGGTTATCGGATCTTCATCATTATTCTAATTGCAGAACATTTACACTTCACTTCAATTTCTTATTAATTTGTGTCTAGAGTAATCCTCTCGGCCCGGACGAGACTTCCTCCCGCTCCAGGTCTCCCTTACTTGACCTAGATGAGAATCCGGTCACCCTGGAGTTAAAATAAACTCTCAGATAGCCTTCGGTCGGTCGTTGACCCATATTACAAATTATCACGACGATTGTCACTGACCGAGTGATTTGTGAGCGAAAAACAACGAAGGCACTGCTGATCACTAATTGGCTGACCTCTCCTCAAGCGGTTCTTTCCCTCTCATTTGTCTTCTTTCTCTCATTCGTCCAAGCTCTTCCAAATCCCTACGTCTTCTTCACCATTTCATCTCAATGAATCAATTCATTAAGGCACTTCAAGCGAGACACTCAACTCATGATAGAGACCATATATTTTTATTTTATTTTAAAATGCAGGCAATCGTAAGAAGCATGAAGTATATGCATCGTAGTAATATTAATGACTAAAAACTTTGATTTCACGACTGAACTTTCTCGCATAGCTAAATAATTTGAATTACTTTGAGCATACAAAGACTGATGGTTATTTTTTTGGTTTTCTGATGTGTGAATATAGACAACCGTGGACGTTTTAAATCAGTTTGATACCATGTAAATATCATTTACATAATCACCTTATGTTTTACGTATTTTTGTGAGTACCGTTTTGCTAAAATAAAAATATACCCGGATATTTTTTAATTATTTTTTAATTATTTAATTATTTATTTATTAATTGTCCGTAAATATGTCCCTAATACTAGAATAAATATGTTCATGTGGTGATTTCTGTAAAAAAAGTGGAATTAGGCGAGTGCGACTAAATGTATTCCCCAAGGTCTGCCGGACACCAGATTGCGGTTTCTGTATCTCTCTGTGAACTATTTTGTTTTAGAGTTAAAACTGAAGATGCAATAATAAGCATGAATCATTTGTAGTGCATCAGTGACGCAAAACTTATGGGACTTAAGGGGAGGAGATTTTTTCTCGTCGTACGATGAAAACGCTTTCGTGACAGGTTTCCTTTTCATTTCCATGAAAGGTAATAACAGTGTGCGATAAATTATTTGCTTTAAAACATAAATGAGAATAATCGACATTGATTGAAAACAATTATGCGTTGCATGTGAGAATATCAGACTGATTGAAAATTTTCCCGAAAGTTGTTTAAAATATTCGCGTGATTATGAGCTGAATTTCGGGGCCGTCTTTCATCTGGGTTTATACGCTGCAAGTTGCAGGGGAGGCTTTCGAGTTCTCACTCGCAAGTCATCACCCTTCATCAGCCCTGCACATGCTCCCGTACTCGTCACAAAGACCGCCTAAAAGAGGGAGTGCCCTCACTCGGTAATTAAAAAGTGCCTCTTGACACAATGACATTGAATATTTTGATAGTTGGGAACTTTCTCTCTCTCTCGGGAAATTACCCAAGAGCTACATCTCACAGCCAGATGAAGGCGATTCCACTATGTTGCCCTGCTTCGAAGTAAATAAACCGAATCTCTTTTTTGAGAATTAATTATTATTAAGACCAAGTTGTCGAGAACGAGTCATTTCAAAAGTGCGACTCTGTAGATCAACCCGCGAGCCATGAAAGTTTCGTTCTGTGAGTCACGACTCCTTTCCGCATTCGGCAATTTTCTTCGTTCCGGTGATGTTTGTTCATTGTGAACGATTCGAAAGATCGAATCAAATGACGCGTGGCAAACGTTGCGAATGGAATCACCTAAATGAGTATATAAGCCTGTATTTTATGCCTTAATCAGTCATTATTGACCGAATCACCCCTGCACTAAAGGGGAGGGCGATGGGAAGTGGGGGAGAAGATTGGGAGAAGGGGAAGAGAGGGAATGAAAGGAGGTGGAGAGCAGGAGGGAAAAATGGAGAGATTTTTGTAAAAGAGTGAAGTCTCGATCATCTGAGGTAATAGGAACTGAGGGCACCTCGAACAGTCAAATACCTACTCGGATAATGCGGAATGCGAGAATAAGTATCAACGAAAATAAGATATTTCTAAGTATAACTGTTCATTATGTTTTAATACAGCTGGAATAAAAAATTCTATGAATCACTTTTTATTTGGAGTTTGAAGTGAATTTAGCAGAATGATGACGTTAGTTTGAATGGGCTGATGGGCTGACTTTGATAATCGACACTGTACTGTTATTTTTATTTTCTCAAACTTATACTGTCGAGTAGTGGGTAGTATTTTTGGTTAATGTGCTTCGACGGCTAAGGTCATTTCGCACATACTGTCTGCCACGTGCAGACAGGGGCAACAGCAGTCGGACGAATCAGAAGATCACCCCTTCAAACTTGAGCCGAGCCCAACGATGCTTAACTTCGGTGACTGATCGGGAACCGGTGTTTCCATCGTGACAGGCCGTTGCCCTTTTATCTTTCGAATGGCACATTACTCGACGAGATATCTCGTTTAATAATTAAATATATTTCAAGTTATGAAGAATAAGTCCGGTATCCGCAACTTATTTACATCACCACCAGCAACAGGCATTCGCCCATCCGTACTATTTTAATGACGTTTTGCGTCAAATTCTTCAATGACACCGCCAGAATTCGAACTTGAGTGCCCTGAATGAGAGGCCAGTGCTCTATAAGCAATAAGGCTGACCCAATCCCCTCAATGAGACGGAGAAGGGGGAGGGTGTTCCAAGGGGAGGTGTGGGGGAGTGCAGGGGTGGGGGGGAGGGATTCAAATGATGCCTAATGCAGCCGCATGGAGGACGGCGACGACAGATGAAACGCAGACCCATGTGGAATGCCAAGTGCCTCCTCGCCTCTCATGCATATGAGTGCGGGGGAAGAGCGCCTCGGGAGGGATAGGATGGAAGGGGGAGCCGTCCTAAGAGACCATTTCAGATCCGTGTGTTCCAAAGGAACGGATCCATCGCATGAACGAGACGGAACGAGTCCGGGCGTATTTTTTACTCTTTTACACCTTCCTTGGAGCAAAAACTGAGTGACGAGTTCGGTTTTAGCCAGGTTTTTCTTCTTTAGATCAGCTATTCCCAACCCTTTTACGTTCGCAGTACACTTCAGACAGATTATACAATGTTGTGACACACTTCTCAGATTTTTTTTATTATAATAATATATATATTTATTAAAGTAGAATGAGCAACAGGAAAATTTTAACATCACATTTAAAGAAATACATCCTTAATTTTATTTTATTTATTTGAGCAAGGCAATAGTAAAATCACCAATTAACACATAATATGATGTAGTTTAGGTAAAGTATAATACTGCAGTCAGGTTGAAAGATTACTGTCACCATCTATCGGGCGTGAAAGTAATAAATACACACGTTGGTCACATTAAACATTTTTCGTTTACCCGCAATAATCTCGCGGCACCCTTAAGTGCCGCAGCACACCGGTTGGGAACAATTTCTTTCGATTATTCGATGAGATACTAGTGTCCAACAGTAAATTCCACAGTTACGAAACTAGAATCAATTTTAATTTCCACCTTCCGATGAGAAAGAAGATTCTCATCACAGATGTCACTATTTTACTCAGTAATAAAATTACATAACTCAATATCCACTGAATTATAGAACATAAGAAATGTGGTGGTATTTACAAGGAGGATAAAGGAATGGTTGATATATACGGTATTTCGATTCAATCAATCCAAGTGGACCTGGCGGAGAAGGAACAAAAGAAGCGGAAGGTGCCTGGTTTAACCTTATGACTGATTCCTGATGACGCCAGGGCTTAGGGAAGAGAGTGTATATTTAAAAAACATACAGCATGTAGCAATATATGCAAGAGTGTTCTATCGTTGTGGGAATGAACGTTAGTATAGCTGTACCACGCGAAGTTCCTGACGCTCCCTACATTTCGGGTAATGGGCCAAAAAAAAGAAGCGTGATAATCAGGAAAAGAACACAAATTGGATGAGAAATAATGACATTCCGTTTCAAAGAGAGAGAGGAGTGTCATCTGTTTATTACGAATATTGTAAAATGAATCATGGATGCGGGAATTCCAATTTGGATTGAAATTCACTGCTTTATTTTTACTTGTTCTCAGCAATTTCTGGAGAGGGCAGAACAGAGTTCATCACTGTAACGCCAACGTATTGGGATTTCATGTTGGGTTGTTACGCCGGTAGTTACATCAGTAGTGGAAATTTAGAATGGGTTTAAAATTGGGAGGTTATGTGATGGGGAACGAGCCCTAGAGAGGAACGAAAGGAACGAGCCCTAGAGAGGAACGGATCTTCCCAAGGCGATAATAAGGGAACACAGACTGACTTGAGTGTGAGTGGTGACGAGACTGTATATGTGGAGAGAGGAGAGTCGGCGATAAAATAAAACAAAGGGCCTCTGGAAGGGGTTGGTGGTGGTGAGGAAGATAGAAGACACATGGGAGGAGAGTAAAGTGCTCTGTGCCGCCTCTCGCGGTGGTCAGCGGAATGAGGTCGGGTCAGAATTGAGTCGAGAGGTCAAAGAGAGAGAGAGAAAGAGGAAGGGAGGGAATCGTTGAGGCGGGTGATGAGAGCAAACATAGAAGAGAGATTCTCGGGAGGAGTAGTGGTGTGAGGCTGAGGAGGCGAGGGTTATATGGGGTTAAAGGAATGCGAGTCTCGAAAACTCCTTCTTTTAAACGGCCCGGATAATAAGGCGAGAGAGGCGAATCAGAATAGGACGGGATGCCTTCGCATAAAGGGGGGCCACGAATAAATCACCGGTTCAGAGGTAAGGCGTCCCAAAAATTTTCGGAACTCCATTTGTGGTGAGCATAAAATACACAAGGGGATGGCGAGAACGAAACTGTTCGGAGCCCGAATCCAAATCGGTACGGTTCCTTTTCGTTCCTTGGAGCTTTCGTTTAAAATATCATCTTTCAGATTACGTTCCGGAACAACTTTACTTTCGAGACTTTCGTTCCGAGACTTTGGTCAGAGACTTTCGTTCCGAGACTTTCGTACCCAGAATTTCGTTCCTTGACTTCCGTTCCGAGACATCCGTTCCTCTTACGGTTCGGTTCCAGCAAGCAGAAACTTTACCTGTACCCTCTAGAAATTGTTCCAGAACCGTGGGTTTAGTTTCGTTTAATATCCCTGTTACATACATTTCCATCACGTCGCTTCCTATCGTGATACCCATTTCCATGAAAGATTGGTTTTTGGCCTGAAAAACTGGAACCGTTTTGGTAATTTGGGAAGAAGGAACGGATGTACTGTGTACTCATGTAAGCAGGTTGCTCCTGTTTATAATGAAATGATGAAACTGCTTCATACCTAGTATGTTGCAGGATTCATTAAAAATAGTCTGACGTTAAAATGGTAAAAAGCAGTAACGCCAATGGGGCACAAAATTATATTGGTTGATATGTTTTCTGATTCCATAGCTACGCCTGACTAAATAACGGATGGTGGTGAAATGTATAGAGAAGGAGATGGAGTGGAAAGGATGGAGTGGATAGCCCGGAGACGTACACTTTGGTGAAAGTGGTGCCTTAAAGAAAGGCGCGTCCGAGCATTCAAGTCACGTCACACGCTAGTAACTCGCGCGATCAAGGATGTTGGCCAATCGCCGGGCGAGTTGGGAATACCCTACCATGAAGATTGAGATTCTATGACATTCGCGTTGCGCTTTTTCGTGGAATGCATCTCCAGGGACGATGGAGGAAACACCTAAAAGTGCCTAGTCTGACATATCTTGTTTATATTAACGAGGCAGGCCGTAAAGTTTTGGGTGCGGCTATATGCGGGTATACGACCGTGGGTTGTTCGTGAAATCATCCATCTGCGTTTGCGGGTAAAAATCAACGGCGGTTGAGGTACATGCACCGTCGTTGGTGGTTAAGGCCGCATCAAACTTCCTACGTTAAAGCCGCCTCACCCGGTTCCAATTTGAATCTATTTTGAGCGTTTTGGTGAGGGCGGGCAAAAGTCTGAAATTTTAATTGAAGTTTCACACATTCTTTTATTTTCTAACAAATAATATTCAGTAAATTCAGCTTGCTTGGACTCGAACAGACAAATGTCTTCGATTTCTTTCGTTTGGCACCTAAGTTAGTGCACTAGCGCATCTGATTCGCGAGTTTTAACGCGCAGAAATTATTACTCGAGCTGAAAATTACCTCAGGATCCGCGAACCCTCATACGCGTTTCACGTATGCACTGCGCCAGTTTATGATGTAATTGCATACTCAACCAATTGAGACCACATTTACTTCAATCGAGTCAAGAGTCATGAAATTATCTTGTCAGAATGGATCACCATTCAAACGTTACATCGCCGTATCTAAGCTGGTACCCCGCTGTCGCAAAGAATTTTAAGACGAGTTCAGGTCAAAAAAAAGAGAACATTGGTACCCCATTGTCGCTAAAATTCACATTGAAGGAAGGAACTTTGCTCATTTTTCCGTACTATCGAGTCCGAACTGATAAAAAATGAATTCTAAACTCCGTTCAACATAAGGGAAACCCATTAGAGTTTCCTATCCAGTCGGAATTTTCACGGCTGCAGACTTGATGGCTTCATCTCTTCTTTCATTTCCGTTCCACTATGTTTGTAAAAGGAACGGTATATCTTATCACCGAGGCATTCATGCCGTTTCCCTTTTCAAATAAGGTCAAGGAAAGCCGAGTCGGCTATTCCCTTATCAATCGCCTAGCACACATCTTCCTCCTTACGCTCACACAATCCTTCCTCAGCACTTTCTTAACCCTCTCAAGCTCATTTTGTTCCACCTAATTTCATTGGCCAAAGCATTGTGGCTACTGAGAAATGTATACTCTCTCTCTCTCTCTGATGATCATTCTAATCCTCCATATCATTGTTAGTAGTTATTAATTCAAAGAGTGGTTTAATACAGCTCTCCACTCCTTTCTTCTCTCAGATAACCGTATTATTCCTACTTAATTCTCATTATGAGGCTGATGTGTCTCGCCCTAGGTCTTCCTCATTAATTCTTCCCATTTATCTCTCCTTTCATTACTGCTTTGTGTCGCAAAATATGTCCAGTAAGTTTGCCTTTCTTCTACATCCGCCCTTTCAATCATCTACATTGGGAAATTCCTCATGTTCAATTACGAAGTACCGCTCAGGGTGTGGCATGGAATTCACACCAACCATGTAATATACATTCCAGCTCAAGGTCCAGCCCTGTACGCTCCCCTGGCAGCTAAGGGAGGATTGACGATATAACTAGGGCAATTATATGTAATAAAACATGCAATACACAGGTTCATAACCAACAGTGATCACTCCAAAGATTAATTTTCTGCAGCTCTCTGCCCCACCCGTCTCTTAACTAACATATTTATTCCTTCATTGAGTCTGTGTTTTAACGTCAATCAAATTTTATGATAATGCTCTAAATATTTTTTCTTGGTCCGCCTTGATAATCCTTCAATTTCATTGCTATTACCAGTTCAATTTTAAATTGTGTCGAAGAATTTTTACAATCAGTTTTGCTCTTCTTCTCAAGAGTTTTTATCAAACTTCTTTTGTTCGCCAACTCTTCGTTGGACTTTAATTCTTGCAGTTGAAATATATTCTTTTTAACTTTAACCATAAAGTTAACCAAACTGTCACAGAATAAGTTAAGGGTGACTTATTGTTTGCTGCTTTTCCTCCGAATACGGCATCTCAACGTTTTAATTTGTGACGAAATTCCTTGTGCAAACATTATTCCTTAGAAGAAATGAGTTTAAGTAAAAGGGAAAATTAAAATCCAATCCTTGGAAGAATGGGAAAAAATTGAAAGCAATTAGCGTCAATATGCACGTTGACTCTTTATTGACGGATAATTGGGTGACTAACAATTTCACAAACATACACAGGCTTGCATTACAACATACGTTCCTAAAATAAACAGCGCTTCCTTCATAAAATCTCCCCATTTCAACGTGAACGGAAGTTGTGTCTTCCGGAGTCGCTGGAAAGCCAGGGAGAAACGCATTCTTCGCCCGTCTATCTATGGCAGCCGATGTAAGGACTAGGTAGAGAGCTGCTGAAGGTTCGAGAGACTGCACACGAAGCTGAGATTAATTGAAAAATGCAGTTCAAGTGAGTTTTAGTGTGATTCGAAGGATATTCTTCTAATCCTGCGTTACATCCCAGAACAGAAAGATGTGACTCGATTCGGGAGATATACACTACCAGAAAAGCAGGTACAAAATTTCTTGTGAGGCTGGTTAAGTCGTGAGGTTACAACTGAGGTCATTTGCACCTCTAAAGATTTCTGGTAGTATGGTAAGGGAAGATTTAATGCAGCTAGTTCGCATAAACCTGTATAAATGTAATGAATTGGACACTACTTCGTTTAACTCCAGTAATGATTTCTTCACGCGCTGCTGTACCCATAACTAGTTGAGCGCTGCCATTCAATGCGTTAACATACATCCAGACCAATGAATTTTCATTAAAAATGTCCCTCTTACCACTGGTGAAAGGTAGTTACTATATCATTTTAACATGATAAAATTATGTTATTAACGGTTATTCAATCTGCATTACGAGTACCAAATTTATATCCTGTATCTAATGTGGGTATCTTTCGTTTTACAGATTCGGAGTGGCTTCGGCACTCAGTGGCAAACTTACCACTAGATGTCCCATTTCAAACGTAAGTATTAATTGTATCGCAATCGCAGATCGTTACGTGGATATAGGTTCGTAATGCAAGCTGGTGAGAGAGAATTCATTTGGCTAAAGGTAGGCACCGCCGTAATCATTCTCCATGGCTCAGGCGGCCGACCCTTCTTAACACAGCGGCGTATACGGCACAGTCAGTTCACAACCTAGTGAAATTTTTCTCATGCATATTCAGGAAGATTAAATTATATTTTTCATCTTATTTTTATTTCGGTTCGATAAATAAGGGAAGAATACTGAGAAAATCAAAAATATTTTTTTAATACCACTTTAAAGATTTTATTGTCACGGCCCGCGTTTCAGTACTTCGTGTCATCTTCAGGTGTGTTCTTCAGATCATCATCTTCGTGTCATTATCTGAAGATGACACAAAGTGTCTAAACCCCGGTCGTGGCAATAAAATCTAAGTAGTGGTATTCACAAAGTAATTTTTCATTTCCTCCGTGGTGGATAAATACTACCAATTGTAGCCTAAAACTGTTTCCTCTGTTAAGAAAAGGAGTTAGGAATGAAGATGTGTCCACTGTAATGTTTGGTAACATAGGGTGCTTTTCATTCGTTTCAAGCCATGTGCGCCGGGCAGCGCTCTTAGATGCAGATCGGGAGCAGAGTTGATGTGCGCTAAAAAACAAAAGAACGTTAAAAATCACATTCGTTAATGTTTTATATTTGTGTTGATTTTCACTAAAGGGGTCAAACATGTGTTACGCCGCTTTTCATTAACATTTTTCGTCAGCATTTTAGTTTTTCATTAATGTGTGGTAAAAAGAATGCGTTTTTAAGTATGCTATTTGAATGAATTAGTTTAGCGAAGCAGGATTCTAGGCTGAGACTAATGTGTGTCGCAAAAATACTTCATAGCCCTATGCTACTTGATGTTTTGCCAGCGCACATCGTTTTATTCATAGTTCCTGTGCGATGATGTGTTCCGACCATCGCTAAATTCGTCACCTTCAATGAAAGGAGCTAAATAGGGGATTATCATTCGAACGATTTTTCGATATTACCGTTGAAATCAAATTTGTGGTTTTCATATTGAGTTACGGAGTTGCTTCGAAACATTAAGGTCTAATAACCAAGTAACCAATCGTAGAAAGTTTTTTTCGGTTTCCACAAAACGCCCTCTTAACGTCCTTTCATCCTTCGATCATAGACCTGTAGTTCGTTTCCCGGTGAAGACGGATATTTTTTCATGGCATTTTCTAAATCTTTATACTGTTGTATTTCCGGCAGAAGTGATCATCTTCACAAAAGCCTTTTTAAGGCACCTCTTAGAATGGATCGCGAAGAAGAGGGAAGAAGCGACGGATGAAATGGGGTCACAGCCGTTATGGGAAAGTTGTCCTTCCATTCAACTTTAGACTCCTATACCTCTGGAAAATTTAAGATTTTTGAGAGATGATTTGCAAATGATCATTTGTAATGGCCCCCTGCACGATAAAGTAAAAAGCAAAAATAGTGATGCACCCTCATTGGCTGACTTTCCGCGTCCAACGTCACTCGGCGATTAAGTTGCTGTGGCGACAATTTTCTCCGCTAATGGGCGTGTCTAGCCTCAACACAATCTATTTCTAATCTACACTCCTCACAGTGAATGAAATAACGTCACCTACTCATCAACATGGACCATCCACAAATATCAAAATGAATTCCGCAAATATCCAGATGCGTTCGCAAATTTATCTCTCTCTCTCTCTCTCATATTTTTTCGCCAGAAAAGGCCACTCTTTTGAGTTCACCTCTTGCCCCCTGTCCCAGAAATTGGGGACTCTAAAAACTCTACTCTTTATTAATGAGCGAGCGATTTCTTTTAAATGAACGGCATTGCCAGACGCATAAAACGCGCGCGCGTCCTGCGCCATATTACCCTTTTAGCCCGAAGAAAAAAAAATGACGACGCAGCCGCGTGCGATTCAAAAATGTTCGGCGACCGTTAATTACAACGTATCGCAATGCGCACCCCAACGATTTTTACCCCCTCTCGTGAGTATTTCTGAAAAGGCAGCGAGAGAAAAGGAGAGAGAGAGACGACGGAGAGATTTTTGAATCTGACATCCATCCCCTTTTCGTCCCAACTTTTTTCAGCTCGAGTGATCACACCCGAATGGACCTGTTACCCCCCTCCACACAGCCTCCTTCGCCTCCCTACCTACTTCAACCACTTCCTCGCACCCTGTTTCCGCCTGGCTTGTCCCCTCCCCCCCCCCTCTGCTTCCCCGCGAATGCCACTTTATCAATTACATTCCTCCCTTCACCCTCTCCCACTCGCAAATGAGCATTCACATTTATCTAAATCCACGTACCATCGCCGCAGGAACTGATGACAGAGGAGTTTTTTAAGGCGGTTTGAACGAGTTTTTTCCCTAGTCATAATAGATACCATACTAGAATTTTATTTCCTAATTCAAGCAGCTGTCAGACGAATGAAGTAAATATTCTAATATTAATTGCCCAAAAACTTTGTATTATAAGACCGAAAGCTTAGCTAAATCTCAATAATGAGCTAAATATGAATGCATACGTTTGTAACTAATCTTTTCCACGCCGTACGGTAAAAACGCATTCAGAACCGTAGATGTTTTGCGATTCTGTAAAAATACCGCGGTGAGCAATTGATTTATTTTAAAAATATTCGAGAACTAACAAGAAGACAAAATACCCACTGTTTAATTTCTGACGGGATATATTTGTTATAAATTCCTCATTGTACAAAAAAAGTATCTCTGGAGTTCATTACCCGTACCATTTACTGTAGAAAACGACTGGCATCTGTTGTCAAATAACTTGAAAAGTACAGTGGCAAGTGGCTGATATTTTGACATAATTGGAAAGATTACCTATTTTTCTTGATGATGTGACTAAATTCATTGAATTTTATGTGAAACCCAACCCGGTCACATTAATTCCTAATTATACTTAAATATACGGTATCATGCGTTAAGTGAGATCAAATCTAAAGAGAGGTCTCCTCTCGTGCGATCGTAATCAGCAGTCATTATTCCAAATATTGGTTTTCAGAAGCTCTCCTCCTATTAGCCAACCATTTTATAACTAAACATGCCTCAGTTTTAAAGCCCGCCGCCATTTGTCTCACGTTGTCCGGCCCCGGTGCCGTTGGGGTAAAGTTCTCAACTGCTAACCCTAGTGGTCACGGGTTTGAGTCCCGCCTGGGTGAATTTTTCGCCACTCAGGGAATGGTGATGTACTCCTCCATTGTTGTATGTTAATTGCCCAGATTTAAAAGGTCTCATGAACTGTTTTCGGTGGCTTTGAAAAAAAATTGTTTAAAAATAAATGTTCTCCATCAAATAAATGTCTTCTTCTGGTACATCTTCTCATTTACTTCTCCTTCCATTATTCATTTCAAAGTGCTATTTTATCTCCGGATGTGACCATAAAGTTTTTCACTTCTAAATCAAAGAGTTTTATCGTGGATCTTATTTTTATAATAAAAACACCCATTAAAGTTTTAAAATACACGTCGTCGGCAGCAATTGCGGGGTGGGGCAGTGTACCCTGGCCTTCCCTCCCTCGTCGTTACGCCACTGACCACCAGTATACCCTTATTAGAAATAAAACGTAACTTTTTTTCCACATAAATAGTTTTTATAGCACGACTCGGGTTTCGTCGAGTTTACCCGGGTAGTACAAAAAAACTGTTTCTGTGGAAAAATTAAGTTACGTTTTATTTCGATTACGAAGCAGTTCCACAAAGTTGAAATGGATACGGTGTACCATTAGCTATTCGTCGGTACAACAACTAGGTCATTAACATTATAGCTTTAAAGTAGGTACTCGCGTAAAAAATGACGGTTCTCATTCAAACACCGCTTATGCCTACTACGATGCTTTCATTCGGATACTGCACGGCCCCGAGGCGGAGAATGAACCATATCTTCTGGTTCCCCATTGCCCTGCTATCTCATCCATCCTCCCTCCCCTCCCGATTCATCGCCGCAGCCCTGCCCCTGTCCCTCTCACCCCCCCTTCCCACTTCTCCTCCCCCACCTCCCTCCCCCCATCAACTCCAAGCGACAAATGCTCCCCTTTCTATCCTTCCGTCCATCATCCCATCCATTCCTTCTGTCTCACTCCCACTCCTTGTCTCGCTTTGAGTCGCCCCAGGCAGCTCTTTTTTCCCACCACACGCACACTAACCAGCCAGCCTCCACTGCTCTTCGGCTCTTCTTCCCTTCCCTTAGCTCTGGCAGTGTTTCGGCAGACGTTGACCCGTAAAGATCTCCCGCCTCGTTCGTGCGAAGATTCGTTCGTCCGACTCTCGCATTTGAATGCTGAGAGTGCCGTTCGGCGTGACTTTTTCTCTTCCTGTAAGGCGCGGCGAAACTTGGTGGCACTCGACGGTGGAGAGTGTGTGGCCTCGGTGAGGGTTGAGCGAAGCGTCGTTGAGCAGAGGTACCGAAGGACTCCTCGGTGTGGACTTCTTGTGAGTGACCCTCGGAACCTTTGTCCCACATCTCCTACATGCTTTCCTCTCCCTGACGTCTTGTTTTCCACAAGTGAGTGCTACCAAGTTTTGCATCTTCTATACTTCCCTCCACGCATAGGCGATCCCAATTTTAGTCGTTCACTTTTCACAAAGAAATGAGTGTGATAGTGCGTGCGAATGTGCTATGATGCATCTCTCACTTCTTCCTCTAATGAAGAAGTTTTCACGCTCTCGCTTCCCAGCGTCAGCCAATGCAGAGGCCAGGACGCATCACCCAATTAGTCCCTCTTCATCAGTTGCTTCATCCATCTCTGCCCAAAAATTGATTTCTGCATACTATGGGAGTGTCAATGAAGAGAATTGTGCGTTCGGCCTACCCTGCGAGACGTCGGAAGAGCGTGTGGCAGGGGGGTGTAAGGACATCAGCCGTGGAGAAGAAAAGTGCGAGAAAAAGAAGCCGAGGAATAGGAAGGAGGTGGAAAACGATGTGTGAGTTGTTCCGTTGGATATTTTTCCCGTTCTGTTTCCGTGGCCGTGAGTTGTGCGTGCGAAGTATTCCATAATACCTGCCATCAGTGGGCATTTCTCTCTCTTACTTTGCCTTTTTTGAATGCTCTGTAAATGGAGGGTAGGTATGAAGATGTTATTTATGCTGCCTTGAATTTCTTGTGATCTGAACTCCTCTTGCTGTAACAGTAGTATTTCAGTTTAACGTGCTTCGACGGGTCAGGTGATATCGCACCTACTCCCTGCCCTACTCCCTGCTTTGCAGACAGAATAGGGAGATAACCCGTAGGAATACAGCCGAGTTCAACGGTACTCAACTTCGGTGGTAGAATCGGTGCTCCCGTAGTGACAACTCGTCGCCCACTTTTATGGCTATACTAACTTTGTGTGTGACCTCCGAGTGTCCAGCAGCTCTCGTAACTCGCCATCAAATAGCTTTTCCTGCTCGTTGGTTACAGTATTTTCCAAAACCCGTGGCTTTACTTATGATTCTGTTTTTCTTTGCAGTGAAAATCGTTCTGCGCTTAGCCTTGAATTCTTCTGGCGGGGCTAGGTTAAAATGGCACTAGAGTAACGTCTTTCCTTCCCTTGATCATCCAATGATCTTCCTAGCGTTCAATCGGAGAACCGCAGTTTCACTAACGTACTGCCACCAATCGTATGTTTCTTCTGCAATAGTTCTGCAGTTGTGATAACGACCAGATACGACTCAGTTCACGAAAACTACCATGGCAGTTTTCGAGGCCGTGGCGTCGCAACATGTGTCCAATAGGTTTGTCGCTTCTTCCTTTCCGAGTTTTCATACTTCACCTTTCCCTACTCTCCTACTCTTCGTAAGACTCTTTCATTAATGATTCTCTCCGTTTGCTTGAATATTGTTGTTCTTTTAAAAACACCACATTTTCATTTCTTCCAATTTCTTTGCTCTTTTGGTATTGTCCTAGACTCACTGACATGCAAGTATAAGAGTATGATTCAAATATATGTTTCAATGAAGTTCTTTTTCGTTCCAATCATGTGCTGCCGCATGTCAGTAGACTATTCTTCTGGTGTAACACCTTCTTTCCTCGGGATGTTCTCCTCGTAATATCTCTCTAGCCTCTTCCATCACCGGCTATCTCTTAGTCTCAGAATGCGACCATAAAGTTAGTTTTGTTAAATAAAAGAATTGGTGAGCTTTTCCTCTTCGGGATGTCAATGTGGCAATTTTCCGTAGACTTCCACTTCCCCAGTACTAGATGCCGCTGTGGTGAATGCCGTTACCACGCCTGCTGCAGTGCCAACATGCGCGGTATCCATCGTCATTCATACGAAGGACGGCTGCTGACCCGCATTACTCGCATATATTATTAAGCGATAAAGCGATAGTCACACGCCGAGTGACGGCAACGTCACTGGTTTTCGTAGTATTGATGAGCTACCTTATCCATGGATTGCCCGCAACACCCTCTATATTTAATTTTTTTTGTTCACGATTAGTAATTTGTCGAGAAAACATGCTCATTTCGTAGCTATTCCCTATTATCTAGAGGTAGGCAATGGTTTGCCACGATGGAATCACCGGTTCCCACTCACCGTAGTTGACCTTTTCAGTGCCAAGGAAATTTTGATGTGAGTGCCATGTGGTTTTTTTTGGGGAAATTTGAATGGCATTTAAAAATATTATTTTGTTTATTAGTTGATTGTATGTTGGTAATTTTTTGATCAAAGTAAAATGCGGTTACATGAAAAATAACGATTTTTTAAATAATGATTTGTGTAACGATAAATCATTGATTTAAATCAGTCGGGGAAAGGAGGGTGATATGTCGTCGTCGGAACTCAGAGCAAAGGCAACAAACACCGATATTTCGTTTTGTGGCAATGAAAAGTTGTTTTTCTCAGTAACTTCCATTATTAAGCGATTAGGAGTAATAAAAACCCTCTCGATAATTAAAATTTAGCTCCATAAAAGGTGAAGCAACGTTGGATACGGCCCGAATCCTTCTCGTATGAGTACTGATGGCTCGGTGTGCAAGTGACGGGTTGTATAGTAATGAAATGACCTTAGCCTTCGCCACGTTAAACTTGGGTACCACTAATACTGTATGTTCTAGAGATGGACCCACCATCCGCTGGAAGCTTAAGTTGGTAGCTGAAGAGTATCTATCCTGATCTCTTGTTTCTGTGCTCATAAAATTATGAAAAAATACCCACATCCTGCTCATCATCCCCTCTTCCCGCCACTCCGTCCCTCCGCCTGCTCTTCAACTCCGGAGCTAACTCCCCAACGTGTGATGTCTCACGAAGTGCTTCCACTCCATTTCACGCACAGTTTTTTTCAGTTTTCAACCTTCTCCACTTCACTGTCGCTCCAGCATCATAAACTGCTGTCTCGTCAGGTCAGTGTTCAACTCCTTTGTGACCTCTTTACGCGCATCGCCCATCTTATAATCACACAAACGGAGCTGGAACCAATTAACGTCTCACTTCTTCTTTGTCTTCCATTTGACTCGTTGGACCCTAGTGGAGAAGTAGTAGTAGATAAAGGTGTAAATATTGCATCTACTACAATGGTTATTTGCACCACTCTGATATGTTATTTGAAAAAATATATAAATTAGCGGAGTTTTTTTGACATTGCCCGTAAATTACTTAAGTTATCATATCATCTTGCCAGCGATTAACTCTTCGAAGTCACTTGAAATATTTTTTTTTCTATCTCCGAAATTTTGAGTCTCATTTTCTAAGATATTTATTGAAGCCGATTTTTATGGAATGTATCGCAACCAATTTTGGCGATTTTAATCGCACCCGGTATGTGTGACTGATTAAAGGTTTACATTTTTCCATTGACAAATAAATATTTACTTACAACCTGGGTTTAGATGATAAAACATCATTTTCAGGGGAAGGTGATGTAATAACATCAAAGCTTAGGTAGTGATTAAAGTGTTACTTATCTGTGGAAATCTGCAAATATCTAGTCAATCATAATGCTTCCACTCATTCTCGCCGGATGAATCTTTTGAATTCGACATCCGATATTTCTTTTCTTCCTCGTCACCATCTTCATCGCCATCACGCTTGGCCTAGTCTTAAAATTTTTTGGGCACTTTTTTTTGACAGAATGTCAAAAATCGACTGTTATGCCTCACCCGACCGTGTCGTCCGTTATTTCCTCTTCCCCTCTCCTTCACACTCAACGAGAAAGGGACCCGGGTACCTTCGCTCGCCCGTTTCACGCTTCATCCACTTCATTTTTTTCTCTTTCTTTCTCCTTTCTTCTCCTTATCTAATCTCTCTCCCGGCCACCCGTCCGCTCTTTCCCGCCTTAAAAGATTTGTGCCCACCGTTCGTCGCTAACGCGTCTTAATCGCTCTACATCCACAGCTCTTTCTCGCTTAGCACTTCCTCTCTGTCGAATGTTTCCGTGCCCTAAGCCCTCTTTACCCTCCGCCTTTAACTTTACAGTGCTCCAGTTACACGATGGTAGATCTCCTTTATGACCGCCACTGTTTGAGCCCTGAAGTAATTTTTAAGCTGCTCCGGAAGTTTTCCGGGCGATCATTGAACGTGTACAAGCGAGGAACATTGGCGCGTCCCGACTGCGACAGTTGATTGCATAACCGCGTGAGTAAAAGTGAACCTGTCACCAAATACCTTACAAGGATCGAACCAATTACGAACTCAAGCCTCCATGGCATGTGTGTTCTTTACTGAACGATACTTCCATGATAATATATTTCCATTTGTATAGAAATACCTAACATGTGATACAGGCTATAAATCTCCATTTTGCATGCCAGATGAAGCACCGAAGCTGAAATATTTCGAAGTGTACGTACGCACCTTGTCGAGAAGTATCGGCATTCTCTCCTTCGCCAAGGCTCTGTTGTGTCACACCATATTTTCTACCACTAAAAGAAACGCTTTTTTTCTTTTACTTGAGATTCGATTAATAACTGTGCCTCAACTGCTTTTTGCAACTAATATAACAGAATTTGCCCATGAATTCCATGGGAGACTGAAGGTTGTCTGGGATCGGGTAGTTTGGGTGGCCAGGGTACTCGATTCCCATTCTGAGGGCCCGAGTTCTAATCCAGTAGAATCCAGATCCCTATTAAGATGCTATACAGAGGGCACTTTCAGTACAACGCTCAATCTATCAGATGTCAATCTATCAGCACTCCCCTAGGTGCCTTTTTTAAAAATAAAGGAAAAGGGTTTCTCCCCATCCTTCATCCAGTTCCTATTTTCAATTTAGTAAACCACCTAAGCTATCGGTTGACTCCCCAAAAATTATCAAACAACCAAAGATTGCCTTATTCTTCGTCATCATCAGCATTTATCAACCCGAAGCTTGGTTTGCTACAGTGCTCCAATTTCCTACTATCCAAGCTCTCCATTCCTTCATAGTTCATTGATGTCCTTCATAATTTGCCTCTTTTATCTCATTCTTGGTCTTCCAACTTCATTTTTCTCGCTCATATCCCCTACATTATTGTTTACAATAAACTAGTGTGTTGCAAAATGTGGAGAAGCAGCTCTTTTCATCTGACTCTTTCAGGCCGTGTTGCACGAGGCATTTTATTGCACAATTTTATGTAGAATCTGTTTTCGCAGGATCGGAATTAGAGCAGGAGCCAATTTTCCCATCTCTCGTTTAAATGCAATTGTGCATGCATTCTAGAATCCACCGCTTTACACGACACAATTTTCAGTGCACATCCACGCGTGCATCAGATTGTGCAAGGAAGTGCCTCGTGCTAAACGGCATTTAGAATATTTCGCGTGGTTGGAATACGATTGTGAATGAGAGCGGCGTAGAGAGAGCAACTGGATCGGAACGAGGAAGGGATGTCTGGACGCCCGGGGAACGATGTGGAGTAGGAAGGAAGGAAGGCGGCCGTCGTATCAGTCAGTTAGAGGAAAGGGGTGGGATGGGGGGCAAAAGGAAGGAAAGAATAACGACATTGTGCCCACCGGAAGTTGCATCGACGTCAACACGTGTGATAAGGACGCGTCAGTGTCGGGTGAAGAGTGAGAGAGGTTGGAAGGAAAGCGATGGGAGCTGATGGAAGTCAAAACGGCCGCCCCGAACCTCAAACAGAACTGTCTGTGGGAATTTACTGGAGGAGAGATGCCAAGGAAAAAGCTGGAGGAAATTTTGACCGTGCCTTCCGGAGGAAATTTTGATTTATGCAGTTTTTCAGGTGAGTGCAAGTCCCGTCTTCCTTTCCCGTTCATCTAGGTTGGTTCCCATTAGAAATGTTGAAGTGGTTTGAGCGAGATTTTTCTCTGCTCATCAATCCGAAGATTGTTTGCTGCAGCTCTTCACTCCACTCTTCCAAATATCCGACCGCTTCATTCCATTTAATCCATCTTCATTGGTGATGTATTTCATTGTTTGTCTTCCTCTGCAATCCTTTCATTTACTTACTTCATCCATGAATACTTTTTAGAGGCTTTTGTGTCACAAAATGTGTTCAGTAAGGTTGTCTTTTCATCTTGAAAAAATTCAAAAAGGAGTCAACAGACATTTCACTATTCATCTTGTCTCTCCAATCTTCATGAACAATCTTCCTAGGTGATTCTCTCTGTCCGTTAAATCTTCAATATACTTTTATAGAACCACATTTTTATTGATTCCAATCTTCGTCGATCTGTTGCTGCTATCCAAGCTTCTCTGGTATATAAGAGCATGTTCAAAATATCTATTTTAATATCTATTTTAATATCTATTTTAATGAATGCCTACTCCTCCAGGCTTGTGTTAATAGCTTTCATGAAACTCCTCTTCTAGTAGAGTGTCTTTTTTTCTTGAGCAATTTTGCTCACAATAACTATCTTGCGTCTTCCATCGCTTGTGGCCCTGCTTCCCAGAGAGCATAGTTTATCAAAATCCTTAGTAATAATGGAACCCCTATCCGAGAGTTCATTTGCAACTTAAGGTAGTTTGAGCAAGATATCAGTAGCCATGAAATTCAGTGAATCTGGCCTCGTAATTGAGAAAAGATATTTAATCTTTCCGATTATAACCTGATATCTACCACATTCCACACTTAGTATATATTTGTCAAAATAATGAAAACCGATGCCCGATGATGGGATATGGTACGACTGTGCTTCCTGTGAGCACATTATTTTAAAAGATGAGGAAGTTCTGGCACACGTATGACGTCAGAATCTTTCGTAGTTCGCATGTTTTCTCGATTATAATGGAAACAGTCACTTGCCATTTCCAAAACCTGATTCAACTGAGCGAGATTTTTCGCCGGCTACAATTAGGGTTTATATTCGAAGTTTATTTTAAAATTGAAGCAGTTTAAATGAGCATAAAGTAATAATGACTCATGTTTATCTCAAACTACCGTAACGAACAGTGTATGGCGGTCTACTGTCCGCATATCCTATTACATCTTTTCATTTTTTACACAGCTGCTGACTTTCTTGTGGGATTTATGATAAATTTGGAATGTTGACATGTGGTATATGAAGTCTCGTTATCCTTATCATTGGCGTAATTGTAAAGAAAATGTTCTGCTTGTCTCGCAAAAATCCTAGCGAGATCGTTAGCCTTCGTCAATTTTCATCCTTTCCCTCTTTCATTTACTTATCTCCTTTCCCTCTCACTTTCACGGCTGGTGTCCTAATACTCCCGGCCCTAGCGACGACTCACTGGGTAGTTAGTGAGTAGATGTAGATGAGGCAGACGCAGGCTGGGCCCGCTTGCATTATGGGTTTTTCCTCCTGCCTTCCCGGAGACAGACGAACAGCTGCCGACCAGTAGTGGCGTCGATGGCTGGAGCTCGGCGTATATGTGGCGCGGGAAAAGAACGAGATGATTCGGGGAATGCGGGAGGGAGAGGGTATGAAAAAGTGTGCGGACGGATGAGTTGCGTCGAGCGAAAGCAAATATAGTGGGGGTGGGGAAGAGTGTGGGGCTGGAGGCCAGGCATCATCATATTTCCAGGCATCTGCATGGGAAGTTACTCATCCAGATCTCCGAATTAACGCGTAGGGCGGCACCTCCAGGATGTTTGGCACAACACACGACTCCACAACTAACATGCAATTCTCTTTCATAACCGTTTAACTCTTTTGCAGTTCTTCGTTTTAATAAACGTGAGAGGTATAATTTTCATTGAACATAATTTTTCTTGAACTCTTTGCTGATATATTTCATTGTCGTATGTCAGATTCCATTTTATCTTCATCATTCTTTCCTAAAACCATATGTCTAATTCTTTCTGCCACAGTTATCGTTTAAGATTCTCGGCTATATCAGAGGATGTGCTTCATATAGTAAGTAGGTACTTTATTGAAATATAAGTTCATACTTATATTTTAATGGAATACCTACTTACTTCCAAGCTTGGATTTCTGGTTGATTCTTGACTCTTCTTTTGGTAGAATGCCTTATTTTTTCCGGTTATTCTTTTCACTATATCTTTCTTGCTTCTCCCATAAATGATCATTCTACTCCCTTGGTGACATTATTCCTCCACCAGCTGTAGATTTTTCCGTCCTTGTCTCATGATAATGTGATATTCTGGTTTTCTCCCACAAAACAATATTTTGGTTTTCATTACCAATTAAATCAAGGTAGATGAGCTCTAATTAGATAAATTACCAATTAGTTAGATTTACTAATTCTTGAGGGAAACCAAACGATGTAGGACATAAATTTGTGTCTGCTGAGATTGGTTACAATAATAAGAGATTATTACTCTCAAGTACAAAATTTTGTCTCCCTTATGGGATTATTAATTCCATATAACATATGTGATGCAACACAAACGATCTCTAAGACTGTTCACGAGGAAATAGACACTAAATATCATTCCTTGCTTCACGAAATCTGCTGCTGTCTTCTTTTTATGGAATTCCTTTCTTGACTGAGGTAATCGGCTCACTTAATCGTTGCTTTGTCTATAACCACTAATGGTCTTACTCCCAGGATGTCGAAACTCTCCAAAGTTTTCTACTTTTTGTTCAAGTCTATTATTGTTTTTTTTCTTTTTTTTTCAGCTAAAACCTTAATTTAAATTGTTTTATTATGCGAAAACCTTACATTATATATACCGCGATAGTTTTTCCCCATAGACCTCTGCATTCTCGTCAAATCTTCTATTATCTCAGTCGAAGCTGCTTGTTCATCATCAAAGCTTGCAAACGCACTTATCTTCCAGTCTTACTCTCTATTTAAAGTTTTAACTTTCTCCCGCTTTTTTATTTTGAAAATAACCATCGTTGTGTAACATCACGAAGGTGTGTCTCGTAATTTGATTTTTCATCAATATCCATTCCCTTTGATAAGAGGAGCAGTTATCCAACAACATCGCTGACGTACCACGATTAAGATTTTTATCATTGAATCTCACTCTTTTGAAACGGACCATATGCTCAGATAAAACCAAAGTGCAACGTGCAGTTTCATTTATTTTTAGACTAGCGTTGTTCCTGCTCGTGTATGCAATATTTTCCAGCCTTTGCCAAGAAGTGCAAAGTTACGGCAGCTCAGTCAAGCGGGCCACTGCTATCTTTCCGAGCTCAAACAATAAAACTTATCTCTGGAATTCTTGTTACGCCACAGAGGTATCTACTATGGTCTTTGCTCTGATCTCACTTTTGATGAGAGTGAAGAATTTCCAGTCGGTTAATTTTAAATTAATAGAACTCACATAATGTCAGTACTTGACTCAGTTGATTTCCCTGGATTGAGCTGCTAATGATTTATTTGCGGCCGTTCCTCTAGGAAACTCTGAAGATTTTCAGATAAATCCGTCTATTTACGCTTCCAGTCAGATTCAAAACCTCTCTCCCATATTTAAATAATTTCAATCATGAAAAAGATTCAAACCAACCACTAACCTACCAACCAACTTATATCAATTGTCTTCAGTATTCCGCCAGATCCCAGCCGTAACGTCTCTCTCCCCCGGGTTTCTGGCGGAATCGTTTCAGTAAGTGAAGTCGCTAGTCACAGAGTGGCTCATAAGTTAGAGAACGGGGACGCGGGAAGGCTGAAGGGCACGTCTGGGCTTGTGATGGGTGGAGGGGTGGGAGGGTTCGGGATGGGATGACCAAAGGAGTTCAATTAACGGATTTTCTGTTTTTGGAAGGGATTTAGTGAGAGTGTGTTGTTGGTTTTTGAGGAATTTGAGAATCGGGTTTAATTTAGGGTAGTGTCTGAGGCTCTTATTGCTGAAAAGCAATGGGGCTCCGGATATTTTTCGTAGAACTTTGTGGTCAATCGACTGGTTAATTTTGAGGTGGGTTTTCGCCATGAATAGCCAAGCAGGGAACACAACGACGATGAATATATGCGATGGTCGAAGTATTTTTAACTGTATAGCTCACACTGCTCATTATGTGCTTTAAAATGCAATGCCTTCGGTGCTAGGTCTGGAACGAATTAAAACCAAAGGTGCTCTTGTGTGGCGAAATTATCAGCGCACTGGAGTAAATAAACCAAAAATCAATGCAGTAGTTTATTTACTTAAAGAACACTACGATTCAATTAATCTCTATACACATAATATGAGTGCCTCTTTATAATGCTTAGGCCTTGTAGTTAAGGCTTCTCTACGCTATGTGAGTCAACATAAATACTAAATTACTCATTTTTATTTATTTCATTTTAAAAAATCCGGCTTTCGCTGGTGAAATGGGTTACCTATTGGAAACCAAAATGAAGGTACGAAGTATGCAGATTATTCCACAAATATATATTTTAATAACCGCATTTTTCCAGCTAGATAGCAGCCGACTGCTGCGCCATTTGTATGGAACTATCACATTTTGGCTTCAATTACGGCTGAACATGTTAAATAAAAGACTTAGTACTATGCCACAATATGATGTATATTTTTTCCCAATCGATTTCGACGTCTTAGCGTCATTGTATACCTTGACAATGACGCTAAGACGTCGAAATCGATTGGGAAAAAATATACATCATATTGTGGAATAGTACAAAGTCTTTTATTTAACATATTCAGTGCAACTAAATTCCACAAAGTATCGCCTGCCTCCATTGACATTCTTCAATTACGGCATTAATTCCCTAATAAATTTAAGAAATAGGTAAGATTACAATATTGTTATACAAATTCAAGGACATTCCGCTTCTCATAAACCGTTTTAATAAAAATCTTATGCAAGTTTTCTCGTTAACATTGACGTTTTTCTGCTATAATTTGAGCATAATCTCCATAGCAGCCCATATTAAAATCTACATTTTCAAGGCTGAATTACAGTAAAACTAGCCTGGAAACTATATTTTTTTCATCTCAGTTTAAATATTAGATACATTTCAAAGATCCTTCATTTAAGTTTCAGAATGTCTGGAGTAAGTGACCCTGAGGAAAAGCCACCTAGCATGGGTAAATTAAAGGAATAACCTAAACGTAGGTACACGATGCAAGTAAAGTTGGAGCTGTCATTCCGTGCCATTTGATAAATTTCTGGTCACTCTCGGCAATAGTTGATATGAGCTATAACATAGCGACCCCGGTACGTCGCAAATAAATTCGTTTTCAGATGTTTATGTTGACGAATGACAGAGCAGTAATTTGTAAATTACAATAGAGGTGCCACGGCCTGGAAAGACCAAGGGTGGAGTTCATGGAGAAAATTGCGAAGAATGTCAACGCAAGGAAGTATGAAGGAATAAATTGGTTATCTAAGAGAAGAATGTAATGGGTAACTGCAGTAGTCCAACATTCCGATTAATCACTGCCGTTGGTTATAGCCGCGTAGTATATCATACGATACCGTATAATTTACCAAATACTCACTAAGGGATAGATTTGCGATAATTTTACAATATTCTATGTCTGTCGATATCAGTGGTCATTTCTTGAAATGAAATCCTGTGTACGATATATCGACCACCCCGCGCCCCTGGGGAGCGGCCATATCTTCGGGTGCGCCAAGAATCCGCTCTAAATTGTGTGGCGCGCTCGTCGGTCCGTGGCTAGCGCCGACAACGGACTGCGCGCGCAACTCAATGGAGGCGATAAGACCGCGAGACTCATCGCGAGGGAAGGCGACGATGCGATGGGGCAAAAGGAAATGTGTGGGATTCACTGTCGGGTGAAATTGATGTCGGGCGAGGTCAATTGAGCGGGGAGGCAACATTGCTAGGGCCCGCTGAGATATCACGCTGGACTCCTCCCCTCTTCTTTCCCTCTCACTTGATAGTCATGCTCGGGCAAACCGAAAAAAACTCCCCGTGTTGTCGCGACTGCCTATGCTTCCAGGAAGCTTCTACTACTGTTTAGCTTAGCTTGACAGCCAAAGGAGTCGCCATTCACCGATCATGTCAAGGTAGTACCACAATTGCTGAAAAGATGTCAATGCCGTCGAAATATAACTAGCACTCCTCGCCCACACTTACTGCATTATTGCCAATGAATATATTTAAAAGAAAATGTATTCATAATTTATCAACATATTCCAAATCTGCGCTGCCGTGGCCCGAAGTGGGTAGTGCACTAAATGAAAACAGCCCATTGGCAGAATCGACTACATCTCTCAAAAAAAAGTAATTCTCGTAAAATACATTGACTGCTAATTGCAACATTTTGCGGTAAATCCAGCACAAATGTAAGGTAAATTAATGTAATTGATTGCGGAATGTGGAAATTAAAAATGTCATCATTTGTAAACAATAAGACGAAGGGCGATTTCACTCGCACTTTTTTTCACTTGAAATTTAATTTCAAATTCTTGTGCTAAATAAGATAATGGGCAAAACATGGGTAGAGAGTATATTTTTCATGTACACGCTATTTTCGTGGAATATTGTGAGAATCAAATTCTTCCAGATAATTGAATCTTGATGTAATTTAGGTTAGGTTAGGATAGACTTTTAGGTTATTAGCAGGCTTAATAACATTGATGTAAAAATGCGTCAATACAATAGAAATAGCGTAACAGTTAGCTCTCGTGGTTGCAAAAAGTGCTTATTTAAAACTTATAGGGCAAAAAAATCAGCTTCATTTGCACCAGAATTCTGTTTTCTGATAGTGAAGGCCTGCCATCAGTGAAAGCCGAAGTTTTTGAACAGCGCAAACGAACATTCAAAATCAAGTAATCGTTCTGACTCAACGCGGTCGCGGTGGAATCTCATTTGACGAGCGACTGAGTCACAATGCAATGTAGAGGAAGCATGCAGCGTCGTCATTTGAGTCATCTGTTGCCCCGCTGGAGTCAGAGGTCGTGGAAAACCATTGAGGGCAGCTGTTGCCCCGGAGATGGCAGTGCCAGCGGATGGCCACGGAATCTCTCCCACACGCGAAACACTAGGTGCATTCCATTCGCTTAATAGTTCGTTGCTCCCTTCGAAACTCAAGAGCGCGCTTGCTTTGCATTTGTTTCAGACCATGTGCAATAGACAGCGCACTTCAACGACGACTTCATTCATAAAATACAAAGGTTTTTGCGTCATTAATGTTACTGTTTTTACTTGCAGTTGCATTAACTTTGAAATAATATTTGTTTACAGTCTCTATGACGACTGAAATTTAAAATAATCGTTCAATCTACCTCAAACTAACGACTATTCGGGATGAACTATGTGTCACACGGTGGCGTTTCTTGGAAGACCGCCTATGAAAAGGGGAGCATAGACGGGCGTCAACCGTTTGCCGCAATAAGAGAATAGCATCCAGCGGACCTCATTTGTCGTCCGTCAGCGCTGATCGTGTTAACATTTCCAGCGAGCTGTGGAAGCGTGTTCCCTGACCCTTTCTGGCATATACACACGAACCCTTCTCATCATTCCTTTTCCACAGGGAAAAGGTTTCTCCACCCCCTCCACAGCCGGCCATGTCCGCGAAAATCAAGACAAAACTCACGAAATGAAAAATAAAATGAAACGTATAAGTAAGCTCTCTTCTTTTTGTGTAGGTGAAACGTTGGTTAGAAAATTAGCAGCGTTGTATAACATGAAAAACTACGATGCTAACCTTTAAATAATATCCACAATAATACGTTTTCATTAAAAGTATTTTTCCTTTGCAAAGCCACAGTGCTTTAGGTTCGTATCTTATGTCTCAATGATTAATGTTTGCTTGTTGATAACTACAGTTTCTCCATGAAAGTTATAGATGGAAATGAAATTTTTTTTCAGTGTTAACAAGGAGATTATCCATCAAATAATTTATTGTTTTAACAATGTTATTAGTTTCATGTTTGTTAAAATATCAGGAGGGCAAATTAGATCAGGAGCTACTGTAGTGTCTGTTACCGCCCAGGTTATTGTTTGATCACTTAAGTTCAATGCATGAAACAAATTTCACATGGTTAACATGGTATTAAGTTAGTTTTCCTCAAGAGCAGCGGTGGCACCCATTCTGTTACTATGAGACTAAAAAACCTTATAGTTTGCTGTGTGATGAGAATTTTCATTCCCTTTTTATTTAAATTGAGTTCATTGAGATTGAAATTCGATATAATGACTGTTAACGTAATAAAAATAGGAAACTGTTTCTGGCGTAACTTTGTGGAAGTCTTTCATAGTAGTAAAGTTAGATAAATTTTCAACGCAGCTTTTTCCACATGAAGTTTTATTTTTCACGACCATGGCTTCGTTTCAGAGTAACAACTTCAGGTGTACGACCTGAAGATATTACTTTGTAACGAAACCACGGTCGAGAAAAATAAAAGACATGTGGAAAAAGCTGTGTTGAACATGTTCTTGATTGATATTAGGAACATGCTCTACATTTAAATTTTGTTTTAAAATTGAATAAAGCTCGAGGATTTAGGGAATAGGATATATGAATGTTTGGCGTGAGTTACCATGGGCTTGCTGTTTACATTTTCTGTCGTCGTCTTTCTGTAGCTACCCATGAGAGAAAAGCAATATAAGCAATATACCTAATAAAGCTATTACCATTGGCAGTTAAAATTGTATAAACAGGACACGTGTTTCAGCTTACAATATCCTTATCATAGTTAAACCTAAAAATGGTTATGTTTACTGAAACACGTTTCCTGTTGTAGAAATGTTTCACGGGTATTCCACCAGGTAAAAGGCTTCATATCTGCCGAGAAGAACGTATTTGAAGTCCCGACAGGGTTTTCAAACCCTAATGATACGGAGCATCAGATCGGGAATATCTTAGATCATTTACCTTTCCTATTGTTGAAGTTTGTCAAGCCAAGATGTAAAACATCGAAACCATGCGCATTAAATATTTATCATTGGAAAACTGCAAGTAGTTCTTCATTGGTCATGTCTACAGCCCATTTCGCACGACATTTGATTTAGCACAAATTCGAGGATACTTACGGGTGTGACAGCTTTCCAGTATCGTGTGATATAGTGTGATATAGCTATCAAACATATTCTCTAGTATATTGGCTGAGCTACTTGATCTCATAATTGATACGGTACTAGTTTGCTTTTAGTTTCCATAAGAACCTTGTAGCTGTCAACCAATTAGCTTCTACAGACGCTGTGAGATCCTCTATTTCTGACATTGGCGCCATCCAAACCTCCCTTTGGCTATCAGCAATTTTCAGACAACGAAATAAACAATAAATAAAAAGGTACTAACTACTGTTTTGGTCGCCTGCTGTCATCGAATGGTTAATGAAATATTTTAGTAGACATGCGGTAAGATATGAATGTAAACATCGCTTCCCCGCCATTATTAGTTCGATGATTGTGCGAAATCTTCTAGGACGGCACCAATCATATTGGATTCCGTCCTCGATATGTAGTACCAGCTAGTATACTAGGTCTTGTGCTGGATCATGCATGGTGTGAAACAGGCTGAAGTTCATCCACAACAGTCCTATGACAACATTACTATAGCATTTATTTGATCAGTGGAATTAGAGCTTTTTTATTGACGTTCTATCATTGCCATGGAGGTTCCCAGCCGCTCCCCCATCCCTATTACCCTTCCCCTCCTCGCCATTTCTCTCACTCCCCTGACCGCTCATCCCTTTAATTTTCCCCACCCTCTCCATCACCCCGCCCCCTTCGTACAAATAGCCACCTCTCCCTCCCCCCCCAAAGAGCACTGCCCCACCCCCCAGCCTTTCTCCAAACACCCACATGCGACCACCAGCATTCTCCCCCAGCCCCCGCCTGCCGCCAGCACCATCTACCAACGTGGCAGCGATTTCCACATCCGGAACATGCAGTCGGCGGCGACGATGATGGGAGGGGGTAAAAAAAAGAGGAACGGAATGTGCATTTGAAAGCGTTGTTCTGAGAGCGACAAAGAGAGAGAAAGGGAGGCCGATGTTGATTCCCCCCGCGGCCGGGCCAAACGGGAGCGCTGGCAGCCCGCGAGTCTTGTATTGTAGCTCGGGAGATTGTAGTTTTGTGCCCTTTTGCGCGCGTAGAATGACTGTCGGGGAAGGGGTTGGTCGGTATCACATCGACAAGCGCACGCCCCTGACGGGCTGTACATGAATCCCCATTTTCTCCCTCGTATTGCACCCACCCACGTAAACCTCAGATCCCTCTCTATATACCATCGTATTTGCTCGTGTACAGAGTTTAATTGGCTATTTACGTGGGTAGTATTTTCCCCGTGAAGCGTGTTATAATCGGGAGCGCATTGAGAGTACCTAAGACTGGTGGCGTTACAACAAAATCAGTAAAACCTTGTATTTTGAACAAAATTCGTTGATCGTAAAAGCGCTTGTCATGCAAAGCATTCTTGTTTCAAAGCGAATTTCCCCATAAGAAATTATTTCAATTAAACCAACACAAATATCAAAGTATTCGTAAAAGACAAGTTAAGGACCAGAATTTCTAAAACAATATATGCCAGGTAATTCTTACGTATCTGGTATTAGGGTCAAAAAGAACAGGGACGTGTATTATGTCACCGTTACACAGTAAAGATGTAAACATTATAAGAAAAAATGTCAAAATGGCACTCAGATGATGGGTTAGGAAAATGTGTTGAAGGGTATTATAATAAAACCTTATATAACTTAGGAAGAAGGCTGGTTTTACACGTGTGCAGGAAAGATATGCAAAATACGGCAAAAAAATATAAGGTCGTTCTAACCAGTTCTTCGTGTAAATTGCATTATGTTTGGTTGCAAAGTATTTTCCCACGTGTTTCACCTATGCCCATACAAGTCAGTTCTGGTATTTATTTTTAATGTCGTAATTAAAAATGTCTATTTCTTTAATGTCATCTTAGACATAGAGAATGTGTTGAAGGATCGCATATGTAAATGTTTTCCGTACACAACTGTGTGCCCCTATTTTTCGGGCTCAATAATATGAAATCGATTATGTTAATGAAAATTGTTTTTTGCGCGCCGTACTCTTTAATCTCTCTCCAGAAAAAATTAGACAGTGAAGGATTTGCTACAGTTTTGCCGGGAAATGCACGGCTACTTAAAAAAAATTTGTAAACATTTCATGGATGTGCCTCTCAATTTTAGGATTCCTTATGACTATATTTAGGTTAATAAAAGTCCCGAACGAAAACCGCGTCATTACACGGCGCCAAATGTTCGCATTTTTTTATAAAAACAATATTTCTGAAAAAAGCTCTCCATATAGTCCTCGTTTGTGAATTTATTTTGTGAATCAGTGTGTTACAAAGTAATATTTTAGATTCCGGTGAGTATGCTCTAAAAGGATGAAAAAAAATTGCCTAAATATCTCAGGTTACGTTGACTTTCCAATATGTTTTAGACAACTATCGAGTCATTTTAGGGGTGGAACAGTTTTTAAAAATGTATTTGCTTAACACCAAATACAGTAAAAACACCTAGTACATTGGCGGAAAAAATATGGGCGGATTTTAAAGAGTAAGAAAGGTTGAAGAAGGAAATGAGTGAGAACTGGCAATTCTGACGAGGACATACAACGGGACAGGGGTTTCTTCTGACAGCGAACAGCGGCCAATTCCGATTTTCGCCCATTGCGCCTCATGCTCATCTCCACAGAGCATTCAAATTGGACGAGATGATTTCCTGTCCTGGAACAGGGCCGGAATTGCGGAAAGAAGAGGGCCCCGCGTGAGTGCCGTCCCTGGCTAGCGTTGGGAGGGAGGGACTGAGGCAGGGCCCATGATGTATATGTCCGCGAGTCATTGGCAGGCGCACAGTGGTCCAGATTCGGAATTTGACAGGACGAAATTCACTTTGACGTAACGCCGGCTTAGGAACTCAACTTTCTCATCTCTTTCTATTGTGTACATTTCTTTAGTTGATTGTGGCATATGAAAAGCTTTTACCAAAATGTCGGTGCGCTGCAATTATACTCAGAGCCGAAGGTTTTGTTTACTTTCTAGAAAGCTTTGCCGTGAACAGCAGATTTATTTTAAAAATAACTGGAAGAACATGTAAAACTCAAAATATCTTCATTTATGATGGGATCTGTGTGTAATAACATTATTTTTTATGAATAAGTCTCTCTAGACCACACAGTTATTCCATATCCTATGAAAAACGGCTTCCATTTTATTTGCAAGATTCTTGCGAACTATGCCGGTTAGTGCGTGGTATTTTGGCCCCGCGATATATATAGAGCTAATAGAAGGGACAAAATAAGAGTGATTAATTGCCAACCTGATATATACGAAAATTCCTTCTTTCCAAGCACCATTAGCGATAGTGACATATACATAGTGTGGCACTAGCATAAGACACATCATAAACATAAAGTTCACTTCTATCGTTTCCCCCTTCTTTACCCTATTCCCACCTCTTTTATGGTTGCATTACGAATACCCCCTGCCATATGCATCTGCGGCGGCTCGAAGTGTAGTATTTAGATGTGGGCGCTAAAATCATCGAATTTCATTGTTTCACATAGAAACTACCTCAATCGATCGGAAACGCCTCCGTTTTTTCGTGATTGGTCGCCAATATTCGATCATGCTTAGTGCCACCAAGTGTCGAACTATGATCGAACCAATGATGATCAAGGATCCTAGCATGCAGGTTCTTTACTGCATGACATTTTCACGATACTATACCCGCTCGTACCCTCGCAATTATTCAGGATTACTGAAATATTCTGAAGCGTGCGTACTCGCCGAAAATTATAGGCCATCTCTCCTTCACCTTAGCTTGAAGTGACACAAAATCTCAGAATGAAAAGAAAGATGTTATGTATTAACTAAAGGCTCGAATTTTAATTCTGGTCCAACTTGTTTTTTGCGACAAATATAGGTGAATTTTTATAATCACATCGGTAACGCCTGCGTTTTTACGTCGCAATATCGTTTCGTTCCCCCTCGCCCGATACTCGGCATTCCGTGACGCTTGGCCCTCCAAAGCTCCCTTTCCACCACACACATGCTCTCGTCCCAAACCACTCCCTCTGTCCCCCTCCTCCCCCGTCTCCCCCCTCTGCACTCGACAGTGCGTGGATGCCAATGGAGAGCATCCGCTCGCACGACAGGGACATAGAAGGGGGAGGGGCTCCTGCCCCCACCGCCAAAACCACTCCTCACCCTCATACTTCCCCCTACGCGTGAGAGGGAGGACCATGCTCCCTCCAGGACAGAGGGGGTCAGAGGGAGGGAATGGAAGTGGAGCAATGTTTTTAGAGAAGGAAAGAAGGGATGGAAGTTTTACGGTTCGTGGGATGACAGAGCGCAACTAACGTAGCGACCGTCGCATCGTTCTTACCGTCGCAGACGCTATATTGCCGTGTGAGCGTGTGTTGGTTAGTAAGGGAGGGATTACGACCGACGTTTCCTGACGTGACGGAAACGGCCCGTCGCGTAGTACGATGGGCGGACGTTGACGGTGCCCTCAACGGACGATGAGCGTTCCCTGTCAAAGTGACTTTTCCGTCTCTCGACGTAACGGCGGCCAATCAGAGGAGAGTTTTTCACTATTTACAAACTGTCACTTCCAGATGACACATCTTACTTTTAAACATGACAGTGAAACACAATCAATATTCTTAAAGTAATATTTGTCAGCATTTTTACGGATTATTTATAATTTGGCAAAAAATAACAAAATAAATAACTGTTTGATAATCGTTTAGAACTCCGTTGGCAAAAACTGCCCACAACTATAGCTGATACTCCCATCAATCATAATACTCACATATTTCAGTAGTTGCAAAATGCATTGATGCAAATAGTTTCTCTAACAATGGTGCAGTATTGCGTGTTGATTAAATGTCAGTCACTACCTGTCAAGTATTAGCATGTTTTTTTCTAACACACCATTAGTGATAGCTTCATTTACTTTGTTGAGATGCAGTGTAGCACATGTTGGTGATTACTCACCCCCTGCCACACACCCTTCAGGTGGCTTGCAATGTATTATTTAGATGTATATGATAGTGTAGTGTGAGTGAGTGTAGACAGGCTACGTTGGAACGTAACAAAAGTAGTATGAACAGGGAATAAGGAGTAGACTCCTGACTCCACGACTCATCGGTTGGCGACAATGGGGAGGGGATTTGAAGGGGGAGTGTAATAAACCGATCGCGGGCTAAGGAGAGGTACTGCGTGTCTACTTTCTCCCATCGGTTGAAACGAGATTGAAAGAGATTGAGTAAATGGGAAAGAGAATGGTGACGCTTCAGAACGGAATACGTGGGGTGATGAAACTGTAGAAGGCCCCTCTTTAGCGTCTGAGTCAGACCTTTCCCAAAGAAGCAGTGTGAATTTGCACCGGTTCACACTAAGCGTCTAACAGGCACGCAGTGTGCTTGGGATTTGGGAGCCGTTAGAAACTCGTAGGCTCTACGCTAGGCTTAGATTAGCTATATTGTAAATGAAAAGTATAACTTAGTTTTTCCACAGATTTATTAAAACGAGACGAGCTAGGTTTCGACGAAGCTCGTCATCATCAGGTGCCTGATGATGACATCACCTGATGATGAGGCTTCGTCGATACCTAGGTCATCTTGTGAAATAAATCTTTGGAAAAACTACGTTATTACTTTTCATTTACAATGTTAAGCAAATTCCACGAAGTCACGCCCGAGACAACGGAGTATATTAGATTAGCTACTTGGAAAATTCCAATCAGGGCATTTTCAGCACGACGCGGAGGATATTACTTGGACCTTGCGCTATATTTCTGTAACTGATAGAAGCGACAAAATAAGAGAGATACACTGCCGAACTGACATGTACTAAAATCTCTTCTTCCAGCACCATTAGTGATTATAACAAAAGCATCGTGACTCATAAGACACATACCTATTTAACATCCTTTTCATCTCCTTTGTCTCCCCCCGCTCTTTTCTCAAGGCAATGTAAAACATCATTTTGTTAAAATCAAGTAATGTGTATGCACCATGGGTATCTCCGACCCGGGGGGCAATACGGCCTACATCAAAATTCTATCCAACCCGCGAAGTAAATGGGAAAATCATTTATTTAAATTAGGCCTTCCGGTGATAATTATGTACGTTTCTGTAAGGTTACCTCGAATACTTAGTTACTAAACTCAGGTCAAACTAATGTTAATTAAAAGCAAATATTTACGAAGTCTATAAACGTTTTCATTATCGACGCGCGTTCTTTACTGTGTGTCTATTTACTGATTCCCTATAAAATACTGAAAAAATCAGGAATTCTTCGTTTTATTTCATCAATTCATGTCATTCATTGACCAAAACATATATAATTAAGTTATTATAGAATAATGTTGACTGAAATACCGGCGTAAACAATCGGTATTGTGAATTCACACGTCTACTATATAGGTAGCATAGTAACACTGTGATTCCATTTTGGTTATGCCCTACGGTTTTTAATGCACAGTGTAACACTTTTAATATGTGTTTTATGTCTCGTTTAGCAGCCATTTAGAAGTTGGAATACCTATTCAGTGATGTTCGGCATATCTTGTAACTGTTATCAAAATTTTGCGTCAAACGATGGAAACTTATGATATTGAATAGTAATATTTTTGTTTGTGTTGAAATATTTTCTCCAAATATATAATGAGTCCCAATATGCATGATGTTAATTTTTAAAACATTAAAAACTTAGATTAAACTGAAATGTATTTTAAATCACAAAGTCATAACTAACCACAAAAACCTTATCCATTCTGAATGATTCTTTCGTCTATTGCATGACGGTACGCCTGTATCAACTGAAAGGATCGTTCGTCCATTGGTAGAAGGTACGACTTCCTCTACTTTCTGTGATGCATGATACTTTCATAACAGATCTTGATAAACAATAAGTTCTCTAGTTGACCATGCATGTTATGTGGACTTCAAAGCAGAGTACACGCTCTAATCTGGGGACAAGTACGGAACCACTTGAAGACAATCTGCGATGGAATCCGGAGAAGCAGATCCAAGACGAGGGATGACAACGAGTGCTGCCATCACCGATTGGGTCTTTGCCTTGTTGCCACATTTCCCACGTTTCCTTATCATTCGCCTGTCCGGTGGGTTGTTTGACGAACTGGACGGAGAACTGATAAGGGCTTGTGGGCAATCCTAACTTCGAGAAAAGCAGAAAGACCACTGACCCTTCTGTGAGTGGCAACTTGGCATCACCGAGAAGGACTTTGGACTGCTGGCGGTTCACCTATCTAGCTCGCATGCAGCAAAGGGGAAAGACAAACTTATTCCCTCTTCACGCAAGTTAAGTCTATAGATTTAAGTATTTTACGAAGTGATAAGGGTTTGAAATTTTTGAATGGACCATGTCATTCCTTTTCCTTTGCGGGGAATAAAATATGGCTCGACAAACGGCTGTCCAAAGCGCGAAATTCAGCTTCGTATTACGAAAAAATTCTTTTTAAGGAAAAGGCGTGACTTACATAGAATTTCCTTGCGTCTTGAAAAAACGGGATTATCCTGAGTTTTGGCGTATGAAAGAAATGTTCTAGCTGAATAAAAAAATGGCAAATTTCCTGAATTGAAAAATGGGTTAGTTTAAAATTATGTTAATTTCATTGCACCATTCACGATATATGTCATTTTTGTAATCTTATTATTGCATTGTAAACATTATTATTGTACTGTATTCGTTTTTCTGCTCAAAGGGAGGAAAACTCCTAGAGCAATAAAGATTATTATTATTATTTCCGGTTTCAATGCTTAATTCGTTAAATTGGTGATGTTTACATTGTATACCATGAATAACTGCAGTAACACTGATTCAGTAAAATCTGAAAGGCATATAACTTCTGGTGAATCATAATTATCAAACACTGAAAAATTATGCATGGTTAAAAAATGTTTTTTTTCTAGAAATTTATTTGTTTGAAACTGAGGATATTTACATAGTCTCCATAAGTAAATGAATATTTTTAGATGAAGTTCCACTCAAAATATTTTGTAATGCACAATACTCAATTCGCTAAGTCAGTTTTATTTTTTTTTAAATACGAAAATTAAAATATGTAGATAAATAAAAAAACAAACGTTTGCCATTATAATGAAATTCAGTGTGTTGATGCCCTGAATTTGTACCTTTACCTTATGAAAACCCTAGACTTAAAAGACAAAGAATTATACATCAATATATATATATAGTATGGCGAAGAATGACGCCGCATTGCCTTTTTTTTACCGCAATACAAGTTAGGCTTATATAATCAATTACAACATCCCTCGATCCTGGTTTGTTCTACTATTACGCGTAAGCGAACACCACAGAAAAATCTGAAATTATTGAAACGGGATTTCACGAAAAACTTATTACCATACAATTATATAAATTTGACTCGAAACCATTCCAGATAAAAAAGAAATTTAATTTCATAAATAAATTAAGAATTGAGACCAAATTGTATATTACTTTGAGCGGAGAAGTTATTATGCTTGTTGAGTTCCACATTAAAATAATGTATTTCAGCCATTTCATTGTTTAAATGTATTAATTACCCTTAGTCCATATTTCATAAATTGAAATTAATGTCTGGGTTGGTGGCCTGTAAGGATTTTTTCATTCTTAGTATATGAATAATATGTTCTGAATTTGAAAGAAGAGGTTACCTTCTAGCCGAAAGGTGAAAATGAAAGATCAGATAAGTTTTTCAGTCTTTTTTGGAATGATATTCCCCTTTCATAGCCTTTTTTGGAATGCTATTTGGTGTGCTTCGTTCTAAAATCCGTTGCAGAAAGCATGCAAAAATTAACATTCTGAACTTTCAAAGTGATAAATATGCATATAGAATTACTAAAAAGTAACATTTTGAAACCCATAAATTATCCTAAACCCATTTTTATGGTTTTATAAATTATGTATGTCTTTTTAAATAAAGTTTTACTTGTAACGTCCGTTACGGATATCGTCATTAACAGAATAACATATAGAATTACAAAAAAGTAACATTTTGATACCCATAAATTATCCTATACCCATTTTTCCTGTGTTATAACTTATGTATGTCTTTTCAAATAAAGTTTTACGTGTAACGTCCGTTATGGATATTGTCTTTAACAGACGATATCCCTAACGAATTAGAAGAAGAATTTCCTAGATTTTCAGCCTGAAAAAGTGGTGTTCAGTAACATCGGTGGAACTCTTCCTGACTGAATCAAGAAAATCAGACAGCCATTATGATAGCCGACGTCGCCGGATAAGGCTGCAGAAGTGGAGGGTAAGGAGTAAGTCGTTTTCACGAATAGTGGCAATTTTACCGATAACCACATTGAATATGGAGGGTGATATACTTCATTATGGAATATATCAGTCTATCATCACCAACAGGCAGTAATTTTTTAAATTTTGATTTATGAAGTGCAGTGGGTACAGTGGGAAATATATTTTGAAAGTTTGTATGCATTTTAAAATGTCAAACCTAGTGGATATATAAGCAGGTAAAATTAATCTTATTCCTACTTCTAAAGATCAATCATATAAAAATGTAATTTTCCATCCTGTATATACTAGCACGATGAGATGACTGAAATAAAATCAGAAGAGCAATTTAGCTTTAAAACAATTTTTGAACATGTTGTGAAATAGCTCAGAGAAAAAAATGGAAAACATAGAGCAGCTACTTATTATTTGATTAGTGTTTTCTTTTCCTTTTGGTAAAAAGAAAGGTTTTGATAGTAAACTTGTAAATTGTGAAAATACAATCAGGTTCAATTTCCCATAATCTTACAGTTACTTACTTACATTATTTCAGAGGTTCTTTGTCTCAAAAACCTATCTTTTAGTTTATGGTAAGGTTTATATAACGTCTGCTCGTTTTTTTCA
The DNA here is from genome assembly GCA_963573305.1 of Pyrrhosoma nymphula. NCBI lineage: Eukaryota > Metazoa > Arthropoda > Insecta > Odonata > Coenagrionidae > Pyrrhosoma > Pyrrhosoma nymphula. The sequence goes on along the minus strand of OY754339.1, from coordinate 50,799,881 downwards.
GAAATTTGTGTTATTATTCATTTCTAATGTTTGTACTATCAATGACAAAATACATAGATAGCAAAAAAAATGTTAATTATAAATAAATGATTTTGGGGAAAAAATTTTCCCAGATTTTGAGGCTTCTACAGACATGAATCCAAAATTGTGTAAAATCTGTTATTCAGCAAAATTATCCATAGTATGTTTAATGTTTTCAAAAAACCAACAAGATTTATTGTATGTTCGTAAAAATTAACCTCTTTCGTTAATCGCCTAGAGACATCTCTCAAAACCCAGAACCAATCGAATATGATTTTTCATTGATATCGCGCATCGTATTTGATCCATCGCAGTATCAACCAAGTGTATGGAGAAGGACGCTTCAGTAGCGTGTTAGAAACCTTCGGCATCGCATAACGTTCTTTTTTATGTTTATAGTATATCGCTTACGGCAAAACGAATGGCGAGTTGATATTAATTTTCACCGCAGAGTTGGCGATGTTGCCGGAACACCGCTAAATTAAAATACTGTAGGATGACCCACCCCATTCATTTGAGCATATTTTATGCAATAATAATAATTTTTTGTTTTTATTGCTTGTACTAAAAGCTTATGATATTTCCCATAGAAATAATTTATGAAAATTATGCACATGAAGTTGCACTTATTTCAGCCCCTAAATTTGTCATTGAACCATCTGAAAAGAAACTTGATTAATTGTGTGGATTTTGAGGGAAATTCAATGAAAGTTAAAAAAAAGAGGACATGGGTTTTTAGGCTATAAGGTATAGAGGTTTTGGTGTTTTTAGTACACAAATAATATTATTGGAGAAATGGAGTGGATATATTTTATACATTAATAATAGACAAAGATTTAATTTAGATATCCACAGGTCGTATTTTCTTTGACCATATCTATATTGTATTTTCTCTTCCATCATCAACCGACACTCCAGATACTGTTGCTGCAATTCTTGGAAACCTTCCCTGAGGAGTATCCAAGAGAACGGTTGAAAAAATATGGAAGCAGCCTCCTGACCCATTGCCCAGTTCAGTGGAAAGTGCTTTACCCTGTGAATCAAACTCATTCCTTGTGATTGAAACTCAAATATTCCCAGGGACCAAAGGAAATTTGACATCCTGTAAATAAATATATTTCCTACAGAGTGGCCTCTTTCTTTTACAAATTTGATTTATGTATTTATATATTTATTCTTTGTAATTGTTGTTGTTTGGTGGCCTGACGGTGGTTTTGCGGGTTTCCCACCGTCCTTGGGCGAATGCCGGGTCAATACCGCTCCCGCCGATTTTACGTAGAAAAGCCTAAGACTTGATATATGAAGTACGTATTAGTTGTAGAACTATTTTTTAATCGTACTTTGCTACGATTTACAACGATTACTTTGCTATATTTTATATTGATTGTATAACATTTGTGAAAATAAACGAAAACTAAAGTGAACAGTCATTGATTGACGATGCATGCTGATGGACAACTCGGCGATGGAAACGTCGACAACAAAGAAGAGTTTCACCCGGTAGAGAACCCGAACCGACCTCACTTATAGGAATATTGTCTTTGCCGTACATGAATAACAAGCGATGGAAGGGTTAAGGGCAGCAAACAAGTTGACTCTGAAAGAAGCAAGTGATGATGGTGAGCCTACATTAGCTGGACAAACATTCAGTGATTGTGTTGCTGATGCTTTTAGAGTTCATTTCCTGTGACTTAAAATTGCACCGTATTCAGGGATGTAAGCCTACTGTATGTATTATGTGTGAACTTTATTCGAGAGGTAGGCTATTATTTTGATCGATTTAATTCAACAAATCCAATGAAAAAGGGTGGAAGATCCCCTATTTCCATCCTCCATTCCTGTAACTGGAAGCTTTTCATGGAGTTGATTTTCATATGTTTTTACATTTATGGTAGTTCGTGCAATATTTTTCCCTTGTCAAAAAAGTTGTCATTTTTTAAAGTTTAGCTATTGTAGTAAGCATGAAGTGAGAATTTTTAATAAAGCACATTTTTTAATAAAGCCGAATTTCACATTAATTAGATAAATATTTGAGTCTTTAACCTGACTAGATTTTTCATGCTTTACACTGAAAAATACCTCTTTAGTCGAAGGTGGTTTTGTGATTTTTGAAATAACAATAGAACAAGTAATGAATGTTGCCTTTAAAATAATTGAGAAAATATACAAACTACACAACGTTACATTCTGACGTAATATGTGCGTCAATCCTTCCGCATAATTCAAATAATTTGTCTCCAGAGAGCACAGCCCCAAGACAAATGATCTTTTCAGCCAGAAGCTTGGAAAACGGCTTCAAAAAGTGGTGCGCTTTGAAGCTGATTTTTTAATGATGCGAAAGATATAACCTGTTTCTTTATAGTGAGTTTAAAATGTCTACGAATGTATTTGCTAACAAATAATCTTTTTAATAAATCTCAATATTTAAAAAATAACTGAACAATAAAGAAATTTAGCCATGGAAATTTAGAATTATTTTTCTCTACCAGATCTGGAGGATGTTGGTGCAAATGTTCTACTACTCGGTATTTTTTCTTTCCGAGAAAAAAATGTTATTGAGACATGATATCCAATGGTAAGCTTATGAAAGTAATGTCTTTCGGATAGACACAACATCTATTCTCATGGCAACAGAAAGCAATAAAAGCTAACATAGAGAAAATGGAGTTGACATCAAGATATTTATTATGCCAGGAGGTAGGACTTTGACATTGGGGAACATAATGGAGAACTCAAGGAAAGAGCTGGTTTCAATACAATGTATAACGCCAAAAATTCGTGAATGTGTAGATGACGTAGATAAATATATACCTGGGTACGTGGCTGGTATGGTGAAGAAAAAAATTAAATTAATATTTTTCCTCACCATTGAGGCAGAAGATGAAAGCTCTTTCTTCCTTATATTCAGAATAAATAATGGAGGGACAAATTTTCCACCGCCTCATATATTTTTCAGGTGTGAAATATTTCAGGTGTTAGCTGAAAAATATTGATGGAAATCCCCCTTCTCCATAAAACATAGCATTTGTGCCTTTTCTATGTTCTCCACTGTCGAGGGAAATTACAGAGAAGGTAGTAATGTTGTCTCCATCCTATCAATCCCACTTATTTTTTGCTAAATATTTGCCATATTACCAGATAACATGTATACATAAGTACCCATCATGCCTTTCCATTCGTGGAAGTCACAGTAAGAAAAATATTTTTTCACTCTCGGTATTAGGTCTGAAAATCTGACTCTGCTTCTCTGATTTCCTCCATTCTGCCCTATCCTTGCATTTCTCCTGTGCTTCAGCTGCCCTCATACATTCTTCATGCACATCCTCCTGCTCTTAAGACTCCTAATGTTCCTCCTTTTAGCAGTATCTTCCACAATATTCATCCATGACTTTCTCGATCTACTGACTCCTCACACACTATTCCCTGCTCTTTTAATGATCTGATTAGATTAATTAAGCTAATATTTTTAATAATACCAAATTCGATGTATCATATGGATATATCATATCTCCCCTGATGGAAGAGTGTAAGCTAAAGATTATGACTAAGCCTCTAATACATGAGTGCCCATAAGTTTATATGAGGAATTAGCTGTACATATTGAAATATAAGAAAAACCTATGTTGTTAAGAATAATACATATCATAGATACAATATAGGCTTTGATAAAGGACATCATCATCATGTGAGTTTCTACTAAGGGTAAGATCTCCAGCCTGATGTTCCTAGGAGTATTGTCCTCATCCCAAATCAAGCCGTCAATAGGCTTATTACTCTGTGTTTTTGTAACTACTCGTTGTGCTCCCCCTTTCATCCCCCCACCTCACCTCTACCCAAACACAATTAAACATGGACATTTTTTGCAAATAAATATGTCTAGAGACTTATACGACGAATTTCTCAGTCAATAATGGCAATGAAACAATGTCAGGAGAGCGGCTTAGCCGTATTTAAGTCCACTACGAAGAATTTTCCCCTTTTTTAGTCATTGGATCAAGCAGTGTACATGGAGATTAGCTGCCATAATACCCAAATTCTTAACTGAAAATGACTCCAAAGAGAATGTAAACCGGTCTCTCTCGTAAACTGCAGTATGTATGCCGTTCCAACTTCACCATTTTCCAGGTAAGAAAACAGTATTTAAAGGATATTTTTAATGAGCACCTTGTGTGATTTTTTTGCACCTTTGTGCACCTATTAATGAGCACCTTTAAGGTGCTCCTTGTAACTAGTAGTATACGTGAGGAAGTAAAATTCCAGCATATTGCATATACTCTTAATTTCTTATAACTTTCTTCAGTATGATTACTTAGGATCACCTGATTATTCAATTTAACGGAGAAGCAGAGGTGGTTTTCAGTTGCTATTCCCAAAGTTTTTGACATAATCGGAACACAATCCTCAACTAGTATAATGATATCCCATATAACACACCATTTAAATGATAAATTTTCACTCAGACCATCTCAATTGCAAGGAAAATTTTCTAAGGGATATTGTTCGAGCATTCATTAGTAAAATTAAGTATCAAAGCATGCGGCATTGAAACATTAGGCATCAGCGCTCTAAATCAATGTATACAAAGTAATGTGACAATAAAAGAGACTGTAAAAACATAGAGGTGCATTGTTGACCGCAAAAGCAGTAAAGATGCAAAAATTATGTCTAATGTATAAAATGCACTCAAATAATGGGTATGGAAAATGTTTTGGTTTGTAAGCATTTTATCTAACTAACAAAAGGAGATCACTGACATTCTAACATTTATGAAATGTTATTGTGAATCTTTTGCTTTCACATTACGCATATACATATTTCATTATAATATTTCAAGATTTAAAAATTGCCTCAATATTTAAATATTATGTTAGTATATGAAATTAATTATTGACAAGGAAGGAATTAAGGTTTAATTCGCATCTAGTCATGAATAAAAATGTACTCATAAGTTGAAAGTTTAATATTGACTAAAAGCATAGTTTAATCAAACAAATGAAATTTAATTACTGAGCTTATCAAGGTAGACCATCCGCTGTGTAAACGGATTATGGATGTAAAAGCAAGTAACGAGGGTTAAAAATACTTTGCAAGGACCTAAGTATACGTATTTTGTATAAATCCAGTACTTTTGAATATTGCATTTCTCAGTGTGAAATTGCTAACTTTTATTTTTAAAAGTATGTTCATGATGAGATAGGAAGCAGTAACTATACAGATAAAAACTTTAAAAATAATCTAATAACGTTATCCTCTTTATTTTAAATTACTTTGGTAGTAGGGTCAACTCCAACCCCACTTCGTCGCATAAATTGGAATTCCTATTTATGAGTTAGAAAATTATGAAAAAATGTATCTTGAGTCTCACAGAGTTGTTCCTAAGTCATATACTTCATTGCTATTTATTTAATTTCAAATTATATTCAAAATATTAAAGTGTATATCCTTATATGCAAAATCATTGACATCTAAAAAGAGGTAGCAACAAATCCTCTAACATTTGAAAATATGATGTATTTGTATTACGAGTTAGTAAATACTGACTTAAATATCCGTTAAATACGCTTGCTCGCGAAAAACAAATTAGTTAACCTTGATGCCAACTACCAGGGCGTTCTGCGATGGAAAAAATGTCCGGGCTTTCTCACACTTAATGCTTTGAAATATTTACTAGTCCAGAAATACCTCATATTCTTCAGCGTTAATGCGTCAATTTAAGTATTGACGCAATTTTCATAGTAAATTATGCCGAATTAAAGGACACCATTTAGCATAATGTTTTCCTTGAGATTTGTCATATAGTAAATTAAATAGTTTTCAATTGTTCTTTATTATCGAAGGTGATAATTGGTAAATGTATCGAGTGGCTACTAAATTAAAGCTATACGCAAGAGAAATTATTTTTATTTGACCTCGTCATTAATTTGGATGAGTCCACGTTTTGATTTACTATTACGCTACTCTTGTTACTTTCCTTTCCACAGTTCCACGTGATTTTTCATCAATTCTCTGTACCTCTCCCATAAAATTCCATTTTTATGGTACTTATAAATTTAAGTCAGTCCTAAAACAGTGTGCTGCGAGTCTTGAAACGAGACCAAGGTAAAAACTTTAAGATAAGACTTGAGACAATACCACTATTTTGTGAGACGAGACCGACGAGACTAGGTTTTCTCACTCCCCGACCTATTGCTAATCCAGGGATTTTAGGATGAAAGTCATTTTCTTCCTGGGATACCTGATAATCCCGGGATAGCCTCATTTCTATTTATAATTCCCATATTATTGGGCGTTCCACGATTGATGAACAATATGGGTTCTTATGAATATTCGTTTCCTGGGTAAATTTCCACGTTAGCGGTGCGATTCTGCACACAGCAGCACGAAAATTAACGTGGTGCTATGAGGCGTATCGAGGTGTGCAGCTAACTGCACATCTCGAAGTCTTCCAGCGAGAAACTATAAATCCTTAAATTACTCTTGCTGAAATTTCACCCGGTTTAGAAAATGGTTGTCTACGAGTCATAAAGTTGAGCACGCGGAGCCTAGTTTTGGCAACAGTTTACTCAAAAATGTGGAATAGACTTTGTAAAGACTAACCTAGAAAATAGTGGAAAAGTGAAATACATGGGTTTTCATTGTCCATTTTTATAGTCATTTAATAAGTTTTGCAATCCCTATAAAAGAAAACCAAAATACAATTTCTATGAAATACACATTTAAAAATACTTATGCATTCAACCAAAAATGTTGACAAATCATTAAAATTGCTCAATTTAACTGAAAACTGTAATGAACGAAAATTCGTAGGTGAATTACTTAAAAAAGTCAAAGAAAAAAATACATTTTCATAAATAGAGAAGATCAATAAATGTAACATAAGCTCTGTTAAAAAAATCACTGTTAATTTTTTGTACGATTTCAAAACATAAAATGATCAGTTACATCGATCACTCAGTCTTGTTTTCATTCTAGTAAAAATAATCCCTGCCACTGAGAATGCCCTCTCGGAGTCAATAGACGCGGGTGTAATCCTCTTTAATTAAAAATGGAATAGAGATATTCCAAGTTTTGCATTAGAAATATTACAGTTTAACAAAAAATGTCCAAAATTTAATTTAAAAAAGGGTTTCAGGATTTCCAGGGAAGGGATAATTTCCTGGGAAATGAACAGTTTCAAAATTAAACCTGGATTCCGAAATCCCGAGAGATAATCCCTAGACGAGACCAAGGACTCTCGAAAGTGTTTTGAGAAAAGGACGAAGAGCTAAGAATACAATAACCCTAAGCATTACAAAGAGTTCGCTGAGATAACTTACTGTTGAGTATACATACATTAGTATTTAAATAGGGGCTTAAAGGGATTAATAAGGCTAGGATATCTTTTGATAAATTTTCGCCTACCAAACGAAATTAAAAGCTTTGCCCGATGATATCAATTCTGCTTCTGCAAGAGTTTTACCAAGAGCTGTGGAAGGAAGTCCTTGTATGTATTAATAGCTCCCTAATTATTCATAATTTATTAAATGCTTTGTACTACGTATCATGAGACAATAATAGGGTGTTCCAGGATATTACTGAATATTTAGAGTTCTCTCGAGTTTCCAACCAGGCGAATGCGTTAAATTGCACCACCGCAGCAGGGAGAGAAGGAGGGATGGCATACGACGCCAACCACCAGAGTGAATAGGGTTTTTGTTTTTACACACGCTGCATAAGATAGCTACGAGTTCTTACAAAGAAAAAATTTAAATGAAATGCGAGTGTTGTTGGTGTATCACATCTGAAGGAAGTAGTCTTGTCGACCGTGTCCGGCGAGATGTGGTCGTACAGAACTTTCTAAAATGATAATCAATAGTTATATTAATTTTACATTGACGACACGTGTTTCGGCGTATTACGTAGTCATCATCAGAATATTGGTGTACCTGATGATGACTATGAAACACTCCAAAACACGTGCCGTCAATTTAAAATGGAGTGGACTGTAGTATAACCATTGACTTACATTTTCAAAGCAGTCTAAATTCACCTTGTTAAAACGCTGCCTGATTCTCATCTGCATAATACCCTGCAAGCCGCCTCAAGGGTATGAAAGGGGGTAAAGTATCATCAACGTGCACTACAATGCACTCTAATAAATTTAATGAAGCTACGATAATTGGTGCATTAAAAAAAAACCTGCAAATACTAATCGGGAGGTGAAATTTCGCCAAAATACACTGCAATATATGTACCCTACCTATGTTAAATACGCTCAGAAACTATTTGTATTTTGCAACTGTTAATTCACATAGGTACAAGGATTATACCGGAAAAAAAGCCCAGCGCTCTGTTAATTCTAGATAGCAGATAAGGAAACAAGCATTAGGTATCAAATCAACTAATTAGCTACACTGCCTCTAGGCAAACCAAGTGAAAAGTGTTTTATCGTTCGTGGGAAATATTTCATGACCTTTCCAAACCAGTCCGTTCTACAGTCTAGTTTCCTAATTTTATTCTCATGATGACCTACCGTAGTATCTCGGGTTTCGTGATATTTTATTAGCATCGTCAGAAAATAAATCGGTTTGAAATATTGGTAAAAAAGAAAAATTTTAATCGACCGTCTAAAAGCGATTCCCATCTCAGTTGTAGAAGGCTTTTGAAACTAAAATAAATTACCCAACTGAGGCTTTGAACCCCATCCCAATCGCACCTGGTCTCTCGTGCATGGACTTAACCACCGCGGCTATAGGCTCAGTCAAATAATTGCGTAACATGCACCAATATTCTCGAAATACCTTGATTTTAATATCTACGAAGGTTCTTTTGAACGTAGGTATATAGCCTCAATATCGCAACTGGGAATGAATATTGGTCCGTTGTGGATCATATAGATTGACGCGTCGCTGGGCACCGAGACGCCTACTTATTCAAAGGCAGATCTGAACTCCGCCAAACGTTAGAAAAATAAATTTTTCGGGGTCGCTGATGGCCGCCAATATATTCTTTGGAACCATCTCTTAAGAGCCTTCGGAGTGACTAATTTGTTAATATCTCCGTGTCCATCGATCTCTACGATAACCTTTACTCAACTTTAATGCGAAAAATAGACTGAAAACAGTGTTCGTCATTTTGTTGCATAGCAGCAGTTTTAATGGAAATAATAATATAAATACTGAGTAAAATTATAGAATTGATAATGTTATATTGCCTTTTTTCTAATGTTTTATTCCATAACTCTGCATCAAAATGTGCTATGCTAGCTTGATTTGGGTGACTTTCAGAAAAAATTGAAGGCGGACAATTTTGCTTTTTTAAATTTGAGGCTTCACTTATTTTTTATGCGTATGAATAGAGAAAAATGACATGTATCACCTCATTCACCAATCAATTGAAACCATGCGAAGTTTCAACTTCTAGTTAGAAATAAAGCACTTTTTGAATTATGCCCTGCTTTTCCGATTTCATTCCAACTTTCGCCGCTTTGATATCATCATATCGTCTTCAGGGTGGGTGCAGAATAGTTAGTGAGATTACTTAGTTCTATGGCCTATAACTTAAGATTTCAGCCTCCGAGATCAGCAATATAGTGCCAGTCACCAATGCAAAGAAAATTTTTATGGATCAGAAACTCATGAGCGTGACCAAATAAACGGTAAAAAAATTATAATATTCTGTCCAGAGAACTATTTTACTTTAGAGGACGAAAGAATCACATTTTTCTAAGTCTCCCGAGAATAATCTACAAACAATCACACCTTAGAACGAACACGAACAAACACGAACTGGCTCACATTACGCCAAAGACAATATCAATCTAGTGGTAGTAAACTGTCGCAGTTTCAAGAACAAACGTGCCGATGTTGAGCATATATTTCAAAACGCAGATATAGTAACGGTAACAAAGATCTATCTTGCAGGAGACATAAGCGATAGTAAAGTTTATCTGACAGGGCATAAAATCTATAGAAGTGATCGACCTATCGGGGCCGGCGCACAGTGGACTGAAATGGGAAAAAGTTGTGCAAAAATAGCAATGCTTTGATTCCGATGAAATTTGGCACCTAGGGGCTTTTTGGTGGCTAATTATGAATCAGGTTCAAAAATTTCGTTTTCTACAAACAAAATGACGAACACAAAATTATAGCAAAATAAAAATCGCTCTATTTTTTTCGGCTCATTAAGGATCAAATGCCAAATACTTTTCTGCTTTCTTGACAAAGCGAAAAGAATACAAAATTAATAATATTCAGTTCAAATTCGTATCTCACAGTGAGCAACTATCACTCATGATTGACTACTTCGCTGGACAAATAATAATAGATTCAAACATTTACCTTGTGAATTTTATGGAGTGTTTTATTCAGGGGAATGGTTACGGTTCTGTTCAACCAACCTCGTATTTTTTCAAGAACACTTCTTCCTCATGTTCCGCATAATGTTAGGACATACTGATCTCCGTCATGAGGCCGCTTGAATAATTAACTCGGTCAATAATGGATAATTCCCCATTCAATCTTTTGAAATTACCCCTTTTCATTTCATGAAGATGAAAATCATTCGTAAAACCTCGTTAAAAACCTTTCTCTCATTAAGTCATTCTCTGGTGCCCTCGTAGGGGATATTATCTGGAGCACTAAAAAATTAGGATAGAATATTTTCTTTAAATTAGAGTTCTTCTTTGAACATCGTTATGTTTTAATATTGCTGGTAAAATTCAAAAATGCCCGTTGTTGGTTCTAATATAATTTTTAGATATCACCAGCAAGGCGTATGTTTTGAACAAAAAAGGTAGTCATTCAATAAAGGTTAAGTTGATAGAAGTTATTAGTCTTGTGTGGAAAACTCACACCTACATTTCCATCTCATGATTTACTAATAGTTTCACTTCGATTCAATATTTCTATCTCATCCCATCGTATTTCAGTAAAAGTCAAATTGTAAGTCTGTATTTCGTTTGGTAAAATACCACCAGGCGATATAAATTCAACTCACATCGTCATCATTTACACTAAATTAGTCGTTGGAAAGACCATAATTTCTGTACGCCCGTGAACAATTGGAAAATTAAATGTACAGTAATCGAATTTTCTTGCTCAGGGTAATTTATAACGCTGAAGGATGCAAGGGCTTGAAAAATGTGGCTTGTCGCTTTGGTAATATGAATGAACCGATGGCCCTATGAGCTCAACCCAATTTCACATGTGTGCGTCTAGAGTGGTTTTAAATCAATTTCCACCTCACTTTTTGTTATTCAGAGCACAACTTATACCGCTCTTAACCATTACTCACCGATTTCCAAATCTCACGTAAATGGTTATCCCACATGACACGCATTTATACATAAATATTGAATAAGATAGTTTCAGGAAATACGTCTTCTTTTGTGAAAATTGGATTTTTACATCTGCAACCAATGCTGCGCCAGGCGAGCCAAGACAAGTGCGTTTAGTATAGGGTGTCAGTTATTACAGTAGTTTCAGTGAGATTTTTGTCCATCCATTAATGAGATCATGTTCAAATTAGAAGCAGTTTACCTGGAATAAAAACGATTAATTAGTTATCCCAAAACTATCACAAAACCCTTGTTTTATGGCTAAATTTCTCAGTAATTAACCAAAATTCCCAAGAGCTGGTTTTAACCTGACCTATTTTACGCCGTACCCGAAAAATACCTTCATATTCGGAGGCTTTTTTGGGGATTTATAAAAACGATTACAATGAGATATAAATTAATTTCATAATAATTGAGAAAACACGTAAAAAAATAATTTACGCTTAGCAAACAACCGTTATATTTTAGACGCGGTCGGGTCGTCAGCCCTCGGACAATATTTTTTGAGCCCACATTGCTACCATTTCCGATGGGAAAAAACTCCTATAGGTATCTTTTTGCAAATTTATCGAAGAGAACTGTGATAATTAGCTGATATTTTGATACCGCTATTGAAATGAGATCTTCTCTTAATAATGAGGGAAAATTATTTAATTCGTCGTGATTAAAACACTGTACTTTTCCACACTTTTATTTCGGTCCACTACAACTGGTCTCGACGTTCTACGTCATTTTCAAGTACATTGTACAATTTTTCTACTTGGAAATCACGTAAAAACGTCAAAACAGGTTTTAGTGGGACGAAATACAAGTGTGGAAAAGTACCAAGTGTTTTGATCACCAAGAATCTGATCTAATTCCACAAAGTTAACTCATGGATCATTAATTTTATTCAAAATTCTTTGAGTTTTATGGAGAGTGACTATCAGCAGTCATCAATCCGAGCATTGGTTTGCTGCAGCTCTTCACTCTAATCTCCTCTATCAGGTAACCGCTTAATTTCTACATAGTTCTTTATTCTAACGTCCTTCATTCTTTTCCTGATGTGTTTCATTCTTGGTCTTCCTCTGTTATTCTTACCATTAATTTCTCCTTCCATTATCGTTTATGTAGATTGATATGTTAATCAATCCACCCTTGACAGAGAGTTAGTATTTTTTTAATTGAAAATAATCATTTGAGTGGTAGACATTAAATGAAAGAATACTCACTGATAATTCACCACAGAGTTTGGTTGTGTGGGGAATAGTCCCCAAAGAGTCAAACCCTGGCTCGAGCAGTCCTTTTCCGGGGAATTTGGGAAAGTTAGCAAACCTAGGGACAACCCACAGGAAAATTAACGGCACCCGGATGTTTCCTAGTGTTAGATCAGAGATGCAAACGTGATGTCGGCATCCTATCGGAAGCGCTTTCGCAAACATCATTCGTGTTTTCGCGTCGACTCGCGTCGTGTTTTGCTAAATGCGGGTGATCGACGCCTAATCCTTCCCCAATGCAGTTATTCCGATGCTTGAAAAATTCCCCGTACGTGCGGAACACGATGCTCTTCTATCCATTTGGATTAACGAGATTGCCATCACCGTCACTACCCACTCTCCCACTTCCATCCCGGGCGAAACATGACAGAGCACGTATTCCAGCAGAAACTTTGGATCAATTGATATTATTCAGCTTCATCATTATCGAGAGTCTTCATCCCCAAGTTTTGTCACCACAGTTCCCGAGTAAATTCCACAACTTTATTCATATTCATTATTGTTTCCTAGATGAAAAGCCTACTGAAATATCTACGACATTGGCAATATAGTCAAAAAGTAATGAATAAAGTATATAATTAAATACAAGCCAATGTGTAGTTTTAAATTTTTAATGAAAACAAAGATATAACAGTGGTAAGCAATATGAAATATCTTCATCATAGCATTACAATACTAGGATTGGTGTACTGCAGCCCTCCATTTCGCCATATCCCATGCCAGTTCCTTCACTTCTTTATGGTTCTTCTTCCCCGTATCCCTCTTGACTTGCCCCAAGTACTTGTCTCTTGGTCTTCCTCTGGGGACTTTCCCTTCAATTTTTCCCTCCATAATGCTTCTTATGCAATCGTTGTATCTCATAACATGGCCAACCCATCGTGTTCTTCTTTGGCGTATGGTGCTCCACAGTGTCCTTCTTTCTCCAATTCTTCTGTATACCTCCTCGTTTCTCACCCTATCCGTTCATTTGATCTTTAGCATCCTCCTCCAGCACCATGTCTCGAATGCTTCTATTATTTTCTGGTCAGTTTCTCCAATGGTCCATGCTTCTGATCCGTAGAGTGCCACTGCCCGCACAAATGTTTTCACGTACTGTTTCCATGTATCCAGTCTTATGTTCTTTGAGCAGAGTAGCGGCCTTTTGGCCATGAATTCCGTCTTAGCTTGGGCTATTTGACGCTTGATGTCTGTCGTGGTTCTTCCATCCCAGGTAATGGTGCTCCCGAGGTAGGCGAATGATACCACTTGCTCTAATCTTTCTCCTTTGAGGCGGACGTCGGCCACTACTTTCTCTCTTCCGCACACAAGTATCTTGGTTTTCTTCTTATTGACTTTCATGTTGTATTCCTGGAACACTTTTTCAATTGTGTTCAGTGAGTTCTGTAGATCTTCCTCGTTTTCTGCTAAGATCATGATATCATCAGCGAAGCGTAGTATGTTCATTTCTTCTCCATTCACTTTGATTCCTTTGATTCCTTGTTCTTATATTTCTTTTATTGCTTCCTCCACGTACATATTTAAGAGTGCTGGTGACAGGTTACATCCTTGTCGGACCCTTTTGTTAATTTTTGCTTCCATATTTCTTCCATCTTGCGTGCGTATTGTGGCCACCTGGTCCTTGTAGAGCTGGTAGATGATTCTTCTGTCATTGTAGTCCAAGCCAAGTTTTTCCATAGTATTGAACATCTCATTCCATTCGACATTATCGAATGCCTTTTCCAAGTCCACGAAGGCTATATAAAATCGCTTGCTCACGTGGATCATTTTCTCTACCAGTAGTCTCAGGCATAGTATTGCCTCCCTTGTCCCCCTATTCTTCCTAAATCCAAATTGGTTTTCTGACAGGTTTTCTTCAATTTTTCCTTCAATTCTTCTGCCTACTATCCGAGTAAGGATTTTGGAGGCATGTGACACTAGACTCAAGGTCCGGTGCTCCTCGCATTTCTCAGCCCTTGCTCTCTTCGGTATGGTCACCATTGAGCTCCTCTTGAAGTCTTCTGGCAGCTTTCCGGATTCGTAGCAATCTTGGATTATTCCATATAGTGCGTCTCGTGCTTTTTCACCAAGTGCTTTCATTACTTCTCCGCTGATTTTATCTTCTCCGGGCGCCTTTCCATTCTTCAGGTCTCTTACTGCTCTCTCAAATTCACTTCTTAGTATCCCTGGTCCACGGTAGTCTTCCTCCATTTGGTTCTGGTCATCTCTGAATGCTTCTCCTAGGGGGATTGGGCCTCGGTATAACTCTTAAATGTACTGTTTCCATCTATTGCCGATTTCTCTATCTTCCATTAGCAGTTCCCCATCCGAGTATCTGATGTTTTTGCATCTTGGTTTCCTTTCTCCGAAGTGTCTCTTGATTAGGTTGCATGCCGTTTCTGAGTTCCCCTTCATCATATTTCCGTTGATGTTCTCGCAGCAGCTTTCAATCCATTTCTCTTTGGCCTTTTTCGATTCTCTGATAACTTGATTCTTTAACCTCTACTTATTCTGTTTCATTTCTTGCGTTCTTTTACTTTCTTCAATTAGGGCTATGATGTGCTCCGTTATCCATGGTTACTTAATTTCGACCGGCTTGCTTGCTCGTTGTACCTTTGCTACTTCTGTGATGGTCTTCTTTAGGCTATTCCATCTCTCTACTACACTTAGGCTGGATTCCTATTGCCACCTTCTCATCAATGGCAGCAGCAAATGTTCTTCTTCTTTCCTCGTCTTACAGTGGCTTTAGGTTCCATCTTTGTTCTCGTTTCGTCCTTCTTATCTTCTTGTATCTCAGTTGACTTTCCATTACCACTAGATTGTGGCCACTGTTGATATCCGCCCCGGGGTAAATCTTGCAATGCTTCACTTGGTTCTTGTACCTTCATATTACCAGAATGTAGTCAATCTGGTATTTGGCTCTGTCTCCTGGCATCTTCCATGTGTATCTTCGTCGGTTTTGCATGAAGAGGGTGTTTGCCACCACCAAGTTCTTCTCACTGCAGAATTCCACAAGTCTTTCTCCTCTCTCGTTCCGTTTCCCCAGTCCAAACTCTCCTACTGTAGGTATTCCCATCCTTTCCCTCTCCTACCACTGCATTCCAATCTCCCCTTGCTATCAGATTTTCCTTCTCTTTGACTGTGCTAAGGACCTCTTCTAGTTGCTCGTACATTTCTTAGATTTCTTCTTCCGAATGGTTGGACGTTGGCATGTACACCTGCACTATTACTATATCTGTCGGTTCTCATTCTATCTTCATTGGCATTATCCTTTCGTTATACAGCCAATGTGCTTTTACTCTTCTTCCCCATTCTTTCTTCAGGATGAATCCAACTCCCGCAATCTTCTGGTTATCGCCATCGAGTATATGACTCTATATCCGTCACACCAGACGTCGTCCGCTCCCGTCGACTTGATCTCGCTCACTCCTACGATGTCTAACTCCAGTCTGGCCATCTCCATTTTCAAGTTCTCCAACTTCCCGCACACCCCCAATGATCTCACGTTCCATGTCCCTATCCTGCATCTGACACCTTTGACTGGTGTACCCTTCCCAGTAGTCCCCACCCGGAGATCCGATTTGGGGACTTGTTCCTGCTGGGGGATCCGGAATTTTTTACCGAGAAAGATGCCATCACGTCATACTTGTGGTGGTGAATGCAAAGCTGCATTTTCTAGGGAGTTTAATGTGGTGGTTTCCCGTTGCCTTTCACATCACAGTACTCCGACAGATTTCTTAAACTTCACTCTCGCCCGAAGCTGTTGCAGTTGATACCGGACCGATCCTCTGGATCTTCGCCATCAATGCCTCCTGTTGAAACTGCTGCCTCTCACCAGTGAAGCCGAGTAGTTAAAGAAAGCGATTCCCATCCCATTTGCTGAAACGTAATGCCGCTGTTGCATGTCGTTGACTCCCAAAATTTCCAGAAAATAAATTTTGTATTTTTTGAAAATTTCAAAATTTGAAGATTTGGAAGCATCAAGATTTGAACCTGCGACCTTCGAGTCGATCACGCTAACCACTACAACACCGCCACCCACTCAAATTCACTTTAGTAATGCACACTTAAACTTTATCTGTAAGAATCGAATAGCAGAGTAATGTAATTACCGAATGTATTATTTAAGATCGAAAACATGAGAGTATATTTCTTAGAAAACCGAGATCATAATCATATTTTAGGTGCACGTTGAATTAATAAGGGTTTATATTTTGATTTGCAAATTATTTAGAGAGGAAGGAAAGCGAGGAAGAATGAACTATTAAGATGGATCTCCTTTCTCTATATATCTCCTTTCTTTGCAATATACAGGTAGCGTTTTGGAGGGAACGGTATTTAGAATAAAAAAAATAAGAAGAAGATTTAACTCCAGCCAAAGAATCAAATACTATAGTGGTAGCGAAATTTGGTGATAGTCACCTGCGAGAAGCGTGACATCAAGGAAAAGAAGGTCCATGTGGAAGGCGTAGCTAAGTAGCAGGACAGCTCAAAGTGGGGAACGCTGCCAATATTACTTTCTCATGGTTGCCAGGCAATGTTTACGCTCATTTTTGATCAGACGACAACATAACTTGATCATTTTTGACAGAAAAGTTTTACGATCCAAACAAAGCTGCATCAAATTACGCTGTTATTGTTCCTAACTCATCGGAGAATTTTATATAAACAATTGGATTCAAAGACAAAGTGAGCTAGCAGGTTGAAGGTATTAACAGATTCAGCATGTTGAAGTTAGCATTGAAGGTTTGTGGCCTTAAAAACTTGTTGGTCAAATGTATAGGCTACCTTAAACTTCCGCGTGGAGCCAGTTCGTAGGAAATGGACTAATGCACTGAAAATGTGCCTTATGCGCAACTACCACCATGTTTCGCCACCACTATACTCCTGTTCTTACAATTCCAATCTTAAAGAAAGTTAGCGAACAAACATTCCCAAGCCAATATCTTCTCCTCACTTCATGTACTGTTCGTACATGCCTCTTTATCATGAGAAGTTTTTCCGAGAAGAAAATCTATTAACTTGAAAAGAATGGAGACAAAGGAAGAAGAATGTGAAAAAATTGTGAAATTAAGAAAATAAATGAGAGAGGAGGACTTCAACGGAATGAATAGGGATCAAATTAAAATGGATCGCGCATTGAATTCTAAACTGGAGAGTTTATTGAATTAAGGTTTCGAAAGTGTCTAAAGGATGGAGTCAGGGTAAGGAGTTGGCCGCATAAGAATTGAGCATAAATGTTAGAGGCCGTGAGCGAAGATTGTGGGTTGAAACTCAATGAAACGAGAAACACGAGGAAAATTTTCAATAAAAAAGGCACGGAAAAGAGCTGGACTTGGAGCGAAAAAGATAATGACTTTTAATTTTTCGCGGCCATTAATCATTAGTTTCTGTGAGAACAGAACAAAATTAATCTTCCCTAACATGGAATGCTGCATAAGATCCAACCACTGGTGTATTCTTGAGGGGTCAAAAACCAGCACTGAACCATACCCTGGCGTAAATGGTCCGAGTATTCTCACGCTTATTGTACTCTCCTGCGTGTGTGCACGAGAAAGTGTAGTTGAAGTAAACACACAATCTCGAGAGTGCGTGAAAAGAGTAAATTGAAACAAGCACACACTGGTCTCACCCTCTCGATTCTGTGCGAAGAGAGTGCGGGCGAGGTAAGATAGCCTCCGGCTTTTTACTCTCTCGCCACTCCCTGCAGAGCGCGCGAGGAAAAAAAACTTCCGCTGAGCGGGCGCACACCTTCTTTTCACTGTCTTCTCACTCTCTGCAGAGCGTGCGAGGAGCGTACGGGCGAGGTAAGTTTACCTCCGCTGAGCGGGTGCACACCCTCGTATTACTCTCTTCTCACTCTCTGCGTGCGGTTCAAATTATACCTATCTTATGCCGACCGATGTCATCTATCTCGCAGTTAAAAGTCGGGCTTCAAGAAACTCCAATATGTGGCCATTCCCATGCGTAAAAGTGACTGCGAGAACTAATTTTTAAATGTCAATGCCGTGATAGTTGGAGGAAATACCATCCAATCACGAAAACAGTTATCAGGCATTATTTTATTGAAACCTATGTTGCCACATAGGATGAATATTAAGTCAATATTAATGAGAATAAACAAGATTATTTCCAATTACCAGTCGTTTTTGCTAGTCACTGTGGCTGTGACAGCTGTAACTATATTCATGCAGCACCTAGAGGGAATTGTCAGCCGAGCAGCAGAGTTTGGCGGGGGAGACCAGAGTGACGCGGTGTGGGCGAAGGGACACTATTTCTAGCTGCTGCAGCCATATTGCTCGTAGCAATGCACTATGGTCGTCACAGCCGTAGCATCTAGTAGCTACACCAAAGCATTTTGTTCTGACATAACTTATCTTTGCTACTGCGCCAATACTGACACTATCAATAGAACTATGGCTCTCCCAATCATAGCTTTTTTCCATTTAGAATAGTAAATTTCTGAATTGTCAAGACGAATAAAAGTATTTCTAGGCATAACACTTAGAGCATAAGCCGTTCTCGAGATACGGACATCAAAAGTTAGCTAATAGGTTAAGTTACAGGACCCTGCAAGAGAGAAACTACGAATTCCTCTCACATTGGCAAGAGAGTAAGACATGGGTGTGCGGTAGGTGTTGGCGGCACTCTTCCAGAGCGAGTGAGAAGATCATGAATACTTCCTTCCTACCTTCACAAGAGAGTAAGCTGAGGGTGTGCAGGAGGTTCTGGTGGCATTCCGCCAGAGCGTGTGAGAAGAGTGTGAAAACTTTCTGCTCACCTTCGCAAGAGAGTAAGACGAGAGTACGAAGAAGGTGCGGGCGGTTCTACTCCGGAGCGTGCGACGCGGGTGAGTATACTTTCCGTACACTCCCTCTAGAGAGTACGCAAGGAAGTATGAAGAGGGTTTGTGCCAGGGAGTGAGAAGAGAGTGTCCCATACTTTCCAATTACATTTTCAAGAGAGTAAAGAAGATACAAAGAGTGTAAAGAGAGTAAAGGGTTGAAGAGAGTGCAATACTCTCCTCACACCCTCTCGGATGCGTCTTTCTGAGCTCCATTTTCGCCAGGGTAGACGGCAACGTCATGACACGATGGAAACAGGTTCCCGCTCGTATCAACGATATTAACCCCTTAAGTTAAGGTTCGCCGAATTCGAAACGTGCCTCAGTAGTCACTTAAGCCCAATCATCAATGCCTAATGTGCCAAATTCAGTTCAATCAAAAATTATTAACAAATTTTAACAAATAATTTATACACTTGTGTTTTTCCAGCAACCTCTATAAGGTATTTAATGATAAGGAAGAAAAATCTTCACCTCCTTTTTCCTTGTATTGCGTATAAGGTAGATTTCCTTTTATTTCTTCGTCTTTCTAGCATTTCATTTTGAGGATACCGGGACTAGCCACGGTAGTTACCTTTACGGAGTCACCCGCAAGTGCACATAAGTGCGATCTTCCACAGAGGAAAAATCATTCGCCTTGACCGGGATCCTGGTCAAGGCGAATGATTTTTCCTCTGTGGAATATCGCACTTTTTAGCATTTATACTTATTTGATGGAAAAGTTATCGCAAACTCTTTCTTTTTGTCTTCTTATAATTCATTTTCTCAAAGGGAACTTACTTTTACTATCCTTTTTTAGCCCATGCGATTCATGTCATTATTTCCATCGCTCTTTCTCTTTAAGGTCGACTCGTTAATGTTTTCCGCTTTTTAGGTTTTTGTGTCTGGAGATGTAGAATCACGAGTAACACAACGAAACAACAAGAGCCTTAAACATACCTGGATACTAAAATTACTCTATATGGAAGAACAGACATACTGGGATAGAATAAAAATATTAAATATATAAAGCTTCCATAAAACCTAAATGTCGAAGACATAACCAGACGCAGCAAGAACAAGGATACTACTGGAGACTTGCGAGATTAAAGTGCAGCGTAAAGTCACGAATAAAACATTACTGGACAGAGAATGGAACGAATACATAAAAAAAGCTTGCTATAACCCGTCCATTTTAATATCGCTGTTGACAGTTGAAAATTCAGCCGATCAATAACCACAATCAATGCCGGCAGAGGAAGTGAACTATGTGACCGAATAATCCAAGATGTGTTTACTTCATACCATCGTGAAAACATAGCTTACTTATCATCACTTTCTTTGCTAAATCAGTCGATTCTATCAAGCCATGGTATTCAGAATATTGTTTAACGTAGTGGTTTGTAACTAAGTGTATTTTTGCCACCATGATGACGCTCCTTCAATATTTTAAGTAGTGATTGGTCGGTCATAAACGATCGAATCACCTGACCTGGGTCATCTCGGAGATTGATCATTGAACGGGATCTTTCAGATGACCGACAGGGTCATTTTCAGACACAGGTCGTTCGCCACTTTGGTCGTTCTCCATCAATCAATCGCGAGCCGTAGGTCATTTGTGATTATTTGTTGTTCACCGAGAGGATCACTTTCGGACGTAGGTCGTTCGGGACCAATAAGCCACATGTACGGGAAGCAGTCAATCGGTGTGGATGGAACTGGTTGTGGACTGGTGATGAAACACAGAGGTGCTGCTGTCTCTGGAATGTTTTGTGTTGCAGCAGCTTTGTCGGAATTGCAAGGGAGAATATAGCAATAAGCAATATAACTTACGACTAATTCTGTTGTCATTGAGTTGAAATTGTATTCAGATTTTTTTTAATTGAAAAGAAGTGACTTGCAAAGTAGGCCTGTGGTTTTCCTCGACAATTCTTGCCATTTCCTTAAAATTTCAAAAATAAGTGCGAACATTATGAACTAGTGCATCCACAAGAACCACGGGATTGCTTCGAAAGTATATTTCAGTGCTACAGACGCATTTAAAGACCCAGAAACCCCAGAAAAATCACCCAGCATGACATGTTGACCGCTGGGGGTTTGTTGACCGACTTTGAAGTGCCATTTAAGAGAGGGCCTCGATCTATGATCACTCGAGTGGATCGTGATTGGGAATAGGGTCGTGGTCGCCATCCACTTTTTACAATCACGACCCATTCATGACAGAATAATTCAAGTGAATGGTGATCGTGATTGGGATCACGGGAATGGCCGACTTAGCACATTACTAATTTTAATGTATAGTACATAAACATGATGGTGGAGCTGTGACTTTAACTCGTAGCATTGCTAATCACCAGATGTGCTTTACAAAGCTAGTTCTCATTAATGAATGCTTGAGAAAGCTTTTACGATAGTCGCTCGACCTCGAGGTATTTACGTATTTCGCGATATTTTAATTGGCTACAGTACTTTTCTTTATAGTTTCTAAAGTAGTAACAGCAAACCTTCCTATGAAACTGATTTAATTATAGATGCCCTTGTGAATTACGTTTGATATCGATGTTATTAAAATATAAATACAAGAGTAAGTTACGAATCGATTGACGATGTTATTCTTTTTTTGGGTATAAAGCAACTAGGTAAAACTTTGTGTGTTTTGAAAATAATTCAGCCGCAAGATAAGACACTGCGTTTTTTTAGCCGTCGAAGAAGTGATGGTGAATTTGCATTTCCAGGTAAATTTTGCCTTTTGAGTTAAAATTCAAAATTGAGAGGAATGAACGGAAAATTCTCTCTATAAAGGTTGCATTTATGTATGTACAATCTGGGAAATATAAGACAAGCAACAACGGAAAACTAGCTGAGATATTAAGATCAACGAAATGGATGGTGATTGCTTCGTGAAAGTAATTATCGATGAACAATTAACACGCATGGCCGAATAAGCTAGTTCTTAGAATTAATTTTATGCCAGTATGTAAAGAAATTAAATTTTTTCTCTAGTACTATTTTTACAATACGATAATGTATTGATGCATACATATATACATTTTAGATATGGAGATACATCGGTATGCACCGATTCTTTAAATCTTCTCGTGATATTGTAGATAATAATGTCTTGATCGAAGAAGGTGTAGCAGATTTCATTCTGGATTACACTTTGGAATTTATAGTTTTTTTTATCGAAAAACATGACATAGAAAAACATGAATTGGAAATCGCGTCGACTGCAACACGTCTATGATGGCGTCGTGACTACGTCACATCTATATCACCGTAAGGCCAATGCAAGACGGTACCTAACCTATTGGTCGAAGGTTTGAAAGTTTAACCTCGCTATTTAATTATAATAGACGGAATATAAGTAGCGGAAAAAATCGTGTCTCAATAATACAAACTTCGGTCCATTAATGGTTAAGCAGCGTTGGTCTCCGCTCGTATTCAGGGAAACATTCAGCTCCCGTTGCGGCAGAGTAAATATTTTGCTTCCTAACCCAAGGTGGCAGGTTCGAGTCCCACCTGAATAGGTTTTTATCACCCAGGCATGAGTATTTCTGTACGTTCATTTTAGCATGTTAAATGAGATACGATGTAAAGAGCTTTAAAGCTGTAAAATGATGACTTTTGAGTAGTAAATGCCGCTGTCCCCCTGTCAACAACCGGCGGTAGGGCGAACTAAATGGCCTTTACCGTCGAAAAATGTTAAACAAAATTGGACTCTACTCATCAGAGTGTTTTGTGCAATGAATTGTCAGGTATTAGTACTGTGTCAGTTTTACTACACGCCTCCGGATCAAGGGCCTTAATTACGACGACCAGAAAAACTGTCGAGTCTCGACAATGACGGAATTTTGACGAAAAAACCTCAAAATTTTCATGACTTGCCATTTTGAAGTTGCAAACTTTTGACGAGGTTAAAACGTCACATCAACAACAAATTCGAGGTCAAGACCTATGTGAATAAGGCTTCAGAAGCGTTATTCAGTAAGGCCACGGAATTCTCGATCCTAGAAAAATACGAAATTTTGACGTCACAAGTTCGAAAATTTCAAATATGTATTGCCAATTTAAGATTGAGATAGTCAAGGTCAACTCCTTTCTGAATACAACTCAGGTGCCCTATTCAGGAAGGACTCAGGACGTTTTGAGTCTGGATTATGACGAAATATTGACGTCACAACAACGGCATTTTCAAATAATGCTAGATATAAAGTTGAGAATTTGCTATATTATCACATCACATCCACGGCATAGTCAAGTTCGACACCTTCCTGAATATGACTCCGTTTTAACATTGGAATACTCGGATTTTTTTAGGAAGTACCAACTTCAAGTTTCCCCTGTTCCCAAATACTTAAAATAAAGGGTGGCGGGCATGTGCAAATGACTTCAGCTGTCGGAGTCCTCGCCCAAATACCAAGCCAACTATCTATAGCCTCGCACCCTCCACCCTCTATCTCCCATTAGTGCCTAGATCATCATCAGTCTAAACTCTCAACGCCTCTCTCATCACTGTGCACTTTAACGTGTCACCCTCTTTACACCTTCTGCTGCCGTTTTTAATTGCTTTGGCACCCTTCTTAACCCACCAAACATCCAACCCCCCTGGTCTCGATCGAGCCTTTTCCATCCCCCAAATGGAATAAACTTTGATAATATTCGTACGACTGAGGAAACAGCTTGTTAGAACAGTCGTGTGGAGCGTGGCAGCCTATGAATCGGAAGCATCGACAATTGGAAAATCATATTATAAAAGATTGGATGCTTTCGAAACCTGGTGTTGAAGGAAGATGCTGAAGATCAAATGAACTGATAAAATAAGAAATGGAGAAGTATACATACGAGTAGAAGAGGAGAGGATCATATGGACCAATATACATAAAAGAAGAAACAGTTGTATTGGTTATATCCTAAGGCAAAATGGGTTTCTGAAGAATATAGTTGAAGGAAAAATAGATGCAAAAGTCACAAGAGGTAGGCAAAGGGATAAATTGTAAGACCAAATTAAGAAGAAATTAAAACAAGAAGAACTACCAGGGAGTAAGCGAACTATCATTAGATAGGGAAGGATGGAGGGCTGCAGTCAACCAATCTTAGCATCCCACGAGCAATGAATGAAGTACAGGGTAGATTGGTCCTCAGCGGAGAAAGTTGCCTATGTGAAAGGCATGGCAGAGTTGTGATATTTAGCGGTAGTCGGTGCCGACCCAAGGGGAGGGCAAAAGCCACAGGCGCACAGTGGTCGGAATGACCCGTTTTGCCGGACAAAATTCGATTCTGTGAAATGTCGCAGATCTTTTCAAAATCGATTGCAAGTTGAAGTAAAATATCAAGACTTATATAAACAATGAGGTTTTTCTCGCTCAGGTGATCATATCCACACATATGAGCGTTTATTTCAGAGATCTTTCGCTCGGCGCGTTTCCACCCGTTTTCAGCGTCAATTTTCGTAATTTCTCCTACAGGCCTCTATCGCTCCAAAGAGGCCGTGATTACTGTTTTTATTATGCCTTATGTCTCTTTTTCATATTTGACAGGAATTAATCGAGCAGATTTACCAAATAGTTATTCAGGGCAATAAATATTAAATAGCAGTAGAACATTTTTTATTAACATCTTTCATTTGACTTATCTTCTGTGCACTACAGTGCACTACTATCCGACCTTAATAAACTTGTTCAGGGTAGTGTTGGTAAAGTTATCAAAAAATATTTAGCTGCGTCTAGGTGCGATTCGCTGAGTAAGAGGAGAAAATGTAATAACGTGCCACGGCGCTGACCGCGTGCGACCCGCTGCGCCGCTCCACTGCTAGGGCCGGAGCTGCAGACTATGGTCACGCAGCAAACGAATGCTTGTTTACAAATGAGTCCACCACTAACAATGAAAGCAAGCCAGCTTCTTTCGACGTGATATGGACCAAAGCCTCTCCCTAGATATTTAGTCGGCTCTATGCTCTGCTACGGAGTTTGTCTATCAGTTGCTCTGTGAAAGCGCCCAATTTTGGGGGAACTTCGTTTAAATATAAATAAGCGTAAAAACTGTGAGGTTTTAACGTGTAAACCACCATTTACATCAAGCAATATCACATGGAAAACAGTTTGGAGTACTTCGACGTCTTGCAAGAAAAATGGTCCGGAGGCGACAAAAATGATCGCTCTCATCTCTTTCGAGTACGTGATAAGGTATGAGAAACTAATATTTTCTCTAGTAGTTCAAGCGATATATTTCCCTTTTTGACTTCAATATTGTATGAAATAGGTTACTAGAAACCAATTGTTCCATGGTTAATTTTAGGAAAAAAGGACTTAATGGAGAAGCAAGGGTAAAAGTTGCTAGAGTACGCAGACGTGTTGATGTAATTGTCACTCATGTTAGGGAAAGATGGCAAAAGAGTGGTAGAAAGCTACGAATGTTTTTGAGAAAAAATTCTGAATGGCTAAAAGGGGAACAGAGCTTTCTTTCCGATAGTGAAGGCTGCGATGTGACCATGCCCAGCTCCTCATGGGAGTTGAAATGTTAGTGGTCCTCTTTTAAACAGGGATAAGCTCTTTTGACTTCAAAATTCAAGTTCACCATGCATCTCTCGATACAGGAGTCGGTCGACCACGGCAAAAGCTTTGAAACTATCAAAGTGCGCTCAAAAAGGAGAAGGACTGAAGATTTAAGAGGAGCTTCTTCTGCACAGGAGCTAACATTTGCGTCTTCCACAACCTTGCGTGACGATGGGAAGGAAGCCGCTGCGGAAATAGTTGGCCAGTTGTTTGACAGTCCTAAAAGAGCATTGAGAATTAGAAAAGCGTGGACAACTGAAAAAGCAAGGGTTGCACAGCCGTGCTCCTACACCACTGACGAAGCTCTCAACTTGATGGTGCAAGCTAATTTATCAAAAACACAATACCTGTTGTTGAAGCGAGGAGCTAAAACAAGAAATATTGACATTTACCCCTCGTATGATCAGGTTCTTTTGGCTATGAAAAGATGTTACCCCGCGGATAATAGCATTACTGAGACTGAAACTACTGCCGAAGTGAAGCTGCAGGCCTTACTGGATCACACGTCGCAAAGATTAGTCCTCGTTCAAGAGCCTGTAATAGTCTCCCTGACAGAGTTTCAGATTAAAAGCCTCACCATCATGTCCAAGTATGGTCTGGATAGAAGCAGTGGACATTCTAACTACAAGCAATTGGCTCCGGACCCACTATTTACCGACAGTAGCCTGATGGCAACAACCATTGTGCCTTTGCAGCTTTATACATACGCCAACGAGACAAGCCGCCATAAAGTAATAGGCCTAGAATAAAATCCTAGGCCATAATCCACTCGATTCTGTCGGCCATTAAAAATACAATTTGCCAATGAAAGTACGGCAAAAGTTTTAGAAGAAAATGAGCTACTTGCTCATGAAATTAAATTACTCCATGCATCAAGGGTAATATGCAGCGATCTGCAGCTATCAATGAAGCATGAACTTCACCTCACCATGATTGATGGTAAAATTTTTAATGCTTTGACGTCCACTGCATCCTCACAAACTTGCAATATATGTGGTGCCAAGCCAACGCAAATGAACAACCTGACGGCTGTCTTCCAGAGGAGTGTCAACCAGAATGCATTACAGTATGGATTGTCAACCCTCCATGCATGGATAATAGTTTTCGAATCCCTCCTCCACATCGCTGATAAACTGGACATTGAGAAGTGGCGAACAACAACGGCTGATGACCGAACGAAGGTCGAGCAGAGGAAGAAAATGATTCATTCCAGATTTCGAGATATGATGGGACTAGTTTTGGACGTACCAAGACAAGGTGGGAGCGGATCAAGTAATGACGGAAACACCGCCCGTCGATTTTTTCAGAACCCTACCCTTTCCGCTGAAATTACAGTAGGTAAATTGTAATGGATGGACCTTAAGTCGTATGCCGAGGGAGTTATTTCTGTTCTTTTCAAATACACCGTGCACTTCCTTCTAGGTCTCGACGAAAACCTGATAAAAAGATTTTCAGTCATACTTAATGCCTTGAGCAGTGGGTATGAAATCAACGTATCAGTTTTCAAGGACTATAGTTTTCAAACTGCGCGGGAATTCGTTAATGTGTACCCCTGGTACAATATGCCCCCAAGTGTGCATAAGATATTGGTGCATGGTGCTATTATTATTTCGGCACTGCCGCTACCAATAGGATACTTTTCTGAGGCTCAAGAATCGCGGAGGAAGGACTTGAAAAGATATCGAGAGCACAACACTAGGAAAACATCACGAACAGCGACGAATGAAGATCTTCTGCATATGATGCTGCTATCGTCTGACCCCTTAATATCATCCTTAAGCTGTTTACGAAAGAAGAAAAGAGGCACCCTTTCATCTGAAGTGCTCTGTTTGTTAATGTCTCCCAGAAACGTAAACCTTCCAAATGAAGATGATGATTCTGACTCATCACGTTCGTCTTCACCATAACATTCCTTAAAGAGTACGTGCAGCCAGCTTTCATTAAGTTCTCTTTCTGCTTACGTTTTTCGTTTAAATTATGTTTCACTGTGTTTATGACATTACATTTAAATGTTTAAATCAGAGTACTTTATATTCATTGCTACTGTTGTTGTACTCTTGAATCTTTTTTAAAAATTCAATGTTTTCAAGAAAGGCCACTTGATATTTTTGTAAGTAGCGAGGCTGCATTAATAATTCTTTTATTGCTGTTTAGAAAACTTGTTAATTATTTTTGCTCTCAGTATTGTAATTCGAATATTTTAGGTAGTTATGCATTAAATAGGAAACGCATCAATACAAATATATTTTTGAGTCACATCAAGTACTCACAATGCCTTCCCGTGAATGAAAAAGTTTAACATTCGCGTATGAAGGATGTGAAAAAAAATTATTTCATGTCAAATGATCGCCTAACTTTCGTTTTTTATGTTATTTTGTTGCATGGTGCCATCCTTACGAAAAAAAAGTTGAAATAGTGGTTTTAAACTGACAATTATCTACCCTACGAATTTTGTCCGGCAAACGGGGTCTCTCCGACCACTGTGGCTAATCACCAGATGTGCTTTACAAAGCTAGTTCTCATTAATGAATGCTTGAGAAAGCTTTTACGATAGTCGCTCGACCTCGAGGTATTTACGTATTTCGCGATATTTTAATTGGCTACAGTACTTTTCTTTATAGTTTCTAAAGTAGTAACAGCAAACCTTCCTATGAAACTGATTTAATTATAGATGCCCTTGTGAATTACGTTTGATATCGATGTTATTAAAATATAAATACAAGAGTAAGTTACGAATCGATTGACGATGTTATTCTTTTTTTGGGTATAAAGCAACTAGGTAAAACTTTGTGTGTTTTGAAAATAATTCAGCCGCAAGATAAGACACTGCGTTTTTTTAGCCGTCGAAGAAGTGATGGTGAATTTGCATTTCCAGGTAAATTTTGCCTTTTGAGTTAAAATTCAAAATTGAGAGGAATGAACGGAAAATTCTCTCTATAAAGGTTGCATTTATGTATGTACAATCTGGGAAATATAAGACAAGCAACAACGGAAAACTAGCTGAGATATTAAGATCAACGAAATGGATGGTGATTGCTTCGTGAAAGTAATTATCGATGAACAATTAACACGCATGGCCGAATAAGCTAGTTCTTAGAATTAATTTTATGCCAGTATGTAAAGAAATTAAATTTTTTCTCTAGTACTATTTTTACAATACGATAATGTATTGATGCATACATATATACATTTTAGATATGGAGATACATCGGTATGCACCGATTCTTTAAATCTTCTCGTGATATTGTAGATAATAATGTCTTGATCGAAGAAGGTGTAGCAGATTTCATTCTGGATTACACTTTGGAATTTATAGTTTTTTTTATCGAAAAACATGACATAGAAAAACATGAATTGGAAATCGCGTCGACTGCAACACGTCTATGATGGCGTCGTGACTACGTCACATCTATATCACCGTAAGGCCAATGCAAGACGGTACCTAACCTATTGGTCGAAGGTTTGAAAGTTTAACCTCGCTATTTAATTATAATAGACGGAATATAAGTAGCGGAAAAAATCGTGTCTCAATAATACAAACTTCGGTCCATTAATGGTTAAGCAGCGTTGGTCTCCGCTCGTATTCAGGGAAACATTCAGCTCCCGTTGCGGCAGAGTAAATATTTTGCTTCCTAACCCAAGGTGGCAGGTTCGAGTCCCACCTGAATAGGTTTTTATCACCCAGGCATGAGTATTTCTGTACGTTCATTTTAGCATGTTAAATGAGATACGATGTAAAGAGCTTTAAAGCTGTAAAATGATGACTTTTGAGTAGTAAATGCCGCTGTCCCCCTGTCAACAACCGGCGGTAGGGCGAACTAAATGGCCTTTACCGTCGAAAAATGTTAAACAAAATTGGACTCTACTCATCAGAGTGTTTTGTGCAATGAATTGTCAGGTATTAGTACTGTGTCAGTTTTACTACACGCCTCCGGATCAAGGGCCTTAATTACGACGACCAGAAAAACTGTCGAGTCTCGACAATGACGGAATTTTGACGAAAAAACCTCAAAATTTTCATGACTTGCCATTTTGAAGTTGCAAACTTTTGACGAGGTTAAAACGTCACATCAACAACAAATTCGAGGTCAAGACCTATGTGAATAAGGCTTCAGAAGCGTTATTCAGTAAGGCCACGGAATTCTCGATCCTAGAAAAATACGAAATTTTGACGTCACAAGTTCGAAAATTTCAAATATGTATTGCCAATTTAAGATTGAGATAGTCAAGGTCAACTCCTTTCTGAATACAACTCAGGTGCCCTATTCAGGAAGGACTCAGGACGTTTTGAGTCTGGATTATGACGAAATATTGACGTCACAACAACGGCATTTTCAAATAATGCTAGATATAAAGTTGAGAATTTGCTATATTATCACATCACATCCACGGCATAGTCAAGTTCGACACCTTCCTGAATATGACTCCGTTTTAACATTGGAATACTCGGATTTTTTTAGGAAGTACCAACTTCAAGTTTCCCCTGTTCCCAAATACTTAAAATAAAGGGTGGCGGGCATGTGCAAATGACTTCAGCTGTCGGAGTCCTCGCCCAAATACCAAGCCAACTATCTATAGCCTCGCACCCTCCACCCTCTATCTCCCATTAGTGCCTAGATCATCATCAGTCTAAACTCTCAACGCCTCTCTCATCACTGTGCACTTTAACGTGTCACCCTCTTTACACCTTCTGCTGCCGTTTTTAATTGCTTTGGCACCCTTCTTAACCCACCAAACATCCAACCCCCCTGGTCTCGATCGAGCCTTTTCCATCCCCCAAATGGAATAAACTTTGATAATATTCGTACGACTGAGGAAACAGCTTGTTAGAACAGTCGTGTGGAGCGTGGCAGCCTATGAATCGGAAGCATCGACAATTGGAAAATCATATTATAAAAGATTGGATGCTTTCGAAACCTGGTGTTGAAGGAAGATGCTGAAGATCAAATGAACTGATAAAATAAGAAATGGAGAAGTATACATACGAGTAGAAGAGGAGAGGATCATATGGACCAATATACATAAAAGAAGAAACAGTTGTATTGGTTATATCCTAAGGCAAAATGGGTTTCTGAAGAATATAGTTGAAGGAAAAATAGATGCAAAAGTCACAAGAGGTAGGCAAAGGGATAAATTGTAAGACCAAATTAAGAAGAAATTAAAACAAGAAGAACTACCAGGGAGTAAGCGAACTATCATTAGATAGGGAAGGATGGAGGGCTGCAGTCAACCAATCTTAGCATCCCACGAGCAATGAATGAAGTACAGGGTAGATTGGTCCTCAGCGGAGAAAGTTGCCTATGTGAAAGGCATGGCAGAGTTGTGATATTTAGCGGTAGTCGGTGCCGACCCAAGGGGAGGGCAAAAGCCACAGGCGGTCGATCGTAGACGCGAACAGTCTGAGACTATGCATGTGAAAATTTAACAGAAAGTATTAGAATTACGACAGGTTAATAAATTTCTGTGCAAAACGACCGTCTTAAATGCATCGTGAAAGTTACTTTCTCTCAACACTAACTTTAATGAAAAGCACTAAGGAACATACGGACTAAAAACTTCCTTCGTTAGACTTCATGTCAGCGGTCCATTGAAAGGAACAATGTATGATAATACTAGTGCAAGGTAAGTCGTTGTTCATCATCAGGGTCGTACTCTGTCACGTAGTTTGAATTATATCAATGAAAAACTTTAACTTTTTGGTTCCACAATGATATTTTTA
The DNA here is from genome assembly GCA_963573305.1 of Pyrrhosoma nymphula. Classification (NCBI taxonomy): domain Eukaryota; kingdom Metazoa; phylum Arthropoda; class Insecta; order Odonata; family Coenagrionidae; genus Pyrrhosoma; species Pyrrhosoma nymphula. Next base: position 50,768,215 of record OY754339.1, on the reverse strand, counting down.
CTAGCACGACCCGGGTTTCGACGTACTATAACGTCATCTTCAGGTATGTTTGTCAGGTAGTTTGGATTATATTAAGTGCAAGCTAAGTACGGAGTGCGTCGTGAATTTGATACTTGTGTGGTACTTGGATACAATAGCAATGCGAGGAAGCATATTATGAGGGAAGAGAAAACAAAGTTACTGAAGGCCGTGACGAGAGGGAATTGCATGTTGGGTAAGCGGGGAACAGGAAGGAAGAAAATAGGGTTTTATGAACGGAATGAAGAGAGGAAGAAGGAATGCTTGGATGAAAAAAAACACTTTGAAGGCAGAATAGATATAGAATCTGCCCTTTTAAATGTCTAGAGGAATTTTATTATATTTCATTTAAATCTACCTTAACCGGTATGTTAACCTTTTAATAATTATTACTTTAAATGTAGCATATGATTCAAAAAGAAAAAGTTATAAATAGGTAAATTTATTTATGTCATAAAAACTACTATTTTATTACTCCATATTTAGTAATTACCAAACTTTGCGTGATGCATTATGCGTTCAGGAAGAGTATGCATACCTATAATTTAATTAATGACAGAATAAATCCCTGCGAAATGTATAACCATTGGAGACGTGTAAGTATAAACTGCCAATGGTCTCCTACTTACTATCATCCTGTGTGTAATAGCGTATCATCTAATAACTAAGTTACTAAATAATACTAAGTATAACTTAAAGCTACCATTGGAGTAGTTCGAAGAATTACCCTTGGTCTCCTCAGCAATTATAAGTGCGTAGTGTCAGATACAGAAAGTCAGCCGGTATACCCTGGGAAGCCTACTTATAGCTGTCATCTTCCTTGCTAAAAGCGCAAAGGATATGGTTAGGAATGAGTCGTTTATGAAAGAATGTGGGGTGGATGCTCCACTAATGGACATGTGTGAAGGGAGCGGAGTGAGCGGGCTTGGCCATGGCAAGAAGATGGATGAGAGTGGAATAACAAAGCAGATTTGTCATAGCAGAGGAGTGGAGACGGAGAATGCTAGTGTGGTGGAAAATGCTCTAAAGAGAAGGGACATAGGAGCCTTAAAGAACAGAAGGGCGTGTATGAATCAATGCATGAGTGAAACTAAAACAAAGAGGTGCGCAAGGGCCCGGCAGTTCGAAGGAAATTATTAAAACTGAAAATGAGCCTACAAGTCTATCACCTAGAGTTTAACTTTTTTTAACTGTGCTTACCAAGAAAAGGACCGGTGAGATGTATCTGAAGGTATCTTTCTGCTAAAATGATATGCGCCTTCGGATTTTTACGCGGCTAAGAACGGATGTCCGAGAGAAGAAAAAGAATGGTCAGTTTTCATCTCCACGTCCCACTAGCAAGTGGGAGGGAAACGATATACCTCCTTACTTCCCTCCCTCCTTTAGCAATTGAATGTTGTGCAGTCGAGAGGCATTTTGTAATACCTAAGGTCACTCACTTATTTTACTTGGATGATTTGAAACTATATGGTTCCAGCACGAAAAACCTACATGTTGCCGGGATACTAGAGAAATTCAGTGAGGCTATAGGGATGGAGTTCGGATTGGACAAGGGTGCATCCATCCACCTGGCATGAGGACAATTTTCGGAGACTAAGGAGGATACGCAACTCCTTGACAGGAGTGTCATTCGTCACCTCGAGGACGATGCATGCTACGAGTACCTCGGCGTTCCTCATCGCAGAACGCAGGAGGTCGCAGCGATGAAGGTAAGACTCACTGCCAAGTACAGCAAAGACACTCAAAAAAATGTGTATATATGTATACCTTTGGCTCCACAAAGTAGAACGTAAACGAGTTGAAAAACTTCGATAGGGGAACAAGTAATTGATGACCGTCTTCAGAAGTCTTCATTCGAAATATTCTGTCGCTATATCATAAGCCAAAGAGTTTTAACTCAAGTGTTGGCTGAGAGTCTGTACTTTTAAAGAGTACAGAGCTGATGATGCTGACCGGGATGGTATCCTGCAGAGTCTCCGGCGTTCAGCAATGACCTGCCCCATCCCCTCACCCTGACCACCCCCCCCCCCCAATCCTAGCCCTGATTCATGAAAATTAGGAGGGTTATGAATGCTCCACATTAGGAGCAGAGAGTGGGGGGATGAATGGGGGGAAAGAGAAAGAGAGCACTGGCTTCTTTTCGTATCTTAGATAAGTAACTGCCCACTGCAGTTTTATGAGGGCCCAGAAGCGTGAAAGCCTTTTAGGAGTCCACTTTCGGGTTACTTAAAGCTGTTGACGCGACCTCATAAAAATGTTTAGACTATGCGTTCCATTCTCTCTTCCAAAAGATAGCAACAACCCTTGAGGTCTCTCACGTCTTTGGTTGCGGTTTTGTATTCAAATGACGGACGAGGTTTGGGTGATCACGCAATGAGTGCAAGAGCACATTACACCTATAATATGTGAGAAATTTTATATTAATATTACACGAGATACAGCTACGTACTACACTGTGAGCCGCCGCAGAGGCGTGTGGCACGGAGTGTTGGGACACCAGCCATGAAAGGGGGGGAGAGAATAGTTAAAAGGAGGTAGGAAGGGACAGAGAGGGTATGTTAAAAGTTTGTCATAAGCTACCGTCACGCTGTTTTGGTTATATTCACTTATGTTGCGTGGAATGACAAAATTTTACACCTATCAGCTCGGCAGGGTATCTCTCTCATTTTGTCACTAGTTGTAGGGATATAGCGTGGGGTCAAAATAATATCCTCCGTGTCGTACTGAAACTTACCTTATCTGAATTTTTCAAGTAATCTAAGCCTAGCGTGTAGCCACCGAGTTACAAGGAGAAGATGGTAAACGAAGTTTTTCCTATGAACTCACCTCTTTTGTCTGTAAGAGTTCCCCCTCCTCCTTCTACCGAGTTGTGTTTTAAAAATACTGATCTTGCTTCCTCCCAGTAAGCTGGCATATATTCACCTTACTTCTCTCCCCAACCTCTTTCCTAATTCCCCCTCCTCTGGTTAAGGGTATAAATTTGTGAGACTGATGGCATCGTCGTTTAGTAACCTCTTGAAAATGACACTATTGAGTTTAAACCGTGTGGAAATTTACTGAGTTATTTCATTCCTAACTATGGCAAAATTCCACAAAGTGAGCCCGTCGACGATTAATTTTAATTTTAGCCTCCGAGTCTCTAACAGCTCCCAACGTAGTCCTTCCATGATCTGTTCTCTCTTTATGTTCGATGGTAGTATTTTTTAATGAAGCTTGTGATTTTCCTTTTTTTGTTCTATTATCTTCACGAATTTAATCTCATTGTGCAGGGTTCTAAATACCTGCGTCATTTTTGAGAGATGGAACATCAAGTCAAGCATTTGACAGTCCAACTTCCTTTCACTTTTTCATCGGAGAACCTTCCAACGCTTGATAAATCCTAGTTTCTTTATGGCAGCGCAGTAAATGCTTCGTATGTTTCTCCACGCTAGGTCTGCGCCCCAAGCCAAGGTGGTTCCCAGGCATTTGACGTTATCTGAGTCCTTAATATTTACCCATCCCACTTAATAACCGTTGGTGTGATTTCTAATCTAGCAATAAGAAGTGCACTGCAGTGTATTTACTAAGATTAAGTTCTGAGGCCCAGCTCAAGACACCACGAGCTTCCATTGTTGTGGTCCGTTGAGATAAAGTCTAAATCAGCACATAAAGTAGATTTCACAAGCTAGGTGCACTGCTATGCATATGTTCCAAACTTAACCGTGACTGTGACAAATTTAACCATGCCACATTAGGGGACAGCGAAATGCACTTTTTTTTCGGATCTCCGATGGGCGAGGTGAAAATTACGGGCGCCCAGTCTAGGAACATTAGACCGAAAGAATTTTTTCAATATTCCAAGTTTTTACCGCTCCGGATTTAGTTTGAAATTTCAGGCGTTTTCTGGTAGGCAACCCGCACAACACTAAACGTTTTTCCCCCTTTTTTTAGTTTTGTGAAGCCCTGCAGGTGACCATCCGGCTGCTGTGCCTGAAATAGGTATATAATAAAGTGATAAATGTGTCATTAGGTGAGTTGGTACTGGAGGAACTTGTGGTACAACCACCTCAACATGGTGAGTTCTGGGTCGTCCTACTAACGAGAGTAGGGCGGGAGAAGAGCTGTACCATAGAGTAAGTATACCAGAGGAATCACGGTATAGGCGGAAATGGTATCGAGAATTTTAATTCTCGAAGGGCTGATAGATGGCCCCGGAGTCGCCTTCGAGAGACGAGTCTCCTCGCTTCAAGGTCGTTTCTACCTCTCTCGCCTCTCCCCTAATATGCTTACTCTATGGCTGTACTCACGCTTTAAGAATACATGCTCGGAGATTGAGTTATAATGAGTCAAAAGATAATTCTTTGCCATATTTATTTACCTATTTCAGGCACAGCAGCCGGATGGTCACCTGCAGGCCTTCAAAAAAGCAACAAAAAAAACGGTAAAAAAACAGTTTAGTGTTTTGCGGGTTGCCTTGCAAAAACACCTGAAATTTCATGCTAAATCCGGAGAGGTGAAATATTGGAATATTGAAAACATTTTTTTTATCTAATTTTTCTATACTAGGTGCCAGTAATTTCCACCATACCCATCGGAGATCTGCAGAAAAAAGTGCATTTCGCTGTCCCCTATTAGACATGTCCATGATAATTAACGTTAAATGTTCCTCTTTACTACTAACTAAACTTCCAATGCAATGCACTATTTATATTAATAAAATGTCAACGTAAATCATGTGATACGTAAAAGGACACCATCAAGAAACCTATCGCATTTAATTTCCCTGTATTTGTTGTTAATGATCATAATAATGAGTGATTGATTGAATAATTAATGTAAAAAGGAGATGATACTTCACCTCGTTGGGCAACTATTCAATTTTCTGGCTTCATAGTCACAGAATAAATGTAACTCTTGCTACTGTGAATAAACGCATTAACTTTGAACAAACATATTATTAACAAACTCATATAGATTCAAATGAATTATGTTATGTAAAGTGCAAAAAGTAATTGAGAAAAATGTAAGCTGGGTTCTCACTTACGTTAGTCACGTTACAATTTGTCCTCCTGATATCAAAACGAAACACGTGTCCGTTAACGTTAGTATCACACTTAAGACCTTAATAGATATTTTTCTATTGAAGCATTTGCAAAAACTTATTAATATAATTTAACGAAGATTAAGTGGTAATGATAAACAAACGTAGAACTTAAAGTCGTAAAAAACACAATTCAAATTAAGTAACGTAACAATGAAATACACAATAAAATTGTGCATACATTACCATTGTTATTATGCGAAAAATAATATGGTGGTCTTACTCATATTTCACATTGCCACCAACACTACCAATTTTTTACACCCCAAAAACAAAATATCTGCCGCGTTTCATTTTTTTCGATTTTTGGGTTTTATCTCGATTCTCATGGATGTAACCACATGCTCGAATGGCATTAACATCCAACTCAAATCCGTCCACAAAAACTTATATGCACGTTCACGCACCGCGTTCCCCAATCCAATCCTTTAAAACTATGAGGATCTAGGGAGGAGCGGTTCAAAATGGTCGCTCTCCATCGGATTATTTTCTAGTTCCGGGAGTGGCTACTACGTAGCGTGTCGAACTTCCCACGTTTAGAGGCCCTCTATATTCCACCTGTATCTCCTAATAGAGGGCCTCTGCCCTTGCTTAGAGTCCTCTGTATGGCATTCTCATAACTACTCATTCACTAGGTGTTGATAGTCTCCTTCACTTTGTAATTATTAAATGGCAATCCAGAGTCTCTGCCCCTGTTGTGCCACCACGGGACATGTGCTACCCAATACCCATCAAGGTAACTTAAGGGGGCATTACATCATCAAACTGGAACCTGGAAACCGAAATATCCGCCATATTGCTTCCCAAAGTTCTTTTATTGCTTGCCTTTAGATAGCACAGACGAGTGGATGCATTAACGGATGTAGGTACAGCGAGAATATCTATCTTTTATTGATATTTTAAGGTAGGTAACTATTGAAACAAATATAAGATATTATGAGTTAAGGATTCTACTCGATTTCGCTATTGTTTTTCACTGGGAATACGGATTATTATTAATTTAAATAAATAAAATATCTTGATATATAATATGAAGAATTTATTTTCAAAAAGTAAATGCATGCTGATTTCAAGTGCGTTATCGATAGAAAACATCTTCAAGTTAAAAAATTAGTGCGTCAGCCCAATGGAACTAAGGTGTATCGGGGGAACAAAGATGGCGGACTGGCCACGCCCTCGTTAGAGCTTCAACCATTGGCCACCATAGCGAGCGCCCTCTCCATCCATCTCAATGGTGCTTCCTCATGTATTCCACCTGTATCTCAACGCTGCCGGTAAATATTTGCTATTTATACTGCTTATTAATTTCATTTCTCGACCTGCGCCATCCTTTGCAAAAACTACCCGAGACCCCCTAATGTCGTAATCATCATCCCTTGTGGTCGCGTCCACACATTCTTCCGGCTTCCGTGTTTCGTCGCGCCGCAATTAGTGGGCGCTGCCGCTGCCGGTGGCGTATAATAAGGACATATGAGATGAAGGGGAGTGAGCGGCATGTACACACAAGGAGAGTGAAACGCGGCCCGCGTATTTTTGAGCGGTGCCGCCAACCTGCGCGGCCATCGTTATATCGAGAGCGGTGAAGTCGCTCAAGCGAAAGAAACAAGTGAGGAGCGACACCCGCAAATGAACGGAACTGACCGCAGGGTCGAATGATTATCGTTGTCCCCCCCTTTGCTCGTCAAAAGTACTTCACTTTTGTTGCGTTTCGCCGCAGGTGAATCTTTTGCACATCAAAAGGCTGGACTGGGAACGAACTGACTAAAGGCGGTCTTTAAGGGCAGTTTCACCGAGATTTTTTGCTGGTCACGTTGGAGACCACATTCAAAATTCACTGAAAAATTTAGGCAGCAGTGAGAATGATGAAGTAGATTAAGCAATTTTAATGACGCTATAACATTGTTTTTTCGACTGAACTTCTTCGTAATTAACTAAATCCACCTCTTCATGAGACTTTAACATTTCTTTCACGTCGTATGCTCAGAACGCCTTCATAACTGAAAGTTTTTTTTGTACGATTTAATAACATTTATTTGAAAGGATGAGGGATAACATGAACTACACACAGTTCTATTTCTAACGATACCTGTGATTAAAAATCACTCATTTTTCAAACAAAGCTCCCCATGGCGTTCACAGCCGTACCAAATTCCACGGAAAATGGCTTATATTTTTTGCAAATAATTCGAAAAAGTGATATTTTGGTACCATTAAAAAGGTAAGATTGTTAACTATGTAAAAAGAGTAAAACATTGAATTATATAAATAATTACTGCAATCCTACTCAAGCTACCACAACTCTGGCCTCGGTGGTAGCGGGGTAAAATGCTCCCTGCTAATGCTGGGTTCGCGGGTTCGAGTCCCGCCTTGAAGGGATTATCACCTTCCAGGACATGGGTGTCTTCGTAATTTGTAATACTTTAATTGCAATAAAGGGCGTAATAGTCCTAAAATCACTCAAATTTAATAAAAGGCGGTATTATTATTATCAAATACTACTAGAATGGTTGCCGGCTTTGATGGCGTTTAAAAATTTAAGTAAAGCGTCAAGAATTTCGTTTCGAGATGCAATTTCCTTCTCTCATGGAGCTCCGCAATAATCCAGCTAGGCGATCTACCCGAAGGGATATTCTGTAACTTAACCACCGAACGCTTCAAGGGAATAAATCGGGATCAACGTGACGGGCGAGAGGAATATCCGAACCACCCTACTTTGTAACTTGCTAACGATACATTTTCCACTTTTTCCGCCCCGGATTTTATAAATCCAATCCATTTTAAACCAATCCTGTTCTTTTGACTCGGATTCAAAAATGAGAATAATAAACCATTGCACAAATCAGCACAACGATTCCAAAATCAATTCTGTGCTCACTGCAAAGGGAGGGAAATTGAGTGCATTCAGATCATGTCAATTCAGTGGTCTGTGCACTGTAAAAGATTTTAAGATTCCACAGGATTCATTGCAATACAACTGGCGTAATTGAAAATTCGACATCATAAGGTCATATTGCAATAAATTTTGCGAAATCCACAGCGTTTTCATTTGCTAAAATCATGAAGTAAGTATCATATGTAACATGCCTAAGATGGAACAGTTATTATATTACTGATTTAACTCACACGTCAACATACTTAATAATATCATTTACGATCATGCTGCATTGTGTGATGATTATCTTTCCCTCTTCATCACTTAAATTAAGTCTTTAGTCTCGCGAAATTTTCGGAATAACGATTTGGTTTGTATCACTTTAAAATTCCATCCAGTGATCCGTTCGCCAAAGAGGGTAATCATGATATTTCGCTCGTTTATCATCTATTGTCAGGAAAACCGTAGTGTCTCTAAAATATTTATTCGTGAATCGTTGCACAGCCATACTCTGGATCCAAGTTTTGTTGACCGGGACCTAAAGCTACAGACATGCCCAATGCGCAAATCAGATTCGATCACTGGAAACTCAGACCACTACCATTGTAATGATATTACTAATAGCGGTGCAGTAAAAAATAAAGTAGTGGCTTTTAAAAATTAATGACTTAGCATGCTACTATAATGCTTTTATGTAAATGAAATTTGATTTTTGTGCATAGTAAACCAGGGTTGGTATAAGATTCCCGAATTCAAATTCCCTGACTTTTCCTTGACTATTCCCTGACTTTTCCTTGACTATTCCCTGACTTTTCCCTGGCCAAAATCTTCATTTCCTTTGATTTTTTCACACTCTCCTTTCGATCATTACATAACATTTTTCAAACAAAAAGTCTAGATTCAGGGATGTGGACGTAGAACGTACCTAACCACAACATCACAGAAATGCTATACATGGCCACATTGTGCTCTCAGCCTCTCTTCGATAGCTTCACCCTCCAATTGGTTTTCTAGCAAAAGTTTGGTTTTCTTGGCTTTTAATTATTTAATTTCTTCCCCAATCATTCTTTCATCTTTCCTCTTCTGTACCTTTTCCTTGTCTTCTTTCGCTCTCTCCCTTTGGACCTCTTCATACCAGGGGCGGATTAAGGTCGTTGTTTTGAGGGCGGGGGCGGTTAACTACTTCCCGCGGCGCCTGGGGGGTATGAAATACATCTCAACTAAATGCAGGTCCTCGGAAAATTAAAAGAAATGAAGCGCTTGGAACGTAGTTTTGCTGTGGCTATATTAGATATAAGAGATCCGATAAATTTTTGAGTAAATCTATCTAATTAGTCAGGTCTAACGCATGAGATATATAAGACGACGAATAGCTGCACCTTCACTTCACCGACCAGAAGAAGCCGACTACAACGCCTACGAAACTGTCGTCCAAGGAAACAGACCAACGCGGTGCAAAACGCGGAAGACCTGTATCTTCCCATCCATCAACCCGTGGTAGCCTACACAAGGATTTCGAACTTCTTGAAAGAAATCTTCCTTCATGCCGTACAAAATGAAACTTGGTTGGAATGAAATAAAAATATTCGCACATATTCAGAAAATACTATTTTCCTATAATATTTTTATAATTTTTTATAATACCTAGCAACGAAAACGCAGTAATGCTCGGAAGTTAACGTCATTCGTCAAGGGCTCTTCCAATGATAATGCACCTTCGCGTCGTCCTGATGACCTCTGAATGGTATGTTCTGACGGCCAAGAAAAATCACATTTTTAAGTATCAGCTTCAGATTTTCTCTATTTTCCTTGATTTTCTCCCTTCTGTAGCCGTCCAGTTGGCTTGTGTTTTGATTTTCAGGTTTTTTGTATTTTTCCAGACCATTCAGGGTCAACTGGGCACTGCACCTTTGTGATAGACTGTGTGTTGGTGGTTTTCCAGATCATCTACTTTCCCTAACAGTTTTGAAAACTTTAACGGCTCTGTAACGAGGGATTTTAACTGAAAATTTGAACCGCAAGCTGCCGTTGATTGGGGGAAAAAAGAGCAATACCTACAAAAACGTCCATTCATTGAGGGAGAAACCACAAGCCAAGGGTACTTTTCAAGATGTTCTATCCTCACGTAACGACGCTCTTCCGCGGTTCCCTTCCTATGAGTTGAAAAGAGATACTTTTAGTGGCTTGTGGATGTCCAAGGGATTTCCAAAAGTTCTGCTATTTTCCTATCATCAGATCTTTCCTTTCCTGGTACAATGAAGAGACCTACGTCACAGTTGAAATTTTCAGCCAAAGGAAGTGAAGAAATTGTAGCTTCAGTCGAGGTTTCGTGGCTGCGTTTAGGGGATCGTAAAAGGACCATGGACTCAGCTTGAGTCTCATTGTCAGTTGTGCAGAATGAAGACATGGTGTTAGCAAATTGTGTATTTCCTCCTGCTGCTTCTGGCGTCTTTTGCTTTTGGACGCGAGAGAAAAAGCTTTGAAGGTCCGCAGAGGCACTATTAGTTTTTCGCTTCGTACCAGGCCTATTAGAAGAAGACGCCTGTAAACAAAAGTAAACCTTAGCTGTTCCTTCTGCGACGAGTTGCAAAAAACATATAAGCATATCTTTTTCTCACCTTATAGCGTAATACTTGAAAATTATTTTGCTTTACTTAGAGAGTCCTCAATTTTACTGCTATCAATAGGAGAAGGGACAAAACTACGGTGGGTGGACCTCTTACAGCATTTCTATGATAATACAATGAAAATGATGGTCCATTAAATAGGTGGGTGTTCAATTCCTTGATCAAAAAGCAGATAAATAGCAATGGAGACTATTGTGGACCCGAGCTTGAATCCGGCCGTCCGACCCTAATGGCGAGCGCGAGAAAGCACAAATAAGTTATGTCGTTGTAATTAACCGACTGAACTTACTATCTCTGGCTGAAAGGTTTATCTGCACGTCAGGTATATCACAGAATGAAGGAAAAAGGACGCAGGGTCGTAAACATGTGAAGAACTCTTGAACTTGTCACTCACTACAACTGAAAAAATACACTCGCTAGAGCCGGGCAACTGACATGTCACGACGAGCACGAGAGCGGAGGGTGTCGCATAGTAGGTAATGCTGCAACTTCATGAAGGAGGGCGTGGAGACTGTATTCCTTACGCACTACGGCTTAACTGCCCAAACTCGCGGCACTATTCTCTGCATACATAGTAAATAGGTGTATATAGGTCTGCATACATAGTATAATATCTTATAACTATTCCGTTAAGGCACCAAAGCTTTCACAACACTGTTCATCAAAAGGCCTACAAAAGTACAATTGCGAAAATCGAGGATACTGTGTCTGTTTAGACAAGTGGCTTTTAGATATTTTCCAATTAACTTTAAACATTGTGTATTGAGCTGGTGAAAAAAAAACTTGCATTGGAGAACCACCTTAATGATTACCATCTTTTCTATTTTCCCGGGAATTACGGGAGGGGCGGCCGCCCCCCCCCCCCCCCGCCCCCTCCCCCGCCCTAATCCGCCCCTGCTTCTTACTCTGTGCGCGCATGTCGCACTCTTGAAATCATTTTGTCACTAATTTCCAGATTAAGAATTCTCCGGCCAAATTCACGGCGTCGTACACCTGCCTTTGCGCAACCAGTGACTGTGGGAGTTAGTTTTCAATAATAACATCTTTGTTTATGGCATATCCTCTCTCTACAAAGACATTTCCATGGCTCAATATAAAAACCATGTGGATCAAATCTACAATTAATCCGGAGCACTTCTGCGACATTAAAATGCGCCTCCAAACGTGATTAAGACAGGTGTGGTCTCGGTCATATTCTTTCAAGCACACAGAGACAGCAGGTTTGTTAATTAAATTCTTGAACTCAGCTTCTAGCGAGTCGAATATTAAAGCAGAGAACCACTGCCATAGCTGCAGCAATGAGAGGCAGTTACGGAAGCGAGCAAGAGCTGCATCTTCGGATTTCACAATCAACTCCAGATCACAAAAAGTGGTAGCCTAGCAAATCCTGTACTGAAGTGAATGCTTTTAAAAAATGCTAGCGATGGCTAGCAACGATCCTCAGCGCGGCGGAAAAACGGACTAGTTCGGCGCCCGGCTGACCCAGGCCAGCCAACAGCGCGGCGGTTCTTTTGAATCGCGTGACATGGCTTCATTCTCCCTGACCCCATGGACGATATTCCCTGACTTTTCCCTGATTTCCCTGACCTGTAAAAACCCTATAAACACTAAACCTTGCTACAAAACGTCATAATATTTTCATCGCTTATTTTCAGTTTACTATTTAACTTGGAGTACGTCCAAATTATTACTGACACCAGCTGAGAAATTACATACAAAAGTAAGAACATAGTAACACATCAAATTCAACAATAATGGGCCGCGATATGTCACGTTAATTGAGATTCCTCATTACACAACTACTAAACACTGGGGTCAATACTCTTCGACTGAATTGTTCACAACCTATACAAAATATTCTTCAAATATCTTTGACTATCAATATGTGAAAACAAGCGATATAATATAAATGCACTATTCATTCCTCCGGTGCAAATCACCCCTGCCGTCGACGCACCAATTAACCTAATTGTACTTCTACTACTCATTCCTCTTTCTTAACTATTTAATTCCACTATCAGCTGCCAAAAACTAGCAAAAGTTTAGCGATATCGCTTAGTATGGAAGGCTCGGACTGTGTTATTCCCTGAGGCTATCTCCCTCGACTCGAGCTGCGAATACCAAGTTTTAGTTCCGTTCTACACCACACTTAGACCGGACTAAGATAAACCTCTTAACCCCAGCCTTAACATGAATCTGTGAGTCAATCTATGAATACGGCTACTAGAGTTGACAGGAAAGTCAAAATTAAGAGACATTCACTGACGCACGGATAAGTGCAAAATTTCCTACTTCTCGCGCATCAGAAATGACTGCTGCAACAGAGGGAGACACTGCGAGAACATTCAAGTCAGTTTTTGTTCTTGGATTCTTCCCATTCTCATTCCCGAATACATCACTTTCATGGCTGGTGCCCCAGCACCTCTTGTCATACACCCCTGCGGAGGCTCGCAGGTTAGTGTAGTGGTAGCGAAACAGCGGTAGTTGCGCTGAAGGCCCTTTTCAGTGGACGAGTCCATTCCGTACGAGCTGGCTCAGAAAGGAGTAAAGCCACAAATCTCCATTGCTCACTTCGTAATGATAAATATATTTTCAAATCAACTTCCTATACTTATATAGCTCGTAATTAAATTGCGTAGAAAATCTTCTCCGATGAGTTGATAACACTCTCAGCATATTTTGACGAAGCTTCGTTTTTCATCGTAGATGTTGCCGTGAAATGCACTGCTGACACTTTCTCGACCTCTGGAGTGAGATGCAGTTTTATTTTCAGCGTAGACTACAGTGTGCTGTCCTCTCCCTTCTGACCTTCAGTCGACCCCTTCTACTCAATCCAACCTCCATGAGGTCACGCCTCGCGCAAGCGACTGCCAAGATATTTTTCTACCTCTATACTGGGCTTTGGCATTGTTTTTATTTGTCATTATTTAAATTTATAAGGTTGTGACGCCAAAATACTTCGTTGTGGAGGGCTCAAATTTGTTGAGACTATTTGAAATAAATTTTAATGAATTTGACCTCATTATAAAGAAAAATATTTCTCCTTTCCAATGACAACAAAATAAAGGCCACTTACCGTATTAATTTTTGAAAGATCTGCCCGGAAGAACCAGCCATTATCTACGGGTAATGGTACGGTTATGAACTCAACGAAGACAACTTTAAAAAAGAGTAATTTCTAACGCATACTTATACCTCGTAAGAAATAAAAAAGTTTGTAGTATGTACACTCTCATCTGTAATTTTTACAAAATCGCAAAAATGTCATCCCTTTTGAAGGCGTCGTCGGCGCACGGCTGGTACAAAATGAGACAAGTTGGAACATAATCCATGTTTATTTAGTTAAATACAGTTGATTTCAGTAATTTAAAACAAATTTTTTCCGTGATACAATATTTACTTCATACTGCTGCATGTACATATTTAAAAATAAATTTTGAGTATGGTCTCTACTATGACTAGGGAAACATTTCGCTCAAACCAGCTTCAAGATTGATCCCTTGAACGTCGGTGGGAGGAGTAAAGAAGAGGAGTAGGGGATGGGAAGGAGGGTGAGTAGAATTATTTCAGAGTGGAATGGAGAGAAGCGTTGAAAGTGAGGAGGCCTTCGTTTGAAAAAGACGAGGCATTTGTATCACACGAGACCTTTCAGTGGGTGAGAAGAAATAATAAGTGCACGAGGTAGTGTGGCCGCATATAAAAATGATACAAATCACTTTGTCCCCAAAACCCTCATCTTTCTCTGCTAAGACTCATCGCACCCAAAAATTATTTTCTCATTGTATGATTTGAGTAAATCAATTTTGAGAAAATTTACATACATATCCATCATATCATTCCCTTTCGGGATAGGCAAATTCGAATAATGTAGTTATTGCCGTTGCTTCTTGAAAAATTTCTCCCTTCTAAGGTGGCTGGAGCTGTAATCGTGAGTCATTGAGTCATTTATTTAATGAATTTGAAAGGAATTCCAAAAAGACATTCTTGGACCACATTTCATTTAAGTACATCTGTTTTTACGGTGGAAATCGCCATGCATGCGGTAGTGAAAATAATGCAAGAATTATATTTTAAATTTTCACAGCAAAGCAGAATTCGAAATTAAAGTGAAAACCAAATCCAAATAAACTTTTTTTACTCGGCATAATACCTAGATATTTGTTAGTTACCATTGTGATAATATGAAACGTGTTATTTCGCGCTAAGGAGAAAATCTGCAGATACGTTATCGAATTTTTTCAAAATATAAGTCGTAAGGCTATGTGTTAAAATAACATTGAATTGCCGAGCAAAAAAATAAAATGCAGTTATCAATTTATATTACTAATAAGGACACGCATGCAAAGTTTCACGCAATTTTGTTCGTAAACAAAAATCCACCACCTCAATAATTTCCTCCTTGATGCTCTATCCTTACAAATCACTTTGCTTGTCTTACACTCATGCTATGCTTCATAAACGTTCTCCAATTCTTAATATTCCTTATTTTCCTCCTATTTTGAATCTTATCCAGCACATTCACCCATGACTTTCGCGGTCTACCTCTTCCTCTCACACCATTCACTCCACTATGTGTTACGTTGTTTCTCTCTGTTTCGTTATTCATCCCTCTCTTCCCTTCTCTCGACATGGCACCAAACCAACGATGCACACTGCTTTCATATTTGTCCATTACTGGAGCATCCAACCCACATCCTTTCATCACCCTCTCATTCATTACCTTATCCATCCTACTTTTCCCACAAACACTTTTCAGGCATCCCATTCCCCAACTGCATTTGCCAACTCTTATGTTTATCCTGACATACCCAAGTTTCGATGCCACAAAATAACGTTTGGTGGAGAGCACTTTTGCGCAGTGAGATTTTCGCTTCCCTAGACAAACATTCATTCCTAGATATGTTCCACATACTACCTATAACTTTCCTACCGGCATTCGCAAGCCTGATAATCGCTTCATCTATCACATTCTATCTTTCACAAAATTTCGGCGAAGGTACACAAAATCGCCTTATTGTTCACTTACATCATCATTTACCTTCATTATGCAATATTTCTTATCACTCTCCCTAACAAAAACTACTAATTTGCTATTTTACGCATTTGTCCTCAAATGCATTCTCCTCGTTGCTTCATAGAAGTTATCTAGGAGCCCCTGTGATTCCTGTGGACTCTCAAACAGCAACACAGACAGAATCAATGATGAAAGATAAGAAAATGCAATGAAGGAATAAGAAAATGTAATTCAATGAATGCACTGGAATGTTTTTATGTCAGAGAGAAAACGATGCAACAAAAATCATAAAAGATAACAAACGGAGCGTTTTCCAACTGGATGTGAAAAAACGCCATTCGAGTGTGGAAACAGATATTAAATTAAACTGCAAGAGTTTTACTGTCCACTCATATTTAATGTATATTAACACACAACACGTGTTTCAACGCTTAGGGCGTCACATAGTGTATACCTGATGACGACGCCCTATGCGTTGAAACACGTGTTGTGTATTATGATACATAAAATATAACTGGGCAGAACAACTCCTGCAGTTAAATTTAATCCCTGAAATGCTGTTCCACCACGTAAAGCCAGATATGGTCGAATTCATGTGGTAACGGGTGTAATTAGTCCAAAATAAAATCGTGGGAAATGTTGACTAGCGAATAATTAAAATATTTACTGATATATTTAGTTTGTTAAATGTTTGTTTGAAAAATGTTACAATACGGTTCGAAAGACTTGCGAGTTGCACACTTGGTTAACTGTAGGGTCATTCCATTTCAAATGATCCAATGATGGTTTCATGACCATTTTTGAAAAAACCCATTTTTCACAAATAGCTACACGTATTGGCAGTTGAATGCAAAGATCTTTAAAAAATTATTCTTCCTCGTTATCCCGTGGCAGCCATTTTTCCAAGATGGCGCATGCGAATATTTGAGAATTTTTATGTTTATTCAATTTGAAGGAGGGGGTTTGGGGGAGTGTGGTGGCCTAGTGGGTAGAGTGCTTGGCTACTGATCGAAGGGTCCCGGGTTCAAATCCGGGTGAAGCCTTTGGACGCCCCCGAACAGAAAATTCTCAGAGTGCGAGGTGGCCCAGGGAAAGGAATTGGCCCCCCTACCCTGAATGTGTGAAATTCACACGCCTGTGGCTTGTGAGGTCCGGAATGAGCTCTACCCTCAACTATCCAAACCAACCTTCGGGTTCAATCACTAAGAGAGATTCAATTTGAAAGTTTTTGTGCTGGAAATATAAAGTAGAAGAGCAATTTTGTTAAGCTTTATGTAGCCCTAACCCTTGGCACTAACCCTTTTTCTTAAAGGAGGTAACTAAATTGGCTTCGCGCATTAAATCAGATATTTTCGGAATTCGTTATTTTTAGTAGATTCAAAAACACTCAAATTCTTTCACCTCCCAGCTTCGTAGTCTTTCAGATTTATGGAAGTAAAAATATGTTGCATTCAAGTTCAATGTCAACAACAAATGAATGGAAAATAAAATACATAAAAGGAAATATTTTCCATTGTGTTAAAACATTTAGGGTTTCAATAACTCTCCTGTAAAAATTAGTTCTTGTTATCCAAAATCCAATTTAGGATTGAGTAAAAACTCAAAATTCTCAAAAATTCGCAAGCACCATTTTGGAAAACTGGCTGCCGCGAGGAAACGAGGCGGGATAAAAATTTTTAAATCGTTGCATTTGGCTTTCAATACGTGCGTGCGTGCCATGTGCGTGCGAAAAAGAGATTTTTTTCAGAAATGGTAATGCAACCAATTTTTTTTAATCATTTCAAATGGAATGAACCTGTATGAAGAGTAATCGCGGCCGACAAACTTACAAACAATGAGGTACTATCACTCACTGAATGAAATGCAGGGCTCCAAAATGGCAGGAAACAATTAGAAGAATGGTTGTCACAAGAAAAGAACCAAAACCCTCGTCCCCGCAGAGTCTAACGAAGCATTGAACATACTCTTTGTCTACCATGAGTATCGTGCAAGTGGCGGCCTCGTGCGGCAATGTGGATACTAAAAACAACGATCCTTTTAACGCGACTATAAATTTAACACATACGCTTCAGCGTCAAACCATATCAAGTGGACCAAAAAACAATTTATAGGTAGCTCGAGCAATTAAGGAAAAAATTATATTTTGAGAGTTGATAGCCTTATATCTTGACAGGGACAACCACATTTATTTCACTTTTTCTGTTTCGAATTTGGTGGCCATTTTTCAATCTCGGTGCCGAGCATTTTCTATATTTGCAAGCATTGACGTTATTTTATTTTTCTCAGCTGAGGTTAACTCTAAGATCAATGAAGCATAAACTATTTGTTTTTTATTTATGTATCAACAATTTCATGTATCTAACAACCCGAAATTACCTATTTTTTGTGTAAAGTTTTACACAAAAGTGCACATAGCTTCAGCCAACTCAAAGTCTTTGAGTTTAATTTGAGACCCCTCCTGACCACCCTGAGAGATTGGAACCCGCGTCATCATCACCGCTGGGATTAAAGCCGAGGCAACGGGGAAGGTCACCACGTGAGTGGAAGGAGAGGCCCCCCTCCACCGTTTCTTAGCCAGACTGACATTTCGGGAAGGGTTTGGGAGGAGGGAGAGGCTGCCAGATTGAGCGTGAATGTCACAAAGCACCCCCTGCCAACTCCCCTCCTTTATACAGCAACCTCCCCCGCGCACCACTACCACACACACACACACACATTAACGACGAATAGCGGCCGAGAGAGAATCGAAGAACCCTCTTGAGGACCTTTTCTGTTAAAGGGCGCCGCACCCTTTTAAACCCCTTCAAAGCAGGAAGGCAAAAGTGCTGGTGCAGGTAAGCCTAGCACACGTCAAGGAAAACCCTGCCTTTGGAAATACCATTTTCATGAGACAAATAAATTCGGCCGAATTTGAATTACATTTCTCAAAATGATTACGATATTTAACAAAATTAATCTTCTATAATTCAACATATGGTCATAGGGTGTTAAGAGGCTCCTTAGAGTAATATGTAGTAGTAATTTGTCTTAACGTGGTTCAACGGCTAAAGTCTTTTCGCATATACCCTAGATTCCCACTAATCCGAGCTGATTAGGACCGGACACAGATCGGATTGCGAAATTTCCGCATTAATTACTTTGCGAAATTTTCGGATTAATTAATTCGAAAAATTGCATTAATACATTAAAAATCCATTCAAATCACTTGATTTCATGTATTGATACAATATTGTATGAATTTCTGTACTTTTTACAGTAGTTTATAACGCATTCGTCAATAATTACAGTAAATTAAAATATGTATTGTACAATAAATCTGTATCTGTTGAGTAAATTATCTGAACTACAGTAGTTTTTACCATACTGTTGTAAAAGTTTCCATTTATCCCTAAAAGTCAGCCAAAAGTTATTTAAAAATTTTTTTAATGTTCCAAAAACTTTATTCGGATCAACAGAACTTTCAGATGATCGGTTTTCGGATTAGCGGAACTGTAATATACGGTCTACCACGTGCCGACAGGGGCAATAGCACTCAGATGAATATGAGGATCACCCCTCCAAAGTCGAGCCGATTCCAACGATACTAAACTTCAGTTACTGATCGGAAACCGGTGTTTCCATCGTAGCAGGTCGATGCCTTGGAAATGAAGTAATGCCTTGGTACATAAGCTTATATTCTTACGCCACGTCTGTGACTTGGAAATTTTGTATTAAATAAAAATAAATTTACATAATGATAAAGTTAGCTATGAAATTATTACAAAGACCAAATAAAATTTTGCCCTTTTCGTATAAGTATAATGAAAACAATTTATTGCAATTTTTTAAATGGCGATCTTGAAAAAACTGTAAACAAAAACAAAGGGTGCTGTCCAACCACGAGAAGACCTCAAGGCCACATTCAATGCGGAGCACGTCTATTGACGTGCTCTGCATTGAATGTGTTAAGTACTTGATTAGTGCACAAGGCTAGAAGTGTGAATATTTTGGGTTATAACATTCTCAACCCTCTCTCATCCAAGTAACCTCATCCCATAAGTAGGTATATACAGGATGGCAAAAAATATCCGCTCCTAAATAAATTTATTCCCTGACTCTGTTATGACTTTCCATTACTAAAAATACCTAAGCTAGAAGGATATAGCATTGGCTATTTTCAGTTACTTAGTACTTGACTATAGTACACTGTCCACCACACTCTCCGTTCTCCTCCATAACCAAATCCCAAATGCCTCCCATTGAATCTCATCCTCTTTTCTCTGAGTACAGATCTTTTCTCTACGATGCCACACTCTATATTAAATTCCTCATCACTAACTAAATATATGTACCTACTGAAGATATCTGTCAAATGTTTGCCCATTACAGAAATCCTCCTTTGCTAGAATAGTTTTCTGATATACAGTACAGGATCTCAAACCTTGAAAACTTGGGACTGAATGATTTCTGGATATTGGGTCCTCATCAGGAGAAATTGTAGCACAAGACATTTTATTGAAAAATTCATGTTTCTATGTATCATGTCACTTATATTTCTTCTGCAGAAAAAAATTTTATCCAATCCTTCAAAATCTTCTACCAAACTATTTGTATATATTTGCACCTCCCCTTCCTTTTTTATGCTGTATTACTTCTCTGTCCAAGATCTCATCACTTAAGTTTTTATATGCTTGATCGTCATTCCATATTTCTTGGACTAATATCTGCAATTCTCTGGATGACTGGCTCATTAGTATCTGGTCATCAATAGATTTAACTTACTTAAACAGCTATCCTGCTTTTATTTCTATATCTAGCCTTTACCATACCCTTCTTATCATTTCCATTGGATAACTGTTATAAAGTAAGAGTTAAAGAGGCAGCAATTAGTAACCTTGTCTCTTCCTCTGCTCTGAAACTGTCCCCTGGACATATCTTCCACCCTTACACCATCTAATTGTGAGTTAAAGTTTTGACAGAGTTTCCTACTTCTCTAATCTACTCCTATATTTGATAAATATATTCATTTTATCAAGTCTTCATCATGGTCAAACCTACCCTTTCAGAGTCCAAACAGACTTGAGCCTAAAAAGTCCTTAGCCCTGTTTGCCAACCTTTCCCTGATGACTCTCACCTAACAATCTTAGAGTGGGAAGGCAGAAAAAGTGTAAGAAAGATGTTACTTTGCTTTGATTAGGCCACACCTCGAATACATCTTGGGCATTTGGGACCTTGGATGAAAAGATATAATTCACAAAGTAAATAAAATACAAAGGTAAGCCACACGCTGCATAAAAATTTGCTATAAGCAAACAAAGTTTTACACAACTTCTGGAAAAGTGAGTTGGAAGCGTACAGAGACTCAAAGGCTACACGCTCGACTAAGATTATGTACATGAAAAATTTAGATCAGGAAAATTTCAGTACAACACGAAAGATATTATTTTGACCCCACACTATATCTCTCAAACTGATAGATGCAACTAAATAAAAGACATACTACGCTGAACTGATAGGTACAATAATTCATTCTTTCCCTGCACCATTAATGATTGTAAGAAAAACAGCATGATGAAAACATAAGTAAGTCCTCACACCCCCTGCCACATGCCTCGACAGCAGCTCACATGGTAGTAATTAAATGTAAATGAACCTACCCCCTTTGCCAAAGGTGAAATTTAACCTACCGTTTCATTTTCTTTGCATTCTAACACTTACTCTTATTCTGAATAGGGATGAAATTGTTTTTACTTGATCCACTGCCCAAACTCCTTCCTCCTACATCTGGTGAATCAAAACAAAAAACCAATTTAATTTTCTCTGATTCTTTAACAACTCTGATGGAATTTTGTCTATGCCCTCGTGTTTTCTATCCATTATTTCTTGCAGTACTTTCTCTATTCACCTGTCTAGAATTCTTGGAAGTCACCTTAACACATTCAATGCGGGTCCCAAAATTAAGGGAGACCCTAGAAACGGAACCCATTTTCTAGAGGGCCTAAAGTTAAAGGACCAGGTTGATTGGCATGTTCCTGTAGATTGGCCAATATGGGACTGTGTCAATAGACGTGCTCCGCACTAAATGTGTTAATCATATAGTTCTGCCCTATATTCTTTTGAAATTGTAATTGGACAAAATCCATTTGAAACAAATTGTCATAGTTAGGGTTATCATACGTCCTCTTTTTCAGGTAAAAAAATGGCCAGGCAGATTTTATGAATATTTATGAAATGTCCTCTTTTTTGGGTCTGAATAAAAATGCTCGTTTTAAACACTGTGTTAAGCCTTTGCGGTGACGGTGCGGTGGGGCTCTAAGATGACAACACAAGAGAGCAGAGAAGACTTCAAAGAAGTCACTTTGGCAAACAGCATCTAGTTATCATCTAGTTCCCTTGTATCCTCCTAAATTGCCACAGGAATTAGGAAGCCTGGGTAGCGTAGAGTCTGCACATTGGCCCAGCAAGCCAAAGGTCCATGTTTTGATTCCAATTTTTTGGTCATGGCAATTTCTATGTATTTCGTCACCGTATTTGTGGCAGGCACAAAAAAAATTCAAGATTATAGTTTGTTCACTCTTTGATGTCAGTTTTCAACAATAGTACATTAAACTTATGGAAATAATCAAATTCTGTTGCTGAAACAGTTTCTATTTTGGAATCCAATTAAGAGACTCTTGAGGTAAGATACAAGAAGAATTTTATGTCCTTAAAAATAAAGGAAATAACTACATAAAAAATAGAGGAAGGTTACTCGCAGGAGTGTGATAGCTTTGGTGAGGAGATGACAGCTGTGTGTAGAACTGCTAGTGAGTATCCTAAGAAGTTGTTGGCTCAATTTTCAAATGGTTGCAACTTTCAAGAACCCCAAAATGGGAGGATGTTGAGAACTTCACCACATATCTTGATGAAAAAACAAATGTTAGACTACTTGAACGTCACAAAATGTTTTGATCAATTTTGTAGTTTCACATAATGTTTTAAAGAACTATGAAAGAAAAGAAAATCAACCTGTAGCTGAAATGTGGTGTGCATATTTCAGTCAGTCATCTCATGATGTGTATCATTCTGAACTGCTAAAAATTGCTGAGTTCTTTTATCTATTCCTACCTAGTCATAATGCTGATATAGAATGCATTTTCCTTCTCGTAAATGCACAGTGGACCAAAGACAGGAACAGATTTAAGATAGAAAACATGTAGTGTGAGTGCAGAACAATTTTAAGCACTTAGGCTGCTTTTAGCTTTTATGAATACTTTCTGGGAAACAGAAAACTGCAGAGGTTTCTTCATCCCCAAAATATTCATGGCATAAAGGTGAATGAGACAGTGATGAGATACGTGAATGTAATGATTATGATAAAAATGGTGGGAAAAATAACTAAATAAGAAGTGTCCTCTTTTGTTATAGGAAGTATTCTTTTCTTCATGATGGACCTATGGTAACCCTAGTCATAGCACCATTCTATGTCACTTGTGCTGCCTTTATGTTGCTCATTGGTTTTTTGTTTTGTACTTCCAGTCTATTTTTTTTCTTTCTTACTTCCGTGTAACATATGGCTATGTTGAGATTTGGTATTAAAATAAGTGTGTTGTAATCCACACTTTATTGCCCGATCTTGATAAATTCTTAACATTCCCACCCTATCCTGAATCATTTCAGGTTTAAATTATAGAGCACCTGTCTGTTCCCTTATTTTACAGTCCTGTTTCCCTCTCCTACCTCCTAATAACACCTTGACCTTGGCATTTAACTCTCCATCACTTGCATGGCACAGGTTTGCAGTTAACTTGATTTTTTAATAATTCTGCTGGTGATTTGAAAAATGTTGATAATTGTCAGTTCTATTGTCTGCCAACCATAGTGGCATCCAAGCAAGGAAATTGTGAAATATTCTGCTAAGCATGAATTTTTGGCCAGCGAGGTCAACAATAATCGACTGTTTTATGTTAGTGTAAGATTGTGCTCTGGACAGTATTTATTCATCAAATTTTACTGTTATTAATAACTATTTTCCCATATATTAGAATTGCCTACTATTTAATGTGAGCATTATTTGTTCTTTGTATATCTAAGTATTACTTATAGCACCGCATATTCAGGTTTCACTCAATTTTATCATGTAATGGATTGTTACCACTTAGATGTTCTTGCCTGTTCTTAATTGTATGATTTACCCTAGATGATGTGAACTGATGATGATGCTTGCAGTATACTGAATGAACAATTAGTTATATATTTATAGTTTTCGTATTCCATAGTCACTATCTAGTATTTTAAACATGACAAAATTGATTTTTTACACATTTTATCTAAAATCAACAAAACTTTTCAAAAGAAAGAAAGGAGTTTGTTTGTGCTCCATGCTGCTAATAATGCGCTGAAAGGTCATCTCTCTATCATTTCTTGTTATTCGCAGCTTCTTTATCTCCAATCATGTCTCCCACTGATTCTTCTGCAGCTTTTTAAGCCCCAGTTTTCCATTTTTCCATCTGTCATCAATTGTTCTCACCTCTTCATTTTTGCTTGTATTTGCAAGTGCTAAGCTGAGTATATTGTCTAAAAAGTCTTTTTTTGCTTACTAGAGAAACAAATTTTATGAAGCTGAATTTCGAGTCATAAATGATGAATAGAAAGGAACTTGTTACTGCCTGTAAATGTCTATTTTATTTTTGTGCCTTTTTCAGCATATATTTCCTATTTTAGGGCCTTAAATGGCAAAAAAGTTGATAATAGCTCGATAGGGAGAGCAAATCAAAACATTTTCTCTCTTGACTCAAATACTTCCACCCACCCCCTCCTCTGCCTCTCCACCTAGACAGAGCTGGTCTCACCACTACGCTGAATCTTCTGGTGCCACCCAAAGGACCCCTAGCCTTGCCCAAACATAACCCTTCACACCACACCTGACCCAGTGCAGGAATCAGACATCTTGAACTTATCCTCCTCCACCCTCAGTGAAAATGACATCTTTGTTTTGAGTAAAGGGCTCACTTTTTCCCCCAACCCTAGAGTCAACCACATCCAACTTCTATTGAATGTCATTGGTCTCTGCTGGAACTGAAAATGGCAACTTTTCTGGAAAGAAAATGGTTGCCAACCCTCGCACTCCACCATGGGAAGTTTACTTGCAAGTCCAACTCCAGACCAAAGTCTTTGCCAAAAAACTACCCAATTGAGGATTTAAGGCTTTCCCGGCAAATTATATGTATTGGTAATGGTTTCTCCCGTTTGACACTGGGTAAGATTATTGAAATTCATCAACGTTTCGATGGTTGACTCAGCCATCAGCATCAGGAAAATGAGTTGAGCGAGGATGCTGGCGGTTATATATAGCCATAGATACCCCATTGTTGAGGGAGCCATTAATTGATAAAATTCAAAGAATGACGATGATCCTGATGATGATGGCTAAGTCAACCATCAAAATGTTGATGAATTTCAATAATCTTTCCCGGTGTCAAACCCGAGAAACATTTATGAATACCCCATTGAGGTATTGTGTGACCATCTTGTAAGTGATGTCCTCAATCCTCAATTCCTGAAGTCCTTCAGCCCAGCCCCAAACCTTGTCTAAAAGCTTAGATCATATTGGTGAAGCCAAGTGACAACTGGGAGTCACTTCATAGTACCAACCACTTCCAGAGGATCCAAATGTGGCATTTCAAACTGAATTTCACAAATTTCTAAACGCAGCAGGACCTGATGAATGACTCTCCCAGTAAGACATCAATACACTCTCTCCCACATGCTTCAAAACACCTCATTTCTACCTCTTTCCCAAAATTCATAAATACGGCATCACTGGGCACCTCATATTCTCCAATAGTAACTCCCTGCGAAGAGTTATTCATCCTTTGTGCACTTTCACCTGCAGCCTCATGTCACACAACTTCCTTCCTTCATTTGAGACTCATATCACTTCCTAAATATTCCCAAGACAATCGAAACTCCCTGCCAGCATCATCATGTCTGCGATGGATACAACCTCTATTCCTCAATAAGAAGGCCTGAACTTCATATCCCACTTCCTATAACACAGAAATCATCCTCACAATCTCTCTTCAAAATTCCTCATTAAAATATCAGAATTCAATCTGAAATGCAATTATTTTTATTTGAATGACCACATCTTTCTTCAAGTCAAGAAGACAGCTATGGGTACAAGAATGGGGAAATTTCCCCAACGAAAGAATTATTCACATGGAGAAATTAAAAAGAGAAAAGCATTGCCACCCAGAAATTAAAACCAGAGCTCTGGGTTAGGTTAATAGATAGTTACTTCCATCATTGTTATTTCATGGTGGTTAATAGGTTATTTTCATCATTTGGATCCACCACAAGGAGTCACAGATGATCTTTCTTTAATTCTCTCAACAATTTCTCCTCTATCCACCACAAATTCACTATCTCTTCCCCCAAATCGCAATTCCTGATGTCCATATTTTACTCTTCCCCCTTCCCCCTCCTGTCCATCACCTTCCCTTAGTGTGTGAACGTGAATCCTGCAAATAAGTGTGTAAAATTTTCCTGCGCTCTGACTACTGAACCCTCCCCCCCTTTCCCACTGCTGCATGGGAGCATATTGGTCAGGCTCCAGGCATCACGAAGGTTGACGACATGCCGTGGAATACTCCTCAAAGAACCCTTTTGGTTTTATACATAGTGTTAACTTACTGTTGTGTACACCACAAAATTCCCCAGTAACCAGTGACAAGTGTCTATTTTTCCAATGCTTGTCCCTTTCCCCTTTCCCCCCCCTCCTCGACACGCTTCGGGACATCAACCCAATGAACTTTTGGTTTTTCGAATTTCAAATCTTATTGATATTCTTGTGTAAATAATACTCTCTCCCCCTTGAAAAAATATTTCCCCTTCCCCACTCCCTCCACTTTCCTAACCTCCCCCACCCACCTTCTCTTGTATATATACCTTGATTTGCAAATTGAAGTACCTGATGATGATGCAGTGCATCGAAACCTGGGTCGAATAAATTTTTAATGGTGGAAAATTGCATCTTCTAAATTTGACATTCCATATTTCCATTGAGAACAATAGATCTCAGTCCACATAAAGCCCTCCAACAAACTAACTCTATCCACATCAAGCAGCTGTCACCCCAATAATGTTAAAAGCAATCCATCTCATACTTTTTATTAATCTGTGGCTACCCAATGTGCTCTAATAAAGTAAAACTTAATGAATATGAATACCAAGTAAAATTACAAAATTCTTTTATGAATAGAAATATCCAGAGCCATTGTTAAGCTAAAGCAATTTGCCTCCATCTTCTACATTCAACAGACAAATCAAAGACACTTCCCCAGACTCCTCAAAGCTTTATGCCACATTTTCCTCGAATCCAAAAACTCTAGGTCATTCTCTAAGATTTATTCCCAATTCTAGAAACCAATAGATCGACAGCAAATCTCTTATCAAACTGTACCATAGTATTCTTTAGACATCCACTGAACCTTGCCAACCTTCTCTGCTCCAATCCTTCTCTCAAGCAGGGCATTGATGAAACTCCCCACCCAACCACTCAGTGATGCCAAAAGCCTTGCTGCAAAATGTGCAAATCTTTCAACCCATATCCTCCTTCCACTGCCCCAATAGAGGGACCCCATTCATAGTTAAAGCCCCTGGCTCACGCCACACACACAACATAATCTACTCACTAAAACGTAGCCATAGCCCCACATTCTTTATTGGTAAAGGCATTACGCTGCTGAAGGTAAGAACGAACAATCATTGATGTACTTGCAAAGATTCATCCTCAACCTTACATGTCTAAACTCACACAAAAGAGCAACTTTAAATTCAATGACTGAGTCCATGTCAATTCTTCGCACTCTACTCTCCGAAACCCAGAAATCTTTTGAGAAGTATGCGGATGTAAACTGTGAAGTAACTTCAAATAACCACAGAATTGGCCAAAGCGTAACTCAGAAGTCATTTGCCTTTATTTGAACCCCACAATATTACACCGAGCAGTGGCGTAATTTGGGAGTGGCAAGGGGTAGCAGTTGCCACCCCGGAATTGTCCAATCCAGTATTTTGCCACCCCAGAAATTTGAAGCAAAAATCTCAATAATTTACAGATAAATGGAAAATACAATTCTACATGCACGGCACTATCTTGATTCTTCATTAATCATGCCTAATTTAGGAGGACCCCTGGACCTCCCTTCCACCTGGGGGGTAGGCCTTGCCACCCCGGTTAAAAAGCTGAAATTACGCCCATGGTACCGAGTGCTCTACCCAGTTAAACTACCCAGGTGTACTCTTTCACTGTGATTTTCTTTCTGTTAAGCAACTTCAGAGAAGTAAACACATGCATGTATATTATATTTTATTATTTTATGGGCTGAAATTCCTATGAGGTTTGTTGTCTTTCCACTTCATCATTTTTAGTTAACAGTTATTGTGTGTCTCAAGCCCAAGCTTTGAATATCAGAAATAGAGCAATGAATATTTTTAATGGTAGTAGGCTACATTTTGTGCCTATTTTAAGAACTGATTTTGAAAATTTTAGTTCCTTTTTAGGCTTCTTATTTCTTTTTTTGTAGTGCCTATATGTCCTCACCTAATAAAGATAAAGATAAAGAAATATTTATTGTTCTTGGACCCTTGGTCCACTAAGAACATACAAAGGTATACATTAGTATCAGAGCTCGAATACACAGTAATTGGATACATACAATAAATGATATAATAATGGTAACAAAAAATACAAGCATATTGAAAAATTAAATTTTTTCCTGTAATAGCATTTTATTGAACAGTATGTTTTTGAAAGCAATCAGCGATTTGGAGTTTTTGATTAGTTCGGGAGTACTATTCCATATCCTTGTCCCAACAACAGAAAAGGATTTATTAAATGTAGTGGTTCGGTGTAGTGGGACAATTAAAAAATCTGGTGACATTCGAGTTGCAACATTTCGATTTTTCTCTTTAGACTGAAAAAATTGCATGATATATTCAGGCTGTTGACAATTGAAAAGTTTATATAAAAAGGAGGCAAGCATGTATTCCCTCCTTGTTTTAGCTTTAAGCCATTCTAACTTAGAAAAATAAGGGGATATATGATCATCTTTTTTAAGATCATAAATGAACCTGACACACATATTTAATTGTCGTTGAATCATGGTGTTAATCTCTTCAGTTAGGTCATGATAAACAAGGCAGCAGCCCAGGCAGCATTTTGACGCTGGTCCAATGTCGGGCCAACATCGGCTAATGTCGGTTATGTATTGGCCCGACGTAGGCTGCCGACATTGGCCCAGCATTGGAATGATAACGTTTGCCGGTGGTAAAACGACATTGGCTTCCAATGTTGGCCCAGTGTCGGACCGATGTCGGCTGGTGTCGGTCCGGCGTCGGGATGATGTCGGTTCAGGGTCGGGATGGTGTCAGGCCAACGTCGGGCCAACATCGGCTAATGTTGGTCCAACGTCGGCTACCGACATTGGCCCAGTGTTGGAATGATAACGTTTGCCGGTGGTAAAACGACATTGGCTTACAATATTGGCCCGGTGTCGGAACGATGTAGGCTGGTGTCGGTCCGGCGTCGGAATGATGTTGGTTTAGGGTCGCGATGGTGTCAGTCCAACGTCGGGCCAACATCGGCTAATGTTGGTCCGACGTCGGCTACCGACATTGGCCCAGCGTTGGAATGATAACATTTGCCAGTGGTAAAACGACATTGGCGTCCAATGTTGGCCCAGTATCAGAACGATGTCAGCTGGTGTCGGCCCAGTGTCGGGATGATGTCGGGTCAACATCGGTTAATGTTGGCTGTGTTGGCATCAAGTCGGCTTCCGACATTGACCTAGTCTTGGAATGATAACATTTGCCAGTGGAAAACGACAATGACTTCTAATGTTGGCCGGGTATCGGAACGATGTCAGGATGATGTTGGTCTAATGTAGAAATAATGTCCAGTGTTAGAATGGTTTTGTGCCGGTAAAACATTGGGTACTATTTGAAATGGATACTAATGATGGATGGAGAAGACAGAAGTAGGAAATACTAAGGCCACGAATGTGTTTTGGGTGGGTAAATGCTCATAAATATATTGTTGGGGATATCTATGGTGATTTTAGCACAATAGAACTAGAGTAATAACGATTATTGGACTATGGAACTAACTAAACTAAAAAATGGATAATATAGTCACAGTAATGATGGCACAGCCATGGATGTGACTGCCATTGAAGCCAGTTATCATGTACTTACAGTAGGTATAAAGGAGTGTGTTTCTGAAATAAAATACAAACCTGGTAAAAATACAATTTATTGAAATTACAAGTGGTTACAAAATCCTAGGTGGCATATTAAGCCCTTTCACGCAATTTGAAGCACTGTTACACTTCTCCTGTATTCCCATTCTCATTGCTGTTCATCCTTCTCAGTTGCTGAAAGAAACAGCTTACATGAGTCATCATATCAAAGAGAAACATATTTAAGAATATGATCAAAACAAAATCAGAGCCAGGTTATTCTTGATATATATTCCCTGATGTTATTATATTTTGCACCAAACAGACAGTATTCATGGCTGATAATTGTATTCTCATGGTCTGGTCTATTAATTAAGGTAGCATGTATTGGCATTTTGACACAAATTTTCCAATTCAAAATAAGCAGCAATAACATCAGAAATGAATGCAGAGCTCCTAATTTACCTACGACACCACCAGAGAATTTTTTTCAAACCCCCCTTATCAGAAATATGGGCAATTAAAGTTCAGAGTATTTTATATTGGTCAAATGGTAAATGAGCAAAGACAGGCACGCACATTCATGTCTTTACGTTAAACAAATGATATCCACAGTTAGAAGAAAGAACTAACTGAAGATTTACTACTCCTCCATTTGTATAAGATGTAACTGAGAAAATCTCGGCTATGGAAGGTTTAATTATCATATATTACCTTTCTCAAATGACGTTTCCTCTTCTATTCCCGTTTCCTCTTCCTTCATTCTCGCACTCTTCCTCCTCTTAATTATGAGAAATCTGCATGAGTTGAAGCAGGATGCCTTCATCAGATCCCAGCTAGAAATAAAAGTTTTAACAAGTCACCTTAAGTTGGGCAAAAACTTGTTGCTAAGAATAAATACTACTAAAATGTGAGGTTGACTAACCGTTACACAAATGTTACATGCTTTCGCCTCACATATCAATATGAATAACCCCTCTCAATACTATATCATATAAAATGCACGAGAAAATAACATAGCACTGGTGGAACACTTCTACGTGAAAATACACAGGTAAATTTAATTAAAATAATTGGACTGAATATGCAACCGCATTAGCAAATAAGAAGTGAACCTTCTGAAAGAGGGGCACGATTTCATAAACCACGAAGCTTAATAATGATACATAATAATGAAATCATCAACAAAAGCTTACCTTACTTCAGTGATGCTTGGCCGTGTCCAATCATTAGCATCTTCCATCCAACTAGTGTTGCGAAGGGCAAAGCAATCCAAAGCGTCCAACCTCGAGTCGCAGAAGTGACGATGGAGTTTAAAGCGTTGCAGCAGGGAATATAATACAACAAAAAAGCGTTGCAGCAGGGAATACAACAAAATATAGGGAATATTTTGTTCCCTTGAGCACGTTGCGTTATTTAGCCTTGTACGCAACCGAAATATCGTTCTTCATTTGTTCGTAGCAGCGCAGGCGCACAGAGCAGCGCCAATTGGGAGTTGAAACCCGCATTTTTCAAAACCGCAACTCCTTCATCGGGTTTTAAATCCCTTAAAACTTTTGAGTCGTCATATATATATATCGCCGGGTTACGTGCTTTAAAGTGTCATGCCTGATTACAATGTAGTAAGTTGCTGCTATAGCCATAATTATTCGAAAGATTCTTGCATATTTTCGTGAGTACAGTCGTCATGATGAACTCTTTATATATGTACAGTGTTCTTGGTCGTCACTAGCACCGCAACGGCGGATTACGGGGGGAGGGGTTTAGGATGGAGGAGGCGGCGGCCACTCTCGGTAATTCCTGATACAATATAAAAAAAATATTAATTACATCGTATTTCTTTTCGCATTATTATCATTAATACCCAAAACATTAACAAAAATCAGAAAAAAAATCTTCAGTTAAGAGAGATTATAACGTCCTCCAATGAAAGGACGACGAATACGACTATACAACTATGTTATGAAAATATGAGGTAGTTCCATAGTATTATTTCTAAGGGTTGCCCATTTAAGATCTGAACAAGTCCAGATCTGGCGTTCCTAAAATCTGAACTAGTCTAGATCTGGCCCACTTAAGATGTGAAAAAATCCGGATCTGATGAATTCTAGCCCTGATCAAGACCAATTCTGGCCAGATCTGATGTATTTCAGCCATGATCAAGACCAGATCTGGCCAAATCTGATGCATTCCAGCTTAGCTAATGACCAGATCTGGCCAGATCAATTTGGATCAAACCAGATCAGAAATTTTCTCCTAGGAAGGGACAATGCAAATTATTCAGCTAACCATCTTTCAACTAACATTACGTACTAAAGTCAATATATTGAAATATTAATCCATAGTTGGTGTGAACAAATTTTACAATGTGTGCTTGAAGAACTATCTGACTACAAACACATTAAATCATGAATTGTAATATCAGTTATTGGATTTCAGCTGCTCTTTTCCATTTATTGTTCACTCATCATGTATCATTTTTATAGCTCGGTGCTAGTGGGTATATCTAAAATGGCTATAGTCTGAACATGATGAAGGGTATTTTTTCTGGTGGTGAAGTATTTTCCCTGGATGATTGCAGAAAGATCCTACATCTGGTCTGGGGAGTTTCCGAAAGAGCAAAACATCTATAGATGTTTAGGATATACTGCCGAACTCCGGGGTTCCACTATCTCTAATAAATCCATACCCCGCAGACTCCCTGAAAAGTGACCCATGGCCCCCAAAACAATGGTAACCCACCCCCGCACATATGGCCATGATATGATTTTCAAGAATTCATGGAACTCCAAAATGAAACATCGGGCCAGCATCGTACCGACATCAGCAAGTGGTGTCGGCAGTACAACTTAAAGCTGGTGTTGGCCCAATATCGGCTTTGCGTCGGCAAAGTCGGCCAACCTAAGCCGACTCAAAGCCGACATTGGGCCGACATCAGCTATGGTTGGCCGACTTTGCCGACGCAAAGCCGATATTGGACCAACATCGGGCCGATTGATGATGCTGCCTGGGAGTAATCAATATGGTGGAATATTAGCGAGGATACCAGTTGCTTGCGGGTATGAGAGGGCAAAAGGTTTTTATGAATTTTTAGCTGAAACAGGATCATGTTAATCTTATTGCTGATGGCTTGAACATGGTTTTGCCAAGACAAATTGGGCATCAATATGACCCCAAGATTTTTAACGGAGTTTGCATATGATATTTCCGCCTCACCAACAATAATCTTTGGCAAAACATCAAAGTCAACATGTTTGAGTAGTTTTGAGGTACCGAGTAACATAGACTTTGTTTTTCTGGGGTTAAGCACAAAGTTATTGTCTACAGCCCATGAATTGATGGCTTGAACATCCTGATTGACTTTGGAAATTGCATCATTCAGCTCATGTAAATGGCAGTGATGATAAATCTGTAAGTCGTCAGCATATAAAAGGTATTTACAATTTATAATACACTTGGGCAGATCAAGGACATACAAGGAAAATAGGAGAGGACCAAGAACTGACCCTTGCGGGACACCACAATGGACGGTGGTCCATTGCGATGTATTCCCATTCGCGTCCTTGACTGCCTGTTGGCGATCTTTTAGATAGGAGTAAAACCAGTTAAGTGTGGAACAGGAAAAATTAAGGTTTTTCAACTTGTGGAGAAGTTTGGCGTGATTAACAAGACCAAAAGCATTGGTAAAATCAAATAAAACCAGAATTGTGACCATCCGTTTATCAATTCCTCGACGTACATCATCCGTTAATTTGAGTAGCGCTGTTTGCGTAGAGAAGTTTTTCCGAAATCCAGATTGATATGGATCATTCAAGTTGTTTTGGTTCAGATAATTCGTAACCTGCTGAAAAACAATCCTTTCTAAGCATTTAGAAAGAGAGCACAAAATAGAGATTGGTCGATAATCACTGGGAGAAGTTGGTTTTTTAACCTTTTGAATTGGAGTAATAAGTGATGATTTCCATATAATCGGAAATTCAGATGACATTAAGGAAAAATTAAAAATATCAAGTATTACAGGTAGAAGTACAGTTGACGAGGCCTTGATAAATTTAACTGAGATTCCATCGACCCCAATTGAGTTGGATTTAGAGAAAGATAACGTTTTACGTAGGTTATGAGGGGTTACGTGTTGGAAGAAGAAATTACTCTCGTTATAGGGTACGAGTGAATCAAGGTTAGAGAGACCGACTATTTCTGCTATGCTATTTCCCTCAGAGGCAAAAGTGGGAGTGAAATGCTTGTTTAGATCGTTAATAGAGAATTCATGCATGGGCTGCTTGTTTCGCCGCTGCACGAGTCCAAGACTTCTAAGTTCCCTCCAGACCTGGTTTGGTTCTGTCAAATTGGAGAAGGTGGTTACATAATATTTTTTCTTGGCCTCTATGACAAGATGCTTCACCTGATTACGCAAAACGATAAACTCAGTGTAAGCAGTCTGGCTTTTTGTTCGTGTGAAAATTCTTCGTGAAACATCGCGTTCCTTCATTTTTTGCTTAATGTCATTAGTCAGCCAGGGGGCTGAAGGTCGTCTAGGTGTGCATGTATGCAGGGGGGCATGACAATTTATACACTCTAAGAATTTCAGATTAAAGAATTCTAATTTTGAATCAATGGACGAGGAGCTAAATAGATTTTTCCAGTCAAAAGTGAGAAGGTCATCCTGAAACTTGGCTGCATCGAAGTTTTTAAGATCACGGTAGAAAATTTTGGGTATAGGAAGGCAAGGGGAATTGAATGTGTAGGAGAATGAAATTTTGTCGTGTGCGGAGAGAAAAGGCACAGGGGATTGTGAAAATGAAGAGATTTTTTCAGGGGAATCAACGATACAGAGATCGAGAAGAGTATGACTATTTTTTGTGTGATGTGTGGGCTGCGTAGAGGCAAGATAAAGATTATAATTAAAAATGAAATTTCTGACGAAGGAAGAATGATAGCTATCCCGTAGCAGATCAGCGTTAAAGTCACCTACAATTACAATGTTTTTATAGTTTGGACTAAAGGTTGTATAGGCTTGTTCAATATCAGTCAAGGACCCAACATTTGGAGGTCTATAAAAAACAAATAGAAGAAGTTTGGTAAGGTTTGTACCATGAACTTCAATTACCATGAACTCAGGTCGGCATTCATAGGTCGCAGAAGAGGTCGCCAGCACCGACGAACTCAGTCTATGATGAATGAAGGCACCAACCCCGCCACCGCCTTTCCCGATCCGATCATGTCTGAGCAAGTAGTGTTCACTAAGTTCAACCATGCTATCAGGTATATTTGGTTTTAACCACGTTTTGGTCAAACAGATTATGTCACTTGCACTGGAAGAAAAATGGGCACGGAATTCGTCGATATGACACAGTAAAGATTGACAGTTACCCCAGTAGCAGAGTTGGTCGCCGCAACGTTGCAGCGACGTAGCAAACGTAGTGCTAAGGTTGCGGTCACAATGTGACGTCGCAGGAACGTTGCAGGCACGTCACATTCTGACCGTCAACTCGCGACCGACATGCAACCAATTATCAACTTTGTCCGGCCCAATAATTTATAACCACGAATTTATTATTATTTCGTTAATTCTTGGCCATATCTAATTACTGATGCATTAAATACATACCAAAGACATTATACTGTCAATAGTAGATAATAGATTTTTTAAACATGCGATGGCACAAAATTCTTCAATTTCTTAATTAATA
This sequence comes from Pyrrhosoma nymphula, assembly GCA_963573305.1. NCBI lineage: Eukaryota > Metazoa > Arthropoda > Insecta > Odonata > Coenagrionidae > Pyrrhosoma > Pyrrhosoma nymphula. Next base: position 50,732,716 of record OY754339.1, on the reverse strand, counting down.
ATTACATCGTTTGACGCATAATATTAATGTATTTTTACATCTAGACCCTGTTGATACAACTACAGGATTTTAGCCTACACCGATACATATTTCTGCAATAACATAAAGCATGGGCTACCGAGAGATTTTAAATAAGAAATATGGCTTTACCCGTTGTTTTGTCTGTGTCTTTGATATGAAGCTAGTTGACCATGTGTCCTTCCTAAAGCCTACGTTATCTTTATATTCAGGTTGTGAAATACTGTATAGAATATGACATTAATATACAGTAGTATGCCAACGCACCTTCTCCATCCTCCTCCACACCCACATATCGAAAGCCTTCAGCCTATTTTCGTCTCCCTATCTCAAATGACTTTAAACTAATGATATGAAGCTAATCACTAATGATAACTGATAAACTTCAAATGACGAAAACGTTGAACTTGCGTTTTATATTATGTAAATCATAACTCAAACTGGAGTTTGATAAATAGTTCTGTATTAGTAAAAAACCTCTCTTGTTATTATTTTCAATAACTTTCAGTAACGCCAGGTACGAGTTTTACTTTCATAATTCGCGGTCTTGCCTTCGACCAGAGAGATCGACACGATCGATATTTCCATATATCCGGCAAGCGATCAATCGGTTTTTATTATGGCGTCTTAAGAGGTTCATGGAGTACAAGTGAAGTGTATTTATGTGTTTTGATTAAGGTCAGCGAGTTTATAAAACGTGATATTAGGAGGAAAGATTAGCTAATCGCTTCGGTTGTCATATTTCCGGACTATTCCTCTTCTGCCATTGAAAGAAAAACGTAAGTATTTAACATACTCGTTGGAACTTAAGAAACCAAGTTGTTTACTAACTTAAGATCTTTGTCAACATGTATTTTCAGGCACTTCGAAAGGAAATGGTAATCAGCATCCATAGTGATGATGTATAAAACCTGATTTTCATTGCACCCACGCAACGATGGGTGATCTTTGGCCTTCTGTTTCATCAGGGAGTACTGTATGCATCAGTGATTGTACCTTGGAAGCGTCAAGAAATATTAGAACATAAATGGGAACATTATAAAATTGTGTAGTTTCCAGGAGTTCGCTCGTAATTCTTCACCAAAGAGTTAATAGCGAAGTGTGGCTTGATTCAGTGATTCAGACAAGTGTGTGGTTTTATGATATGTTATTTCTGTCGCCATATGGCATTCAGCGGATGTGTGGTGGTGTTGTCGGGAAGCTACGTTCTGAGTGTAATGGCTTAGCTAGTCTTTTCATGCTAATAAATTCAATTCAGTTTCATTCATATTAGTTGTATATTGTCAATTACCACTTGGCAGTTAGTGTACAATTTATGCAATGTTACACAATGTGTACATTGTATAAAATTGTGTACATTGTATACAAATTGGGTAAAGGCAAATTTGTGTACAATGTATGCATTTTACACAATGTACACAAATTGTGTAAATTGTACACAAATTGTGTAAAGTCAAATTTGTGTACAATGTACACATTTGTACACATGTACACATGTACACAATGTACAATGTACACGTTATAACGAGGGAGATGTTGATTTCACTGGCAGTCGGTAGACCTGCGGGTGGTGAACAGGCCCCCGTATCTTATTTTAAAGCGTCAAGGTCAGTTTCACCAAGGATAGAGATGCGTTCACCACCATCACGGACACGAGCAAACACACGGCCATTACGAATCCACACGTATTTGATTTTGCCTTCTTTTTTTAGTCCTCTGGCCATTGCATAAAGTTTGCGGTTTAAGAATGTCAAGGATTCATTAATGTAGACAGGTGGGTTGGTGGGGTTCCGGTCGGCAACGATGTCGTTGAGTTTCAGGTCCCTTTTTGTGCGTCTACCGTTTAAAAATGCAGCAGCAGTGCTGGATCGTAGGAAACGGACAATAAGAGGGGCAGGTCTCGGTGCCGGGTGAGAATTTGCGGTACGGTTGGAACCACCCCTATAGGCGTAATCGATTTCATTGGTATCCAATTTAATTCCCAGGGCGATTCCAACTTGACAAATCAGGGCCCCAGCTATCTCACCTTCGGAGGAAGGAATCCCATGGATCTCAATCACGTTCCGGAGTTGCTCTTGCTCAACACGATTAAGGCGAGCTTCCGTCTCACATAGTTGTTTCTTAAGGCTGATGTTTTCACTTAATATATGATTCAGGGAATCATTTATTTTGACTAGGGAGGCATTAATGAGCTCGATAGACTTTGCATACCCCCCGGCCAACTCTTCCCAGCGAGATATTGATTTGCGAATTTCACCCTGATCCGTCCGGATTTCATTCACACTAGTAGATAAATCTTTCAGGATTTCACTCACACGATCAGGAGACCAACAGGGACTTGCGGACTCGTTCTCAGGAGCTTTACTGGTTTGCTCTCCATCACTGACACAGTCAATCTTGGCCCGACAAGCGTCGCAATACCACGGTCTACGTTGGTCACTAAGCACCTTAAAATCTGCTTCAGATATTGAAAGGCACAGTGGATGATAATAAGCCTTACACTCAAAGCAAGAGAGCGACTTGTGGTCGCGCTTGATGGATTTGACACATGCACTGCAGTTGGGCATTGCGTAACACAGGAGAGAGCCGGAGAGAACGATCCGAACCACACGAAAGCTGAGCTCTGAATAAATGACTAGTTCCTGGTATTCCCCTCTCTTTTTGCCCAACTAAAACTCTCATGCTCCACTTCTTCATACTTCTTCATTTAATAAGTTTCTTGAAGCTTAAATCTCATTTCATGTATAATAAATTATGATCAGTGCCTAATACAGTTCTATGGAATGGGGGGGGTGCTTCACAGAAAAAGAATGAATGCAAAATTGTTTTGAAAGAGAGAAAGGCAGGAATACATGTAGATTAGGCTTACCAAATGCATAGCGATTTTAAAGGCAAAACAAGTTATTTTGGAAATGGTTATAAAGGGTAAAGCAAGGTGAGGGCAGGGGAATAGATGTAATAAAGAACAAAAGTAGTGAGACTGTGTGGATTGAAAGGGACATCAGGTTACGTTGAAGGGAGTACTGTAAAGAATTATACGTACAATAATACTGCAGGCGATAAGATGGGCCTTGCAAATATGTATGCAAGAAAGTCAGTATGGAAAAGGAAATATGTGAGAATAAGGCCAAAAGATATTTATAAAAGATCACACAAGAATGATAATTTCAAAGATATATTAAGAATTTCTCTACATTCAAATTTACACAATATAATTTATATCGTACGACAATACATTTCTCTAATACTTGCAAAAGTGCAAACTACTAATCCGTTTTTCCCCTCCCAGGCATTAACCCATACTCCACACTCCTTGATTCTATCTACAGTTATCTTCTTCACTCTTTCGAATAATATTTTCCCAAACACTTTCCATGGACTACTCTACAGACTAATTGTTCTATAATTTTTATTTTTGTTTTTCCTAACCTACCCTTTGCACCTAGTCGTATTCTTCTGATCACTTGGAATGACAGTTTTTTACCTTAAATGAACAATTCGCTTATATGATTAATAAAAAACTAACGCCCGCACTTCAGCATTCTACTGAATAACCCATTTACGTCTGCAGCAATTTTAATATTCTTACTGCATGTTCTACAGCTTCTACGACCTCATTCTCATACTCTACATTCTCCCTACTTCTCAATTTATATTTCCGCATCCTTAAGCCCGTTTCACACGATACATGATCCAGGACAAGACCTAGTATACTGGCCGGTAGAATATATAGGACGGAATCCAGTCTATCGTCTCACACGACTTCATCTCTCCCTGGCGAAAATATTGTAGAGGGAAGCGGATACGAACCGTCGACGAAGCGGAGATTTAAGGGTACACGATGCGAATCGGAATGTGAACGAACCGTAACTAAACCGTCTCCGAAGCGAAATGAAACGTAAAATGAGACAAGGAAGCGTACAAACGAAGCGTTCACGATCCGGAATCCTCGCGTATGGAAGCGTTCCCGAGCTGGAAACCTAGCGGACGAAAACGTTCACGAGCCGGAATCCTAGCGTATGGAAGCGTTCCCGAGCCGGGAACCTAGCGGACGAAAACGTTGACGAGCCGGAATCCTAATGTATGGAAGCGTTCCAGAGCCGGAAACCTAGCGAACGAAAACGTTCATGAGCCGGAATATCGTATTATCCCTCCACTGACTTCGCTGTTCTCTCAAAATAAAAAAAAGATAAATAGCCATTCCAAAAAGCAAAAAAAAGCCAAAAAGATATACACCATTTTGAATGTATGTTAAATAAAAAAATTATAATTAGTAATTAATAGCTTTGAATATGCGATTGCGCAATGGCATGATATAGTACGTCGTTACTACCTCGTATCTACCTAACGTTTTAGTACCTATACCGCATTTATGGAAACCTACGACTCATCGCAACTAATCTCACACCCATAGTTGAAGAATAGATGTAAATATGTGGTCACTTCCGTGGATAAATGTGTCTTCGAGAACTATAATCATTAAATGATAATTCCGTGATAGTTTCAGGAAATACCATAAAATGTTGATAACATATTTGCCAATAATTAATACCAGATAACTGTTATCCTATGTTGCCACATAGTATGAATATAAATGCAATATTACTGTGAATAAACAAGATTTTTCCAATTCCCGCACGTTAGCTTCAGCGTCATAGCTAGGGGCTGGCTAGGCGGATGGCTGCCAGGGGAGCATCCCTCAGGGGGTGCACTTAGCAGACCCACAGCCTGCGGGCCATAAATCGAGGTAATATTACCTCGATTTATGTGGTATCAACCAGTAACTGTCGTTTATGGGCAGCTTGATTCTTCTTGAATCTCCTTGTCTTACCTAGAGAGGAATAGGTTGTTTCATCTCGTATTGCATGGTTTCAGCTAGTAGGTAACACCCTACCTCGTTTCACATTGTATTAACTCGTTTCAAATGTGCAAGAATCAACTCGTATTATGGCGTAATATAGGCGAACAAAGGCAGTAAGTGGAGTATTATCGCAGGGTACATCGTTAACGCTACTTCAACAGACAAGGAACCGTACACGAATAAGCAGGAAGCGGAAGCGGAGAGTACCGCTTCCGTACGTTTCGTGTACGCTACTTCAACAGTCAAAGAACCGTACACGCAGCGGCAGGAAGTGGAAGCGGAGAGCACCACTTCCGTACGTTTCGTGTACGCTACTTCAACAGCCAAAGAACCGTACACCAAACGCTGATTCGCTTCCTTAAGCGATTCACCGCTTCGTGTACTCTTCGTGACCGGTCAAGGAGGCGGAACATTTTCGCCAGGGCTTTTGTTCTTTAATACATTCATTCCCCTGTGCTCTCCAAATTTCCCATTTTTACCCATTTCTAAAACAGATTTTTATTACCATCAGAATCACTGCATTTTTTCAGCTTCATGTACGTGTATACATTCTTTGCTCACCTATACAAAAAAATCTGTACTGTGGATGCACTGTAACTGGTCTAAAACTGAACTAAACTCAGCATTTAGCACAGTCACAGTGCAGTTAACTGTGCTAGACTGCACTGTGGCAGCTGGTCCTTGGAGAGGACTGTACTGTAACTGTGCTTAATCGCCATACTGTAACTGCACTATAGCTCAAACTGCACTGTAACACAGCTGTGTCCTCGTAAACCTCGTAATAGTTAATCCTGAAAATACAAATCACCGTTCAAAGATTTGTCATTTAGAGATGTGGGTGCATTGCGTGTCAACATGAGTGGAGCTATGTAGGCCTGGGCGATATTGATAATTCCATATCGGGATACGATAATTTTAGCATATCGTCAGGTGGCGATATCGATAACTCATATCGCGTCGATAAATATCGTCTTATCGTGCCCCGATAATTTATACACTTATATATTATCACGATAAATATCACAATAAAAGATGGTGATATTGCGCTCGTTCAAATATCGCGTAAACGCGCCCGATGAATTATCGTGATATTGCGCCGGTTAATCGCGTCGGAAAAAGACAGCCGTTGGGTTGGCCTTCGCTTAAGCAGGAGCAAGCACGTTTGAAAACTTACTATTCTGCTATCTGCTAATTCAAATTCTCAGCAGTTCTCTCTCACTCTCTCTTTCAATAACAGTGGTCCGATAGTTTATAGGAGACGTCTTGTTCAAATTTTGGAAGGAACTGAAAACAACTGTTAGTAAATTAGTGTATATATTGTCCACTGATCTAAATATACCGAAACAAACTCATTGTCAGCAAGGAGAGCAATATCACGATCTTTTATCGTGATATTTATCGTGATATTTTATCGGGGCGCGATAACGTGATATTTTATCGGGAGGCGATATCATGATATTTTATCGCGATATTTATCGTGATCACGATATTTATCGTGCCCGATATCTTATCGTGCCCCGATAAAATATCGGGGCACAATAAGACGATATTTATCGAGCAACGATATATCGTCAATTTTAAAAACTCAAAATCGGATTGGCGATATATTAAAATAGCGCGATATTTTACGATATATCGATATATCGCCCAGGCCTAGAGCTATGCGCTACGAAGAACAGAGACTCAGACGAACATAGGAAAATTTGGGCCCACGAAACTTAATGCTGGGGGCAGGTTCTTACATTCAAATGTAAAATTAATGACGCAAGAGAGTTTATTAAGGCGGGAAAAGAGAAGGGTTGATCACAATGAATTTTTACCAGGTGGATCGGGCATGGGGTAAATTGGATTTACAATAAATAGCTTGCGCATAGATAAATATGACCTCTCAATTTGATATACTTTTTGTCAAGATCGGAATCTAGATCGGAAGCTTCATCAGGATGATGCATATATCCATTCCATCTGCGAAGGATTTGTTGCAAAATTGCTTTCCATAACTTCTCCGAAAGTTTATTTTCATGAATAACAGGTGAAAACCTGATTTGTGAAAGAATTAACTGCGAGGCGTGGTAGAGAGATTAGTGAGTCGATTAGTAGGTACATCGAACGAATTCATTATCTATTTACAAGCATTCGGCAGCGACAATATGGTGTGCCCAGAGAATGCTACTTAATTGGCCCTACCTGTACGGAACGTTATATTCCAGAGAAAGTTTAGTTGCTTAAAAATAAACGCACGAGAGAACGACGAATAATTCCGCATTGAATTCGAAGAGATGAAAAATAATCAAAATGGAGAAAATGCTATAGCTGGGAAATGCATAAAAAATGGGAAGGAAGCAGTACATCCAATGGCAAAACCAAGAAAAAGCTTTCCATATCTTATGTAATCAAAATTTAGTTACTGAAATGAGGATTCATTAATTAAAATTAGGTACGTTGCTTCATTGCAGCCAGGTTCTCATCATGCATAAAATATTTATTACGATTATACAATTTGAGAATTGGATTTGAAGGCAAAAAACTCAGTTGATGAGAATCTTGAATATCATGATTTCTTTTAATTCATAATTGGCATTTTTCTACCTAGAATATCATGATTTTATAAACTTTATACATAATTGGCTATAATTAAACAATGATGAATGGATAAAAAATGAGGAATTGAAAGCAACGTTTGGGTGTGCCGTTGGGACGAACCTTACCTTTGCTGAGGGTGTCTTTCAACTTTCCGTTTTCTGCATCATTTCCACCGTCTTGATGCAACGCTCTTCCATTAGTCTGCCTCCGTCTTCGCATGATGAGTATCCAGCGTTGAAACCATACATTTGCTGTACAAATCCGTATTTATGAGCTGGATGTTCCTCGTTGAAAATATCTAAAAGCAACGGAAATACTGAGCTAAGTTCAAATAAATGGTCTTAAAATGCAGTTGACGAGGAAATTAATGTCCTTGATAGACCTGAGAACATCGTATAGATAATTATGATAAAGGTTCTCAAATGTAACTTTGTGGAACTTCATCATTCCTAAATTTCAAATCATATTATTGGCATAAAATGACGAATTACCCCAATTTTTTCATGAATTGACGAAAGAATGATTATTTTCAACATAATTAAAATACGGGTATGTTATCGAAGGTGCTCGTACTAAAGATTCCACCTAAATTATATCGCCCATCATTCCCTAATTCATGGTGTTCCCAGGACTGGCCATAGATTTTCTGAAGGAATAGAACTCATATAGTAAAATAGAATAAAACAGAGAAAGGCACATGGTTTCGAGGCCTGCCTCCCTTCATTTTGTCCATAATTCCTATAGTTCACCTTCCTCTTCCGAAGGCAACCACCATCATCCCATTCAATATACCGCTCCTTCACAACATGTAGTACATCGATCCATCTATTTTTATTCCTCCTATGAATCTTCGCCACCTCTCACCTTACCATATCTAAAGGCCGTTTGACACGATGAAAGATTTTGTACAAACGAATGTACGTGAGATTGTACGTTTGTCTCAACGAAATTAGAACAGGTTCTATTTCCCGTGCAGGCATTGAGACATTCGCACAAGCGTTCATACATAATTTGCCGCTTAACACGATACATTTTGCCTCATGCAAGAGTTCACGTAAGAGTTTGTACAAACAAATGTACCGTGTAAAACGGCCTTTACACGATACATTTTGCCACATGCAAGAGTTCACGGAAGAGTTTGTACAAACAAATGCACCGTGTAAAACGGCCTTAAAACTTCCTTTTATCCATAGTTACCCACCTGAACTTCCTTATTCTTCTCCTCATCCAATTATCAAAAGCCTGCATGGGGATCTGGTTAATATTGTTTTTAGAATGCTGGATTCCCATCCCGAGAGCCCAGAATTCCATCGTGGCTGTGAGAGATATTTTCCAATAGAACCCCGATGCCTACAGGGGTTGCTTGTAAGAGCACTACGAGTGCAGTACTCCGTCCGTTGAATGAGACATTAATGTGTAAAGTCCCTGAGCGCATAACGTTTAGATCATGAGTATTCAAACTGTGTTCCACGGAATCCACGCAACCTTCCTAATGGTTCCATGAGTTGTTTATATTACTCAGGCTACTATGTTTATGTAACGAAATTTTCAAAAAATTCAAAATTCAACCTTCCTCTAAAATACCGAAGTTATCAATTGCTATGGAAAATGTATTTCAAGAATATTGCTACGACATAAAGTTTACCTTGACCGAAAAGCGAACCACAGGCCTTGAACTTAGCAGAATTCTATCCTCCCGTCTGCCTCTTACCAAGGAAATTTTGATAAATTTTAGAGGACTATATGTTCATCTTTTCGTAATCATAGCTCATAATCTCTCTAATCCCTCATAGTATCTACAAATCATCGATTAAAGTTGCAATTAATGATGAAATAAATCTTATTTCCCAATAGATATCATTGCCTAAGAGTTTTACATACCATCACGATCAGGAAGCTTGACATCATCGATATGCAATAGGATACGATAAATATGCACAAGTGTTCACTAATAGTGACATAAAATCCAACTCTGCCCTTACAAAAGACCTTCTAAGATGATTGAAACATGTTTCAATACAGCGCACGCGCGATCAGCGACAGTGATAACAGATATCGAACGGTTAGATTAACTAAAAGCATTACTTACAAAATCTCCACCTCTCTAATTTCTCGTCACAGATTCCCTTGGATGAACGATGCGTCAATTCTCGTCCCAGTCCTTGCGTACCCAGGATACACAAACACCAACGCACGCAAGCAATGTGAATACTAATGAAGTGATTTAGCATGCCCCCATGAGGAGCACTCCTTGACGAACGAAAAAAAAGAGAACTGCAACTGGCATATAAGAGCGCTTGGCGGGAAATACGAGCGAGCCGACGCTACACCCCCACCCCGTCTCGTTGCCATGGAGACGCCTCATGACAGGCACCGCCGCGCGGTTTACAGACCTCTTTTAGCGACTCAAACGTCTTGCATAAAGCACGGCCGGGAAGGAGATGTAGACCTCTAGTTTTTTCGACTTAAAAATTATCTATCAATGCACAATTTCGAGAAGACTGGCACCTTCTTGCGTGGAAATAATCATAGATCGTAAATTCTATTCTTGGTTTCGGAAAAATATTCCATTTTAGCAGAAAATTACCTCTAAACGTATACCTTTTTTCGCTCCTAGCAGCCTTCTACATTCGCCCATCGGCACAAAGGACGGGCGAGGAAGCTTGCAGATTCCGCTTCCTTTAGTTTTAACTGTCCCCAACTGCAATTACTCTTGGAATACGTTTATCTTTACCTAATTTATTCATTGTATTCAAGACCTTCAATTGAATTCATTGAAAATCATTGTCTCATCCACCAAAATGTTTATGTAACCTCATAACCTCAAAACATATACACATCAAATTACACCCTGAAATGCCTCGGCTAATGAAGAGTTGCTCTATTACATTTAATTAACTTTAAAAGATAGCTGTCCAGATTGCTAGTATATGAGTAGACCGAATCTAACTATAAGAATCATATTTCGTCCGAAAAACGGCGTAAAAGTTCCCCTGATACACTTAATTTTCTTTAAAAACAAGCATTGTAAATTATTTGGCAATTGAGCTATATCTAGCACAAATCTACTTGAGACAAAATAATGAAAAAATAATTAGCTGCCTATCACAATTATTATCATCAATGAGACTGAAGAGGTATATTCATTAAAGTATCTGTTTATGAGAGATCGAGGTTAAAGAGTGACGTGATTGGTGATATCTATACCTGCAAATTTCTCCGGCATTCAAGTCTCTCTCAGCATGCATCCAGAAGAATGATCGTCTACCGATCGTCTCTCGAACATTCGTAAGTGATCTTAAGTTTTCTGCAGTTATTGATGATAGTCAAATATTAACAGCTATGCATAGAGATAGTAGTTTCAGTCTTATTTTATCGATCTACCGATTTCAAACTCAAGCGTGTCATTTTCGATGTGCAATAGAATAAAAATAGTTTTTTAAGTCCCTTATATCGACGCAATACTTAGTGAGCATAAGCTCAAGGGCTGTTGGAAAGAGTAACATTTGGAATAAGGGATGGACAAGAAAGGGAAAGGAGTGAATAAGAAACAATGTCGAGGTCTGGAGGAGAAACCACAGGTGACATCACATTTTAGGAGGTCATGTTAGGGGATCGGTTCTGTGGAAATATTTTAGAGCTTAAAATAAATGTGGAATTGTCCTTTGTGTATCGTAGGCACCATGATGAACATCGAAAAGGTTCACCATGTAATTCCCGAGATATTCAACTTATTTATAGTTGGAGCTGATGATCAAGGTATCTTGAAGGTTACGTTACATTGTTTGCTTTTCTTTCAGAATACTATCCTTAGTTGCAGTGGCTATTTAGTTTAGTTCGGCTTCCAGCTCTAGCGAATAGTGTTCAAAGGAGGTTCCTTAAGTATCGGAGAGAAAAAAGTACAATTATTTAAGAAATATCTCTTAAATTTAATATGGATTAACAGTGCCGTCCGATTCGGAATCGGCAGCCAGAGCAAGGTGTTTAACTGAAAGTAAATTCGGATATTCCCTTAATATGAAAAGAAATTGAAGAATTATTAGGATCCAAACTACCTACAGTGAGAGAAGTGCTCAGTGTTTTCTTTTATCATTTAAGGTGTACTAAAAATGTTAGACTTAGTGAGATGAAAGTGGTGAGGTATGTATTTAACTTTTGACACAAAACAAGAATTCCTATTGTTCAGGAAGTTAGAGCAGCTGAAAAGCTGGAAGAATTACACCAGCAATGGAGGAATATCAGGCTACACAAGGAGAGGGTGGGAAGTGCCGTGGAGAAGAAGAAAAAGGGAACATTAGTTCTTCAAATGGATCAGTTGCTTGACATTGCGTAGGGTAACGCCATAGAATTCTTACAGTGCAAAGAGATAAATGCGGTAAAACTCTCTGATAAAAGAGCTTGGGCTGAAGAAGCTGAGTTCTTACTTGATCAAAGGAGCCATGAATTGCATCTATTGGTGGAAAAGACTTCAATATGACTAAATATGAAAATAAAATTGCTCAAAGTCAACTCGAAACTGGATAGAGAACTAAAGCTACGAGAAAGAATCGCAAAGGATTTGGAGTCTCGCTAAATAAAAAATGCGGTAAATTTTCAATAGATATCGGTTGTTATAACGTACTTCCTTGCAAATGGAAGTCTAATAAACCCTTAAATACAAACTCGGAAGCCTATTTATGATGGAGGGATGGATTTTTATTGGCATCTAGAAATTATATTATTGGATCAAAAGTGGTCGAACACAATCATTTTCATTGAGTTACGGGGGAAATAATTTAGTTACAACTAAAATGTCGGGCATTTTTCAGGTTCCGTAGTAAACTACAGGTTGGTAGAGACCTGAAGGTGAGACCGGAAGTATATGAGGAGGAAAGTGAAAAGTCTGGGTGTCCTGCCCATAAGAAAAGAGGAAAATTTGACGCATTGACCCCCGAAGTGATTGAGGTGATTGATGCTGCTAAGGTTAGCATTAGAGAAGCTGTGAAGATTTTAGCTGCCACATCTCTGGCACTCAAAATGATATAACGCAAACCAATATCATTCCCTGCAGAGAGAACGGAAAAAGTTACGTGACGCATCTGCTAACAAAATTAAAGGAAAAATGTATACCAGATCGTGTGCGCACTGTTCACTGGGATGGGAATATTGTTAACCCTACGATCGACACGTGACTTTTTGGACACGTTGGGTCTCACTGACACAAATTAAAAAATTGATAATTTCTTTGAAATACTTCGAGGTTTTCGCTTTATTCTCTCAAATACTAATTAAGGTTTTGATTTTAAATGTTACTGGCTCCATCAGGGGCGGATCCAGGAAGCAATCTTTGGGGGGGGGGGAGGTGATTTGTATGAAGGTGTGGGTCTGTACGTGCACGCGCGTTCAGTGCCTAGATTTATTTCACATCGTTAACTTTGGGCTTGTTTACTCCTCTCCGCCAATCCTATCCGGGATGTGATGCCTGTGTGTGGTACAGGGAACGCCAGAATGGAAAGGAAGCAGCATTCAACGAATTATGTTTGTGTACGCCTTTCTTCATTCTCCCATGCCCGTCACCCACTTGTGTCCAAGCCAATTACTGTGGTCACTACTCTGAGGTAACCTTCTTTGCTTGCATCCCACCTTCATAGAATTGTAACGGAGGCAATAGAATTTTGACTGGCTACGTTACTTTTACATCTGTGGAAAATGAGGAAAAGTTAACTCAAGGCACAGAGTTCACGACCACTGATTCAATAGTGGCCAAAGTATATGAAGATGAAATTAGAGAGATGTAATACTGGTTTATTGAAAAGTTAATTCCATTTTACGATGTAGTTAAAAAGTATGTATATGTTACTGATTTTGAGGATACCGGGACTAGCCATGGTATTAACCTTTACGGAGTCACCCGCAAGTGCACATAAGTGCAATATTCCACAGAGGAAAAATCATTCGCCTTGAGCGGGAAGTAATCCACAGGGGAGAAGGACGCCTCGGTAGCAAAACTGGTTAAAGCACTTGGCGCGAAATCGAGGGATCTGGGTTCGTATCCCGGTCAAGGTGAATGACTTTTCCTCTGAGGAATATCGCACTTTCGTATATGTTCTTTGAAAATTATGTTGTACTCATGTAATCTAAAAAGTGTTATCTTTCCCTATTTCGATAGGGAAACCAAGAAATGGTTACTTGATCAAGGAATAATTTTCACTTTACACGGAAAACAAGGTAAAACACTATTATTATCCACTAATCAAAAGAAATGATTTTTTTTAATTCGCTTGTTAAAGGAGAAATACCAAGTGTAGGTTTTAAAAGTGTGCGGGATAGGTGAAATAATTATCATGTAAAAGACACTTGCTTTGCAATCATACAGTAAAAACATACCAACTTGAAAGAAAGACATCCAAACGAAAAAGTAGGTCTCACAAAGTTTGACGAATTTTCATCTCCGGAATCCTTGTTATAAATGCAAGTCGGCGCCTCAGGTAGGCAGACAAGGTGCGTACGAATTATTCTGTAAAACTTGGAATTGCAATTTCTTACAGACAAGCTGGGTAGACAATAGAATTTGGCGTAAATAATAACTAGTATTATTTTAATTCTAAAGTTAATGAAGGAACTACTTACTTATAAGGAAACATATATTCCAAACGGCTTCCAGATGCTTGTAGCATTTGATTTTGTGCGCAGTAGAAGTGTCGCGCATGATATTCAAAGTGGATACTGAAAACTTAAATCGCCGTGTTTGAATAAAAGGGCATAGATACAGTGGACTCCAGTAGACTAGTGCAGTGTAGACGCTGTTATCATTGATATTACTTTTCCTACGAAACGGTTCTGGATATCTTACAATTAGAGGTGGTGCGTGTGATTTCATTACCAGCAAAAGAGGCGGAGATGTATTAATTAAAAAAAAATAAAGGTCACCGTGGTCAATGACTGTTTTGTGCTTTAATATATGAATCAAGGCTTTCATTGGAATGACAGCACAGCCATTATATATCCATCAAGTGATTGGTACATGTCTGGGAGAATTCCGTTGAATCGCCAATTTCTTATGTTATTTCTCATAGTCTCTCCCTCCGAAAATACTCCTATTCGACATAAATCTTGTGTCCTTTTAAGGCCATGTTCTTAATCTATAAAATAATACTTTACGGCTAGCCAAACCAGTTAAAGTGTATACTACATAATTAGTGCAACAATTAGGTCAATTGATGCTACAGTGTCACATTCATAGAAAGGCATTATTATGAAAGCATTAATCAGCTCCTCAAAAGGACTTTAGTTAAACCTATTTGACACCTCGTTTAACGAGAGAGCTGAAAAACATGGAAGCAAATCGACCGGTCACGATGAGATTAATGTGTTCTTAGATATATTAAGTGTAAAAAATAAGCTCAACAATGGCGAGATTTAGATCGGTTCAACATCCAAATCGCGAGAGAAAATTTGGTAATTCGTCGAAATGAAGACATCGCTACAACAGCATTTTTGCAATTTGGTACTTTCAAATAATTTGTTACTAGTGCAAATTTATCCCACATATTTAAAATTATATGAAGTTGGTATTTATGCACGCCGGTATAAATCCACCGTTCCCCAAGCATATGTCGCAAAACTTAAATGTAAAAAGCGAGCATGCGGAAACATAAAAATTAAATTCTCCCTTAAGAGAAAATTTACCATCACACAACTTGAAGGATGGATATGTGACTACCAAATATAAAAAATAGCAAGATTGAATGGGAGTACATTTTTACAGAAAAATATGTTAGAAGTTCAAAATATAAGTTGATGCTCTATATTGCAACATTTTAAACTATTAAATTTTCATCAATCATAATTTTATCATCAATAACAATTACATCAATCAAAATGTTATGTGATGTTGCTCTTTCTTTCAAAAGAGACTTGTGCTGTGACATAAGTATCATACGTCCGGAGATATCGAGGACAATTCAAACATATGCACTAAAGAGGGTGATATTCGCCATGTTATAAATCATTTGACTTGACCGGGATTCAAACCCAGATCTCCCAATTTCCGGTCAGGAGTGTCAGCCCCAGTGACATCCGTGCGCGTGACTACATACCACAACATTTGGATGCAATGATTGGATAAATGATCTCAAACATAATACACGAGCTCCATTTTCATACTCCCGTTACTAAGGCGACGGATGCATATTTTGCAAACCAGTTAGGCATGAACAACAATGTAGTAAAACGAAATCGGTCAGGTCAAGGATAAAATTGGTCTTTTTTTGGTCTTTTTGACATGTAATTTCCCAAAAGAGGAATTAAGAAACCACCGAGAAAGAATTTCCTACGCTCCGTCAGAAAGGACCTACGTACTTGTCGTAAACGTAATCAAATTTACAAATTTCAGCAAAAAATCGGACACATTAAATCAAGTCTATTTTTAATTAAAGTTATTTTACAACAATTAAAATCAGGATCATGAGATAAGAACCAACCCTTTTTCGGATGGCACAAGGACGAAATGTTTTTCAACATCTCAACCAATAAATCCTTTTATAGTTTCTAGTTAATATTTCGACAACATATGTATTCCAAGAGAAGGTACATAGTAAAATCAAGCCGAGGGTCAGAACTGAATTTTTTCGACGATAAATTATCTGTCGAAAATTTTAAGGATCATGTTAAAATTAACATTACTTGGTATCTTTTTACTGCCAGAATAATGGTCTGTGTCTTCGTGGGATTTAGTAAGTGGTAGTTTATCTAATGACAGCGAGTGATACAAAATTCTAGGAGCCTTAGTATATGAATTATTTTCACGGGAGACTACGGTGATAACAGAATTAAAAATATACACACGCGTCGGAGTTTCACATCATTGACGTTTCTTTTTCATTATATAGTGGTGTATAACATTATGAATTATTTGAGGATTATAGGTTTGCTGATTTACGCGTTTTAAGATCTATACGGAGTATTAGAAGTAAAAATAACAGAAGGGATATATTATACATAGTTATGATGTAGTTACTCACTGAGTAATATTTAAAACAGGCACTTACCATACTTCATAGACGTACTGTAATACTGCCAAAGAAGCCACTGGCATGAGAGATCCGTGAATATAGTAGGATGCGACAGCTGTGAGGAGAAGGATAAAATCCAGCTTAATAAATCACTATACCCAGGCATTTGATCGTATTGTTAAATGGAAGAGTTAATCTGGTAAACTCCAGCAAAAAAATCCAATTAGACAGTGAAACGAAAATGATCAATCTGTCCGCGTAGTAAAATAAAAAGACGCGTTTAAGTGTTCAAGTTGACGACCAAGACGAGGTGGCAAAGGAGACGTCAACGGGACAAAACAATGTGACACATTTAAGGAACATGATTGCATCTACGCGCGGCAAAGAGCGAATGAGACCGCGTTACGCTCACAGTCAGTCGGTAATTAACAAACTAAATGCCGTGTGTTAACCCTCGCCAATTCCTAGAGAAATTAGCCCTTACTTTTAAAGGGGTTAGTGGAGGATGTTTGAAACAAAGTGACCGACACACGCCAGAGATCCCAGACATTTTAGGGGATGGGGGAAGCAGCTTTGCAAGAGGCGTAGGTAGCACAAAGGTGGTATAGAGGAAGCTTCAACTGTCACTCATCTCCTCTCCGTCGGATTCTGATGCTCCGCTCCACAACTCGAAATGCCCGAAACAACTCGTTGCCATAAAACGCAGTTCATGCTCGTTGTAGGGAGAAATATGTTTTTTTCTAGCATATCAATGCTATTGAGTTGTTGGTACAATGAATTTTACAATCATATTCTTTTTCTTTTGCTCGTCTGACCTCTTGGAGGGGGGAATTTCCCCCTTCCCCCCCCCCCCCTCCTCACCACCCTTGGATCCGCCACTGGGCCCCATGCACAATGGAAATATGACTATTTAAAATGCAAATCTTTTATTGGCTGCGGTAGAATCTACACATTGTTTTTAATTTAGTGATAAACCCGTAACATATTTTCATCAACATGTTGCAATTTTCTTCAATCAATAGTTCTTATCTCTTATTCTTCCTACGCCCAAACACAAATAATCGCGATAGTTGCAATCCCTTAGTGGCGGATCCCGTCTCCCATTCAGCCAGCAATCACCAAAGAATAATCACAGTGGCGTTAAAAGGGAGTTCGGAGCTTTAACAAGGTCACATTTCCTTTCAACTCGTACTATACTGCGTGCAAACCATATTCCTGCCTATTCGCATTTTCGTTTACTCCCTCAACTCTCTCCTCTCCCACCTCCGAGTCTTACCGCGTCAATTTTAAAATTCACTACCTATTTCACGTTAACTTAACATGGTCCGAGATAGGCCCGAGTCGAGACGCAGGCAGAATTTCCCGCATTTATTTTTACTGTTGACAGTTCATTAAGCATCTAGGGGGCGTAGACAAAATTAGCATAAATACTGGCATTGTAACTCAAGGGAAGTTCTGGGCAAAACAGGGAGATTTCAATCAGATTAAATAATGAATAGGCCTACATTCAGGAAGGGCGGTATCATTTCTATTTTTATGGGCTACTGATGAAGATTCTGGTCTTAGCCTTGCCGTATTACAGTGCAATGATACATGACATTTGAAAGATAAAGAGAGAAAACATGGTTAATAAAAGCATCCAAGGAAACATCTAATTGAACATATCTTCAAGATAAAATCCAAAAGTCGAGGTGCGCCACTTTCGCTGTGATATAAGTTCTCACCTCCGTGAATACTCCGTCACTTTCAATACCAGAGGCTCGTGCCATGAGAAATATAATGGATCTTTATTCCCTTACGCGATAACATAGTCTTTTTCAATTTGGAGACTGTGAATTCGCAAATACATACCTAGTCTATTCCGGTCCAAAATAACGGTTATGCGCTCTATTGAAAAATTATCCGGTATCACGACGACGTGGCATTCGGGTCGCCAAAACAGTGCTCGCCTCATGACTCCAAAAGTCCTCGATGCACCTTTTATGTGAATTTCATTATTAAATCTTTAGGAGGGCAGCGCAAAATAAAAATATATGGCTAAGGAGGGGCACCTGCTATATTCAGATTGAAAAGTTTACCAATTTAAAAATATAATACCCAATACTGACTACTGACAAGTTAAATCGCTAAGTAAATAAAATGCATCAGAAATCCGCACTCTTAGTTAAAAGCTGCTACGTCATGCAACAGATGAAAGTTACACAGCGTTACACAGCAGATGAGAGGACTAAGCTGGAAGTCTTAAGAGATTCGGAAGGTACACGCTAGGCTTAGATCACTTGAAAAATAAGATGAGGCGAGTTTCAATAAGACAAGGACCTGACAGAAGCGACAAAATAAGATATAGATACTGCCGTACTGACAGGTGCAAAATTTCCTTATTTCCACCAACCATTAGTGACTATAACAAAGACAGCGGGACACAGTCTTAAGATACCTACAATTTTAACCTACAATTCACTACTACACGTCTCTGTGGAGGCTTGCCGGGTGGTATGCAGTTTTACTATGAATTAATTGCATTACTAAAATAGTAAATTAATCACGCGTAATTGTAAGCAAAAAAGAGGCGTATAACAAAATCCATTTCAAGAATTAAACACCTCATTATTTCAGCCATCCGATAGTGAAAATTTCAACACTGTATCATGAGTGCAAGTAATTAAAAATAAACAGCCTCTGAACAGATTTCAATGCTTTCTTACGGGAGTCAAATCTAAGGGCACGTTCAGGGGCCCTTGGTGCCAGGAGGTAATTTTAATATAGCCATGTTCGTTCCAGAGCATTCAATTACCCACATGCCAGATGTCAAAGTAATCAGTTCAGCCGTTTTCGCGGGGTTGAGTTACAGACACGCAGAAACCACCACATTTTTTTAATTAGCATGATATGCGGCCTACTATTTACAAAAAGATGACTATCGTAACTCCATATCTCGGAGGCCTACCCTTCTCGTCCCTGTTCAGTTCCTGACCACGAAATGAAACTCTTTACTTTTTGTCCCCATTAGCGAGGCGGCCCATCGCCGGAAAAAGGGTGTGGTCCCTTCCTCGCTACTCCCACATACACTTCCTCCCTACCTGCGAGCCTCTGTTCACCAACTCCCTTCTTCCCCAACCCCTCCCCCCTCGCCTCCCAGTAAGCCATTGAGACCACCGTCCACCACATTCACAACGTTTGCTAATCGATCTCAGATTGTTCTGAAGTTCTGAAGCGAACTGCCTCATATTGCCAGGTTTAACAGCGTGTACCGAACATATCGATATCAGTAGACTGAATTATTATAAATTTTCTCACTTCTTTCATAAATTACTCTTATCCATCCTCAAGCAATTTCAGATGTCAAAAACCCATCAAAATAGCTTTCTCTTTAATGAATTTGTCGGGATTTTTGGAAAATTTGCCACCGTGCAGTGGGACCCTCTGCCAGGAATGGACCTAGCTCAGCTCAAGCACTTTCATCTATTTTAGGTACGCTTTATTTTATGGACACTATCGTCCTTAAACGAGTCTACTTTGCCTGTGCCACGAGCCTTGGTTCCTTCCACATATTTCTCAGTCATAACTGTCAGTTATAGTTACGTATTTTATGGCTAAAGCAATTACATCATCCGCGTCTACATGAAACCCACGTGGTCTGAGTGACGCATGTTACATAATCCTAAAGCCCGTTCCACACGATACTTGATCCAGCACAAGGTCGAGGATACTCGCCAGTATGACAGTTTTCCAGTACCTTGTGATATAGAACCAGCAAGCGGGCTAACTAGCATGATAGCTATTATACTCGCTGGGCTACTTGATTTCGCAATTGATACGGTAATAGCTTGCTACTAGCTCCCAGTAGGACCTAGTAGCCGTCGACCAATCACGTTAGCATTTACAGCCGCAGTGCGATCTTCACTTTTTTTAATCAGCTCCTCACTTTATCGCGGGTGTTACCAGTCTTTGGTGGTGAAAATATGAAATGAAAATGTCGCGACAATCCCTGCTGTTACTGCAGCAGCCAAAATTCACCTTCTTTCATGGAAATTTTCCATTTTCTTTTAACGGTTGATGAGAGTACCGCTTCATCGCAAGCACAAGTTCAATGATCGTGTGAAACCTTCTATCACGGTTTCAATCATACTGGGTTCCGTCCTCAATATCAAGTACCAGCTAGGATACTAGGTCTTGTGCTAGACCAAGTACCGTGTGTAACGGGCTTAACGCGAAGGTAGCCTCTAAGTCTCTAGCGGCTCCCAACGTGATAGATCCACAAGAAATTCCAGCTTTCCGCTCGGTCGCTTTTTCATAAAATATAAAATTTGATATGAAATAAGGAGCTCACTTCAGAGGAATAGAAGTATCTGGTCAACATGAAAATTTGGGGAGGAAATAACAGTTTTGGTTTAACGGTTCCATGGCGCATGGTTGCTGAGAAAAAGTAGTTTTGCTCATTGAACAGCATATGAATTAGTATAATAATTACAAACTTGGAACTCGACACACGTAATTATAAAACTACGAGTCATTTTTTTAAATGTTGTGTTTAATAAACATTCTGCTTTGCGGTTATTAGACATCAGAGTTACAAAATCCGGCCTCGGTGGCGACGGGGTAAAGTCCTCGCTTGCCAAGCCGAAGGTCGCGGATTCGAGTCCCGCCTGGGTAGGTTATTCCATCCAGGGCATGGGTGGTTGTGATTTTCCGTTATTTATTGTTAATACACCCAATGTAAAGGTCCAATGAGTGGCTGTTTTCGGGGGTGCTGTCAAATAAATAAATAAATGAGCTGTAGCGTTAAATCCTTGTTTGAAGGCCCTTATTACTCACTAAGAACACGTCCAAAATTTGTTTTAAAAAATCAAACATGAATTATGTGGGAAAAAATTATTTAAAACATGATGAACTTAACGTGACATTTCAATGAGTCATCTCCGAGTTATTAAGGTAATTGCAATTATTAGTGTCCTAAGGTGCAGCCTGTGAAATTCGCGTGTTTTCTCGAGAAGCTTTAAAAATAAATTAACTGCCCTGATAATTTTTATACAATCGCCATTCAAACAACAGATGATATGATAAACCGTTCATCGTTCAACTCGTGTCTTCAAAATTTCACGTGAGTAGCATTCCTTTCATTAGCTGCGTCACGCTTGTAGTTCGCTTGTATCAGTTTTCAGCGACGTTTTACACGACTTTAAGGTAAGGTTAATCCAAAGTTTTCCGCGGCCTTCAGCATGTCGAGTGTCTGCTTTCAGGTGTTCCTCCACGTGGTGTCCTTTTTCAGTTTCGCCAGCCATCCTGCTGGCTCTTTCAGGTCAGAAGTGACCTGACATGACGCCCGAAAGCAGACCCTTCAAACTTCGAGATAGTTTGAGCGATATATCACTGAATACAAAAATCAGTAATTTTGGCATCATTGTACATAAAATGATGCCATATTTTTAATGCTACCAAAACTCAAACTCAAATCAACGATCACTTAGCTCCTGAAAGCCGCTATGCGAGAGAAATGTTGATCCAAAAGGGTTTCTAACGCAGCATAACTCGAAATTCACATCTTAAACATGAACTATGAACAGCTACGAAACCAAACTATAAAAAAATATCAACCACTTATCGCACTACATCCCGAGATATTCTCCCAAAAAATAGAGGGCGTAGGTATTTATGGGATACATTAGGGCTGTGAGTTCCAAAGAGACGTTATAAAAAAAGAGGAAAATTTGTTATACATCTTGCAAGAAATGTAGCGGTGCAGATTGCGTGGTTCGCTTGTTTTCTCAATTAAATTTTAAAATAAATTTATCACCCTGATAATTTTGATACAATCATCTAAAACAACAGATGAAATGACTAACCGTTTATATTGAAATTTGGCACCTTGGTAAATGAATACACTAGGAATAACTCGTGCAACCCATAAACAGTTTTTGGAATTAAAAGAGTTTTTGATTACCACGGATTTTATACATCAGTGGAGATAATAGTAGGAACTTCCATGGCGCTTGAGCATTCCAGTCTCAGGTTGGGACGTTAACGTGTGCAATGGGTCGCCATATGTTCTCTCTAACCGCCGAATTAGGTGAAATATAAGCTACTTGTAAAAAACATATCAACATGGGGGCTCACCAGTTTCTATAATTACGTACCATGGATTCTCTAAAATATACTCATCAAACGGTTTCATCATCTCCTCTTCCTTTATGTATGAATTGCTACAAATTTTGTGAAGCATTCTGTGTGAACCCTGGTTTTTGGTCCAGTAATACAGGAAGTCTCAGGATACATCTGCTTTACTTTTAGGGTTGATTGAAGAAGCAGTTCCGTTTTTTTTGTATCATGGGGCCTTTCCATTCGCTCTATTGCGATATTCACTTCGCAACACAACAGCGAACTTGCCTTACATTCGTTAAAGACACTGTGTACTATCACAGAGTAATACAGAGTGCCAACGCTTATAGGGATTTGCGAATAACTTTTTGGGTGGCCATGTGTTTCGCTTTTTCTCCGCTAGATGGTGTTGCTGTTATCAACCTGAAAGACTCCCGCTTCCTGTCAAGGTCAAGTCTCCCGCGTAACCTGATACGTCAGGAAAATGCTCACGCGACTCTTCGGGGACGGTCGAGGCGGCTGAGTTCTGCCGGGAGTGGATGTCTTGAATCCACGGTAACGATGCTTGTTTCCCAAGGCCTTGAATCCTACTCTGTGAGCGGGCC
Source organism: Pyrrhosoma nymphula (assembly GCA_963573305.1). NCBI lineage: Eukaryota > Metazoa > Arthropoda > Insecta > Odonata > Coenagrionidae > Pyrrhosoma > Pyrrhosoma nymphula. The sequence continues at coordinate 50,709,560 of OY754339.1, read as the reverse complement.
TAGCCCAGTCGCCCGGCACCAGGGGAATGGCAGCTTTCCGAATGTTTTATTGTCCATCCATCTTTGTGTAGGGGAATGTTGAACCTCCACTTGTTATATTCCGTCGATTTGATTTTTCTAATTCTAAGGCACTGAGTTCAAATTGTTCACTTCCCGTTTTAATTCAGAATTGAGTCTGCAGTTATGCCGCAGAAAATGTCCGTGTGCATATATGGTTTGTATCATTCCACTACACCCTTTACCCCAAATTTGAAAGGATCGAAAATGGAAAATCATGATGAGTAAGGTGGTAAAAATATAGAATCTCTGACTGAACGTGAATGCAAGCCTTATTTCATTGCGTTTCTTGTAACTCACAACAATGCGATAGAAGTAGTTTGGTGATTATTTATCGTTAAACTGTATGAGTTGGGCAGCGGTATGAAATATTTGTATTGTAAGAGACGCAATCAACTATAAAAAATTTTAACGCCAAGTATTTCGTAATTGGTAAATATTAATTCGATCTGTTTTCCGTGCTTGCATGGAGGATACACAGGCTAAATTTCCACCAATGCTGGTTTTCTATCTTACAAACGATGTTCCAAATAGTTCAAAAGACCATTTTGTTCCTCCAATCTCGATCTACCGACCCGATAATGTTGCGCCTTTCCAGTGAGAATGAAAACGATAACTTTTTAAATGGATCACATCCTTGGTCACTATCACTAGCACTCTTTACTAACCCGGAATACTACAACAAACTTCATATGGCAAATTTTAAGTGCAATTTTTCTCTTTAAATCTGCCGTTTTTATGGTGCCTTCCAAAATGAACTTCGAACCATTTTCGTGAATTCTTTTAAAGTACAATGAGGAACTATCAGTCGTGCCGACCATGCCTTTGTATTGTAAGAAAATATACATGGAAACAAGTTACTGGCTTACAAATAACCGAGGCACTTAAAGAGCCGAGTCACTGCAAAATCAAGCATCCGGTCATTGTAAAAGGGAAGGTTGTTGCTCAGTCGGATCAAATCGATGACCATTTCAGTTTCTTGAGGTTGTGAGTTACAAGGGGAGGAGGGGGATTGTGACAGGAATTCGGGATTACGGGTGGGAAGGTTCCAGGTCGGGTAAGTACTCTCCTATTGGTCTCGACCCCGACGTATAGAGCCTGAAATCGAAAAACGCTGACCAAAACTCATAAATTCGTTATTATTGTAGTCAAAACCACGAAATTTTCACCTTTCATGATCTTAGCTCCTGGATCTAAATTTTATGACATTGAGCTTGTAACTAATAAGGGACCTATTTTAACAAAATAGTGAGAACCGTAAAATCCATCTTTTCTATTATTAAAATTCTGGTATTCCCGCTGTATCAACAGTGAGGAAGTGGATCGGAACATCACGATATTTGACGGGATTTAACGACTCTTTTTTCCGTCAGCTGAAGCTCAAAGTCTCCGTAATGTCGGATGTTAGCAAAGAATGCGTAATTTTATTTGACGATATGTCCCTGATGGAAAATTTAGAATATTCAAATTCCCTGGACATGATTGACGGTTTTGAATATTTAGGGCATCTGGGTAGGAAGAAACAAGTGGGAAAGTATGCATCCGTGTTCCTCATCAGAGGTATTCATCAAAACTGGGAGTTGCCTGTAGGGTACTTTATTTCTGAGCATGGGCTCATTAGCTCCAATATACGGAAACTCTTATTGTCCTTGATTGAAAAGTTGTTAATGGTAGGCCTGCATCCCAGAGGATTCATTTGCGACCAAGCCAGCACCAATAGAAAAGCAATTAAAGAGATGGGGGTTTCAGTCGAAAACCCTTATTTTCAGATTAATGAAAATAAAATTTATTGCATTTTTGATGTTCTTCATCTTTGAGAGTCTTTGTCTTTGAAGTATTTGAGAAATAACTTCCTGAATAGTGATTTTGTTCTGGAAGGAAAGACCGTTTCCTTTGAAAATATACGCCAGGTTTATCAGAGCGATACATCCAGCTCGACAACTAGAGCTCTGTGGAAACTGACTAGTTCACACATTTGGCCCAACTCTTTCCAGAAAATGTCTGTGAAGCTGGCTACTCAAATATTCAGCTATTCCATTTCAGCTGCTATTCGCATAAGCCACTCCACTGGAGAGTTAAAACGTCCATCAGCACTTCCAACTGCTAATTTTATAGAGACAATAAATAATTTATTCGATGCCTTAAACACCAAAGCTTACTCAAAACGCTCTAGTGATTTCTGCTTGGATAAAAAAAATGCTCAAGTTATAGAGCTGCTTCGGGAAGGGCTGAGAATTATGAGCGTCATTAAGAAGAAGGATGATCGGGTGGTTCCTTCCAAGCTCAATGAGTAACATTTAAAATAAATACCTGATAACGATTCCAAAGACAAACAAATGGGTACCTACTAAAAATGGGAAATGGGACAAATTTTTAGACGCCACTAATGGTTTTAGCCTACCACCGACAGCTGCTGTTGAACGTTTTTTGTATGAAAAGGAGAATAAATCGGAAGTCACTTGGCTGCGGCCCGGGTGGTCCCGGGTTCGATTCCCAATGAAGCCTATCTGCCCACTCCCACCTAAAATCCTCGCGGTGATATTTTCTGTCATAACATCGTGGGAAATTGCAAGTGGCCAGGGAAAGGAACTGGCCCCCCTACCCTGGATGTGAGAATTTCTCACGCCAATGGCTTAGTACGGAGTGAGCTTTACCCTAACCTATCAAAACACAGCTTTGGGTTGAAATGCGGTGAGCGAATCGGAAGTCGGCAAAAAATGCTTTTATATATAACGCTGAATAAAGTAAAAGAAAAATACATTTTTTCATTGGTAAAACCGCACCTCGAGTACTCCGCTAGTATTTGGGATCCAGAAAATAAAGACTTCATTCGTAAATTTAACAAGATACATAGGTAAGCAAGCGACCTTCGTCAGTAATCCCTACGAAAGATCAAAAAGTGTCAAGCGGCTTTAGAAGAACTTGGGTGGAAATCTCTGATGATTCGAAGATTACACGCCAGATTAAGATCATTAGATACATTCGAATCGACTGAGTTCCTGACTGTCACGGCAGGTATAAAGTTATTTCAATACTACCTCTGCGATTCAGACGCAAAAGTGACAAAATTAGAGAGATAGACTGTCGAACACAGTGATTAAAAACTTATTTTTCCCACAAACCATTCACAACCATAATAGAAACACTATTTACATATAAACGTCATCCAATCATCCCATTCCCCATCCAGATCCCTAAACGTTTTCCCCTTTTGCTATTGCTATTGGTTCCCTACACCCTCTGCCACACGCCCTTACGTCGGATTGCAGGGGGATATGCAAATATTGATTCATTCCGCCGTAATCACAAAAAAATATATGCCTCCATACCCAAGTTAAACATGTTTCAAGTACTTCAGAGTAGGGCGGGAAAACGTTTAAATAAGTACTAATGAATAAATTAGACAATTATCTATTATCAATTATTATAAAATATTCTACAATTCTATTGTTTTGAATGACAAACATGCGCATGTACAATATCAGAAAGTTGTAACTTGAAAATTGTAGATGATTGTTCGTCAAAGTCGTTTACAACGTCGAAGAATAAATTCCGAAAAGTTTGGAATCAAACCCTGTTTCCAACTGTGGGAATTTATATTATCTTCCCGTGATTTCTTTTGCGCCTTTACAATCAAAAGCAATGTCAGCAACGTTGGCTAATTGGTTGGGCAGCGAATTCATATCCTCAAAATACCGAAAACCTTCTGTAGTTCCGTTTCACCAGTGGGAACAATTTAACATCGATGGCATTTTCAGTCATTATTTTATTAAAATACTAATGGAAAACCACTAAATAGCACCCAAGATAAAGAAGTAAGCAAGTAATCTGGAGCCATAAACTCTATAGCGATAGTAGATAAGCCTTCAACGGAACGCTTAAACCTGAAAATTCTCTTACACATACGACTCAACCGCAAACGTTGACATTTTTTCGGAGCTTTGCCGAAGCTGTCTGAGCTCTCGGAGCTTCTCGGCTTCTATCCTCCAGTCCGACGCGTCAGCAGTTCTTCCCCCGTTATCAATTCAAGTCCTATCGGTTTCGTTGCGGGATGAACGCGGAGCGAGACACGCATGGGACGCAGCGAAAAGGGATTCGAATTGCGCGGCTGAGGAACCGACGACCGTAGTGACATCTATGCAACAGTTCTGAAACTACGTCAAAACGACGTATGACGCTCCTGAACATGGGCGTTAGCCCTCTCATACCTTACTCTATGGTACTATGCAGCGAACTTCAAAACAGATTGGGAGCAAAGTTGATGTGCGCTTAACAACAAAAGAATGTCGATAATCGCATCCGCAATTGTTATTTTTAGTGTCGATTTTCCGTTAAGGTATCAAACATACGATAGATACTGTAAAGTTGCTGATTTATCCGTGGTAAAAAGCTTATGTTTTTAAATAATTATTTTGAAAGGATTTGATAGCTATTAATAAACATTCGGCCGTGACTGTTGTGCATACCCACAGAATGCTACCCACCGGCACACACGTTTCACCAGCTCACATCGTTCCGTTCAACGTCGCTCGTGTGCGCTAAAGTGTGCTGATGTGTTATAGTCCGTGTTAACTTCAAAACCATGAATGGGAAGCTCCGATTGACATGGGGTCGTGTAACTCCTAACTTAGCAATTAATCCGGCACATTTTATTTACAATAAAATCATGGAATTTCCACGAATATTTGGACATATCTTTAAAATGAGTTGCCATAAGGATTAGTGACAACTTCGAAAGAACGGCATGTACCTGATTTGGAACCACCGAGGCACGCCTTAAATTTCTTTAATCAGTAAGTATAAATCAATGTTATCCGACCTTCTCATGACGACTGAAAAAATTACTGGATAAAGATTTTGCCCAGCCTTTGATAGCTCTTTAATTAGGTCAGGAGTAGAAGAGGATTAGACAAAAAATGCCAGATATCAAATTGCATATCACCTCCAGAAATTGTGTAAGAGTCCTCCACAAACATTCTGTGTATTTAGGAATGATTACATATTACCATAAAAAGAAATCAGCAATTAAAAATGTTTATTAGAGCGCTTCAGAGTAATTTGGACTGTGAAGAAGCAGTTTAAGCACTGTAAGGGGGGAGGTGCCGAAGAGTGATTTCTTCCGGGTGGAAGCCTTATCCTCTTTAGAACGATAACGTAAATGTTGCCCAAGATGAATAAAACTTGGATGAAGACTTGAAAGTTATTTTAAATCGATAAACGGTGTAATAGTTCGAATGCGGTATTTTGTTTTCTATAACTTACATGAGAATTGGTTAAATATGAGCAAAATTTTATAGATGAAATATATTACCTAATTTAGAAATTATAAGGCAACATTTATCGTTAAGATTACCTACGAGACCACTCAGAGGTTAATTATAATAGTTATGCACACATTGCGTGAGCTTGCGGATATGGATTATGGAAGAGGACACCAAAAAAACATTTTGAAGAGGTACGACGAGAAAGTGAAGAAGGGCATATCCACGGCAACCAGGGTGGCTCCAGATCACAGGTTCGAGGGAAGGGGGCAACCGGGGGGGGGAGATACCACTGGCTCTGGAGGAATGGAACACTTCCCAGGAAAAGGGGAGTCTGGGTTTCGTCCCGAGAAATCGTAACAAACTATGAGTAAAAAAAAAATAAAAATTAAATTAAATACACCGGGTTTTGGGGGGGGCAATTTCCCCTACTGCTGCCCCCCCCCCTTGGAGCCGCCATTGATGGCAACTCAGTTTACACATTCATTATACACATATACATCACATACAATTATTTATCTTTCAATGGGAAGTAGATGATACTTAATGACACACGAATAAAATACTGAAATTAGAAACGAACTCCAAGTAATTTATTAAAAATAAAGTAATTTATTACATTTATTATTTAAAGTAATGTGCTGATACTATAGTGGAGAGCTAATAAAGGATTTTTTTAAGAGCTTAATTTTATACATTGCTACCAATATTCAACCATATGTTTTTTCACTAAAAAAACATTTTTTGCAAAGGTTCATATTATTGAAGTTATTATTCTTTATTGTCGTATGTATTTTACGCCCGCTATATCGCACGCTGTAAACACGTTCACTTGACGAGGAGTAAAAAAATCTCATGAGCGACGCACGACACGACACGGAAAAACCTTAGATGACGTCGGATCTCTTTGATACAAAGTCCGAGGCATTTCTTATCAAGCTGGAGGGTTGACATTTTCATAGAATATTTTTAATCGCCCAGTGAGTCGGGAAAAAATCTGAAACTCTGAGAAAGTCTCCATATTTTGAGTATAGACAGAATTTTGTTTTTCAATGGGATTAAATGGGAGAAACGAAAAATTCCTTTGCCGATAATGTTTTTTCACTAATGAAAAAAAATACACCTTCAACGGCGAGACTTGGACTAAAATATGCCTAAAAGATTATATTTTTATTTTATCGAGTACGATTTTAACATAGTGATTTCTAAATTGCAAAATATCAGCCATAGCTTATAATTAATTGTCTTTTTACCTTTCCTACATGATAATAAAAATGGCAACGACCATTAGTGGCCTCGAGTATTCAGATGTATTTTATTCAGATTTTATTTATATGTATGTATTCAGATATTAACTAAGATTAATTTGCTTGAGGAACAGGTACTAGAACGATTTTTGGAGATAATTTAGGTTAAATTGTTTCATAGTTTACTTAGAGCCGGTTTTATAATGTCTTGTTAACGCTAACCAGAAGATAATACAGCCTATAACTTTACCTAGAGGTGGCTGAAAGTTCTGGTTAGCTTCTGTATAAGACCAGACTGACAGGTAATCAGTACTTTCAGCCACCTGCAGGTAAATTTAAAGGGTGTTTTATCTTCTGATTAGCTCTAACCAGACATTATAAAACCGGCCCTATAAGTCTTAAACTTCTTTTGCACCGTAGATTCTGGCCCAGTACAGTGTTTTTAAATCAATAAACATTTGTTTGCTTTTGATTCCTGTGGTTGCTATAAACAACTTAATGACAGTTCCACTTCTTTCGTGCGTCCACTAACCAACACACCCAGTTTTTTTCGTTAATTCATCAGTATTATCCTGATTTTCATTGACATGTCCAGAGAAGGAGAGACTAGTAGTATGAGAATTTGTAAGGGCAGTGTGAGGGTGAAAGAGGAACGGTGGGAGGCGAAAGAGGGCGAGAAAGCGCATGGGGGGTAGGGGTCATCTCCATGGTAACCAAAGGGGCGGGGCTCTTTTTCCATGCACGCATACGTATTACTGAGGCGACTCTCGACTTCTTCTGTTGCGTCACTGCGCGAAGTGAGGAGGCATCGGTCCTTTCCAAGTTTTCCATTTCGGACTCCTCTCGTATCCCTTCCAATTATTGAATCAGTTTTCTGCTTGGAACTGGATCATTCTCGTACCTCCTCCTGAATCTAATATATTTTTTATAGAGTCACACATATCTGCGTAAGAAATGGGAAACAAGATCATAACTTTCTCTGAGCAACAATTGGAGGACTACCAGGTGAGTGCTAACGTTAATTTCAATTGTTGCAGTAGCTTGATAACAGCTAAAAATATCATTTTTGTGTGTTAATGTTAATTCAACTTTCTATTTCGTGACATTTTGGAGTATTTGATGATTAAATACAGTTTTACGCAAAAATGGCATGGAAAAAGACGACAATACCGTTCTCCAACGTTTCACTCATTCTAGTTTTTAACAACATGTGGATTGGAATGGATTGGTTTTGCCTTAATGTTAAATATAGGGTATTTTCCTATAAAAAGCTAGAACATTAATCAAATAATATTCAATTCGTTTAAGAATCGTTAAGTCGTGCCCTTCGGAGCCAGAGAATATCTTGGATGTGAATGCTACTTCAATTCGCTGTAATCGTTCATTGCTATAACTGGAAAGTACCTTGCATTGCTATAGTTTACATAGGAGTACGAATAAGGGTCACCCGTTGCTGGGTCACTTTATCAATTGCAAGCAGATCACTCATCTTTAAACGTGAAGGTAGAATATTTACAACAATAGTCAACAAGAGCTCACTGGGATGAGTTAATGTTTCAGGCCTTACTTCGCGGAAGTGACTCATATGGAATGATTTCTCGCGTTGTAAATTCACACTTTTGTGATTTTTGCCTGCCATGGTTTTCACATCGATAATACCATAATCAACGGTCATCCTTAATAATGGCATTATTTATATCAAAACCAGGATCGGCCAAAATAAATAAAACAAGTCTAGAATTTAAAAATTGAGATATCGTTCCAAGTTCACTCAAATTTCCATGGAAATTCACAGCGCTTTGTTGATAGAATATTTCCAATGATGTGCCTCAAATTTTAAAACTATCATTCACGAATGCGTAATTCATGTTTTTGAACAGAGTTTCTCACCATAAATCAAAGTGGAGAATAAATTACATCTACACATCTGGGCAACCATAAATGTATTCCTTTTTGGTGAAGGAAAATAATTCATTCTTCGCAACTGCACAATTGCACAACTGATCCATTCACTCAGGCCAACTGAGCATTTTAGTTACTTTAGTATTTCGCTGTGCTATCGTGTCATAGGGGGAATCTATTCTACTTTAGTATTTCCCTGTGCTATCGTGTCATAGGTGGAATCTATTCTCTTCTATAATCTTCATTTAATATAAGTTTTCTGGTGTGTTAACAGCATCACCGCCATTTTCGTATTCCGCTTGACTTTACATGGCCGGTTGCGCATTTTATTGGCGACTATTTTGCCCCAAAATCTTGTACTAGCCCCCCCCTTATCAATTTCCTTATCACAGGGGTTCTAATAATTATTCTTTCGCGCGGTCCTAAACACGCGACGTTATATACTTGTATCAGCCCGACACACAAAAGGTACCCTTCACTTTATCACTTCTTACCTTGAGAGAGATCCTTTCCTTTCGGTAGTCCTTGGCGGCAAAGGTTAATGGATTAATTCATGCACTAAAATGATACACTTGAACAGTACATATATTTATAATAACCCTTTTATTCTTTACTTATGAAACAAATTCACTTTAGTTACTCAATTAATCAATATATGTTCCCTTCTCAAATATATTCGTATTAATTTATAATGTTTGTTCTACTTCACCGGATATTGTACAAAGTGAATTTCGCCGATACTCTATGCCCCAGTATCTGTTTATCGGATTCCTGGATCCTTCCTTAACACAGGACACTGGCGTTGGTAATTGCTGTCCAAAGCTGCTTACTCCCGGCAAATTATCACTGCAAAAACTCTCGTATGACTTTCACTCGATAAACGTCTCTTGTGACTCCCTTGTTAAGAAGAAGCAGAAGAAGAAGCCTCGTTCCTTGTTTGACAATCCCTTTTATACTATCTCATCTCCCCTCCTGTATGTTCTAGAACATTCCAGGTTTTCTCCCCTTCTCTCGTATCTGATAGGCTATTCCCCTTTCATTATTATAAGTTTGTTTACGTAAACAGAAAATGGTATTGTTTAAAGTTGTTTTCATAACATAGACGGCATTGTTTTAGTTTGTTTACGTAAACAGAAAATGGTATTGTTTAAAGTTGTTTTCATAACATAGACGATATTGTTGCCTCGCGGTAGCACGTGTTCCCAAAATATACACAATGGCGTCCTTAATCGTATACTTATGCCAACACGGCCAAAATGGCGTGTTACAATCTTGTTGCCTCAAGTCTAAGCCTTAATAACTCAGAGACGACTTATTGGATTTTCACGCTTTGTTCATGACCATTTAGATGAGGGCTTCCCAAATTGAGTTCCGTGGAACACTGATGTTCCACGAAAGGTTCCTAGGTGTTCCACGAAAACTTGGAATGGTTTTATTTGCTGCACCTTGAATGGAATGGTTTTTATATTTGAAATCTAAACAAGGTGTTCCGTTTAAACTTCAGGATTTACAAAGTGTTCCATCGCAGGAAAAGTTAGGGAAACCCTGATTTTGACGATTTTGTTTTCCATTTAATTCATGGGTAGAATTTAAATTTTAATCACATATTTTGGACGTATTTTTCCGAGTGACTCTTAAAGTAAAAATAAAGTCTCGTTTTTTTCAGCACTATGGCGCGCAACTTTAAACGAGTAATTTACTGCAAAGCAGAGCATTCAAAAAAGAAAAATTCAAATAAAATATGGCTCATAGCATTATAATTATATTTGCCAAGTTTCACGTTTTTAAGTTTAATATCTACTTATTAGTACGCTGCTCAATTTGTAAACCTATTTTTTCTCAGCAACTATGCCTCATGAAGCCATGAGACTAAACCTGCTACCTTCGGATCAGATATGATTATTTCTTTGAAGTTAGAACCTTATTTTACACCAAATTTTATATTTTCTAGAAAAGCGATCGAGCTCAAAGCTTGGTGTCTTCCAAAAGATAGTAGACAATTGTGCCGTCAGGGTCCTACTATTATATTCCCTACTCCAGCAGTGCCCAACCCATTATAGTTCGGGTACATCTTGGTGAATCATTTTCCCAAATTGTACATGTATAATGTATAATATATTAGCTAAATGTTTATAATGTATGTTATTTATTGTTACTACAAACTTATTTTCTGTATTAACAAACATAGTAGTCACTTTTTAACGCATGCCCAAGCAAGAGACCCTCAGGGTAGGTACACATACTCAAGTTGATAACCGCCGCTCTACCCTAATCTATACCACCATCTCACATGCTAAATAGTTTTCAGCTATTTTCTTCCCAATGTTCAAAAATGTTTTAAATTTAGATTCAGATTCTAACTTTGCAAAGGGTGATGCACATGTCAGTAAATTGGCTGGAAAGTAAATAAGATAAAGTTTGTATTGAACACTATATTTGGCTATTTTCTGCATGATAAAGATAGATTTTTTATTTTTTTTATCTTGACAGGACTGCACTTTTTTCACCCGCAAGGAAATATTAAGGTAAATAAAAAATGCCAATCTAGAGAATGTACATGCTTCCATCCAAAAATTCTTTTCCTGTATATTTAAAAAATTCAATCGATGACATGTCAAATCCAAACAGGGTGCACAAACGTTTTCGAGAGGTTAGTCCGGAGTTGGTGCCTAAAATTATGACTGGCAATGAGGCAATGACAATTCAAGTGCCACGAGAAAAAATGGAGACACTTCAGGAGCTAAGAGTAAGATAATTTACCATAAATACTTGGATATCTGTTTAAGATAAGTTTTGTTAGAATATTTCATCCTTCCTTTTACCATTTTCAGTGCTCACTACAACCTCACACAATATCTCTCTCATAAGTTAAGCCTACTTGATACCTCTCTTCATAAAATGTAATTATAATATTTATTTGTATTATATTGGTCAATAAAGATATGAATAATTGTCAAAATGTGAAAGTTTAAGGTAAAAATAAGATTTACAATGAATAAATACACAAACATACATGAACCATTCATCTTCCAACAAATTATTGCAAGTTATAAAAGCATGACTTTACTCAGGTAATTTTTTGGGCTCTTTGCATTAATAATCTACTATATTAAATCAAATTTATCGATTGTGGCAATACTTGGTAGACATTGAAGATAGAATTCATTATGACAAAAACCCAGTACAAATACCACTAATTATTTTAATGCTGCCGACCGGTTTCGAAGTCTAAAGCGTCATTTACAAAGCTGTATTGTCTTGTAAATGACGCTTTAGACGTCCAAACCGGTCGACAGCATTAAAATAATTAGTGGTATTTGTACTGTGTTTTTGTCATAATGAATACCTACTATATTAAAGGCTATGTAATGCATCGGATGCTATGTGTATGATTCAGTTGCTAGGCATAGTGATTCAGCGGTGCGCCAATAGACTGCAAGAAAGCTGCCATGTACATACGTTCTCTACCAACTGACATATGGCACGGGCGTATGCATTTTTCAAAATTCACGTATCATTTTTCAGAAAAATATATAAATTTTGAATAATTCTAATGAACTGCCAGAGCGATTTTTATGTTATTTTAATTGCTATTTATAAATAACTAAAACGCGTGAATTTCTATTTACTTTATCCATTACTTTTTGGCTATTTCTTCAATATTTTATATTGTTTCAGTAGACTTTTTAACTAGTTTATAATAAACTGCCGAATGAAATGAAAAAAATTCTACAGAAATGCATTTCAAAAGGAGCTGGAAAAATAACCCACTCCAAGCGTGATCTAAAGGCCTAATCTAAGCTGCCTAATCTAAAATCTGACTCATGAAGTAATTTTTCACGCAAAATTTTACACATAGCGACGTTGATAGCTCAAATGATGGGTTTGGGACGCAATGATTTTCAAGGACATAGGACAATGACTACGAATCCCAACACATTTCTAAATATTTAAGGTAGCTTGAGGGAGGTATCACTAAGCATAAAATTCCACGAATTCGGCCTCATTATATAGATAAAGGTTTCATCGGCTTAAGAGTACGCAAAAAATAATCTAATATCTGCGGAGTGGTGATATTAAATAATATGCAGCTTTTTGCTATAATATTAAAAGTTTAAAAGTTGTACAACTTATGCTACTTGAAAAGAAAATCTGAGCGTTGCATGAAAATGTTACAGTTCAAAGCTTATCTTTTTATATTACGGAGAATATTAGCTGAGAGGTTCAGTTATTAAAAAAAAGTTTTCATGTCATTTATATTACTACGTTTACTTCATGCTTACCACAACTGCTTAAATTTTTAAACAAAGTTCGAACCAGGTGTTCATTTTGACTAGAGGAAAGTCTCCCTCAAACTACTATCTGCTTTGAAGGATTATTTCAACCCTTCTATTAAACTTGCAAGGGTTTTACAACTTACGCACATAGTTATCTCTGCATTCAGCTCATCATACTCTTCACTTCAATCCCGGTATTACAACACAAACAAAGAACATCCCATCTCCATTTTATAATAGCTCGATTAACTTCCTCTAGCAACTATATTTCCTCCACAAGCTAGAACATCGTCTACACAACACTAGTGATAGACTTCACCTCTCTTTTCAGGAGAATCCTTTCCGGAGAAGAATCTGCGAAGTGTTCTCCCGGGATGGCTCCGGTGATATGACCTTTGAAGATTTTTTAGATCTACTGTCAGTATTTAGCGAACAAGCACCTCGTGATATCAAGGTCCTATATGCCTTCCGGATTTATGGTAAGCACGCTCTCAATGTATACATCATAAGACATGATAATTTTTCCTCGTTTAATTTTGCACTAAGACGCCAAAGGTTACCATATCAAATACTGGCTTTTTGGACACATTTTTAAAACCCTCACATGGTCGCCAATTTATTCCGCAGTAATCAATAGTGATAGTTTCTGTTCACCAATGACTATTATCTGTTCGTTATTTCAATCAAGTTGCGGTATTCATTCTTATTTATAACAGTTTTTCAACATATGCATTAAAAAGTTACCTTTTGATCTCATCACTGGCAAAAAAAAGGACTGATCTAATCATTATTAGAGGAATTATCAATTTCGCCTCGTGCAAAGGCTTTCCTTTTTATATAGATGTGGAAGAGTATAACTTTTCTCGGCCTGGTAGCCGCTGAGGTATTACCTAATTAATGATATGGAAGCATATCGATTTTTAAGTATTCACAATACCTTCCACCTTCACATCATTTCAATCTTTCCTATTAAAGAATTCTTTCGCATTTGGGACCCATCTTCCATAACCTCGCTTGTGTTTAATGGCCTAAATCGAAGCAGTAGCACTTCTGAACTCAAAAGTAAAAAGCAACTAAGTGATTAGCAATAGTCGCGAAATGCCAACTTTGTACAAAAATGAGACGAATTAGGCACCGATATGCAATTATTAATTCTGCTTTTACTTGATCAGACGACTTTCAAGCCTCATTCACACTATTCCCGAAAGCCAGTATATATAGCAAGATATTTCATGCCAGTGCCACAAGGAAGCGTAATCGGCCCCTTTTTGTTCATTATATACATAAATGACCTATGCTCTCGAATTAGCAGTAAAATACGTTTATTTGCTGACGACGCTGTCATCTATCGCGAAATTAGTGATCACTCTGACTTTGAAATTCTATCATCGGATTTAAACAACGTTCATGTGTGGAGCCAAGAGTGGGGACTCGAACTTAATATGAGCAAATGCACGGCGGTACATTTCTTGCGGAGGTCGTCCAACTATCCCCATGTATATGCTGTGGATGGTGTTAGCATAAAGGCGACAGATGAAGTGAATTATCTAGGAGTTACGATACTTAGAACCTATCGTGGGGAACACATATAAGAAATATTTGTGGCAGAGCTCTGAAGAAGCTAGGATTCGTCAAGCGTATTGTGGGAAGATTTTCGGATGAAAAAGTAAAAGAGAGGTGCTATTTCGCACTCGTCCGGCCACACCTTGAATATGCAGCGAGCATATGGGATCCGGTGCAGAAAGACTTAATCTGGGAACAATAAAATACAAAGGAAAGCTGCGCGATTTGTCAAAAACTGCTACGGGCGTACAGACAGCGTTACACAGATGTTAAACGAATTAGGCTGGGAGCCGCTAGAGACTCGGAGACTGCGCGCTAGGATTAGATTACTTGAGCAATTAAGAATAGATATCTTTAAGAGCGAAACGGAGAACATTATATTAGAGCCCCACTATATTTCCAGGTCCGACAGAAACGATAAATTAAGAGAGATATTTTGCCGAACGGATAGGTATCGGAATTCGTTTTTCCCCCGAACAATAAGGGACTTTAATAAATGCTAGGCGTAATTTCATTAGAGCGTTTCCTTTTTATATGTAAACTGATGGTGTCCTTAAACCCCCCGTCACACGCCTATTGAGGCGGCTTGCGGGGTAGTATGTAGATGTAGATGTACCTATCCAAGAACTGGCTGTGTCGATTTTAAAGGACGCCAAAAATTAAAAATAATTAAACTGACAAAGACAAAATTTACTCTTAGGGCAAGATTATTATGAATCTGTACAAAATCTGCGAAAGCAGTCATCAGTACAAAATCTGTTATCCATGATGAAATAAACGGCGCTTTCCATTTGCTTCAATTTGTTGGTGATGGTGCGCTCTTCTAAAATTCATTTTAGGGATTATACGTAAAAAAAACTATTACCATTTATGATACATATGTAATCATGTAATAAACTTACTTTAATTTTTTCTCACTATTTTACATATCTAGTAACTGAGCGTATGTATTTTATAATTTGTACATGTTTCGCGCAAGTTTTCTGACCATAGGAAACGATAAATAATTTTATACCGATACACCCCTCCTGCTAGACCAGGGGTGCATGGATCCAGCCCAGTCGGAGAGCACGGGATCCTTGTCTCACCCCGTCCGCAAAAGGGTGTCCTGGTCTTCCGAGAATGCACCGAATATTCTCTCGTGGTGACAAGTGACGTTTTCCGGGGCTCTTCTTCACTTTTCCATCACAGCGCTTGCCGTCTGGAAATCGATTCCTTTCGTGTTCCCCCCTTTTATTTATCCAGGCCACCACGTGACCTAGGTTGATTCACCATTCGCATGTTTGCTCATTAAGTTCACACATGGGTCAAAGGTCAACACACGCGCATTCAAAAACCGGTTCCTCGACGGACACCCTATCCACGGTAGGCTCATCACTATCACGACTTACTCCGCCGAAGTTCAGCATTTACAACGCAATAAAAGACTAATGTTTTAAATAGTTAACCAGCTATCTCATAGCTTAATGAAAACAGAATCCTAATTCTTCGCCACACCTCAATTGGTACCCTACTTTCACTGATAACGTCTGCATTTCCAGTATACGTAACTTATTTGTTAGAATTAACGACTTGGACATGTCTTTAGTGATGGGCCCTTGTCAAAACTTTATCCTAAATCAAATTCGTGAAACGATTCGCGAATAAATAATTTAGTGAGCAATAACAGTCTCTCCGCGTTTCCTCGAATCATTTAGTGAGCAATAACAGTCTCTCCGCGTTTCCTCAAAGTGTCAAATAACTTGTGGAATCACAAAATAACCTTCACTATCGTAATTTTTCCCGGTCAGCGTAAAATGACGAGGAAAAATGAAGGCATGCCCGGGAAAATGACGGTTGGCTGCCTTAATTGTGGCGGAATCATGAATTGAGAGGACTGTAATAAGAACGGATTTGTAAGAATCAGAAGAAGAGTGACAGTGTGCATATGCAACATTACTATATTTCTAGAGAAAAAATTATTTCTGAAAGTGAAGTGATGACTATGAGCAACTTGTCTTGTCAAAACTGGGATAAAACAAGAATCAGCGTGTAACCAATACATAGGGTGTTTCAGTATGAATCTCTATCACTTCTGAGGGTGATAAGGGAAATGATTTTGCCTGACGATTATGTGATACCGAGGCTTTGTGAAACGAAAAGCGTTGTCTATCATAGCGTCCAGTTTAACCCGGGAGTAGCCGCTAAGCTACCTATTACGCGAGCGGTCGCGTGTAAGACTTTTTCTCACACTCAGATGTATCATTGACTATCTATCATAGAGCATTTATTGGTAATGTATTACCTACACTATATTTAGATATAATTTATTTCTCTAAATGTTCATTTGAAACAATGATTTCCACAGATACACAATTACTGATACAATTACGTAATCATTGCTAATTATACTGGCGATGATATCATTGGGTATAAATGAATAAAATTACCATTCTCATGAAGACATATTTTTTTGAGGACATACATTCTTACGATGCATTTTGCATGAAAATATCTGCTCTCCACGAAATTAATCAACTTTGCTCGCATGCTGCGAAAGTGTAACGAAACTGAGTGATACAAAAACAATAACGTCAGTGGTCGCGCGATGAGAAAAAGTCTCACACTTTGTAGCCGACGGTATCAGACATATCATACACAGCTGCGGACGCTTCATTTATACTTTTTGAGAGGGTCGGTCAATAGGAAGAGATAAAAAAGTCAGCTAGAAGGACAGGAAACTTATTCTAACTCATGATTATAAAGTGAGCACAAGTTTAAATTTGGTGTGAGAGAAAATCTCATTGCGCGACCAATGGTGGGTTAAGAATGATAGATCTCAGCCATTTCAGGGAAGCATATGTATTTAGTGGAGAATAGTGAGTATAAGAAACGTATATATCCCACAAAACCATTCTATTCAAATGGCGGCCCGAGGGTTTGACTTACGAAGTCATTATCAAGGCTTCGTAAGTAATCCTTGATTGACAAGTTACATAAAATTATTTCGTGGGCTATACAAAGTTTCTTTTTCTTAGCTACGGAGAAGCAGAAAATCACGCCAGAGAACATCAAGTCTGTCAGAGAATAGAGAAATTTCCTGGTTACACGACAGCAGATGGCCGCGGAAGGGTTTGTGTAGTACGGCACGCCAAGAAAACGACGATTAAAATTAAACTTTCCGATATTTCACGCCCTTACGTAAGGATAGTACACGCCCGGCTTGTAATTACAGTTATGTAAAATGTAGCACGCGTACACTTATAGGTTACCGACCGTTGGTGTATGTAATCGCTATTCCGCGTCTTAATGGCTATACTTCAAAATGCGCTAGACAAAATATTTGCCTTACCTCAGTTCGGTCACTACGGACTTTTGACCTTTTGGTGAGAAGATAACAAATGCAAGATGCCACATCTCATATCACCCACTTAAGTAAAGCAGATTTTTCCTGAGACACGCTTTGAATAGTGGTAACGAAACTTGGAGGCAGAAGCCTGTATGCATAACGTTACGCAGGGGAAGAGGTCGGCTAAGAAGTAGAGGGGAGAGATCAGTGTATGGTAAGAAACGCTGCCAACATAACTATTTTTAGCTTGACAGGGCGGAAAACTGTTAGCTGCGCGCTTCACAAAAATGTTTACCATCCAAACAAAGATGAACCAAAATACGCGACTGGTTTTCGCAACCCTTTGGAGAAGGCCATCTAAACAAGTGGATTAAGAGCCAAAAAGAGCTATAAAGTTGATTTGAGTAACAAACTCAGTACATATTTTGAAGTTGGTAATGAAGGTTTGCTACCTTGGGTACCCTGGTAGCCAAATGCATAGATTCCTTTACTCCCCCGTGTGGAACCAGTTCGTAGAGAATGGACTCCACTGAAAAGGACCCTCTAAAAATCTGTCACCATGTTTCGCTACTGCTATAATCATTCATGCTAATAGCACCAGTGGATAAACGATCTTCCGCGCAGGGACTTATCTCCTCACCGGGTCTGCAGGCTCGCGCCCACGGTCGTAGCTCGCGCCCAGCTAAGAGTAGGTTGCGGGAATAGGGAGAAAAAAGGAAAGGGGAGAAGGGTATGGAAAGGGGCAGCTTTCGATCCCAGTGCCATAAATAGGAGAAGGGGCTTAAACCGAAACGCGAAACAACTATTTTTTTCTCTTGCGTTGGCTACTATTCAATCTACGAGTAAGAAAGAATCAGAGTCGCCAACCGTCGTCCAGACAGGCCGCAAATATTGGTGTTTTTTGCAAATCTAATAGCACCAGTTGATTTGTCGACCAGCCTTACCTTGCCATCACGAAGATGATCCGCTCAACCAGATGATTTCCCGAAGTCCGACCGCATCCGCAGCTGATGAGGAAACAGACCGCCGACGAACAATGGAACAACTTGGTATGAAGACACACGATCATGCTCATGAATGGTAGAGAATCCACCCAGACAGGCCTCGAACCCACGACTCCTGGATTAGCACACGAGGAATCCAGCCCGCCACCACCGGGGTCGACTAATCCCTGAAAACTGGCGAAACAGGCCTACTGCTAGCACGGGTAAACAGGGCGTATAAGAGTTACGGTGATCTCGAAGCGTCGAGTAAAATGGAGCTATTACCCAGCCATTTAGGGAAACATGTATTTCATGGGTGATAGAGAAATCGCCCGATCACACGTTCCCCGCGCCAGTGCGGGTCGTCTGCCGTGGAGATATCTCGAGTGGAACACATGAACATGCATTAAATAGTCCTTTACAATGGCGCGTCGCAGGAGGACGAACACCACAGTATTGACAATCAGATAGATATCCGTCCACTCAACGTGACAGATGGAACTCCATTCAGCTTTAAGAACTCCACCTTAAACGCGGAAGAACTATAGACCTGCTCATTCCAGTAAAATTGCATGCGTGAGTTAACCCATACTCGATACTCCATTTGATATCGATCATTTTTCCCATTCTTTTTTTTCTGGGATAGCGCCAATGGTAGGTTAAAAATGAACGTATGACGCGATCACTTTCAGGGATAGGGTCAATGATCGGGATCCCTATCCCTGTTTCCATTATTAGAGCATGTCAATTTTTCCGTCTCGAACTCCGCCCTATATTATAGCCAATCAGCGCGCGGCTGATGTGGCTAATTTCCATCATACGTCATTTAAATGATAATACCTCGCGAGTGGAAATGATGCGAGAAGGGACAGCGAAAATGACATTTTGATAGCTTGAGCTGTATTTTTCGCGGTCTCTGAAAAGCTAAAGTTAAAGTGATCGTGTTATCCAGACTTTAAATCGTCGACACCAGCTCACGCCGATCGGAGTTCAAGTAGGGGAACCACATGCCTGGGTTCCCTGTTAAAAATAAAGTGTCGTCGAAGTGTCCGGAATGCATTGCCACGAAGTGTTGGCGAAGTGTTCTGGAAGGATCAACGAAGTGTTGACGAGGAGTCAGGGGAGTGTTTTTTGGAACACTGAAGTGTTGGGATATAGGCCCCAAGCAGCAATCGATATCCCTACAACATCCAGACAACGTTGTCGTCGTTAACATATGACATCCGTGCAATATCCATGTTAATCCAATTAACGTTGTATGGATATCTGTCAAATATACAAAGGACCCGCCAAACAACGTTGCAGCGATGCCCAACAGTGGACATCGAGGTCCATATTACAACATCTCTTAGATATTTTCACAACATCTAATGAGTAGATAATGGGTGTGCTTATATGGTTATTGTGCTTAACACGTTCACTGCGGCCTGCGACACAGTGTCGCGCGACAAGTGTGTTTCGTCCGGCGGGCGGCGACAGTGTGTCGCTTTTGACTGCCTTACTTTTATAGGGCCCGATTTTGTTTCGCTCGGAGGGAATTTCTTTTCAATGTATGTTCAGCCTTCAGAAAGGTCGACAGATAGTACAGACGGTTTCCGCCGTGAGTTTTGGGTTTTTTGTTGCCGGCCACGTTTACTCTTTTTGTAAGGAGTGTTCTCTTACTCCTGAATTTTTTTGTCGGATGTGATTACCTCATACAGTTTATTCACAGGTAATTCACCTGGTAGGTATTAATTTGTATTCAAATTCATCTTTTTTGCCTGTACCGTGTAATATTTTCGTATTTTTAATGACTTTGTACCAAGCGATTACATTTTTTTTGGTGCAGATGTTTTTCAGACATCGATAAAAAATGTTTCAATGTAGTGTTCTCCACTTTCAAAACCCGACTTTTTTTTAGCCTCGTAGAAATAGTTCAGTGTTTGATCAGCCCCCGTTAAGACCAAAGGATATTGCTGACGGCCGTCGCTTTGTTTTTTTTACCTGCTCAGTCCACTTTTTCAACGGTAAGGTAACTCATTTTGTAGTGAGTAAGATTAAAATATTTATTTATATATTTCTTCTCATTGAAATAAGGATTTATTATATATTATTTTTTTCAATAGTTGTTTCAGACATGAAAAAACCAAAAGAATGGCGTTAAACGGCATTTATCTAATTCTTTGAACAAATTTAACAAATTCGTTGAATTTTTTACGAACTTTCTCCTGTTGTTCCTGGCACTGTATCTGAATTTACGTCGCGTGGTCCCTCATCAAGAAGCCTGTTGTCCGGGCCACCATCGCCTAAGAAAAACATCTCCCCTGGGCTGGTCCAAAAGCAGTGGACAGACGAGGTGCGCTTCAGAATTCCGACTTAGAGGAAGTTCTTAATTCTGATTCAAAATCTGGGTTCGGAAATTCTGGGTTAAAAATAATTCTTCAAGGAAATAAACCTCTAGATTTTTTGACTTGCTATTTTCCGATCAAATAATTGATTAATATTGTAGCAGACTAATTTTCAGGCACAAAACCTATCGTCTCGGAATTTTTCACCACAAGCTCGCATAAAAGGATGGAAAGATATCAACCGTGCTGATTTTGAGGTGTTTTTGCATTTGCTTTATATTTATGGTCATATTCATGTACCAAGTTTTGCACATTATTGAATGAAGAATTCAGTATATAACTTCCCCCTCTTCCGAAATGCCATGGGGCGTGAAAAGTTTTTACTTGTCCTTAGAACTCTTCACTTTACGAAAAGTCCTTATCAAGGTGAGCCAAAACCGTCAGACCCACTTTTCAAAATTAACCCCTTGGTAGAAATATTTCATCAAACGATGCTATACATTTATTACCCCTCTAAAGAGTTAAGTATAGATGATGCAATGTTGTTATAGTGCGGGCGCCTTTTCTTCAGGCAATATACCCAGGATAAGAGGTACAAATATTTGGCGTCAAACTATATATGCTGACACAGCCAAACGGTCTCTTATTGAAATGTATAATATATTATATACTGACAAGGTAGTATGTGGATCGGGCCATGTTGAAAATGTCATGTAACACCTTATGAATGATCGCTTTGCTGTGGGTCATGCAATATGCATGGATAGTTATTTTTCTGGGGTTGGTCTAACGGATTACTGTCTAGATCGTGAAACATACGTAACAGGAACTTTTAAGGCAAACCGGAAAGGTAACCTCATGTCAGGCATAAAAAAGGTCAGACATAGTGCACATAAATTTTAAACCTGGTAATGTCGAAGCAACTTATACCAATAATGGCATCTGTGTTCTAAAATGGCGAGACAAACGTGACGTTCTAGAAGTGTCCTCAGGGATTGGCGCCCGTATGTCTGAACAAAAATCCGGTAACCATAAACCTAAGGCTGTCCTAAAGTATAAGGAGTTGATGGGAGGGGTCGACAGATGTGACCAATTATTAGCATACTACCACTGCGAAAGAAAAACTCTCCGTTGGTATGCCAAAGTAGACGTTCATATATTCCATGTTATACTTAACAATGCCTTTCTATTGTATAAAAACGTCAGCAATAATGAAAAATTGACTCTCTTGCTATTTCGGGATAGTGTGATTCAATCACTAATATATCAACATCCTCCACCTCTATAATAATGGGTAGAAAATCCTAAGTAAAAAAACACCCGCATACCAAAAGAAGTTCCAAGAAATGAAAAAAATAGAAAAATAAGAAAGAGATGTGTTTATAAGGATTTGAAAATAGACAATTGTAGCACGTGCAGTAAATTTTCCGCAAATTTGTCTGGGGAAGACTTTTTTTATTGCTAAACAATAATTTTGCCAATATTTCTGTGATAAAAAATAAATTATATAGAGTAATGTACAACTCCGTGGTGTGTGAATTTTTATGTTTCTTCAAAGGATACTTGGTTTCAATAGACCAAAGAAAAGGATGGTAAAAAAATGTGTATACTGTAAAATCGATCTGGATCTAATATATCGGTAAGATTATTTGGTAAATCCAACAGGCAACGTGTATTTTTTATATTGGACGTTTATTTTGCAATAATTTATTTCTCATGTATACATGTTTATGTGGTTGCACGTGTGAAATTAACCCGGATTAACTATGTTTAAAGCGATACTTTGTTACATTCCTTTTGTTTTATGAGATTTATTCTACGTGTGCCCAAAAAAGCTATGACGCTCTCTAGGCGGCGATGATCGTATGCCATATACGGACGCTTGCGCAAGCATAAAAATGACTCGCACTGAAAATAACCTATAATTATTGAATACGTATATAAATTTCCGAGGAAACTGGATGAATGCAAAACCTACCACAAACTCAGTATGACATAGCGAATGTAAACAAGCAGGAATTCCCGTGTACTGCGGGACTGCATAAGCACCGCCTATTCGAGGGGCTTTCGTACGGCGGCTGTCGGCACTGTGACGCAAGTCGTTTTATTTTATAAACAATATCAAAAATACAAAAAATACTTAAGATATATTTATTATATATAAAAAAGAGCGTATTTAAGAAAAAAAACGTTTCAGCCATCGGGGCGACTAAAGAAATTTACCCCAGCAGTGAACGTGTTAATGTTCACGAGCCGGAATATCGTAATACCTCTCCACTGCTTTCGCTGCTCTCTCAAAAAAAAAAAATATTCTGCCATTAGTCAGTTTGAATGTTCTATTGAGAAATGGCAAGTAGTTCGCCATTTTGTATTACCATCGACCCTATCCTACCTACCTAACGCTATGCTTAAGTATCACCCGTTTATCGACCTTACGACTCATCGTACCCAACCTCTCATCTCATTCTGAATGAATGATGTAAAGAAAGACGTATATATTGTAGTCACTTCCGTGGATAAATGTGACTTTGAGAACTATAATCATTAAATGATAATTCCGTGACAGTTTGAGGAAATTATAACATAAAATCTTGATAAAAGTTATTTGCCATTAATTAATGCCAGATAACTGTTATCCTATATTTCCACATAGTATGCATATAAATGCAATATTACAATATTACTGCGAATAAACTCGAAGTGTCGACGAAGTGTCGACGAAGTGTTCTCATTCATCTGAATAGGGTGGCGGTGAAGGATCGACATTTGGCGAGGAGATGTCCTGATTCAACAACAAAGTGTCCGGAAACCGTTCATGAAGTGTTGCATTCCACAGTACAAAGCAACAGCGAGGGTTGGAAAAAGGGCTTGACTACCACTTAATGCGTGTGCATTCTTTTCAATTTATTTACATCAATTACTCTACAAATATTAACATCAATGATTTTAAAAATATTTACATTCTCAGTGCTCTCAATGGATATTATGTTGAAAGTCTGTGAATGACAACGGGAAGTACTAAGAAACTCCTGTAAGTTGACACGAAGCGCTTCGGCTAGCTTCGGTAAGACTGACTTCAGAAGTTCCAAAAACAGGTCAATGAAGTGTGAACAACTGAGCATTACAAGTGTCGGAGAAGTGTAGCGGAAGTGTCCGGGTCGCGGGGTGTACGGGAAGTGTTGCAAGGTCGAGATTTTTAGGGAGCAACACTTCGTTTCGCCTTTTAACACTTCGATGCACTTCGTGGACACTTCGTTCAACACTTCATTTTTATCAGGGTTTCTCCGGGAATCATGGGCGCCCATACAATATTTTCCAGGGGTGGGCCAAGACATAGGTTTAAGAAGGAGGAGGAGTGCCGGAGGAGCCCTCGCCCGGAAAGTTAAGCAAATTTGAGGTCTCAGGAGTGCATAGTTTAAACATCTTAAGAGAGTAACAATTTTCTAAATTTGTTACTAAAATACTAATTTAATCCTGCAAAAACGATAAATAAATAAAATTTTCCCTTCCCTTTTTTATTTTTCCTGGAAGGCCAGGGGGGGCCGCGCCCCCCTCCCCTTGCCCCTGTGTATGGGCGCCCATTACGGGCATGTCCTAGTTTTTTAAACACTCTTCGGAATCGGTTGAATGTTCGAATTTCTACGCTACCAGCTATCATCCCCTATGATGCTCCCGATCCTCAGGGCCAAGGGATCCTTGTTGTCTTTGTCTTCGTCTTCAAAATTCCCATAGGCCATGTTGAGCTCTCCTCTCAGAATGACCTCCGTCCATACTTTATTTCCTTCTCCGAATCTCAGTCATCAACTTCCTTTCCTCTCCAATCATATCTAATACTTCCTTGATCATCTTCCTTGCTTACCAGATTATCCTCTCCATTTTTACGAGATTTTAACTCTACCTATCGATGGTCACCTGGATGACCGAAATGTATGCATAGGAGTCGAAATTCCTTTGCTTTCATTGACTTTTTGGATTGACCCTTACTTTAAATTTACAAGTCAATTGCTCTCATCTTGAATCATTAAAGACTCGGGCTTGACTGCAGATTATAATCTCCACATCTACTTCCATTAATATAATTCACATCATCTTCCATAATTATTTCTTTTGCTAAATTAAATTGGTAATGATGGTCGTACAAATCAAGAGAAGTTTCATAAAAAAAGAAATTAAATATTTTTTTACTTTTACCAAAAAATTTTGTTTTTGACTCAATGTTTCGAAGGCTTTAGCAAAGTATTTAAAAAATATTTTATGCATCAGGAATTTTTTGAAAAGCATCCCTTGTGCAAATTTGTATCCTTGTAGAAGAATAATTGGGAGAAATCAAAAATGAATTAACGGAGTAATGAATTTTATCACTTGCGGACTTGTATTTCTATTTGTAAAAATAAATTGGATAAAATGGCTCATCCAAGATATGGCAAAGAGTGCAATATGAAAGAAAATTTAATTCAGGTTCCAAGTTTATAAAAGGTAATTACTCCTTTTTTTTCTTTTTTTATATTTTTTTTATTCACACACTTCTTTGATTATTATTAATTTCCCTACGCCGGCCATTACTATCACAGACCGCTTGGCTGGTATAAAAGATCTCCATGCAAATACAAAATTCTGATAAAACTAATGATATTATTAGATTGAGACATGGATGTTTTTGGGAATTCTTCTACGTACTGAGTCATGCTGATGACGACAGTTTTGCAAGCGTTCCAGCTCATTTCTTTAACTTCGCCATGTTTTCGAACTTCGTTCGCAAAACTTTGCCATGAGTAAGACTCAACCTGGAAGAATTCCCGAACATCCACGTCTCAAGACCACTCTGTGAAAGCTTTGTATACATATATTCAACATATTATTAGATTGTTGTTTGAATAATTTCTTGCGATAAGTTAATATTTGTTATTAACCCGAAAGTAATAAGTTCAGTTTTTGCCATGCAAGTAGGTGCCTGAGGCTCTGACAGACCCCCAAAATTAAAAAAAATTAGTAATTAGCTATAGTATTTTCAGAAATTATTTCACCCGAATAGTCTATTCACATATAATTTTTAAATTTTATCATCATTTTCTACGACAATATCGATTGATTTTACCTTTTAAGTCATCCTTATCGTAAATGTCTGCATTTTTGCATAAAATTCATGGAGTTCTTATAACTGGCCCGCAATATAATATTAAAAATATTATTTTCTTTTCCCACAAAAAATAGCTTCTAGATATATTGAATTAGGACATTTTTTGATCTGGTTAACATTAATTATGATTAAGGAATACAGCATAAGGACACCATGGACAGAAAGTGCAATGTTAGTAGGTACTGTGACCTCCATGACTTATAATTATGAGTAAATTGAAAATAAATAGTATTTTTTAAAAAATTATTTTTTATGGGTGAATACCAAGTTTCTCAAAGATAATGAAGGTATAAAAAAATTTTATCTTGCACTTAAAAAATTAGAAACAATGATAAATATGTGTGGATGAGCCAGACCTCCTTGTGCCTATTAAGGGTTTAAGTGTTACTTTTTTATTTTAAGTGGTGGCAGGGCAAACATTGCAAGGGTATCTTGTGGCATAGGTTTCTGCGGAGCTTGAATGAAGGCTTGTCCATTTTTTGGGTTCCTGCCGCATTCATTATTGCAATTGGACAACAGTTTCACCCAGTTTCATCCGAGCGTATTCAGGTCGAAGTTGGACCTGTAGTTATCCTTCGAACTTCCAGCAACCATCCTTCAAACTCCGAGTGTCTTCAGGTTGAACTTTGACCTGGAGATGCTTGGAGGAAACCAGGCAAAACTGTTGTCCAATTGCAACAAAGAACGCAGTGGGAACACAGAAAATGGACAAATCTTCATAGCAAGGGTAGTTCAGAAGGTTTGGCCACCCATGGCTACCAGGTGGCATAGCCCCCAAGTACATTATATACATATTTAAAAATTATTTCCTACTACATTACTGCCATTGGAGTAATTATTCCCAACAAAATTACAGATTTTCATGAAATATGTATTAACCTTTAAACACCGGACATAAATTGCCATAGAAGTCCCTCCCTGCTGCATTAAAATTGGCCCTTCAAAGGTTTTCTTGTTGTGCCCAAGTCAAAAATGGTACTTTCGTCAGTGAGAAGCACCAAACTGCATGCCAATATTGGCACTTTCGGTGTTTAAGGGTTAAAAATAGAAAGGTGAGAGCCCTTTGAATCAGTATGAAATGCAATTGTTTGAGTGATACTTGACTCCTGAGTTGGTAGCACACTTAGCCCCAGAGGCTCAGGGGCCCGGGCCGCTGCAGATTCAGAGGGGCCCAGTTTTTGTGACCCCACCCCTTCTGAAAACATTTGTGCATTAAAAACGTGTTAAACTACAATGTTATAGATATTTATGTACAGTATGACAATATTGTGCTTTCACTCAGAGATGTTTGGTCTGCTGGCTGTTCAAAATTTGGGGCCCTTCGGACCCGAGCCCAGAACCTAGTGCGTGACCCGGAGCCCGGGCAGGAATCCCCACCTTCCTGCCCTGGCCACGCCACCCCTGCTTAGCTCTTTCAAGCTTCAGAAGGTACCAAAATAGGACCTGACTGAAAAGGGTTAGCAATGCATTATCCATTTTCTTTTGACAGATTTTGATGGTGATGATCATATTGGGCCGAGTGATCTGGAACAAACCCTGAAATTATTGACCAGAAGTGAACTAGCCCCAGAAGAAGTCACTCAAGTCTGTGAAAAGGTGGTTGAGGAATGTGATGTCGATGGCGATGGAAAGCTGTCATTCATGGAGTTCGAGCATGTCATAACAAGAGCTCCAGACTTCCTCTCCACATTTCACATCAGAATATAGAGACACCATACTTTTGCCACATAAATATAAGAAGGGATTTTATTCCAGAGTAGAATTTACCTCCATTAGATGTACCAAATGTGCCACAAATAGAAAAGTTTTTCCCTCCAAATGTGAATCTTCTAATTACATAATGGGTAAAAATTTAATCACACTAATTGTAAGTAGGAAGCAAAATGTCTGATCCATATTTGCCTACTCAACAATAACATTAAAAATTATTTCAACTGCAGTCCTGTATCAGGAGAACATAATAATATGAACTACCTACTAGAAAAATTCTCTGAAGTTGAAATAGCTTTCGTTCAAAGCTAATGTAATAACTTTCAAAATCTAGAATTGAAAAAGTGTATAACTTTGATGACACCCTGTAAGAAAACAGAGTCAACATTGAATGCACATACCTTGGGACTTCTTGTTTATTTTGCTTAAATAAAAAATAAAGAAAGTCATCTTGAGGTAGCATGAAGACATAAATACTATAATGTGGTGGGTAGGCCAAAAAAAGAATTATGTCCAATCACCAGCTGTGATTAAAAATGTTTTCATTAGATGAGGAAAGATATTTTTGGATGCTGTAAAAAGAAAATGTCCAAAAAAGAAACTGCTCGAAAATAAAGGGGTTTATATTACTCGAGAAACAAATAAATATGAGCAGTTAGGCAAAAACTTAAAGGTAGCTGATAACAGGTTATAGTTGCACAAAGAGTAAATTTAAAAAATTCAGAACTGGCCAATGTAGGGCACTCACCTGTAACTTAAATATTTTTGTTATTGCCACTGTAAATTGCATGATATTCCTCCACTGGGGAATAATATCACCAATACACTGTAAGATGCTGGAGAACAGCTATATGTACATACTTAAGACTTGAGTGAAATTAAGAAATAATGATAAATGTCACATTTGCACTACCATTTATTCATATTCTTCTCAGGTTAGTAAATACACAAATCAATAAAAAAACAAAGTATTCTGTTTTTCTAAAAACAACATAAAACTGTCACCATTGGTCTGATGCAGAGGAGCTGAATCAAAAATTTATAGGCAGTGAAACTCCATGCCATGCTTTTCATATAATTTCATTTCATGTTCAAATGGTTACAGACTATACAACGTCACATTTTGAGTTTTTTCCCAGAACAAATTTAATATTTAAACAATATGTCTAAATATTAAACATATCAATCTCGAACAAAATACTTTTCCTTTAATATGATAATGCTAATGGTACTAACTACTTGCACAGCCTCAGTAATCCATCACTAGTCTTGCATCTCTTGTTCTCACTTCTAGTTGAACCATTTTCCTCAACAAACCATGGACAAATAAATAATGAATACATTGAGGTGAACATTAAATTAAGTCACATTTTTGCTACCAATTTTTTCATCATCACTGTAAAATTCATACCCCCCATAAATTTCTTATGATTTGCCTCCTCCTAGGTATCTTTTCAACACAGGATGGAGAAAAAAATCGGTAGTAAGTTATTACTTGCACGCATTAAAATTTGCAGATTACAATGGGACAATGGGGCAATGCAGCATTGATCTGAGCCATGCTTGTTTATTCTTGTACTTGATATTAGGTCAGTAATAATGGAAATTCACGTTCTGCTTTTTAACATATCCCATGAGGGCCTCATAATGTGATCCCTTCTATGGAGTATGACAGCATCCAAGGTGATAAGGGTTTAAGTAGGTACATGTGCATCCATTTAAATATTTCTGGAGAAGAACAGAGTACACACATGGCATCTGATGATTGTATAATGCTGACCTTTGCATGGGATGATACCACATTTAGACATGTACCTTACATACTTGTGCAAGACATGAACTATAATTTTACTCAGAAATTTACAACAAAATTTCTTCTAATTGTTAATGTATAGTAAGAGGGAGAGGTTGACATGAGACATATTGCGGGCAATTGAAAAGAAGATCATCCATTTCTCTCTTTGCATGATACATTATACTGTAATATGGGATGACTTCAAACGATTGTGACCATACAAGTTCCGTTTTCTTCTCACTCTTCCCTGTAGATACTAATATTTAACCATGTGTCCCTCTCAAGGTATAACACAGAGTAACATATTCCTTACATATGCAATTACTCTATTACTTCTTGATGGAGAAAACAGTGTTTATATGTTAGTGATTTTAATTGTTTGAACTCATTCCACATGATGGTACATTGTATTCTGCTAGGTGCCCCTCTGAAAACTAAATGACCCAGTAAACAAGCATGAAGCTTCTAAAAAGTTGTGAGCTAATAAGATCAGGTACTTCCATTCTTGTTTCACACACCTCATGTCATCCGTTTTTTTCTCCAGGATAGGGCTACCAACTGTCCTCATATTCTTGGACATGTCTTCATCCAACATGGACATCATGCTGAATGAGGACCTTCCAGAACTTTGACTTCCCAAATTTTATCTCCATATGATTAAGAAAATTTGGTCATGGAATTAGCCACCATAGGCATGTAATCATGATGAGAATGCATCCCTATGATGTTCAATGTGAGTCCTGCCTCAGACAAGGCTATTAAATTTTCCTCAGAATTAAGGTGTAATAATTCGACAGTGACATAACTTATTAGTTAAGGTATCTCAAAATCAAAATCTACAACTATTTGGTAACCTAGACGCCAAAAAGTAAAAACAATCAAGTCACATAAAGATGATTAATTGTGTATTAGGGATAGGTACCCTCTCAAGTACAAATTATTTTACCCTAATGTCCTCATGTTAAGAATTGGGAGAAATTATATACATTAGGCAGCATTTTAAGCATTGGGTAGCTCTCATAAATGGGAGACAAAAATTAGCATGTGGTACTCATGAAGAAACCACATCACATACATTATTGGTTAAATGCCACAGTTGGAAATGCACCTCATTTCGATTTGCATCTAATTTTTTAAAGCTTATTTCCTGAAAAAAAATGTAATACACATGTAGGTATGGTATTACATCCAAAATGAGACACATGCATCACTTAAGTACAATTGTAACAGAACACAGGCCATTGTTGAAAATGCACATGTACCCAATTACCTTGGGGAGCTCAAACACTGAGAAATTAAAATTACCTAATACATATAGGTACATATTATGTATTTGGTAAATGAGCATTTACCCTAAAGGATCAAAGAAAAGTTCTTATTCAAAGCATTAAGATTCGGAGCAAATGTAAATGAAGTTTTTATCTTTCCTTTTTCATCACTTCACAGTTCACATGCCTTCTTTTGTATCTATGAACATTTACATGCATCAGGCAAAGTTCAAACTTCACCTTGGCTAAGTTTAATTTATGTGACAGATTATTTTATTCCTCTTTGATAGTAATTGGATGGCTTTTTAGGAGACTCCGGAACTCCTGAAATGGAGTTTAGAATCACATGGACCCACTGCTCTTTGAACCACAGTTATCTTGTAATATTATTTTGTTGCCATCATTTTTTTATTCTTCCCTTCCAATTTCATGACATATTGAAATAAATGCAACTCATTAATGCTAGTGGTACAAAATAATTAGGCAGAAAAAGAGCCCAAACAGTATTAAGGTTTTCACTTTGAAGTCCAATGTGTAAGTGTAACTCAGGCTGCGGTATTACACTAAACATTCAACACCTGAGCTGTGCTCTGACTCAATTATGCTTGCTCCAATACATGATTGAGAGCTTACTTTCACATATTTGCTCTCCAAAGACTATTGCTCCATCCATTTCAATCATTTTTTTATAGCTGGCATGTGACATTTTGTAAATTTCCAAAAATTTGCATGCATTAATGCATGCAAATTAAAAAAAAGTGCATTAATGCATGGGTTTCTAGACTCAAATGATTACTTAACTCATAGCCTTCAAAGTGCTAATTAAAGGCAGTGGTTCCCAACCGTTCTTAATTTGCATACCCCCTTAGGAGCATACCCCCTTTGCATACCCACTCATTTCCAAAAATTATATGTACTCCTAATATGAATTAGAAAAATGTTTAGAATTTGGGTACATAATCTTGCTGCTATTTCAACGTAAAATCCGCCATTAGGTAGGTACTCCATATTGTTCACATAGGTACACCTTTACCACCAAGCTTGTACCTCCTAAGGGTATGCACATCACCAGTTGGAAACCTCTTGAGGGTTAAAAAATTTCTTTATGCTTTATTTTGTGGGTAAACAATTGTTTGATAATAGATTTCCTTACATATGAACTGAAAATCTAGGTAATATATTCATTAAAATTGAAAATTTCAACCACTTAAATGATGGTTTAAGAATTTTATTCCAGGCATCTGTGAATAACATTTTTGTCAGAATAGTCCAATATGCCTTCAGTATTGTACCTGCTTACTCTCTGACAATTTAGCACAGTAGCAAAAAGAATATAGCACAGGGGCTTTGCTGATGTAATAAGTTTTTTTTCTGTTATAGTCTCAACCCTGTAAAATATGTCATGTGGCTATTAATTAATGAACTGATAAGCATTTATTATTTCATTTGAGAGAGCATTTAGTTTGAATGTATAATAAAAGAGTTGACACAAATTAAGCACCCATACAATAAAGAAATAACACAATATAGGTCTATTTCCCCTGTGGTCATCTATGACACCTTTATCATCACTTTTTACTACTAGCTCATCTTATTATTCCTTCTTTTGATATAGCCACATAAAAAAATATTAATCTGCAAAAAAACTGACATGTAACTACAGAGGGCTTCAAGGTGATTCCATACCTCATGTCGAAGGCAAATGTGGGCAGACTGTTTGGTTATTCTGGTGCACAGTGAAAAAAAGTACTTGCTAGTGTGATTAAATAATTGTGTGATTAAATGAACACTTTTGTATGTTACAGCTTCTTTCATGCAAAAAAAATATGTACTCAATGAATTACCCATGTACAGTGGACCCACAAAAGTCCAATGGTTTGATACTCAAACAAATTTTTCTCAACCACACAATTCCAAAAAAATCAGGTCCGAAGTAAGGAATCTGATCTGCATAAACATGGATGTCACAATAAAAGAAATCTAATTTAACTCCACTAGAAATTGCATCTCAAAATCTAGAGCTGGACAGACTCTACTCCAAAGAAAGATCAAGTGAATGCCTTATTGCTTGGGATAGCAAGCCATGATGCACAACTTGCAGCTTCAAAAACAGAAGATGATCCAACCAGTAATATTCTTCATTGTCAGACCCATCCTCCTCTCTGCTTCCATAACATATCAATATCATTCAGCAAAGGTAAAGTGCCCTTCAGGATTAATTGTTACACATATGGATGACTTGACATTTATAGGACTTGCATTAGACTTTATAGGACTTGCATTAGACTTTATAGGACTTGCATTAGACTTTATAGGACTTGCATTAGACTTTATAGGACTTGCATTAGACTTTATAGGACTTGCAAATGCACAGTGAAATGTGGGGTCCACCAGTTGTGCTTACAGAAAAATGTACCTCAACTGGATTTGGTATTTATACCCATAGTGTTTCTATTGAATACCCAAAATTTAATCCAGCAAGTAGTGCCCATAGTGGGTAGTTATTTTATTCACTACCATAAAGGTACAGTTTTATTATTTAACATTATTTTGAAAGATTAATTAACCAATTATTTGAGCTTAAAACTTAATATGTATAATGAATGATATTTGGGGATGAGAAAGGGATTTATTCAATTTACATCATTTCATATGGAGAAATTTGATTGGAAGGTTGACATTATCAAAAGTGAAACTATATCCTGGGATGGATTGAGTTCAAGTTCATAGGGGTCTCTGTTTTCCCTTATGTGCAAACTTATTCTAAATCATTTAGGGCAGGCATTTTCAATATTTTAGCTATCATTCTGTGAATTTGAAAGGTAAAAGGAGTATGCATGCATTGGTTCTCTCTTTCTGGTAAAGGCAAGGGATAGAGGCAGATAATGGACCCTAATAACCCTGGTTAACCTTTTTTCAAAGGCAAGGGAAATCAGCCTTTGTTAAGTACTAGTGGAATTGCAAGTACTACTCAGATAGCAAATAAAAATGGCTGCACAATTTCAAAAATTTGCTTCTGCAAATGAAAATATTGGTAGCAAATGTATTTATGCTAACAGGAATATTTGCATCATTTCCAGAATATCCAGTGTCAAATTTACCATTACGTACTCGCGTTTACCTCCCATATTATCATTTCTTTTTTCTAATTTTCCTGGGATCGATTATAAATGCTATTTCTTGTGACGTTGATGATGATGTTTGAATATGTCAACCACACTTTATCACCATTCCCACCTCCTGTAAGGCAATGGCTACCCAAGTGACCCGATATGAAAATGTTTATTTTTAAATCTTTGGTTGTTATCTAGCCATACCTAATATATAATGTTGTATGAAAAGCTCTGTATTATATCCTTGATTAATGAAAAAAAATCAATTTATTCTGGCAGGAATAAGGACCTGATGTAACAAAGTGTAATGAAAACCAAGTTTATGAAAATGTCATTTCATTCTGGGTCAAAACGACTCAATGGGAGCACTGCCTAAATTAAATTTTTCCCTCACAGTTACAAAAAAGGGTGAACAGTAAAGCAGTATAGTTCACTACTAGCATAAATTGAAATGCATGTACACCACAATGCCTAGTCACATTTGCCTTCCATCCAGCTTACAGTGTCTATACAATTGGTAAAATTACCATGCGGTGGACATAGCCTTTTCTATATGTATTTTGAAATTTTCAAATAACTGCTGTGCTTATATTGCTTTCACAAATTTTTTTTGATCTATTTTTTCCCTCATTAAATAAAAGAGACGGAGAATGCAAGCCTTGATTTTTAGCCTCAGGATTTCATCAGAGATCATCAGGAGTACATAGGTAGGTACATCATGAGAACAGGGTAATACTACCCTCATTTTCCTCTAATTTATTTAAAAATTAAATATGCAAGTATAAAAGGTGGTCATCAATGAAAAGAAATTTTAAGAAAAATTATTTACAGCTATGAGCAAAAAAATGTCTATCTATATTAAAAACCTTTCAGAGTTATTCCTTCTACTGGTCAACTCAATTTGTTGAATGTGAACACTTTAAAAAATATAATACTGTCACATAACTAAGATATCAATGTGAACTGTGAGTACAGAGGCAAATATTTCAGTCTTTTTACACTCACTGGCAGCAGCAAGTATATAGGGTTCATGACTTGTGATTCAATACTGCTCATTAGTATGCAAGTAATACACTCAATAATATCACCTTTTGTACAACCATGAACAGCAAGCTTAATCCAGCACAATAACTGACATTAAAATCTGTCACCTACTTTTACAATTTACACATCTGTAAAACACATCATAAAGACTAATTTAACCCTTCAGCTGCAGCAGCTGTGTTTTTTGCAACTACTGTGTGTGTGCATAGGAAATGAGTAAAAAGAGTATTCTCTCCCTGCTGAAGTGGGGACAGCAAGGGAGTATAAGGGGGGCAAGTCTTGCAATTTAATCAACTATTGACAAATATTAACTGCCTCTCTTGTGGCTTTTATCAACATTGGCGAGTCAATACACCTTGTCTTTTTTCATGGTCATCAGTTTGGGTGATGTTGACTATTAACCCTTCAACGAGGAGTGACATAGTCACTACATTGGGCATGAACTTCACATGCCATCGAGTGACGTAGTGACTACGTCGTGGCGATTCCATTTATATCAGCGGAAAACCAGTGATTCCATTTAAATCTCCCCTGACATATGAGATGGGATTCATTTGAATCTTCTCCGGGCTTGAAGGGTTAATTAACCCTTTTGGTGATACCTTTCGCCAGCAGTACTTGCCAGAAATGTTAAAAGTAATTCAATGAAATGTATCACGTTAGGAAAAAAAAGTTATGAAGTTATTGTTATAGATATCCAATCGTGGTTTTTTTAAGCTTTATGTAAATAGAATAAATTTATATTGATACTATTCTTTTACATCGTCTGAAAAATAAATGGAATATTTCAGTGCTATAAAATTGAACAATATTTTATTTGTAAGTCGATATATCAACCTTTGTACTACCAACTTTTTGCTTGAGATGCCAATGCTGATATATTGGCCCATTGCACTAAGAGGGTTAATCAACTTATTTGCTTATTTTATGCACAACTTCTTATCAAAAATAAGCTCTCAATTGTCAATTTAACCAGTACTGTAAAACATCAAGAAAACTGAGGTTTATAGGCTTGTCAATGTTGATAAAGGCCACAGGCAAGACGGTTAATGTATGTCACCATCATAAAAAATTATGGACCCCAGGTAGAAGACCCTTTTAATCTAGGTTCATCTTTTCCTGCAGGCTAGGGAAAGCATTCATTGACAAGCAGTACTGGAGATGCAATAGCTAATAAATGACTAATTTAATATAAAACTTTTATTAGTATTGCATTCCACAGCTACTTTTCCTATTCCTATTTTCTGATTATTTTGAAACCAAACATATAAAGTTCTTGATTTTCAAGCATAACATTTTCCATATTTTCAGCTTAATAATCTCTGATAATTTTTGTAAAAAAGTAGTTTATATGATTAATTTAAAGTAAATTTTTGGGATTTCCAGTAGTTTGCTTTCAGAATTCAGTTAATCAGAGCTCTGGCACCAAGATATTATTGCTAATTGTCTTTCGGCCAAATCAGACCTCAACATTAACCATTTTGGATGCAGTATAATTTCCCTTGAGTTAAAACAGAGAAAAAAGCATGTCTTATTGAATATTATGGTAAAGTTTAGTAAGAGGCTCATAAGCCTCATCCAAGGTTCATGCAGACATCTCTTATTACCCTGAAATTGAGAACCCTACTCCAGAATGGTATGAAAGGGTACCAATTGGAGCCTTACGTGGAAATGTCAGACTGTATAAAATTTGGAGAGGAACCAGAATAGGAGGTGATGGACAAACCTGCAAGAAACTTTTGACCACAATCACCCTAATATATGTAGAAAAACATTTCCTGCAGCTAAAGGGTCAACTAACTCATAAGAACCAATTTCCATGAAAATATCAAAGAATCATTGCATTATATCATGAAAATAAAGAGAAAGTATACCTACATGCCTCAGTCAAATCTATACAATTTTTGAGGATAAGAAATGTACCAATGTGTATAAATCCACCCTGTACCTCTTTTGGCAGTTGAAAATTAAATGCTGTTGCCTGCAAAAATGGCACTTCCTTAAAAATATTCCAATTGCAAAAATAAATTGCTAACACTACCATTACCACCCATGCCAATTCAATGGTGTGAACAAAAAAGTATTTAAAAATAAGAACGTTATTACACTTTGCATCTGTTTCTTAAAAATATATGAAAATGTTGACTATCAGAAAACCTACTACAGCTGTAAATATACTAAATAATAAAATTTATGTTCAATAAATTAACTTCATTCATTAAAAATTATTAGTCTCAGGATAAAATTAACAAAAATCACACCCTGCTCGACTCATTTTTTTCTTGTCAATTTCTGAAAATCTTACTATCACTTTTCAGTTTACAATAACAAGTAACAATATTTATATTGTCTATTCCATTTGAATTATGCAATAATAGGCCGAACAACTTCATTAACCACTTACTCCACAAAATATTTTTAACAATTGGAGTCCATTACAGAAGCAGTCACTGACTCCAAAGTAGTATGTTACCATCCTCCTCCTGAAAACTATAAGGTGTGCCTGTGGGTTCCGGACGGAGGACGCGATGGACACCATGGGAAATAAGATCACTGGTTCTCCGTCAATACTTCAAGCTTTGTCGATTTCCTTTAGTTTTCTGAACACACTCATTTTCAGACAATTTGAACAAGAATGTTTTGGTAAATGATGGCCATGGCCATTCATGTTACATTGATCTTAGACATGCTACATATATGTCTAGAGAGCCTGGTATCCTTATTCCCTCCTGATGAGAGGAAAAGAAGTTTCTGAGACTTTTATGAAAATAAGAAATATATATATATACATATAATGAGCAACAGATAGTTTCTATCCAGGAGTGTGAGTTTTTTTTGTTTAACTGTGTATATAATTTTAATGACACTGCTTCAGAACACTTTTTTTCCTACACATGGTCTAAAATATTAATTCACCACTATAGCACTTGGGACATGGAAAGGGAAGGTTATTCTTTTCAGCATGATACAGAAACATGAAGACACAAAGAGACAGGTATACATAGAAGAAGAAGTATTGTGCGTACGTTTGAAGTTGGAGACCACCAACCAGGCTTGAGCACTTTTGAATATAACTTTTGAAGTCCCAACTGGAAGCACCTGGATTCACCCTTGCTTTCCAAATTCTCACATTCTCAACTTTGCCAATTACTCCATTGGTGATTAATCAAAACACCACAGCTATTGTAATTCCAAGTATGGCTGCCACTGACAATATGCACACTAGGGACACAACTACCCAGCATAAACAGCGCCGCTGCTGAATAGTCATACCAGAGTCATCAGCCTAGAAGATAGATGATAAAAATGAAGATACATAATATTTTATCTTTAGTATAATGTACAGAGCTTGATTTACGTACAGATAAAATAGGCAACTGCCTATGACACCAAGATCTATAAGGCATCTAATTCTGAAAGCAGCAATTCATGAAACGTTTCAAATTTAATAATCATAGATAATTTCTATAGTACTAGTTCATTTTTAAAAGTGTACCTGAGTACCAATTTATAATTTTACTATATGCATGTACCCCATTTTATATTTTACAGTACTTCATTGTATTTAAATCTTGTTCCTTTTCAAATCCATTGCCAGAAAAATAAATGTACTATTATTTATTTTGTGAATAAAACACTATCATGTTCATGAAAATACAATTTTGTGAAGCTAGAATCCATGCTTAAATAATAGATTTATAGGTAGAAAAAAGCACTAACAAAAATAGTGCCTATGGATGCCAGAATTTCCAATCAGGCCATATCAGACCAGGACTTTTCTCTAAGAGGCCAAATATGAAAAATCATAAGTTTTCCTCTTTAATTTTTTAAATGAAATAATGTCACAAGTTGGACACTTTTTCATCTTGTGCCCCTCATATTTTGTTAAATTTGATATAAAATATGAAAGGGCAAAGATTTGCAGGCTAAGGAAAGGAGTTAGTAAAAATAGTTGGAGGTTTAGGAGAGATAAATCTGAATACATATTTTTAAAAATTATCACTTTTTTGCAAGAATTTGCAAATTTGTGAGGTCAATGGACAACTTTTTTCAAGCAACTGTGGGAATGGAATTGAAAATGTATGTGTTTAAAGATTTGATTTGTTGTTTTTGAAAAGGAGAAGGGGAATAATTATTTTATGATGAGGATGAATGGTGAATAATTGAGCAAGTGGATGATTTTTTGTACCTTCGCCAAAAGTTTTCAAAAGATGGGACGATAGATGAAAAGCTAAAAATTCATGTGAATGCTAGAATGAAAGTTATAGGTAGCACATGGAGTATATCAGTAATTGAATGTTCATCTAAGCAACCAAAAATTTCTGTATAATAATGTGCACTCAGGTATTTGATACCTGAGAAGTATTTGCAGTAAAAATAGAAAGAATAGGATAGTAACAAGATGGCGATGAAAAAAATGTGGAATGGATACTCCGGTAATGGATTTGTATGAAAGGAGTGTCCTTCATTTCTTCGGCCACATCAAGAGAATGGATGAGAATCAAGTAATGAAGAAGTTTTATGACAGAGAGTAGTGAATGGTGTGAGGGGAAGGGGTAAACTGAGAAAAAAATGGGTGAATGTGGAGGAAAATGCTCTTAAGAGAAGGGGCATTAAGAGTTTTAAGAACAGGAGGGCGTGTATGAAGCAACGTGCGAGCGTAACTAAAGCAAAAGAGGTATTCAAGTATAGGGAAGTTGGGGAGATATTAGTGACACAGAGTCAGCTTCACAGGCTGATCACCAAGAATTAAAGTGTTTTGACTGTGCATACCCTGAAAGGAGATGGCACAATGAGTGTGTATGTAAAAAAAATTGTTTTTCTTGTATGCTTATATGGCAATGCCACGAGCTAATTGCATACATTGAAACTCAAAAAGGCACAGGGATTTTTCAGGAGAAATTTGAGTAAATTTTAGAGTTTATAGGGGATTTGGCCTTTGAACGCCCCCGAACAAAAATCCTCGGAGTGCGAGGTGGCCCAGGGAAAGGAACTGGCCCCCCTACCCTGAATGTGTGAAATTCACACGCCTGTGGCTTAGTCTGGGTTGAACTCTACCCTCAACTATCCAAACCAACCTTCGGGTTGAATCACCAAGTGAGTGAGGGGATTTGGTTCCATGATTTTTTACGGACACAGGGTTGCAACTCCTTACAAAGCTATGAAAATGCAAAAATTTCATCTAACACATTTAGCAGTTGCATAAAAATGTTGATTTTTATGTGCTCTCTTGAAAATAAACGACAATAAGCATGAATGACATGTGTTGGATGAAATGCTTGAGCCGCCACAGCTCCATACGTAGCAAGTTGTGGCCCCAAGTCTAACAGGTGAAGCATTCTTGAGATCACATCCCCTATCAACTCCAGAAGTTATGCAGATTCCTCTTGAAACATCTTGTACATTTTGTATGACTACATTTAAAAAAAATAATTTACCCCTCACTGATGCAACCCCCTATACAGACCACCTTCTCCAGTGATTTATCAACTCAGAAAGGCATCAGAATGTAGATCACTATGACTAACAAACTGCATTGAATGATGACACACTAGAGCTAATTGTTTTCCAATGAGAAATGGTGTAAAAGAGAAAAAAAAGTATGTACTAGTATTTATCCTCACTTGCTTATTGTACTGACCCAGATTTCAATGTGTAAAGCCTGTTTCAAATGATCCAGCACAAGACTTAGAATACTACCAGGTAGTAGATATGGTCCAGTATGATGTGAGCTGTCCTAGAAGGTTTCACATGATCACTGAACTTGTACTGGCAGGGAAGCAGTATTTTTATTCATATCTTAGCGCATGTTCACTAAAATATTAAAGGGACCAATCAATGACAGTAGGAAACCAAAACAGCAGTTGGGACATTTATATTTATTGCTAATTTTGTATCCTGTAAATTACTGATAGCCAAGAGGAGGTATGGATGGTGCTGATTTCAGAAAGTGAAGATCGCACAGTGTGTAAAAGCTAATGTGATTGGTCCAAGGCTACTAGGCCCTACTTGATCCTACTGGGAGGGAGTAACAAACTAGTACTGCATCAATAATAAAATCAAGTGGTTCAGCCAGTATGAGAGCGATTATGCTTGTCAGCCAGCATGCTGGTCATAGGCGTGCGCAGGATTTTGCTATTGGGTGGTCAACGATAAAAATGCTGCCTTTTGACAAACCAAGTGAAATGAAACCTTAAAAATGACATCCTGCAAAACCTGGGCCAGTTTAATAAAAAGTGTGCATGAATACAAGCACCTACTCCATTTTTCTTTTCTCATGAAAATGAAAAGTTTCTATAAGGCTATAAGCCCGAGACTATTTGTTTCATTAGAAATGTTGTGGTTTAGGAATTAAATAGGCATAGTATTCTTATGAAACCTTTGGGATAACCAATAGAATCAGATATAAATGGGTTGGTGTGGGTAGCTTGAGTACTGGCTTCCCTCCCTGAGGGCTTGAGTTTAAATTCCAGAAATGGAAGTGATTTTTCAGGGTTATCCCTGACCCCAATTGGGTGGTATGTAGAGAGAATTTCAAGGGCAGTTCTTCATAAAAAAGATTGTATATTATATTGTGGATTCTGAGGCCTTTTTTGGTATGATCACCCTAATGCTGATGCCAGGTATCACTCCACCCTTCCTCCACTCTCCAAAGAATCTTTCCTTTTCCATGATGCCACAAATGACCTCAGTAGTCATCTGCCTTCTCAGGTAACCAACCAGGATACAGATTGGGATGGATTTCGCTCAACAAGCCATTCACAACACATCTAAGGAAGATATTTGTTGTCACCACCTTCTCAACCAATGTGTCCATCCTATTTGTGCATGCTCATTCTTTGAGCAATATAAGAGAAGAAAATACTTAGGGTAATGGCCAGAGACAAAACATGATACTAAATAAATGACAAACCTGTCAGTGAGAGAAACCAGAGGTAATTGAGGCAACACAAGAGCTTTCTTAAAACAGATATAAATATGTAGTGACCAAAATCTAGTGGTCATGGATGGCAGTATTGGACATAAAAAGGCGATTAGGGTGAATAAACAACCATGATGGGTTGAAGGAAATCTTAAATTATGTATTTTTTCACACAATTTATTAAAATACTAAACTCTATCAGTTTCGACACTCTCATGTCATTCTCAAGTGTACTCTGACATTCTCACAGTGGCGAGCCCATATATATTCATGAAGAGGGAGGGAGGGTTCAGCAGGAGTGGTTGGGGTAGCTAAGAGGATATGATCAAGTAGGAATAAGAAACGTGTTGAAGGTCAGGATGATGGAGAAATGCTTTTTAAAGGTGGGACAGGCACATGATAAAATGGGGACAGATTAAATGGTACAATTTAGTCCAACAATTTCGGTCCCAAAGCCTTAGATGATGATATAATCTGGAAGTTTTCTAAAAAATCCAGCCTTGCACCTGTGTCATGAACATTTAAAATACCTACTCTAAAATCAGACATATGAATAAAACCAGATAAATGGGATGCAAAACTGACATCACCATGAATAAAAGAATTAAAATGTTCTTTTGTCCTTATGTTAGATCTTCTACCTGTCTGTCCTATATAAAAAAAATTGCAGTCCCACATCGATAAAAATACACTCCACTTTTGCCTACAGGATTAAAAGTGCCTTTAAAATTAAAAAGTAAATTTCCAATAGTCATTCTAGACTAAAAACAAACCTTCAAACTTACATTACGAAAAGTTCTATTCATACTATACATGGAGTTGCTTATGAAAGGCACCTTCGTCCATTTCTTATTGGAGGGAACAATTTGAGAAAGGCTTGTGGATGACGAGATAGTCAACCTTCTTTGTTTCCTCTTGAGTAATTTGTCAATGAGGGAAGACTCATAGCCGTTCCTGATGGCAAGGAGTTTAGTCTCTCAAGCCATTTTGATGTACACATGTATGGACCCTATTTTCTGTCCCAGCAGCGTTTCGACGTACAGCGTACGTCCACTTGCCTTATACATCAATTTAAATACCCCCTGATTAGTAAAATATGTACTGAAATATTATATCCCCGCTTGAGGGGTTAATGGTATTCAATTCCTTGTTAAAATTTACATCCGTCAGGGGAATGGAGGCCAAACAATTCAAAAACGAGTGAAAAGCTGCAATATTATGAGACTAACTGTGATAAGAGTCCTTGGGTATGATGGCATCGGAATAAGTTTTTTTTACGGTAGATGGAGAAATAGTGATTGCAATGGAAATTGGTTGAAAAAATATCAACAAAAATATTAAGAAGGATCAGGAAAAGAAGAACTATGGAAAGTAGAGGAATGAAAGAGCATTCCATAGAGAGACCTTTTAATCGGAATTTATGGAAAATAAGTGTAAAATACATGTGAAATCCTAATTTTATGGGGTAGGTAGGTTAAGTTTTCACTATTTGCATGAAATTTTTTGCCAGAAACTGCCCCAGACCTCCTCTCCCTGAGCAAGATGTCCTGATACAAATGAAAACATAATTATTTCAGTGCTCCTGTTTTTGACTGAGTGAAGAGAAAATGGGTGAGGAGTTGGGAGGAATTTATGTTATTCACACAGAGTTCATAGGTTGCTGTCCAGGGGCAGATTAAGGTCGTTGTTTGGAGGGTGATTGCAATTTTCTGGGGGGTATGAGATATCTTATGATCACAACTTTTCCTGTTTTACCAGGGATTATGGGGGTGGCCATACACCCCCCTTGCACTCCTCCTTAATCCATCCCTGGCACTCTCACAGATTTCACATTCTTTCCATTGACTCACATCTTCTTGATTCTAAGGGATTTTATGTGAAAACTGAGTGAAAGTCCTCACAGTTCACATGGATTCCTCTCAGTTTCCAATGAAATATTACGTGCAATTCACAGGTTTTTCCCATAAAGGAGCCATTACCTGTGACTTCCATTTGAAATTCATGTCCAAAGTGTTGCATTTCACATTTATTTTACATAATATGTTTTCACAGGGATTTCCAATGAGATTCACATTCAATGCTTTTGCAATGGGCATAAGAGGAATATTGGAGGATCAATAGTTCCCCAATCTAGGGATTGAAATACTGGCAATGTAGAATCCCTTTCCATACCTGTGATCCAAGGTCTGAGAAAGCAGACTCTGCATCTGAGTCACTGCCAT
Organism: Pyrrhosoma nymphula; assembly: GCA_963573305.1. Taxonomy (NCBI): domain Eukaryota; kingdom Metazoa; phylum Arthropoda; class Insecta; order Odonata; family Coenagrionidae; genus Pyrrhosoma; species Pyrrhosoma nymphula. Next base: position 50,665,404 of record OY754339.1, on the reverse strand, counting down.
ACGTGAGGGCAGAGGGTGAATGTGGCAGGCCATGGTGCTGCTGTTGTGCACTGGAGGTGTGGTGCTGGCATCCACCATCATTGTGGCCCCACAACCAAGAGGGCTTCATCTCAGCTATGCTATTCTGAAGGTCAACAATTACATCATGTAGCTCTGCGATCTCCCTAAAAAAGTAAATAATAATAATAATAGTTTATTACGGGCATGTACCCAATTTAGAACAGAACATGTACATTTCTTTCAATATAACTCTTAATAATTAATAAAATATTCTTAAAATAATAAGTATTACATAAGAAAAGGAGCACTAGAATATGAATTGTATTAAAACAAAAGATATTGCTCAAATAATATGAGGTCAGACAGAATTCGACAATGATAAAATTATTCCTGACAAGTGGCAAGTTTTTTAGGATACCGTGAACAAGCAGTGGTATTTCCTCTACGGAATCACTGACAAATGCCTGTAAGTGTAAAAATTCCACAGATAAAAAATAATCCCCTTTCTCCAGAACCTATATTCCATTAAATTTAACCCATTCAATGCTGACTTGATGACATGACATTTATTCCCACACTGAAGGTTTTTTTTTCGTTTATTTATATAAAACGAAAACACATCCAGCAAAGAACAAAACTCATCCACGTGTGCCTAGAGCAAGACTAAGACGATGAAGGAAGTTGCAAGTGTCAGCGCCGACGCTTGGGAACTAGGGAAAGCCGAGAAAAGTAACGGGACCGATGCCTTGAATTCAAGGCATCCGCATTGAATGGGTTAATGTCTACAGAAATCCAGGAGGGAGAAACATGGCTAAATTTATCTATATGTATATAAAATACCAAGAAGATTAAAGAGTGTCTAGCACTTAGTGGCCAGCCCTTTGAGACGTAAAGAGAATTAGAATGAAGCACTACACAATTTTTTAAGACCTTTAAGACCTTTTATTTTTTAAAGAAACATAGGCTCATTAAGCCCTAAAAGATTTGTTAGAATTTTAATGCTGAGTTGTAAACATAAAATGACACTAAAATTATGATAAAAAGAGGATACAGCTATCTTAACTTCGTTAATACAGATATTTTTTTAAATGTCGACGCAAACAATTAAGTTGGCCATTAAAAGAGGAATAACTGCCAATTAATTTACCCAGAATGTTTTATATCAAATATTTGTACAGTGGATCCCATGCATCCAAGATTCCCGGATCCACGGATTCAGTTATCCAGGGTTCACTCCGCTTGGCCATTAAGGTGGTGGGAGTGATTTTTTATGAACAGATTTGCGTTAAACTTTGCATACATGTTTTCATTAGTGATATCCATAGATTAAAAGAGACAAAATTGCATGAAAGCGATTTGATTTTTCGGTCATTCAATGGTTTTTAAAAATGTAGTCTGATGGCATATGACATATATTTCATAATAACTCGATTACTTATGCAGCTTGTTGAAGTTGGTAAGGTAGGTTTGCGATATTTGAAACCCTGGTAGACAACAGCGGAGACTGCCTTACTCCCCTTGCAGAGCTAACTCTTATTTCTAAAGGTCCCTTCCACTCAAGAGTGTCTTCTGCGCAACCTCCACCATGTTTCGCACCCACTATATCACCAAAACCCACAAAGTATGCACCAGTAGGTCTCGAGCTTCCTCAGCATCCTTTCTTTCAGCGTTATTTAAGAGCTGTGTCTATGCTAACGTCTATTTTTTTTCGATTGCTTCCAAGTGTAGGAGTAGATTGTAGATTGTTGTTGGGGGGTCCTTCGTCAGGAGCCCGGGCACTTAGACCTTTCTTGGTCCATTGTGCCAACCCCTTGCCTGTCTGCCACTTGCAGACAGGGGACAAGTGCACCTCGGTAGAGGTATGGAGGATTGGCCTCCCGCTGCCTCACCCGAGTACCAGGTATAGAGGATGTCCTCCCTCCAACCGGCCCGGTCTGGGTCTCCCTCCGGCCTCCCGGTATAGGTATGGAGGGAGTACCATCTCTCCATCCATGCCTGGTTGAGGTATGGAGGAGGGTCACCCATCCAACCACCGTCCGGGCCCAACGTTGCTTCACTTCGGTGTTCTGATGAGAACCAGTGTTTCAACGTGGCTAGGCCCTTGCCCTAAGTGTAGGAGTAGTGACGGCAGTTTAGCAAACTTGACGAGAAGGCGTCAAGTGTTTACTATCAAGGATTAATTGCAATTTTTCCATTTAGTTCAGAAAAAAAATAGATGAAACCTTAAAAATATATGAGGAGGAATCGTCCGTTGGTGGGGTGGAGAAGAACAAAAAAAATCCACCTGAGTTCGATATTTTGTATGAAATAAACGTAAAAAAAATTGTTTTGATAAAGTTTTTGTATCAGAAATGTTTTTCAATTACCCGTATGTGCCCAAGGGCTACAGCAATAAATGGTCAAATGAAAGAAAAAATCTCATTTAGCAAACTTTGGCTGGCAGTGCCGAGCGCAATGGCGGAAAGATATCCGACGGAAGGGAGTGAGATGTGGGTCTGGTTGGTGCTAGCGCCACAGGGACCTTCCCCTGTGCTGGTGACTGGCCGGCGCACTTGGGCCCTTTTGGTGTCATGGAGCAGGTAAAAGACCCTTTCAATACCCAAGGTACTTTGAGGTCGGTCAGATTGGCAGACGGGGCTTTGTGGGCCCATTGTACTGGATCGAATCGTGGATGCTTGTTCTCTGGGACAAGTCTTTGGAGATGGAGAGCAAGAGAAAGGTAGGGGGAATAGGATGATAAATGGAAATGTCTTTTGCCCCTGCGATGTCAGGTCAGTGTGGTATAGAATTCTGAGAAGGTAATTTGCATAAATTTCTCATTAAATGCTAAAAAAAACTGCTAATATTTCAAAAAACAGCAAAAAAAAGTATGAGCCATTGGAAGGTTATTTCCCCCACATTGTACCTAGTGGTACTTAGGTAATGAAAAAATGACTGATACATTGATGCGTTCTCAGTTATCAGCGGAAGGTCCCGAACATATCTAAAAATTACTCTACAATCTATTATCTTTGCTTTGACTTTAGACACGATGAAGGGATTTGTGAAAGAGCTGAGCTGTCTTCCCAGAATAGTGTAACGTTCTAATACTCATTATAATTTCTCAGACACGAAACAGAAATAGCAACTGCTCAAAATAAAAGGAGACTCCTCATATAGTTTTTATGGAAAAATGGCAACAATAAATTAAGGAAATAGTAAGAAAAGATTAGATGGATGTTTTTATGCCTGATTGACAGTCAATCCATGGAGATTATTTCCGCTTGAGAATTACGTCGCCGCTTATTTATTTACAACCACTATTTAACAAAAATACTCCAATTTGTCCTTCATTGGATGATTATTGCATTCAATAAATGTAAAAGGAAATAGGATAGCTTAAATCAACATGCTAACTGCCTTTTTCGGTAATTGAATACCAGTTCATGCATAGAAGGGAACTGTCCACCAATGCGCTCATGTAGTGGTACCTTTTCAGATGCAATATCTCCACTAAAACTTAAGTTAGGAAAATAAATGGACCAAGTTTAGAAATAAAAACATTCTATTTTTTGTCTTAAAAATGATTTTGTATACATAAAAATAAAAATCTGATTCTAAAAAATAAGTGTTTGAAGAAGAAAAGTTATGACAATATGGGTTTCTATCTTGAAAATTGGAAGTAATAAGCCTACATTTCGGCAGGAAAAGAAAGATACAATTTTTTTTTAAACACAAAAGTTTTACTTCTGGAGAAAGAATTGTGAGGATGTTTTTTATTGATTAAAAAAAGTTATCAATTAAAATTCTTGAAAAAATGCATAAGGTTTTTATATATATATGGATTAAACAACTGCTAATTGGAATTAAAAAAAAGCACTTCCAAAATTTGACAATAGTTGAGGAGACATTGATGGTTAAGTTTTATTGGATTATTTCATACATAGGGGTGGCAATATGATGGCGAATTTGAGGTAAATAGCCTTTATAAGCCGGGGGCTAATCGGAGTTTGTCAAAAATCTATCAATTACCTGACTTTGTGGATAACGTTTCATTTGGGAGAGGGTTATTATTGCATTATTTAATCAACGTAACATTTGGATTTAAGGCAATTTTTTTCTGAAAACACTTTGAACCACTGAACTAAAAAACACCTTGAGCCCCTGAGGTCCCGCGCAACCCACGATACACCTTACACCTCCCTTGCCGAATTGGATTATCTTATTCATTCATTTTATCACTCATTTACTCGGAAAAAATGTCATTTTATCTATTAATATCATTAATAAGGATATGTACGCAAAGGGACACGCAAATCTGTTCATAGATAAAAATAGTTCCTACCACCTTAATAGTAATGGCACTTGAATAGAGAGGCTTTCAATCCATCATCGGCAGCATTACCGTGTCTGACGTAACACACAAGGGGGTTACTTTGAACACAGCTTTCCCCATCGACAGTGTCTATATTGCATATTAAATGCTCAAAGCTCATGATAGTCCATTTGATAAAAAATGTTGGAAACTACATCCCTTGTCAACATGCAAACGTTACGCAGATTCCTGCAGAAAAAACTATTACATTAGATACTCTATTCTTACAACCGTTAGCAGACGTAAATATTTTAGTCACTTACACAGAAAGAACAAGAAAGGGGATAGGTAACATATAAAATAGACCATCAGAACGGTGGTGTGAAGTTGGAACGATGAACAACTCCAAGTGAGAAATATTTGACGAGACCGGGAATGGAATGACGGACCTTCCGAAGTCGCCTCGGATGCTCAGGCCGCCAAGCAACCCTGTGCCATCTCTTGGCCTTTTGAGGGCTTTTCTTACCTAACTCCCCCTACCGATTCCAGTGTTAAAACGGCTGGGTAGATTGGTGATCTGGGGAGTTATTTTGTAGTCTCACATTTTTAATGACTTTTTGCGGGAAGGCGGGAGACCCGTTTCACTCTCTTAATGATCGGATCACGATCACCCATGGCCCATGGAAACAATAGTTGCTCCATTTCACGTTCCTTATGACACGTAGAATGAAACCCAGAGTGATTAAACCTACGTCCGGTGATGGAACTAATGAAAGGCGGAGGCAAATAAAACGGATCAAGACTCGAAAGATACGGATCAAGAGTCGAAAGAGCCAGTAAATTACGAGGAAGAGCTGGTGAGTCAAGGAATAGACCTGCAGATCACCACTTGAGAGCCGAAGACGGTTACGCTGGATGGCGGAGGGGAACTACGAAAATAACTTAATTTTCCGTATTTTATGGCGTTGAATCACTTAAGTGGGATTACAAAATAACCCCCTTGAGCATCCGACGCCACTTCAGAAGGTCCGTGATTAAGTTTCCCATGTCCTGTAGAAATTTTTTCACTTGCAGTCGGCCATCGTTCAGTCTTCATACTACCGTTGTGTTTCCCCTCTTCATGTGTTACCCATGCCCTTTTTCTCGTACTGTACAAGAGAGCTGTGTATTAGATACATAGATAGATACATAGATGACAAGAATTTGGGGGACTGACTTTTGCAGCTGGTTGACCTCAGCGTTCTCAAGGGCAAGACGGTCAGCCAAAGGCACGTCGAGGACTTCCGATTGCTGGTGCGGGTGGTGCTGGTGGTTGAAGCGGTGATGGTGGTGGTGGTGATGGTGGTGGTGGAAGAGTCCGGATCGGCCCCCTCCGCCTCCCGTGCACCCCCCGCCCCCGACTCCGCCGCCGACCCCCACGCCGGGGCAACCGCCCCCGGCCACGCCCGCCCCGCACGTCACGAACTCGTGGAGGCCCGTGTTGATGAAGCCAACGGGCGCCGTGTGCAGAGCGAAGAGCCTCTGAAGGCCCAGGGTCCGACGCATCTCCACCTCTGTGCACGGGAAGAGACAAGAAGGAAAGAATGAGAACCAGGGCTATTAGTTGGTGCTAACAAAACCATAGTATACATCTCGTAGTTGTCATACTTAGCACACTGCCTCATAGAAGGCACTTTTCAGGTGTCTCCATGAAGGGTAGGCACTGCCTTGGCACCTGAGACACCTCTTGCATTCCTTGATTTTTGTAAGCACCTTAAAGTTTTTGAACAGAGAGGCATTAGAGCACCCGTCAAAATTAATTAGATTTTTTTAAATATTTGATGTACTCAAGTAAAATTAATTGGATAGAAGACGATGAGTTTATTTATTTCTGGAAACCAATTACATAACTACTAGGTATATTGAATAACCAGTGAAGTGTTTCCATAGTGCGATTCACATAACACACAGTATCCTGCTCCATCTATTAAAAAATGGCGCATCAGAATGCAAGTTATGCGCTATTTGGCCAATGGTGGGCAGTAAAACATTTATTTAATTTAATTCGAAGTACTATACGAAATAAACCTCCGTTTGACTATTAATCAAACGCTGACGTGTATACAGGTGTTCTATTATTTGCATCTTATGACTAATGTTTATCACCATTTTTCTATACAATACCCATTTTAAAATTTAGAATTTATCATAGGGTTCAACCATTTTGGAAATCCCTTCTCCGTAAAGTTCTGGCGCCTGAGATTGGAGGCAGCCTATCGAAGCAACTTGACATTCTTCGTCGTCATCAAAACGTTGGAAAGCATGGACTTTCTTCATGCGCAGAAACTAGCGAAAATCACTTGGAGAAAAATCTAGATTATACGGCTGATGATGAAAAAATATCCCAATTGTATTGAGTCCCTTTTGACTAAGGCAGAGTCCATTCGATGTGTTTAGTGGTTATCAGATAGTATCTTGGGTACCCATCGAGCACAGATCTTCTGGAAGTCTAACTTTTCTGCGACAAAGGAGACTGTCTCTAGCTTGACTTTGTGTAATCTTTCCATATTAGGAAATGACAACAACTTTTCTGATACTACCACGTACTTAAAGTTTGAGTCATTAGCAGGAATTTCTCAGAAATGTCAGAGATTGAGATCCGGCAATATTCTCTTCTCGCCAGTTCTCTGTACGAGTTCATCACTTCATACAGATGGTCTGCCACTTCTTTTCTCGTCATGAATGCTTTTCATTATTTTTTAAACAAACGTACCGATTGAAACATATATTTCTTATACCGTTTTGGCCGTATGCAGCGCAAAGTTCATGATTTATGTTTTCCGCTGAGTTTTTCGGCATCGGAAATCTTATCACAGCACGAAATTCACATTTGGCGGTAATTATCAATGCAACACACATCTTGTAAAGGTTATTATGGGCAAAAGAACGGAGGTGCAACCATGCCACTAGCACTCCTGGATGCGCTGGGATAGTAGTGGTGCGGATACGATGGCTATTTCTCACACTACGCAAAAGCGGAGGTAACTTTCCGAATAGTCCTCACATAAACTCAAGGTATAAAAGTGCCACCTGGTATTTAAAGGTGGGTTTACACTGGCAAGTTTATTGCGTAAATGAGTTGCATCAGTAAGTAAATTGCGGGTGTAAACGGCTTAAACTTTCAAACGTTTTGGCTAGTCGCTTGCAGAAACGTATTGTTGCCAGTGTAAATTGCGACCAACACTGCACGAACGCGTGAAAATGTTTTCGTCCGAGTAACATCCTTCGGAAGCTCTTGCAGATGAAACTTGTGGAAGTAACTCGCCTGTGTAGGTTCACACTACGGTACCTAAAAAATTCCAGTTACATTTTTTTTCATCCGTGGACTTAATTTGTATTTTAAAAACACCGTGACCATTGGACGACTAATAATAAAAATTACTCTAAGCCAATCTTCTTATCTATAAAATGAACAGGAAGTGTGTGCGCGGATTGGTGGAGCTCTGTCACACAAAATCCTGTCCAAATTATTCATCTGCCTCGGACTGAGTTGAATTTAAGCGCACGCAAGATGCGCGCACGTGTTTTAAACGCCCTCATCTATTCGGTAGTGTGCTTCCACGTGCTGTGCAAATAAAATGGGACTCCCTCTCCCCGCAAATTTGTTTTTCGCGTCTCCGCAAACATTCATGGCCGGGATTTAAATCCCGTGCATATGGTCTGTACGAAAAAGTGAACATGCTATTTGGCATGAACGCCAGGTAACAGTTAACGCAGCAAAAAACACCTCAAAGGCTCACGCCAAAAGTCAAAGGAAGGCGGTGAAGTCTTTTCGATGCAGGGGAGTGTGGGGCGAATTGGAATGGTTACGCTGTACTTCATAGTTCGAGCTGGTATGCATCCTCAGAGGAAGAAGCTTTTAGCTACGCTAGGAACCTTGGTTTATCTGCTGACGTACAAACATTTAACATAGTGAATTTTAAAGTAATCAATGTATTTTATAATAAGTTCATTTTTACATTAAAAAATCTTAAGGGTCAAATTTCAAAAGAGTCAAATAAAACTTCAGAATAAGGCTCATACTCAGTGCATACCCTTGCTATTTTTCAAATGTCGACAATATTTTATTTTGCCACACCTAAAAATATTTTTCCGATTGTTATTTCTCTGGGGACTCACGGCCGTCCCTTAATACAGCCACTCTAGAGTTATTATTCGTAGATTCCATGAAGTAAGGGTTGCTATAAGGGCGAGGTAAAAATTCAAGTAATCAATGCGTCATAATTTCACAATAATTACGTTTTTTAGATATTAATAATTTGCATGTTCAAATACAAAGTAAAATAGACTTGAAACTTATGTTATTGTATATAATAAAATATTTTGAGTGAATATATATATATGTATATATTGAAAATTAGACATTATTTACTTGTATACGCTGTTTTTAATAAGCCAATATTCAAGGCAATCCCACTTTTTCAGGACTTATGGCAATCATACATTTAGCTTTGTTAAAGTGGGTTTACATTGGCGAATTTATAGCGCAGTTTACTAGCAGCAAGCGACTTTCGACTTAAATTCCAGGTGTAAATGGTTCTGAAAGTCCGCTCGCAGAACTATTAAAGGTTTCGGCAAGTCGTTTGTAGAAGCATATTGTTACCAATATAAACGGCAACCAATCTGGCTCTTTACTAACTAACAATCATTCGCCGGAGTAAAATATTCCACAAGCTCTTGCAGAAGAAACTTGCGGAATTAACTTGTCAGTGTAAACCCACCCTTAGATAGTGTAAATGTTATGCGTTGGAAGTAATCCGGAGTTTAAAATATATTTGGAATGCTAATGAGAGAAATGCATGGCGCTTCACGATAATATAATTTTTTATGGAACATTTAAGTTATGCTGGACGAAAATGTATGCAGTACATTAGATAAAAGAAGTAAGCCACAAGAGCATTTCATGAAAATGTGATGAACCAATCATAGAAATCTGTGGTAAGATCGCCAAGAAAAGGGCAGAAAAGATTATGATAAGAAGCGCAGTGGTATTCTATTATGTTAGCAAAATAACAAGAAGAGATTGGAGGAGTTTGAGATGAGGATGAGGTTGAGAATTGAGAAAGTACGATTGTGGGAATGGAAGTCAAGCGGAGCATAATTCGTTACTTTCAATTTAATGTTGCTGAAGGTTAGAAGACTCTGTTTATGACAGAATGCCTTCTTTGCTTTGGATTCTTTGCTGACTTTTGCTAATATGCATGGTTGGGAATGGTGTCGAGGAAAAATAAAAATGTGTATAGTCTGAGTTTTTCCCGTCACTCGAATCTTATTGCGTGTCAAGTTCGAGAAGCATAAGGAAAAACTTCTATTATTTATTATCAAATACAGCTTTTGCTGATTAGTCCCGAGTATGGAATTAAAAATCTGAGTTTCATTAATAACAATTCACTCGCGGAAGCATAAAGAAACAGTAACTCACTCTTATCATTGATCCCAAGGAGCGGAAGCATTTAATGAGGATAAATTCATAGCCTCGGGTATAAATCCAGCCTGCCGTGCTTCAGAGCGCTAGGAGTAGGTAATTTCTACTTTTCCTTTGGATGAGAGAATGTTCGGCCATTAAGCGCTGCGAAGCCGAGAGAAATTTCTATTTAGCAAATTGCGCTAATGAGCACTCAACTTATCCTATTTTTTACTGGAAGAATTTTGAAGTCTGACAATTAAAAAGGTGGCGTATCCGTAGTAATGCATAAGAATGCAATGTTGTTTCCTGAATCTCTAATTCGGTTTATCCATTTGGAGACCTGCAACCCATTTGAAACAGAGTGGATTATTATGATATCCATATAAGCTGGCAGGCCTCATCAGGGTGTATGGAATATATGAATATTAAACCCAGTAGAACGTTACGTAGCAACTAACATAAGTACGAGCAACGTTTCAATTAGGGTCGTGTTAAGTATCCTTGCTGATTAATCATGAGCTGTAAAATATGTCCCTAGCTACGTAGCAGGTATGTTGTACTGCTGCGTAAATGATACGGAACAGTAACTTCCAAATAGGCCAAAGCGAAGCACAGAAAATAATAAAGTAAACTTATCAAAAAACTATGATGGAGGAACTTATGCCAATTAACATTTTCACAGGTTCTGGATTTTCACTATACCCTTGTACAAAAAATTGGATTTAAAGTGTGGACAAATATGGAATATACCTGTTGTCTTGATATTTTTTCATTAATAACTCCGTATAACATTTAGTTTTTCCTCCGACTCATTTCCTTTCTAATCACATGCCATCTTACCTATCTAGCTGACTGTTGGTAACTGACATGCTAAACTCTGTTTAGGGCAAGGTAAGTAGAGTAATTATTAGCCAATGGTTGCGAACATGGAGAAAGAGAACTTTTTATCATCAGAATAAATGCTTTTTGCTCAAAAATAATATTTTAAAGAGGAATGGGAGGAGGAATCCTGTCATGGAATAGAATGGAGATAATAACGATCTTTTTTATTTTTAAGTTATTTGTAAACTACTGCAGTTTTTAAAGTCAATATGCATATTTCAACAAAAATAGCGCTGTATTCGGCTTCCATGGCTGCGAAAAATGTCTACAAGAATATATTCAGGGACTAATCTTCATATTTTGCACCTTGATATTGTTTTGCTGATGAAATAAAAATTATGCGTTATTCTGATGACGCTGTCTTTGCCAATGATGGGGAAGATTAATAAAGGTTGTTTCATATATTCAATACAACAGGTAAAATTCTGAATACGATTATATCTCTTAAAATAAAGGAAGGGTAAGACAATATTAGCAGTACCGCTTAGATGCAAATTAGAATTAGATGGCAAAGGCGTTCAATAGAAAATGTCCTTCAATACTTAGGAATAGAGCTGTCTCATTGTGAAAATATAGAGGAATTAGTTAGATAACCAATCAGAAAGCCAAATAAAATAGCGGGCTGCTTTAATGATTCCATCTGGAAGAATTAGTATGTAGGAGAGGAGAATAAATTAAGCATATACAAAGCAACAGGAACACCAATACCAACCTATATGATAGAGACAAGACGAGAGACTGGTAAAATTAAAGAAATTTTAGAAACCACAGAAATGAAAATCAATAGAGGAAAATTTAAGGGAAAACCTAATGGAATAGAATGACAAGTGAAAACACAAGATATGATAGCCATGTAGAGAATTTCAACGAATAGGTGAATTAGTGGAAGCAGGAATACCTAGAATGGTAATACATGTAGAATGAAAGTCGTAGGAATAGTTGAGCTTGCCAGACATAAGCTTCCAGGTGGAAGGACCAAGGGAAGACCAAGGAATGGAAGGCAGGGCAGTGTAGAGATGGAATATTATGTGCATGTACAAGGGGATACAGACGAAAGCCTGGGAAGAAGTGGGAAGAAGAAGATATTGTATTCTAATATCTAAAGCATGTTATCAGTGAAATCAGTGTTTTCTATGCAATAGGAAACTAAAAGGTTGACTTCAGTATTTTTTTTACTCCGACAGTTACAGTGAAGCCTCCTTAGCTCTCATCTTGTTCTGAATCTTTCGGGCGCTGAATCAGAATCGCAGAGGGCGCTGAGACTTTTCAAAGCCCCCCAAAGTTCCACGATCACGCACAATGGCACTGGCATCCTTCGACCGCTTCCGATGGCGTGGGGAATATCTTCGAGCGCTAAAAAGCCTTTCTGGGGGATGTAGGGAGTCTCTTTCGACATCTATTGCCATTAAGGAGGTCCATTTAGTTTTAAGGGAAACGGGAGCAAAGTGAACTGTCGGGATGGTAATAAATGCATTTTAGTCAGGAGGGAACGGCAGTGTGGTGAGAAGGGATTAATGAATGGCTTTCCACTTGAATGGATGCTTTCCCCCAAATACGGGGTTCGCAGGAAGACAGATAAGGAATGTGATACGGGCCGATGAGGAGAACTCGAATGTGTGTTCCGTGCTCGCTAGCATCATTAGAAGCATGGCTGAGGGAGATTCGGGCTATATCTATATATATCGGTTTCGATATTCAATATTAATGATATATCGAATCACTGCATAAAGGCGGTTTCACTCATGGCAGTAATCTCCATGACAGTAGCCTAAAAATGAGCTTGCAAGAGGTAAATCAATGTGTTGGTAAGCACGGATTTCAATGGCAGTAGGGGTCATTAGTATTAATAATCGACTATAGTTTGCACTTAAATGGAAAAAAGGCTGGATTCAATTTTTCCAGCAATTAGCATTTCGATCCTGCGATCAAATTGCATCATCCGGTGACACCATGGTTACATTGAAGTTAATCGGAACTGCATAGTAAGTGTATTCCTTTACATTTTTTCATATTATTATCCACCACTATTGTGGTAGTGCACTATTAATCATCACTCGAGTGATTCTTCACCAATATTTGCATATATATTTCATGTCATTTATACAAATTGATGACGTTCACGAGTGCCTTTGGATTTTGATCGGTGCCAGTTACAACATGCGCGTTGATTGCCAAAATACGGCAGTTTTAGAAGTGCTATATTCATTCTATATTTCCATCATTCATTTCTTTGGAAAAAACGGAAGCATTGCATAAGGGTGGGATTACACTGCAAAGTTTATTGCGCAAGGAACTTCTGCAAGATATTGCGGGGGGAATTTACTCTGACGAAAAATATTTCACAAGTCAGAGCAGAGGCAGATTGGTTTCTATTTATCCTGGCAACAATTTGCTTCTGCAAGTGACTTGGCGAAACTTTTTAAAGTTCTGCAAGTGAAGTTGCAGAACCGTTCAACCCTGCAATTTGCGTCAAATTTCGCTTGCTGCTTGTAGCTTGCGCCGTACACTTGGCAGTGCATACCCACTTTAAAGAGGATAACGTCCTGCAAGTAAAGACAGATATTGGTAGAAGATATTCCGTAGAAGTCAAGTTGATTTTTCTTTACGTGGAAGTGGACTTCTATGAAAGTGTATATCACAATGTGCATCGCAACTTGCATAGAACCGTTCAGCTATCTTCTGGATAATTCTAAACAATCATGGTATTACTAATATAAGGTAGTGCGTTCCCGTGGTCAAAATAAGTCCGTTCTGCGCATGACGTCATCCCGAAGACACGAGTAGTAGACGGATCGAGAATCAGCATAGGAAAAATGGAAGAATGATTTCGTTTTTAGCAACGACACAATGAAGTCATGTAGATATTTGCATCCTAAATTAGAGTCATAAAGGAATCATAGAGTCAAAGAAATATTAGATCCGTTTTCTTAGAAAAAATGTAAAAATTACTCTTCAGATTTCTGCGATTTTTTATTATTTTATTTTTTTCCAACGAAAATTCTTTACTTCATGATGCCTCCAGAAAGAGAGGCGAAACGTTGTAAAATAAGCAACCAAATGCGATGGATCCAAAACTCAAAAAATAATGAGTAAATGTGTAGTTTGAGAAAAGTGTTAGTAGTGATTCTCCAAACACAACTGTTGTGAGTAGTTGATTTATTTTTTTTAATAGTTGAGTAAGCATACCAACTACACTGCTAAATTGCTGACGAAATCTATTTGTTATAGATTCTTCATTACTGACATGAGGTCTCTCTGGAGTGAATGCCCATATCATACCCATGGAAATTGGCTTGTATTGCTTTGCAAATATCTCAAAAATTAAAATGGTAAGTGGCTGATATTTTCTTATCATTGTATATGTGAGATCTTTTTCTTTATAATGAAGTCAAATTCATCGAATTTTATAAGAAGTTTTAACTAGTTCTAAATACCCTAAATTTTAGAGAACAACAGCAAACATCTCCCTGAAACACTAAATATTTATACTTCAAATAATGAGTTCGGCAAATTTTCGGAAAATTTATTTATCCACAATATAAAAAGCTATGCGTACGCACGTATGATTCAGTTGATAGGCGTAGTGATTCAGATGGGCACCAATAGATGGAAAGCGAGCTCTGTTCTGCACTGATAGACAATGGATAAGGTCGGCATTTATCTCCCAGAAATAGTATTTAGCTAAGGACAATTATTTGTTGCATTCTCCCGTGTCCGCAGGTCAGCAGATATTAAAGTTTATGTAAAGGAACAATGTTAACTGCTTCACCAAAAATGTTGTATGCAAAGAAATATTTGACTTTGAGATGTTATATATTGTTTACCATACTTAAATATTTTGTTTTAATTAAAAGTGTAAAAAACACATAAATTTCAATTAAATAATTTGTTTCATTGATTACTTTTTGGCTATTTCGTCTGTTTTAGCAAGCTTTTCGACTATTAACATAGTAACAGTCATATGACCAGTATTGTAACAAATGTTATGCGATATTACCGCAGAATAAAAATGTCACTTGCAAGAAAATAGAATACCTTTAACTTTATGTGGAAGTCAAAATCATGTTCGACAGTGTACCTACTGGTTGCTACTCCTATCGACCCCAATTGCGTTAGAAATACGAGTTTACTTCGTAAGTGCTACTTTGCAAGCGACTAACAAGGCTACTGCTAGAAAAGTACCCCAGGATAAATTCACTAACAAATGAGGTAGTTTCCCTCCCATGTTCCAGTAACTCGTCACCAATCCATTTACGCCAATGGAAAATCGTTAGTTTGACTGCTGTAAACACATCACCTAAGTCCACCGTGGCGATACGGGGTGACGAGGCAATACTCGAAGATTTGAAATCAGCTAACGGGTTATGGATTTGTTTTCGTGTGGGGTGGAGAGCCATGAATCCTTCTCCGCTCCATTTGGAGTGAAATGCTGACTAATTGGAATGAGTAGCACCACCCACAGGTTAAATAAAAAGCAAGTCCACCCACATCAGTATACGTAGCGTATACGGAGTGCTTTAGGAGGAGTCTGCGTAACTTCTGGAGAAGGTATGAGGCGAGGGAGGAGGTGATTACAAGCATTTTTGTCTCATGGACATGGGGTGGCAACTCCTTAGTTACGGAGCAATGGCAACGCAAATATTTTGTCAGAAGCATTTAGCAGTTAGCGTGAAAACTCCAAAAAGCAATAGTGGGCACTGATGATAAAGAAGTGAAACATACGTAGGTGATTTTTAAGAGTTGTATAACTCGTTTCCTGTCAAAATATATGTTCATTTCTTCAAATATTTAAGATATTAACTGAATTTTTCAAAAACTTTCATCTTTAAAAAAAACTTATTTTCATTTTGAGAGACATGAAATGTATTTTAGAAAAAAATAAGTATAAAATTATATTTTCATTGGTGAATTTGGTTTCCTATATTGACATTTAGCGGAGATATGGAATCTAAAACAATACCGTTGCATGAGCAAATTGATGGACAGCTCTCTAACACACATGGAACTGGCATTCATCTACCGTAAACGATAATTAACTTCATCGATTGAAGTTCACGAATGCTCTTTTTGCATGTGTTGGACAGATTTTTTAAACACTGAAACTCGGATGGAGGGTTTTTTAGTGGGCTAAAGAAAGTAAAAAAAACAAGCGAAAACAACGTCCTCAAGCGGAGATTATTGCCATTGATTGATTTTCGATCACGTACTTTGAGATTCATTACTTAAGAAACTGATTTATTAATCAATGTAATTAAACGTCTGATCTTAATCAATCAATCTCCTATTATCCATAAGAAAATAAAAGACAAATTGGAACGTTTAGCTGAATAGGATTTTAATACTGATATTACATCTGTTAAAATTTATGGTAAACGTTTTTTAAGGATTATATACACATTATGGCTTGCTAAAAAAAACAAAATTTTATAAATATTACTTATTTATTTCATTTTACGAAGCCATTTCTTAAAATATAGCTGGCATAGAATGTTAAATTCTATAAGAATGAAAATATTAATTTTACCAAAAATACATTATACTTCCTCGCAAAATTTCAAGTTCTTGACGATTTAAGATCAAAGTCAATCATACTGCAGTAAGGTGATTGCCGTCCGATAACTTACGAATCTCAATACCTTTGTTAATGTCCCAACATTGAACACCATGAAGCCCGCAGAATTATTACTGAAATTCTAAATGAACATTTCTTATAAACTCTACGGATTAACACTGACTATACCCATATATGAACACAAATTTTCATGTGGTATTTTACTAAATTCTGGTGGAAGAAAAATAATTTACTTCATCACTGGATTTATTTCACTATATTCAGTTCGCAAATCACATTTTTCAACGCAAAATTAGGAGAAACATTTGTTATTACAGTGATATACCTGCGTACAGTAAACTTTAAGAGCAATAATTCTTATTTATAACACACTCAATACTGACTGGAGATTGTTGATGACGTGGTATTAACATGTCATTTAGAGAAATTTAAGAACATATTAAATACTTCTATTTTAACAAATTTTCCTCAAACTGCTGTTCTCTATGATGGCCACAGAATGCAATGCATGTAGGGACAACGTCGGTGTAATGGTTGGAGGTGAAAAGTGAGGGTTCTACTGCATGCTGATGGTGCTTTGTTGCTCTTTGAGAGCTGCTCACAGGGATGAAAGGGGCTACTTGATTACTTTTGTGTTGTACCAGAGGGAATGAATTCGGAGGGTAAATGCGTCAAAGATCAAAGAATTAAATTGAATTTAATTAAATCTGCTGCTTCCCCTCGTGTCCACAAAATACAACTAATTAATAAAAAATTGGAAAACCAACCACTCTCACGAGACATAGTCCTCAGTGTTGGGCAAATTTCCCAAAAAATGTTTAAAATTACTTCAGCAGAAATGTACATAATTGAAAGTTAAATTTCTTTTAATAAAAGTAATCAATCACAATTACAAGTAGATTAAAATTACTTTATAGGCAAACGCAAACTATGGTGTTACGACAACACTGAATTCTGAACACAAAATTGCGACATAACGTTGCGCGGAAAATGTAATAACGCACGGAAAGTGCTGAAGGGGTTGACTGTTGAAAAAAGTAGTCGAATTACTTACGATTGTAAAGCTGTCCATAATAATTTAAAATTGGAAGAATCGGCATCATCACTGAACAATTACGCGCCGATTAATAATTATCCTGAAGTTAACGATTACACAAATTTAACGACTACTTTAGGAGTACATTACAACTAAAATTAGACCCATTCATTCATCACGCCATTACCTTTCGGGGTAGGCAAAGTCAAAGAAGTTAGTAAAGTTGTGCAACGCACTGAAAAGCAAAAATCAGAATTGAATATAGTTATGGCTAGGCTTGTGCGATGATTCGATTAATCGAAGTCATCGACGATGATTTTAGTCATCGCGGTGCGATGACTGTAATCGATGACGATGAATGTCATCGACCATCGATGTCGATGAGAATCATCGATCCCGATGAGTCGATGAGTTGATGCGAATCATTGATGTCGATGAGAACCATCGATGAGGATGATCGATATCCTTATATCACTAATTTTTCTTCTTTTTTCCATTCATTTGAACGCCTTAGATTTAAAATGTATGTATAAAGTATAAGCACCCCAGCTATTGCGCCTTGAGGACAATGGCAGGGCCACAGTGGGATGTTTGGAATTCATGTTTTTCCTCAAGTTTGTGGTAGACAATACAGAAGTAGCGATCACTTTCAATCACAGTTAATACGCAGTAGCAGTGGTAGCATTGTATTCGTTGGTTGCACTGGTGCAGTTGGTAGCAGCGGCAGCAGCCTGAGCTAAATCAGCTAAATTCACCGAATTCACAGTCGCAGTGATTTCGATTATTTAGTCACAGGCTGTGATTGCTACTTTTCAGTATCGGTGATTCAATCACAGCGATATATCGCCCATCACTACTGCACAGTTCATCGAGAGTCCTCGATCATCGTAATTCATCGATCATCGGCATTCATCGATCATCGACATTCATCGATCATCGATATTTATCGATAGTCATCGATCATCGTGTACATTCTACACGATGATCGATGACAGCCATCGTCATAGAAACATTTCGATGAAATTTTTTCATCGAAAATCGATGACCAAAATCGGTCATCGCACAAGCCTAGTTATGGCCGTTAGCCTAAGAAAACCGGCTCTCTTTTCACAATTTCCTCCATAGTGCCCTTGAACCTTCCTTCCAAATCTCCGCGAAATCTCAAGATCTCACAACACATTGTTCACTCCCGCACTCATTTTCAGTGGTATAGAGTGTTCCACATTAAGTTGACAGTATGGGCCTAATGGATAGCACTGTTGCCAAACTTAATCTCTACGCGCTCTCGGCTAGTCAACGTAGGCAACCATGCGTTACTACTACAGCTTGCGCTAAATTTGATAAATTTGCTTCAGGGAATGGTATTTGCACATTGGAAGAATCTTAAATGTGCAGAAAGCTTACGGATATAGTTATCGCTTTATTTTCCTGCTGTTATTGGAAATATAAAGATTTAAACAGGAAACGAACCTCCTCTTTCTGTCAACTAAATGTGGAACGAACTATAGTGACGAATCGAGTCCGTCGCAGCTTACAGGCTAATGGAGAGGATGTTTTGGACCTGACCGCCACGACCTGCCCTTTCTTTTAAACTGTCTTAAATATCTCCAGGGTCATATTTGCCTGCATATTGATTGAAGCTCTGCTAATGTTAGCATACACGACGCAGATAAATGGCCAGGAAAAGATAGATGCAACCACTGCCATGCAGTTTTTCCGAGTCTCTAGGTAGGATATCTTTTCAATCGTGTAAATAACCATACCAATTACATTTTCATGTCAATAAGCGAGCATGAAACTCATGAATATTTATAAAATAGACACGTAAGGGCACAATTTTCAATTCCCATGTGAGTAATTTCTCTCTATGGACCCCAAATCCGATTCACGGCATATCAGAAATCTGTCCCAGAATAGGATCGTGTATCTGGAACAACTTACCTGAAAATATTAAAGACTCTCCGTCTTTGAACATATTCAGGAGAAAGATTTTCTAACTGCTGGAAGATAAATCTCTTCGTCTGTAGTACTTTGATTGATATTTTCTTTGTTATTGTTACATACTACCTATAATGTATCTGGATTATGTACTATCTATTTTATTGTATTTAGTTTCCTGTAATCACTATTGCTTTCTACTGTATTTTTCCTGCTGACCTTATTATTATTGCAATACTCCAAACAATATGTTATTTTGTAACCAATGTCTCTGTAAATGTCTCATTGAACCTTTATTTTTGTAATATGAATATAATCTACTGTGAGCTCTATTATAACATTTCTATTTACTACGTTCATAGTGGGTGTAATTCCATGTGAGCATAAATAAACATTATTATTATTAATTTCGAACCCTTGTTTTGGAGAGTGCTAGAGGGAACAGAGGTGGCTCTATTTCTTAACCTAAATGCAAACTCATCAAGCCGTTCCCTTTGGGTGTAGGCATTTTCGAAAGTTCTTGCCAAATTATTGGCGTAATACCAAGAAAACTGGCTTCGATTTTAACAATTTCCTCCACCCTGCCTCATTCTTGCTAACCTCCTTCGCCATTGCCACATTCATGCACTTCTTCATGCTTGTTTTCCTATTATTTAGATTCCTGATGTTCCTTCTCTGAATTTTCTTTTTTACCACACTCACCCATGACATTTTGAGCCAACTTCTTTCTCTAAAGCCATTCACTTCTCTCTTACCTACCTATTTTGTTAATCAACTCTCATCTATTTTCTCGACATGGCCAAACCAACGATGATCGCTCTTTTCATATGCATCCATTACCAAAGCATCCACTCTAAATGATTTTATCACCCATTAATCACTAACCCTATCCCTTTTAATTTTATTTCAAATACTTCTCAGATAACTCACACCCACTGCATTTAGCCTTAATATTTATTTTTACCCTGGCACACCCAGGTTCAGCTGCCATGCATAAAGCCGGAGAAAGAACAGTTTTGTAAACCAACTGGGATTTTATTCTTTACTAGCCCTCATTAATTCCTTAAATTTCTCATACTAATTAGGACTTTACTCCAATTTGAATTACAATATTAGATATACAATAGAATATTTTCTTAGATAAGCCATACCCACTGAATTAGCCCTCAATCATATTAATCTTGGCGTATCAAAATGTCATAACCATTCAATAAACTTTGGAGAAGTTAACTTTTGTACACTTATATTTCAATAATATTTTTAATTCAAATATCATCAAAGTTTTGTTTGAAATAATTTCATTACAAAAATTTACCTCTAGCTGCAGGTAACAAATAATTCAAAATATTATCGTTATTAGAAAAGATAGGGATAGACCGTGTGGACCGCATGAGACCTGCATACTGTGGCGGATCGATTTTAATTTTTTTTGTATTTCCAAATGTCTCGGGGCAGAAAAGTTGCCTGTTTTTGAAGTTGAAAAGTTGACTGGTGTTAGTTGATCGTGCCAAATTTCAGCGAAATCAAAATATGCCCTACCCTGCCTAATGCGAATATATGTAGGAAATTTGTGAAAAATCTGGTGGAATCCGAAAATATACTCCGATCATTATCATCATCTATATCTGTCAAGGATCAGGCCACTTGACCAGCCCTTCATGACGAAAGTTGCCGCCTCCATCGCTTTTTTGGTCGCCCGCAGTCCGTTTTCCCTTTTGATCTTTTATTTAGAAGTTCTTAAGGTAATCTGTCATTTGAAACCCTCAAGGGATTTTCATACCATTTGTTATGGTTTAAAAAAATAGTTTCGCTGATGACCCGGATGTTTTGCCCCGAGCAGATGTATTTCTTTCGTTTATGGTTGTAAAGAGTACAGCAAGGCAAAGACCTTAGTAATTACATTCCTGCTATTTCTATCCTTCTGATTTGGCTTGATAAAAATGTCAATTTTCAGGACCATATAACAGAGTTGAAAATGGCATTTTTTTGTCAAAACTTTAAAATTGTCTCCCGGTGTACCTTATCTAATAGTGTGTTCTTTTCTGTTCTTCCCAAATGCTGAAATCTGGCGGTTCTTATGTCTTTATCTTTGAGAATGATGTAAGATACGCAACCATGATGAGTGAAATTATCTAACCTATGCTCTATTCCTTGATTATCAATGACAATTTTAGACCTAGAAGGGTTTTTTGCCTTTAAAATTATTTTTTTTTATTTATTAATGTTTTTAAATTAGAAGATGGAACTTCTGCTGTGATGGATAATTTATGCGTCGATAGTTTTTGCACCGATGAAACGTTTATATGTTTGAATTAAAATATCCCTTCGGGCGGGAAATTTAAGGTTATTAATTTTAATCAATACCTGAAAATATTAATATGCTGCGCAAATTGCCGCCAGAAAGCACAAGAATGTTTAACAAACTCGGAACGTACGCTAAGTGATCGACACTCCAGTGCACCAGTCGAGGCTGCATTAAATGCAGTGCATACTAGTGTATTTTCCATCCTCACAGAGACACATACACATATTTCTCATCGTGGAGAGTTGGAAAGGCCTTCAAAGAGAACGTAGTCAATCCACGGAATTATTAAAACTCCATCGCCGTGTTCTCACAACCTTAGTCAGCAATGGAAGAGTCTAGTGTGCTTTGCCTCATTCCATTCCGTTTCCCTCAATACCCAGTGAACAGCCGCGAGGAATTGGGTAGCGGGGGAAAATGAGTAAAGCATTGATTGGATTCTCTGCTCCTCAAAGTACGAGAGCAGTGGAGGGATTAGAGCGAGTTGATAAAAGAGAAACTAGTGCAATTAGAGTCTATTTGCAAGCTGGAGAGGCCGTGATTGTTCGAAAGGAAATAGTGCGTAAGAAAGCGTTGAAGACGACAGTGAGTGACTAAAGGTTTAATAAAGTGAAGTAAAAGGCTGGGAGAAGAGATATTGGAGAAATCAAAATAGAAAACTTAGAATGTTTCCATCAAGATCTACGAGGTTAGGCCGCCGTAGGCGGCCATTGAGCAAAGTTCCTTAGTAGATGAATTAACAAAGTACACAATGATGATATGAGGAGAGAATCAGGGATATCAAGAAATTGTCTATCACTGAATGTGATGTAAGAATCAAGGGGAGGATAAAATAGGTTATACCTATTTTTAATTAATTAACGTAGATTGCGTATCAGAATCACGAAAGAAGAAGTCCCACTAAGAGTTGGAGAGAAAAAAACAATAACATTATCTCTAAGAAGAATAGACAAACTTATTGAACAAATTTTGTGACACAATAGCATATAGAAAACAATAATGGATGGAGAAATGGATGTAAAAAATACAGAGGAAGAAAATTTTGGAGGAAATGTTTGAAGGTAAAAACGCCGCAGAAAAGAATTATGTAGGAGTGAAGATGTTGGTGGAAGGAGAGTAAATTAAAGAGCTGCAGAAAACCAATTTTAAAATAAATAACTGCTGATGATGATTAGAAGATAAGAATTTTACGAGCTGACAAGAATGGGTTAAATCAATGGAAAGATTCATTTGAATGGGAAATGAAGTGTGGTAATAAACCGTCAAATAATGTGAGGTAGCTTTCGCAGGTGAAGTATAAGAATAGGTATTTGTGAATCAAAGAAAAGAGGTAGGAAGTGCGCAAAGGAGAGAATTACGGCAATGAAAAGAAACGATTGAATGTATAAAAGAAGCATGGAAATTTTAACTCAAAGAATGTGGGTTAAGCCTTGAAAATTAAAGTAAAGATAAGGCATTCGAGGATTGAATAAAATGATACAGAAACTATAATAAGCTGAAGAGAGAACTAGGACGCAAATAGGGTTTGAATGTGGAAATGAGACGCTGGAACTGATCAGAAAAGAATGTGGGATGGACATTTAATAGGAAAGAAAAGAATATAAATCGAGAGAAGAAGGGAGTGAGGTCAAGTTAGAATTAGGGCAATTGAAACTTGAAAGTGGCGCTTGAAGTCGTACAAATCAGGTGTACAGGGATTAACCATGACCGAAATCAACCCTAATTGATAGTATGTAACAAGTAATAAGAGGCGATGGTTTAACGAAGAATATGTTGGAATGGATTTGATTAGACTAGCGTGGGAGAGATGTTTAGTGATTAAATATCTTCTAGCAAATAAATAGGAAACAATAACTCTGTAGTCAACTCCTAAAAAATACTTATTTTGAAACCAGAATAGCATTTACACAGTTCTACATGGTAATTTTATGCAGATAAATTTTAGGAGGAGCTGGCAGAAAAAGCACATGTATCAGGAAAAAAATACTCAAATGTAAATATTTTATGTACTATATTATTTTGATGAAATATTGTACATGTGACTTACCATTATTTTGTAAATGCTGTGAATTTATTTTAACCTTGAAAAAGCATATATAGATATTTGAGAAAAGAGTGCGATGAGGTAATGACAATCTATTATTTCCTAAAACCTACGTTTTGTCTACGAATAAAAGAAAAAATGATTTATTGACTAAAAAAATAGTCGAAAAAGTATAAAATCTGGTCAATTTATCCGTAGAAATTTATATGATAGGACGGTTCGTACAATACGTTCGACTGTGACATAGATCGAGGTACACAAACAAATAAATACGGGGTAAGAGGGTGGATTGGAAGGAGAATAGAGGATAGATGATGAGAAACAGAGTGAAAGAGTGGAGTGTGCAATTTTGCCCTGGCCTTTTCACTGCCCGAGCTTATTAATTTGAAATCCACACCATCTAGCGATAAACTAGATACAACGACAAGTGGGATAGTGCATCTGGTCATGCAGTGTCGCACATCACTTCCCTAAATATTGAGAGAGACAGAAAGAGAGAGAGAAAGAGAGACTCAGACCGATGCGCACATTCGATGCTCTTTTATTTTTTCCGCCGACGCCCGCTGGGCGATCAAAAGAGTTTTCCACCCGAACGGAACAACTTGATTGGTTTCCGCCTTTGACGTTCCTCTTTCCCCCCTCCCTCCCTTCATCGCTCCCCTGGGAATAATTTCTGACGGTGCAGCGAAGAATCGTTTTATTTTCGGAATTCCATTTGCTCACAAATAAGCGTAAGGACCAGTGTAAAAATGATATAAATCACCGTTCTTTTCAATTGCCGGAAATAACGTTGTATGTGACATTTAGCTTACACGGAATTAAAGATTGCAATTCTTGGATCCAATCCAATATGTAAATCACGGAATTCCGATCTTAGGTAGACAAAATCCGGGTATTCCGGGAATGGTACAGATGGCGTCATAATATAATAGTAAGCAGAGTCCTCTGGATTGCCGATAATACACAACCCTATGAGGGAGTAGTGTAGAGAACGGCCATCCAGAGGACTCTGATATTAAGTAGTATCGCAAGTCTTATAAGCTATAGAATAAGTTAAAATTCATGAAGTGATACATTTTATCTTACTGTCGGAATCCTGGGATTGAGTCATCTCTCCGGGATAGCAATCCTAAAACGGAATCATCTATGAAATTCTGAAAGAGATTTCCTCGAATGACGTTTTCATTAGGTGAACTTATCGTCATTCGGTGATATACGGGTTTATTATAGAATAATTTTAAATTACATAGATGAAATGGATGGAGAAGCCGATGAAGAAGGCCTCCGAAAAGATGGACAAAATTCAAGTTTGACAATAAATCGGTAGAGTAGTGGAAGCAAAGTTATTGGACACTTTTTGTTACCCAAGGCCTCTTGAAAATAATAATGGCGAAAAAATAATAGAAATAATAGTGAATGGAAAGAATTAGCGAGGAAGACCCAAAATTGAAAACATCCTGACATTTAAGCAAAGTATGAGGGCCGTCGAAGTGAGGATATATGTTTAAGTTTAACGGTAAGCTGAGGTGATTGTGGAATTGAGAGCTGGATCAAACCAATATCAGGATTGATTACTACTCACGATGGACATTCGATAAAGTATAAAAGTTTCTCAAACTTTGGGTAGAACATACGACTGAAATACTCATTACTTTGTTTTTTACATGCATTTTATTTAACTCGCTACCTTGGTTTGGCCACGTCGCGACATCATCAGGTTCAAACGTTTAAAAAAGCATAGTTTGTATAGTCAAAAAAAGAGTCATTAGTAGACTACCCACCGGCGTACCCACGCAGACTCTGAGCAACGTATCCCTACCCTGTCCCCATATAATATCTGTCACATCAACTCCTCCATTAGTTGAGGACTACCCCTCCCCTCACATTTTTTAACTATATAAACAATGTTTCTAAACATTTTTGTACCTGATGATGTCGCGACGCGATGACACCAGGGTCGTGAGTTACATTATGTCGAAAATAATAAATTAGAAAAATTATTTATCAGATTACACGATTCCATTTTCCACAATTTTTTTAAATTTTACCTTGATTATTTTCGGTATCTTTTGCGTAAAGAAACTTTACCTGACGACTCTTTAAGGAAGAGATGCGAAACGTTGTGAAATAAGCAACCAAATGCGATGGATACCGAAAATATTCAAAATAAAAGTAATTTGAATTTCATTATGAAGGAATTACACCAATTCACTGCCAATACCATCAATTTGTATAGGATATACTACGTGAAACATATTGTTTTACAAAGCGCGTTTTGGACAAATTAAATGTAAAAATGGCATCAGAATCTTTCACGTCGAAAGCTTTCACATGAAGTTTCTTTTTCATCAATTCAATGAGGAACATTTTCGCAAGGTCAGTCGTCAGATGCCGTTGAGTTTCAATATAGTTTGACATGAGTAGCTTCCATTGCGGCTATGTGAGTCACAGGAAATAGTATTTTATACCTTGTCGTTACTATTGCTTGAAAAAAGATGCTGCTTTGATTGATGACTTGCGCTAGATATTTGAAAACAAAGTAACGGTACAAAAATGCCTATTATTTATCGAATATATGATTGATGAGAACTTTTTCCCAGCCATGGGAATCGATCGCAGTGCCATTCTCGTGGAATCCACGTGCTATACTTAATTTATTGTGCCAACTTACTAATAGTTCAAAACATAATTGAGGAAGGTGCAAACATTTTATCTCTATCCAATTCCACGGAAGTATTCACTTTTCGAAAACGATTTTCGCGGAAATATTAGATGGAAGAACACTTTTTCCCCCATATTTCACCCATAATCGCGTCTAACATCAAGTCATTTCAATTTTCTAAAATTAATAGCGAGGAAAGGTCACACTTTTCTGTTGATTTCAAACAAAGGACACGTTTTTCTATGAGTAGACGAATAAAATGATATTCAAGTCATTTTACGATGGAACCACCCAACTATTGGAGGGAGATTGGAGGGAGACAAAGGAGAGGTGAAAATCGTCTGACGTAATGCTCTCTTGGCCCATTACAGAGAAATGAGTGCCATCGATTGATCCGAACGTGAACAATCGAATCTTTACTGCTCCAAATGGAAAATGACGTCAACTTCGCACGTGCGGCGTTCGTTATCATAATTTTCTTTTAACCCATCGTGCCGCCGCCACCCACGTCTATAAATTTGGCCGCGGCTCCAAGAATAGATGCGCCGTAAATTAAATTGCCTCCGTACTGCAGCCATTGATGGAGAAGGGGTCTGATTCTTTCGGTACCTCTCTTCCTGCGCCCATAGTGCCCTGGAACAAATGAGCGCGTGGGCAGGCATTGGGGCTGTGAGGGTGAGTTCAGGAAGTTCCATCTAAAGCTCTAGATTGCCTCTGATAAAAATCAAAACAAATACTAAATTCTACCTTTGCGTTTATTTTGTTAAAAAATATGTTTTCGCTACTGACATGTATTTACCTACTGAAAATCCATATTAAGGTACAAAATATGCCGATCACTCCACGAACATATTTTTAATGAATACTTTTTTCCAGCCTTATCAGCCGACTGCAACGCCATTTTTATGAAATAACCGCGTTTTTACTTCAATTGTCGCAATAATTAGCTTATCACTCAAACAATAAGGTAGTAAGATTAATTAATTTTTAAAATTAAATTTATCGGGAATTCTTCCTTCTTGATGACAGTTTCTCGCGAAAATGGCACTTATATTTTATGGAAAAATACTATTTTTCCTTGTTTTTCTCCAATTCTCCCAATCAACAGCATGCAATTTCAAATTCAATTAGTGAGAAACTTTGATCAAATGTTGTTGTTTATATCTAATACAGGACACGTATTTCTACAAGGAGGCAGAACATGAATGAAATTTTAGTCATTTCACAGTAGTGCCACCTTAAGGAAAGGATGAAAAGTCGGGAGATGGGTATATGCAGGGTAACGAACCTGGATTCTGAAGCGACAGTGTTGGTAAAAGTTGCTACAATATTTAATAACGTGAAGGTAGAAGTATTCAGTGGTTGGAAAAAGATTGAAATATGTGAAATGTAAGGACGATTCAATATCTAATCAGAGTGCGAGAGATAAGCTAAGTTTTTATGCAGCAGTTATTGCGTCGTATTCCTACTTCGTTGTACGTCACACACACAAACACCCCGTTTTCATGGCAACGGCAGCATCGGATGAAAACTGAAGACGGTGGAAAACCGTGACGCGTTTAGTCTTACTAATTATGAATGTTCATAGTGGTAATAAAAACTTATCACTTCGCAAACACAACAGCGACTAGGTAGCAAACTTCAAAACAGATCGGGAGCAGAGATGATGAGTAGTAACCAAGAGAAGAACTTCGGTAATCTTATCCGTAGTTGTTGCTTGTTTGCTCTTCATAATAGGCGTCAAACATTAAAAATGTAATTATTTTAACGGCGTGTGGCAGGAGACGTTAGGACACCAGGCATGAAAGGGGATTGGAATCCCCTTTCATGGGTTCTCCGTGGGATGGATCCTCCGTGTCGTTCTGAAACTCGTCTGATCTGAAATTTTAACGTAATCTAAGCCTGGCGTAAATGAAGGGATCCCCCATTTCTGTCCGCACTGGTATGACACTGTGAGAGGAGTAAGGAGTGAGGAATCCTCTTTTTTAACACCGTGGGTATGTCTTTTAAATGTGGACTTTGACGTATGTGGACATATGAGCAATCTAACTATTACGGAATATATCTCGTGTGTCATAAGGCTGCGTTAAAATGGCATTTAATCTTCAAAACCAAATCGTTAAAATGCAAAATTCACTTTTATCTATATATGCTACTAGTAAGAACACGTATGCAAAATTCCACGCAAATCTGTGCATATAAAAAAATTGCTCCAGCCACCTTATTTAATTTATGCTATCATTACAGTGTTGTGAAATGTTTCAATGATTCGTAATAAAACACCCGTATTAAATTATTAAAGTAAATTGTTTTAATGTTTGTGGAAAACGAAACAAAAAAGGATTGGAAAAATGAAGTTATAAGTCGATGACATGCAAATATCAATGGCATAACTTTAAAAATTTTAAAGAAATACCACAAAAACAACGGTTTTCGATGGCTAGCTTATGGTGTGTTCAAGATAATACTAATTATTTACGTGTAAAATATACTTAGAGCATTTCCATCTATCTACGAAACTAGTGACTTCTATCGCTATTCATCTAGCAGAAAACTAGTAACTTTTTAGTTGAATCCGATTATGAGCAGGCAATACTGTAGCCAGCTCCTTTATTCCTACATAATCCCTTATTTCAGCACCTCTTAGACATTGCTATCAGCGCATGCAGCAACGCACTCAGATTTTTCAACAATCGAGTACGTACAAGGCACGAAACAGTGTGTCAAATAAAAAAGTCTTGTTTTCAAATTCACATATGTTTTTTTACCGCACGGATTAATTTCATATTTGCAATAGTTGAGGGTTTAGTCCAATATAGTTAATTGCAAATACCAAACTGCTTACACGTCAAAATGAATTTTTAAATCATTCTCAGGGCTACAAATATCCAAATTAATAATCCAGAAAGTTGTATTTTTTTCTGTTTCCGCAAAAGGCCTTTTGACGTCATTTCATCCTTCGATCAAAGGCCCGTGATTCGATTCCCAGTAAATACGAATGTTTTCAAGGTATTTTCTAACTCTTTATACTGTTGTTTACCGGCAGAAGTGCAGATCTTCACAAAAGCCTTTATGAGGCATCTTTTAGAATGGATCGGGAAGAAGAAGGAAGAAGTAATGGATGAAATGACGTCACGGCGACGTTCAACTTTAGACTCCTATATCTCTGGCAATTTTTGGAATCCTTCAGAGATGATTTTCAAATTATCATTTTTCATGGCCTCCAGCACGATAAAGTAACAATAAAAAATCATAATACACCCCCATTGCGTTTGTCTGACTAAGGCTGGGCGGTTTTCCAATATATTGGTTCCAATATCAATATTTTTAAATATTGGGATTCCAAAATCACAATTTTTGAACGACCAATACCAATATCCTGTATTGGATATTGGTGGTCGGAAAAACCAATATTTATAATTAAAATATTGTATATTGAAGAGCCAATATTTCCAATTGGAATATTGAATATTGGATTACCAATGTTAACAATTCTATTATTGGATATTAGAACCCGGCGAGGAGGGTGGTCGTTGAGCGTCCTAATCTTTGAAAACAGATGGCGCGCGTGGCACTCAGTGCAGCACTTCCTTTTCCACCATTATTCACGGCAATAACTGGGGAAAAGAAGCTTACATTGCTTTTCTTGTTTTATAAACAGACTTTTACATAGTTAACACAGGTAGCATTTGCAAACCATTGTGAGCAAGATAATGTTATCTGTCAATATCGCTATGTTCAATATTTTCCAGTACACCAATATTTCATTTCTTTATTATTTCCAGTATTCCATTATGCCAATATTTTCCAATATTCAATATTCAAATACAGGTTATTGATATTGGTCCATTTTCAATTTTTTGTGATATTGGGTATTGATATTGGGATTCAAATACCGCCCAGCTCTATGTCTGACCACGCCTTGAATGATGAAATCCCAGGTTTCAAAATGGGATCCGCTCATCTTCATGATGCTCGGGTGCCAAACATTGCGACCCTTCCTACCTCCCCTCTCCCTTTATCCTACCCTCCCCCCGGATGGATTCACCGGGGTAAACTTGATTGCATGTACCGGCCGTTCGGGTTTTCCACGCGGAATAGACGCATTTTCATATGCTAAATAAAGAGGAAAGTACATGAGAAGAACTACCTGGGAGTAAGGAAACTAACATTAGATAGGGAACGATGGGGAGCTACAGTCAACCAATCCTCGGATTGAACGACCATTGAATAACACTTCTCTCGAGTTTGTACGACCATTATTTATCTTTGCATTTTGAAAAATTAATAAGCCTTCAAGCAAAAAAAAAACCGTGAATTTCTTATGGAAGTTGATGTATATGACTTCGAGTCAAATATGAGAGTTAAGGTGTGAAAGAAGTAGACTATTATCAACGAAGTGGTGACATTGAATTATGTGCAAAGTATGAAAGTTTTTCAACTTCTGATTCTTGAGAAGAAAAAGCATTGCATAAAAACGTTGCATGGAAAGGTTGTAGGTGTAGTCTTTCTTTTTAAATAATGCAGGATTATGGTGAGAAAACTAAGAGGATTTTTTATTGACTCGTCAGTTTGTAGAGGCGGTTCCGTTAGAGTGAAATAAAGTGGAAATAAGCCTGACTAATGAAATACAACCTGTATTTCAGAGATTCTAACTGTGCTTATTAATTAGCATGATCTAGAGCTAAATTATCCTTGCGCTTAAGCGTATATTCGATGCGTAATGGACTGGTGCTTTTGTCTCATCACTCCACCACGTAATTACTCTTACTCCCTTCAGGCATCGAGTAAGAGCATGCAGAAGAATATCAAATATGCAGAAAGAGAGGCTCCATTACAGAGTTCCATTGCCCTCATTTATAATTACTGCCATGCGATGCACATATTACGCTCTGCGGCGAAACGCATTGGACCAATTATCACGCTATTGAGCGTTCCAGTTTTATTGATAGTATGGGCCTCATGGAGTGCGGTGTTGCACAATTTACGTTGCATTTGCTCATCTCTGGGTCACGAAGGCAATCTCTTCCAACACCACGCTGTATTAAAGTAAGTTACTTTTGGGAAATAATGGTGTGGCCCTCGCGAGACGGCCGACAGAAGTGGAACACTTGAGTATGGACAAGACTGGCAATGGGGTTTACACCACATTATGTATAAATGAACGGAAATATTTAAATTAATATTTCTGAAAATATGAATATGAAAATTGTATTTATACATTAATGATAATTAAATGATAAACACATAGACTTAAAGTATTTATATGAAATTACACTATATCCCTCTAGTGATAATATTGTGAATTCATTCGAAGCGCTTGAATGTACGTAAAAACGCAACGACTCAACAGTCGGATAAGTGAGTGCGCTATTCTGTAGCGACTTTCCTATCTTGACTATATATATATAGGTTACCTATGCGTATGCACACTGAGGAATAGGCTTCCATCTGTGGGCCAGGAATACGCCAGAGGTTTCCTCTCTAATATCTCTGAGCAGTTTATTTCATACAATACGTATAAATCAGTCGCTTGTCATTATTTTTTATATTTTCATACCATTTTGCTTTCGTTTAAGTTAGCCAGTCATTTATATTTTCTGTTACATATGATTTTCTTATGAATTTACTTCTTTTTCTGTCCAATAGTGTTTTTCCCGCAGTCTTTAGAAGTATTTTTATCTCAGTTGTATCTTATAGTCTTCTAGTCTTAGATATACCCGGTCTCTTCTCTGATATGTATGTCATGATTGGTCTTATTGTTGTTTTATAAATTCTGTATTTTGTTTCTGTTTTCAGGTTCTCGAAATTGCATCATTAATTAATTATCATTTCTCCAAATTGTATCATTAAGAGTTCTTTATTTTCCACAGTGACTAGCTGTCTAACCGCATCTTCGATATCCTTGTGGCTTTTTATGTGTATCCCTAGGTATGTATGTTTTGATTACTGTTGTATGACCTGACCATCAGCTTCGATTTAGCTTCTACGGGGTTCTTTAGACCCTGTCATTTATTTGGTTTTCTCGGCTGATGTTATCATGTTGAATTACATCTATGATATATTAAATATATATGCATCAACCTCTGAAGATTGCTTTCAGTCTCAGATAATAATACAGCATTGTCTGCATAGCGTATTATTTTGATTTCTTTTCGAACATATTTTATCCTTTACCCTGCCGTAAACTCTTTATCACTTTGTTCATTTCAATAATTAATACTAAGTTGTAGGCTTATTGTTAGTAAGACACCTTATATGATGCCGTTATTGATGGGTATAGCTTTTGCTAGTTTTCCATTGATTCTAGTTTTCAAGTCATAATTTGAGCATATTTTTAAAATAGTATTTATAATATTTATTGGCACAACTCTATTGTTCAGAGGGTGTATTACATCTTCTAATTGTACATTACCGAATGCTTTTGCACGTCAATTAAGGTGGCTGGAGCGGTAAACGTGGGTCGTTGAGTGAATATCTTTATAATTTTTCAAGAAAGTCGAAAAACTACTAACAATTAAATTTAATTATATCCTTTTGTATGTTGGTACTCACCATGTAATGGAATGGAAACAAGATTTTTATTTTATTTTTTTGCTTTATAAAAATAACGTTATGATTTGAGCTACTGATATCTTCGGCGCTGTATTCGATGTTTAGGCGAAAGTTATATTTAAATATGTTTTTACGAACCTTTAACTATGAGTGACATCTTGATATTTGTTAGCAACCATTATAATAACATGGAATATAACATTTAGCGTTTTGAAAAAAATCTGTGCATGTGTGATCGAATTATTGGGAAATATATCTTATGTTCCGCATGAATACGTGTTAAAATAGCATTGAGTTGCCAAGAAGCAATTTCGTCAATTTTATGTAAAAGTACCACCAATTTAAACACGTAACCTAAGAGTCACACAAATCTGTTCCTAGAAATAACGGCTGTCACCACCTTAAGCATAAACATGCTAGTTCATTATATTCTATTGACTTTTAAAAACCTGTATCAATATGAATACAGAATTAATGCACGCTTCAAAATATATTAAGTATGTATAGTATAACTAAATAACAATTTTATAATTAATTTTCAATAGACTAGTATATCTTTCAGTGGCATTAGCTCTCTTCTAGCGGACTTAACCTTCCTGCGGGCGCGTACGTGTTCTGAGTACACGGCGATCGGTTTTCGGCGTTTTAATCCATTTTACTGTCATGGGACCAACTTGGGACTCTTTGCTATTCCTCATTTGTACAAATAACCTTCATGGTGCGCAGAAATTATTTTCTCAGAAGCAGTTTTTGGGGAATAAGAAAGCGAAACGCGTCGTGAAGTCCGTACATTGTGCGCTGCGAGGCCCGTTGAATTAATGAACAATCGAGGTCTCTTCGTACATATTTTGTAATATGATATTGACTTTTTTATTTTTAACAATAGCAAGCGACAAATATCGCAAGTTACTGATTATCTATTCATATTTTTACATGGCAGTAATTTTCGCCTGAAGCAAAAGTTTGTGTGTGTTGTGGAGACCTGCTGTGATCATGAAAACAATATATTCGTAAGTACATTCACCAGTATTCCTTACATTTATATCAGAGAATGGGTCACCTTTTATAGCATACAAATGATGTAATTATGCATCAATCCAATTTTCATTAGTGAAACTAATTTTGAAATGATAAGTGTTCCATATTGAAGCCGAGGAATTATCAACTCGAGGCTTCTGTTGGACTCCGACGAGGAGGAAAAGGAAGATGATGCCGTCGACAATGATGGTTCTGATTGCGAAGCAGATGAAGTACATAAGGATGATGTGTACAGCAATTTGGAAGAAGGAGCCTCCGTAGATGAAGGAGAAGTGCATTTCTGGTTGGCATAAAATATAGCCGCATCATACTTCTAGAACTACGTAATCCAGACGGAAGTGGAATCGTGGCACCTAGAATTGTCGTGGGGTATAGGAGATTCCTATTGTAATGTCTCCAATATGGAATATATTTTACAATCAGGAAGGCAAAAAGACATATAGACAAACTCGTGGAAATACGGTCGATTTTAGATTGATTGTTGAGTGGCTGCATAAAAAATTACAGGACGAGCGATTACATTCCAATCGAAGAAATTCTGCATCCATTCATACGTCGATGTAGGTTTGTGCAGTACATTCCCAGCAATCTAGCAAGGTATGCCCTGAGTGTGTGGTACAATTGGACGCAAAATCGTTTTACTCTGGCAATAAAGAACTCAAATGCGGGCAGCAAATGGATGGAAGATATAAAGTATGAAATTCACCGTCAGTTATAGGCAAAAATCTCGTGCAGCCATTGGACAATGAAAACCGAACTCTTCACACTTACAATTGGTTCACTATACATTAGCTCAATATCTTCTCATGATAAATATTACATTGATCGGGAGGTGCCGAAAACAAGCAAGAAATCCCGCACGAATTTCTGCCGAACGAAGCGAGATAAGTACATATTCCATTGCTTGCATTCTAAATAAACGTGATCCTCGTGTCATACGTACCAAGACTCAAAGCCGTCATTCGAATGCCTACAACACATGACTCACATGACATCAATACAGCTACCAACAGACCAAAAATTATAGCACATGACCATGAATATACATATGGATCTAAATCTTCGGCACCACTGTACTGGCAAAGGTGTTGCCTATCTTTCCACAAAAGATAGGTCGTGCTGCAGTCGGCATGGTTCCGCTTCTGTGTG
Organism: Pyrrhosoma nymphula; assembly: GCA_963573305.1. NCBI lineage: Eukaryota > Metazoa > Arthropoda > Insecta > Odonata > Coenagrionidae > Pyrrhosoma > Pyrrhosoma nymphula. Next base: position 50,630,486 of record OY754339.1, on the reverse strand, counting down.
TCGAAAATGGCCGGTTTAATTGGGAGGACAATTCCGGTACCTTTATTTCCAGTATCTCCATTTGAATCACGGCCTTTCCTTCGGCATGGTTCGCTTGTGTGTGTCAAAAATGGCCGGTGTTAATAGGGAGGCCAATTCCGGTACATTTATTTCCAATATCTCCATTTGAATCACGGCCTTTCCTTATTAAAACCACCTTCTGTAAAGTGGCGGTGCTACAACCTGCTTGGTCCTGATTTTTCGGTGCATGCGGAATGTTTGGCAACAACCACCGAGGGCAAGTTTAGGATCCATATGTATATTCACGCACATGACAATGAAACTAAACACAGTAGAAAATGTGTGTAGCCCGTGGCCCACCACTGGCATGATTGTTTGTTTTCTTGAATATATATAGCTGGCATAAACTCAACCTATTCAATAAACATGGTATGAAAAAGAACAGCATAAAGAAGAATATTGAGAAACTATCTAGCCGTGGGTCTCATAATGGGGCATTTAGTGTAAAAATCGATGATTTTGATTCCGCCGTCCGATTGGAATCATACCTGAAGCGCTACCACTCTCAAGTAAAAAATACTTCTCCCGTGAATTTTGCGAAAAGAGGTAGATGTAAACTATGTGTAAATAACACATCTAATGCGAAATTGCGTGTAGTAAATACGTTAGCAAAAACATTAACGAGCCTTTGTCAATTGCCTACCGTGCCTACAAGACGCCGAGGGACAAGTTCCTTCGTCAAGCCAGACAGCTATTAAAAGATTTAATAATACAAAAATGAACATTTAAATTTAAACAATAATATATTAATAAATAAATAATATAGCTAATCAATGACAAATATACCATTATTTAACAAACCACCTAATTTATTCTTAATTAGCGTCTTCGTGTACTGCGTATAGTTATAGCAAAACTTAGAGGCACTCACCAGCGGAGGACACTGACTGTAAACCAAGGGTTGATGAGCGGGAAAAATTATCGAAGGACTCCCGAAGGGTCCTCAGGAAAAAGGCTCTGCCGCTTCAACCCAAATATCATGTGTGCTTTCCTCTCCTTTGTGTCATGATCTTCACAAGCGAGTGCCACCAAGTTTCGCTACACCTATACACGACGCGCCCGCTCGTGTGACTGAAAAATGCGCGCCCGCCGGAAGTTTAAGTCAGAAATGTGGGAAAGTTCAGTCTAACGGAGCACGATTCAACCTCTTGAAGGAAGATTATATAAGGAGGGGGTAGAGGTTTGGGAACGACATACATTAGAGCGGTTCCGTGGGTGGTGCGAGTTTCAGCAGGGTTGGGACCTCCACGCGGAAGAATTGAAAGGACGAGAGAAAAAATAACAGCTGGTTGAGTCGAGGCAATAGATATATAAAGTGGGGACGCATAAATGCAGCGTAGCGCGATAGCACCGAAACGGGCTTCTACACATCTACTCGAATGAAGGCTTCTTGGGTTAGGCTTTCCATAGCCGACGTTTCGATGAGTCACTCGCTCATCTTCCTCAGGAATATGCTGAATATTTTTCCCAATCATTGCATTGATCAAATTATGTGGTACAAAGGCACGCGCTCACCGCACGGGCGTAAAAAGATATAGATAAAAGACTTACCGGGATTCGGACTTACATACCCGGGTCTCATTGTTACCGGTCGGGTGTGTTAACCAGTTACACCAATCCATCTTATTTCAGCGGGATTTTATGGGAACTAGGTGCCTACCACCCCATTTGGTGAATGCAATGATTGGAAAATTGTCGGAGGCGGTCGTTCTGAAGCGACAATGTTGAGTTTATTCTCCGCGATAGTGGATTATTAAGCACGCCTACGTCTCCGGTGTCACAATTTGTAGCTGAGACAAGAACATCTTGATCAGTGGTCGGCAATGTTTTTTTCAAGTGGGTCATTTTACAATTTTTTTTCACAAAAGTTTTGCTGGTGGGTCGCATCACTTCTATTTAAGATTACGCATTATCTTGGAATACAGAAAATAAAAACATTATACAGATGGGATAATGCAATATACCTTAAATATAGAAATACAAATTTAATATCATCAAATCTATATTTACAACTTGAAAGAAATCATAAAATGTTAGCATAAAAGTTAATTGAGAATAGTTTCCTGGGTCACTAAAATTTTCCCAGTGGGTCACTAGGTGACCCGTGGGTCATAGGTTGCCGACCACTGATCTAGATGAACACCCCCGTTGAAGATGGCTTGGTCGCGTAATGGGCTAATACACCTAATCGACAGTTGGGAGATCCGGGCTCGAATCTCGGTCAACAGGAATTTTTTTCATGGCCAATTTCATAGCGATGCTGACTTAGTGCTGAGATTTTAAACCTTTATTCACCAGTTCAGGTGGCTTCTCATTGACCGGGGTTTTGTCTTCCTTTCCGCGCGCTTCTAATATTTTGATTACCAATCTACAAAGTTTTCTGACACGTTTTAAGTCTCTATACAGGTTTTTCTCCTCCAAACTAATATCAGTTGACTCATTTACAAGGCAACCCCAATATCCATTAAAGTGGCAAAGGATTTAGTTGTCATCAAAATTGTTGAAGGGTGCCTGATCGAGGTGATGCCCGAGGAAAGATGATGTGTTCTGCTATGTCTGATTTTTCAGGTTGATGTAGCCTTATATGCCTCTGTTGTTCTTTGATCCTTGATAAAAAGCGCGCAAAAAGAAAGTCGAAAGCCGGACCAATCAGATGTCAACTGATCTGTTGAATTAAGGTATAAAAACTAGGCCAACACCATACTCAGAACTAAATTTTACCCTGAGGAAGATTAGCCATTGGCTGATGAAAACGTAGGCGCAGGAAGATTTCATCCATATAATCCACCAGAAAATCCTACATTCTTTTATACATCTAAGTGGTACCCTCATAGCCATCTCAAGGATGTGGGGCAGGGGGTGATACCACGCAAAATTTCATCGCAATTCATAAAACCTACGGTGAAAATAATGGAAGCATGATCATTTGGATATCAAGATTTTACATTAGATTGAGATAGAAAGATAGAACTCAACCAAATAACGCAGGGTTCAATTTACGGAAGAAAAGAGAGAAAATTGAAAGGTCGGACGTACTCTGTACGTCGACTGTACGTCGGATGCACTTATCTTATGATCGGATGGTTAGACGTAGCACAAAACTTGAACAGGTGCCAGAAATAGATTTTTTTCTTCAATCCAAAATGCATCTGTATTTGGGGTGCTTGAAACGGTTTCCAAACCTTCAAGCCCCGTGAAGCGTAGCGGAAATCATGACCGATTTTCACCGGCAAGAACGGAAATCACCATTTTAGCCAAGGAGGCCAAATTAGATCTACTCTTTTTGCCAACGGAGAAGAATTATCCACACGGTTTCGCATTCGCCTCTTCCTGGGAGTGTACCAACCTTGTCGTGGTTATATGTTACGCCGATGAGGCTGTCCTTCTAGCCAATAATGGAAACAATTTTCAAAGGTTTTCACGCACATTCATTACAACAGGTAAAATACTTAAATTCTTTTTATCTCCAGAATAAAGTAAAAAGTATGAAAATTTCAGGGGAACCTCTGAAATGGTAATTAGAACTAGATAAACGAACCGAACTGAATGTATGAGCGAATTAAATATTCATCAGACAGGAAATGTCCCTTAACACTAGAAGGACCAGACCCGTCATTTTGACGGGTAACCTCTACTTACTTAATCATATTGCCTATAATTTTTTTTCCGTCTTAATTTTTTCTGACTTTTATTTATTTTGTATGGTACGTATTCTGTTACAATATAATTTAATTTTTTCACATAGAAATGGAGTTATACCGCCTGTCTACCTTAAAGGACCAACACCCGTCAAAATGACGGGTTAGGCGTTTCTATTTTATTTGTAACGGTAACGCGTGTTTTATCCAGGAAATCACTACACTATATTACGTCTAGCCTTTTTGATGTTTTAGTTAAAGAAAGTTATTTTAGTTTTTGATGTTTTAGTTAGGGAAAGAAAAGGCAGAGAAGGGTTATATCGTGCGCGGGTGGCCTTAGAGAGCATATATGAGTGTGGCGTTAGTAGCTTTCGCAAGGCTTACGGGAGCGTGCTTCTTCCTCGAAATTATTTGTAAAAAATTACTCATTTGTATTGATAAATAAATAAAAAGTTTATATTTAGTGAAGATATCAATTAATTTTAACATAAACGAAGAAATATTTAAAATAATTACTACCCGTCAAAATGACGGGTAATGGTCCTTCTAGGTAGCCATACAACCCCGGTCCTAGTGTTAAATGATTAAAACTAAATATTTAAGGAACATTAGAAAGAGACATAAGGAACTTAATAGAGCTGTCCCACTGGGGATATACGGCAGAAGAATTTTAAAAACAAGTGATTAAGGCAAATATGATAGCTAGGAAAAAGGATAGATAGAGAATAAGTACGTAAGCGTAGAGTCTAAGGCAAGTTTATAGAAAGCAGAAGTCAGACCAATATTGACCTGCATGACAGAATCAAAAAACAACACTGAAAAAAATGTAGAAACCGCTCAAATGAAAATCCTTCGAAAATTCAGGGAGCCTTAATGGATCTAATGGGAAGAGAAACTATCAGAAAGGACTTCCATGTAGGGAACATCAATCATTGTGTAAACGGGAGGAATCAGGAATGAAATAGTCACATATATGGAATTTAAGACGGAAACATAGATAATATTGTCAGATATAAGCTTCCAGGTGGAAGAAGAGGTATTGAGAGAACATGAACGGGACAAACTAGTTTAACAAAGTTACGCCGGAAAATATCGAGTTCACAATAAAACAGGACATGCACACACATTGCACCATTTCATTCTCGAGCTAAGTTCTCTGTGCTATGCCTGTATAACTGGCTCTTTTAATTATCTCTTCCACACTGTTCTATTCTTGCAAACCTCCCTGGCTACTGTCAGATTCATGTATTGCTCCATACAGGCTCTGTTGTTCAAAAGACTGCTTATATTTCTCCCCTCCCCACCCTCTTCCACTACATGCACTCATGTCTATCGCCTTCTACCCAATCCTCTTACACCATTCACATTTCCATCATAAATCTCATTAGTTGTTCGCCTCTCAACCATTCTCTCCACATGACCAAAACAGAAGATCACGTTCCTCTCATATACGTCCAATACCGTAGTTCTCATTTATCTTTCTTTAATGATCCACCCATTCCTGAATCCATATTTTGCCGTAAGCACTTCTCAGCATTTTACCTACAATTGTTCTTACCCTGGTGCACCCAAATTTCGCAACCTTACAATAAACTGTGAGCATTATTTTTATACTACGATTTTTATTCAAAAAAAAGCCCAAAAATTACATACGCGTAAAAAAATGGGCCGTAATAGGGATATTAACAAGAAAATAATAGCCCTCATCAGCAGTAGTCAAAACTCCAAAGAGAGGTTTGATGAGTATTTTACTACTTTTATCTTTCACCTTATATCTTTAATCCTTTACGAGTCTCTATTTTTACATCCCTCATTGTGGGCCTAATGTATTTCAACCTACTTTTTCCCGAGGAAATACGTGTAGTTATGTCGAATCCCACTGGTGATATTTATTATCCTTGCTGGTCGGAGTTCAAAACATAGAGCTATCTTGAGGTAAAAAAAATGCAAAATTTCAAGAATATATGAGCTTCAACAATATTTTGTAACCCAGTTTGTTTGGTAATTGTAAATTTATAAAAAAATATATTCTTCTGTTGAAGATGACGTTCAATGTTGAAACTCGAGTCGGAGAAAAATAAAAACTTCTAAAATTTTCGAAATCGTTGCCATAATTTCTTTCCTTATTTGGATTATTACACATATTCAAGACTCAAACTGTTCATTTTGCTTCTGTGAAACGAGAGCGAGCTAGGTCTTCCGGGAAGACAAAGGATATCGCTGTGACACGTATGGTTTACGCCGGAGGCATTGTTATATTTTTTCAAACCTGAACAATAGCAGCGTTATTTATTCGTACTAGGCTCGCCTCAAACCCAAAGTCCCAACAAAAAGCCTCCTGCATCGGTTTTCTATGTACAGAATGAGTACTCGTTAGCGAGAAGCATACATGCATAATAGCCAAGAAGACGGCCTCGGGGAGCACATAACCAAATATACGGAACTTGAGTGCTCTCAATTTACTTGATCACTCGAGTGCAAGTTGAATACCCTCACCCAGAAAATATATTTCAAATTCACAAAGAAGTTTAGCACTTAAAACTCCTACGAGCTAAATGAGACTGTGGCACAGCTGTTGAAAGGAGTAGGTTGGAAGTCACAAGAGACTAGAAGACAACACGCTGTCTTATTTGACAAACAAGAAGAGTTTCGGTGACTACGAAACCTTACACGTTTAAGCATTTGCTTGATAACAATGGGACACGACTATGAAAACGGTAGAGCCTGTGGTGAAATTTGGCGATCTTGATGAAGCTTGCCTTTCAAAAAAAAATCTTCACTCACTCAATTATTCAACCTGAAAGTTGGTTTGGATAGTTGAGGGTAGAGCTCACCCCAGACTAAGCCACAGGCGTGTGAATTTCACACATTTAGGGTAGGGGGTTCCTTTCCCTGGGCCACCTCGTTTGAAATCGTGAGACCGCTATATTTGACGACTATGAAACGAAAATTGAGCTCAAACTCGCTCTTGAGACGATCTTCGTCAAACAAATGCTTAAGATTCCTGAGCTTAGATTGCTCGAGAAATTCAGAACAGGTGTGTTTCAGTGTGACACAGAGGATATCATTTTGACTCCGCACTACATCTCTAGGTCCGACAGGAAAGATAAAATAAAAGAAATATATTGCAGAATAGATAGGTATAAAAATTTGTTCTTCCATCGAATAATAAGTGACCATAATAAAAGCTGAGATTTGCTGAAAACACCGCAGAAATACACTTCACCTTTTCACCTCCCTATAACATTCACCTTCACACCTTTACACGGCTGGTGTCCTAACACCCGTTGCCGCACGCCCATACGGTGGCTCGCAGGGTAGTAAGTAGATGTAAGACGCGACTATGGATACGAGCCTTAGACTAATTGAAAACTTCAGATCAGGCGAGTTTCAGGATGATACGGAAGATAACATTGTAACACCACACCACTTCTCCAGAGCCGATAGAAAGGGACGAAATAAGATAAACAAACCGCCAAGCTAATAGGCGCTAAAATTCCTTCTTTCCAAGCACATGTAGTGACCACAGCAGACACAGGGTGAGACAGTAAGACAATTTTACATGCAATTTGCTTTCGTCATCTCCCACTTCCTATACCTTATTTCCTATTCTATCCCCTCTGGGGTCAGGGTACAAATAATTATTCTCAAAAACAGAAATTCATTTACACACCAGCAATACACTTTTATCGCTCACAGTCAGTGAACTATGGGAGCCAGTTATGGCTCTTTACATTTCCAATTCTTTTTCCCTATTCCCACCCCTTTTAATGGCTATTGTATAACACCCGCTACCACACGCCCCAGCGGCGGCTTGCAGGGTTATATGTAGGAGTAGAATATACACTCAATCTCCAATGTAAATTTGCTATGGGGTCAGGGCACAAATAATTATTCTCAAAAACAGAAATGCATTTACACACACCAGCAATACACTTTTATCGCTCACAGTCAGTGAACTATGGGAGCCAGTTATGGCTTTGTCGTACATTTGAGAACAAAAAATGTACGGAATTTATACCGATTTGTTTAAAATACAAGAGAAAAATTCTGTTTCCTAATAATTGTCTTGAGATGGAAAGTGAGCAAGAGTTTGCTGGATTTGACTCACTTTACCCATCTTATTACCTTAAAAAAAAAGAAATAGTGAGCATAATTGATTGAAAATACCAGTTTAAGCAATTTTTTTCCTTATTTACTGGTTTTCGGTTACTACCATAATACTATTTACTTTTGGAAAAAGTAAAGTTGTTTTACCTCAGAAGTGATAATAAATCTAAATTATTACCCATCACGTTATTCTCTTTTTGGGGTAAGTAAAGACAAAAAACTTAAATTTTACTATTAGCCCCCAAGACTCTCACGGTCTACCCCTTTCTCTTTCACCATTCACTTCACTATTATGTATCTGTTTCGTTATTCCACTCTCAATCATTTTCTCGACAAGGCCAAAACTACATAGGACACTCCTTTCATGTATGCCAATTACAGGAGTTCATTAAAGTCCGGTAATTGGCAAGCCAAGGTAAATACAAAACACCGAATGCGTATGGACTTTCTAAATCCATTATAACACATTCGAGACTTCATATAAAATTCCTTGGTTTGCTTGAAACGATAACCATTATTGTATTTAAACTTTTTTAATTTTTCTTTTGCTTTTACTCCTAAAATGAAGTGTATTTTAACTAAAATCTTGTTAAAAATCTGGTGAAAGAAAAAAAGCAGGCGATTCAGTGCCGTTCGAGATCTTAAGTCGCGTTATTGTCCTCCGGGGAAGAGTGAAGTTTAATTATTTGAGGAAATTTTCCTCTGCATCCATGCCATCATGAATTTTATCTTCTCATAATGACTATGACTCAAGCGCATTTTTTGCAATCACTCGGATATATGGGGAAGAGCACGATGAACAAACTTGAGTAGATTACAATTAAAAAGAGGCAATATTCCGCTGGAAAGGGTAAGCTCTACCTCTCAATTTGACAAAAACTAACTTTCACTCACATTTTTCAAAGTAGAATGAATTAATTTCGTACTTTTATTCTGATAAATTATAGAATTTCAGTAATAAAAGGGAATACATATAGGGTATTTCAAATGGAATCTCCGTAACTTCTGAGATGACAGAGAATGTGATTTCAATCACATTTAATCTAATGAACATGGGGTCACAGCTTTTCACTTACAGAGCAACGGAAACTTAATGTTCGAATACATGGAGCTACGGAAACTAACATCCGGGTGTAATCTAAAAAAAACGTGGTCTGCGTCGGACCAGACGGTGGAAGTTATACTTCTTTGGCCGGTCGCACACACCCGCTCACACACACAGGCAGACAGGATATATAAATGAAATAAAAGACATTTTTTCTCTATTATTCAATATATTTCTCTTCGATATATTGTTATGAGTGATTTAATTTTTATAATATACACCTATATATTATCTGTTATATACACCTATATACTATATGTACGTTTTTGTATGGTTTTTTGTACGTTCGAACTTTGAAAAGAAGTTTTGTTTAAAAAAAAAAACCGCCCCAACCGGGAATCGAACTTGGGACTCTTAGGTGAAAGTCGAGTGCGCTACCGACTCACCCATCGATGCTCTTGTTCAAAGTTCGAACGTACAAAAAACCATACAAAAACGTACAATTGTGGATTTTTCTCACCCAAAAAAGAGCGTGACGCGGTTTCTCGACCAACATCCCATCCCAAAAGTCTCCAACGGGCGCAAAGAAGTATAACTTCAAAAAGGCAAAATTTAGCACTTGCGACAACACTTAAAGAACAATAGATACCTTGTGCACGGCTGATACAAGTTTTCAATCTCTTCAATTGGTATAGATTACCACTAGTCGGCGCTTTCAAGGCAACTGCAAATTGCACTGGATAAATGTTAGCATTACCACAGCGCTATTAGGAGTTGCGTTACCTACTAGATAAGCAAATGCTTGTACTCCCATTGTCTATCATCCTCCTGGAATTATGTACATTTTCTCCTGAAATTCCTAATACGTGCAACTGTACTTTCCTTACACGAGTTAAAATTAGAAGAAAGACCCCCGTTTCATCTCCGGTAGGACGTTCCTTTGCATAGCGTAAGGGTTTGCATGCATAGAACTCTTTGTAATCACGTCTCGTAAATCCAATAAGTCACAAACAAATAGCTGTAGGAGCTCAATTGTCCCAGAATACAGACGTAATAATAGCCACGTAAATGATGAACATCATTTCATTGACACAAATGTTTTTTCACTGATTACCTTCTTAAGTTGGATGTGAACTCTGATACATTTTTTAAAAGTTGGAACGATTATCACACTTAGTCATTTTCACGAGCAAGCAACTGCCCAAGCTCAACTGCCCCGCATTAAAAACGTAATGAAATGTTGAACGCCATCTCACAGATTTGTCGAATTTCTTTCACTAATATTTTACATTTGAAAGTGGAATCTTAGATATTTTTTTTATATTTTGAATGCAAACTCATTTTCAAGGTGCCCATTTCTCGATTGCATCTACAATAGACTCCGCAGAAAGAGGGGGACGGGCAAAAGGAGAAGGGAGAATATTGGATGGGTTTTCAGTGGGGCATATAAGTTCAACCCTTAAGGGCTGCGTCTCCGGCCGATTTCAATGAAGCGAGGGAGTACTCTTGAGGTCAGGAGAGAGACGAGGAGAACCATTTACGTGCCCTATTGTCCTCCAAGAGAAATCTTTTTCTCATTTGTGCGCCGAAAGCGTAGACCTCGCCAGGGAAGGACGAGGCTCCTCCCCGAGCACACACAAAACACATGACTACGGAGCAGATAGCAAGGAATGCTCATTTATTTTTTCTCATGACCTTTTTTGTTACTATACTTTTTGCAATGCATTTCACCTGTGCTGAGTCTCTTCCACCACAGCCGAGCAGGAATAGGGATTGGTTATGAGTGAATATTGAGGACAGCAAGGGAAATTCAAATATCGTGGATTTTTCGATGCAAATGGTATAATATAAACCAGGGATTCTCAACAGAGGTAAAATTTCCCATTTTGGAGGAATTCCTCTAGCACTGTATGATTTCTCTTTCATAAATCTTCTTCATAATTCAATTCTCAGCACTTTTCTCGAGATGGCCAAACCGCTGCCCTTTACCGGAGTATCCATTGCACATTCTTTTATAACTCACTCGTTTATAACCCTATCCATCCTACGTTTGCCGCAAACACTTAGTTACCTAAGATTCGCTACTTATTACCTCAAAACAATGATAAACACCGCGTTAAATGATTTTTAAACGCGTAAGAAAAGCGAAAGCCAGTGATAGACGAAGCAAAGCGAACATCCAACGCGCTCAAATCACGCCGAAGTTTTCTAATAGCGTGCAATCCCTCGCTTCAACCCGCGCAATTTTAAGTACAAGTCAACAGGGACAAAAGAAGGTAATGACGGGGGTGGTTCTCTATGTAGTGCCATTTCTCCAGCGGAGGTCGAGGTTTGGAAAGGGTGCAGGAGATGAGCGGCAGGGGTCTCCGTTTTTAAGTGTGAGAACGGCCTGGGGGACAGGCAGGCAATGAAAATAAGTTTTTTTAATTTTTTTTTGTATTTTGACTGCACATTGCCGGATAATTTTTTTTCCTCTTTCCCTCATGACGGGTCTCCAAATACCGCACTGCGTAACTGCCAATTCATGGACGGGCTCATGTCATGCACAGGCGCCATTAGCCGAACTCGTGCGTTTTCCTTTGAAAACGAGAGGGAAAATATCTACTTTTATCCGAGAAGGAAATTTAAGGTGGTTGGAAAGGCTTTTTGTCTATGTACAGATTTGCGTAATCTTTATATACGTATTTTTATTAGTGGTATTTATAGATAAAAGTAAATTATTTATAAAGTAATAACAGTTAACCGAATCGGTTTTTAAAAAGTTCAATGCTATTTCAACACGTAGCCTTAGAGCTCATGAAATATATTTCGTAATCATTCGATTACATATGGATATCTTTTCTTCTAAACGCTAAATACTATATTTCAGATTGTTACAATTATTGATAGCAAATATCAAGGTGTCACGCCTAGTTCTTTTTCTTCCACAGATCTACAGCCCGGTGTGGGCCTTGGCTTCCTCAGTTATATGCCCCCATTCGGCTCTCCTTCTTGCTTTCTCTCTCCATCTTCCAATCCCCATTGTCTTCAGGCCCTCTTCAACATTTTTCAGCCATCTTTTGCGTGGTCTTCATCTCCTCCTACTCCCTTCCATCTTGCTATTTATTAACAATTTGGTCATTCTATACTCTTCCATCCTTTCAACATGGCCCAACCATGACAGTCGCAATGACTTTGAGAACCTAACTATATCCTTCTCTTCCAATATTTCATTTCTTTCATATTTCATTCTTATTCTCCAGCTTCATCCTTCTTTTATTGGGCCATATATTCTCCTTATTATTTTTCATTCAAATCTTCTTAATGTTTCTTCATCTTGTTTGAATAGAACCCATGCCTCAGTTCCATATGAAAATCATCTTTCACCAAGACAATGCACCTGCTCACAAAGGTGCTTTGGCAATGGGAAAACTGAGGGATTTGAAGTACGAGTTGTTGGAAAATCCACCCTTTTCACCAGATTTAGCACCCTCTGATTTCCACCTATTCCCACATCTAAAAAAATTTGTGGCTGGAAAACGTTTTCAGTCCAATGAAAATGTTGTAGCAGCCGTAGATGGTTATTTTGCAGACCTTCCAGAATCGCACTTTCGTCATGGAATCAACTCATTGGAAAAACGTTGGACCATGTGCATATTGTGCATTGACCTAACTATGTAGAAAAATAAACCAGTTTTTTATCTAAAAATAAGTCTTTCATTGCCAGGCCGAGAAATTTTCACCTCACCCTCGTATATATTGTTTACCATAGTTACATATATTGTTTTCATCAAAAACAAAAAGGAATACATTAGTTTCTATTTAATTATTTACTTTATTCAAAACTTGTTGGATATTTCGCCAATATTTTAGCCTGTTTAAGCAGGCTTTTCAACTACTCTATAATAAATAGGACGATGTACCGAGGAGATTTGTGGTTTTAACTCCGCTTTTGGGGAAATGCCGGGCCATGACCACTTCCGAAACGAAGAAAGCGATGATTTTTGTCTTTTCCATTCAGAACTCGTATTCCAAACCCTGAAGAGGCAGAAATCCTCTGGAACCGGGTCCATGTTTCTTTCATTGTTATACCATCCCTTTTTATTCCATGAAATCGTGTAATTGCATTTGAAAAAAGTATTGGCCCAAGTATTGAGAAAAATAGATCATCAAATTGCTGAATTGTGTTCCTCATCACGCGTGTACGTAATCATAGCATGGAAATAAATAATTTAAACTGGACTATAATTTTTTTATTTATTTGGGAATTCTGAGGACTACTACTAGTAATCTGTGGAGGTCACAACCTAACAGATGTTTGTCAAGAGAGTAATTTTCTCTTGGACCATACCTTTTCAATGTTATCGTAAGCTATTTGCTTTCAGTACGACACGAGTGTTTCAGTAAGAAATGGAAAATATTATTTTGATCTCGTGCTACAGCTCTTGAACTGGTTTAAGAGAATAAATTCCCTTTAGCCGTACTTAAACTCCTGATCTAATAGGTAAAAAACTACTTATTTCCGCGAACCATTCCTGATTATAAAAATACAGCGTTACACTTAACAAAAGTCATATTGTTAATATGCAATACACCTCTGTCCTCTTCCCCCTCCTTTTCCTTATTCCCTCCCCTTTAATGGCTGGCATCCTAACATCCCCTGCCACAATTATCTGCGGCAGCTCGTAGGGTATTATGTAAATGTACCTACCTGCTCTTTCCCAACAGAACCTACGTGACTCGCAGCGTTTGGGGTGAGTGAAAGTAACTTAGGGAACTACTAAAAAGGCATAACGGCCTCTCTTCCCAAACCCACCTACCCGAGTACAGGCGGATAGTTCCTTGCCCATACCTGCACTGGTGCACGCATCTCAACATGGGCCTGAATTTTTCCCTTATTGGATACCCTCGGTGTGTAACATCACAAAGAGCCATTCGGAAAATCCATGTTCAGTCTCACCAACTCATACTTACTTACTTAGGTGGCCATTTAAACCGTAAGAGGTTTTCGGTCTCGTCAACCACTTCTCTCCACCTCGGCCTGTCCTGCATGGTGTTTTCATTCGCTCCTATTTCCCTCATGCCCCTCAGCACCTGGTCGGTCCACCTCAGTCTTGGTCTTCCTGGTGGTATTTTTCCTATTGATCTCCCATTCATTATGGTTTTCAGTAAAGAACAATACTCTCTTCTATTTACATGACCCGCCCATCTCAGTCTTCTAAATGTTGCTTCTGCTACGATGTCTGCTTCCTGAAAGAGTTATCTTACCTCCTTGTTATACCTAATTCGCCACTGTTCTTTTTCTTTTTTTAGTCCATATATTGTCCTAAGTATTTTATTTTCAAAAGTAATAAGTTTCTTCTCCACTCCATCAGCATCATCAGCAGTAATCAATTCGATTGTTATTTTGCTGCAGCTCTCCGCTCCACGCCAATCGCTTCATTCAGACATTATTATTTACTTTGGCATCCTTTATGATTTGCCTGATGCATTACATTCATGGCCTTCCTCTGCAATTCTTCTCATTTATTCTTCCATTACAGTTATCAAAAAGCTATTGCGTCGCTAAATACGCTCTATAAGTTTGTCTCTTCTTTTTCTCCGAGTTTTTATTATACTTCTTTTCTCTCCAAATCTTCGTAGGACTTCTTCGGTAGTGGATTTCTCCGTCCATTTGAGCTTCATCTTTCTTCGGTAACACTGCATCTTCATTGCTTCCAATCTGTTTAGCTCTACAGGTGTTATAGTTCAGTTAACGTGATTTGTAGAACTGCGACAAAGTTGAAGAATAAAGCATTTTGTAATTTTCCACTGTTTTAATATAACTGACAGGTTTCAATGTCACAACATCATCATCAGAGTTAATCTGCAGTCTGGAAAATTACAAAAAGATTTGTTCTTTAACTGAACCGTTGATTTTGAAAGTGGAGCAAGTCCATTTTGTAATAAAAAAGAGTTACAGCTAATTTTTATTAGAAATTTACTAAAAATTTCCTTTTTTCATCAAATCACAATCATATCTAGGTATATAATTTTCACTGTTATTAATAGATATGATAGTGAATTGATTAATTAACGGCTAGTTACTAGTTATTTTCCAGGCTTCACTACCTTCTCTAAGGGTATGCTCCAAAAGGTAGAAGCGGCGATTTAAATAAATGTATTGAAAGAAAAACATCTTATTTTAACATGATAATGGTCCATCCGAATTTCAACAACTTGACGTCTTGACACCTCTAATCTGTGGTTATTTTTTTGTAAAAATAGGCTTTACCTTCGCGGCAGTTTTATTTTTAGTGTAAAACGGCTCTCATCAAATGGTTAAGAGAGGAGTAAATAATTTACAACAATGGAGATAAGATAGAAAGCGCCCATTAAGTTGTATGCATTACTTGAATCTTCCCGCATTATTCTGTGTCGAAGATGGGTGGTGTGACACTTAAAAAAAAGCCGAAAAGCAGTCGTTTTCGCCAAAAAGCCTCTGAACTCTTTTAGGTAGATAAATGTCGGAGGGAGAAAATTCACTCCTCGAGAAAGTGTCGTTATATGCCTCGAAGCCCCATTATTATTGACAGCTGGGAGCGTAAGGGATTTGATGTTCATCTCTTACCTCCCAACACCAAAAAAATAAAACAAAATACATGAAAAACGGGCACGAAAATCTGTCATGGTGAATCTCCTTTATTCTCTTTCAGTCTTAGATACTCTTTAGACATCATTTTCGCAAATTCAAAATCTCACTGTCGCATGCGCCTCCCTTAAGATGAGGGCGGATTGAATGGGATTAAAATGGTTTCAGCGAGATTTTTCCCTTGTCACAATGGAGACCATATTCGAATTTTATTTTGTTTATTTCAGCTGCTGTAGGAAATAGTAAATATTGCAATAATAATGGCGCAAAAATAGTTTTGTATGACTGAAATTATCAATAATTTACCAATTATGCATGGATAAGTCTTTAACTTGACTCATTTTTTCACGCCGTATGCTGAAAGCGCCTTCACAACCGAAGGCATATATTTGCAATTCTATTAAATCGAAACTAGAAGCTATGACGTGGTGGAAGGGCTCCATATTAGCAATGAAAATACTTTGTGACTTCCACAGTTTATTTAATTTTGAACTACCGGTTTCGGCTGCCAAGCCATCATCAGGTACATTAAAAGAAAACATTGAAAAAAAAATTTATATATACTATCGGAAGTTGCTATGGGAGAGGGTGGGGGTTGGGGGTGAGGTTGGTTGAGCAGGGAGGGGAAAGGGGTGGGGGGAACAAAGTATGTGTTGTAACTGGGAGAGAGGGTGGGGGGGGGGGTTAATCACTCGGGTTGTGGGGGTTGGGGTTTTGGGAGGGTGATGAAAAATAAGGGGGATGGGTTAGGAAAGGTTATGTCATTGACAAGGTTGTTTCCTTGTAGGGTGTTCTCCCGAATTTCGAGGGCATCCATTCTCCTTCCTTTCCCGGTAAAATGCAGAATTTCGGGCTCAAAGCTACTTCGATGCCCCATCTCCAAAAGGTGTATGGTAAAAGGTAAAACCCCCACAACCCGAGTGATTAACCCCCCCACCCTCTCTCCCAGTCACAACACATACTTTGTTCCCCCCACCCCTTTCCCCTCCCTGCTCAACCAACCTCACCCCCAACCCCCACCCCCTCCCTTAGCAACTTCCGATAGTGTATATAAATCTGTTTTTCAATGTTTTTTTTCAATGTACCTGATGATGGCTTGGCAGCCGAAACCGGTAGTTCAAAATTAAATAAACTGTGGAAGTCACAAAGTATTTTCATTGCTAATATTTGCAATTCTGTTAAAATTACAGCGTTGAAAAATTAATTACGATTCAGCATTCTTGAGAAAGTGTAAAACTATACATTTTTAAATTGCTGACGAGATGTATGCGCTATAAATTCATTATATTTAAAATAAAGTCTCTCTAGAGCGCATAACTGTACCATTTCCCATGAAAAATGGCTGATATTTTTTGGCAGTTATCTCGAAAAGTATAGAAGTAAATGGCTAATATTTGGGAATCTTTGGTATGGTGGGATATATTTCTTTGTGGTGATGCCAAATTCATTGAATTTTATGTTAAATGATATCTCGCTCCTACTACCTCATATAAGTCATTACTTTGCCGTTTTACATTAAAGAAGTAACCTTTTTTCTCATTCACGGAGCAAGGTC
The DNA here is from genome assembly GCA_963573305.1 of Pyrrhosoma nymphula. NCBI lineage: Eukaryota > Metazoa > Arthropoda > Insecta > Odonata > Coenagrionidae > Pyrrhosoma > Pyrrhosoma nymphula. The sequence continues at coordinate 50,613,468 of OY754339.1, read as the reverse complement.
TGTTGACTTTACAGTGAAAATCTTTAGTTATACACCCGTCAGGTCGTTATCTTATGGTGGTAGGCAGAGTCCTAAGATCTTGATTCTCGGTTTTGAGTATAGAAAACTGGCTCAGTTTTAATAACTTCTTCCGCACTGCCCTATCCCTGCACCCTTCGTTAGCTTTTGCGGCATTCAGGCATTGCTTCTTATAAGCCTCCTAGTTCTTAAGACTCCTAATACTCCTCATATTCACCACATTCAACAGTTTCTTTCTCAGTCTACCAATTCTTCTCACGTAGTTCCCTCCTCCGTCATTAATGTTTCAGTATTCAACCTCTATACACATCGTACGCGTCTTTAACGCGTTAATTCAAGATACGTGCGGGTCACAGCAAATAATAACGACAGATTTATTTGAAGTTAGTTGATGAAGCTCGCTGAAGTGAACATAAGCGGAGCGGTATTCGACATCATCATTAGCAGTAATCAGTCTGAAAATTGGTTTTCTGTAACTTTCCATTCCGCTCTCATACCACCCAGCCGCTTGATTGCTGAATAATTTTTCACTTTTACGTCCTTCATAACTAGCCTGTTTATTCCACTCTTGGATTTCCTCAGTAATTTTTCCATTACTGTTTTAACTTGGCCACTGTGTCACAAAAAGTTCTCATAATGTTGGCGTCTTCTTCTTAGATTTCATTAAATCTCTTTTAACCCCAAACTCTCGGTAGGACATCTTCGTAGGAATTCAAAGCTCGCCTCAAGGCTTTTACTGTTTGCCAGGTCTCAAGGTGCCAGTCTGTAGCCCAGCCAACCCTTGATCTCAGACTTATTTATAGTGGCTGTAGTGGGTACCATTGAATCAGGGCCCACGGGATTACAGTGAGCTACCATTTTTGCTAGTTCCTCTGCCGTTTCATTTTTGGTTAAACCATCATATCCAGATACCCATATGAGTTCATCTTCCCATCAACAACCCATATAAGTTCGGCCTAAACGAAACAGTAGTAAACTGGATACGCGACTTTCTGAGTGATCGTAAGCAAAAAGTAGTTCTTGCCGGAATTAGCCCTGATGTAGTTAAATTGACATCAGGTGTCCCACAAGGAAGCGTGATCGGCCCCCTTTTGTTCATTATATACATAAATGATCTATGCTCTCGAATTAGCAGTAAAATACGTTTATTTGCCGACGACGCTGTCATCTATCGTGAAATTAGTGATCACTCTGACTTTGAAACTCTATCATCGGATTTAAACAACGTTCATGTGTGGAGCCAAGAGTGGGGACTCGAACTTAATCTGAGCAAATGCACGGCGGTACATTTCTTGCGGAGGTCGTCCAACTATTCCCAAGTATATGCTGTGGATGGTGTTAACATAAAGGCGACAGATGAAGTGAAGTATCTAGGAGTTACGATAACTTCGGACCTATCGTGGGGAGCACATATAAGAAATATTTGTGGCAGAGCTCTGAAGAAGCTAGGATTCGTCAAGCGTATTGTGGGAAGATTTTCGGATAAAAAAGTAAAAGAGAGGTGATATTTCGCACTCATCCGGCCACACCTTGAATATGCAGCGAGCATATGGGATCCGGTGCAGAAAGACTTAATCCGGGAACTTAATAAAATACAAAGGAAAGCTGCGCGATTCGTCAAAAACTACTACGGGCGTACAGACAGCGTTACACAGATGTTAAACGAATTAGGCTGGGAGCCGCTAGAGACTCGGAGGCTGCGCGCTAGGCTTAGATTGCTTGAACAATTGAAAATAGATATCTTTCAGAGCGACACGGAGAACATCATATTAGAACCCCACTATATTTCCAGGTCCGACAGAAACGATAAATTAAGAGAGATATTTTGCCGAACGGATAGGTATGGGAATTCGTTTTTCCCCCGAACAATAAGGGACTATAATAAATGCTAGGCGTAATTTCATTAGAGCGCTTCCTTTTTATATGTGAACGGCTGGTGTCCTAACACCCCCCGCCACACGCCTAATGGGGCGGCTTGCGGGGTAATATGTAGATGTAGATGTAGAACTTTTCCCTGTTTTCTTACGAATCAAGCTTCTCCAGGCACTTAAGCAACAGTCTTCAGCAAAAGTCGTTGACGGTTGGTGACTACTTACCCCCGGGCCACACACCCTTGAGGTGGCTTGCAGGGTATTTTTAGATATAGAAAATTCAGTTTGCGCCATAGAGAGTAATTGTTGACATGAAGAAAGAGATTTACAGGGAATCACGAGGACACAAGCCCCTTGCGCTAAATGTGCGAACCTCACAAGCGTAGTGCCTAAATTATAACACACGGCTCAGGTGGTGCGGCATAACTGTAAGAACTGTGGCATTGTACGTATTTTATCACCAACTTAACCTACGAGTTCCTTTACCTCCCGAATTCGTAAAAACAAATGCCACTCTAGAGATCATCTAAAATATTATAAACATCAAATCCTGAGCGAAGGATTGTATGCGGTCTAACCCTAGCTTTATCTTAATTCATCACTCGAAAAACCATTGATAAGAAAACCTATGTTCATCATCATTGGTCATTCAATACCTACTAAGATTGGTTGAATTCTATCCTATCCTCTACTGGCTCATTTATGCACTTGTAGCTCTTATGTTTCATACACTGTTTTACCTGGGCTAATTTTGTCCCTAGGGCTTGCTCGTGGGGTTTTCCATTCTATTTTCCCATCTATTATGTTCCTTGCGAATTCAATTTCTCAAACTGTGGCATATTTACCTAGGCAATGGTCTATTGCTCCATGTCGAATATTAGTGGCCTATTGTTTCATGTGGAATTCTATTCTATAAGCCAATCTGACCTTCTTTGCATGTAAAATGTTTCCAGGTCAGTTTTAATTGCATTGCGTTGCTGTGCGATTTCGTAATAAGCTCCAGGCGTCAATTATACCAGAAGTAGTTAATAAAACGCTTTTCTTCTCGAAACCTCACTCGATGGGCTGCGATGAAATATCCTATGTCATCATTAAGAAATTTCACCCTGTCGTTTGATCTATTACTTTAGAAGCATTCAATCATTCTCCGTTTCCCATGGCATGGAAATCATTGCTGGTTAGACTTATTAATAAGATTGAAAAACCTACGAAAACATCTGATTATTGGCCTATTTCCTTTCTGTGTACTATTTCTAAATGCCTTGAGTGCATTTTTCATAATCAAACTTTAAAGTTTATTTTGTCCAAAGATTTGGTGAATTCATATTAATTCCACTTTCGCCGGGGATTCAGTGCCTACACTAACTGCTATGATCAAAATAACAGATGGAATTCGTAGGGCAATATATATAAAATTGTGACTATTCTTGTTATGCTGTACTTAAGTAAAGTATTTGACTGTGTAAATCACCATCTTTTATAAAGAAAAATTATTGAATTACTTTTCCTTACGGCAATTAAATTGGTTCCATTCCTGTCTAATAGGTCGTGAACAGGCTGTCAAGTAATCGACTGGGAATATTTCTAACAGGGAATCTGTAACTAGTGGGGCCCGTCAAGGATCCGTCATCGGTTCTTTGTTGTTTTCCTTGTGTTTGTTGGATCTCCCTAAGAACCTTAAGGTTTTTAAAATGTATGTTCTACGCGCATGGTTTCCAAATTTATTTATTCTGTTCACAAAGTGATTTCATACCAATGGAAAATCCAAAATTAATCTTGAGGCGATTTCTAACTGGTCCGAAAGGATTTCCTTTATTCTTAATACTAGCAAGGCTAAAACAATGATCTTTGGTAGTAGTGTACTCATAAAAAATTGTTTTCAACAATGCTCCGAAAGTCAAGGTTGGGAATACTTCAGTGCCTTTCTCTAGTTCAAAGAACTGCGGAACTGGCCGCGCAGTAACTTGAACGGAGTCACCCGCTGGTGGTCACGCAATTGTGTGAAATTCACAGTGAAAAAATCATTCGCCTGGACTGGGATTCGAACCCAAACCCCCCGATTTCGCGCCGAGTGCTCTACCAGTTAAGCTATCCAGGCGTCATCTCTCACTATGAATTTTCAAAAAAACTCCAGTTCCAAAGTTCTTTGAATTTATCAAAGTAAGCACCTTTGTGTTTAAAGTTTGGCTTTACCTCGTGGACAGTATCGCTTACCGTTCGCACACGGGTACTTTGGCATTGTAAGCACGGTACCTGTGAAGATATCTCGCTCGTTAAAGCCTCCATAAAATTCACAGAGAGTGATGACTCCTGGGTAGCTTAACTGGTAGAGCACTCGGCGCGAAATCGGGGGATCTGGATTCGAATCCCAGTCCAGGCGAATGATTTTTTCACTGTGAATTTCACACAAATGCCTTTCTCTAATACATAATGCCAATAACTTGGCGGTTAATCTTACTCCTCCACTTTCTTAGAATAATCATGTTGATTGCACCTTATAGTAAACCTCGAGAGTTTTATACCTACTTAAGTGACAATGGAACATTTTACGAGAAAAAATAGAACAATATCAATCTCCATTCCGGAATTCCTTCCGATTTATTTTTGCCGCTTAGTGTGGCTAGAGTTACCAAATGAATTGAATGCCAAACTTAAAAGGAATATACATTCATGAATCAGATTTAAATACAGCTTGCGCACGGACGATCAAATTACTCCTTACCTCAAGCAACTGAAGTGGTTAAAGGTACAAAATCGGAGAAAATACCTTTTATAGTGTTTTCATACAAACTGTTCGATGTCAATAATTAAATTACTTATTTGAAATGTTCAATTACAAAACACTCTACCTCGATTCATTCCACCCGATAGAAACCAGATTTTTAATTACCCCAGTGACCACACCACCACTTTTCAAAACTCATTCCAAACAACCTCAATAAGATTTTGGCGCTCCCTCTCTACATCTTTGAAACAAAGTTTATCAGTTTACTCCTTTAAAACAAAATTGAACAAACAACTCATAAAACAACAGAACCTTTGAAGATTTTTACCTACTTATAACACCTAAAATGTGTACGTAAAAAATATGTCGGCAAATGTAAAATATACGGAAAAACTGTAAAATTACGTAAAAATATGTTTGATTTATAGATATTGACTTCATAAATATATTGTGTACGTTAAATGTAATTGACTTATTATGAATTGATATCTTGTTCAATTTGTAGTTGCAATTACACATTAATGTGGAAAAAATAACAATATATATAATTAATATTTATAAGTAATTGATTAGCAATGAAATTGTGGGTAGTTAAGCATTTTTTTAAGCTTTGCCTGTTGATATAATGAACTACAGACTTTTTTTACACCTACATATTTATGCTAACTCATCAAGTATTTATTTTTTACAAAAGGTATATCTGGTAAAAACTTGTGTGTGAATCTGAGCAAATATTTTTACTCATAAGTACTTGTTCTTATAATGCTTCCCCTATGAGAATAGATTTTGTAACCATCCATCAATCAATAACAAATTCTGACACCCAAGCGAGGGTCGGTGCGCGGTAAAACAGAACCTTTAGACAAAAGGAAGTCCGTGAGAAGATTTCCCGTGCTTTTGGGGGTGAGAAACAAGATTGCTGCTCGAAAAGCGTGTTGTTCATTCTGCTCGATCTATATCTCGAGGCATCACCTCTCCCACTGTGAATATCCCAATACCACCACCCCCCCGCAGTGCCGCTCAATCAGGAACGAAGCGGTGTTGATCGATTGAGAAGTGGAGGATGTGAGGTGGCAAAGGATGGGAGGTCCGGAAGATATGCGGGTTTGTTTGCGATACATCAACCCAGGGGGGCGGATCCAATATTGCATTCGCAGCCAACAGCACCGACTTGCAGATACGCATAAAAGAAATGCGTTTCAGTGATCACAGCGATCGTCAATCAGTAAAGCACACAGAGAAGAAACAATCCGCGACTTAATTAGGGAGGTTTGATATCACGCTGTTGATGGAGTTTTCAGACCTCCTGGGGGACGATTCTCGATATTTCTCGATGAATATCACACACAAAAAATAGCGCAATGTCGTATGATTTCGGTGAAGTATCGCCTGCAACACAATAACTGGATACCTCTCAATCTATAATTATCGAATGCGGACTAAATGTGACTACTCGAGAATCCAGAACTCGACGAAACCATACGATAAAAATTAATATTTTCGCATCCAATAATGATCACGGTCACTGGTTTAACGTAAGTAGGTAACAAAATATTCTTGTTTCGCCATTTGGCACTTGATGATGACACCCTAAGCGTTGAAACATGTGTAATATGATATTGTACATTAAATATAAGTGAAAGGTACAACTGCTGCAGTTTAATTTAATTACTGAAACGCCAGATAAAGTCGAATTTATTCGCAAAGTCAATGGTTGACACACAGTAAAGAAAAAGATTTACTAAAAATAGACCATTTTTGAATGAAGCAGTATTCGATAATTAGGAATATCATGACAATTAAATAACGTGTGTCTTCTGCAACTATCATTTACCTTTGACTTCAATTATTTCTCGATAATGTACATTTCAAAGAATTTTCATATTCAGGATGACCGATAATGATTTCATACGCCTTCCTCATGATCTGCCGAGCGGACAGCTCCGTTTTCCCGCCAGTGCCCTGCAGTTCACCCGAATTGTCACCCCTTCAACACCCCCATATAATAAATATCAATCAAGTAAATGCAGAATCATTTTTACAAGTTGGCCGTTTGGATGGCAGACTGGAAACGAAGTAAATCCAAGAATACACGGCGTGGTAAACTTCAGATGGTGGACAAAGACAACAAGGGACCATATCAGTTGCGATGGATCATTTCTATGAGATTCCCATCCTCGCTGGGTAGAGTATAAATTGCAATTAGTTGTTTTTAATTACATTTCATCATTACTAACACCTCATCCCGCTGAAAACATCCCGCGTAGTTTAGGTTTCTTTCTGAATTCGCATTAGTAATACAAACCAGCAGTTGTATCTTAACCAGCGTTCTGCATGTTATTAAATCCACTAGCGCAGCACTCTCCTAGTTTCTGGCTTGGTTTTAAGAGTTCTTACTATATTTTTGTCTGCATCTGGCAGCCGTGGAATCGTGCGAGGCATGCTCTTGAACTGGGACGAGTATTGCATGCCTGGTGTGGAATCATCCCACGCCACACACCTTGGAAGTGGCTTGCACGGTACTTCGCAGATGTAGATGCCGCATGTGAAAGAAGGGTAATGTGGGACTCCTTTACTGCGTCAGCGAAGAAATCTCAAAGGAGAAGTTCCTTGGCGTCGTACTACACAAACGGCTGACAGTCCGGAAACATTTTGACGCAGTTCTGGGGAAGAGGCGTTTCTACTGCTCTCTGTTCCGTCCAAAAGCCTAAGATTCACTGAGAACGATACGAAGGTTTCACATCACAATGAAGACGTCAACACCAACATCTGCAGCCGTGGCTCATGCCACTTAATCACATCTCCGTCTAATTTTTTTCTAAATCCAAAAACTTAGATATATTTGCAATGATCCATGGTTCATCAGAAAAAATTATATCCAAAGAGATTTGAAGATAACGCTAATAGCATACGCTTTAAGAAAATAAACAGAATCTTTTAAGATTTTATGAAAAAACCGTAAATTCATTGTCAGCAAACCTATGCGATTACAATTGTTAAGCTAATTCAATTCAAGCCCTCTAAAAATATTTTCTTAGATAAATGCTTAATCTAAAGAAAGCCGCCAACTCTACCCTTGTTAAATTCGGCAGAAACGAAAAAAAAGCAGGAACTTTATATAGTCAGGATAATGTTCTAGAAGTAGAACTCCGCCAATAGAGGACTGCATTCCGCGGAATCGTGGTCTGGGGAGTAATTCAGTATTTCGTCGGTTCCGCACTGATGGGTCATGTTTCCAAACCATTTCCCTCCCTCTCAATTTCCCGAGTGTTTCCAAGGCTGAGGGTTACATGGTATATTCCTACCAATGGGAGACGATAGAAGAAATAAATGACTAGAGGAGGCCGCCTAGTGCTCTCGGGGCAGACAACAAAAACAATCAACGATTTCAAAAGGAGGATCGTATACCTATTATTTTATATGAACTGTGAGCGTTAAAATGTTCATTTCTGCATTAAAATAAGTGCTTTAGATTTAAAACATCTCGAGTAGATTCCGTGAGAGCATGAGTTTTTCAAAAAAGATGTTTAGTGCTACGAAAATAAATTAGTTGCGAATGCGGAAATAACCTTCAAATTGCCAGTTTTACCTGTTTAATGATCGACTTTATGTGCATATATTAACTTGTGTGATTGTAATCAGACATTTTATCACGTTTTATACTTCGCATTTCTAGTTACAGAAGTGGCACTACGTGTAGAACATTTAACCTTCCAAAGATGGCTCGAATTCTTCGTTGGAAATAGTTCAAATGTTGTATGAAAACGAATATAGAATATCCGTGTATATTTGTAGGTAGGGTAATGAAATATCCATGTATGTATTCTATATTCATTGGTATGATAATGAAATATTTGCGCGCTCGAGTCATGTAACATTTATTAAATAATTTCGTGGAGCAAAGTTGAATGTAAAATGAAGTTAATGAGTGAGATTTATTAATATGGTGAGAGAATTTCAAGTGGAGGTACCACCAAGTATATCATTGTACATTATTCTTTGCTTAGCACAGCAGTTGTACGATCTATATTTTAATAAGTGCAGATCCATATTAAGGCGCAGATACATGTTAATTGCAGTTAGGAGCCCTAAAGTTTCTCTGAAGCTTTTTACTCCTTAGTAATTCTCAAACCAGTTAGCATGCATGTTACGTAGTGTAGGAACGTTACTTGCAGTGTAACTGCAACATTTCCTATTCGTGGGCGTAAGTTCACAACCTGCAATTTTACAGGAAATATTGATTGAGAAATTCATCAAAAACAGATGCTTGTATGAGCTGAAAATTTTTCTTTTGCAAAATATACTTCATTTGGGACACTAGAAAAATTGTCGCTGATTGTTATTTATGTTCATGATTGGCATGCCAACTACATAACAAGTAGAAATGCGTAACTAGGTGCATGTCACAGGTGTTATTATTGACACACTATGGTAATTGTACATACACCTGTGTTGTGCAATACACTTTATTAGCATTATTTACAGATCAATAATCGCTATAATTGACAGTTAAATGCAAAAGATGTTTCAAAATAAATTTGCTCCACTACGAAAATAGAGGCCGAGGAGCAAAAAATCATTGTGTTAGTAAAAGAGCGATGCTCACAATGGTGAGAAATCGCTTATTTTCTAAAATCATAAGCCACTTTAGTATGCAAGCTAGTTTAATATGGCTGACTGATTGCATAAATCAAATTTGATTATATTTAAAAACGTTCAACGGGAATAGTCCATTTAAGAATGATTATACCGCAATAATAGGCATTTACCACAAACGATTCTTTGGCGATTTTTAGGAAATAATCCGTTAATAGAGTATGCTGAATAGTATAAATATTTACTTACTTGATAGCGCCAAATAGTAAAGCATTTTGAGGAACCAGCAAAATATAATGCAATACCACAGAATTCTGGTCGTTCAGAAAGTTTTCTTATAGATCGTCTCTTTTATTACCTTAACTTCGACTTCAGCATTACTTTCAGTAACTCTTTTAAGCCAATGAACAAATGATGTCACTATTACTAGCATCAAAATAACGTATTTCAGGCTAAAATCCAATCATAATATCCATTTTCTTCCGTGTTCCTCAAGAAAACCGTCTGATTCTCTATCGTACCGACAGCTTTTGCGTGTCGGTAGGATCAACCGACTGGAGCTCGCTGGCGCACCGATCGCGTGCGTACAGAACCGCATTCCGAGTTGGTGTTGACGTACCACTGGACGGAGCTCCATACTGATCGCTAGGGAGATACAGAATGGCCCTCTTGGTCTAGTCTGTTCACAGAAATCGTTAGTCAGAAACGCACAAAAACTACCAATTACTCCTGACATCATTGAGGCACAGGGTGCAAGAAACGAATTTGAAAGGAAAATAAATGAAGTGAGTAAGGAAAACCCCACAAGTAAGTCCGAGGGACCAGTTCATTGGCCAACTAAATTGCAATATGAAAGAGTTACATAGTTATTCTGCATACTTCCTCATTTATGAACCTATCCGTCCATTTAATCTTCAATTTCTTGCATCAAGCCCATTTTTTAACCCCTCCACTCACTTCCCTGTTGAGAATCCTTAGATGAAGCTCCTCCTACCTTTCCCCATCAACGCATATGAGCCATCAACTCCTTCGCTCGTCCAGCATCAGGCCCTTTGCACTCACCCCTTAGCGGTCTCATCAACCACGAGCGATGCTCTCCCATTGCGAAGAAATCCTTCTAAAAAGCACCCACCACTTCCACGCAGTGAATAGCCACTTACTCCGAAAGCTGGGCAATATGATGATACATTGAGATCAAGTCACTTTTTCGCTAAAGAAGTTTCACTGCATTTTTGTGAGTCAAAGCAGATGCTAAATTTCCACCTTTCGCGAGAATTGCTCGAAATATTCTGCTGTTATTGATAGAATGCCTTAGCTACGAGAGAAAAAAATAAAGGCACTTACTATGAAGATAACTTGACGAATATATTTTCTATCGACACTATTTCAAGCCATAAGAGCCAAATGCAGTGCCATTTCTATTTAATTAACGCATTTTGACTTTATTCATCGCAGTAATCGGCTAGTTACTCAGACATGTAATAAAATTAAATAATAAAGAATTTATTCATCAGCATTTATGATACAAAATCAGAAGTTTACTGATGACATATCAGCCGGGAACCCCTTTGGAGAAATTCCGTTATGTGACTACCGACTCGTTCAAGAACAAATAAAAAAATAATAATGTGAATATTGCTTTGTGTAGTCGCATTATTTACGTTAGCCAGGGTGGCCAAGAGGTACGCTCAATATGAGATTCGTGAGGTTCACCGGTTCGAGACCAATTGACAGCAAGTATTTTTCTAAATTTTTAATTATTTTTAATGGAAAAAATTTGAAACAGCGATAATTGTCTACACTCATCACTCCGGAACCCAAACTATCCGGTTCCACTGCTGAGGGGCAGAAGTCTTAGCAGAAGGCCCCAATGCCGCAGATCTAGAAGACCAGTTTAGTATCACGAGCCACAGCTTCGGGCAAGAGTGAAATTCATACAATAGGTTGGAGTATTGCGATGTGGAAGGCAACGGTAAACCACCACATCAGCCTCCCTAGAAGATGCCGCCTTGCATTCATATGACGCGATGGAATTCCTCCCGGTAAAATATTCCGGAGGTAAAATAGTCATCCAACCGGATCTCAGGGTGGGAAATACTGGTAGAGGAACAAATGCACATCAGAGGCCTTAGAGTACAACCTATGGCAGTGAAATCTAAAATCATCGATTGATTTCATGATATAATAACTATATTATATCAGTTTATGTCTCTTTTCTCCACATTTTAAGTCTCTTCGCCTCGAAATGAACCCTCAAATGTCACGCAACCAATATCTCTCGAGTCTGCAAGTTCCTTTGGGAAATTACTTACTCCTTCCATTGGTTAAGTACTATTTACTTGTAATGTAAGTACGATAATAGGCTCAAGGTAACCATAATTTACATAAATGACCTCTTCGATGCTGGTATAGTATTAATACAATTGTAAGTTTTAGAATATGCTCAATAAAATTAGGAAAGCAATTATTTAGTTTACATATTCATAAATATTTTTGACAAAACGAAATAAAATAGCCGCTGGCATCCTATAATATTCCTCACGTTAAAAAAATATGATGGGCAGGTACCAACATTATATTACCATTCTCTTTCTAGAGAAAAATCCCTTCTTGCAATCATTTTTTCGCAAAAATGGCATGTAAGCTAGACATAAAATATTATATTCGCCAGTTTTATCTTTTAAAACTATGTAATCTCAAGTTCCAATATCCGAAAAATAGCGTCTAAAGTTAGGATTTTGATGTTTAAATTTTACGCGGGGAGTATTTTTCTTTAAGTAGCCAGAATGTAAATTAAATGATAGTGAAGTCATTTTACGGTGGTCATTTACTTAATTCCTATCAGTTGTCTTCAGATATCCAATGCATGTATTTCGATGCGTTTTAAATGCAGGGCTACCAAATCAAAGAAAACATAACCACAAGGATGAGCTTTAGCCCCTAATATCTTCAAAATTTACAATGAGAAATAAACAAATCAGATTGGGAGAAAATTAAAATAAGGAATATACTCTAATGTAGAAATGATTAATATGGCGTGCCTAGCTGATTACTAAGTAATGTGGGAAAGAGGATATTTAACATAGGGAAACTGCAGAGCTGATATGAAAATAACTATGATGATGTACAACTTCAAGAACCATTCTAACATACATAAAAAGAAATGACTCATGGAATGATCCAAGAAGACCAAGTCACTATGTAGTATGGAGAGTATAAACTATAAAGAAGTGGAGGAATTATGCTGCCTGAGAAATTAAAGCATCAGTAATGAAAAGTAATCTACAAAAATTAGTAATGAGTTCGCAATGTAGCTAAGAAGAAGTAATCATTCTATCGATAGAAGATTCTAGTCGTCAGCTAGCAACACAAACTTGGTGTAAGAAAGAACTTCATGGAAACTATGCATAGCCGTGACGGTAGGAATATAACAGCCGCAGAGCTGAGAATACGGGAGAAAGTGAAAATATAGTGTCAAGGATAATTATGTACATCATATGGACGTATAAGAGCCCAGAACAAGACGCATTAACATATGCAGGGGAAAATAATTATTTGATGAAAATACGGAAACATGAAATCCATCACCTTGTTAGACAGATCTCAAGGTACTCTGTAAACAATGATTGATTAGAAGGATTAATGGAACGAATAACCAAATACATCATAATCAAGCATCAAAAAGGATGATTGCTAAAGAGAAAATGGAGTGGTTATCTACACCAAACCAATCTTTGGACTGATGACTACTGATGATGATGATTCCAGAAAATGTTTTGCGAACGTCTTCATACTATCATATATTTGATCATAGGTTTGAGGTTGAAGAGACTCGGAGGGGTTAAAAATCCCCCCTCTTCACGCACGATAAGGTATCAGAATGACTGCCATCAAGATCGGATGCATCAACATCCAAGTATAGACTTCCGAGCCGCCCCAACTGTAAATGGTTTGGGGTTAAGGTGATCGACCGCAAAAAAATGAAGCGATTGGGTGGAAGGATTCAGAGAAGGAATAATGGTTAGGAGTAAATAGATTGAGAGAATAACTCATGATAAATTACTACGAATTGTTAAAGAGAAAACGAAGTTGGAAACTAGGCAAGATAGAAGAAGCGGGCCCCTCAGGGTTTAAAGCCATTACTCTCCCAAATACTGCTGAACAGGAGTGCTATTCAATGAAATAGATCGTAGTTTTTCGAGAAACGACTCGCTCTCCGAAAAGTTTGCAGAAATTAAGTCCCTGACCCAGAGGAACACCCGAGAAACCTTCCTTCAGAAAATGCATCGGGAGAACATAGAGTTCATTCCACTAGGAAGCTCCACCAAACGGCCATTTCACCGTGCCTTGTCCACCAACGAATCCCATTATTTTTTTATAAAAAGAGAAGATTATAAGACAAACGGACTGATCGCCTCCGGTGGATTCTAAATTTTAGTGGACTGTATTTTTTAAATACAAGAGGAAAATTACAGCAGACACAAAAGGTTGAGCCACGACAAGTCTCACGGGCGAATGCCACTCACCGCTTGCGGGTCCGACCGACCGACGACTATGCGGCAGGCAGCAGGATGACTCATCGGAGAATCTCGATGTACACTGCACAGCGTTCACAGGTAGACTCCCAAACACTCATACATCATTCACTCACGACAAAAAAAAGACAATCGAAAATCCAAGCCTAGTGGCACTGCCAAGTGGTGGCGCGGCTCAACCTTGACATACAATTTGAAAACACAACTGAACACGGACGTTTTACCAATTATTAACCCTAAAACTATATACGTTTCGGCAATATCAATGCTCATCATATCTGAATTCGATGTAAAAAGTCACGGCGCAGCTACAAATTGTGACTGCTTCAACTAGTGACCCAAAGGTCAGATTTCAAGCCCAACATTGTAGTGATGTATAGCAGAGATATCCAACTAATTTGCCGTACGCAACTGTTTGCAGCTCATATCTCAAGACTGCACACGTAAAATCTATGCTCTGCGCAATATTCAAATATGCTTACCACTACCCCACCTTTATTTAAGTTTTTATTCATTCATTGGTCGTTCAATCCTAAAATTGGTTGAATGCAGCCATCCGTCATTACCTATCTAATGATAGTTCCCTTACTCCCTGGTAGCTCTTCTTATGAACTTTTCTCCCTTTTCGGTCGATGTATTTATCCCTTGGCCTTCCTCTTGGGACACTTCCCTCTATTTTTCCTTCCATTACATTTTTCACAAACCCATTGTGCCTCAGGGTGTGCCCAATCCATCTGGTTCTTTTTTTCTGTATGGCGGGTTCCATATGGTCCTTTCCTCTTCTACTCTTCTGTAAATTGGTAACTGCTGAGTGCAACGTCAAACCACCAATCAGGTACCCCAAAGGGTATGCTTACGTCAGCCTGGGAATAGCTGATATAGAAACTGCATATTGACTAAGTTAGTAGCTATTTACCATACAAGAATCTATTTAATTTTAACGGTATTGGCATACCCGGATTACGATTAAAATGCAGGATTATCAAACTCCATTCGGGATCAACATACTGTAATTAACATACGGGATTAACATATCCAGATTGTTTTTTTTTTATTTTATTCCCGTTTGTAGCCTTATCACTCGAATCAGTGCTTGATATTTGAATAGAGAAAACTGCATTTTCCTAGCACTGATGACAGCGTATTATACTTTTTTTAAATCTTTTCTTTCTGAAACACAAACTCGGAGTATACCACAAGCATCCACGCAATATGCCTTGTTATTAGTGATATATACACTTTGCACTGCAATGCTGGACTTGAAATATTGCACTATTACTCGTGCTTTATAAAAAATGAAGCCTTGTTTTCTAAGCATTCATGGAACAATTCTGTATATAGGATACTACAGATTTAATTTATGGTGGACAATCAAATGTATATTTGCATACATCACGTCATTATCGATATAGAATCCGGAACATGAATTGTTTTTTTAAATATTTACATGAGAAGTTAACGTTAAAGTGAAGATTAGATGGTTTATCCTAACTAAACGGAAATCATCGCTTTTTATATTCTTTGTGGATGACATTCCTCTTGATATAAAGTTGGCCAGACAAGTGATTGTGTACGTAGACATCAAACATCGTGGTGCCATATTGGGACACGTGGCTTGATATATTGTTACGGGAATTGTAAAAAAAATAATAATGTCGGTGTTTGGTGTTTAGTCGAATCAACAAGTGATCTCCACTCCAATATACAACTTTCGCAAAACCTTCATAGACCACTGAAACAATTATTTGATGAATAGTAAAATACCATGCATACCAATCACGCAATTCCTTTTCATGGTAGGCACCATCAAAAGTGCTTCATTTTTGGAGTTTGTCCTTGAAAAGTTTCTCTTGTTTGAAAAGGCTCTTTCAATCATTTTTACTATACTGGCATACCCATGAATACTTCATTTACTTTTATTACACCCATAAATTGCTTCATCCACGCTCTCTTCCTCTTAAGACTACTGATTTTCCTCCTCTATCACTCTTCCACCGGAATCACCTATGGCTTTCTCTACTTTTTGCTCCCTCCTCTCACAGCATTCTCTCAATTGTAATATATCTGTTTTGTTATTAGACTCTCGTCCATTCTCTCAACGTGGCCAAACTAACGAAGTCTCCTCTTTTCATACATGACCTTTATCGGATCATCCATTCCACGTGCATTCATAACAAAGTCATTCCAAATCCTATCTCACCTAATTTTACCGCAAATAAATATTTCTCGAACACCCCATTCCCGCTGTGATTGGCCTACACTTATTCTTATCATGTTGTGCCCTAATTTCACCTTCCTACAATGCGAGCTTTCCTTTCAAGGTGTTGAAGTCGGCACACATCGGAACACATCCGCGCACTTAAGTGCACACGAACGATGTGCGCTGGCTGTTTTGTAACCTGCTGGTAGGTAACCTCCTGTGGGTGGACAACCGTCACGGCCGAGTATTTTGCGTAAAGCTGTTTAATTCGTTGAAAATAAGTATTTAAAAACGTAAGCCTTTTATCACAGACTAATTAAAATCCTCATAATACGCATCTTTGACCACTTTACTAAAAATCAACAAGCTTGAAAACAATCACAGATGCCATAATAGACGTTCTTTTGTTGCTTAGCGAACATCAACTTTGCTTCCGATCTGTTTTAAAGTGCGCTGCTTAGAGCGCAGGGTCTGTAACGAATGGAATGAAAGTGCGCGTTTGTATTATGAAGTGATCAGTGCAGTAGAGCGATTGGAAGGCACCCAATGATGTGAGAAGGATAATAATTATGCAAGCTGTGATTAATGCTCCTTCAAGCCCATTCCACACGATACTTTATCAAGCACAAGTTTTAGGATACTTTATAGCATAATAGCTTTCCAGTATCGTGTGATATAGAACCAACATGACAGCTAAAAAGAATTTTCGCTATCATACTTACTGGCTGAGGTACTTGATTTCATAATTGTTGCGGCACTAGTTTAGTACATACATACTAGCTCCTAGTATGACCTATTAGCCTTTGACCAATCATGTTAGAATTTACATAGAATTTAGAATTTACATACGCTGTGCGATCTTCACTATCTGAATGCTGCGGCATATTTTCCTCGTTATGGCAATCAGTAATTTTCAGGCTACATAATCAACAATAAATAAAAATGCTCCAACTGCTGTTATGGTCGCCTGCTGCCATTGCTGGGTTAATTTAATACTTTAGTGGACATACATTGAAATATAATTTAAATACCGCTTCCCCGCCATTACTTGCTCAATGATCGTGTGAAACTTCATTTGACGGCACCAATCATTCTGGATTTCGTCCTCCAAATCAAATACAGGCTAGTAAGTATATTAGGTCTTGTGCTGGAACATGTGTCGTGTGAAACGGGCTTTAGACAAACATTGATTCCTTGAAATGACCCATGCATAGCTTACGACTTTCGTTTTAGTATAATACATAAATAAATATATAAATATATATTAAGACAAATAATAATGAGTATAATAGATAAAAATACAAATAAATATGAGTGCAATGTGAGATATAAAGACAAATAATTATGAGTTTACATTATAAAATATTTGAAAAGTTTAAAATTTCCGAACATATATTTAAGTATCAGTTTAACGCGCTTGGTAAAGAGTAACTGGGACTGTCTCAATGATTTTACAGCATCGTTGGATTCTAGAAGATTGTAATGCTGGGTATCAACTCATGCGCGTATTAATTATGTATGAACTTTGGGAAGTTTGTTGTCATGGCCACAACTGCAAAGTTAGGAATTAATTTGATGCATGTTCTCCATGCATATTGATTCTAAACCCGACGAACAGGTCTACCCGGGACTGTATCATCTAAGCGTAAATCAGAGAGACTGTTTGTCACCGTCAGCATCTGGAGAGAACAGGCCCGGGAATATGTGTTACTGTTGAAGTACCTGTGTCGAGTCATGGCTGACTGGGTGGTACAGGGTTTGGAGAGTGGAGCATTTAGTATGCCGTGGTTTGAAATGTGGATTTTTGGAGTTTCTCCATAAAGATTTCTTTTCTATTAAGAGTACCTGAGAAAGCATGATTCGATTTTTCATATATTATAGACAAATTATTCCTTCGTCAATCAGATAAAAATCATTGTTGGTGATAGGCCATTTAGTGCTGGTATCAGAAATCGAAATTCGTAATTTTCGCCCTCAAATTACATTTACGTTAGGGCGGAAGGGTGACGTTCTTCAGTTTTAATATTTAATATATCAATATTTACCTCGAAAAGGTTACCCTTAAAACTAATATGTTGTCACTAAACAATCGAGACATATTTTGTTATCTATTCATTGAGTAGCATTATTTCAATTTTAAAAAAATGCAACGCTTAACAGAGTCCCTTTAGCAAAATAATACCTAACTTATATCACTTATTGCCTCAATTCGTAAGAAACTGTTGTATTGCATACGTATATTGAATAAGGAATGCATATTTTCATTCATTTCATCACCATTTTGAGTTATGCATTCTAGTTAAAGTGGACTCATGAGAATAATCATCTGTCCCATGAAAACAGTACATATTTCGAAATGTAGATTATGCTTAAATCTGTTGGAGGTGGGGATCTAGAGCAGAAATTGAATTAAGTCGAGGATTGTACACGTTAGAACGAATCAGAGGGAATTCGCTATTTGAAAGACTATCTTTTTCTGGAAAACGGATAGTTTGAGAACTGGGTGTGAGCGACGGAGCCCCAGGCACTATAGCTCTATAGGTGGGCTCCATACATATCGCACTGCGATGCTGGGCTTCGAATATCGCACAGGCCGACTCCCGACCAGCATCACGGTAAAGAGGAAAGAGTATCCACGAAGGGGAGGAGAGTATGTGGGAGAGGCAAGGGGGAGGAGGTGGCGAGGGAGGGGGTGGGGGAAGGGGTGAGAGGCTGGTGGGGAGAGAAGAGAGGGTGGAGCATCTTTCCGCCGGGTATTGATCTCGCGCTCCTCTTCCTCTCCACTCTTATCAACCGGCCGGGCGACTCTCCACCCCCGCCCGCACCCTCAGAAACCCACCCCCTTGCACACTCCTGCACCCCATTCCTCCATTACTGGAGCCTCCAGACCGTCCCCCCACATCCCCCGCCCGCCGAACGGAAGGACCGCCCCCGACAAATCCGCGCGCATCCTCCCCATCCAGCACCCTCCATTCGCAAAAAGGTCCTTCCCAGGACCATTGGAAGCAGATCCCTTCGATCCCCCCCCACATCCGTACAATGGCTGGAATCACGAGGAGTAAAAGGGGTTTCTACCCCCTAAACCACCCTGTGAAGCCTCCAGACCTTCTCTTGTCTGCTAAAAGGACCACCCCCGTAAGTTCGCATATCCTCCCCTTCCAGTACGCTCTATTCGCAAAAATATCCTTTCCAGTACCACAAGGAACAGATCATATCTCACTCTTCCCCTTATAATGGTAGGAATTACGAGAAGTAAAAGGATTTCTACCCCCTAAACCACCCAATGGAGCCTCCAGACCTTCTCTCGTCTGCTAAACGGACCGCTTCCGCAAGTTCGCACACCCTCCTCCGTCCAGCACACTCCATTCGCAAAAAGGTCCTTTCCAAGGCCATTGAAAGCAGATCCTCTCTCATCCTTCCTCCTTACAATGGTAGGAATCACGAAGAGCAAAAGAGATTTTAACTCCAAAACCTCCTTCTGAAGCTTTCAGGCCACCCCCTATCTGCCAAACAGACCCCCTCTCCTCGAAGGTTCACGCAACGTCTCTAGTCCAGCACCCTCTATTTGCGAAAGGTTCTTCCCAGGGTCATCGGGGGCAGATACCCTCGCCTCCTTTTCCTTAATGGGTATAAAATAGCATGATACTATGGGGGTAAGGATATTTTGGATAGATTATTGTAACCCTTTTTAAGGTTGCTGGTTCCAGATGATATTGAAGGGATTACAGTAAGTGTGAATGCCTACTCTAAACTTATTTGGTGTTCCAACGGTCAGAGTAGGTTTCGATGGATCGCTGTCACTCATTTGTTTTCCTTTGATCATTATGCAATGCTCAATGTATCCTTTTTGCTTCATGAACTCTTCTGGTTCTATTTCCTTCTTCCTGCCCCCCAACCCTAAGCTCGATTGGTTCTCTGCAGGTTAGGGTCCGTCCTGATGAATCTCTGCCATAACTCGGTTATTCTTTCTAAGACCGCCAGTTTAAACAGGAGTTTAAGTCATCATAAGAGATTTCCACCCCAGTAAAAATATGAAGCGTTCCACAGCTAAGGTGTGTTTTGATGGATCGTTGCCAACTTACATCATTTCTAAGATCACTAGTTCAATACGGATCAAAGGAAGTAAATGTGATTTTTGACCCAAACCCTAATACATGTATTATATGGTGGTCTACCGGTAAGGATAGGTTTTGATGGCTCATTACCAATTTTCTATCACCGTTTCCGGGGAAGCCAGTTCCCAACCCATTAATTTACAATACAATTACTTAAATGTCATAAGTACTAGTTGCAATGGTTTGCTCCGTCTTGCATTCCGTTTCTAATATATTTCCATATTTCTTCATTTTACTTCATAATGCAGGGTTTTTACATATACTATGATGGCGATGTGTTTCATACGAATTTGATAAGTATGAGTGCTTGTAATTTTGAGCGTAAAACATTCATAATCATTCAAAAGTTTTCTCTCAACAATTAGACCCATCTCCATTAGTAACTCACACTCCTAATATCTAATAACATAGCGCATTATCTCGTACCACTTACTGCTTTGAAGAATTACTGAAATATTAACCGAATCAAAAATCCTCTCTATTTGTCATCTAAAATAGGATGATCGTATCGTATGGGTTATTTTTGTTTTTAGAAAGCGAGTAAAAACTGAAGTAATTTGCCTCGTTGAGTGTATAAACATATGTGTGAGGATATTTTCCAGGGCGTGTTAATTTAATTTTTTGTGGAGGTTTTGGGGAGGTGATAGCAAATAAGATCATTTTAACGATTGAGGACAGGCCGATAGGTTAATAATGAATGAATTGGAAAAGAGAAAGGGTAGAGAGCAACCTTGAGTTGAATTAGCCTTGCCTCTAAAGGTAGCCGTTGCGAGAAATAACTGCTCAATCCAATGGAAGAAACACTTCACTTAGAGTGCTTACCAGACACTAAAAACATCTCAGCCGCTGCCAGGATTCCAACACGGGCACTCTGACTGGGGAACGAGTACACGAGCAACCACATCAAGCCTGTTTCCAAAAACGCTCATTGGGCACTCTGCATCATCATTTTCTATACACCCTTACAAAGACTTAAATTTTCATTCTTTTGCAAACTATTAAAGGCCATTAGGTATAGCTGGTGTTAAAACAACCCTTTCAAGACCCTTTTTCAACCCTTTTTCTTTGAATTTTTGAATAAAATAATTTTTTTTCTGTTAATTATCGTTCCTATCATGAGAATTATTCATAAATAACAGAGACATTCACTGGCACAAATGTATCCCGTTAATATGGAAAGGATCAGATCGTACAGGGGTAGCGAAACATGGTGGCAGTCACCTTCGCGAAGCGTGACGTCAAAGAGGGGAAGACTGGTGTGGAGGGGGTCGGCTAAGTGGCGCAGCGAAAGGGAGAGGAAGGGACTACTATAGTTACATAACTGTATTTAACTTTAAAAAAGCGGATAAGTGTCACCAGCGCGTTTCACGACAATGTTTCCGATCCAAACAAAACTGGATCAAAGTACGCTTTTTTTAAAATCTATGGGAAAAGCCAATCTAAAAAACGTATTAAGAGCCATAGAGGGCTAGAAATTTTTTTTTAAATAACAGATTGTGCATTTTGAAGTTGACGATAAAGGTTTGCGTCTTGGGGGCCCTGATAGTCAATAATACCTTCTGCGTAACTGCCAACATATACTGCGGATACCTACTCTATCACAGGTAGATAGCACATTAGTTTTTTAAATAGATGTACTAACTAATTCTAATGGTGGGTAGGTATTCCATGCTTAACATTTTATCTCAGTTCATACATATAAAAGGATAGTTCATTCACACTCATAGTAACCAAAACTTCGGTATCATAAGGCAAAGTGCTTTATTTTTTGCGAATTCACTCCCTACTACATGCTCTAACTGTAGTTTGTAGGCTACTACTTAAATGTATATGCACCTCGTCCCTGTTTTCAACTCAGTATAAGAGCATAAATCTTCTACCCTAGCTGAAAGACTCACACAATACCCTTCTGCCCCTTTAATGGAACCTGGGATCGCCCGCTCAGCCCCTGCGATCCCCGCTTGTCTTGCCTCCTCCAGCATCCCTCCCAACCCCCCTTGTCAGTGGACCCATCTCTCACCCACTCCCTCCCTCCATCCCCCTTCCCTTTCATCCCCTCCCCGCATTGGAAACGAACACCCCCCAGCCACCCCCTCGCGTCAATTTTTCCCTCTTACCCTTACATAGAACGCTTGCCCGAGGGAGTAATGGAAGATGCGCCTACTCCGTCCTCACAATAAATAGGCACCCTGATAGCAGCGAAACGCGTTTAAACGTGTTTTTTGTGAGACATAGTCATTTTTTTCTCTAGTCATAATGAAGACCATATTAGAAATTTATTTTAAATATGTAAAGTAAACATCGTAATGCCTATGAAGCATGCATTTTGTGCTAAATGGCTGAACTTCTCACTGAAAATTAAATTTAAATATTTGAGACATTGGCCTGCTTATTTGTCTCACCCCGCAAGCTGAAAACGTCTTCACAACTAAAGGGTTTTTCTGGCGATTTTTAAAACAAGAGGTAAATAAGTGGTTAGTTGGTCGATAAAAGATGGTGGTTTACGGTGAGCAATACTTTTATTTTTTTAAATAAATTAGAAAACATACAATGAACTATATATACACTGTTACAGTAATAATGTATTTCTTTCTGGAACAGGCAGCTGTACCTAATTCCAATTAAAACTGCTCCAGTTTTTTTGACAAATATCTTGAAAAATGTTTGCTGTTATTAGGGCAGTCATCAAATAAAATAAAATTGCTTGTTTTCTAATGAAAATTCATTAAATTCAGTGTGTAGATACCTTGCCCAAACTTAACACTCAGAACGTTCGAAAAAAACACCTAGCAACATCAAAAGGCAAGTCTAACAACTTCTACAAACATTAAATAGTTAATGATTGATATTTTTTAATTTAATTAGGTAGGAGCTCATTCACTAGTTCTACGGAACAATTCCAGAGTTCCGCTATGCCAATAAAAGGAAACACAGAACCATACTCCAAAAAAACCAGCTGCTTGGCCAAAACATTTTTGTCATTCACATTTATTCATGTGAGTAAATGATAACTCTTCAGCAATATAAGATGTCATCGCTCTCTTCTGTGGACCTTATGGTACGAGGAGGATATTTACATTTTCAATACTAGCATGAAATTAACCTACCCAAAGAGTTTGACAGGTTCTTTCGGTGAAGCCAGAAACATCGGAGGCATTGCGCCTTTTTTCGAGGACGCATTGGTGGGCTGAAAAGGATGATGAAGGGAGCGGAAGAGAGGAAATATGGAGAGAAACCCGGCGCAGGTATTAAGCTCTTATTTTAAAAATCCAAAATTTTCACTGTATACCATCCCATCCGGGGGACTGCACTTGAAGTGTTTTCCACGCAGCACTCAAGAACGATTTTGGATTGCCACTAAAACATTATTGCAACGGGATTTAAAGACAAAACCAATACCTTCCAAAGATAAGAACCAATTACTCTAACCGCCAAACGCCAAACCGCTTCCCCACCTACGTACTTAAAGGAACATGCCACTTTCGTAATGGTATAATATTATGAACATTTGTTTTGCAAATTTGAGCGGATCAACAAAATAATATCGTATTCTATTAATTAAGATGGTGTCATAAACATGTCTTTCACGTCTCACTCTCTCACGTTTCACGTCACTGAGGTAAGTTTACATCTAAATAACCTCAATTAATTTGCCGACACTTCATCTCAACTCGCCTTTGATGGCCAAGATCGCAGGGAGCTGACCACCGAATACCAACGATGTGAATTAATTTTGAAATTTTTTCGAGATCACCAGCCTGCCACCTGTTGTAGCTGGGCTACCATTAAACCTTACATAGCTCATGACTCCAGAAACCACTGATGCCTCAGACAATGCGTAAAAAAACTCGGCGTAACACTTAAAAGTTGTCTAAAGACGGTGTGATAACCACCAGCCGGATAAGATGCCTGTGAAATTTACATAAAATATTAATGTTACCCATCTATTCATATTTTCTGGTAAATAAAGTTGAACCACTTCAGGCGGTAAACTGACAATTTATGAAAATTGCTTACCAGCATCAGGTAAAATTATCCGAAAAAAAAAAAAATTTCTCGTCATTCATAATTCGTTTACAAAAGCCTCAAATATCAGCTTAACTGCTTCCATTAAAAACCTTTACACACAACTGTAAGCCAAACTTGACATGGAAAGAAAAAAGAAAATGCGTTTTCAATAATAAAATCACTTTTAGTACTTATTTAAACAAATAATAATAATTTGGCCCACTCAATTGGACAAAATTGCATTACAGATCAAATTGGTTTCAAATTGTTTAATTGAAATTATTGGTTTTGACAAATATTTTTTTAATTTTTTAGTATTTTTGAAAACATATTTTCAGGTTTTCGATCATATCAATTTGAACGTTTGCTCTTTTAGATTATACAGGACTTGGTCGTAAATTGAAGACAACATACATTCTTTCCAACGCTATGATTTTTAAGTGATGGTATGAATTAGTTATAGCAATTAAAATTTCACGTATTAAGAGGAAATATAATAATGCTTCACTACAATTTTATTATAATACCAAGGCTGATGGTAAGTTTATTTAGAGTAAACTAAATTATTTTCCTCGTTGATCATACGTTCCAATTCGTTTTGGCCTCGAATAAGATCTATAGATCATTCAAAATTTTGGCAGGTGTAAATAGTATATTTTTTAGCCATAGAAGGTAACTCTTTTCTCATTTAAACCTACATTAATCGGTAGATCATCCGATATAATATCAACAAATACTGCAACATAAAAATGTTTACTCCGTTTTCTTTTTTTTTTTATATTTCAAAACGAATAATTTCGTTCGTTAAAATAAAAAATAAAAACGTTCTTCTCCTCCATCAATATGTGTGTGACCGGAGGGAAGCAAAATGCAAAAAAAACAGCGAATGGGGGTTCTGGGGCGAGGGCATAGAAGGCTTTTGGCGGCTGATGGAGAGACGGGGGTAGGCGGGGCCGGACGGTGTAGGGCAGGGGGTTGTGGGGCATTCGGGAGGAGAGAAGTGGCCCGAAGTAGGTTGGAAGGTGAATTTATGTGTATGTAGGTCGTAGCGGAGGGGGAACGGAGGGAGTCGAACGGGGAGAAGGGAATCGGTAAGAGAGGGAGGGGTGCGGGTTACAGGGTGCGCGAGGCGTTTACCCGCGCTGCCATGAGATTGGTCGGACGCGTTGCTAGGAGGGGGAGGAGATGGAGGGGAGGAAGCGGAAAGGGATGGTGAAAAGGCGGGGGATGAAAGTTGGGCGGGTCGGGTGGCTAGAAACGGAGAAAATGAGACGAATATGATGGGGGAGGGAAAGGGGGGACGTGAGGATTGACACCACTCGAGCCGGGAGAAGCCTCCAGCTTAATAGGCGAAACGTCGATCTGAAACTAACAATAATACCGAAAAATGTTGTTTCTCAGGTAACTCTCTGTTTATTAGGGAAATAAAATCATTCGAAGATTGATGCAACTCCATACTAGTCACTTCATGATTAAATACGGGGTCCATCAAGGAGCTGTTATGATTTGCATAAAACTCGTCTGCAGTTATATATGGACGAACTCAAGCTTTTTTAAAGACTCAATCTAAGCATATGTCACAAATTAAGATGCTGTTACAAAAAATAGTTAATTTAGTAGTAAAATAGTTAATAGTTAAAAGAGAGTTAATTTATCTAAATGGCGGGTTTTTCTGTCAAAGCTTTGTTGCAGGTGCGTGGATAAGTTATCCACAGACCTTTCAAGCATAAACAGTGATATTGCTTGAACATCTTGGGTGATGGCATATTAAAGGATATCAAGAATGTATAATTTGTTAATTTAAAATTTAGCTTTCAGGTAGCATCATAACCAATAATCACAATATGATAGACTGGGGGATTGAGAGGGGCACTCATAATTACCGCGCACTGACATGAGATGCCTAGGAAAATATTTTCATAATTAGTTCTCTTGAGGTGCGGAAATTCCTTAATCTTGTTGAAATCAAACTACAGACAGGTTAATACGATGTCCTTTCCATTCAGGCAGTAAGAAATCGCGCAGCTGTGTAACGTAATAGTGTGAGTTTACTTCCTCACTGCGCCCGCCTGCCATGAAAAAGTAAGGCCCAATCTGGCCATTCCGAAACACATGGTGACTCGCTTGCAATTTAATGGTCATTGAAGAAGTTTTTGCAGATCATTTGCTGACCAATATCATAAGGGTGACTGTGATTGTCTGAATGTAAACTGCACTATACTACATCAATGATAATAGCTTCATTAAAAACTGGAACAAGCGAACAGATATTGTAACAGAAATGAATGGAGGACAAGTTTGGGAGCAGCTAGAGGCTCGCAGGGTACACGCTAGCCTTAGGTTGCTTGTGAAATTTAGATCAGTCGAGTTACACTACGACAGGGAAAATATTATTTTGACTCCACGCTATACCTCTAGAACTAATAATGGCTATAAAACAAGAGAGACAGACTGCCGAACTGGTAAGTACAATAATTAATTCTTCCCACGCACCAAAACAATATGATATCAACACCGGTCCCGTGTAGAATAAGATAACAAACAGTGTCATCTCCCGATTCTCTCCTCTTCCTTGGCTGGTGTCCTAACACCCCTTGCCACACGCTTCTGCGGTGGTTTTCTGGCCATTATGTAGATATAGATCATTAAATGCATGGCTGGCTGGGATCAAGCTATGCCTACTTATATTGAATCACATCGTTGACTGGAGTTGGAGACTGATTTCGTGTTATGCAGTGGTCAGTACCATCCAGCGAAAGGGCTTTGCATTTCGCTATTAGCATACTATAGGACGGAAAAACAGATGTAGATTGACAGGAGAAACATGAATCGGTCTCCATGTTTGCAAAGCCACATCGTATACAGCATTGGAAAGTGGCGTATAAACACATTGAAGTAAATACTCTTAGAAGTTTGTTCTATAAATGTAAATATGTACCTTGCTAGATGTCACAGCATTCTCCAGGTAGCTACGGAATCATTACAGCAGAAGAAAAAGAAATTACACTAAGCGAGATTTTTAATATCACGAAGGAAGTAACTCGGAAAGTACCGAGTAAAATTATAATATGTCTGGTTACCTGTGAAAGAACGCTACTGAATTTTCTGCAAAAATCAGACGTCCTTAAAAATAAATACAATCTGTCCATCCACTAATTTGAGACAAAATGAATGCAGTGAGGTGCCTGAGAGATTTGACTAAGTAAAAGATTAGGCGGGCCTTACTACTTGAGCAAGACCTTCCAAAATTATGAACTATAGTACAGACCTGATAGAACCTTGCCTGTCCTTTCTTTGTTCCTTCGCCTTATATTCTTGCATGACGATAAGGTTATCACACCATCTTTTTTTGGGTCTCCCAAGACTTATTTTTCCCAACGGTAACTTATCACGAGCTCTTTTTAATATTCTTTCTACTTTCCATTCTACCTTTTCTTCAAATAACACGTACTGTTTATAAAGGCTTGGGATTTTTGTAATCGGATGGCTGAAAAAATTGAGCATTTTATTTTTTAAATTCGATTTCCGCATTCACATTTTTTGCATAAAACTGGATTATTGGCTCCGAAATTGCCAATTTTTGTACTATTTCAGCATTACAAATTATCACTTACTTGTCAACTGTAGCATGTCTTTTAAATAGAACAATTGCATTAAGTAAAATGGTAAATAAAAAGAAAATTACCCCAAAATTTTTGGTAAGGGTATTTTCTATCCCAATCACTACAAGTACATACAAATGTGTATTTAATGACAAATTCATAGTAAGACTGAGCTAAGAGTAATTTTAAGCGATTGCATATCATTTTGGGAGGATTCATTCAATTCTATCCAACAACTTTCTTTTTTCTTCCTCCCAATGGAAATTCAACGGGCACCAACTTCTGCATACACTCTGTGGTATAGATGAATATGCAACATTTCTCCCCTCATTCCATGCCCAAAAAAATTACCGCTGTAAGTTTTCGAAATCCCCATCCAACCTAACTCCCCCAAAAAACAGCGTTTTCCTCCTCATGACCCACACCTGCACGAATGGCCAAGGTTCTCATAACCTTCCTCCCACCCCCCCACAAATCCCTCCCTTCATACCTCCTTTCACCTGCGTGTCCCACGGCCATCCCGGAGGGAAGGAGCCGAGGTGTATCTAATTCTGACGGCAAGGGACCGAAGTTCGTATTGTGCATAGAGCTCACGTATTCTATTTCGGGTAACAAGTTCTTGAAAATATCAGGAGAGGGGTAAGTACACTCAGTGCAATTTTTATCTCGTTATATCTCTGTGCTGAACGCATCTGGTGCACCATCGACACGCAATGAAACCATTTTGCGGGTAATAATTGCTCGGTATTCAAACTCGGAATGTCGACGAGAAACGCTGAAAATGGCAACTTGAAAACGATGACCATCAATATTTTTAAAAACATGCTTGATCTTCGTTTATGTTTTAATCATCAGCACTCGTGGGGGCATCTGTAGGAGAACAGGTAACTTATCTTTAGTTGTTTTTTTATTCTTTTTTGGGCTCAAAGGCCACTACATTCATCTGCTATCCTATATCCGAAAACTCCTCCCAGTTTTTCGTTATATTGGGAGTGACTTCAAAAGAAACTACATAATACTTTAATTTTCCCACATTTTTGAGTCTGGCGAATGCCGCACGAGTACTTGTTTTTTAAAATTAAAGACGACTTTTTCCAGTTAAAATATATTCATGCACATTACATTTAATTAATTCCTGAAAAACATATATCTGTTTAGAACATTCAGAAGGCTTATGTAGTCCTTTCTTTGATAAATATCATGAAAACTATTAATGATATACTATCTCACTCTCACTCAGTGATTCAACCCAAAGGTTGGTTTTGATAGTTGAGGGTAGAGCTTATCCCGGAATAAGCCACAGGCGTGTGAATTTCACACATTCAGGGTAGGGGAGCAGTTCCTTTCCCTGGACCACCTCGCACTCCGAGGATTTTTTGTTCGGGGGCCTCCAAAGGCTTCACCCGGATTTGACCTTTCGATCAGTAGCCAATCGCTCCACCCACTTGGCCACCACGCTCCCCTGATATACTATCATCAACAACAAAAAACTCACAAATGATGTAATATGATTTTTTAACTGAAGCCATAGTGACCCCTCGGTTGCACTCGCGTATCTTTTTAGAACATCCTTACCTGCGTGGCGTCTGGCAGACTGGTTATAAGCAATGGAATAGTTTAATTTGAATAATAACAAAAAAGCAAACTTCCAACAAATATTTTCTTAGTCGTGTAATGAGTTATAAATTATAGACGTAAAATATGATATTTTATTCCTTTTATTGAGCATTAAATAACCTTGTTTAACATTGATAGATGGAAAAATATAAATGTGATGAAACTTTGAGGCTGTTTTACTAGTAAACCAAGAATAATTTCGGAAATATCACCAGCCACTATTATGACTTCAATTCTTAGATTGATTCTCCGTTCGGTTGGTACCTCCATTCTACCAAGTCCCCTGGAAACTACTTTATATCCTTGAAGCTTTTCTGCATTTCATACCCCATTTCATATAATTTGCCTAATCAACATGAAATTTTTAAAACAATAAGAATAAATTTTCAGGTAAGGTATAATCAAACAATCAAGTGACTCCAACTGAAGTAAATTCCGTTTGCTGAAAATGTTAGGTTACATGTTTTAACTTTAATTTCATCTTATTTTCATTTATTTTCTAGTAAATTTGTTGGTTTTTATATGTTCTCGTCGTTGAAAATATTTGCGATGATAATTTAAAATTATCTGGTTGGAAAAACAGTAACACGATATTGAACGATATATTATTTGTATTATTTTACAAATTAAACAGATACCTACATAAAATTGGAGTGATTGGCGTGAGAGGAAGGGGTTGACCAGGAAAGACCTAGCTGAATTTGGTGGAAGAGACTGTTATGAGGACGAATGTTAGGAGTAATAAGAATAGGGGAGCGGGTGTGAAGCAATGCATGAATGTAATAAAAGTGATAGAAGTATGCAAAGATAGGGTATTATGGAGGAAATGATATTTAAAAGAGAGCCTACTTCCTCGGCCTAGCAGCGATAACTAATCCATATAACTCTGCCTACCTCGAAAGGTATTGGCGTGATAGGTGTATGTATTTGACAGATGGCTCTTTACGTTTTATTTCCTTGTTCATAGAAATATGTTTGTGAATTATGAGCTATAGCTGAGGCTGAAAATTATAGGAATTTTATCACAAACCTGAGATAACTTCAAATAAAAAGATGTTTATTCCACTGAATATCAATTTTTTCTTACTAGTTTAGCTTCACTGTAGCTCCCTTAGGCAAAAAGATCATTAGGACTAATTACACTCTCTGCAAACTCCGTACTTTTTTATATTTTTAGTCAAGTTCTTATTATCTATGATGTAAATACCCCAGAGGTTGAAATTAATTAATAAATTGGTTATAGTGACTTAACTCTTTGAAGAGATTTCCAAATCTCAGTGTCATACCTACTCTTCGGTGAAGCTTCATTTCATCATACGCAAGACAGCAAAAAAATGCCTCAATTTGTGTGCATGTTTGATGATTATGTTCGATGGATACTTTGCGTAAAACAAAACAATATGAGTAAAAATAGTAGCACCATAGAAATCCCTAAGTAGCGCTTAATGGATTGGGAAACACACGCCATATTTTTGGAGGAATTTGAAATACCTATAATTTTCTCATTTTTACCATTTAATCACAAAAAAGGCACGAAATTTTCATTTAAAGTTCACTCAAATATTTTTTGGAATCTTGACAATAAAGCGGTATAGTAAAATAATGCCAGTGAAAAGAGTTGTGTGAAACATGAAACATTTACAGAGAGGAAAATATTCACATGCTACGAGCCAGATTGTCCAAAGGTCACTAGAAGCGTAAGCGTACATTATGGCTATCAAATAAAGAAAAGAAGTAGAGCTTCAGGTGGCACTTCCAAATATGTGAAACAGGGGAGTTGGAAAATGATGTGAAGAATGAAATACAGCTGAACAAAGGCAATAAAGAGGTGATCTTGCATACCAAATCAGAGCTTATGTAGGAAAATTAGCAAGATAGGTATGTCGATGTTTTATGATAACTACAATAGTGTAATTGGTCTACAACAGAAACAGTGATGGAATCATTATTTCAGAATCAAACCGTAGCTCAAACTCTGAAGAAGATATTTTGAATAATTCCCATAGCGATCTGTTTTCTGATAGAGTAAAAAATATCGTGACCTCAGAATGCTGCAAATTTGACCGGAAAGATAAAATTAGAGAATCGTAATTGCGAATGGACAAGTACCAAAATGTCGGCTTTTCTGTGAACGATTAGAGATCATAATAGCGGCGCATTGGTAACTGCTTTGTTAGACACGTAGCCCTACTATTTGGCTTAAATTGATATAAATGCTAGCTGGTAGTGACGTCATACGTTGCGTTCTTTCTTTAGCTACAATATCCTTGCATCTCTTAGCACGAATGAAATAGAATGATCCTCTCAATACTCTTGGATTCGAAAGGTTTCGTAGTGTTCAGTACATCGCATGTTTTCCGTTTACTGTAAAGTATCTCCTTAAAAAGAGGATTTCCGCACGCTGCCTTCAAGATCGTTCCGTCTCATATAGTTTCTTATTCGGCTGGCGTCACTCGTTTGTTTTTGTGGCATCGTATCTCGGGCGTTTTTCACGCCGATAAGTGGACTGTGAATGGAAATACCTTCGCCGGGACGTCAGGGGGGGATCCTTTATGTTTCTCGATTCCTCCGAAATGGAGTCGCTTGTTTACGCAGCTGTATTTTTTTATCGTTCAATCCCCCTGATTCGCGCTTATTCCTCCTTACTTCGATCAATGGGAAATTTGAACAGCCATGAATGCGAGCGAATGATGAAATAGAGAGTTCGAGATTTGAACATTCGATATCAATTTGAACACTTCAGATCCTAACCTAAAATAAGAAACCACTGACGAAAAATTGTAGATTACATAAAAAATATAATGTAACTTCGAAATATTACTTCCACCACTTTTTTTATCATCTCCAACGTCTCGAAATTATATATTTACTTTTTCATTAGAAAGGAAAAAAGATGCCATTTCTATTGATCCACTTTTTTACTGTACCGACCTGGGTTTCAAGGGGTAACAAATGGTTGACCGTGGACACTTGCTTCGCATAGCGTTGGCGCCTAGACGAAGGTTCAAGATTATCTGCGCCCACCGGCCGAGGAAAAGGTCAGATGTTTTGAGAACTATGGTCCCAAAACAGACGAAAATCCTGCTACCTGTGCAATTCCCAAGTTCCATACAGAGGAGTAAAGTGAAAGGCTCACGCTGCTCACAACAGGGAAAGCATTTCCCATCGCAAGGCTCCGGCACGAAAAGGGTTACGGGAAGGGTTCTATGGGGAATTGAGAAAGGGTGGAGAGAAATCGGCATCGGTATCAGCCCTAGATGAGATTTAAGGTTTATGGTATTAGCCTGCCCTTAGTCCGGGTTCCAAATCAGGTTTATCCTCTTAGAATATACCAAATTCCACATTCAGTGCCAGCCTGGGCTATACTTGCGAAGCGGTACGGACGACTAGCGCTTGTACGTAAACATGTGGTCGAAAACTACGCCCAACAAATTCGGCAGACGTCATCTTGACATATATCGTGAAAACGCAAAGAAATGAAATTTTATTGGTAAATGAAAGTTTATTGGGCAACGAAGGAACATATTTATAGTCCTGAAACTTGGTAATGGCATATTTATTAACATATTCGTTCAGATTTGCCGTACTATCGCTCACGAAGTTCACGACCCTTGCCGTAGCGGACGCCATGATGAATCAGTACGACTGAAACAGCCGGACAGCAAGCCTAACCTTTTAACCTTTGCCTTTTCTCTAACTAGCCCGTGATAGCCCTTTCGCGATCTTGAAGTTGGTCCTAAGGTTGAAATTGTGACGTCCCTTCCTTAATTTGGGTGAAATTCAGCACGGCTAGCACGCCTTAACGTGGATTGAAACACGGCTTGAAGCCAAGTTTTCGCATCCGATTTTTTCTTTTTCGCACAATATTAAGCCAGTGAGAAGCGAGACCTTCAATGCAGGCTGCGTTGCCGTTGGAATTGCCCATCTTTCAACTATCGACGGAACTGTGGTAAGAAGGGATACGTAATACGTTCCCGAGGGATTTTGGGTCACATTATGATTTTTTGTCGACTATTTTTTGCATTTGGTGGAAGGGTGGAATCAAAATATTTCCCAGCGGGGGAGATAAAAATCGGATTTTTAATTAAATGCACTCGAGTTTGAAATCCTCTGGAAATAAACCACCAGGGCCGATTTTCATTAAAATACACATTCATTTAGCTTGTTCAATTCTCCGATCAATAAGTGAAAAAAGCTGAAAACTAGTTTGGAATATTCTAAAAAGAAACCACCATGGCCGATTTTCATTAAATTTGCACAAGCATTCAGCTTGTTTAATTCTCCGATGATTGAAAAAATATGAAAACCGTCCTCCAGTTTTCACTATGAAGCTGGGAGTAGAAGAAAAAGTATCTGTTTTTCGCCTCTCTTAACCGTAGTGCAAAATTAAGCTTTCTTAGAAGCTCAGATACTCATTTAATCTACATGAAATTTTAAATAAACGCAGATTAAAGGGTTTCCAAACGTTCCCCGAGATTTCAAAACTATCATCTTTACAAAAAAGAAAATTAGTCCAAAACGTGAAATGTTTTCTCTTCTCCCGGAGGTCCGACAAGAATGAGTCTTTCGTTTGAAATTTCAAGGTCTGTTTAGCTAATTAAGTTTTATTTATTACCTACAAATTAAAGTTTATTTTATATCAGTGTGTATTTATCGCTGAAAAATCTTCAGAAAGCCGGTCAAAGCAAGCCAGATAAAAAGATAATCCCCTCGGAGCGAGAAGACATTTCCTTGGGCGGGGCCAATTTCACAAAAAAACACGATACACGAATACTTACGCATCAGTATACAAATACACACGCATTTTTACGAAGACGCGTGTACTCACTTCTTTCTATGTGTCATGTGGCGTACTCACAGATACAATTGGGTACTTTCCACGTATTTCAAACTATCGACACTCCGATTCTGTTACATGAAATTTTTGCATTGGCTAACAGTTTTATTATCAAATTGTATGAATTTCAGTTTTAAAAGCTAAAGAAAGTGGAACGTTACCAATTCTCCCGAGCACACTCCGAAAACAACCGAATGATCTGTGACGTCATCTTCACTCTTCATTAACTCAATCGTCTCAGGCTCAACTTAGTGGAAGTTCATTTTATTAATGAAGAGGAAAACTTTGTCTTATTCCACCAATTTATTTTACGGTGCGACTATTATTAGACGCAACGGCGTCATCTTCAGGTAGGTAGGTCCTGAAGATGACGCCGCTGCGTCGAAACTACTCGTACCGTAAAATAAATTGGTGGAATAAGACGAAGTTTTCCTTTTCATTTATTCGCTGTTCATATTTAGACCCAGGTATTTCCTTATGCTTACGGTGGAATCAAGTGTAGCGAAATTCGTTTTGGACGTTTTCCTGTCACTTGATGTGCCTTTAAATGGCATCTAATGGTATATAGATAGTGTTTTGTGCGACAATGTACAAACACATCGGTGAAAACACCGAACAAGAAATTTATTCTGCTTCCGAACGACGAAAGGAGAATGAATCTCTGGTTTCGAGCAGCACGCCGTTATATCGTCCGGAGCAAAACAAAATTCTATTGTTTTGAAGACCATTGCAATGAATGTTCCGACTTATTACGTATATATTGATCATATATAAACAAATAAACATTTTCAAGTAAATTTATGCAAACGAATACCATTTAGTTACAGGAAAACTCGACAAATTTCATGTATGTGTCGATAATGCGTGGTCCAACTAAATTACCAACCGCACCAATACTACGCCAAAACGACCCCAACTCGACCAGCTGCTGACAAAATGAAAAGGAAATGGCTTCATTTCGAAACGATGGAGGATAATGATAAGCATGGGCAGCAGCAAGAGTTCAAGGAGGCCAAAATCACTTATTTCTGAGAGAGTATCAATGACGATGAGCCATTACCTTAATTGGGGAAAAGTGTTGCTATTCAAGTTGTGCGAAAAAGAAAACAGTATCGCAGTAAATTTGTTATGTGCAAACCTCTTACTTCTCACGCAGTAACGTTGCCTATTAAAGTGCAAACTTAGAACGTAACTTGTTCCCCTATCAAGTTTTCTTGGCAAACTATGTACACTTCTGCAGACACCACTACCAGCAGTGATGATATAGATGAAATTAGTGACTCTGTGCCATCAGATAACGAAACTGATGCAAATAGAGAGTTTGATGAATAAAGAGTTTGATGTCAAACATACGACCAAAAACTTCACTGATCGTTCAATTACAGCAACACTTAAAGTTTATTTGGGTGTAAATAGTAATTTTCTGTGGATTGTTGATTTTCTGAGCAAAAAAATCTCGTGTGTCAACTGATGATGTTAAATTTATTTCGACGAAAATTAAACTAAATGATTAATTTCAGCGACTACGGCATCAATTAGGCATATCATGTTGCATGGAGAGTAAATTTTTTCTAAAAGTATTGCCACCCTGAGTTACTTTCTTGAGTCATCGATTTACTGGCCCGAAAATGAGTCAATAAATAAAACTTGCCCATGAAATTCAGAGCTTGCTATAGCCATGTACATTGTACAGGCAGTGGTCGACTGTTTTGAGATTGAAATACAGAAGCCTAATAATCCCTTGATCCAAGCTTTAACGTGGTCCGACTATAAAAAAATGTAACACCCTTAAATATTTAGTTTTGACCACTCCAGACGGATATATAAATTTTATATCTTCTGGCTACAATGGCAGAATAAGTGATGCATTATTGCTTGAAGAATGTGGATTTTTGGACAAAATAGAAGGAAAAATTGTGCAATAATGGCTGATCGCGGGTTTAAACATGCATAGAATTTAGTTGAGGCAAAAGGATGTGTGTTAATTAGCCCACCTACAGTTTCCACCATGAAAACCCCAAGTAAATCAGAAATGATGGAGAGTAAAAACGAAGGCAAAATTTACGATGACTACCACTGAAATTCGGTAGTATGGTATTACATATAAAATGTAAGAGACAACATTAAAGTAGTCGCAAGAGTGTAAATTGAAATACCTTCAAGCGTAGATAAGAATTTGGAAAACATTTTGATCATATAGATTGCAGTATATTCTCTGCCACAGATTTGCAATTTTAGTCTTCTCAAATTCCGTTTTTACAGAACATTTTTAACTGCTCACAATTATGAAGTAAACTTACCTAAATTGTAGAAATTCGTACAAATCTTATGCACCAAAAATGATAACACTAAATGGCGATTTTAAAAGCAAACTTTATACGTACATTTTTTTGGAATTTATCTCCACGAATTTCGGCAGCATTAAATCGGTCGTCCTTCTTCATAAGCCAACCATAAACATATCCACTTTGGGTAAATTGTCTGCTGTGGATTTAATAAAATCATTGCACGCCATAGTCTTTGTCTGCAGTGAGAAACCTTAAAATACGGTATTTTCTACAGTTCTTCACTTTCTCCCTCACGTTCGTCTATCACTCAGCGAAAATGACGTCACTAATCAGATTTGGTTTCGCAGTCGCAAAAAATTGAAATTTCGACTATTTTTATCTTAAATATCTCGATTAATGTTGAATCAATTTTAAAACTATTTCCGCTGCGTAAGCTAAAGTAACATATTAAGATCCATATACTTAAATTTAAAATTTTGGAAAATACCCAATTGATGAGCAAATTTGTGTCTCAGATTTCGTAAATTTCTGAGGACATATCATCATATCTTGAATGACATAAGGGACGTGAAATATTAGAGGTCCACCATTTTGCCCGTCATTGTCATCAGCTTCTTACAGCATACACAACTCGATCGCCAATACCTACATCTCGCAAACCTCGTTTTTTCTGATAGCAATTCCACAGTTAACAGAATAATTCTTAACAATGAAAAGACATTCGCATCAATAAATACGTCGGGGATTACAACCATCATCTTTTTTCACTCCTGGTGCTGCCGCTGCCATGGAAACGTGGTTTGAGAGTGACGAAACGACGCAAATAACTGACGCATGAAAATGTAGCTTAAACGAAAGGCGCCCGGGTCGGGTACACAAATTGACGTCCCTTCCGACAGACGGAGTGACGCACGTGAAGTTCCCTGCACTGGCACTTACGTCGGGATCACGGTCGGAGACGGTCACGTGACGGAGACAAACGGTAGCCTTCGTGAAGCTTGGTGATGGTCATGTAGAGGAACCTAATACTAACCTAACCTACCGGATGTTGACGGCGCGGTCAGCAGTCGATGAGCGAACCTTCTCGAAGTCTAACTTTTCCGTCAAGCTACGTCAACGACAGCTAATCAGAGGAGAGCTTTTTTTCGATATTTTGAAATTTCTTTTCCATATTTTCCACCATACTATCGAACTTTAACATTAAGCATAGTTAACCCTTAAGTCAATTACCGAAATTTACAATATTTTTAATACCCGGGTAACCAGGTGTCCACTTGCAGAATTCTTATATGAAGGTGGATTCACTATTGCAAGTTACTTCCTCAAGTTTATTCTGCAAGAGCTTTTGGGAAATTTTACTCAAGCGAAACTTTTTTAAAAGTTTGTGCAGGGACAGATTGGTTGCTTTTTACATTGGAAACAATGCGCTTCTGCAAGCGATATGCCGAAAATTTTTAAATTTCTGCAAGCGGAATTGCAGAGCAGATTAAATGGGGAATTTACGTCAAAAGTCGCTTGCTCTGAGTTAATTGCGCAATAAAATTGCCAGTGTAAACGCACCTTAATTAACATTTTGCCTCAGATACCTTATTTTCACTGATTATTACATATCAGCTGTTACCTCTATGAGGTTCCATCACGTTTTGACCAGTTATATTGGCCATTTTTTGTTAGTGAAAACTGCTTTGCATATATCAAGTTACCACGCGGTCTGTTTTAAGATCATGAGTTCTTTTCGGATTTTTCGACCGTTCAACAGCCCATACCGCACAAAAAAATTAGGAACATTTGTATATTGTTGGTTGTGGTGTTTATATGATATTGTAAAATATTTTTACTCGATATTTTTTATAAATCAACAGGTTGACCCCCAGATACCCGGTTATTGTGAATGACAGCGCAAATTGTGGTGCATGTTATATTTTGTTCTCAGAGAATGAAATAAAAATTAAAGTATATTTACACTTTTAAAAGGTTATGTCGTAACGATCCAGGATGTTTCATAAAAAAATATTTAAAAGAGATAGGAGAGCACCCGGGTACCCGGTTGTTGAAAACTGGGGTTAACCTTTTTGTAGCAATATTTTTAAGCACATTTGCTGATTATTTATATTTTGATAATAAAATATATAAATATATATATATATATATATATTTTTCTGTTACTTCTTCTCAACCGTTCAGAATTCCGTTTTCAAGAGCAGTCTATAATGGGCGCTGACCATCTCATCAATCGTAATACACTTCCCCTTTGACAGAAAGACGACGAAAAACTGAACACTACGGTCCCTATCCGTCAAGTTAGGAAACGTCCACCGTAATCCCGCACTATCTCACTAGATCGAAATAAATATGTATCTATGTAAATATGTATCTATGTGAGATTTTCATTTATGGTGTTGAAGTCAAGGGCCGGTCGGAAGACATCAGCACACTGTAATGGCACACGAGTGACGGTGAATGGACCGATGTGCACTGGCAAAACGTTCTGTAACCTGACGGTAGGTAGCGTTCTTGGGATTCACAATGGGCCGAGTGTTTTGTGTGTGGCTATCGAACTCGTTCAAAATGGGTATTTTTAAACGTAATATTTTTATCGAGGCAACTTTTTGGCCGTGAAAGGAGCATACTTTGTTTCTTTGGTCATGTTGAAAACATTGATTAAAGACGAATAACCACAAAAAATATAAAATATTGGAGAGTATGGCTTTAGAGGAAGGGATAGACCGAGATATTCGTGGTTTGATGCGATGGAAGAGACTCTGAAGAGGAGGAAAGTAAGGAGCCTTAAGAATAGGATATCATGTATGAAGCAGTGCATGAGTGTGGCAAAAGCAAAGGAGGTTTTCAAGGATAGGGCAGCATCATAGAAATTACTGAATCAGGGTCAGCTTTACAGGCCTCCAAACAGTTTTCACTGCGCCACCCCGTAAGAAAACGGCGATATGGACATGTGTGGATTAATCCTTTTAGCACAGAGTAAAAAAAAACTTAAATTTCCAGAATTGAACAAATAGTTTCAGGTTTGAACTTGTGGAAATCTTTCACAATTAAAGAGAGAAGACACGTCAAATAATACTTATCCACACTGTTTTATTGACACGACCGACCCAATTTTCAACGGATAACCGTCATGTTCAAGCTCATCTTGAAAAAGACGGTTATCCGTTGAGACCTGGGTTGATTGTGTCAATAAAAGAGTGTGGATAAGTACAATTTGAAGTTTCTTCTCTCTTTAACTTTACATTTCCCATATTTTCCGCCATTCATCAAAATAAACATTTAAAAAAACGAACGTGGTTACGACTATCGAACTTTTATTGCCTGTAACACGTCAATTCTGCACCCGATCCTATTTTAAGTCAGCAGGGTGTGAAACGAACGGAAAGCAAGTACGCTGTCCTGTTCAAAGTGAACAGAGCACTAAAAAGAATGTAAAGCTCCTTGAGATAAGTACATTTCACCAAGTCACGCTTTAAAGCAAAGGCTTTTTTTTAAGTAACTTCAATCTTCCTTCACTCTATAGAGTGCTTATACGTGGATGGCAGTGCAAACTGCACGGGTCGGAAACTCAACCACTTGCTCGCTACCCATCGATTGCCCCACACATGGATTTGGGTCGACGTCTCGGCGTCTGCATCGAAGCTCTCATCCCCCTCCAGGGTAAAAGTCTCTCCAGAGATGGAGGGCTATGCCTAATCGGATTAAACCGATCTTGGAAGATCAGGAAAAGCTTTTATTTTATCGAAGAATCTCGCAGGAAAACTTAATATGCTTTTTTCAAGCTGAAGATAGATACGACCTGATCCCATGAACTTGAGAGAAAAAAATTAGCAGACGCTTAGATCATGACGTATCTCGCTAAGGGTCCTTCAACAAGTAACTAGTAAAAAAACCATGTAGTACGAGACAAATTCCAGGAATATATTTCCTGAGGGAAGTTTTTTCCGCGAAAGTTGGACTATAAGACTTTCATTGGTGAATATGAAAAAATCAACGGTAAAATTCAGGCTAACTTTATGACATAAGTTTGTGAAAGAATATAAAAGCTGCTAAAATCATTGAAAGGAATTGTTTCGTAACAATTGTATCACATGTTCGAGAGACAAAATAGTTTACTATATTTCCGTTTTATGCTATCCTATACGCAAATAGACGTGCACACACTCTTCAGCTTTTCATAGATAACCAATTTATCAGCTTGTGTACCGAAAAAAATCTAAAATTCATAGTCTCAAGAGAAAAACTAGTGATATCCTATACTATCACATCAGGCACCGATAGCCTCAGCATAAAATGCCGTCACCTTGATTTACTCTGCCAAGTTGCTCATTGTTTCAAAATTTAATGTCAATATCGAGATTGTGGAATAATATGAAGTCACCATTGTTGGTGCTTCATAAATAAAAATTTGGAAAGGCCTTAGCTGAAAAAGATAATAAATCTTTAATGGGGGGAATAATACCCCCAGCCCTTTTGAGCCTAGGACATTTTTGTTATATTTGGCATTGTAAAACAACTATGGATCCCCAATTGACAGAATCAAATCAAACTTTGTAAATTTTACAATGGATTTTATTCAATACGTCCGGTTTCATCGCATAAGCGACATCTTGAGGTGTTTTCACTTTGTTTTTGTTTGTTCACAAGTTTGTGGTTCCCATTGCAGCCACGACCTACCAAAAACACCAACAAAGTATATTCACATTTAATTTTTTTCTCAGTGCATCGACCAAATTATATTATTTTTCATCTCTTACATAATGTTAAATTCCTTAAATACCATAGTTTTTAATTCCCAATGTTACATAAACATTTTGCGTGTTTTGTGCTTAACTTATGTAACATCATTTTTTCCAAAATCGTCGCCACTATGAAAGGGTTGTCCTTATGCATTTATACATCATTTGTTGCCCTTAATGTTTGCATATATTCGAAATCTATACTACAAGTTTGAATTGCAATTCCAGAAATGTCAGAAACCCTCCTTGATCTCTTAGATCCTCATTTTTTTGCTATTTTTGACACCAATGCCGGTTAACGAACATTCATTTTTGCATTAAATTTGTCATAAAAAGGTGCGTTGAGTGGATTATCTTAACCTCAAGTCAATATTATAGCTACAAACCAATGCCTATCTTGTTTCATGAATGTTAAGCATTTCCACCGAGTTACGTCTGTAAATTCAATAGCTCTTTTTGAATTTCCAATTTATCACAATGTGATATTCATGGCGTCAAAAGGTGCGAGGTTTAAATGATTCCATTTGAATAATATAACTAATGTTGTTACAGTATTTCCAGCAAATTTATCTTGTAAGCTTGGCCGGAAAATTAAGTATCTTCGTTAAATTAAGTATTAAGTATCTTTAGATGACCAAAAAAGAATTCACATTAATTTTAGTGATGAACATTTCCGCTTAATTGGAGAAATATATAACAGCGGTAACTCATGTTTTGTTTAAAAATAAATATCAATATTTACCATAGTTCCTCAATAAAATTATTCACTAAATTTACTGTAACAGTTTCAATGTTAATTCCGAAACGAATTCTGTTTGAAGTTAAACAATTTTAAGCATATTTAACTACGTTTTAAATACAGAGGCTTTTATGGCCAGCTGGAATTATGGCATTTGAAGAGGAAAATTTAACACGCAAATAAAATTGCAAGGTAAATGCATTATATTTTCCATCATAAAATTAATCCTCGATGAGCCGAGTCGGTAAACAACCACAAATAATCCTTCCAGCAAGTTAACTCATCGAGTCTAATGGCGTTGCTTTTGTTTTTTTTAGATTTTTGTTTAGATCAAAGTAAGCCAATAAAAATTGTGAATACGATTATGATAGTGCAAATATTTAAATGATTAATAAGAAAAACCATCATTCATTTCAATAAAATTGAGTATCTAAAGACTATGAGACTCCACACATTTTCCTTCATAATGTATTGCATGGAAATATATATAATACATGTAGAAGATGGTGGGGAAAGAGGAATTATTCAGTTTTATTGAATTATGTGAGCTATTGCACATGCTCTGACCAGGATATGGGCTACAACCAGAAAATTTATTTGATCAACTATCTTGTACACAAAAAATTAGTTCTTTTTAGCATGAAATGTGTTTTATTAGATTTTCATTTTTTTATTTAAAAAATAATTTTTTGGATCTAATTTTCTTTCAAAGCCATTATGTTATTAATATCTGAGATTCATAGGTATTATCATTTTAAAATCCTAAAAGAAATTTAGAATAAATAGGTAGGTGCCTACTCTTATTCTGATAAACTATATGTAATAATAACATAGATACAAAATCTTGCAACCCGTTAATCTTAATATTATAAAAAAATTGTTTTTAAAATTCAGGGAAATTGCGGTTGAATTTAAATAATTATAACTACTACTCACTGTACCCCTTTTCATTCCACTATTCCGATCTCTCCCCACGCTGAGGAAATTCACGCTTATTGGAGAAAGGTCATTTCAAACTGACCAAATAAGGTAAGAGATAACATTTTCTACAATTATTTTAATATCTACTGATGGTTCAAACAAAAACTCAAGAAGCATTTTGGGGATATAATTACAGGAATCTCATAGAAAGGAATAGGGAGATGTTAATAAGGAACTTGATACGAAAGGAATATATTCAAAGTTTAGAAATGTGGGCATCAAAGAGAATGAAAATAAATTGGTAGCT
This sequence comes from Pyrrhosoma nymphula, assembly GCA_963573305.1. NCBI lineage: Eukaryota > Metazoa > Arthropoda > Insecta > Odonata > Coenagrionidae > Pyrrhosoma > Pyrrhosoma nymphula. Next base: position 50,570,347 of record OY754339.1, on the reverse strand, counting down.
TCCGATATCAAAGGGTAGTTCGAGCGAAGTATTTCTTTGCATGAAATTCAATGCATTTGTCCTCATTATAAAGAAGCATATTTCATCTTTCCAATGGTAACAAAATATAAGTCATTTACATTACACCTTTCGAGGCATTTGCCAAAAAAATACCAGCTATTTTCCATATAAAATGTATGTGTATGCACTTTATTTTTTAAATGAGAAATTTCAAACGGATAGATGCCGCCAGACATACAACATGGTGTAGTTTTATGCTTCCTCAATTATGTTTAAAAATAAAACAATAGCTCACCGCAGATATTTTTACAGAATCACAAAAAATCTTCGGTTTAGGAGTTTTCAGCGTACGGCTTGAAAAAAACTAATCAAATTAAAACTTAATAAATGTATATTTAGTTTGTTACTGAAAGTTTCAGCAATTTAAAAAATTGGCATCATTTATGTTACAATATTTACTTCTTATAGTTACTTAAAGCTAATAATAAAATTTGAATATGGTCCATGTTATGAGTAAGGAAACATTTCGCTAAAAGCACCTTAAAGGAAGAGAGAAGTAAAAGGAAAAAAGAAAATTACAAGGGCAGATAGGAGAACATAGTATTTTACTTGAGTTAGCCAGGATAATTCCAAGTAGTGAATCATGGATTTAAAAATAATATTAATTGTACTCCGAAAGCAGGGATTAGGAGCAGAACGTTGGGTGAGAAAAATTACCAAATCACTGCAAAATTCAAACGTAAAATAGTTCGCTGTCACGATATACCTTAAATAAGATTGACTTTATTATTATTGACTAATTTGACTTATTCTTGATTTGACCTTTACTCTCAATGACACGACCACGCCTCCTTTTCTACAATGCAGACTGGAAGTGAGGACGTATTGTTCGTATAAACTTCCGCTGAAATTCGCCTTGAACTATGATGGCTTGGTGGTGCAATTGGCTTACACACCTAACCGGCATTCAACTCCCGAAAAATTCATGTGATTAAGTTAATAGTGAATTTAATGTCATGGGTGCACGAAAAATGGATTGAATATAGGAATGGGCACTTTCAATGACAGAAAGGGAAGGAGAAAATATGGCCATCTAAATGGAGTATGCGGTGCGATTGGTGTTTGTAAGTAAAATCTTTAGATAATGGTTTTAGAATCCTAGCCATAACTTGTTTTTTTAAACTTTCAAATATAGTTTTAAAAAAGAAAATACATTTCATAACGAGAAAGCAGAGCATGAAATTAACAGAATAAGAATAATATGCTTAGAATGACCTCATTTGAAACGAAGAGTTACTGTAACTTGTGCAACAAATATTTGATAAAATATTACTTGAATTACGTGAGAAAAATATGTTAGCAGCGTACGTGCATCTCGTTTCCAAAAAAAAACTTTTAAAACTCACAAAAAGAAAGGATGCTGATATTTTGGTTCATTGTCCAGTGTTGGGAATAAGAAAAATTACTAAATGAGAAAGGAATATTTACAATTGCAAGTTACCCACAGTTTAACTGAATGCAAACAACCAGTTTTGCCATTTTGGTACAGGTATATCAGGCTCTCGGTTACTCGAGCATTAGTTAGCATTATGATTATGGAAGCAAGCATCCATGTTCTAATGTTTTTCATTAAAAAATAAATAATTGCTTGATTTAAATACGCGGGGAAAAAGGCACAAGTAGCCTAATAAAAATGCAATCGTAGCATTTAGCAAGATCTCCTCAGAGCTCCCGTAGCTTTGCTAACGGGAGCTCTGAGGAGAAACGTATGGAAAATATAAGTGAAAAATTTATTATGAAGAATGGCGCTGATTATATCTGAAACTAGGTCGTTTCAGAAAGAAGAAGAGCGTAGACTCGAGGCAATATTGATGTGGTTTTGGGATTTGGGAGCCGAGATGCGTAGGTATCAGAAAATGTGTATGGTGGAGATGTTGAGAGGAGAGAGTGCATTGAAGTTGATTGAGGGGAGAAAGCCGAGGAAGAGGAAGGATGGGATAGGAATACATAATGGACGACATAAGGAGAGACAGAGGACAGGAATAACATGTTTGAGACCTGATGGTAAGCTAGTAAAGTTCAGAAAAGTTAAAAATAAAAATTCTGGGAATGGGTAAGTTCCGAAGATGTGCCCAAAACCTACCAATCAGTTGTTAGAAAACACAATTATGACGATTAATTATTAGAATTTTTTTCGGTTATACATATCTTTGATTTTCATGAGATAATGCACGAAATATAACTGAGTAAGTGGAAAAACCCTCGATTGTCGTGTGAAGATGCTAAGTTGAATATAGGCTACATGTTTTAAGATTAAAACAGATAATTCGGGATGATTCGGATGGCATGCTGAAGGCCGTGATAAGGGTAGGAGAAAGGGAGAGAAAGAATATAGGCTTTATCGATGGGATGAAAAGAAGTAGGACGAATGCTTAGATGCGGAAAGAAATTGTGTAAGGGGAAGGAGTTAGCGCCTGCAAAAAAAAACAAGAGATTCTTAGTCTTCTTCGATTTAGACCCATCTTAACCGGTAGACTTGCATCATACCTAAATTTTAAGAATATATTATGCATACTAAAATGTGTTGGGTTAAAAACTTGTAACGTAAAATTAGTATACCTGAGGATATAAGGTAAACACATATCGCATAAACAGGCGATAAAGTGTTCAGAGGGAAATCAGGAAGAGCCGTTAGGGCAAGTATCGAGGAGTATAGTACCGCAATTCAACTGGGCCACCAAGAAAAATCAGCAGTTGGCGTTTATACCGCCTAAGGCCACAATATTGGCGTCAAAAATTCTAAAATTCTCACTAGAGATAAACACTTCAAGACAAGAATCTTTAGGGAGGCCAACGAATTAAAAAAAAATACAATTACTTCAATGGAGACCAAGGACAAAAGATTAGTGAACCGTAGTTACTAGCGCTTCCAAGAGAAAAGAATAACATCCAGAAGTTTCTACCCCCTTTTCTCACCCCCTCCCCTCTCACCTCAATGAGGATTCATATTTTGATGCGCAATAAAGGAAACATTCATTGGCCCTGAGGATGTCTCCGGCAAATGAGAAAAAACGCTTCCACTTCAATCTTAAGTGTTGAATGTGCACCTTCTTCCATTAGTTCGCTGAAGAGGAACATCTTGTGGCCGAAATACGCGTATTCGCTTTGCACCTTACCTCCTCCTCACGGTGCTACAGTGCATTTCCAGAGTAACCACCAGTTAGTTAGTTAGGTTTAAGGTTGTAGGGTGCGTCGACGGCTAGGTCATTTTGCACCACAACAAAATCTTCGTAGTTTAAGTAATTAGTCACTTGCACTTATGTCACTTATTTAAAAAAATATATAATGTGATTGAAAAAAAATTAAAAACATATTATTTGAATAGTCCTGTCTCTTTCAGAAATAAAATGACTCGTCTTAAAACATTAGGGTCATCTCCTAGGACGGATTTTAGGTCTCCCCCTAAATTTAGCTGCCTTCGTGCGTCACGGTATTTGTCACACTCCGTCAGGATGTGCCAAATGTTGAGAGGACAGTCGCAATTATCACACTGCGGTCGCAGTTTCTATTCCATGAAGAGAAATGCGTGAGTTAAAGGGCAGTGCCCTATCCTCAAACGTGTGATGACGACTTCCTCTCTTCGGCTGTTCCTGACTGACACTGACGTAACCGGCTTGATGTCACGAATTTTATTATTTTGTGTAGTACGTCAAGACTCCTTCCAGTAACCACCAGCTACGGCAAATTACCACTGGGAAGTGAGCTTATCGTCTGTAGGTGTCCCAAGCATGAAATAACTTCCCGTAAACGCCTCAGAATGTGTGAATATGAGTACCTTTCTACAGTGGTTCTTAGCGTGGCCCCTGTATCCAGGTGAAGGACTTGCTATAAGGTTAGTGTCGTCAGTGATTCTCCCTGGCGTGGAAGCAATTCCCGTAGCTAACGACAGAGTGTATGTTTGAGTAACCAATATTGGCATTCCTGAGCGTGGTCCATACATCCGTGTAAGGGAACCAATTTTGGGGGTAGTAAGTGTGAGTGTGCATGTTTGAGAGTGTGGTTACTTTAGTGTGCTTGTGACCCACCACGTTTGGTGCAAAAATGGTGCGGCCACTTGGTGTTTTATTCTCATTATTGATATATACTAAGACCGTAGAGCTCAACCCATTTTAACTTTCAAATATTGTTTTTCTTTTTAATACACTTTGTTATCATGTAGGAAGTAATAAACATTATCATATTTGATATAAAAAATATTGGTATCGGATCGGATGATTAAAACTGGTATCGCGCCAGCTCTGGTATAAAAAAAGTAAAGATACGAACAAGCTACGACGATGAGATACAGTAGTCATCGGCGCGAGGGAAATTAGCACACGCCTCGGGTTGTCGTCGCTTGGCTCGAGTGTGTGACTGGATGAGTCGGTTTTATTTAATAGGACGACACATTCATCTGCAAGCCGTCGCTTGCACAGTTTCGTCCCAACCCCACCCCTCTTCGCCCACAGCATTCGTCCTCCGGGAGTAGAGACGATGTTCCTTTTCAATGTTTTCCACGTTCGAACAAGGACCCAGTACAAAACGAGCTACCATTCCGTACGCTTCATCCGCCGCGTTTTGTTTTTTCTCACTTTTTTTCGTTAGTCACCACCCGAGCGACACCAGTAGCCATGATGGAAAGTATTCGTTGCCTCATAACGATGATAAGAGCCCATGCTCGCGAATCCAGACTGGTTACGAGTGCTGCCAACTTCTGAATACTTGATTGAAGGAGTACAAGGTACCTACCAGGAGATTGCCCAAGTTAAGGTAGCATTAGCGCTTTTGAGGTGAATCAGGTTCATTACTTAGGAATATTTAAAAAATTTAAAAGTGACTTCACAAAATTTGAGAAAATCGCCTTATACTCACTCACCTTTAAACTGCTTGCGAAGTAATATAGACTGATAATTGATGCGTTTCACACTACTAATACAATGCTAGCCGTTCTATTGACTAAAATAAGTCCGTTCTGCGCATGACGTTATTTGGATGACAGGAGCAGCAGGCAACTCGAATATTATATTAGGAGTAATGGATGAAAGCTCCGAGAATTCAGTTTTTAGCGACGACATAATGGAGCCAGGTTATAGATCATACTTAAGTACTGATACACAACATATTTCATCGTTTATGATAAGTAAATGTACGTCAATATCAAAAGTAAATATAAAGTCGGAGAAAAAATCTTGTTTACAGCGGAAATAACCCCAGCGACAATTTTTTTCAAAATAATTCTCGTCCCTCAATGGTCTCCTCACGTAGTTGTTTTATCCCCATACCACACAATTACCTACCAAGTACACGATGGACTCCGTGCCTAGATGTAATCCGAACTACGACCTACCTTGTATTAGTAATACCAATTGCTGAATTTTATTATTTAAACAGTACTGACATAATCTTTTCGACTAGATTTCCAGTTCCTGGAAATCCAACAATTTACATGTAGTATAATAGCTGAAGAAAATTGGAAAATGAGCTATCATTATTTAAAAAATTCCTTTAGACTATTGGCACGGGTAGATTTTTACGTTTTTTTATACACTCAGCTCATTTTTCTCACCCCTTGTAGTAAGAAATGCTTGCATCAAAAATCGTATCAGACAAAAGTTTGAAATAATATTTAGAAGATCGAAAATAACTTTAAACGAATCTAGCATTGTGCCTACTTAAGAAGTTACGATTTTTATCCGAAAAACCCTGTTTTGTCCACCCCTTGACCCACTGGTTGGAGTTATCAAAAAAATTATTAGACAAAAGTTTATGGTAGTAGCATAATAAACTTAAGCGATTGCAATAAACTTCACATTGAGGAAGTTATATCGTTTTTTTTAGCTTTTCAAAAAACCTTCATTTCCACCTCCTTGGTTCGATTTTGCCCATTTGCAAACTCGACCAATTTTTTCCACGTTTATATTTTACGTAAAACACTGGAAGTAGTTCGTGCAAAATTACGGTACGTAGAAATTTTCGGGAGTTGCACCATGGTAACGACTACAATAGGTATAGGTGCAGAAATACTTGGTGGCATTCGCTCTTACAGAAAATGACGTCAGGGAGAGTAGAGATAAAGATCCTTAGGTTCTCTCTAGAAGTCCCAAACTGAGCCCTTCGATAACTTTCCCCTTTCCCTTCCCTTAATTTGTCCTCAGTGACCTCAATGACGCTATACCTTTAGTCTTTCTTCGAAATCTACCCAAAACACAGGTTACCGTATAATATGTAAACAAACTTAAATAAACGCGTATTAAAAATAGGAGCAAATGCAAGTCAACCAGGTATCTCATGTTTGCTTCTCTCTCTTGTATGACGGGATGACGTCATGGAACAGTATCGTTTACAGCAATATGAAGTGTTTCCCTATGAAATTCCAGTTGTTTTTTTGAAATGAGACGAAAATATCGTTTTGATTTCTTTTACGTTAGATAATTTAGTCGTATGATTTGATCCTGCACGTAGAAATTTATGTAGATTAGAGAGGCGATACCGTGCGCTTTCGTCAAGTAACCGAGACGGCTTTTTGGATCACGTGCATTCTTAAAAATTATTATGCACTCTTGAAAGGCATTATTAATGTCCACCCGTCTAATTCAACACTGTGTTTAAAAGTTCATGGACTTGTACCTTAAACTGCGAAGCTACAGAAACTTAACTCCCAAGTGACCTCCAGGAGAAGTTACCTGGAACTGATCATATAACAATTAGGTACCAGTGGTATAATAGATGGTTGCGCCGTGTTCGGCATTCAACTGTATTATATAAGGAGTGAATCTCAAGTGATCGACTAGAAAATAGCGTTACCAAACAGTTTCTAATAAGAAGCTCCGTGTAAAGACGGCAGCAGAATAATTACCACGCGAGAAATTGTTTTCGACATATTTTTGCAAAGAAGATCTCCGAGAAAGTTGTAACTCGGGACAGGACCTATGACAACTAAATGGAATCCATTTACTACAATTCCTTTATACAATTTAATACTGTAATTTCTCATCCTGAGTTAGGCTAGAGTATGCAAAGCTACCATATGACCAGTAATGACATATACGGCGGAGACTAGGCCAGACATAGCAAGAACCTGAAGGCTACTGGAAACTTTTGAGAGGAAATTACTACCGAAAATCACGGGTAAAACATAACTGGACAGAGAACGAAACGAAAATATTATAATAACATACAAATTAGTTATGATTAACATGTATACTTTAAAAAGAAGGCGTGAATGGAATGATCCCATAATTCACATAGGTTTCGAAAGAACCGTAGAAGTAGTACGTGATAAGTTAGCGTTGGGAAAATGAATTATAGGAAGACCCGAAAAAAGATAGTTTGAAAACCTTGTCGTTGAACAAGATCTAATGAAGGAGGGACTAAGGAAGAACAGGCAATCTGCCTACTATATGAAATAAAAAGATAAATTTCTCATACTTGAACACTCTATCAAATGTTCAGTTCTTGCACCAAAATTCCCCACGAGCCCCTCTTAAAATGTTCGCCTTCAGTAAACTCTCCCTCTCCCACACCCTCACTTCTACCCTCTCTGGAACCTCCGAATCCACCCCATTCACCTCACGAAACCCTACCCCACTTCATCCCCGCTCAACGTTGCCCTTGCATCGACCTCAATCCTGTCCCTGGGCCTCTTCCCCCTCACCGACTTCCTCCCTTCCCCGGCCATCTACCCGACCATTCCCCAGACCTCACTCCGGGCACGACCCGCACTGGGTTCTGCGATGGTGGCGGGACGCCGTGACTTTGTGAAAGCCCATTGCAAAAAAAAGATAATTTAAAATAAAAACTTTAATGATTCCACAGAGTGCATTTTTATTGCTTCGACTAGTTTCGCAAAAATGTACCATCTTCAGGAAACAGCCTGGTTATTTAATACGTATGTATCCCCTTAGGTAACACTATATGCTCAGCCTTCAATACCATTACTTCCGTAGAATGCTAAGTACTTTAGGAGTACTTCATTATTTACGTAAACAGGGAAAACGAGCTTGCCTACAAAGTCCATGCCTAAATAGTAATAAAATTTCTTAGCAGTTTTCCACTTTTTTTTATTAAATATAGGTTTGTGCGACTAGTTTCAATGTATTACATCATTGTCAATCCAATGAAGCTTGACAATGACGTAATACATTGAAAATATTCGCACAAAACTGGAAAAAAAAGTGGAAAAGTGCTAAGAAATTTCCTTACTATGAATGAGTTCCACCACATCTGCCCTGATACAACTTTATTTATTCATACCTAGATGTTTGAAAATGTTTAAGTTTCCACTTTATATAGTAAATGATAAGTGTAACTTAGTGTTTCCACATAGATTTACTGCAACAAGACGACCTAGGTTTCGACGAAGCTCGTCATCATCAGGTGACTTGTAATAAATCTATGTGGAAAAATTAAGTTATAGTTATCACTTACAATGCTAAGTAAATTCCACGAAGTCACGCCCGAGACAACGGAATTTTCACTTAATACTTTAAAGTAGATAATTAAAGAAAATAACTTAATTCAAAAAGCAATAAAGTAGGTACACCAATTTCACTTTTTAATTAATAAAATCGCCGCCAACGTTTGTTAACTGAAAACTTAAAATGCGTTAATTGACGTCAACCGCATTCCTGAGGAGTTTTAAATCACGTCAATTGACGGGATTTGCCGTAAGAGTGTTACATTAATTTCTTCTTTGGGTCATTTACATACCACCACATTATCATTCGGTATGTTTGCTCACTTGAACTATGTCATTCTTCTCCAACTCCAGATATCTTCGGCATCCATTCTTTTCTGCACTGCTTTTACGATTGCCCGGGTTTCCGATCTGTAAAATGTCATACCCACACAAATGTTTTCACTTACCTACTGCTTTATCGCTTCATGTCGTGTTTCTTGCAAGCATAGTAGTTGCATTTTCTTCAGGATCGCCTCCTAGATTTATGTGTACTATGTAAGTGAATACTTAAAGTTAGGCCCTTCAGGGTATTTACAATAGAACGTATTACTTGTATGCGTATATTGTTTTTTAAAGTCCATTCTTCTCCAACTCCAGTTTTCTTAGGTATCCATTTTTTTCTGGTCTGCTTTTACGATGGTCCCCGTTTCCGATCCACGTATAATTATATATTCCAAACTAATGTTTTTTAATATTGCCTTCTCGTTCTAAGTCGTGCCATTTGAAAGCATAGTAACTGCCTCTTCATCAGGTTCGTTTAATTTATTCACGTCTATTACACTTGTTGCTCATTCCTTTGGTTACAAGGGATCATAGATGGGAAAGCTACACAAAAATTAACTGATTAAAGTTAAAGTTAATCTCTGTAAAAAGTAACTAGTTAAAGTAAAAAGTAACTTTTCTGAAAAAGTAGCTGATTAAAGTTAAAGTTAAAAAAGTAATTTTTACGTTCAAAGTTACTTTTTCAGTTACTCTTAAAAAGTATCTTTTAAAAGCAATTTTTCGAAATTAGGTTAAAATAAATACAAACTTCAAATTAAAGAAAAATGTATTCAACTTTTACTTATAAAGCCAGTAACTTTAGTAACATTCTCATTTCAAAATTTGCATTGGACATCCATCCCGGTCGAAAACTTTTTGCGGTCACTCCACTCAACCCGCTGACGATGGGATGTCGCCGAGTATGTTATGCGTAAACTGGCGCATTTTACAGATTCGTTACTTTGAATGAACCCGTCATAGGTTTTCTTATGACCCCTTTTCTCGTGTTCAACTATGTAGCATTGATGATATGACACGACGTCGCCGAGTAAGGCATTCGCGGACATGGTCTTCGAGTGGTTTCGTGTTTTCTCGTCTGAGGGCGCGTTCCTAAACTTGGCGGTCACTCCACTCAACCCCGTTTTTGTTTGCATGTATTCGTCTGGGCCTGTTCATTGCATTCTTGCACTACTACCCAGCTACATTGTATTCTTAGATACCGTTTTATTTTCCTCTATGTCTGTTGGGCAAGCTTAGCGCCCAAATTCGAACAGGTCGACATTAACTGAAGTTAGATTTGTATCAGTTAATGTATAATTTGAACGATTAAAAGTTTAAAGTCAACTCTTCTAAAAATTAACAGTTAAGTTAAATAGTTAACTACATTTTTTACGATTGATTTTAATTGTTAATTTTTAAAATCGTTAATACGAACTATGCTGGGGATGCCCAATTCATCGTATTCCTCTTGGGTTGTTTTATGCATCTTCACGTCGCTCACTTTGCACGTCCATTTGATCTTCAGGATTCGTACCGAGCTCTAGGCTTCGATGACTTGATTTCTCTTTGAGTTTACTTTTTTACTGACACACGTTTCTCATCCTTAGGTTTAGATAGCTAGCATAGATGATTTTTTCATGCTTTTCTCCACTCTATTCGCATGTTTTTATAAGCGTTATCGCTGCTTATACACCACGAATACCTAAACATTGATGAAGAATACCTAGTAATTTCCTAAAACGATTTGCTATCGATAAGATGGCCTTACTAACCGGTTTGGTTGAGACAGTAGCCGTATTGTGGTATTTTTCCCGATGTTCCCAAAGACTAAACAAAAATAATTTTTTTTTCGTATAAAACATTCTATTTCCATTAAATGAAAAAATCCTTCAAAAGAGGGACAACGAATACTCTTAATTTAGGTACCTTAATATGAAATAATCTATTCTCTCAATATTTTATTTCTTTCATCCTTCTTTTGACTTAGGAAATGCCTGATATATATCCTATACATATGTTTATAATATCCTAAGCTATTTAGGAGGTTGCAAATGTTGAGGTTTACGAAATGGAGCGGTATAGTACTCAAGAGTGTCAAGTTCTCCAACAAATCACTATATTAGGGAAACATACATGGAAAATTGCAGATACCCCCGGATAATGATTTTTTCCGGTTTAGCGGATCTTATATGGTCACCTTGATTATCAGTACCCCACCTGGATCGTCGCTTTACATTTTAATCAATGGTAGTACCTGATAATGATGCTAAACGTCGAAACTGGTAGGTGTCAGTAATAAAAGGGGATGGAAGATCACTAGGGCCCGGTTTTACGATGTCCGAATACGGCCAACCGCGAGATGAAAACGTTGCATAAAACATCAAGCTTTTGGTCAGTTGACGTGAACCTCATCAATGGAAATACATATTAATTTCGGTTTTCATACTGAGATAATATTGAACTAGAGATTTTAAAACCAGGCCTTAGGTACTGCTTAGCCGCGTCATTATAACTATAATGTATTAACTGTTCTTGGATTAGTACATCCACTGTGGACCAACTGAATTTAAGTATAAAATATTGGAGCTTAAAAGCACAGAAGAGAAAAATATAAAATAAGATAATCCAGGTGTGAATGAGGAATTAATAACAATAAAACGGATACAATTAACTTAAAGTGTTAATAATTCCTACAAGATACATTGCATATTTATGCCCTTAACAAGAGCTAGGTAGGAATGAACACACTATCACAAACACGTGGCTACATGAGTAGAATATTGACAGACTAAAATATTTCTTTTTAAATGCAATCAAGAATAGGGAGTCTATTAGATTCTAGGGTAGATTACTCCAAATATGGGATTCAAGAATTGTAAACAACTTTTGAAAAGTAGAGTTATGAGCAATTTGCAAAGATCAACGTCTCCTGCTCCTGCTGATTCAATGAATGCTCTCTTTGCCGAACGCATTGATTAGCAATTGTGTTATCCAACCCGACGGTCGAAAGTCCCTCCGTTCCACAAGTGTCTCAGGGGTTGAGGGAGAGAAGAAGGTATTGAGGGGGCGGGTGAGTCCTTCCTTCGGCAACTCTGCCGTTCTCTGGGGGTCCCTTTCCTCCCACCCCCCACACCCCTACCCCCCTCCCCTAACTCAGATCAATAGCTTACTCCCCTCCCCTTCAAATCTCGTTTCTTTTCGTTCAAACCCCACCAAGAGCGAACAGTGAGTGTAACGCAGCTGATAGAAGGATTAGGTTGGAAGCCGAGAGACGCTCGGAAGCTACTCGCTAGGCTTAGGATGTTCGAAAAAATACAGGTGAGGCAAGCTTCAGGATGACACGGTTAACAACATTTCTAAAACTGAAAGAACGACTAAATAAGGGATATACACTGCTGATCTCATACGAGCTTCCCATTCGCTCCAATACCCCTCACTTATCAACACAACGGTGAACTTGCTCTCCATTCGTTTCTTACACTGCGCAATAGTTAGCACAGTAGCAAAAAAGGTCGGTAGCAGAGTTGGCCTGCGCTATACAACAAAAGAACGTCGATAACCGCATTTAATGTTTCTTGTTTATGTGTTTTCTACGTATGCGTCAAACATTGAGAATGTAAACCTTTCAATTCACTCTCTAGTAAAACGCTTACGTTTTTAAACAAGTGTTTTGAAGGAAATTGGCAACTATACACACGACATTCGGCCTTGACTGTTGTGTACATTTGTATACCCACAGAAAGCCACGTACAAACAAGTTAACGAACGATTCGCCAGCGCATATCGTATGTTCACGAAATATCCAAGATTCTGAACACGATAGGGGCTTTTTATTCTAGGTGATGAAGTTAGCGAACATCGGAACACATCAGCGCACTTTCCTGCAAACGAACGACGTTGAATGGAACGATGTGCGCCGGCGAAATGTTTTGTAACCTGCCGGTTGGTAGTATATTATGGTTAAATAGCAGTCACGGCCGAATTTTTTGTATTAATTTGTTTAATTCGTTCAAAATAAGTATTGAACAACGTTTGCTTTTTGTCGCTGACTAATTAAAAACATTACAATATGCATGTTTGCCGCCTTCACTGAAAATCAAGAAACTAGACTACAATCATGGATGCCATCAGTTCTGGATCAACACACTTGAGACCTGTAGGTAGTAAAAGCAACGGGGACCACGTTCATAAACAAGTGGCAAGAGAAGAAAGGGAAAAAAATTCTCGGAGCCCCTATGGTGCCCCCAAAGCCTCGGAGCCCATAGACAACTGCCTACTTTGCCTTACTGGTAATCCGTCACTGGATGCCATTATCGGCGTTCTTTTGTTGTCTACTGCGCATCAATTTTGTTCCCGATCTGTTTTGAAGTGTGCTACCTAGTGCGCAGGGTCTGTGACGAATGGAAGGCAAGGGCGCTGCTGTGTAACGACGTGATTAGCGAACTAGAACGAATGGAGGGCGGAAGGTGGAAGCAGCCCCGCCAAGTTCACTGCGCTTTCATTGTTTTTTGGTTACATTTTTTGAAGCAGTTCAATAGGTGGCAATAGTGAGGTTTCTAATGGAGTTTGTATACGTTTTGTCACTATTGTTTACGCATGGTGGGATGGCGGCTTTTGAGTAATTTCAATTGTTGGTATAGAAAAAGATTTATTACTCGACTAAAAATGGGTAAGAGATCTTACTTTGTTTCTTGATGCTCCAAAGGGTATTCCGTAACCGTGAGAAAGGGCAAAATTTTAGATGTGAAGAGCAGAATGTCTGTTTACGGCTAATGTAAGTACTCAGTTCTATTCTTCACGTCACCGTATTGCAAGGCATGGTAGATGCTGATGATTACCTATGTATTCATTGCTCCTCCTCTTATCATTTTGACAGATTTTGGTTTTTCGTCTCTATGTGATGTAAATATTTTTGATGTGATCATTGAAAGTATGTATTACCAAATTCAAGTACTCGTGAATTACGCTCATTACCTATACCGACGCTAGATTTTGTTTTGTAGGCGTGATTGTTCTAACATTTCGTTGTTTATAGCTTATTTATTAGACATTGTTAACTTTTAGGCTGATAGACTATTGATACCTTGGTAGGCTATTGAAGGGGTTTTCTGTGATTATATTGGTATCTTATTTAGTGAACATGGTTATATCTGACGGATAAAACCATTAGTTGCTTCCTAACTAGCCGTAATTTCCCTCAGTTCGAAATGAAAAAAAGCGAAACTACGTTTGTTTACATTGGGATCGTCTGCATCCATAACTGGCGCATAGTGGCGCCGCGGTTGGCAGCTTCAAAAAAGGTATCATTCCGAAGTTGGGAGTCTGCTATCCTTAAATTCTAGTATCATTGGGTGGAAAGTGGACAACAGTGTTGCCCATCGCGGCGTGGAGACGCTTCCGGCGGTTGTTGCAACATAAATATTAATAAGGCTATTGGATATTAATACGGCATCATGGCATGTTTTGATGGTGTAAACTAGCCAAATAGGTGAATTAAACGGTAAAGAGAATCTGAATGGGTTAATAAATAGAGAAGAATGAGCAGGGGGGGAAACGTCTATCGAAATATGTGACATTGTTGGCAGACGATAGTATGTCCCTAGTTCCGATTTCTTAATTGACCTGTTCCACTTCATCCTGGCACACAACGTCATCTCTTTTAACGACCACTTCCCCCTCAAAACCAGAAGGTATGTAACTAGTAGGTACTAACAACACACCGTGTATGTTTTCAGTACAACTCTTGCAGATATCTTTGTCTATTTATGTAGCTGCATGGTACATTAATACTAATGGTCCCTCTAACATTGGTAGCTTACCTATAGTGTAGTGCATACTTGTGAGTTTTGAGGAAACCGGGACTAGCCACGGAAGTAACCTTTAGGGAGTCACCCGCAAGTGCACATAAGTGCGATATTCCACAGGAGAAAAATCATTCGCCTTGACCGGGATTCGAACCCGGATACCTCGATTTCGCGCCGAGTGCTTTAACCATTTAAGCTACCGAGGCGTCCTTCTCCCCTGTGGATTATTTGGCGGCTTTATAGGAGCATGGTGGTCAGGACTGCTAGACATATGATGACATTAGCAGTCCAAGTCGTGCGCTAAGCGCCACTGTCCGCGAGGATAAAGCCATACATTGAACACGATGAGGTGTTCGCTCTTGACCAATTTTGAGGAAACCGGGACTAGCCACGGTAGTAACCTTTACGGAGTCACCCGCAAGTGCATATTACCCTGTTCATTTGAGAATACGTACTTAAAATACAAAATATTTCATTTTAATAATGCATGCTCCCAATAAATTAATTAAAAATAATTTTAAAACATCCTCCGGAGTATCGCATTAGATGCATTATAATACCGTACATCCAGTGATTGAAAGTAATTGATTATAAGTAATCAGATTACCGGTATAGATTGCATTTGACTAACTTTTAGTTGCATCTGTTGCTTTTTTCAAATTGTAATTTTACTTGTACTCAACCCCCAAAATAACATTTTCCTCGAAACATTATGCCGCTACACTGTGTTTTTTTTTAAACTCTAACGCTCTTTGAATTCAATTTTTTGGTTTTACGATTACATATTCTGTAATTGTAATCTACTCATAATTGTTATCGATTACTTTTATTGCAAACTGTTTTTACTTGCAATTGATAATTTTTGCTGAAGTAATTATAATCTGCCACAATTACATTTTTTCGGTCTACAGTCTATTTCTCCGTTCACACTAGCTTCTTTTAACTTCCATTCTTCATAGTTCTTCTCTTTTTCAGTCTCACCTATTTTCCCTCCATTTCTCCCACTTTTCGATCGAAGTTTAACCCGGGTCTCCTCTTCTATATCTTGTTCTCTTTTCCTCTTGCACTCCCCTTCCGACGAGACGGCTGGCCAATGGCATCGTTTTAAATTTTCCCACCCACTCCCAGCCCCGTTCCCGCTTTGCCCTGACCGACCCTCCGCTGCCCCTCCCTCAGTACTTCCGCCTTCCCCCGTAAAAACCGCCCCCGAATAACACAACCCCACCATTCCTTCCCCCTGTACGTCCAACAAAAGACTCGTGCCCTCACGCACAGGCCTCCCGTTCTCCACAAAATGCTCTTTCATCGTCCGAGGCCGTAATTCCTCACTGTCATAAGCACGGCGGGACGCCGACTGAACTCTCGTAGACCTTTCTACGGCCCGTAAAAATAATCTTTCCCCTGCTTTCTACTCCTCCAGCCTACTCCTTCCCCTTAACTCATTCCAAGAAGTATGCTGTAATGATTGAGAGAGTCCAAAGGACTATTTTGAGGCGTTTGTACTACGTTCGGTATGTGTATAACCTATGTACGAAAAGTATGCGGAATATGAAGAATGATTTAAAAAATTTTCAGCTCCAAACATTGGGTGACAGGAGAGTGTTGAATGATTCGCTATTTCCACATGATTTTCATAGCAAATAGGGAGTAAGGATTTGTTAAGTAAATTATACTTAATATTCCCAACTATAAAGAGGAGGTATAAGAGGACTTTCCATGTAGGGAATATTAAGAGCGACTACTGTAAAAATGCATCCCTGCATAGAATTTGAGTTACTTATAACAAATTTTGTAAAGAACTAAATTTTTCGGGGTTAACATGCAATATGTCAAAGGAATAAACTCAAATCTTGTCTAGAGCTCTCAATGTGTCAAGTAATTTATTAGAATATTTTTGTGTTGTTTCAGCATTTAGACAGGTATTCATTGTAATTGTAATTATTTAACTAAAGCCTAAAACTGTGATTTTCATATTGGATGAACAATAAACACTATTAAGGAACAAAATTATTAAAAATTTCATTCGTTCTAAAATAAACTCTCGTTCATTCGTCATTCTTTTATTTTAATTTCGTTATTAAACTTTAATTAGCTAAAACTGAATAGGCCATGTGTCCACCATAAGTTTATTTTATTTTTAAACAGGGAAAACAAAGTGAGTAAGTCTACCAAGGGAACTTTGTGAGCTCTTTCTCAAAATTATTCTTTCAATTACGAATAGATTTAATTATTATTTATTATGAAATTTCGTTGCATTTTTTTATTTTTTACATTCCAAATGTTTGTAATCTTTTTATTTTTTTGGCGGAACTCATCAATTCTTAAGTATTATTTGATATACACCAAGGGAATGGAACTCACCAAGAATCATTTGACCTGAACGGGATCAAAACCCGGATGTTCCAATTGCCACTCATGTGTGTAAGCCAGTTACACCACCAAGCCATCTTAATGCAAGTCGAATTTCGTCGTGGTTTTATACGAACTAGGTGTTCTCGTCTAAAGTCCACAATGTGGCACAAGAGACGCGGTCGTGCTTACTAATCCACTGTCAAGGAGGATAAACCCAAAATTGTCGCTTTAGAACGAATAACTTTGACGATTTTCCAATCATTGCATTGGACAAATAATGTGGCACGCTGTCACGCACACTGGTGATAATACACCAAGGGGATGAATTTCTGATAGTTGTTTTAGAGGGGATGAAATTCTGACGTATATTTTCTAGCATGGTATTTTTGTACGTTTCCATTTATTTAAAAAAATAAATAATTTATAAATAATGTATATAAAAACTTTAGAATATACTTTCAGTTTATTCCTTGCCACCTCGCAATGTACTCAGAAATAAATAAATAAAATATATCTCTATTCAGTATCCGCCTCCAGCACTAAGACTTAATTTGGCAGTAAATGCAGATGCAGGATCAAATTAACGGAATAGATCAGAAACTAGGAGGTGTACAAAAGAAAGGAAAAGGAGAAAATCATACGGACAGGAAAACAAGGTCCATTTTAACAGGCTAAAAGTTGATACACATCGAATTTGTTTCGCTGAAAAATTGGAAATCACAGTAAAATTTGCAGAAATTGATGCACCCGATCTGGGTGCCAATCCTCGCTCAGGTGAATATTTCTATTCACACATTACACCACAGTGGGTGACGACAGTTTAAGTTGCATGTGTAACGTATGAATGGTCTCTGTAAATATTTAATTCTTATATTCTAACTTACTTTTTGAAGTTATACTTCTTTGCGCCCGTTGGAGACTTTTGGGATGGGATGTTGGTCGAGAAACCGCGTCACGCTCTTTTTTGGGTGAGAAAAATCCACAATTGTACGTTTTTGTATGGTTTTTTGTACGTTCGAACTTTGAACAAGAGCATCGATGGGTGAGTCGGTAGCGCACTCGACTCTCACCTAAGAGTCCCATGTTAGATTCCCGGTTGGGGCGATTTTTTTTTAAACAAAACTTCTTTTCAAAGTTCGAACGTACAAAAAACCATACAAAAACGTAAATATAGTATATAGGTGTATATAACAGATAATATATAGGTGTATATTATAAAAATTAAATCACTCATAACAATATATCGAAGAGAAATATATTGAATAATAGAGAAAAAATGTCTTTTATTTCATTTATATATCCTGTCTGCCTGTGTGTGTGAGCGGGTGTGTGCGACCGGCCAAAGAAGTATAACTTCCACCGTCTGGTCCGACGCAGACCACGTTTTTTTTAAATTGACAATTCAATATGTTTGTATTTTCATTTTATTTTGTTTAATGCTTTTACTTTTGTTAATTCGCTTTGAAGGGGTCTTTGGGAAAGAAAAACAAGGGGTTTATTGATGGATTTAATACAGAAAGCAGGTCTTGAAGCGATTGCGCCCCCAAAACTGTACCAATAAATTGAAACTTATTGGACAACATTTCCTCGATAGAAGTTTAACTGACGTTATTCATGCGTTGAATCAACTGTATTTTTGTTTCAATGTTTTTGTACGATGCATGGAAGAGCATGTGAGCAGTTTGTTAGGGAAATCAAAAGGTGCAGTGAGGCTGTCGATGATGCGTGGAGAGACATCTTCAAAGAGATTTCCGCCTGATAAGACGGCGTTAAACTTCGTCCCGCAGATCAAAGCCTCTGACGCCCGCTCATCTATTGATTGTGTGACTTCACGATATGGACTTAGCACACTAAACCAAGGAGTGCGTCTCACCTATGCAACCTTGTCTTAGCAGGTCTATCACTAGTAGCCTCATCACATATTCATAACTTTCCAAACGCTGATTGGTCGACCGTCGCTTTTACGCAGCTTGCAAAAATAGTTTTTTTCACTTGTTTACACAACATTGGAAAAATTCAACACGCTGATTGGCGGTCCATTGTCCCGTTGTTAGCTTCTGAAGAGTTTACGAAATCGCAAATTTGCGCATTTCTTATAAGATCTGGTGGTTTCCTGGAGTACTAGATACAGAAATTCCTCTCCGATTCTCCACCGGGTCCGGTTCTCCACAACGGCCGACGCTCAATGCATGACTCATGAGTCATGCATCGAAAATCGCACGGTTGTCAGGTTACATTGCGATGACGTCATGACTTCTCCATCTACCTCAATTGTTCAAAAACCACTCTCCTGGTGGACGCATTGAGTTTATATTTTGCACGAAGAGTTTTCTAGTTGCCTTGGCACCGAATTGAGGGACATCTTGAGAAATTTATAAACTTTTCACTTTTTTGGATCACCCTAATATTACACCATCAGCGACGAAAAAAAAGAGCAGCTAAGAACGAAAAAAATTCAGCTACCCGGAAAATGCTTCGACAACCCGGCAGCGTTGTATGGTGATCAAGCGACCTGATTTCAAGTCTTTCAATTATGACCACGGCTTTTCCCGTAATCAACCTTTTGGATTCAACTCAATCAAGTATTGTGGTGTCGATCAAAAATCCCTCGTGGATCAGAGTAAAGGGCAGAGGGTGAGTTCGTATATTGGACATGCTCACCCTCCGGAAACTGAAAACAGAAGCACCCTGGGATTTCTCTCCGGAAGGGGTTTGCATTCGTAATGAGGGACAAAGCTGAGTGCTCCAATCCCCCCCCCCCTCGAACTCATGTCCACCTCCAATCATAGGGAACCTTTTTCCTCAAATCCCCGGTCATCCCTTAACCCCTAAACCACACGGCACTAATCTTCGGTAATTGGTTCATCATGGGGTATTCTACCGATGAGAGAATATGAATAATTGCTAATAATCAGGGATTTCCTAGCCGGGTTGGCACAGGGGTATTGTGTTCGACTCTCATTCTATGGGTTGCAGGTTTAGGACCAAGTGACGGCATATATTTTCATGATTTTGATAAAGTATATTAATGGAAAAAAATTTTGGAATTAGACATGAAGAGTTTTCTACACCCTACAAGCTACCCAAAACTACCCGACTCCACTGCTGAGAGGCAGCAGTCTCAGCAGAGGGTACTGACGGCGTAGATCTAAGAAATAAATGCGGTATCAACAGCCACAGCTTCGGGCGATAGTGAAATTCACGGAATCGGCGGGAGTATTGTTTTGTGAAAGGCAAAGGGAAACCACCACCCTAGAAGATACAGCCTTGCATTAAGGTGGGTCTAAACTTCCAAGCCGACTTAAGTTAACGGTCGCCGCCTGTGGTCGCCTACTGGGGTGGTAGAAGTCCAACGGTAAACTGTGGAGGCAGCGCTGACAAAAATGGAGTGGGGAACGATTATCCTTGGGTGGGGATGGAAAATGTTTACTCCATTGTCAATGCAGGCTTGAACGTTTAACATTGCTATAGCCTTAATACGAATATAGCATAATGACTGTTGATATTTTGAGTATACGAAAGACAATTCTTTGATTTAAGTGGGCTGAAAATCCTCATTTCGGAATCTAGCCTTCGCAACGTGGCCCGGAATATTACCAGAAAAATTCGAAAAAACCACAGTTTAACAAATTTTTATTAAAAAAAACACAACCACTTCATGATAAAGATACTCCACTTAAATCAAGAAATTACTCTTCGTCTACAGAAGAAAAAAATTTCAAGTATCAAGCTGTCTCGGCAATGCCGTTACTGGGTTAGAGGGAAACGTCTGAAACAAGCTTTTTAGCCCCGGTATAGGTACCTTAATATGACGTGATGGTATTCCTCCCAGTAAAATATTCCGGAGGTAAAATAGTCCCTCTTCAAGTACAAAAAAGCAATAGATCTCCGGGTGGGGACCACTGGGAGGGGAGCATCAGTCAGAGCGAACAAATGCAGGGAGCTTTCCACTTGCTATAGCGCGTGCTCACTTTAAAGCACAACAGCGCACGGCGCCATCATGGTCCTCCGTAACACTTGCCCTTGCGTTATCATTATGTTTCAATCTTGCTCGGGAAAGAGAAAACGTGATCATCACTCTTCAAACTATACCAGGTGCTTTAAATCACTTGCGCTAATCGATGGCATGTGTTGTTAGGACAGTAGGTGTGAGCATTGACCTTCTGGAATGCTTTTGAGGTGTGGATAGCGATAACAACAGCGTGAAGGAACTGTATGATCATACCCCAGATTTCCATTCGTTTCGGACTAGGAAGCAAATGTATTAAAAAAATCGGAAGCAGAGTTGATTTGCGCTGTAGTAGGCTTGAAAAGAGAAGAGCGAAAATCCACGCCATCGACAATTCGACGTATGGCGTCAATCCAAGGTATCGCTATCATTAAAACGCTGCATTTTTTAGCTGAAATTTAGGTAACTTACGAAGGTAACTTTAATGCATTTTTGTGAAATGTAGTTTTATAGGAGGTTATAATACACTATCAATCCTAAATTAAATGGTCACGAAGCATACGTTTATAAGGCTGTTTTGTGATTTATCCTTTGAATTTCTTGCCTTCTTCCTGGATTTTGATGGAATATTCTAACTTAGTTTTTTCATGTTTTATTCAAGCTGAAAAATGAGTGGTGTAAAGATTCATAGGTTATATATAATTTAGGACTTCTGATATGATCCCACTGTTTAATATATTAAAATAATATTTTACTAGGTAACCCGTGCGAAAATTTCGCACTTTCACGCTAACAGGGAATAAGTATGTTAAGGAAACGGTGTAATTGGGTTTTAAATAGAAAAGAAGGTGTACCATAAAGTACTTTCTTTATACTTGTTTTCTTGCAAAAATATACAAAATATATGAATACAATACAGGCAAGAGAGTTTATCGAAACTTTTAAGTCAAATTAATGGGTAAATAGTGAAAATTGAGATTGAGATTGTATTTTTCGTCAGAAGCCGGTGATTCAACGTTTAAAATGTTACCTCATTTATCACTGTAGGAGCAGTATTAACGGAGCATATACGGAATGACAGAAAAAGAACTTTCTGTAATAATATATATGATGATGATGTGTGGAGTCAATATACCTAGAGCGAGTAATCGACATGGAAAAATCTAAACTTTTAAGTCAAATTAATGGGTAAATAGTAAAATTTGAAATTGAGATTGTATTTTTCGTCAGAAGCTGGTGGTTCAACGTTTAATATGATACTTCATTTATCACTGTAGGTGCAGTATTAACGGAGCATATAAAAGGAATGACAGAAAAAGACCTTTCTGTAATAATATATATGATAATAGCATATAATTTTTAGTGCTAGTCAACCACCCAACACTCAAAAATCATGTACCTAATACTATTAAAAAAGTGGTTAAGAAAAGTAACTAATTGATTGACATTTTACAGTTCACAACATTTGTTTTCTACTCCTATTAAGGTTTAAAATACAGCATTCTAATTTTCAATGCCAGTCCAGTATGCTGGACCAAGGAACACGTGTACTTACATACATCTACCTAAATCACGCCATTTCCTTTCAAGGTAGAACCAGCCAAAATAGCATAATTCACGGTTTTAGACATTTAAAACTTGCTCTGCTCCAATAATTATTTCCATGCTTTCCTAACCTCGAATACCTCTTTAGCGTCTTCTACATCCATGCTTCATACACGATCTCTTGTTTTTACGACTCGTAGTATTCCTCCTCTTAAGGAGGATTCACCGTGACGGTGTAATTCAAAACAAATACTAAATTCCTAACTTTTGTTTTTTTAAAACGTTGTTTTATTTGAAATCATGCCTAAGTCATTAAAACAAAAAGTTAAGGTAAAAACTATGCACATTATTTGACGAAACCTTTTTTTATGAACACTTCCCAGCCATGGGCGCCGACTGCAATTCCATTTCTATAGAATTACCTAACTTTGACTTACATTATCGCAAATTTTGGCTAATAACAAAAAAAATAATATGATAAGATGTCAATATTTTGTTTTAGTCTAATAACCGGGGATTTTTCACTTCTTTTCAAGTTTTATTTTCAAAAACGGCATGTAGATCAGAATGGGAAATAATCACCATGCTTCACCCATAACGCCATGTAATTACTAGCTCAATTTGAGAATAAAATAGCGTAGTAAGGTATGACTTCGTTGCTTATATCAAAAAAGGGACACATTTTCCTACAAGTAGCCAGAATATTAAATGACACATGGGTCATTTTAGGGTGGATCCACCTTTAGAGTTCCTTCCACCAAATTCATTCGCAAATTCCTCAGTCTATCCCTACATTTCACGCCCTTCACTCTCGGGATGGGTGGTACTCAAAAAAGTACCGGTATTTTCTGATGAGTACCAAGAAGCAATAATACTACTCGCCCGGTAGTAGGTACAGACGAAAAAATACCGGTATTCCAGTATTTATATGATTCATTAAATATTTTTATTAATTACAAATTAACATACGTTTCACCCTAATCTTCCGATACTCCGGAAAATAAGAGTATCAGTCCAAAGAGATACACAGAAATTTCCATCCATCGGAATTTTTAATGAACATTCATCGGAAATATACATCGGCTATTCAGTAAATACTTTTTATTTAACGCTGCGCTCTTAAATGCCTGCGCTCGTCGCTTTTTGTTGGAATAATTTTAAATCACTTGAAGAATGATCGGTATTGCTGTAATGTTGTGGTCAGGTAAAATCCCCCTGTTATATTGATCAATCCTTGTGGTTGCACTAACGTTTCACTTACAGGAATAAATATTTGTAAATATATACGGTTCAGAATAATCTATTGTCGGGTGTTAGGCATGCATCAAAAGTTTATACTGACCTATTATATCAATAATGATAACAAACATATCTCGACTTCACGATT
Organism: Pyrrhosoma nymphula; assembly: GCA_963573305.1. NCBI lineage: Eukaryota > Metazoa > Arthropoda > Insecta > Odonata > Coenagrionidae > Pyrrhosoma > Pyrrhosoma nymphula. Next base: position 50,546,552 of record OY754339.1, on the reverse strand, counting down.
ATGTAAATAAGAAAAAAAGACGGGCATATTACGAGAACAGTTGAAAATTTAGTGTGGTTAGTAAATTTTCGTAGTTAGTTCCGTTATTTGACGCAAGATGGCAGATATCTAAATACCAGAGTATTTAGTACCGGTGCCGTCGGTAGTACCGATTTTAATTACTGATCGGTACTACCGGATTAAAAAAATAGTATCGTTACTAATGAATACCGGTATTTTTTTCCATCCCTAATTCACTCCTCCATCACCAGAATATTTAGTACCGGTACCGTCGGTAGTACCGATTTTAATTACTGGTCGGTACTACCGGATTAAAAAAATAGTAACGTTACTAATGAATACCGGTATTTTTTTGCCATCCCTAATTCACTCCTCCATCACAAATCTGTTTCGTTATTTGACTCTCATCCATTCTCTCAACCTGTTCAAACCAACGAAACGCGCTTCTTTAACACTTGTCCACAAGCGAATCATCCATTCCTCATCCTTTTAACACCCACTTATTCCTAATAGTTTCCCTCCTACTTTAATTGCAAACACTTTTCAGGCACTCCATACTCACTTCTCGTTGCCTAAATTTATGATTTTCCCCGGAATACTCATACATCAAGTTTAACTGTCACACAATTAATTGGACGGAGGACACTAATGGACGATAAACGAGCAAGCAAACTTTTCCCAGAAGTCATCCCTGTAAACTGCCTATTTGCGGTGCATGTCATAAAATTCAACCCTTGCATGGAAAACATTACACAAGCATCAATTGAGTGCGACCAGATAATCATTCCATAAGGATAGAACGTCTAAGAAAATTCAGTGCAGAGCGAAAAATATATTGAAATTAATTTTATTACACTTAGGGGAAATATAAAGCTACATTTTTCGAACCGCGCTGTTGTTTCTCCCATTATTACAGCGCAAAAGGGTCACTCGAACCCGCTTAGCCCTTCCATCACATCAACGGTGAAGACCATGAGAATCGGATTGAAGGTTACGCACAGACAGAAATCAAAGAAAAGAGATTCGTGATTGGCTTTCAAAGTGAGTGCGGTGTTGCACGGGAAGGAAAATACAACCGTTCACGTGCCCAAAGGGGAAACGCTCAAATATAAACAAATTTGTCGGAGGGGAAGGTCTCTTTCCCCCTTTATACATGGAGAGTGGGGGATGTTGGCCTTCGGAATGAGGGGAGGATTTTAAAGGGGATGAAAGAGAAGAAAAAGGAAGAGGGAAAGCGAGCTGAGAATGTGAACGCGGAGATAGTGGAAGATAATTTTTTGGTGTTATTTTTTTTACCACGCAGTCACCATGCAGCCTTATCCATTCGTCTCAGTCATTCGAAAATATGGCGTGTAAAGGCGCAAATAAATACGTTCAACAATAGAAAACGAGAAAGGGTTAGGAACGTCCTTTTAACATACACACACTCAGGCTGAGGAGCACTTAGTAATGTTTTCTCGCCTCTTTTTTTACGTAAGAGGTATTCACTCCTTAGCATTTTAAATCTGGTTCTTTAGGTTTATTTTACCAGAAAGTAAACGGCACATTATCCTGCCTCGTTAACATTATTAGCCATTCAATCCTTAAATTGGCTGATTGCAGCCCTTTATTCCCTAACAAAATGGTGTCTTTGTCTCCAAATGATTCTCTCAGCTCCGAACAACGTCCTCGATTCAATGCTGTTTTTTTGCTCAAAAAAGTATAATTTAACTTTATTAGGTATAAAACCTCCTTCTCCAGTGGCATGTTATTACTTGTGTTTCTTATACAAGGTTTAAAATGAAAATAGTGAAAATAGCTATGGTATGAATTGGGTAAACTATGGAGAAATGAATTATTTATGGAATGAATCACAGATTCATGAGTAATTTGTTAAGGCCTTCACTCATCCAGAGATGACGAAATTCAGCATGAAGAGTCACTCACTCCTACCACACTCCCATGACTACGTAATAGTTTTTCGGGGTAGCATGGATGTACTATTTTTAGCCTGTCAAGTAATATCACTAACTTTTTACACGTATATCAAGGCAAAATATATACTAATGGTTTTGTGTGCAGCCACGTGCACTAGTGCAGAAATACATGCAATGATGAATTATGTCATTTAAAAATAGTTTGGATTTACCGGGATATGAGCACATATCTCCAAAATGCTGGTCGTGTGCGTTAGTCAGTTACACCACCAAGCCATGTTAGTTCGAGTCTAATTTCAGTGGGGATTATTTAGATGATATTTTCTCGTCTACAATCAAGAATGCAGCACATGAGGTTTCGCCAGTTAACCATTTAATGCCAGGTGTACCTAATTCAGCACATACCTCTGGAGTCATATCCGCTCATCTGCCCATTCTCAACATGCTGAATGCGATACAATAAAAACTATAAACAAATTTCAAAAATTACTTGGATCAGATGTTCGGTTGCAATGTTGATTCTGTAACCTCCACTGCTTAATTATAAAGAGCTAAAATTCCTTTCCTAATAATAAAAAGTTTGGTCCTTAAAGGATTAACTTACCTGAATGGCGATAGAATGTTCTGAGTTCGGATTCTGGTCAAGTTAAACTATTATTTTCTTGGCGGATTTCACCCTCTTATTGCACATATTTTCAAAAGTCTTTGTGACTGTGTACGAAATCATTTGTGCATTTTCTCCATGAAATCGGTTCAAAAAGTTAATCGTTAAATAAGGAACAATGTAGACTACTTCTCCATGACATATACTGAAAAGATCAGAACAAAGGGCACATCATGCGTTTTTTTCATCTAAAAGCATCTCGTGTTGGAATCACCGTTTTCAGTGATTTCATCCATACAGTTGAGTCTTTTTGAAGACAAGGCTCTACCAGAGAAAAATTGCATATCTCATGAGTTCTATAGTGCTAGGATGAGCTAACTACTTACTTAATTATTCCCAGTATTATTAATGCAGTTCCCGAATTGTCCCAAATGTGATAGTCGTTGGTGCTACTATTCATCAAACTAATGTAAGTAATTGTTTCTAATCTTCTAAAAAATGAGTGGTGTTTTAGGTTTATAAATGCGATAAACGCTGTCAAAATCCAAATAACTCAATGACACATAAAAATCTTATAGACTCGAAATGATAAAAGTATCTCATAATTTGTATACACCAGGGTACAAACGAGTTTCATGGTATTCATATCATCAATCTCCATTGAATTGCTTTTTAGAAAATTTGAAAAACAATACATGAATGTAACAGAAGGAAAGGAAATTTGCAAGGAAAAGATAGCATGGAGAAAGTTATGATAGCAAAACCAGTTTCAAGAATAACGTCAAGTGACTCTGCCTGCCCCGAAAGGGTATGGAGTGATGGATATGCATCTATGACTTAAAAGTTTAACTAGACTTCGACAGTTAGCAATGATTGCTTTTCCATTATTCCCGTTTCACGTGATTTCTGTGGGAAAAAGAGTTTCAGCATGCTCCTGAAAGCGTAGGCCGTGCATTCGCCGTTCAACCTTATTAGTCTATTTGCTAAACTTTGATTCCTTCTTTGATTTAGTTCTAATGTCAACTCAGGGTGCAAGTTTTCCGTATACGAGTAATAAATATCTATAAAATGTGAGCTATATTTTCCGCAACGAAAAAGCTTTGATTAAAAATATTTTGTCGAAAAATACATTATCTACTGAAGCTTTAAAAGTACTTTGATGGATAAGCTTGATCTGAAAATTTATAAGTTAACTCTGTGATGTGACATTAAAATGGACAACGAAAGCGAGACGGTGAAAGTAGTACGATTCCAATCGATTTGGACCACTTAATATGCAGGAATGCTGACTTTGCGACGCCACTCCGGCCGATCAATCTCTCCCTCCATATCTATCCTTTGAGGCCGCATGCTCTTTTCCACCTGTCCACCCACCCAAGGATACACATCTCGAGGTTAATTCCGCATAGCAACTCTGATGAAACGCAACTCAAAACAATAGCTTATATTTCGCGCTATTTTTCTTATTTGCGGCCTTGTTAATAACAATATTCGACTGTGGTTTGGTGTATATGTCTCACCCGCCCCCCTCCCCTTACCCACCTCAAAACATTTCCCAAAATATGCTTGGTTCCTCTGAAATTTTGGCTTTTTACCAAATAATAGTTTTTTTTTCGCTTAATAACAATGCCTACGATAAATAATTAACAGCGATGGACAGAGGAGTTGAGGGTTACAACCCCCTCCCCCCACCCACCTCAAAAAATTTCCCAAAATATGCTTGGTTCCTATGAAATTTGGCTTTTTACCAAAATAATAGCTTTTTTTTTCGCTTAATAACAATGCCTGCGATAAATAATTAACAGCGATGGATAGAGGAGTAGATTTACGTAAAACGATGCCTATAACATTATTTCCATCCCGATAGAAACGCTTAGTTTTTCGTTTCTTTTTCGTTGTCCCATACGAATTCTTCAGCTTATTCTCGCGAGAGAGGTATTCATAGAGTCATGCGAGCGACCTTCAAGTACTTGCTCGCACTTCCTGGTTTCAACCCCCCTCTCTCTCCGCTTCTCTCTCCCGCGTTTACGAAGGAAGGTGGGGAGGGAGTAGGAGGGAGTATTTCCTCGCTCTTTGACTTCGAAGTAGACCTCTGGTTATTGCTAAATATCTTAATTGAACGGTTGGTTGGAGATTTGATTACTTTTATGTGTAGAGAATTAAATTGTCCACAAGATACAAACTTCATTAGGGGGTGGTCCGTAAACAATACCAAGAATGTCAATTTTATGTTTAATGTCAATCCCGCAACGTTGATGCAAAGAGATGTTTAATTAAGAGTATGTGGCTCGCATGGTTTAAGCACTCTTCAGAGAGAGACGAAACTAGTCTCTTATTATATTCAAGATGAAACAAATGAAGATCGAACGGTGTGGACATCATAAAATGCTTCAAAATAAGGTTGTATCCTAAAAAATAGTCGTGAACTTCTCTTTATTTATTAACGATAATATTCAACTTGTTTTTGGCAAACATAACCCTCTCAACCCCACCAACCACCTTAATAAAAGTTGTAAATTACACGCGAGTCTCATTATTTTCTACTTTATTTAAGGCATTATGGATTATATCTCGCTTAATAATAATCAAATAATTAGCATCAATGTAAAGGACAGTTATGTATGCCATGATTGGTTAGCAGCCCTAATCAATCTTGTCTCACATAACTGTCTTCCCCAGGTCGATAGAAAGGCTTTGTTTGTCAAACATAATGTCATATAATGTTATCATTATTTTAGACGAAGCGACTAAAGAGGATAGGGGGTTTCATTAAAAATAAAAACACAGAGGATGAGTTTTACAAATTTATTAAAATTTCTTTATTTACAATTGCAAAATTAACATAAGTTCCAAACTCCCACGCAAATATCCTGACAAGTATTTTCAGTTTTTTTTTTTCATATAGATTTTCTACAATTTACTCTTAAGTATATATCTCGCGACTGGACTTGGTTATTTATGAATGCCATATGTCACAGCATTTGTTTGCTGCTGACATTGCTTCACTCCACATCAATTGTAGTGAATCGTCATCAGAATCCACAGAAGTACCCGTCCCGATAATCTACCAACAGAAATTTAAGTAAGTATTCTCAATTCTTTATTCTCAATTAGTAACTCGACTATTACGATTTTTTTAAACTATTAAATATTCAAAGAGGAGAGGGTTTTTGTCCCGAAGCACCACTTATTTCCTTGCCAATAACACCTCCCCCATGCGTACATACCTCAGCAAACGTTTAATAATAATCTCAGGCGAACGCATCAACGAGGAGAGGGTTTTTAAAATGAAAAAATCACATGGAATAGTTTTGAAAATTTATTTATTTATTTATTTTGGTAAATCAAGCAGGATAATTTTTGACAAATTTACTTTTGATACTTCAAACTGTGGTTATATATTTTTAAACCAAGAGGTAACTCTCATGTGTAATAGCTCGCAAAGATACGACACCTCTATTCACAGAAAACTAGCACTAGGTCAAACGCCTTGAAAGATGTGAGGTACGTAGAACGAAAGGAGAGCGCTTACCTCCCCTCACGTGACCAGCTCCCCTCCTCGCCTCTCACGAACCTCCCCTCCGCGCATTCTTCCCTCCCTCCCCCACTCACAACCAGTTACGAAGAGCTACGTCAATAGCTTACGTTAAATGATGGCATCAGTGCAATCATTTGGCACCTCCGTAATCGTATTGAGGGAATACCAAATTACGAAGGAAAAGAAAAAGGTGAATCATTATTACATATTTACTATACATCTTCTGCAAGAATTACCAATACATGACGATATATTGACTTAGGATGAGGCAATCGCAGTTATTATATATGTATACATACAGTCAGAAGTGAGTTACACCGGTGAAACAAAGGAGCTCCTTATGCTATTACCAAATTCCTTTGACAGCTATTGATATTTGAAAATATAATAACCGAAGTCGGCCATCACCCCCAATTCCGAGGATATTTCGATTTCAGGCAACTTTTTCCAGCTACTACAGCATAAATGCAACACTTGGCAGGATGTTCCGTCCATTCCTAACAATTTGGAATGTTAACTCAACATACAAAAAGCTACCTGAAGTTGCGCATTCACCAACATTTCTTCGACAATTAAAAACGTAGTGTCTCATCTCTTTGCTGAGTTATTTCTTTTCTTAAGCACACAAAATATTACCAAGTTTTTATTTTCATGCACCATGAAATCAAATCGCCGTAGTCAAGCCATGTCTAATCTACTCATATATATTTTATTTTGACAATGTCGATAGTATACGCTATTAACAAGCCTGTTAAATATGTTATGAAATATATGTCATGAAAAGAATTGCTGCTAATAATTAAGAAACAAAAACATATTTACGTTACGGCCCATGAAATTCGCTTGAAATTTGTCGGTAAGTGATCACAGAGTAGAGCAAGTTAGTGAAAAACACACGAAATCAATAGAGACTATTTAAAATCCCAGTTCAACCGTTATGTACTCTACATCAAAAAATCGTCATCATGGTTGAAAAAAATACACCTTATCACTCATGGCAACACTAAATAATACCTAAAATACTATATTCCGATGAAATATACTGCTCTGGTCCAGAAAGTTATGAAAAGCAACCAATGTTTCCACGATGTAAACATATGTCAACGTCTTGCACTCTTCGGGTACACTATTCGCTTCTCCAGCCGGCATTGTTCACGTTTACTGACGGTTACCTGCGCTATTATCTCTATTTTCTATTTTCATTACATAGGTGATGACTGATTTTCTGCACTAATGACTAAAATCTTGGGCAACCTTGTTGTATGACTCTTTTGAGATCATTTTAGTGAGAAAGATCTGCATGTCTCAAGTTGATTGATGGCTCTATTTTTTTCTGATGTTATCTAGTATCACGTTCAGACTCTGAAATGGAATGGTTTGATGATAGTAGTTTGGATATGTTGTTTCCCCCCTAGGTTCATACTGTAGGTTTTTTTTTTAGCAAGTAAGTTGATTAAAGGTGGATGTGATCTCCTGGTTAAGGTAGTTTTTTAATGAAAGAACGAATACCTATACTACTACTCTTTTACAGCCGCCAGCCCTTAATTCCTTACCCCTCCCCTTCCACGATGACCCAAATTCCTACCCTCTATCACGACCTTAAGCATTCTCTCATACATACTTGTTCCAACCACCTATTCTACCTCTTTCGAGCAGTTCCCTCTCCTCATCCATCACACCGATAACTTACTCCCTCATCTTACTCCCCGTCCATCGAACTCTCCATTTCTATCCACACCCAATTCTTTTTGCTAATATCGTTATAACAATGCTCATTCTCTTCCAACGTATTACCAGACCGTTAAATTGTTCTATTTTTTTTTTTACAGTTTTGCTCTCCTACTTTTAAGGTCGGTCTCGCTTTCCTCGTTCTGGAAAAAGCGCATGGCGTTACACAAAGGAAACGGTTGATGACTTTAATTTTCTCATGATTAGTCCTCATTCCATATTTGCCGAACTGATTTTCTAATGCATCTAATGTTGCATGTGCAATCCTCTGGATGAATGGTCAACTAAGGTCTAATCCTCGGCGATTGTAACCGACTTTATCATCTTTCCAGCTGTACCCCATCAGTAAATACTTGAATATTGCTAATACAAGTATTTTAATATCTTGAGTAGAACACCGCATTCCTCTAAAACTCTGTCACTGTTATAACTTAATTCCAATATTAATGTTTTTCGCTAGTTTTCTTATGCCTGTATTGGTTTTCCCTCAATATCCATTCTCAATCCCTGCTCTGGAGTGAGCTATCAAGCCATTTACCACGAGGAAAAAATATCCACAGATGCTGAGTGGACTATCTTGCCCTGGTTCCTGCTCTTCGTCCCATCTAGCATGTATGACCCAAACATGAGCTTTAATTGCCCTTGCTAATTTCCACTACAGCTAAACAAGGCGTGGCATATTCATTAATATTAACAGTTGATTAATATTCATAAATTGACTAAATGATTATTAGAAAATAAATGAATCTATCAATGGTTGCCAATCCCTTAGGCTCCTATTATCAGTGAAATAAATAATAATTATATGTAACAGCATGCAGCATTAAAGACCAAATCCGTTGTGCACAAGATGCTTGAAAGAATAGTGAAAAATGTTTGATTTCCATTTCGTTTATTACACATCCATTATCTCATTCATGCTATAAAAAGGGTGATGTCAAGATTACGTGTGCATCCTCGAATTAAATTATGGTTCTACAGTGTAATATAGTGTATCAATTTACCTAAATACAGTATTTACTGTTTGTTACATGCTATATTAAAGCAAATTACTACTAGTAACAATCAAAGAGTCAGAGAAACTCAATGAAGCTCTCACATTTCATTACTTTGCATTGGGGCTAGCAGCAATATCATCTAGAAGAAGAACGAATGTAGTGGGTTTGAAATTAGCGCTATCGATGTCAAACCATTTAAAAAAGATTCATCACATCATGCAATCAGTGTTTTAAATCACTACACATACACATCTTTTTTTTTATGAATTAGGCATTTCCTATATATTAGAAACAATATACGCTAACATTTGCAAGACCTTCCGCGAAGAGGATACGAACAATTTAACAGCGGAAACCCATCCCACACTTAAGGAATAGTCTCTGTCACAAGTGCCTACGATAACATGCACAGATTTTGTTTCATACATTGCAGATAAATTATTCCCATTAACGGCTCTTCAGCTCCGATAACAGGATTTGAAAATCATTATTTTTCAGTCTCAAATTACAATGTCCTTATGGCGGAATGGTGACACGCTTCGGTTTTATATTTTATTTCTTGATATTTACCACAAAAAGGCTTTCTCACAAACTAATATGTTTCAACTAAACCATTGCAGTATATTATTTTTTCAAGGTGCCTTATCAATCACACTAGATTGACATAATTATGATTGAAAAGGGATGAGCAGACGCAACAAATGTCTATGTTTCGTAAATTTTACTTAATTGTTTATTCAATCATTGTGCAGTTTTGTTTTTATTCCATGGAAAATTTCGATGATTATCAGAGACATACGTCAATGTAAACCCCATTAGTCCTCATAATCAAACCGCTGAATAAGAACATTTGGAAGGAAAACCTTGTATCGTCAAGGCATGTTCAATAATAGGTAATAGGCATGTTCTTAATTAATATCATAATCATTTTCAGTTATACATTCTCATTACGGCCGACTTTATTGGCTCCATGAATCTGGTGTTTCGAAGCGCAGGTTCTATCTTAAAAGATCCCAAAGAGATATGAAATCAAAAGCATTCGTAATATGAATTGACGGCGGTAAATTCAATGGACTATAGTATGAGCCTAGACTGCTCAACGAACAAAATCCTACCTAGATTTATAAACTTATTGACTCAACATACGCGATGGAATCTTGGCAGACTGATTTGAAACCTAAGTATTTCGGATCTGTTGACGAGCTATTTACTCTTTTGAACTTAAGTAGAAATTATTAATTAAGTAGCACTAGACGCCCGAAAAAGTGATAGTTGAACGATGGAAACAGTCTCCAAGGGAATTAGGCTAGCCATCACAACTAAAATTCAAATAAATGAGCTAAAATTCACGGCGGGGATGGATTTACATCAATTAGTTATCTTTATTTGAACTAAATTTAGCTTTTAGCGACGCTGTAGCTCAGATTAATAAAGATATATCATGGCACGTTTCTAAAATCTGATATTTTACCACGTTCACCACCGAGTAGTCATTTTTCCCATTTGAGAAGTAAACATGAAGAGCAGCCATTCACAAATATATCTTGAGGCGTACTAAAATCCTCTGATCGAATGAGTTGTAGCTATGAATTAATTTTAGCTATAATTTAATCTAAGGAGTTATCGTTATGAGTAAGCAAGAATGTGAAGAGAGAGCATGAACTTTCACAGGGTAGAGGTGTGGTGAAGGAATTTCTCCATTCATTTGATTGATTTTTGAAAGAAACGAGTGCTAACCTCACCGGAACGAGCATTTACCATTTGGCTAGTGTGACAGGGAGATATTCTTCTGTCTAATCACTTAGGCTATATAACCAGTAAAAATTCAGAACCTATTGGAGCTCATCCTAGACATTTCCAAAAAACGCTGTCAAAATTTAAGGATATTTAACCATTAAAAATTTTCTGAATCACTCCAGCCAATAGAAATGCAAACTGAAAAAGTTTCTTAACGTTTTTTTTTTTTTTTTTACCTGTAGCAACACCTTTCTTGGCCTTGTGACCTGAGTAAATTCAAAGTTCTCAAAGAGAAAGGAAAATGACCGGCGTTTAACACCCCAACGATCTGAAAACACAAATTCCGGTGTAGCACCCACCCCCTTTGTGACGCATGAAATCCATATTTCGAGTGAGTCCTTCTCGTGTATGCGTCGCACTGATCATGAATATAAATTCGTGCAGTCTTTATTCAATAAAAAAAGATTTGGACTCTTGGACTAGGTATATTTGTATTACTCTGACTATATTTGACAGTTGGGAGACGGGACAAGGATAGAAAGGTGTCATTTAATATGCTTGAGACTCAAACATTTTTGAAGACTTACTTTGAAAAATGCATTCGTAGTGTTTAGAATATTTTAATGTCAGCATCATCATGCAAGTCTATTGTTCACCTCTGCCCACAGAAGAGCTCCAGTTCAATAGGACCTTAAATTGGGGTGTTTTAGTAGACAGGCATAAAGAGATGACCTCCAATGTCAATGCCCATGGAAGGAAACTGGTTTTCTTCCAAAATAGCTCTCTATCTATTGGGGATCAGGTCAGTCTGGCTGCCAAGAGCACTGGCTTCCCATCCTGAGGGCATGGGTTCAAACTCCAGCAGGGTTGGAGAGTTCACAATTAAATCTCAACCTCTAATTGGGTGTCCTGTGGAGAGCACATCCAAATGTAGTACCTTCACTGTCCATCGAATGGGACGTTAAACTGTGGACCCTTTGGTGCCTTTCGTTAAAAGCAGGCCCACGCTGGGTTTCGCTCCACCCTCACCCTCCTCCCTACTTATCCTGTAAATTCCATTAACTTGTATTAATTTAAAAATCGCATTCCAAACCCAACCTCCAACAAAGTCAAACTCTATAGACAAGTTCAAACTCGTTTAAACCGTCGAATTATACCAGGCGCACATGCTCGCATAGGAGGTGGCAGCATTTTTTGTATTACAAAAATACTACCACCTCATCTGGCCGTCAAATATTGCCGTCAAGTAATATTTGACGATTTTTGGTATTGCAAAAAATGCTGCCACCTCCTATGCGAGCATGTGCGCCTGGTATAATTCGACGGTTTAAACGAGTTTGAACTTGTCTATAGAGTTTGACTTTGTTGGAGGTTGGGTTTGGAATGCGATTTTTAAATTAATACAAGTTAATGGAATTTACAGGATAAGTAGGGAGGAGGGTGAGGGTGGAGCGAAACCCAGCGTGGGCCTGCTTTTAACGAAAGGCACCAAAGGGTCCACAGTTTAACGTCCCATTCGATGGACAGTGAAGGTACTACATTTGGATGTGCTCTCCACAGGACACCCAATTAGAGGTTGAGATTTAATTGTGAACTCTCCAACCCTGCTGGAGTTTGAACCCATGCCCTCAGGATGGGAAGCCAGTGCTCTTGGCAGCCAGACTGACCTGATCCCCAATAGATAGAGAGCTATTTTGGAAGAAAACCAGTTTCCTTCCATGGGCATTGACATTGGAGGTCATCTCTTTATGCCTGTCTACTAAAACACCCCAATTTAAGGTCCTATTGAACTGGAGCTCTTCTGTGGGCAGAGGTGAACAATAGACTTGCATGATGATGCTGACATTAAAATATTCTAAACACTACGAATGCATTTTTCAAAGTAAGTCTTCAAAAATGTTTGAGTCTCAAGCATATTAAATGACACCTTTCTATCCTTGTCCCGTCTCCCAACTGTCAAATATAGTCAGAGTAATACAAATATACCTAGTCCAAGAGTCCAAATCTTTTTTTATTGAATAAAGACTGCACGAATTTATATTCATGATCAGTGCGACGCATACACGAGAAGGACTCACTCGAAATATGGATTTCATGCGTCACAAAGGGGGTGGGTGCTACACCGGAATTTGTGTTTTCAGATCGTTGGGGTGTTAAACGCCGGTCATTTTCCTTTCTCTTTGAGAACTTTGAATTTACTCAGGTCACAAGGCCAAGAAAGGTGTTGCTACAGGTAAAAAAAAAAAAAAAAACGTTAAGAAACTTTTTCAGTTTGCATTTCTATTGGCTGGAGTGATTCAGAAAATTTTTAATGGTTAAATATCCTTAAATTTTGACAGCGTTTTTTGGAAATGTCTAGGATGAGCTCCAATAGGTTCTGAATTTTTACTGGTTATATAGCCTAAGTGATTAGACAGAAGAATATCTCCCTGTCACACTAGCCAAATGGTAAATGCTCGTTCCGGTGAGGTTAGCACTCGTTTCTTTCAAAAATCAATCAAATGAATGGAGAAATTCCTTCACCACACCTCTACCCTGTGAAAGTTCATGCTCTCTCTTCACATTCTTGCTTACTCATAACGATAACTCCTTAGATTAAATTATAGCTAAAATTAATTCATAGCTACAACTCATTCGATCAGAGGATTTTAGTACGCCTCAAGATATATTTGTGAATGGCTGCTCTTCATGTTTACTTCTCAAATGGGAAAAATGACTACTCGGTGGTGAACGTGGTAAAATATCAGATTTTAGAAACGTGCCATGATATATCTTTATTAATCTGAGCTACAGCGTCGCTAAAAGCTAAATTTAGTTCAAATAAAGATAACTAATTGATGTAAATCCATCCCCGCCGTGAATTTTAGCTCATTTATTTGAATTTTAGTTGTGATGGCTAGCCTAATTCCCTTGGAGACTGTTTCCATCGTTCAACTATCACTTTTTCGGGCGTCTAGTGCTACTTAATTAATAATTTCTACTTAAGTTCAAAAGAGTAAATAGCTCGTCAACAGATCCGAAATACTTAGGTTTCAAATCAGTCTGCCAAGATTCCATCGCGTATGTTGAGTCAATAAGTTTATAAATCTAGGTAGGATTTTGTTCGTTGAGCAGTCTAGGCTCATACTATAGTCCATTGAATTTACCGCCGTCAATTCATATTACGAATGCTTTTGATTTCATATCTCTTTGGGATCTTTTAAGATAGAACCTGCGCTTCGAAACACCAGATTCATGGAGCCAATAAAGTCGGCCGTAATGAGAATGTATAACTGAAAATGATTATGATATTAATTAAGAACATGCCTATTACCTATTATTGAACATGCCTTGACGATACAAGGTTTTCCTTCCAAATGTTCTTATTCAGCGGTTTGATTATGAGGACTAATGGGGTTTACATTGACGTATGTCTCTGATAATCATCGAAATTTTCCATGGAATAAAAACAAAACTGCACAATGATTGAATAAACAATTAAGTAAAATTTACGAAACATAGACATTTGTTGCGTCTGCTCATCCCTTTTCAATCATAATTATGTCAATCTAGTGTGATTGATAAGGCACCTTGAAAAAATAATATACTGCAATGGTTTAGTTGAAACATATTAGTTTGTGAGAAAGCCTTTTTGTGGTAAATATCAAGAAATAAAATATAAAACCGAAGCGTGTCACCATTCCGCCATAAGGACATTGTAATTTGAGACTGAAAAATAATGATTTTCAAATCCTGTTATCGGAGCTGAAGAGCCGTTAATGGGAATAATTTATCTGCAATGTATGAAACAAAATCTGTGCATGTTATCGTAGGCACTTGTGACAGAGACTATTCCTTAAGTGTGGGATGGGTTTCCGCTGTTAAATTGTTCGTATCCTCTTCGCGGAAGGTCTTGCAAATGTTAGCGTATATTGTTTCTAATATATAGGAAATGCCTAATTCATAAAAAAAAAGATGTGTATGTGTAGTGATTTAAAACACTGATTGCATGATGTGATGAATCTTTTTTAAATGGTTTGACATCGATAGCGCTAATTTCAAACCCACTACATTCGTTCTTCTTCTAGATGATATTGCTGCTAGCCCCAATGCAAAGTAATGAAATGTGAGAGCTTCATTGAGTTTCTCTGACTCTTTGATTGTTACTAGTAGTAATTTGCTTTAATATAGCATGTAACAAACAGTAAATACTGTATTTAGGTAAATTGATACACTATATTACACTGTAGAACCATAATTTAATTCGAGGATGCACACGTAATCTTGACATCACCCTTTTTATAGCATGAATGAGATAATGGATGTGTAATAAACGAAATGGAAATCAAACATTTTTCACTATTCTTTCAAGCATCTTGTGCACAACGGATTTGGTCTTTAATGCTGCATGCTGTTACATATAATTATTATTTATTTCACTGATAATAGGAGCCTAAGGGATTGGCAACCATTGATAGATTCATTTATTTTCTAATAATCATTTAGTCAATTTATGAATATTAATCAACTGTTAATATTAATGAATATGCCACGCCTTGTTTAGCTGTAGTGGAAATTAGCAAGGGCAATTAAAGCTCATGTTTGGGTCATACATGCTAGATGGGACGAAGAGCAGGAACCAGGGCAAGATAGTCCACTCAGCATCTGTGGATATTTTTTCCTCGTGGTAAATGGCTTGATAGCTCACTCCAGAGCAGGGATTGAGAATGGATATTGAGGGAAAACCAATACAGGCATAAGAAAACTAGCGAAAAACATTAATATTGGAATTAAGTTATAACAGTGACAGAGTTTTAGAGGAATGCGGTGTTCTACTCAAGATATTAAAATACTTGTATTAGCAATATTCAAGTATTTACTGATGGGGTACAGCTGGAAAGATGATAAAGTCGGTTACAATCGCCGAGGATTAGACCTTAGTTGACCATTCATCCAGAGGATTGCACATGCAACATTAGATGCATTAGAAAATCAGTTCGGCAAATATGGAATGAGGACTAATCATGAGAAAATTAAAGTCATCAACCGTTTCCTTTGTGTAACGCCATGCGCTTTTTCCAGAACGAGGAAAGCGAGACCGACCTTAAAAGTAGGAGAGCAAAACTGTAAAAAAAAAAATAGAACAATTTAACGGTCTGGTAATACGTTGGAAGAGAATGAGCATTGTTATAACGATATTAGCAAAAAGAATTGGGTGTGGATAGAAATGGAGAGTTCGATGGACGGGGAGTAAGATGAGGGAGTAAGTTATCGGTGTGATGGATGAGGAGAGGGAACTGCTCGAAAGAGGTAGAATAGGTGGTTGGAACAAGTATGTATGAGAGAATGCTTAAGGTCGTGATAGAGGGTAGGAATTTGGGTCATCGTGGAAGGGGAGGGGTAAGGAATTAAGGGCTGGCGGCTGTAAAAGAGTAGTAGTATAGGTATTCGTTCTTTCATTAAAAAACTACCTTAACCAGGAGATCACATCCACCTTTAATCAACTTACTTGCTAAAAAAAAAACCTACAGTATGAACCTAGGGGGGAAACAACATATCCAAACTACTATCATCAAACCATTCCATTTCAGAGTCTGAACGTGATACTAGATAACATCAGAAAAAAATAGAGCCATCAATCAACTTGAGACATGCAGATCTTTCTCACTAAAATGATCTCAAAAGAGTCATACAACAAGGTTGCCCAAGATTTTAGTCATTAGTGCAGAAAATCAGTCATCACCTATGTAATGAAAATAGAAAATAGAGATAATAGCGCAGGTAACCGTCAGTAAACGTGAACAATGCCGGCTGGAGAAGCGAATAGTGTACCCGAAGAGTGCAAGACGTTGACATATGTTTACATCGTGGAAACATTGGTTGCTTTTCATAACTTTCTGGACCAGAGCAGTATATTTCATCGGAATATAGTATTTTAGGTATTATTTAGTGTTGCCATGAGTGATAAGGTGTATTTTTTTCAACCATGATGACGATTTTTTGATGTAGAGTACATAACGGTTGAACTGGGATTTTAAATAGTCTCTATTGATTTCGTGTGTTTTTCACTAACTTGCTCTACTCTGTGATCACTTACCGACAAATTTCAAGCGAATTTCATGGGCCGTAACGTAAATATGTTTTTGTTTCTTAATTATTAGCAGCAATTCTTTTCATGACATATATTTCATAACATATTTAACAGGCTTGTTAATAGCGTATACTATCGACATTGTCAAAATAAAATATATATGAGTAGATTAGACATGGCTTGACTACGGCGATTTGATTTCATGGTGCATGAAAATAAAAACTTGGTAATATTTTGTGTGCTTAAGAAAAGAAATAACTCAGCAAAGAGATGAGACACTACGTTTTTAATTGTCGAAGAAATGTTGGTGAATGCGCAACTTCAGGTAGCTTTTTGTATGTTGAGTTAACATTCCAAATTGTTAGGAATGGACGGAACATCCTGCCAAGTGTTGCATTTATGCTGTAGTAGCTGGAAAAAGTTGCCTGAAATCGAAATATCCTCGGAATTGGGGGTGATGGCCGACTTCGGTTATTATATTTTCAAATATCAATAGCTGTCAAAGGAATTTGGTAATAGCATAAGGAGCTCCTTTGTTTCACCGGTGTAACTCACTTCTGACTGTATGTATACATATATAATAACTGCGATTGCCTCATCCTAAGTCAATATATCGTCATGTATTGGTAATTCTTGCAGAAGATGTATAGTAAATATGTAATAATGATTCACCTTTTTCTTTTCCTTCGTAATTTGGTATTCCCTCAATACGATTACGGAGGTGCCAAATGATTGCACTGATGCCATCATTTAACGTAAGCTATTGACGTAGCTCTTCGTAACTGGTTGTGAGTGGGGGAGGGAGGGAAGAATGCGCGGAGGGGAGGTTCGTGAGAGGCGAGGAGGGGAGCTGGTCACGTGAGGGGAGGTAAGCGCTCTCCTTTCGTTCTACGTACCTCACATCTTTCAAGGCGTTTGACCTAGTGCTAGTTTTCTGTGAATAGAGGTGTCGTATCTTTGCGAGCTATTACACATGAGAGTTACCTCTTGGTTTAAAAATATATAACCACAGTTTGAAGTATCAAAAGTAAATTTGTCAAAAATTATCCTGCTTGATTTACCAAAATAAATAAATAAATAAATTTTCAAAACTATTCCATGTGATTTTTTCATTTTAAAAACCCTCTCCTCGTTGATGCGTTCGCCTGAGATTATTATTAAACGTTTGCTGAGGTATGTACGCATGGGGGAGGTGTTATTGGCAAGGAAATAAGTGGTGCTTCGGGACAAAAACCCTCTCCTCTTTGAATATTTAATAGTTTAAAAAAATCGTAATAGTCGAGTTACTAATTGAGAATAAAGAATTGAGAATACTTACTTAAATTTCTGTTGGTAGATTATCGGGACGGGTACTTCTGTGGATTCTGATGACGATTCACTACAATTGATGTGGAGTGAAGCAATGTCAGCAGCAAACAAATGCTGTGACATATGGCATTCATAAATAACCAAGTCCAGTCGCGAGATATATACTTAAGAGTAAATTGTAGAAAATCTATATGAAAAAAAAAAACTGAAAATACTTGTCAGGATATTTGCGTGGGAGTTTGGAACTTATGTTAATTTTGCAATTGTAAATAAAGAAATTTTAATAAATTTGTAAAACTCATCCTCTGTGTTTTTATTTTTAATGAAACCCCCTATCCTCTTTAGTCGCTTCGTCTAAAATAATGATAACATTATATGACATTATGTTTGACAAACAAAGCCTTTCTATCGACCTGGGGAAGACAGTTATGTGAGACAAGATTGATTAGGGCTGCTAACCAATCATGGCATACATAACTGTCCTTTACATTGATGCTAATTATTTGATTATTATTAAGCGAGATATAATCCATAATGCCTTAAATAAAGTAGAAAATAATGAGACTCGCGTGTAATTTACAACTTTTATTAAGGTGGTTGGTGGGGTTGAGAGGGTTATGTTTGCCAAAAACAAGTTGAATATTATCGTTAATAAATAAAGAGAAGTTCACGACTATTTTTTAGGATACAACCTTATTTTGAAGCATTTTATGATGTCCACACCGTTCGATCTTCATTTGTTTCATCTTGAATATAATAAGAGACTAGTTTCGTCTCTCTCTGAAGAGTGCTTAAACCATGCGAGCCACATACTCTTAATTAAACATCTCTTTGCATCAACGTTGCGGGATTGACATTAAACATAAAATTGACATTCTTGGTATTGTTTACGGACCACCCCCTAATGAAGTTTGTATCTTGTGGACAATTTAATTCTCTACACATAAAAGTAATCAAATCTCCAACCAACCGTTCAATTAAGATATTTAGCAATAACCAGAGGTCTACTTCGAAGTCAAAGAGCGAGGAAATACTCCCTCCTACTCCCTCCCCACCTTCCTTCGTAAACGCGGGAGAGAGAAGCGGAGAGAGAGGGGGGTTGAAACCAGGAAGTGCGAGCAAGTACTTGAAGGTCGCTCGCATGACTCTATGAATACCTCTCTCGCGAGAATAAGCTGAAGAATTCGTATGGGACAACGAAAAAGAAACGAAAAACTAAGCGTTTCTATCGGGATGGAAATAATGTTATAGGCATCGTTTTACGTAAATCTACTCCTCTATCCATCGCTGTTAATTATTTATCGCAGGCATTGTTATTAAGCGAAAAAAAAAGCTATTATTTTGGTAAAAAGCCAAATTTCATAGGAACCAAGCATATTTTGGGAAATTTTTTGAGGTGGGTGGGGGGAGGGGGTTGTAACCCTCAACTCCTCTGTCCATCGCTGTTAATTATTTATCGTAGGCATTGTTATTAAGCGAAAAAAAAACTATTATTTGGTAAAAAGCCAAAATTTCAGAGGAACCAAGCATATTTTGGGAAATGTTTTGAGGTGGGTAAGGGGAGGGGGGCGGGTGAGACATATACACCAAACCACAGTCGAATATTGTTATTAACAAGGCCGCAAATAAGAAAAATAGCGCGAAATATAAGCTATTGTTTTGAGTTGCGTTTCATCAGAGTTGCTATGCGGAATTAACCTCGAGATGTGTATCCTTGGGTGGGTGGACAGGTGGAAAAGAGCATGCGGCCTCAAAGGATAGATATGGAGGGAGAGATTGATCGGCCGGAGTGGCGTCGCAAAGTCAGCATTCCTGCATATTAAGTGGTCCAAATCGATTGGAATCGTACTACTGGTGAATTCAACTGTATATAAAAAATGTATGCATTTCATGATTCAGAAGACGAGAGCAGCGGGAAAACTGAAGCTGAACAGAGCTAATAATACCCCATGAACAAAAGCAGAGACAAGTGCGACCAAATGTTCCATCCACGTGATAAAACTTTTGGACTAAACATAGGACCTTGAGGCATCGTTTCTGTAGCACTACCGTGCATCACCTCCAGTAATTGAAGTAATTAGCTAACAACTAAAAAATAATTAACTTCATTTCACTTTAAATAAATTTCCATATGACTGCTAACAAATTTGGTTAATTTTATTCGTGCATTGCAGAAAAAAACGTTTTTTCTGATGTTTCATCAACTCTCGAATTCATTTCTATTGAAGGAATGAAAGAACTTAAATTCGGGTTAAATTGGTGGAAAAAAGTAAAATGATATGATAAGGCCGACGTTATCACACGGACACACGCTTTTCTGCAAGGAACACGAATTTTTGAAAAAAGACAAATTTAATTTCATGGTGGAGCCTTCTTAAATGTTCCATTACATAAAGTATTTTTTAAAGCTTAAAACTAAAAATAAATGGCCATATACGCCAGCTCCGTGTTTTGGTCACTTATCATACACCTAAGCCCAGACATATGCTCGCTTTCCGCTTCTAAAAACCTTGAGTTTTGAGAGAAATGGAATGAAGATAGGATTGGGTGCTGGGAAAATTTTGGATATGAAGGGTCGAAAAAATTGTAACATCAACTGAGAAGTCTACAAAACATGAAACTCGATGACATATCCCACCACTTCACGTCGTCAGCCATCTATCTGCACATGCACATGAAAAAAAATATTGAAAACATCCTTTTCCGACACATATTTTTGATGAGTGTCGGAAAAGGATGACAACTTTTCAACCCTTGGATTAAAAACCGGCGAATTTAGTAGGAAACTACGAAAGGCCGAGAAGAACACTGCATTTAATATGACAGCGCAATTACTACTAAACCTGGCATGAAAAAAGGGAAATGAATACTAGAATTTGGTTTTTAAATTTAGGCTGTTGCAAAAAGCATGAAGTAAATATGGAAATATTTGTAACAAAACACTTTGTTTAATACGGTTGAACTTTTAGTTAATTAGCTAAATATACATACTAGAGCCAAATATTTGACTAGGTTTTTCGCGTCGCACGCTGAAAATGCCTTTACAACCGAAGCATTTTTCGTTATTTTAGAAAAAACAACTCGGTAAGTAATTAACTTAGTCTTAACAATAATTGAAAAAACATACGAACTACTCGACTTAACATTTCTAAACACGATCTTTGAGTCATAACTTTCGCAGTATTCAAATTACATGTCCCCAGGGTGCAACGCAGAACCATATCCTATGGAAAATACCTGCTATTGTTTTGCAAATACAGTAGATTCCGGTAAAATCGGGCCACCGTTTATTTGGGACAGCCACTTATTCGGGACAAATCATCAAGAACAGAACCATATTGAAGAAATTCTCTGAGTTTTCTCCGGTTAATTGGGACAGGAAGCCGCTTAATCGGGCCATGCATCGGCTGCATTTGGCTCCTACTCCCTTGAATAAATACAAATTTTTAAGGTCTTGTAAATCATATTGTACATTTTCCCTATTATTTGAACCAATCCCCAATGAGGAAATCTATTCCCACCTGCACTGTCTCATTTACCGCCGCTAAACGAAGTCAGTTCCATCAAAAGAAGCCGCTTTCAATTAATGCTTCACTGTTTGTACATTCGCCTTCGTTCTCAGGTAGTCTAGGTAAAAGGGGATTTGGATTTTGTGGTTTTGTATTTCGAACAGTAATGTGGTAACTGATATTTTTATACAATTCAAAAGACGAGATATATGTTTTCACATAGTGATTTAATTGGATTTTATGTGAAATGATATCTTGAGCAAAATACCTTACTGATACCAATTTATGGCTCAGAAAAAAAATTTTTAATTCATCTCACAGAAACTGAAAGCAATTGGAACGACTTGTTATCAATTAATGCTCATATCACCCTCCACCATTATAGGAAATCAGTCATTTCTTAGTCCTAAACTGTTCAAACATTATCTCTCAACACTTTCAGCTAAAAGTAGGTATAATGACATTTACTCTCAATTAAATAAGACCCAAAGCTCTATTTCAGTAATTATTAATTCAAATTGACTTAATCAAGCATATAAAAGTGAAAATGCATGCTTTAGAACAAAATTCGAGATCGGCAATTCCAATTCATGGAGAGTTAAGTTGATTAAAGCAGATATGCGTAGAATGAATGCAATTTCCATTTAAAAGCCCGCATATTTTGGGTTTTCCCAAAAATTACACGAATTTATTTTTGGAAAACTCTTTCTGAAATACTGGTGGTAATTTTTCCAAAAAAATTAATCGGGTATTTTCTCGGATTTTATTAAATTTTATTAAATTAAATTATAAACGGCCGGAAATTATTAAATAACCAATATCTGGGGAATTTTGCTGAGAAAATATTTTCGAGAAATTTTCCATATATATTATCAACAATTTTCCCGGTATCACGAATTTATTCAAAATATTTGTTGGGAAATCTCACGGAATATTTTCCAGAAAAATTTTTCAAAACTTTTTTCAGGAAATTTGAACAGTACTTTTTTGGAAAATGACCCGGAAAATTTTGCAAAAACATTTTTCCGGAAAAATTCCCGAAAATTTTCCGTGAATTTCACTTTTAATGGAACTCACCGAGCACGCAGACGCAGCAGTAGTAGAGGTACCACAGTCTCTCCATCTCCATCCTTTCCCGGTCGCTGAGCTTCTGGCTGCATTAGCGGAGCGGGCACACACGACACGCGCGCCCAGCATCATCACCGAAGAGTTGCGGCGTCCGTTGCGTGGTGACGGAACGGGACGGGATCCGGTCCCGGTGCGTGGAGGGAAGAGTGTGTGACAGGAGAGAGACAGAGAGAATAGAAGAGAAAAAAAGAGAGTTGGAAAAAGAGAGAGAGAGATAGTGAGCGAGAAAGACAGAGAAACCCCTCCCCAACATCTTTTTTTAACAAGTGACCGGGAAGGGACAAGCGAACGGGTGTTGTGTGCTGGGAGGGTATTCCCCCCAGTGAGTAAGGAGTGAAACAATACAGAGCGTTAAAAGAAATACACACGTTCATCTCTGTACCACTGGACTAGGCGAGAGAATCTGAGACGTAAATTCCCGGATATGGATAACAATAAGGCTATTTTATTACTATGAGAGAATTGTCTACACCCTACATATGCTCCTCTCCACTGTTGAGAGGCAGCAATTTCAACAGAAGGCACTGATAGCACAGGTCATGAAGATCGGTCAGGTATCAACTGCCACAGCTTCGGGAAAGAGAAATTCACGGAGTCGACCGGAGTACTACGATGTGGAAGGCAACGGGAAACCACCACATTAGTCTCCCTTGAAGATGTACCCTTGCATTCATATGTCTTGATGGCATTCCTCCCGAGTAAAGTGTTCCTGAGGTAAAATAGTCCCCCAATCGGATCACAGGCTTGGAACTACTTCGAGTAGAACCACAGTCTATAGACTGTGGTAGAACATCAGTCAGAGAGGAGAACACTTAACAATCGTTCTTATTGGTTTGGTTAATCGTTCTTGGTGGTTTGAGATGGAACTCCTTGGAACTTGGTAGAACTCCTTATTTATGAATCAAAGTGAGGATAAGCGTTGCTGGTTTCAGAGTTATTTTTATTACTTGCAGCCTGTTTCAATACAAAGTAGCATCTTCTGGCATAAGTACACATATTTCGTCTTGCTATACAAAATGTCACAAAAAAGGGGCACTGGCTATACATTTTCGGATTCTACACCTGAAATTTATAGCCAGTGCACCTTTTTGTGACACCTTGTTTAGGAATTACAGGGAAAGAAATATGAGAGTTTGATATAGTGTTCCTCGCACAAGGGTTCCTCCGCCTGACATACAGGGAATATTTTGGTAACCCATTGATGGTTCGTTCTTACCATCGAGGCAGCGTCGATCAATGTTTCATCTATGAGTATTCAGCTCCGGACATGGCCGCAAAGGAGGTGGAAGAACGGACTAAATACCAAGACCGGCTGTTTGAACTTCAGCATGTGTACCCCGGAAGCTGTAATACTAGCACTCCTCATGGTATGAGAAATAGTTGGAGTTGAGGGCTCGCGACTGATTAGCGTCAAGTGCTTATGACCTGCGTGGTACAGGTGGAATCACTTACATCGGGCAAGTATATGGACGTCGTTCTAGAGTCACTCTGTATGTTGCACATCCATGATCCGAGCGCAGCGTAGCCACTCATTCGATGGGAGTCCGCTGAGAAAACTGATAAACCCCTTTCAGGTCTCCAGCCATTATGACGGCAGCGACACCTGAGGTTAAAACTATTGAAAATGAATCGAACCTTACCATCGCGGAGTGATAGTGTAGTACTGTGAAAGCGAGGATGAATATGGGTAAGAAGAAGGGTATTACTGGTTGGATTCTCCTCTCCTTTGAAATCCACTAGTTGAGTGTTGCGGCTCACAATTATAAGCGTTACTGAAAGCAATTGATCATTCTTTGGAATAGTATCTGTCCCGCTATAGATTTTGGGATGTGGTGGCTAGCGGATTCAAAGTGGTTTTCTTTGCATTCCGACAGCTGATCAAATGACGAACTTTTGCTCGAGATTCAGACCTGATTTTCTGCCGATTATTCAAGTCAACATTACAGTTGATCAAACATCAAACGGTTCGACCGTTCCGTTCGTTAAAAATTTTCGGGGATCAGCCGTTTCAAACGAACGGTTACCGTTCGCTTCGAGAGCCAAATTTACCTCTCTCAATTGTGAAAGCACATGACCAGAAAATCTATTGCTGCCACGCAAATATGTCAACGAAATTTTCCTTTCAGATTCTCTCGTCCAATTCAATGAGACTTAGATGTAGGTGTATTGTTTTTTTTTATACTCTGTATTAAATCCCATAGTTTCACGGTGTTTAGGGTTTTAAGGGGTTGCGCAGGCAGACTAGCAGGCAGGCGGATGGATGAACTGATTGTTGGGCGGACGAACAGACAGACACACAGGGAGAACCTAAAAGAAAACAGTGGAGACAAGGAGGAGGTTGGGACGGATGAAAATTGAAGTTAGAGCCTTGGGAAACGTTCTAAGGGCAAGAATAAAACAACCTTAAAAGCGCTAGGCATTGCACAAGCAAACAAAATTAGGAAAATTATTGTTTGGTGAATGGAATGGGATCTCTCTTGAATAAATGGATGAGTGTGGGACCATTTTTATACAAATAATGAAAGAATTAATCTAGGGGACAATTGATAGCACAGCAAACATCGAGGGAGATATTTCAGCTTAACATAACATTGTCAAAGCAAGCAAAATTCACAAAAGGACATCAAGGGATGAAAACTTTCCAAGCAAGGAATATTTTTCCTCTCACACAAACCACAACCATAGTAATGCAAAACATCGAACCGAACTTTGGTAACTATATTACTATTCACATCCATGCTCTATATAACATCAATGAACGACAAATATCTCTCAATGGCCGGTGCTGTGAACAACAATGATAGTCTGCCGCATACTTACAAAAGATAGATTAATGAAACATATAGTAGCACACGCATTTTTTTAAAATCACCACCAGTTCTGACTTCTCACTTCCACTCACTTATGTAATATCATGTAACATCATTTTCCAATAATTCTGTGAATGTATGGGATTGATATTAAATTAAGTACATGTTTCAACAACTGTATGAATTATTGTGATAGTAACTCCTGCGGGAGCTTTCTGATTTCAGTCAATTGTAAAAATGTACACAAATAATATTCATCCGATTTCCAATGGACAAGCGAGCGTTAAAAACGTAAACACTGGAAAATTCGGCGCTAATATATTTATAGGCGAATGTTAAATAGCAAAAAATTACCCAGACAAATCAACTTATACACCATGATATCTGTGAAAGAATTCAATCCTTTCAGGCGTAACCTTGTGGAAGTCAATTATGAATAATGACAATAACATCTATGTTTCAATCCACGGAGTTTTTACTGGTGCCGCTATTTTCAACACTACTGCGTAACTGATGATGATGCCGTAGCGTTAACACTAGTGTTACCAGCAAAAACTCTGTGGAATGAAACATAGTTGTTATTGCCATTATCTGTGAAAGACTTTCAGATGGAATGAGAATAGCTTAACAAAGAGATCTTTTTAATATGAAGGATATCTAGCATTTTCATCAGCAATCTGGCGAAGTACCTTGCTAAGAGCACATAGAGTTTAATCATTCATCATAAACAAAGGAAGACACACTAATAAATTCATCAAGTTTGACGTAAAGTTTAAGCATGAAAGCCAGACTTACTTAGTCACTCTTTCAACCTGAACATACTTCTCGTTTGCATAAGCCTTCATCGCATATTCTGATATCTAAAGTAATAAAAACAATTTCGGATACACAAATACTGTGAATAAAATTCACTTACTTTGTAAACAGTGTATTCTTGCCATTCAGAGTAATATCATACATTCATTTTAAACATTAATTATGGCGATAAAATCCATAGGAGTATGGGGGGATAATGATAGTTCATATCCCACATATTTCCACAATTCGCTTGCCGTCTCTTTTGCGGGTTTCTACATCATAAAAACGAATCCAAAGTTTTACAGATTCTATCAAGAGATTTGCTGGTTAGTGAACAAGTGAAAAAATTAAAACTTTTTTGCTCTTTCAAGATTTTAAAAAATGTCCTAATTCTGCTTTTCTGCACTATATTTGAAGTTAAATCCCTTTAGGGAAACAGTTAAAGGACTATATTTTACCTGAGTCGAATAAGGACATGGCCCAGTGATTTGCAGGAGTCGTCGTCACATTAACTAAATGGAACTTTCACTCCTCAACACAGAGGTCTGAATTTTATGAGGGAAGGAATTCCAAGTGTCACACTCAACCTGAGTCCCAAAACTCCCCTTCCATAAACACGTTTCAACCTAGTAGGCAGCATTTTGGCCTTTTCAACCATCGCAACCCTAAGTTTCCTCATCTTTCTGGAAACCACGAAATGTTCTTCATCCCTTTCACATTAACAGTGAATAAACTTCCTCTCATTAACTCTCTCTCTCATTCTGTTTAATCCCGATTTTTTACATGAATTCTTAAGAGCTAATTATCTCGTTTAGCGCTATTGATTACCGCTTGATTCATGTTGCAGGAAACTTCTTAATGGCCTCATCATTTATGTACGTGAATCCATGCTACCGAAGTATTCAAAAATCTAAAATTTCTACTCACTAGGCCATCGTGTTTTGATGATGGGTCCTACCCGAATGAAAAATATTTTTTCCTTGTATTATTACGATTATTGTCATTCATAGCATATTTTTATTTTTTTAATTTTATGACAAAACGTTTTTTTAAACTCTGCAGGCTGGTAGGTTATCCCTCGTCAACCAGACAACGTCCTTAGTATTTCAGAACGCAGAGCACATTGAAATGAACAATGGCTATGACAATAAAATGTTAAAAATTACATGCTCTAATTCAAATATCAATAAAAAAAAAGAATGCTCCAATATTTTTTTCAAGTAACGTTCTTCAAACTAAGTAAGAAACTCCCGTATCGCCCAATGTTTTACATATTTATCACCGCAAAGTTCCTAATTTTGTTCATAATTTGTTATCGATTGCAAGGGAAAATATTTGATAATACATGACCCTAATAATGCATGCATTGCAGTCTAAAGCAATTCCGATTTCTTAATACGCGGAGACTACTTTACCACTTGACCTCCTGCTTTGATACACATTCAAATATGCTATTTTTCCAAAAAAAAACCTCATCGTCTTAGTCGTGTCTCTTTTATGAACCTCATTCTCCCATATGCTTGGAGTAACCTAAATATTTTCTTTAAGAGGATTTACAGAAATGCTTCAATTTTCCTTCAAGCTATATTCTTTTATAAGGTTACATTATCTATTTTCGTCCATAATAGTAGTGTAGGGGTAGACTGCGGGAAATGTTTGGATGGTGTAATCCAAAATTTGGAATGAGTTTTCCAATGGTAATAGTCTGGTGAGCTATCCCATAGGTAGTGTGTTGCAGAAATTTTATTTTGATGCCACATATAACCAAGGAGGATAGCATTTCGCATAACTTTAATAAATGACAGGGTGAAAATATCGGGAAAAATTCGCTTGCTATGATCCGCGATACTATAATCTCTAACCCCTCATTTGACAACGCATTCACAACACCATCTGCTCCGAAGTTAGCAAAGTGAACTCTTAAGATCAAATAGAAAGCAAATGTATTTATATATGGTGAATATATAAAGGTGGGCAACATAAATGTTTGCTTATAACTCCCTCAAAATCAGCCCTTATACAAGACAAAATTTCATCATCGTACTGTAAAGTTACATGAATCCTTTGGTGAAGTTTTTTTATAAAAACAAATTCCAATACCTACTGTGCTACACATTTATACCTCTTTAAAAGGTTTTACGCCGACTGCTATTATGCAGTAAAGCTCTCCGGCTACATCAAACGAAATTAAATCGAAACTAGAAGCTATGACGTGGTGGAAGGGCTCCATATTAGCAATGAAAATACATCAAACGATTTCTGTCTGACTCAACTAGATATCAAAAAGCTCCTCACATGTGCTGAACCTACTAATACTGTGATGTGGAGGACAATTTAACGAATATCTAGATAGAGTAGAAGGTTCCCCCGAGTACCTAAGATATTACTATCGATTAGAGCTCTTGTTTGAACCTCATTTTGGCTCGTCGAAAAAATTCGGAGGCCTCACCAAACCTTTTTATACAGTGTTGCCTCAGAAGATGAATATTTATGTCAGCAAAATTCATGAGTTTGCTCACCACCTCTTTCAGATGGCCGGGATTTTAAGAGATCATACGCAAGCTATTGATCTGACTGCGGGGAGGGGAGAAGAGAGGCCCAAGTGGATGGAGGAGCATCGGAATGGAAAGAGCCCCCCCTAATATCTTCCTCCTTTAGGATCCCAACCCCCGAGACACTTGTGGAATGGAGGAAGCCTATTGCAAGACGAATTGAATTGTAATACTGCTGATTGCTTTGTGAGTTCAGAAAGGAAGAAATTAAATCATTAGAAGCAGCTCTAGGTTCTACGACGAGGTAACAGTGAGTGAATACGTTTTGTATAGGCGATGACAATGCATGTGAATCATAAACGTAGACCATGAGAGGGTGGCTGGATTTGAGTTACACACAAGCCCATCCCATACCAAGCTATTATGGGATGCTAAAGTGTGTAGTTAACAGCTTTCCGTCCCATACGATGTACGGGCTAAACTTGAAACCCTCCACACAGTGCTCAAGAAAAAAACGGGAATGCTAATGAATTATATCCACTAGGGTCGGGATTCAAACTCAGGTCCTCGGGATGGGAATCCGGTACTCTAACCATAAAAAAAGCTGACGCATCATTGTCTGCAGTACTTCCACCTAGTTTCCAAATGCTTTTCAACAAAATTTGAAACAGACCACTTCGTATTCTCCCGTTTTACTTGAAACTACAAGCAAAGTAAGACATGCCAGTCATAAGCTTGAGCCTAGGAACAACCCTGGGGATAGAGAAAGGATGATAAAAGCGTATATACTCGGATAGGACCGCTATTAATCTCTCTTAGCGTACAATTTCCAAGAAGATAAGTAGCTTGAGCCTTCTCATCACCGTCATCCGACTTTTCCATTATTCAACACCGTTCAGCAGTTTCCCGTTTTACTCGTGTGGTCTCCAGCGACAATTCTCCCCATTCATTCTTCGCATTTCACCTCTAATACTTCCTCTCCGCCTTAATCTCAAAACTCATTAAATTACTAGGGTTTTCGTATCGTATTCCACAGTATTTTTCTGATAAAATTGTGCTTAGTGTTGTATTTTTCATATGCCAGAAGTAAAATGAACTATTTGTCTGTGATTTGAAACCCTTATTTAAAGAAGTTAGCCCAAATGACTGTTCAAAAAGACTATTAAGGTATTTTTACTACGTTTGCTACATTATACATCCTATGCTCAACATGTATGAGGATTATGTAGTATTGCAAGAAAAATTTAACTCCAAACACTGGGTGACAGGATAGTGTTCGATTATTTGCCATTTCTGCATTATGACTTTATCAAAGATGGTGAAGCAAAGATAAGAAAATAAAACTTATTAGTCCCAACTAATATTGGGAGGTAACAGAGAAATTTTAAAGTAAGAAATATTAATAGATACCATTACAAAGGTGCACCCTTAAATTTAATATATATTTCAGTTAAGAAAACTTTTGTAAAGAAATAAATTTGTCCAAGGTTAAAGAGTACTATCGTAAGGAAATAATAGAAACATTGTCAGAAACTCACAATAAATCAAGTAATGGTGGATAATGTTTATGTATTGTTTTAGCAGGTTTTGAATAGTAATATTGCAATTGTAATTTTTCCGAGTTCGTCCTGTGATTGAGTTATCATTTTGGGAGAACAATAAACACGATAAATATAAATTATATACCCCTACCACTCCTTTAAGCGGGATTGTGAATTATGCGACAATTTGTTTCACTTCAAACTTTTCTTTGCCTTTCAAGAATGGAGAAATGAACAGCGAAAGCTATAAAATATGCTTATTTATATTTTAGCATTCCCTGCATCTAAATATCAACAAAAAGCGACGTTTCCTCATTTTGCCATTGAACTCCATAGGGTTGATGTACCCTGCCTTTTTTAGTATTAAGTTTTTATTCAAGGACAGTAATAGGAATTTTATGCAGAAAATGATCAGGCAACTTTTGAGGGTCTCTCCATATCTCACGCTTTGATAAATGTACATGCCAATTTCAGCGCGAGTTTCAAATCCCTTTTTTTGAAGTGAATCTTTCCATTATGTCATGGAAACGAGCCAATTAATGTAACACCAAAGTTAGTCAATCAAATTTCACGTCATACTTCGTGAAAATGCGACGGAGAAGTTTCAAAAGTAAATGCAAGCGTATGGATAGTATGTATAGTCGACATTTTTAAGTTTTCTAATTGCACAAGACGTTTTTAGGTAGCCGTGAAAAACGTTGAAAATGAGCCCCGATCAGGAAGATCTTCGACTTAGAAAACCTAATACAATTTGGAAAAAGAGCGAGCATTCGTTAAGTCTGATCGATGGTTGACTGTGAGAATGATGATCTAAGACTAGAATTTGATCTATGAATCTGCTGTTCAACCGTGAGGCTCTGGAGAGACTGATATAATGTCTTTCGGGTGAGACCAAGAATTACTGAAAGTTGGATGTTGCATAATGACAACGCGGCTAACTACTCAGCACTCGCTGTCACGAACATTTTGACACAAAAAGTATTTCTGAGCAACCTCAACCCCCTTCTGTCCTAATCTGTCAGACTGTGGCTTTCCCAAGTTAAAATTTTAAAATGTCACCTCAACAGATGCCATTTTTGCACAGTAGATGTAATTCACAAAGTCATGACGTACCAACTCAGATCAAATCTGCTTTACGGCTTGCGGTTCCATCCGCAGTAGCAAGTTCAATTATGATTTGATTCTCAGCGAGGAAGCAGCTTTGTGTTGGTAGTGAACAAATTCCATTTTCAATATCTCTACGATTTCCTGTCAAGAGGTCCTCGCATCGCTACGAGTTATCATGCGGGAGATTGGGTGCAATATATCACTGTAAAGAAATGTTTGCCTAGTGGTACGACCGTAATACCGACGGAGGGTTTTATTACCCCCTAACTCCATTTACCATATGATCCTTCCCTAATCGTCCAAACCATTTGGCACATGCATTTTCCCACATGAAAAATCGCCCTACCATATCCTTCGCGGCGCAAATTATCTCAGAAATCGGTCGCCTGTTAATACTACCAACCATTTTCTACCATTATAAATAAATACTATGAAAGAAAAATAATCTATGAAAAAGAGATTTATGATTTTTCATTAATTATAACTTCTTCCACAGGTTCTAGCGACAAAATTCAGGCTGAAATTGCACAATCCTGGCAAACCCTCGAAGTCTTAAGAGTTGAATTTTTAAGCAGCTTCAGTCTGGCATGTTACCTTTAAGTCGGAACAGACTCCCATAAAAGATCCTTAAAAACCCACTCTATGTTCGTTCGTAAGGGTTTTTTACATGAACGTCTCGAGTAAAATGCCCTAAAGGGAAACGCATTAGATATTTTCTTCCAAATGGCTCATATGAGGCACGCGGTTTCAAATGACACTCTCTAGTCGGACCTAGTTTTTCAAATCTCTCCGGATAATCCAACTGCTAATTAGTATAACTTGCGTAGGGTTGTGAACGCGTAACTAATTTGTGGGCAAAAGCCTGCCAAGGTCTATAACAAGTGATGGGAAGTAATTGATTAATAGAAATCTGATTACCGGTAAAGATTACATTTTGCTGACTTGAACTTTTAACCATTACTTTCTTCAAGTTGTAATTTTACTTATAATCTCCTCCAAAAGTAATCGTTACTTTCTGAATATTTTGTTACTGGCGCAAAATTGGTCAGTGATTGCCGATTGCAAGAGCAGTTGTTTGCAATCATTTATTTCGACTGTTCGTTTCAAAGATCACCCACATACCTAAGTGAAGATAGTTCGGGTTCTGCACCGAGTCAAACGTTTGTCCGTATGAGTCGTCCATCGCCATCAGGGCTCAATATCGTGACTGCCAACATGGCCGGTTATTTATATATTTACAATGGGCCTGAGGTCAGGTCCCTCTTGGGGAGAAGAAATATGTGGATCGACTCTGAGCTATGCTCAAATTCATAATGGAAAATAATATTTTTTTAGATTAAAAAAAATTATAATTATAGATTTTTTCAAGAATTCATTGTTATTTCAATCCAAGAGTTACCGATTTTTTATACATAAAGTGTTACGTACTTGTCATTAAAATAGATTTTTTAGATTTTTTCAAATTGATTTTAAAGGGTATTTCATTATTTTTAGATAAATTAATAATAATAAGTTATATTTTTGATAAATTTAGCAAACACTAGATAACACCGGTTTCAGCTCAACCACCACCGTTAAGCATTTTTGGGATCGGCTTGAACACGGAGGGGTTACCTGAATTTTTCATGGAATCTTGTCTTAGCCTCCGAGCCTACAGTGGCTCCCAACCTAGTCTTCAACCATTAGAAGTATCCATACACTCTGTTCTCCCGCAACGGTTTTATCGAAGCATGCAGGTTTCTTTTTCATTTTATTTTCGTTTAAATACATGCGTCCCCAAACTCGCACTTTTGTTTAAGGATTGCCTTGCAAGTCTTTCGACCCTCTGGCCTCTCCTAAAGACGCCGACCTCACTTCCCCTATCCCCCAATCACTGACTCATTCTCCCGTCTCATGAATATTTGGCCCGCGTCGCTGATTCAGCATCGCCGATGCAAATTGTGAGGGGTAAGAGGGCAAAGGGTAGGTACCTACTAGCGCAAACTCTCTCAGAGGGTAGAACGATAAATAAGGGTGGTTGATTGCTGAATACAAGAATTTGGGATAACCTACACTGGACGGTAAAAACCATAGAAAGAATACTTATGTTAGTTTTAGGGAGATTTTTTCACAGATGAATGGAGAACGTATTAGAATTTTATTTTAAAATTTATGGAGGCCTGAGGAGCATGAAAGAAAACTAGTATAATAGATGACTAAAAAATTATCTTCGTGTCTGAATTTCTAAGTATCTTTAACTAAATACATATACTTCACCGTTTATCTTCACTATATGCACTGTTGTATGCATGTGTAAAATGAGATTATAGGATCTTTAGAAAAATTATTAGTGACATGTTTCCATTGTTGATCTGCTAAATGTGTTACTTAGAATGTTAATTAGCAAATATAATATTTTGCAAACCGTCACATTTATGAAAGATGATTAATTTCCGTAGCATATCAACACAAAATTTGGAATTAGTTTATTAATAATTTAATTGAGCATATATTGGCACCTTCCTCTGCCTATTACAATATAGGATTTCATCATACTATGTTCCACCAATTTATTCATATTATTCCAGTATAAATTGTAAACTTTTCTGAGTGAAATTAAAAGTATTACTTCACAATATTTCACAGGTTAAATCCCTCAAAAAGTTGAATGAATCAATTCAGAAGTGTATTTAGTTTTTATCCCACATAACGATCAAAAACCCTTTCAATTGAATTCACTTCCAAACTACTTGCACGGTTAAACCTCAATGTACTCTAGTATTAAGAGTGAAGCTTTATTATAATCCTATTTTATTTTGGTGGCCTTCTTCTTTTGTAAGATGACGTCTCAAATGGCAACATGTTTTTTATACGAGGCGTGTTTTTTAAGTAAGTACAGTTTTGAAATTCAGCCGCTGCAGTGCTGCGGTCGGCACTTGGTGCATGCACGCTGAGTATAGGTGTAGCAAAACTTGGTGGCACTCGATTGCACAGAGAATGATGTCAGGGAGAGGAGAGTATACTAGGGAGGGTATGTTCTTTCTAAAGGTCCCCATCTGAGCCATGCGGTACCTCTGACCGCTCTTCGACGCTTAATTCGCCATGTGGAACCCCAAACTCTCCGCTGTAGAGTGCCATCAAGTTTCGCTATACCTCTACATCTGCTAGAAATCCCCAGATTCTATTACGGAAACATTCGACCGTGTTTGAGAGTATTTAAAATGCCTCCGCCGATTCAGAGTTCCGCCAACTGTGAAATACGCGCTGTGATTCGTTTTCTTAGTGCTCAAGGCGTGAAAGCGGCTGAAATTCTTTGCCAAATCAGTAAAATTTATGGAGAAAACATTGTGGGCGATGGAATAGTACAGAAATTCGTTAGAACTTTCAAAGAAGACCGCACGAGTGTTCATAATGAGGAACGAAGTGGGCGACCTTCAGTTTTGCTCCATGACAATCCCCGTCCACACATGGCTAATCAAACTCAAGATCCCATCGGATCATTTGGCTGGGAACAGCTTGATATACACCCTCCGTACAGTCCCGGTCTAGCGTACACTGACTACCACCTATTTTTGCATTTTAAGAATCATCTGGGTGGTCAGCGCCACGACGACGATGATGAGGTCAAAACGACCGAGTTGCAGTGGTAGTCAAATCAGGCGGCAGGCTTCTATGAGGATAGGATTCAAAAGCTGGTTCTACGGTACGATAATTGCCTTAATATTATAGGAAGTTATGTAGAAAAATAGATTAAGGTACAGGCTTTCATGTAAAAATAAAATTGTTAAGAAAAGTATACTTGTTCTTCTTTTATTCCAAAACTGTACTTACTTAAAATAAACACTCTCCGTATTACCTCAAACCTCTCCTTTCAAATTACAACTGACTCGTTCGGATATCTACTATAGTTTCCGAGTGATTAAGAAATGCTTGCAAGCATGCTCACTTTCGTTGCATTGCCGCTAGCCTTAAGTATACCTCATTCATACCAGCCCACGTAAATAAACAGGAGATGTTTTGCAGGTGGTACAGCTCATCTCACATTGTCTTTTTTTGGGGATGTGGAGGTTAAAAGTCATCTTACGTAGGATTTCAGTGCAGACAGCGTTATTTGTATCATTTTTGTAATTATTGTCGAGTGTAATTTGTAATTCGAGCCTCTCCAGCCAAACAATAGTCCACTACGTCTCTTTGCTACTATAAATCCTCGGGCATATATTCTGTACAGGTTTACCAAAGATATCCAATACCTTGAACATAATATTTACACACCGAAAGCCGAAGTCGCACAAAACATCGTTCATTGATTAGTTCATCGAAGTTAATATACCAAAATATATTAAAACTTAAGTAATTATATATTTTTTCTTCTTTTAGGAGATATAGATCCAAAAATTTTTAAATTATTTTATTTCTCTTTACCTAAGATTCTCATTTTTTGTGCTTCTTCAGGGCTCAGAGAGAGTTCCTTCTGAATTTATAAATAAATGGACCTATATCTCCTGAAAGAAGAACAAAAATAATTATTACATAAAAAGAGGTCATGAAGAGGAATCATCTAAATATGAAAACTTAAGGCTGTAAGGGGAAGGGGTTAATTTTATGAAATATCACTTAATCTTATATGAAAAGGAAGGTTAGTTAAAAGAGGTCAACGTATCCATAAGTGGCTCCAAATCAAGGAGGTAAAAATGAATTGGAAGAGAAACGTAAAAGTTAACGGGCGAAGGAAGAAAGAGCAGGGTGAATGGGAAGATTTTGCATTAAGTAGGCATGGCCTACCAGGCTCAAAAGATCGTTACCCGCGTATTACAACAAACATTATTACTCGTGGATTTTGACTAAGACATGACAGTAAATCAAACGCAACCCCCAGTAAGGTAAGCCGTATTTAGGGCAAATCTGTGCCGACTGTAATAGCGGCATTGGCTACGAGAATCAAACGAATTGTTTCCACTTTTCTTGCTAAACTCAGTATCCCTAATCGCCTTTTCGCCATGTCATTTGCTTGGATCATAGATTAAAGAAGATAATTTATGAATGGCGTCTTCGGACGTAATATTGAAGCCTGTTTATTTGCGAAAAATGATCCATCTGACAAAGGTTAACGCGTTAATTTTTAATATTTTTATTCATATTGCAGTTTCTTTTTGAAAATTAATTTCATTTGATATTTTAACAGTTAAATCAATACGGTACTGTTAAAATTCCGCTTCTAACACCTACCTTTGTTTTCGGCGAATACACTGCATATCTGATCCATTCAATATGGCGGATGGCGCATTTTTATTGGCTCCAATACTTCCCCGATGCATTTTCATAGGATGTTCCATCCATTATCTTCGTAAATCTATGGTTTGGCCAAATCTTACAGGGATCTTAATTTTAATTCAAGTCCATTTAACCCTTTCTTCACTTGAGTGCCAATTCTTCCACTTCCTTGCTCCCCTTGTTTGTTTGGACTCGCCTTTCTCGAGACGCACAATAATTGCCTCGCGCGAGTCTTATCCTTTGAATCTCATCACCACAGGAGTCCGTCGCTTCCCCAAGGTCCGAGTAAGCCTCTCACACGCAGTGGATGCACAAACAAAAAAACATCTGTCGCGCTACTCGGATAAAAACACGGACGACTTCGCAGCGTCCTTAAGACCTCACCCACTCAGCGACGCTCTCAGCCATTTGGCCGCTGAAGTATTCTCGGGCCCCTCATCTCGACTTCCCTCAACGTCCATCTTCAACTCCTTTTCGCAGTGGGTGAGTCGTCTCCACTTGTGACCTCAATGGAATCTTCTCTCTTTCCTACCTACCCTCTCAAATATTTTCTCCTAATTAAGTTCTCCTTCTCTTCACGCTGTAGAGAGGTGTCTCGTCATTTTGATTGCTCTCTTAAGCCAACCGGGTAAAGCAGATGTCCTCACCTAACAAACCTAACAGGTAGCATTCGTGACACTACCGTAGGTTTTTATCGTGGGAGTACAAATTTTCTATGACGTTTCCTAGATAATATTCAGGGATTGAAATATTCTTCTTCCTTGGGCTATACACTTATAAAACCCTCCATCGGTGATGTCCTTTTTAACAATTAACGCCCATCTTCTTCTGTATTTTGCTAGCCCCTTTAAGTTGTAAATATCCATTCTTTGCTAAGCCTTTGGGGCATTGTGTATTTATAGTTTCCTAGGTCTCCCTCTGGATCTATTTCTAACTGGTGTCCATTCATAAATTTTCATTTCCGACTCTGTCACGATTGTTGTTTGGCCTAACGATCGGATTCTTTGTGGTTTTATTAAGTGGACTTTGTTTTCATCTTCTATTTGTTCATATTATTTAAGCATTTCTCTGTATTCTACATTCAAGTTCTTCCTCCTGAGTTGGTCCAAAATATTATTGTAAGTATTTTTCTTACGAAAATTTCAAGTCTTTCTTTGTATTTCTGTGTTAACTTCCATGTCTCGCGACCGTATGTCACAACTGGGGTAATGGCTGTTTTGAAAATTTTAAGATTGGATTGCTTGTCTAGGATATTAGAGATTAGTAATTTCTTAAGGGAATGTAGAAATCTGTTACCTACAGAAGTTCTCTATGCTTTTTATTATAACTTTCATAATTCGATATTATTTTATCCTGTAACTTTTTACCATAGGTATTCATTCTCTTATTCCTGAATTATTAGGAAATTTTCCCTGAAACTTGTATAACTGTGTGAAAATATTACTTTCATTAGTATATTACTTAATTTTCGTACTGATAAAATTAAATAACTTTGTAAATCTTCTCATATGTGATATGAGTATAAGTACTATAATAAAAATCTAATATCCATTTTACGGTAGCCTCAACACAGCTCCTCCTTTGAGGCTATCTAAAGTTACTGTCTTATTATTATCATTAATTTGAGGATAATTTTTGTTGGATTAATAATAACTATCATGCATTAATATCTTAAGATGCACATATTTTTTCATATTTTACAACTCAAATCTCTAAAATTCTCATTTTTATCGAATTCTGTTTACGCGTGGTTATGATTATTAGAATTATTTAAACGCTTTCAAATGAACCCACTAGCCAACTCCTTGTTTGATATTAAGTCGAGCAACACTAGTTTTACGTAGGCAGCGATACGATACACCCACACTTCGTTCCCAAC
Source organism: Pyrrhosoma nymphula (assembly GCA_963573305.1). Taxonomy (NCBI): domain Eukaryota; kingdom Metazoa; phylum Arthropoda; class Insecta; order Odonata; family Coenagrionidae; genus Pyrrhosoma; species Pyrrhosoma nymphula. The sequence continues at coordinate 50,508,139 of OY754339.1, read as the reverse complement.
TTCTTTTGAATGATGGCGCCATCATTTGCAGCATGAACGCTTGATTTTGACTTTCACTTTTTAATGGCGTAGTGCACTTCCTGCGCCTTTCATACTTCTCGGGTTATAAAAATGATTTGGCTTGCAAACTTTGTCGCATCACCGAAGTTATCAATAACCCCCCCCCCTCCAATCCGTAAACATTTTATAGACGCTCAACGACACAAGTTAAGCAAAACGTCATGAATCTAATGTAAATTATTAAGAATGGATATGAAGCAGACCTCTCAAAATTGGTTCCACGCGACTGATGTGAGTAGTAGCTAAATCCCACATTACAGCTTGTTCTGGTTTAAAAATACCCTCTTCAGTGATAAGTTGCCTAGGCTACTGAAAAGCGAAAACGACTTCTGAGAGATACTACTGTGGAGATAAGAAATGAATACATTTTTATTGCTAATTTTTCTAGCCCGAGGACCGAACGAAGTCAGTAATCACGCATTTTCAGTTTTAAAAACTTGTAGTTAAGTTAGTACATATTCAAAACCTAACAAGGGTAGTTGCCTTCATTTACACATAATTTCCTTGAATGACTCCCTTAATGGATCAGTTTCCTCAACAAATCATTAAACTTCATCGATTTTCATTTTTTTCAAAATTTCAAAATTTAGTTTTTACTTAAAAAAGTACAGAAAAAGATTAATTATGTTGACCTTAACAGAAAGTGGACATTTTATTCCAATAACTATCATAAAAATATGGAAAACATCATCATAAAAGTCATTCACAGGCTGATTTTACATGAGAAGGGGCTCATTTGAACCTTGTCTCGCTAAAGTAATTTAAGATCAACGAAGTTTCCACGACAGGTTGTTTAATTTTCGGCGGGCTGTCGGTTGCTAGGTGAAATGTATAAAAATTCTCGGCGGAGATGAATTAAGACCATGCATTCACGTCACTGTCCGTGTATTTTTCTTATAAAACATAGACTTTTAAGCGTTCCTATTGAACGTTAGTATTCATCATAAAATAAAGTACTTGGTACTTTCTGTAGTTTTATCTTTTAATTACACGAAACAGTTCACCAAATTACAGCATCATCAGGTTCAAAGTCAGAGTACGTTTGTTTATTTTCCATTGATTGATGTCTTCGATTCGGGGAGGGAGAAATTATGAAGGTTCGGGGAAATTTGAGAAAGGCACGGATCAGTATATCAAGGGCTGGTGATGCGGGAAAGGTAATTGTTTTTCAAGGCTGATTATTTTGGAGAGGATTGAGGGGTACGAGAAAAATTGTTTGTTGCATAGATTTTTCAAGTGTTTCAGAATTGCGATCAATGGAATTCAACATTCATTGAATACAAAAATCAACGGCAAATAAACAAACATACTGTGAAATAAAAAATGCACTCTGAATTTGTACCTGAAGATGTCGTAAATTGGCGAAAAGCTCTTTGCAATTAAAAGATAAAACTATAAAAAAGTACAAATTATTTTATTTTATTGTGACAACTGTCGTTAAAATAATTCAACAAAGTGAAGAAAACTAATTTTTTCCTACTGAAATAGAGCAATGTTTTTGTACTTTCGACCATACTGTGACTTTGTGATGATGCAGTTTGAAAATAAATGTGTGTTAACATTATTTGCGTATGTTGATATAAAGTTCTCCATTTTGAGTCACTACATCTAGCTAAGGAATTGAGACAGTGATTAACGCCCTCTATATCGGCCAAGGCTAATGTTGATTAAATTGCACCAAAACACAGGTAAAGAAACCAACCCTTGGGACAGCTTGCCCATAAACCAAATTTTAAGAGTTATTCATCCTGCTCTTTCCAAAGAAGAAACAAACTTTCTCGAAGAGGTTTCTTAATTAAAATTTCAGCCCTTCTCGGAATGGTACAGATTTTAACCTCATCCCATTCCTAAATCCCACCAATCTTCCTGGAAGATCTGAGAGTTTTTAATTCCATTCTTTCCTCAATCTTAGCTCTTTCCTTTCATCTTTCCCATTCTTTAATCAATTTCGTCCAGCAAGAAACCCCTAGCTTTTATATTACTGCCTCTTTCAAATCAGAGCAAAATATTCTTTCGGGATACCTTTATTTTTCAAGACTCTTGCGCACCTGGACTTTCGCATGCATTCACCAATGGAAAACGTTAATACTTTCCCACCTCATCCTTTAGTTATGACGAAAAAATAACTTAGTGTATTCCACACTTCAAAATTTATTTCTGACCTATTTTTAACTGCTTAACAGTCATTACTAAGGTTATAATTAAGGGTAAAAATACCTTGATAATGACTGCTGAGCAGTTGAAACCTAGGACGGAAACAAATGTTTTAGTGTGTAATAGGCATGTTAAGTTGTTTTTTCGTCATGTCTGCTACAATGATCCACAAAGTTACAAATTCATCTATTAATAGCATCCATTTGTGCTTTCTAGACGACCATTGTGTTTTATTCTCCCTTTATGGTGCTTTCAAATTGTCAACTGTTCCTTTACCCCTTCCCCGTTACCGATTATTTATTGACGGAGGACTGGATACAAAAGTCATTAGGACAAGACTCCAAACTGAATAATCTCCATCACAGCCGGGGTGGAATCCCGAGCCCTCGGAATGAGAATCTGGCACTTTAGAGACCAAAATAAGCCGATGTCTTCTAGTTTTAATTCAAAAATATTTAATTTCAAGTCTTGACATGAATTTAAGTGACGCAGATGCAATTTAAGATGCAGAAAAATAGTTTAATTACATGCTGCACTTGAGTATTGATTTCAATGCCTGCTGTTCACGGAAAAATATTCCGCAAAGCGCTTTACGTATACATAAGTGGGTAAGTAAGTTATCTATAGGTCAAAGGTTACTTATAACCTGTACACGAATTTTGAGGATGCAGGGACAAAATTTGAGCCCTCAAAAGGGCATAGGGGAGAAGGCCACTTCGGTAACGCCCGCATGCCTTAACTGGCTATAACTCTCAGCGCGATATCGAGAGATTTAGGTTTGAGTCCCAGTCAAGGCGATTATTTTTTATCTATGGAATTTCTCTCCTATGACCTGTAGACGCCTACAGCAACACCGGCGAAACTGTGGTCCATGTACTATGGAACAATTCGGAAGGCATTATGGAGAAAACAGTATCTTAAGCACCATCCTAATGCGGGAGCCCTCCTAAAGATGAGGAAAAAGCCGCATCACTTCGTCAAAATATTACTTATCGCCATTAATCACTTGAGCTCCTCTAACGACTGTCACGTTAAAGAGCGTCTAAATATGCTATATCAACGTTGATGAAAACTCCTGTTCTAACTTCCTCCTTCCCTAATTCTTTTTATTCTTCTCTCCCTTCCCCCTGCCTTCTGTTTTAAACTCTTGAACTCACCAGTGACAAAATGGTCAACGACCATTTATAACCAAGGCGCCAGCATCTATTAAAGAGTTTAGTAGGATTAAAAAAGAATTTAAATAAACGTCTTGAAGAAAATATAAGGGTTTTACACCATTAGGGCCCGGTTTTATAATATTTGGTCATTGTTGCCCATCTAATGACCTAGCTTTTTAGTTGACTTTATGTTAACAGAGAGTTTGTGTTTTGCATATTACATCGGACTGTTGGTAAGTTGACGTCAAAGTAATCGATGTTAGAACCTATTAACGCCAGTTTTCATACCAAGAAATATTTTAACCAGAGACAATAAAACCGGGCCTAAGTAGCTTAAACTTTGAAAAACCTGGCTGATTAAGAATTCCCAGATCTCCACTCACGTCAGAAAAGCGGCTACTGTCATTGCATTGACGGCTAATTTCACATAGGCATTAGGAATGATATCAGTATGTATACCTTCAGGTCCGATTCAGGGTTTTTCTGTTTGGTTGACGTTTTCCCGCTTAGTTCTCACGTCTCTTATTCCTTCTTCCGGTTTCCAGGATTCACTCAAGGCGTTTCCCGTGAGCCGTTAGCTAAAAACCTACCAGTTCTTGGACTAGAAGTAAGCTCTAATTATGATGGCAGAATTAGCCATTGAAGCAACCACAGCAGCCTCTTTCCTGAAACGGTTGTAAACCCCGCGAAAACTTTATCAGCCTTGTTCGCATGAAAAACAGCAAAACCATAATTTTAAAACTTTTGTTAGCTCTTGAAATACGTTTAACGTTTTTCTAAGGGGTGCGATATCATTTCTTCGATATTTTCTTCTGATTGCAGTAGCATGTTTAAACAACTACTTTGTTATGCAAATATCTCCGTTCATACTAACTGGTTGGTACAGATTGGTTTTCATGGCCGGGCGGGTCTAGGAGTAGCATCGATTCTCAATCTGAGGTTCGCAGGTTCGAAACCAAGTGACGGAATACATTTCTCTGATTTTGGTAAAAATATGTTAACAGAAAAAAATTAGAACGAGGCAACAAGAATTTTCAGCACCCTACGTGCTAATCCCAAACTACCCGGCTCCATTGCTGATAGGCAACAGTCTCATCAGAAGGCATTGATGGAGCAGTTCAATAAAATTGGTCCAGTATCAACTGCCACAGCCTCGGGTGAAGTGAAATTCACGGAATCGGCCGGAATAATTCGATGTTTACAGCAGGGGGAACCACCACATGTCTCCCAAGAAGATTCAGCCTTGCATTCTGCAATATATCAAGTGATGGCATTCCTCCCGGTAAAATTTATCGGAGGTAAAATAGTCCCCCAATCGGACGTCCGGATGGGGACTACTGAAAGGGGAACGTCAGTAGAAGTGGAAAAATGAAAATATTGGTTTTCAGTAATGCTTAAATATGAGCCAAAATATTGATTTTAAGGATAATTTAGTGGAAGCTCTACTTTTGGGAGTTAGCTTGCATGATTCATAAGTACGTATTATTAGACACAAGGGCTAGAGTGCACTTGATTCCATTGATATCAGTGAATAGACGTGAATACACAAGGTAAGCTGAGCGTACAGGAGAAGAAAAGAACAAGTACCAACATGAGATAGATATAAATGAATTTGGGAGGAATTAACAACATATATGATCCAAACATTCGTGTGAAGTGTTGCGCTGTATGGCTCACAGACATTGACCATTGTACAGCAGGAACTGAAGAGAAAAGAGGCTTTCGAATGTTGGTGCTTGAGGTGGATGCTAAAGATAAAATAGTTGGCTAAGATCAGAAACTAGGAAATGTACAGAAGAATATATATTGTATATTCTTCTATTACATAGGGATATATATATATATATATATATATATATATATATATATATATATATATATATATATATATATATAACTTCTAGGAGAATCACTCGGGTGATAAATATACAATATGCGAAGAGGGTGGCCGATAAAAATATACAAACGGAAAAAAGAACACTCACAAATTAAAACTTCCGATATTTCGAAGGACAGTAGCGTCCATATTTCTCTAGGTAGAGAGTAAGAATAAGTATTCTTACTGTAATGCTGTATTCTCTTCTACAGCTGAAGAAGGGCCTACATGCCCGAAACGTCCCAGTAAGTCCTCTCTCTTTTTTTACTTTTCTTTCCCCACCCCCTGTCAAGTGTTTTTATTATATATATATATACAGGGGCGGATCCAGGATTTTTCTTTGGGGGGGGCACAAGGGTCTGATGGGCAAACGGTCTTCTCATATTAGGGATTAAAAAACAACATACAACAATTAATGTACGAAATATATTTTTTATTTTAATATAGAGATAACTAATATGAAAATATTAATTAGTTACATACATAATAACGGCAGTTTTCTAATATGTTTCCTGCTGAAGAGTTCCAGTCCTGTCCATTATTTAAGCGTCTGGGGGGGGCACGTGCCCCCGTGCCCCCCCCCTAAATCCGCCTATGTATATGTATATATATATATATATATATATATATATATATATATATATATATATATATATATATTCCTATGCAATAGGAAAAAAGCCACATGGAGAATTCCTATAGAGACAATAACCTGAAGTATAGATCTCATTTTGGGACAAAACGAAGGGAAGGAAGACCGAGGGACAGATACATGGGTCGAGTAAAACAGGATATGAAGCAGAAGATCTACAAGGACACAAAGGGGACAACAGGGGGTATGGAAGAACGGCTGGATCAGTCCACTAATCTTAGGATTGAATGACTATTGATAATGATGATGATTGGATGGGAAAAGGGGATTTTGGGAGGGATGTATAGTGAAGGCAATATAAGCGTATGGACGACGCAGTGACAATTAAATGAACTTTGATGGTGTTGCATGGGGAATTGTGGAGGAAACGTGAAGGAAGGTGAAGTGAAAGAGAGGAATGAAAAGATGTGGTAAACTCAAGGACAGGTCCGAGGGTTTTTCATGAAGAAGTCACGCGTATACATACATACCCATCACATCATCTCTTTCGATTTAGCCAAAGTCAAAGAGCTTAGTTATTGCTGTTAGGCCTAAGGAACTGTTTCTCCTTCAACAATTTCCTCCATAACGCCCCATCCTTGCATTACTCTATCCGAAGAGAGGTAGCGAAACATGGTGGCCGTTTCGCAGAAAACCCTTTTCAGTGGAAGAATCCATTCCCTACGAACAAGAGACGCATGGAGGAGTATGGTAGTCTTCGCGTTTGACTACTAGGGTTCTTAAGGTATTAATTCAATTTACCTTCAATCCAATTCAAATCACCTTCATTGACAAATTCAAAATGCTCAATTTGCAATACAAATCACCTTTCTATGTCTTTATGACTAAACGCGCAGCTTACACTTGAATAGTGTAGTTAATACTCGTAGTATACTACACTTATAGTTGAATGAAGTTATGTTGGCAGCGTTGCCTAACTGGTGATGTTCTCTCCTCCCTCAGATTATTAGCCAACCCCTTCCCCACCTTCCCCTCCTTAATGTCACGCTTCGCATAGGCGACTACCAACAAATTTCGCTTCCACTGTGCTGATGTAATGATAATGAAATAAGCACTTTACCACATCGATCACGCCTAAGGTCGTGTATCCTAAGATATAGGCAGATAATATTATTCTGCTCTTACATGAGTAGCAAATTGCATATGCGCAAGGATGTACAGATATCTCACAGTGAAATCAGAGGAATATCTAGCAAGCAGAGAGACCTATTGAACTATTTGATTTCTGAACAATTTGAATATTTTGCCTATGTTCTCTCATAAACCCTAAATCCTTTTTAATTTTCTTCGGATCTTCACAATCACAACTTCGCGGATACCACATCTCGCAGTTAGTAAAACTTCTTAAGAACAAAAACGGTGATCCTTAATCGTTCATTTAAAGTTGTATGAGAAAAAAGCAACATATTAGAGTTCATTTAGCCTTGGTAGAAATAAACAGCGGCTCTAGGATGGGTGGAAAAAATTTTTCAACGCTAGTTGTTTTCTGTGTTAAATAAAAATGTATAATTCAAACAATTAGCAAGAGAGGTTTACGAGAGAGGAGAAGGAGAAGAAATTCAGCATTACACCAGTGGAAATAATAAAAATAAGTTTCTGATGCTCCAATTGCGAATTTCCATCACACCTATTTACCTACCCCTCATTTTCTCCCCTCCAAGTTCTACCAATTGACAACTTCCCGAGTTGACCCCATCCACCTCGATTTTGCCTAAAACATTCCTCTCCATCGGTTGTACCAGCGCTTGATGTGGAAGTCCTTGTCGAGGTTTAGATCAACGCTCACCGTGATAACGCTTGCATTCTGTATATTTTCTCAGAGAGCTTGATTTCTCGTACACGCAAAAATGTAGCCATTGATGCTGGAATGGAGGTTCGCAAACGGTTGGCTGGCTTTTAAACTGTTGGTTTGTTATTCGGTTTGGTGTTGTGGAATATACCGGCTGATTTTTGTAAATGATTTATTATATTGGTTTTACGCTGAAATCTCATGTTTCACCAGAACTCGGAATGATTTTCTGTTCTAAAAGGTTGTTATCGGCGAGTAAATCAACTTCCTTCTCCCGTAACGCTGCAAAATTTCTTCCTGTTCTCCCAGAGTAATATGTAGGAAAATCACTACGCTACATTTTGTATTCTCTGCTCCTCTTCTACTAGTCTGTTGAAACATAGGTTTAAATGAACAAATCATTTTAGTTGCCCTATTTGTAATAGAGTATCCTATAATAAACGAGAAGCTTATTTTCTTCCAGAGAAACGTTGTTTTGAAACAACAGCCAACGCATATTTAACTCGTCTTTATTTTCTGTGCCCAATATCTGGTGGACCGGTGGTCAATCTAGATTTAAGTTCCACCACACGAAAAGTAAGAATTAATACCAAGGGAAAATTCCTATTGTTATATTTTTGGTATACATATATATAAGTACCTACGGTTGCGCATTTTGGGGAAAATGCAACCCGCAGCACAAACTTCCAGGTGCTTGCTAATGAATAAATACGTGTAGTTCCTATTACATTTGAAGCATATAGGGTACCGAATGCTATTGAAAATTCACCCTCTTCCACACACCCTTGAGAGGTTATCAGTGCAGCATGCAGATTTACATATACACATCACCCTGCGAGCGGCCACAGGGGCTTGTGGCAGGGGGTGTAAGGATACCAGCAATGGAATGGAAGGAAATAAGGAAAAGAGGGAGGGTGATGTAGAAAAAAATCTCCACCATTACCAATATTCTAACCCAGGTTAACGGGATATCAAACTATACAAAAAACTAAACCAAACCTTCTTCATGAGCTTTACCCTATTAGCGGGCATCAGGGTGGGAAATAATAGGTGTGTAGACATGTCTTCGCCTTCAGGTTAAAGCCGACCCTCCTTCCAATAGCTTCCATCATTGGTCATCAATCAAAGTGGTCATTCGTCCACTTTATTCACTTGCGACTGGCGCCGTCGCATATCGACAGATGACAGCGATTCTTCGACAGATTAAACAGCCATCTGCGGCTCCTTCGATCCACTACTTGGCCATGTTCCAACTAGGGTCTGGATATCGGGTTGGTGTGGCGGTTAGAGAACCGGATTCCCATATCCAGGGCCAGGGTTTACCTCTGGAAAGCGGTGGAGACTTTTCATGCGTAGAGCCTTATAAATCGGTACGGATGAGGAATACCTGCGACCAGCGGTAATGCAATCTTTATTACTGAGAAAACATAAGCGAAGGGTTTTGAATCGCACATGACCCAGGCGGGAAATGGGCCACTCAAAACAGGATGATTGTAAGGGAAAAAGAAACCACCTCTTTAGCATTGGTAACGATATCACACAAAATAGATGGCTGCCTAATATGGAGCTAATATATTTTGTCTCCGCCAACGAAAAATTGGAGTAGCTCAGCGTAAAAAAGTGCAAAGAGTTCCCAAGTAAGGAGTGCAATTAAAATCATTTAGACTATTTTAAGGATTGAAATCACGATACAAATAAAATCAATTAATTTTTAAATGACTTCATATGCTTAATTGGTGAAAAATCTAAAACGTTTTGATATTCAATAAATACCTCCAAAATAAAAAAGTGAATGCCTATAGAAAGTGGTTAAAACTAAAGGTTTCATAGCATCGAATATAAGAAGCCCAGAATTCCATCCACGTAATGTTCCAGAAAATTTATGGCATGGTCGATACTCAGTGATTCCTCGCCAGTGACCAGCCATAGGATAGCCATTCACTCTACCCACAAAAATGCGATGCTTCAAGGGGCGGCTGGGGGACCCCATTTAGGCTGCTGGGGTTATGATCGTCAAACACACCCTCTGTGATTGTGACTGTGAAACACACCCGGAAACAGGATTCAATGCCAGGGATAAACACAGAGCACACTCCAACATACATTAGAAATCTACATCATTCGTGTTTAAGCATAGGCCACAGAGCTAATATATATCGTGTAATTACGAGATATTGGTGTTAATGAGCGTGCCGCTGCGGTAACGAAGGAATAAAAGAGGGGAAGCCATTGCGGAAGAAAGAATAAAGAGATCGGAGCATAGTTGTATGTAAGATAAGCTTTCGATATAGGTTTTGCTTCTACATTTATCTCCTATGGCAATGCCGAGAAGAAGTGGCGGGGGTAATGATGTTGAAAAGGGCGACACTTGTTTTGAGCGAACTCTTTGTGCAATTAGTAAGCCGATAGCTTATTATTTTCGGACAAAAATGGACAAGAGATCGATGACTTCCGGCTCTGGGCTGATGGACGCCGCGATAAAAGCTAAGTTGCTCGAACTAACAGAGTAATTGAAATCAGTGGTTGTTATCTCTCCACCAGGATCATCAATCCATGGTTCTTTTAATGGCCTGCTGCTGTGATTGGACAGATCAGTCTTCGATTTCCTGAATAAAAGACGTGTCTTCACAATCTTATTGAATTATGCATTAGTAAGAAATATGATAAATAAAGGGGACAATATTTTTAACGACAAACATTGTGTACCCGAGGAAATATTTCTAGCTAAAAACTAGGTGTGCTTTTTGGTGAAAAAAAGCTGCGTCGTCTACACTCCAGCGAATGTCGTCACGGAGCAATATCGCAGCTGTAGTAAAACGCGTTGTTACGTGAAGTTCGGCTGGTATATTCTAATTTAACGATAATAATGGTTTATTTCCTTTATAGAAGACAATAATCAAGTATAAATGGGTCTGTCCTTTCGTAATTCACATATAGCAGAGAATAGATGCAGTAGGTGACGTCAAACCTTTTCCCTTTTTGATCACGTGACTTTAAAACCCATTGACTTACGAATTGTTTTCGATTTCAACCCCCAAAATCATTTTTTACTAGAGAAATTCATATGCTAAACAATATTTTATTACTGATAGGTTTTGTGATGCATTTCATTGAAAATATGCATGAACTCTGATAGCTATATTATAAATATTTTTCATTATGATTGGACCATTTGATGTCTTATGTTAACTATAATTGCAACAATGTCAACTTTTTTAAATGCTTTTTAATTTAGTATTTTTTGATAAATTTTTATGTACCTTATTCTTAACTTCATACTTTTATTACATATAATACCTACAGTTATTCATCATCGAAAATTTCATAAAAAATATGTTGAATAGTTGAACTAAAAAACTTTTCGGACTTTTTAAATTAAATTACCAGCTGGTTCAGTTTATGGGCTGAAGGTGGGCATAAATGGGAAGCTGGGCATAAATCGTAAATATATGTGACTTCATAAAAAATTTTACTGCTATGTGCAAAACTATGTCTGGATTAAAGTTTATGCATATTCTCCACTGTGGAAAGTGTGAACAGAGGAATAAGCAGAGAATTAGGAGCTCTTTACGTGCATCTGAGATATAAATGCGAGAAAGAAATAGAACGCTAAAAAGAGAGTCAGGGAAAAGGACTTTAATGGAGTTCCGCGGGGATTTGGCACTCGGAGTCGAAAGGGAGTTCTATTTTTTTGCTTAAGGGCCGAGGGATTTAACAAGTTCATACCTCATTTCTTATTCCTCATCCCTCATATCTTCTAACACGTCTCTTCACAAAATGCTCAATCCTTCCCCGATTCATTCTTTGCATGCCTTTACCTATTTCTCGTTTTAATCTACAATTTAAATAACACCCCCCTACTCTCTGCTTCGTAGGAGAAATATAACGACTGATGTCAAAGTAACGAAATGGAGTGGTCTGTGGACGAGATAAATAGAACAAGGTAACCATGAGATTTGGAAGGTAACAAATAGTGGAATAATATTAATTACTGTGAAATAGAACATATAATCATGGAAGAAGAATGAGAGAGTAGAAGAATTATTTTTGTTTCGTGTGTCCCCGGCTAAGACCATTTCGCACTCATTGTCTGCCACTTGCAGACAGGGGCATCAACTTCTGGACGACAAGTAGGGTAACCTCTAGAATTCGCGTCTAGGCAAACGATACTTGACTTTGGTGTCTTAGCGGGAACCAGTGTTTCCACTGTGGCAAGTAGTGACTCAAAAAAATATATATTAGATGCAAAACAATTCAGAAAAATCAGGCATTCTATCAGACGTCCTCTAGTCTCTTGTTACACCGACTGGAAAGTTAGAAATCCACAAAAGAGAACATTGTGACAGTCCATACTCTTAGATTTCTGTAAATCTAGGATATTTGCAGCATCAAAGGAAGAGAAATTGGAAACCATGGTATAATGACAACATAGCAGAATGATGAAGGTCGAATGGAGAAAAACCTGTAAGATGGACACCAAAAAGCAGGGGAAAAAACATGAATTACATGTTTTTAACCCGGAGACATGGTGCATTCTTATTTTCTCTTTTATATAACGTACACACCTTCTTCAGCTGAATTGAAGAGGAAACCCTTGCCTAAAATATTTCATAAAGTCAGTTAATTTAATTTCAAAACAATTTATCACTATCAGTAGACGACAACCCCTGAAAAAAGCTTGATTTTTCTATACGAATACTTCTTAATGATGAGAAAAGTAACCCAGAATTTACAAAGATCTTTCTCCCTCTCTTTCATGGAATTATCTGTTGTTTTCATGAATTTACTGTCTCTTTATTTGAGATGATTAGAAAATGATTTATTTTAAAATTCTATTAATCCAATGAATTTTTTTTTCTTTCACGCTTCACAAGTGGCAGATCTGTCGCACGAAATACGACACATCTACCACGCTATTTTCAGTGAGTAGCAATCCATGCGCCCCATCACTCGTACAGGTAGGCACTGTATGTCTTGGTAATGCTACTTGGATAATTCTAATACATTTTAAATAATTACAGCTTGATGATATCGGAAAAAACAGGCACGCAGTAAAATGACTAGCGTCAGAATTCCTTTCTGGGAATACCTTGCCAGCCGACGCACAGCATCGATAACTGGCACAAAAAGAACCTCTTCACCTTCAATTTTGCTCCTCCTTTGCATACTTCAAGTAGTGTGAGGTCTCAGATATACAGTTGATAGAATTTACAGACCATAAGACAGAGGAGAAGTTTTACTTTGTATTCGTTCACGATGGAGCATTAAGAAAAACATATCTTCTATTAAAATTTTATTTTTTAAAAGCTGTTTTGCTTTGACTTCATTGAGGCCTTAGCTTTGAAAAAATTAACTATTTAATGAAACATATGCTTTCAAAATCCTTTGTGGTCATCAACTTCATGGTTGGCATTTATACAGCTCTCTACTCTATGCTCATTTTAATTAACCGCTCTTTTCCTTCATTATTTCCTCATTTTAGCATTCCTTATAATTTTTAAAGTGTATTTTGTCATTGTACTTCTTCGGTGATTCATTCCATTTGTTAGTTTTCTTACTAAAATGCCGTAATTTACGTAAGTAATGAATTTGTTGCATCTACTTCGCTGACGTTTTATCGAGCATTATTTCTTTCCCGTCATTAGCGTTGTTTCTTTATGAGTGGCATTCTCCATGTATTTCATTTTTATCATTCTTCCACAGCACCACATTTCCATTGCCTTCAATCTTCTTTGTTTTTCTGCTGTCATCCTCCACACTTAACTAGAATATAACGTCGTGCTCCATATATATTTCTGTAAGTTCTTCCTTACTTCCAAGCTTGTGTGACTGTCTGCTAGTATACTCTTGAATTTCTATACTTGTACTATATTTCTTGCTCCTTCAACCACTGAGATGATCCAGCATTTAAGATTTTAAAAATTTTCAACTCGTTACAGTTTTTCCTTTTCAAGTTCAATGGTGTTCTTATCGTCTCGATTTCTTCAACAAAACATTTCTTTGTTTTCTTTAAAGTAATATTCAACCTGCATGACTTCATATTTATTCTAAGTTTTACTTTATTCTCATCATTAGTTATTTCTTCTCAGCCAAAGTTGTTATATCATCATGATTTTAACAGTAGCAACCTGATTATTTTTCTCATGCACCGTTTTAAGATTCAAAATCATTTTTTCAGAACTATTTGTAGCACCAATATTTTTTCACACTTCTATTATTTATTTTTTGTACTGGAAAATAAAGATAGTTATTAATCAACAGTAATTACCAGAAGTATTTTAATTTTCCCACGTTAAAACTAAAAAAACTAATGGTGAATTCATCTTCATTTTTTGCACATTCATGGTAAAACCTCGTTTTCGGGTTTCGTTTTCTTTTCCAGCCGCACTCCACTAATTTACAACACCATAAACATTTCGTTCCCTTTTAATCGAGCCCTCATGCTGTTGGGAGGGAGGATGAGGCCCATGGATAAATTAAACACGGATAGTGGGGAGGCTGAGAGTGAAGAGAGGGGAGATGCTTGTCGGGAGGAGGGAAGGGTTTTCTCTGGAGGGAAGGGCGGAGGAGGGAGATGAGGGAATCTGGAACAACCCAGGCAAGCGCAAGCGAAAGACTTAATTGCTTGCGGGAAAAGGGAGACCATATTTTTTGGAGCGAGAAGTTTTGGAGGGAGGGGGTAGTAAACCGTTGGGCTTGGATTAAAAAGCGTGAGAAATAATTTGAGGAGAAGTGGAAGAGCGATAGGGATTAAGGGGGCTAAAGTAAGGAAGGAGAAAAAAAAGTTGGAAAGGCACAGGCGTCGTCGAAATTCGCTCCATTCGTTCTCGTGCTGTTGGGCAATAGATGAGCGTCATCATCATCAGTGTCATCAATCCGAATATTGGCTCGCTAAAGCACTCTATTGTTGTTTCCAGCTATTACACATTATTCTTGTTAATTTTGAACCGTCCGTCCGTTCAAGTTCAACGAGGATAAAAAAATAAATAAAATATTAGCAAAGGATTGAAGTAATCATTCCATTGTGACGTGAAAAATAAGTATACCATTGTTATTGGTCGTTCAATCCCAAGATTAGTAGAATACAGCCTAATGATAGTTCCCTTACTCCCTGGTACTTCTTATGTACTTTCCTCTTTTCTTGGTCTATGAACTTATCCGTTGACCTTCCTCTTGGGATGTTTTCCTCTATTTTCCTACAATTATATTCCTCAAAAACCCAATGGGCCTGTAAGGAGCCCAAATACATCTGGTTCTTATTTTCTGGGTAGTTTTCCATATGGTCCTTCTATTATGGCTCTTCTAATCTTCTGTAAACTTCTTCATTTCTTTTTTAATCCGTTCATTTTATCTTCATGACCCACCTCCAGCACAAAGTTTCAATAGTTTGAAGGATAGATGTAGCCTAGGGGTACAGAATCCAACTCGGGAGAAGAGAGTTAAGCGTGAGAGTTCCCGGTACGAATCCCGGTGAGGGAAAATATTTTTCAGCTCTTGGAAAATGACATTTGCTGGAATGAGACAACTAAAAAATTACTCCTGCAACCTAACCCACAAGTACCACTGGAGAGAGGTAGTATTGTCACCATTAAGCACAAACTGATGGCGCAAATCAATAGGATCGCTTTGGCATTAACTGTCATAGCTGAGTTAGAGTGAGGGTTAAATTCACGGAATCAAACGCAATGCTGCGATGAGGAAGGTAACGGAATATCGCCGTATTAAATCTCCCTAGAAGATCTAGCTTTGCATTCACAAATATGACACGCATAAAATATTGAAGCCATTAAAACACAAATAGAGAGGGTTAAGGCGAACTTTGTGGTGAAAAGTACTCTAAATAGAATCTCATAGCATAATCCATCAAAATTTCAGGCATGAATCCTTCTTTAATGCCTTGGCTGTGATTGTCAAGGATATTAAAATTTTAATTGGTAAAAGCATAGAAAAAATGGAAAATTCTGGAAACAAAATCGTAATTATTAGTCGAAATTAGTGGGTATATGTGAATAAAATGCGTGAACTTTAAAGTAGTTTGAGCGAAAAATCATTTCACCAAGACTTTGAAGAATTTTGCCTCATTTAAAAGAAAAAACTCTCATCTTTCCAATAATATCAAAATATCAACTCCTTGCCGAACTACTTTTCGAGCAATTTGCCTGAAAATGTAAGCTGTTCTATATGGGATAGATTGAGGCTGTCGGCTCCAGAGAGAGAATATTAAAAAAAGGAACTTCTAGCACCTAAATTTCGTCAAAAAACTAGCAGTGTATACTGTATAGTTTGCGCGTTTGCTCACCTATTTATAGCAAGTAATATATTACTCACTGAAGTAATTTTTACTTTAGGGGGCCTTCCAGGGATTCTTCCAGGAGGGCTATTACGGAACCGCGAGTCACCGGCGACAACTAGCATTTCGGCGACTCAGGCTGAGTTCTCACCCTGAGCGATTACGGATCTTGAGTCGCCGGCCGTATGGTGACTCGGAGTTGCCGGTGACTCAGCTCTCACCGCGAGCGATTACGGAACACAGTTTTGTCGCCTTCGGCGACTAAATAGTCGCTTCCCCATGTCACCCTCGACGAAGGTGCTCACTCGTCGAGTCGCCGGCTTGATTTCGATTCGCTTGGCGATAGTCTGCTGTTTAAAGATGTCTTCCGTCCATATTGTCTGTTGTTTACGCAGGAATATAGAGATGATAAGCCATGGATTTAGGCTAAAATGACGAATTGCCGGTGAAGTAGTGTTGATTCCGAGGAATAAATTTATCCGAGTTCATCGGTACCCTGTTCTTCTCACGTGTGTTTTGATTACGCGAGTGCAGTGCGTAATACCTAATGTGTTCTATTGTATTCATTTCGCCGCTATCCATCGATGTGTTTAATCAGTTATTCGTGCAACCATGGTGATACTTAGTGATATTTACCTACAGTGAATATTGTAACAATGTAGATTCATTGTTTGATTAAAAATCATAGTGGTGTTGCGTTATCTTTCGGTTGTGATTTGGATAGTGACAATGTTTTATCGCGAAGTTGTTTTAGCAGAAGCTTTATTGTGATTGAACTGTGATGAAATTGGCTCGAATAATATGTCTATGTTATTCATTTTGCTACCCTTTAGCTCTAGCGTACTTGATTTTGGTTACTATTCCTAAACAATGGATTTTTTGTTTGGATGATTGTGTTGTTTTCTTTCGAATCAACTCCTCATTCTGTCGACAAGTTCGTTGGCTGTAGAATGTATGCCCATTATCTTCGTTCTATGGACGTCGTGAGTCATGATTTGCTAGTGAAGGGTTAGTGCAAGTGGTGGGTAAAATCGTGTTGATGTGAATGAAGTTCTATAAACGGAGACATATAATTAGTAGTATGTTATTGATGTGCTCCTCTATGCTATTGATGCAAGTGATTGGGATCGGTATTTGATACTTTTTTAATTTATCGTTGGCATATTTTTATCAGAAAAGTGACACAAATAAATTTGTCAAGTATTATTGTTTTTCTTACATTTACCTCGATCCTCAACGATCATAGTTACTTAACCTTACCTCAATTGATACCTTACCTCAATTAGTTTCATGTGTAAAATAAATCAGGGATTGTAATCGACGAATAAAGGAATAATAGTCGTACAATATGGTACAATAAATATCAGATATATAGAATTAATGTTTTGAATTGTAAAATACCCTTTCCTTTAGGCATTTACTTGCCCTCCAGACCCATATTTAGAGGTGGATATATATTCTACTACTACTGAATCAATGTAAACGTAATTTTTTTCTTTAATATAACAACTCGGTGCTTTATTTTTCTTAATTTTTTTACTTGGGCCTATTCCGTCAATACCTAGTATAATTCACATTTCTGGCCAAAAATGCGCCAGCTCAGTAGGCAGCAAGCAAGTCTGCAGTGAAAGGCAAGGAAGCTTAAAAGGAGAGTCAATTAAATACATCAAGTAGTTACCTGTATATTGCAAAGTCATTATATAGAACGCATTTAATAAGCTGGATAAATGGTCACTGCCTTATGCTGAGCATGTTTCACATCACACATATGTGGTGAAAATGTTTTAAGTGAAAAGCATATGCTGAAAACAAATTGTGCTGCTGTGGAATACAGTACTTAGGGAGGTAGTATACTATACTATAGTTGCCGAATTATTTCCCATTGGTATATTACCGTTTCATTCAAGCATTTTTGGCTAGCTCATGAGTGAAAATGATTGAAGCTCAAACGTTGGATATTTTCGAGTTATTATCGTATCCATTGGTGCCCTTATTAGTTCCTAAATTATTATTTCAAGCTATTTATAAGTTGCTTCTATCGGCCACGAAATAGGTACTATCAATTTTGACCGCTTCGAATGAAATTCCACTAATTCCTGCAAATTCTCGTACCTAACATCCGAGCATCAATTTTATTGCATTGAAATATGCACAAAATATTGTACATATCTGTGGAAGTACTATTTACTATATAGCTAAGTGACGATATCACATTATACTCGTAATTTTCAAGTCGTCTGCTGCACCACGTGACTTGTAACAAGGCTGCTTATTGGCTCAGAAAACTGTACTGTAGATTCTCATACACTCAGAAGTCACCCGTCAAGTCGCTAGCGAGATACGAGTCGCACCCTGTTCCGTAATCGCAGTGGCGACTTGCGAGTGGCAAGTTCGAGTGAGTGACGAGTGAGTCGCCCAAGATCCGTAATAGCCCTCCAGTCAGGTCGAAAATAATACGCTTGAGATGATTTATTTTTCAAGTACATGTTACTAGTCCCACTTGAGGCTAAAATTTTGTATTTTACCTTAAAAGAAAAATTAAACTCGTTTCCTCATCAATCAAATTGACCTGAAGACGTCACCTGGATGAGGGGTGAAACTGTTGTCATAAAAGCAACCTACGCGATGGATATTCCCGAAAGCAGAATTGAGCCAGATTTCATTATATGTTATTTCTCTCCAACTCTAGGTAGAACTCCTTTTATGCTAATTTGCTACGCCCTTTTGATTTTCATTATTCTTTGAAAATAGCATATTTCGATTGATTCTTTGCTCAGCAGTTGTTATTGTCCAAACTTCATAGAAATGTATTCTCCAAATATATGTTTTACTGAAATAGGCACTTCCAACTTGTGCGGCTGGCTGTTTGTAGACTTTCTCTTGTAGAAATCCTAATTGTCTTCGGCAAATACGCTCACTGTACCTTTCTTGTTTATTCCATCACTGGCGATGCTACTTCTAAGATAGCAAAACTCTACCACTTGCGATGTTTTTCTGTGCAAGATGACTCCTGTACTTTGGATTTCTTCCACCAACCATAACTTTGGATTTCTTTACTAACAAAGAAATACATGTAGCATAAGTCATTGCATAAATGTTCAAGTTGTATTTCTTCATAGCATGGTCAACACTGTACAGTAATATCTTCACATACGAGTATTCCTTTTTCTGAGATAAAAGCTATGTTACTTACTATTTCTGTTGATTGTGCATCTGTCAAATTTGAAAGGCTAATTCATAATAATGAACACTATAATGACAAGTGTGAATATTTCTCCCATTCAAAGGTGTGAATAGCCAATAGCCATATACAATGCTATGATTTGTATTTCTACTATGCGCGTCAGATTAAAGGAATTTACAAAAGTTTCAAGGTAGGTACATAGAATGAATGCTTTCATAAAAGAATGCTTTCATTTTTCTGTTCCAAAGGTATTCCGGAGCATAATAAGAACCTCACTTACATTATATAATATTATTATAAAATAGATATAATAAATAATTTTAGTAGTTTTTTATAGGTAGAAAGAAGGTGGGTAAATGATGAAATAATTGAACAAGAGAGTAATTTTGTGAATCTTGGTCAAATGCTTGCGGAAGATGGAAGGACGGATAAAAAGATTAATAGGCAAGTAAAAATAGGAAGGAAAGTCGTAGGTAGTATGTGATCTATATTAAGGAAAGAATATTTGCCTAGAGAAGGGAAAATTGTAATTTACTGAGTGTTATCCTCCCAACATAATTATATATCAAGATCAGAGTAGGCTAAATGCAGTAGGAATGAGGCACCAGAAAAGTGTTTGCGAGAAAAGTACGACGGATAGGGTTAAGAATGAGTGGGTCATGTAAGAATGAAGGTAGGATGCTCCAATAATGGACATACATGGAAGAGGTGTGCTTCGTTGTCCAGGCAAAGGAAATGAATGAGAGTAGAATAACGAAACAGATATGTGATATCAGAGTAAATGGTGTGAAAGGAAGGGGTAGACCGCGAAAGTCATGGGTGATTGTAGTGAAAAAGACGCAAAAGAGGAATATAAAAATTTTTAAGAATAGAAGAACGTTTAGAAATCAATAAAATAGTGTAAGAGAAGCAATAGAGGTTTGTAAAGGTAGGAAATTATGGAGGAAATTATGAAAAGAGATTCAGTTTTCTAGGCCTAACAGAAGAAACTAACAACAAGTTCTTCGACTTGGCCTACCCCGAAAGCGAATGGCGTGATGGGTATGTATTCATGAATAAATAATGAAAGGCAATCTGGCAAAAAAAACGCTCAAAAGCTATGTAGCAATCTTCTGAAAATCAACGTTGGAGGGGGAAGGAATATGGAACACGAAAAATCCACAAACACGAGGAAAAGAGGGGAGTAGGAGAATTGCAATTGCCGATGAAAAACGTCCAACAGGATCGGAAATCAAACCCGAACACTCCAATTTCCGTCGCATGTCCATGAAATAAGGCTTTTTTACCTTAAGCATTAACAAATGGGAATATTAGTTTGCAGTAGCTCTCCACTTATAATAATAAAGTCTTATAATTTTCTTGTTGCCTTCTATCCTTGCTCTTCTTTCCCAATTATTCACATATATTTTTTCTTTCATTATTTATTATAAGAGGCTGTGTCGTTGCAAAATTAGCCCAATAGGTTTTTATCGTCTTCTCAGAGTTATATTTAAACTTCTTTTCTCTCCAACTCTTCGAACGACTTCTTCATCAGTGATTCTCTCTGTCCATTTGATGTGAATATAATTGCTCGATAACACCATATTTCCATTGCTTTCAATCCCTATTGCACCGCAAATTTTACTGCCCAGGCTTCACTGTCATACGAGAACATGCTTAAAATATGTTTTAATGACGTGTTTCCTTACTTACAGGGTTGTGTTACTACATCTCAAGACCAAATAATAATAATAATCGGCTAGATAAGAGTTACTGCAATTTCCATCAAACATGAGAAACATCTTTAGGACAACCATTTAAGTCCTGGTTGTCCAAGCCGAAAGATTTATGCTGTAATTTTATTTTTTGCTAGTAAGTCTGAACAGCAGTGGTTCCTAGCGTCATTAAACTTCATTTCTCTCGAACTCTCTGGGTGACTTATTCATTGGTGATCCATATTTCCTTGAGAACAACACACTCCCAATGTTTCCAATCTAATGCAATACATAGATTGTAACATCAAAACAAATGGATAACATTATTATAACATTCATACAGGCATAAAAGATTATTTGGCTCAACACTGTGTTTCTCCACAACCTCACAATGCTTTTCCACTCTTTCACTTTTTTCGCCCGGCGCGTCCCTAACAATCGATTCGAGGACGGCAGGGAAGAGACAGGCGGTACCCGGACTCTTTTGTGCGCTGCTGGTTCCCTTTGAGAATGGCTTCCGCCCCCGTTTCCAACGATCCTTCACACCCCTGTGACCCTCGTCCCCTTCCCCATATTAGGGGGAGGTGGTTCCCTCACTGCTGTGCCAGAAAAAATGAGTCATCTCTCTCTTTCATTGCGAGTCGTTTGAAATATAAGTACAAATTTCATAGATGGCGTGCTTCAGATGGTATGAGTGTGATTTTTCCCCACAAGATAAAAGTCCATGATAATAGCGAAGTTGACATTTTGAAACGCAGTAAACACGTCCAATGCCGTATGGGAAGGGAATCACGTGACCAAATAATCCATGATGGTGGCCTTAGTTTAAATCATACGGTCGTGGAAAAATTGTTTACTTTTCACTTCTTTCTAAGCGAATGTATATATTTCAACTTTTCTATTATCTTGGACGGATTCTAGTCATAATAGAGACCATATTCGAATTTTATTATTTTTTTCAGAAACTTTAAGAAGCATTAAGTAAATATTGCACAAAAATGAAGCAAAAATATTGCTTTAAATGACTGAAATTCTCAGTAATTACTGTGTATATGCATGCATAAGTCTTTAAATTGATTCATTTCTTCACGCCGCACGGTAACAACGCCTTTACAACAGAATATATTTTTGCTATTCTGAAAAATTACAAGAGTAATTTATTTAATTAAAAATAGTTGAGACCACTACACTCTGTTAAATTTGTGACGATGTCTTTGCGTTAAAAATTACTCATTTTCTAAATAAAGTGTCTCCGGAGTACATACCCGCACCATTTCCCATGGAAAATGATTGGTATTTTATGGCAAATAACTGGAAAATAACTGGAAAATATATTGGTAAGTGGCTGATATTTCGGTACATATGGAAAGGTGGGATACTTTTCTTTATGATGAGACCAAATTCATTGAATTGCATGTGAAATGACATCTCACTCAAAATACCTTAAACTACTGGATAAAATAGCAATACACTGAATATGAGTTTTAGCAGAGGATTTTTCGGTGTGTCAGAAAGACACATGGGGTACTAGGGGCATTATTTAGGTGAAATTCTGTTTCAAAAGTGTCAAGAACGTGACAATTCCCTGACTGAATATTTAAGGCGGAATTACGGTCGACATCTCCTGACGTGACGGATATGGACGGTGGCGGTCAGTTTTCCGTCTTCTTCCCTTCAGTGAGGAATGTATTACGATTGACGGGGGTGTCAGCGCCCATTTGAGGACTACACTTGCTGAAACGGAGTTCTTAACGATTGCAATGAAGCTGTTCATTTTCATACATTCAAAACCAAACTATCAATAATTCGCAAAAATGCTGACCAGTATTGCTTCAAGAGGGTTGATTATATTTTACTGTCAAATTTAAAATTTTAAGGGTCAATTTGGAAATGCGATTTTTTTAAGTATTGATTAACCCTTCGAGACGGTGGAATTCTCTTCTATGAATGTCTACTGAACTGCGTACCAAGAGACTCTGCCCTGCTGATGAAATCAATTTTAAATGCGTTAAAGACCAAAATTTGGTTGTCAAGGAAATATGCTATTGTTGATTTCTGAGAAAAATGTGCGGTTTTGCAGCTTAAAACGCGGTTTTCAGACAAATACGAAAAGGAAAAGATAATTGATTGAAAGAATTATAAACTTCATGCTTTTAGCCATTTGATAAAAAAATCCCAACCCTCTATCTTGAGCGGGAGTAGTTTTAAAAAGCTAAAAATGAAACCACTGCAAAAAACCCAATTCGTAGCTTAAACCACCAAAGGGCCCCTTTTTGGGACCTTTTCGGGCCCTGAGGTATTTTTAGATAGATATATTTTACATTCTCCTTGAAAAAATACATATTGGTGCCAACTTTCATGGTGATCAGTGAAACGGTGTCGAAGTCTATTAATCTCGGACAGACAAACAAACAAATATACAAACATCCATTTATACATAAATATATATGGGATATATTGCTTCGAGCTTGTAAGTTAAAAGTTATAGCTTATAATACATAAAAAGTATTATATTTATAATTTTATCTATTTAAGAGGTAAAATAATTCATAGATTATATGAGGAAATGAATATTTCATCGAAGCTAGAACGCCAGCTTGCTTCTCATTGGCGGCTGAAATTTCAAATTACAATCATCACAAACACTAGTTTTCCCGAATAGGAATAGAATACGGACTTGAGCTATAATGAGGTGTGGAATAGCTCGATCGTGGAATAGCGCGCCCCGATTCAGAATAGGCCTCCATGCAGCCGCATATAAAAAGACGATAACCTTCCCTTATCATGCGTTGGCTTCCTTCCTTTCTGCTATACGTCAAACATGAGCCAAAACTAAAGTTTTTTTGACTCTTCTAGCGATTTACCCCACGTTATCCCCACGAGGCTATCCATGTTATTACAAGTTACTGTTACCAACCTGTTGCTACCAGTAAACAGTGAGGGCTTGCGATGTTTCCCACAAATCGAACACTGCCACCTACAGCAAGAAAAAGAAAGTTCTATGCTCTGCCCACTTCCAGTCGTCCATTTAGACTCCTAGTCTCCGATGTTTCTTGCATGGAGGCAATTTTAGGCGGTAATAGGTATTGCTCAACTCAAAGCCACATCAGTTTGTACAATAAAGAGTGAAAGGATACTCTTTAATGTCTTCCGCTTTGCACGACCAATGCGAGCGCACAAATATCCGTGCAATTCCATACGAGCAAATCGGGAGAAAATGGCGAGCGTTTTGCTTTTACGTAGAGGGCCCACGACGAGCTAGTTGGTTCCTATGTAGCCTGGACTGGAGGTGGACTAATTACAGTAGTAAGTATAAAATAAAAATAAAATAAAATCTAAGTTTAAATCTCCCCCACTTTGAAATTCATTTCCATAAGCTTCCTGCATAGCCTGCAGCCTCTTGTTGTCATATACATGTCGGAGATTTTTGCGTCGAATAGCAGTCTTTATCACTGATGCGGAATATTTTCTTATTCTAATTTTTCTTCAAACTCCAAAATTCTTCTTATTCACGTAATTAGCTCTATTGTTCTCACATGTGAACTGTTGTACACAACAAACTAAAGATAACTACCTTAATCTAAGCAACTTGAATGGCATGCCTTCAAATGCAACTATATAAGGATATTGCGTGCATATCTGCAAGAAAATTAAACAGAGGCTAATTCCGTTCGATCAACCATGCAATCGCGCAGTTCAACGCCATTAGGCCGCTTTACACGAGGCGCTTTACTGTACAATTTGCTCTATGTGTGGATGTGCACCGAAAGTTGCGTTGTGTTAAGCGGTGAACTGCTATAATGCATGCCATAATGCATAAACGGTATATGGAAAAATAGCCCGTTCTATAATTCCGTGCCCGCGTACTCACAATTTCTGTAGTCTACGAAATCTTTCTTGAGTATGCCCATGCAAGAGATGGCGCTATATATATATATACATATCACTCTAAAAACGGCTCTCATTCATATTTCAGCTAGTCCGTCCATTTGATTGATTACATTCCTCTCCCACGTCAGGTGTCAAAGCCTTCTCCTCTTTCCTGATCTGCTTTTCTTATGGACCAAGCTTCTGATACACAAAATGCAACAGCCCTAACAATTTTTTTCATACCTACTGCTCTCTCGTCTAAGTCATATTTCCCTCAAGTACAGCAAATTTCTCTTCATCGTGAATGCCACCTTTTTTATGTTAACCGCTCGTTGACCGAGTATTACTTCCATCACACGACTCATTGCTGCTGAAGTACTAGAATGGTTCAACTTTTTCTTAATTTCTCTCCTTTGAGAGGCACACATCTGCTTTCGTCTTCTATCTTTCGCGTGCAATGCGTCATTTGATTTTCCTCTGGTTCATATTCAAATTATATTCCTGGAACACAAAGTTAATTGCATTCGACAAGTACTGAATATCTAATCGGTACTATGCTTAGACTGCAACATATTATGCATAACGGAGCATTTTGATGCATTTATCATTAAGTTGAATGCCTCTGATTCCCTTTTAACACATCCAGGAGGTTGGTGTTCCTTGATGGGCATTAATTTACCATGAAAGTTCTATAGATTCTATAAATACTGATGTTGAAATTGGAAATACTGGCTAGAGCAATTTTCTACACATGGAGACGGCAGTGAAAATGTTTGTGGTTTTATTACCGTTCCAGAAAACCTTTTTCCACTGAACTCTTTTTAGTACAAACCAGTCATAGAGACCTGCGGATTGCCCGGTCAAGCCGTAGGTCATTTTTTCGAACCGCAGTACCTAGGGGACCGTTTATCGTCAAGAATTTTCAATCTAATCTAGTTCCTAAATCTTCCATTAATGCAATTTAGTACATGTCTGGAGAAAGTTCACCCACTGCCGGCTACCCTTGCAGGGTGCTTTGTAGGTCTCAGTGTAGATACGAGCAACAGGGAATGCGATCGAGCAGAATGAGAATTTTGAATGAGGACGTGCGGGGAGAATGAACAGCGAGGGGTTGGAGGCATGATAGGGGACTACGACCGATTCCGTCGCTCCAGAATCCAATAGGATGTCGCCTCGTAATGGGCCGCTCCACTTTCATAACGGAAAATCGCCCAATCACGTTCGACGCCCACGGAATTTCTAACCTCCCAATAAATCCATCGGACGCATCTCAATGCCTCTTTCGTCCCAGAGCTCCTTCTTGGACTCAGGGTACAGGATGATCATCGCGCGAAAACGAACAGATATACTCTATGTGCATAAGTTCCGCGATACTACCTGCAGTATTTTATCGCGTGAAATGGTGTCTTGTGAGATGAGGATGTGCATGAGTTGAAATGAAATAAATACATATAAAAAATGAAAATAGATTCAGAATTACATGATACCTCATCCTGTTATCTCTTATGAGCTCCATATTCTCTGGCTTAACTTGATGAAAATTCATGATGCCTGAATAATGTGTAATAACTTAGTAATTTTCACAATAGGTAGGTATATATTTTTGAGGACAAGTTTCATTCCAAAGGTGACATCATAAGGTCCGACTGATGGTCACTTGATGATGTCATCTTTGCAGTGAAGCCGGTCGTCAACAAATAAACCCATTGTGAAAATTAAAAAGTTTTATTACTCATTCAGACAGTTACCCCTTTCTATAGGCATCGAATTTTGATATAGGTATTGAAGATATATCGGTATTTTTCCCAAAATGCATAATTTTAAAAAATTTCCACATGTAAAATCTCCCAATTTTTTCGAACCTTTAATAACTCAGTTTGTTCCGTAATTTTATTCTTGAAGATGATTCAAAAGTTTCTAATTAAACCTACCCCCGAACTCCTCGCAAGAATTAACGTCAACCTATACTAACTTTACGCCCTATGGTGACAACTCATTTTGATGTCTATACTTGACTGCCATATATTTTATTGTAACGTAATCAATTCAAATTTGGTCTTTGATTTACTGCATGAAACCGTACCCTTTCTACCAGCCGTTCACCCTGCAAACGTAGCATCGCCTTTTCCAACCTGGTTTCCTAGATTCAGGATGAGATTTTAAATATATTTGCGTCAAAAAGAACCCCTAAAGAAGGATTAGAAGTGAGAAACATTTTTTGGCTCTCTAGCCTTATCCGCAGGCCAGCGTTTTACGCTGAGTTCCTGATTCCTATACCGAGATCGGGTCGAGCCAAAGGTCCCCGGCAATTATCAACGCGAAATGGATTATCCTGCCCTTTGTTCATAAATGTCAGAAGGTGGGAACTCACCGTTTGCACAGAGCTCTCTCATGGCCTGCTCGTGACAATTCTCGAACTAAATAATTCTCTAGAATTTATATTCCCATTCTACCCTTAACCCTATATTTTTCCTCTTCATTTTCGCAATTTCAACCGCGTCAACTTCATACTACAATGGATATTCGGATAATAAAGATGCAAATAACATAGGATATTTCTTACGCTCTTTATAATTAATTGTGCTCCTAGTAGACTTAGAACGTACCTTTGATAACTTTTTCACATAATCATCTTTCATGTTTAAGCATTTGGTGAGCCTTGAAACGAGATATTTAATCCCGCTTTGTGGAAGTCTCCTGCCTGCGCCGCAGACACTCAATTTTTCTTGTGATGTAAAGTCAGCATTTTCGGAACCTATCGTGTATGCAGTTTCCGAAAGCCCAATATTTCTGTTATCGTTTCATAAAGATCTGTTCCAGACAATTCTTGGTTTTGTTTATGAAGGTCGTCAATTGTTCAACGCCTGTCTTGTTTAATCTTTCTTAAAATCTTACGGAGAATTTCTTCACTGACGACAGATGGGCTTCCATTGCTTCTTTCATTGTGCACATCGCATCTTCCTGGCTGAAATTCACGTCATCGTATGCCACGTTTGGCTTGTTTACTACACCTTCACCGTAGTCAGAGACGAGTTCCCGATGAATTTCAACAGAAGTCTCTCATTTTGCAAGTAAAAAAACGAATCACTGCAAGAAACTTTCATCTGGCGGTATTTGTAATGGAATCGCCCATTTTAAACTTACAGTGAGAGGATAACGTTTACGCAAGAATTAATGTCTAATAAATACTGCATCGCCGTGAATACTCTTAAGAAACATGACAGTGCTGCCAACCGTTAAAAAATAACTTTCTTTGCAACATTGACAGACTTGTACCTTTACTTTCCGGATATTCCTCGTGTTTCCCACTTGACCCTCCTCCATTTCATGTCATAGGCGCATTTACGGCGGGGACAAACGGAACTAAACCCCTCTCCAGAAGCAACTTTGTTAAGGATACCAAGATTAATATATTTTTTTTAAATAACAAACTAAATATATTTAAATGCTTCAAAAAGGGATGGAAAATGCAGTTTTACATTCAAAAATATAACAATAGGCAAGTAAATTCAAGTTTAAGGTTAATCCAAAATGCCAATGAAAGCAATAGTAAATTTGACTCCTGTACATGCATTTTGGTCATCGGCAGGGAGAGTTAAAGTCACGTAATCATGTGTGTTTTATCTGAGGTTCAAAGTCCGAGAGCTTGGAATGAGGGTTTACCGCTGCTGGTGTTATGACGCCATTACGTACCGTTTTGTTATACTCATTTGGGAGTGGTCATGTTGCATCTAATGGCCACTCCCAGATGAGCTCTTCCTATCGATGGTCACCTGGATGACCGATATTAATGCAAAGGAATCAAAATTTCAGTTTTTTGTTTTAATTTTCAAACATTTCCCGGACCCCCGTTAGGCTGAGCCCAGACCCCATCAAAATATTCTGGAACTCCCAGACCCATATTGTAGCGACGCCACTGGTTCAAGGACTTATTAAGAAAGTAAAAGACCTTGATAACGTCGTGGACATGAATTCAAAGGCTCTAAAATTTTCAACTTCCAAACAAGCTTCAAAATATCTTCTGTCGCGGCCGATATGCCGGTACCGCTTGAGAGCCACTACCGAACCGCAACCGTTTAGGTTTAAATTACCGCTTTGAAGCATATTGCCTGATATATCAGTTGTCAGACCGATACATAGAACCACCGCGTATCGGACAGATAAGCCCGGATTCTTCTATATGGAGAGTTTCTCTTAATTTCTCTTAATAACCCGTACTCTCGTAAATCTTGTCACTGAATGGATCATTGGGCCAAATAGCAAGAAAGCTCTCGGACTGCAACAGTAAGAAGGAATTTCCTCCCACTCCTCATCAGTCGTCATGCCGCTAATGACTTCTCCTCTTCTTCATGCCTGTCACCAAGCGGGGGAAGGTATAAACCGATATATCATCTGATTCCATGTACCCGATGTCCGTTACCCGATATGTTGCCCCATGGTGCTACTAACACAAGGTAGGAAGTTCCCGTGACCAAAATGTGTCCGTTCTGCGCATGACGTCATCCGGATGACTCAAGCGGCAAACTACTCGAGAATTAACATAGGAAAAATGGATGAAAGCTCCAATAGTTTAATTGTTAGCATAGACAGAATGGAGTCAAGTAGATATTTGCATCCTTAAATAATGATATACGACATATTTGATCTGCTAAAATTAGCAAATGTGTAGTTTGAGAATACAATCTTTTTTACAGGAGAAATAACCATAGAAACAAGGCCTTTACCAATGAAAGTTGAACCTGACCATTTTATCCGCCCGTGTAAATGTATCAATGGGATATGTAAAAAAAATTCTCTTCCCCCATATTTTTCCTCGCATTTCTGTCGCATCCAAATACCACGAAAGTACAAGATACACAATGCACTCCGTACCCAGCTAGCACTTGATGTAATTCAAACTACGCTAAATCGTTCGACTCAAATGGTGCGCAGTGGTCTACATTGTATTAGTAGTACCATGTGTTGACCGATATCCGTTACCCTATATGTCACCCTATATCCACTAGCCGATATGCCCGAGCCAATCCGGTACGAGCCCGATGTCCGCCATTTTTTAAACCTTGCTTCTAAGGAAGTACCACTGTGATGGTATGAGCCACATGTCCCACCGGGTGATTTACTGTAAAGCCCACCCGATAAAAAAATGTCGCTTGACCATTTAAAAAAATATTATTTTTTGCTCACACATACCTACATTTTTGACAGTTTAATGAGGCCATTTATAATGCTATCTTCCTCGTTTTCTTCTGGCAGCCTTTTAAATTATAATGTGCACGTGAATTATTGAAAACTTGATAATCTTTCTCATTTCTAATTTACCTAGCACTAATTTTTTTTAGGATAGATGATGAAATCATAGAATTCTACAAACATGTAAAACATTTCTTTCGATGTCTCTTAGTACATCAATTTCTTGTTGAAATATAACTTTATAAGTCAATACATATTTTCTTTAAAAACTCGGTTTTTTGCTATACCATCTAGATATTAATTTGAATAAATAATAAATTAAAAATATAATTCAAAGTCTAAAAATAACAATGAGCATGTTAGCTTTCAATTTTAACTTAATAAGTGATGTACTTTTGGCAGAAATTTTCAATTTTTAGTTTACAGTTCAAGTATAATTTCTCTTTCACATAGATTTGCTGCTTTGCGGTTCAAACACCAAGAAATCGCTTGAAGGTACAAGATTTCTTTCTTCCCATGCTCCGTAACTTACAACAATAAAATTAGAACGAGGAAATAATTTGGCTAATAACCCATCACTTTTTGTCCTCTCCTCCATCCCAATGCCCTTTCTTTTCGATAGCTATTGTCCTCAGGCCCTTCTGCCTAACGCCCTTGCTGTAGCGACTCGCGGATTAGCAAGCCAATGCCCATTAATCATTTTATCAATGCTTTCATTCATACAATTTTTTTACATGAATAATTTGCAGGTATTGTACAAACGCCGTAAAGTAGGAGAAATATGTAACGTGTGACGAGATACTTTAGCGTAGGGCACAAACATTATTATTATCTTTTTGTTCTATTTTTTTCTACAGTTTACACTGAGTTGTTATTATTATTAGTTTTATGGTAATCTACCGGTTAATGAAGGCTTAGTAGGAAAGTTAGACGAATTTTCAGCACAGTTTTTTCCACATGTTGTTTTATTTATCACGATCTTGGTTTTCTTACAGAGTAGCATCTTCAGGTCAATATGTTACTCTTTAACTAAACCATGGGTGTGATAAATAAAACAACATTTGGAAAAAGCTGCACTGAAAATTCATCTAACTTTCCTGCTATGAAAGACTTCCACAAAGTTACATCTGAAACCTTTTCTTAATGTAGGTTTAAATGAAAGACAGTATGAAACCTATAGATTTTAAAAGGCGCAAGCCAATATCCCTATGAATGAATTTCTTTCTTCATCCCAACATACCTCTTTTGTCATTCCGTCCATAAAGCCTTTTCTTCCGCTTTCCCGCTTACCCTACATCATACCCTGAATCACGGCCTGCAGCGTCCCTTCGCCTCTCATCACCTGTTCCAACCACCTACTCAGCCTCCTATTTCCTAAAGTCATCCAGAAGTTTCCTCCCCTCACCTATCATAGTAAGAACTTTCTTGTTTGTCTTTCCCTTAGTCCAACGCACTTGCTTCGTCCTCCTCCACACCCACATCTCAAACGCTTGCCCTCTCACCTCAGAGCCCAGGTTTCTGCGCCATTCAACGATTTACTCCTTATTAAGATCAGTACCAAACTTTTCTTTGCATCCTGACACAATTCCACCGCCATCAGCTTCCTCCAATTTCTGAACGTCTCATTTTCAAGTTCAATTTTCCATCTCATGTCTCTACTGCTATCCCATTATCTTCCAACCAACAATCCAAGTAATTAAATTGTTCCACTTGCTCCATTTTGTACCCTCCAAATTTTATGACATACCTCATTTCGGATTTTCAAATACATCTACCAATGCCTGTAACTCCTTGGATAGTCAGGGCGAATATATATTTAGAAGTACATGGTTGGCACAGAGATAGCAATGGAATTAAGAGGTGAATGCTTATGGTTCACCCTAGCGGTGTGTGAAGGAGGGAAAGAACTAGTTTGAAGGCCGTAGAGACAAAGGACCATAAGGGTCGAAGGGAACGTGTGAGTGGTGTTCTGCGGAGGGCATAAAGGATGGATATGGAGCCCAGGGGTTATGATGCCGATGGGGAAGTTGGATGCGGATCTGGGAGCGGTGCGTGGAATGCGGGGAGAACTGGGAGCCGGAGAGAGAGAGTAGACGGCTCCGGATGGAATGGAGTTGGAATTTCGGAGGAGATTTAGGGGACTAGAGATAGGGATAGGGGTTGGAGAGTTATGTCCCTACTCCTGGGAGCCAAAGTTTCCATAGAAATTGAGAATGCAGAAATGGTATGGAGAGGGAGACAGGTCGTGAGATAAAGGAAAAACTTTAAATCCCTGAAATTTGCTTTTTTGAAGCGTAAGCGTCTTTAAAATCTGGTTGATAATGTAACGTTCGCAGGGTAACCGATTTCGACGCAATTACTTCGTCAATAACTTTTATATTAAAATAAATGATATCCCGTTAAATTTGGTATATGACTACGACGATAGCACTACCTATAGTTTGCGCCGCGCATGCGCAGAGAGTGATAAGGGGCTCGAGGTGTTTGGCGGAATTTTAGGGGTAGGAAAAATTTCCACAAGACTACAATATGGATGATAATTTGGTGCCAAACGAAATATTCCGTCTAAATCTATCTGCTTAATTAATAATGTCTCAGAACTGATGTGGTGGCACTTACGCATGATGGAGGAGGAACTCTGCGATTATCCACTGAGAAATATTAAATGAGACCAGTTTCACCACGCAATAAATATTTATCAGTGAAAACTTGCAAAATGTTCTTCTTAGGTCCAAAAAAAAGTCCAGAAACGGACTTATAACATCATTGGTAGGGGACACAACAAAAATGAGCGACGAAATGTCAAGTAAAATTGCCGACAAGTCACCATAATCGTAATATTGAGTATAATCTCAAGTCGCGCAGCATAATAAGGGCATGATACTTCACCTAATATATCACCCATCCAACTCTCTTGTCTCAAAATCACAGAATGAGTGAAACTTCTGCTTTAGTAATAAAAACATTAATTTGTAAAAAAAATTTAGGAAGTTAAACATATTACAGATACTAAATAAATATGTTTAAGAAATGCTATGAGCTGATTGATAACTTAAGTTAACATTTGTCCTCCTCATATTATAACGAAACACGAGTCAAAAGATTTTATTAAAACAATGAAGATAGTTTAATAAATGCTTTTCCAGCAAGTCACCGAAAAATATAAATACCAACTATACTTTCAATGAGTAGTTAATATACAAACATACGAGTTCCAGATATTAGATACAAACTCAAAATAAAGTAACTTGAAAAAGGAGTAAACGCCAAAAATGTGTATATATTCTCGTATGAATTCTTCTCGGGTTCTCCACCGGAATCCATCCTGTCCGGTGTTTCTATGCCCCACTAGTGAATCGTATGAATTCTTCTCGATACACGAGTTGGACATTGAAACGTTGGCCAGTATCGAGAGCCTACCCCGGTGGAGAACCCGAGAAGGATTCATACATCAAGTGCACCGAGAAAGCACCATTCTCTCTTCGATACTATATGAAGGATTTGTTCGCCATATTTTACATTCCCACCAAAACGTTTCTACCCCTTAAAAAAATCCTGTTTCATCCACTATTTCTATTTATGAGTTTTGTCTTCATTTTCAATGGAATTCCCCTACCCACACTCGAATCAAAAATCGAATATCACGCACATGATTTTTTTTCAATTGAAGACAAAAAAACCTCAATGACCTGAAATACCGAATTGATATCTATTTTAATAAAAATACATTACTGGAAACTAGGATCAACAGTGATGGAAGAAGCAAGAATTATTTGAATATCCCATGAAAAGAAGGAAGTAAACTGGAAGAAGAGACTGCTGACTGCCAGCAATACAAGCTTGAAAGAAAGTAAACAGTTCTTTAAAGAGTACATTCGGAGCATGCAATCAAAAGATGGGAAATCGTAGACACTAACATCTGCAGAGCAAAAGAGATTGGAATAAAAGGAGATATGGTGTAATTGAAGAATGATGAAAATAAAATAAGTGGAGGAAATCAACAACGAAGAAGTCCTACGAAGAGTGTGAGAGAAATAAGGTGTAATGGAAACAATAAAAAGAAGACGAGACAAACCTATTCAACACATTTGCGACACTATAGATTATTGAAAACAATCATGGTAGGAGAAATGAATACGAAGAATTACAGAGGAAATCGATAATGGAAACCATTTTGAAGATTGTGAGAAAAGTCAAAGTAAAGACTTACGAGGGAAATTCGCCAAATACTTATGTAATAATAGAACTATGAAGTAAATACACGAATGATAGTTACATTTTTCTTGGCAAATCATTTAACTTGACCAGGATTTGAAAATAGTCGTCCCAATCAGGTGTGTTAGCCAGCTACACCACCAAGTTATCTTGTTTCAACGCGAATGTCAGCGGAGGTTTATTTGAACAAGATTTTGTACTTTTTATGCTGAATCCTTATGTAGGAATGAAGCTGTTGGTGGGCAGAAGAGTGAAACGAAGAGCTGCAGCAAACCAATCTTCGGGTTGTTGACTACTGACAATGATTTAAAAAAAAGGACATATCTATACAGGCACGAATCATGGTTCAAAATCATTTGCACTTCTTCTTTTCATGTTATTTCCTCCGGAGGGATGTAAAACACTCTTCCATTGACGTCTCCATCCATTCCATCTGTTGCCTCTCCCTCTCAACCTCCCCTTCCACCTCCCGCCTCTGCTCTTGGAAATTTACAGCAGCTCCGGAAGCACGTATTCCCGTGCCCACGTTTCCCGGTGAAAGTTCTTTTGATGAATTTTGTGGGATTTTTTTTCCGCCCTTCCCCAGGCATCAGTTATGCACTGGGTGTAATTTGATCTTCAAGTTAAACGCCAAAAATTTCTAATCCTCCCTCATCGGAAGTGATGAAAAGCGGAACCGATGATGAAGAGGAGAGATGCTACCTAATTCTGCTTAGCCCGCATTTCGTATACGCCGCGGGCATTTGGGACTTTGCACAGAAAGAATTTAACGCGTGATACGGATAAAATACTAAGAAAAGCCGAACTATTCGTTAAAAACTGCAACGAGAGAACAGTGATTGTTGCGCATTTGATATAAAGACTAGGTTGAGAGCCGTTAGAGGCTCGAAGGCCACACGCTACACTTAGGACCGAATTTATAGTCGTTACCCAGCAGTCCCACAGCCCCTAGCAGGCCCCTTTGTGAAAAACGGTATTTATAGTCAAATTTCCACCCCCAGCAGCCCCCTAATAGCCTCTCCTAATTCTGGCAGGAGATGCATGCTCCACCAGGGGCCCCCTTATCGAAAAAATAACACAACAAATACAAATAAACTGACTCTAATGAACGTGCATAGCCTTAAATTAATAATTTCGAAGATTTGGCGTTAATAAAACAACGGTAAGATTTGCTCTTAATAGATAAATATCTGATGTGACGCCAGACTCATTCCAAGGAGGTTCATATACACTCGCAGCATATTTTTCCCACACTTTCTTCTTCTTGTGGCAGGAAACTGCGTCCGTTTTCTTACTTTCCACTATATCTTTATGCTTCTACACCAGGTCACACAAAATCTTCTTCTCCACACCGTTGAAGCTATTTGCACGTCGAGCGGCCATCTTAACAGTTTTCATGCTGCGTCTGGCTCTTTATTTATCCGTATCCATGTTGACCACGAGCGTCACCACTGAAACATTTGAGCTGCGAATTCCAATTCCCGCCGTTTGCAGTCCTTAGTTACCAGATCTAACCCCCAACCATCCCCTACCTAGCAGCTCCCTTAATTTTGATTATAGGACGCACAATTCAAGGGTCCTGCTGAGTAGGGAATGGGTAAGGGGACTGCTAGGTAACGACTATAAATACGGCCCTTAGATTACTTGAAATGTTCAGGACGGGTGAATTTCAATACGTCATGGAGGATATTGATTGGACCCCGCTCTATATCTCTAGAACTTATAGAAGCGATAAAATGAGAGATATAAAATCCCGAAACTATGAGTTCAAAAATTCCTTCTTTCCACGTAGAATTCGTGATATAAAAAAACAGCGCGGTACCAGCATGCATGTCTACACTGTGGGTGGAGTAAACATAAGGTATAAAAATATCTGAGAATTACCAAACTTTAAACCCTTAGTGGAGAACACACATATTAAACGTATGTGCCTTAAAGAAACTAGGATTTATCAAGCGTATAGTAGGAAGGTCCTGGGATGAAATAGTGAAGTACAGGTGCTATTTCGCTCTGGTTAGATAACACCTAGAATATGCTGCGAGCATTTGGGACCCTGGACAGAAAGATTTGATTCGATAAGTAAATAAAATACAAAGGAAAGCCGTGCGCTTCGTTAAAAACTGCGATGAACGAAAAAAGAGTGTTTCATTGATTTTAGATGGATTAGTTTGGGAACCGCTAGAGACTCGAAGGCTATGCGCTTGCCTTAGATGCTTGTGAAATGCAGGTCAGGTGTGTTTTAGTGTGATACAGATAATATTATTTTGACGCCACACTACATCTCTAGGTCCGACAGGAAAGATAAAATAACAAAGAAACATTGCCGAACAGATAGGTACAAAAATTCGTTTTTCCCACCCACAATAAGTAACTATAATAAAAACTGAGATCCACTGAAAACACTGCCGGAATACACTTAACATTTTCACCTCCCTATAATATTCTCCTTTACACCTTTACGCTGCTGGGGTCCTAACACCCCCTGCCACAAGTCCATGCGTCACCTCGCAGGGTAGCATTTAAATGTAGATGTAAACTTTCAATTCCCCCTGTCCTCTCCCCCCTCCTTTTCCCTTTTCCCCCCCCTTTTATGGCTGGTGTCCTAACATCCCCTGCCACATGCTCCTGCGGCGGCTCGCACGGTAGTATGTAGATGTAGGTACAGAAGTGTGAATCTTTCCGAGTTAAGAATGCACTCTTACCATGATGTTCAGCAATAATAATGTTATTTATGTGCCTTAGTTTATCTCCCAACAAACATGAAAATATCCCCTTCTCACTGGTCTTCATATCTGGCTTGGCTTCTCACTGGCCCATGGCTTATTATCATTCGTCAGTGAATCCTAAAATTGTTTTTTTGCAGTATTTCATTTTATCCTCTTCATTTCCGACTCCTTAACTCCCTTATCGCTCTTTTGTTTCATGTCCTATTTTACCTGACCAATATATTAATCCCTTGGTCTTTCTAGTAGGTCTTTTCCTTGAATGTATTCTTCTAATACGTTCCTTACTAATTCTTTGTTTCTAAATGTAGACTATCCATCCGGAACTTGTCTTTTTGATAGAGCTCATCATATGTTATTCTTCTTGTATATACTTCTCTTACCTTCCCCTTTTGATCTCTAGCTTCCACCTTCTTCAGCAACAGTCAAAAGTCTCAAGTCTCTGAGTCATAGAGTGAAGCACTCCACGCGTACATTTTCAGGTACTTCTTCCTTATCGTAAATCCTATTTTTTACACAACATTTGAGTTTTCATCAGCAATTTCCAGTTTTTTTAATACGTGGTAATGGCATATACTTACAGGAATTTACGAGTACAATCCCCCATGTCCTGGGTAGTGTAGACCTTACCCAGGCGGGACTCAAACCAACAACCTCCAAATTAGCAGGCAAGAGTTTGATCCACAGCCACGGGCTATTAGTGTTTTATACCTCGTATGAGTCAAGAATACTGACGAAGATAATCTATATAAGAATGTTAGAAAAGAGCGCAATTCATGGATGCAAACCTATCTGGTTTCCGAAAAAAAGGATGAGAAGGAGAGAAGCCCTTAATCCCATTGAGTTGTTATTGAGAAGGTGACTTAAAAAATCCGATGCATTCACTTGATATGCATTAGAACCTCCCTCTAGACCTTGTTTCGTAGAACCTCCGTAAGATGGTTCTCTTTCTCTTTGGGAATAAAAGTCATTTCACAAATGTATTGATATAATAGTTACAGTAGTACTACAATCGTTCTCTACTGCATTCTCATTGCACATTTTCAGTGCAATGGGAACCAATGTAACCTTAAGTTATGTCATACTATTAAACATTTGAGTAAATAGTATACTTTCGCCCAAATTTATGCTTTCGTGCAGTGTTCAGGTAACATGCAATGGCATATCATTGTGTAACAGCAGGCAAAAATAAATAAGTAGCCGTCAAAAGCCATTAAAATGCTAATTGATGCAATGATGAACTTTTCTTGAATATAGCGTTATAAATGGAAAGAGAAGTCCATTATTATTCAAATTGACGACTTCAGGGGTTAACAGCATGAACAAAATTGAGGGATGCTCTTTTTAATAATGCTGGAGGTATTTGACATCATGTATTTAAACCATTCATATCCAAATAGTACTTTTCTACCTTCATGTTCCTCTAATGCGTGCTCTGTCGGACAATAAATGTTTAGTTTTGAGCTTCAAGATGAGAGTAAGTATTGTTTGCTAGTTTACCACAAGTCATCAGTCCCATTTCTACTCCTTCATGGATATTTTTGTAGTAAATGAAGTAAATCACAGTTTAAACACTGGCGTAATGTGCCTAGAGCTTAAACAAGGTTCGAAAAACGTAATTAAACTTTAACAAGTATACTCAACTGCTTAAAAATTATACCTCTGTGTATCTTGTATGACAATAATATTCAGTGTGCCTCTAATAGAACATATGCTCATATGGTACTTTTATATCTACCTCTCGAAAATGACTTGTTTTATCGAAAAATGGACTTCTTATCTGTGTAATAAGTGCCATCCTCAACAAAAGAAATGTTTTCAAGCAAAAAAATCGAAGAAAATGTTATGACCATGATTGATTTGAAATGCTGAATGCAATGAAAGGTCTAGGAGTGGAATCCAAGGGTGCGATGGGTGCGATGCGGTTGAAGCAAGAATAATAAAGAAAGGAGTAGTGATGAACACCCATGATCTTTAACATTTAAACACGCCATAGTTTAAAAGCTGCTCCTGCTATAGAAGCCCTGCATGGATTAGGCATGGGGTCCACACATTTAATTAACCAATGAAAGCAATTTTATTAAAGCAATGCTTGTAATCTTCCAGTGGTACCGACGATATGATACCGTTATGTTTTACTGTTTACTTGCATTGTGTATCATTTGAATATAAACGCATACATGAACTAAATAGTCCGGTATTCCCAAACCACAATGTGATGCTTCTAGTATCGTAGATAATTACGGAAATATTATCACCAATCACTTTAATTAGTTAATTAATTAATTCAATTAAGCAAGGCTTAGCTGAGGCC
The DNA here is from genome assembly GCA_963573305.1 of Pyrrhosoma nymphula. Lineage (NCBI taxonomy): Eukaryota > Metazoa > Arthropoda > Insecta > Odonata > Coenagrionidae > Pyrrhosoma > Pyrrhosoma nymphula. Next base: position 50,468,971 of record OY754339.1, on the reverse strand, counting down.
GTAATACGTTATGGTTTGATGGTTTGGGGTAGTACAAACTCCACCTTGTCGTAGAAGTTTATTGCCTTACTTAAAAAAATGATTGCGCATTTGATAACCAAGGAGAAAAATGTGAGAGAATTGTATAAAAGTAAGTTTGTTTACATTAAGTTAAGATAAATTTATAAATATCTGCTAATTGTGGCAATTTACTCGATAGCAAATTAATAACACTCCGAGTTATTAATACTGACACGCAGCTGCGACGAATGAACAGGTTGTCGGTACCCAAGTATTCTAACCTCCATGGCAAGAGGTCTTTGGCACATGTAGTCCTGGGGTTTTAAATTAATTTCCTATGGCAATGCATGAAATTAAATGTACATTACCTACTCTTAAGGAATCTCTGAAAGCGTCGCTGCTTAGCCAAAAGCTACACAGAAAAAAACACAATTTTAACAAAAGGCAACAGCTGACAAGCCGCTTTGACTTAGCAGGACCTAAATTGTACCTATCATTATTAGTTTTTTCTCTACTTTCTTCATAAATGTCTCACTGGATTCTGGATATCATAATCTATGTAATTTTCTCATCCAATTTCTAATTTAAACCAACTAGATGAACAGATAGCATTAATCAAATTATTTGCGAGACGAAAGAGTGTTACCAATACTATTTTTTATATGATGATGTATTTTGTTTATTTTTTGCATCATAGATAATAAAATATATTAGATCGTATATTATGCAATGTAAATTTTGTAATTTTTGAAATATTTTTATAAAAATAAACTTTCTCCTCTTCTTCTGAAAAAAATGAATATTTAGTATTAATAAATATCAATTAATAATAGTGGCAAATATTAATTGTGCATCGCCGCGAGTAATTTTTCTCGAACTGAAATCAAAACTTGTTTTAACATAAATAAAATATGTAAGGCAGTTCAAATAATTCCGTATGGTATAGTCCTCCATTTTCCATCTCGGACGATGTAACGCTATATATGTTTTATGCCTGTGACACGCCTTTCAACATCTATCTGGTCGATTTACACATATGCGCTTTGTTAAACCAAGCATAATTTTGCATGTGTTCACATTTATTATCTTTTCATCGAAATTCGTCAATGCAATCATCATTAATGCAGAATTTGGTGAAGAAATGATTACGGTCATAATGGCAATATAAGCCAGAGGCAGTCAACTTCGGTGTAATCATCAGAAGTTTTTATCGAACTTAGGTCAATATCAAGCACATTCTCCTAGCTTTTTTTATCGATTTAAGCCTATTTTCAAGGAAATTAATAAAGAAATACATACCTAAACCAAGTTAGAAAATTTTTTTATTTCCGTATAGCCTATAATTCATAGTATTCTATTTATCTGGGAAACGTCATGTATTAGTCAGGAAACTGTTTCGTTTCACATATAACTGAAATCATATCCCCGGAGCAAAATCATTTCACTATTTCCTAAGTGGAGAATCACCTGCATATTCTCAAATAGAAAGGCTGGTTACTAATATTACTGTAAAAGATACTAAGATAAAAGATACTCAGCTTACAAAAATAAATTTTAGTCACAAGAACAATTGCTACTTAGGTTTCCACGGTGATTATAAAATGACTCGAGGATTTTCGGGTTCATTCCGCGTCGGTAACACAGACGCGCTTAGTAAATCTTCGCATTATTTTGCATGTTTTCTCATGTATAATCCTTTTATCGAAAACCATCAATTAAATAAACACTAATACACCTTAGGGCAAAGATATAATTGTGAGCCTAATAATATATGTAAATCAATAGCAGTCTACTACGTCAGAAGTCAGTACAATCGTCAGAAGTGTTTAGCGAACTAAGGTGAAAACCAGGCTTAATCTCTTAGCTTTTTATATTTAATTAAGCCTATTCTTACCAAGGAAATTAATATGGAAATACGCGGAAGAAACCTAAAAACCCTCGAGTCACGAGTACAATTATAAATTCAATAAGTACAGAATGTTTAACCTCACAAGTCCCAATGTGGAATTAGTACCTACTAGATAATTTGTGAAAAAAACGTAATAAGTTTGAACTGTGTAGTTCTTATCAAACGAAGGTCACGTATTTCTATTAGCACCCAGAATGTAAATTAAATGGTATTCAATTCATTTCGAGGTGGATCCATCTTAAGTGGAGGAACATTAGGAGTCTACTACACGAGAGATATTGTATTAAGTAACCCATGAATGAAAATGAGCAAAAGAAGTTTGCATTGTTACGGAAATATGAAAGACATTATTAAAAAGGAGCAAATTTCTTTGTTTAACACCAAGAGGTCATCTCATTTCCCTGTGCATATACCGAAAGAGAACACCGTGATGAGTATAAACGTATGTGCGTAATCTTTTTTGTTTTCACTTCCCCAGCAGTAAAAACATTTCGATGAAAAGATTCTTTTAGCAACCCAAACCTTCAAATAGGTTGTTCAAATAGGTAGTGTAACGCCCCTTCCTGGCTCTTTTTTCCATCTAACGCTTCACTATTCATAAAAAAAAATCTCTGCTCGCTTTCAGCTCATATCGCCTGGCGTTCTACCTCGTTCCATCCACCCACATTGCATTTTAACGACGGCAAAAAAGACATGCAACGATCCTCGACGCAAGCAGTGAAATAGTCCACGTGTATGAATCTTTTATTTATTATTTTTTTAGTTTTCCGAGGGTTTTTACCCTTCCGTCCACCAGCTTCAAACCAGCGCTCTTTTTTTATTTTTATTATTATTATTATTATTCTCTCGTTTCAACCGTGCTCGACGCAAGGATCGAGCGATTTTGAAGTGACCTCGCGATACTGGGGCAAAAAGGAAAGGGCAAAAAAAGTTACTATGTTTTTTTCTTCATCCCTTTTCCTGACACCGATCTACGTAGGACTAGACTTCTCTGCTCCAACGGAAGCTGGGGGAAGTTGATAATTAGATGTATAAGCATTTTTGACACGAAACAAGTAAATACAATTAATTTTTTTCATCCCAGAATCCATTTTGCTATACTTACACCAACGTTTTCACTGAGAAAGGATTTTCAAGGCAGCTTTCCATTCAAGGGATGGGAATTAGAGAAAATTGGAACACATCAACGCATTTTAGCGTACATGAGCTATGATGAATGGAACGATGTGAGGTGGCGATATGGTCAGTAACCCGCCCCCAGTAGTGGAAAATTAGTAAAGTGAATCATCCGATAACCAACTTGGGCTCTTCTTTTATGATACCCTAAAATTAAGGTGAAACAAAACAGCAGTTCTACATGTAATTCCAGGATTTCAGCAAAACATTTGGCAGGATTCCTCAAAAGAATCAAATCTTCAAATTGCAATCGGGTGGGTCAAACGTAAAAATAGTAAATTGGACGCAAGACATCCTAACTGATCGCAAATCAAATGTCCTAATTGATGGCATAAGTTCCTAAATTGAATGGTGACATCCGGCGTTCCATAGGAAAGCGTCATCGGCCCTCAATTGCCTCTTATTCATGCAACAAGCTGCAGCCCACGGCTTTACTCGCCAAAAATCTGCATGAAAAATAATTAAAACCATAGATAGATACTCAATTGATGTACAAAGTTCCATAAATAAACAATAGTCGTGGCCGAATGTTTTGCGTATAGTAGACGAATTCGTTAAAATTACATACTGAAAATACAAGCTTTTTTCTACACATTCATCAAAAACTTGCCTAACACACACCCCTGAGGTGGCTTGCAGGGTATATTGTAGATTTAGATGAACTTAACATTAGCAATGTAAGATGCCTTTAATGATAATCCATTTGAAACAATAATCGCTAATGTGTTCGCCGAAGTTCTTTTCTTCACAAGCAGCGCACAACATAAATTCTCCCGATCTGTTGGGAAATGGAAGTCTTGATACGCTGACATTCATCTCTCACCCATCTCGGTTTTGAAAGGATGATAAACTCAGAAAGGCGCTTCCAATATTGAAGAACTAGCTCTCAAACTAAAAATAATAACACTTAAACCATCGCTTATCGCTCTACTATAAGAAGTGAGGATTAGAAATGATTATTGTATGAGCATGAACAATTTAAATCATTTCTCTCGTAGGACAAAATCTTTAATATTACTATTCAACAAGATGCAAACCCTTTCTTAAAGAGAGAAAGTTATTAGCGGATGAAATTTAATTGTTTGTAATCTTTATTTCATACGACGAATGAAAATTCTCCCCCAATTCACGTGAGTAAAAAACTGCGACAAAAGTTCTTTCGGTAATGGAGGAAGATGAAACTTATGACGCCAAAGTTGCTAACGGGAGGATAACAAATCTTCCAGGCTCCCGATATTCTTCTTAAGTCGTTTCGGTTGAAAATGAATGCGGCCCTTAATGGTGTTACTTTTACCAAGCATTAGCATTTATATATCTCCACACATTTAATTTACTAACATATAAGCCAGTTGCGTAGGTTCGTGCCAAGAGAGATGAAAACCATAGGGCATTATTACAATAGAGATGCCCTCGATTAAAAAACATCTCCTATTCCCAAGCACGGGACGTCAGACATGATAGGAATGATAGGACAGCGGACATAGTCCAGAAATCCCACGTTTAAGTTGTATAATTACTACTATAGTTGTTTTTTACCCTAGTTTTTTAATACGGAAGTGTACTTTTGCCCGAAAGAAAGTCATAAACCATTTTATTCATATCTCATAAATAAGGGCGTGTGTAGCAAAAAAACTCCCTTCCTTCCACTTTCGTTTGTAGTTACATTCGGCACAGTTAACGGGGATTTAAAATAGCTGCACCAGCTCAATTCCTAACCATTACGAGTATTTTTTCGGAAAAGTTACGAGATTTCCGGGCTCAACCACATTAATGGCAAAATTATTACCGTGTATGACGTCGCAACAATCACCTTGCACATTCTTAAGTCCATCTAAGAGACTTCTGATTTATTTTTATCACAATTTTTTAATCAGTGCAAAATGCACAAATAATGTGGTACGCAGTCAGAAGCGAAGATATATACACAAAGGAATTGAAATATTCCCGGAAAAATATTTGACTTTACAAGGATTCCCCGAATCTCCAACTGGCAGGTCAGGAGTGTTTTGCAGCTACACCACCAATATATGACCTGGTAATGGAGAGATCTGGTTTCGAATCCCGGTAAAGTCAAATGTCTTTTTTTCAAGGTGACTTTCATCCCCTTGGGGTATATTTTGATCCACCTAGTACACATGCTCGATGAAGTACAGAATGACTAAAGACAAGAACAAAGGTGCACACACAAATAAACACAAAAACAATAATAAAAAGCAGGGAATGAAAGTGAAACGGGAAGGAACTCACTCCTGTAGGTAGGGCGAGAGCTTCATCCTGGTCTGCTTGAGCGTCTCCTGGGCTTTCCTCCGTGCCCTCTTGAGCTCGTCCCGCAGTTGCTCGCAGTCACCGCTGCCACCCAGGCATAAGGCAAGGTTACGATGACTCGAAATGGCCCGGTTCAGCTCTCGAAGGAGCTGTAACATACCATGCAGAGAAGAAGACAGTCGGCTTGAGAATGGTTTCATGAAGAAATGGAGTAAAGAATTAAGGTATTCTAAAGGGCATTAGTCGGCTTCTGTGTTTTTTATTTAAATTCAAAACACCGACAAATTATGCATTCGAAAAGCAAATTATGCACTCCAATCGCCGGTTACAAAATGCCTAACCCATTGTTTCACCCGAAAAGACTTCATTTATAAAGCTAAAACTTTTCGCGTCCTCTACTGGGCGCGTCGTCAGGAATAGTAGTTACTTATGTATTTATTTCATGGGAACTTCTCTTTTTATGCAAAATTAAATTTACGGGATATATTTCCTTTAAAATGCATAAGATGAATAAATACCAGAGTCAAAATATACAATTTAACAAATTCAAACATAAAATCAATGAACATTGAGTAAGATTTTTGGATTTATAACTTCAGCATGAGTTAATTAAGTACATTTTTTTAAACACAGGCATCGAGTCATACTAAACATCAATATTTCCTTCTATTCAATTATAATTACGTATCTTACGAGTTACAGGCTCATGGAATGACAAGTCTCTTGGGAAAAATGTAATATAATACAATTTTTTGTTCCTTCCTGAGGTGAATAGACAATTAAAATGGACATGTTCAAGTAATGGTGGACAGCCATACAAGTTATTGCATAGCTTACACAGGAATATGGAAGCAAACATTTGTCTTCTCACAAATAAAGAATGTGGATCAAGAGTGTGCATGGTTTCTTAGTATGTAATAACATCTGTATAAACACCAGTATAATAATTAACTAATTTTTAAAAAATTCAAAATGCACCCGTTTGATGTGATTTCTCATATTACTTATAGCACGGATTCCAGATAACAGAGCTATAATCCAGTATGGGACGTACTAATGACCAGTGCAGATTCTTTAGCATATAAATATTTTTAGTGTTTCTGCTCAGTGTATTAATAAATCCCAGTATATGCAATGATTTTGAAACTATATTTTCTATATGATTGCTGTCAGAGTTAATAATTAAAAATAATGCCCATATCTTTAACACTGGTTTCTCTGCAAATTTCTGCATCATGAATGCAGTAACTAATGCTATAACTTGTGTTCTAATGAGTGGAAGAAATAGTATTGCATTTTTTAATATTGAGCCTCAAAATATTTTGATCACACAATTTAGAAACTCTGCCAAGACAGTTATTCAAAAGTAGTCAATCATCAAGGGATCTGATAGTAAGGTAAAACTTTGTCTCTCTTTTGCTTTATTTATTACGAATGATTCAATTACTATCATTATTATTTAAGTGACTTGAATTATTATTATTCCTGTCAAAGTGCCCAGCAGAGGACACAAAATGTTGAACATAAATTTAAAAAAACCGCAGAAAATCCTAATAATAGTCTTTAGAATATGAATTCATCTGAAAACCTAAATAGTATTAATGCAAGGCATCACAACATATAAGTTTCAATGAATTAGAATAAAATTGATATTTTTGGGCATGAGTATACGTGGGAGTGACTGATCCATTGTAATAAACCATCATAATTCATTCCCTACACTTTATTAATATCTGCGAAATGTTTCACCTTTTGCATATATTGGTTCATTCTTGCATGATGCCACGGAAACTCACTCAAGATACCTCGTGGTGCAAACCCAATGAACATAAAATTAGTCAAGATAATCGCTATATAGTTTACACTGAAAGGTTACTGGGCAAGTGCCACGACATGATGAGGAAAAAGAGCCATGGGAGGAAATCCCATAAGTTCGAATTAAGAATACTTCGCCAGTATTCGGGATTGTTAAAATAGATGATGAATTACCGAATTAGAACATGACCAGCGATGTGTGATAAAGATGTGTGCCGCCGAGAGCAAGAATGGAGTAAGTCAAAAATGTTAGTTTTTGGAAATGATGGTAAAAGTGAAATTAATAAAATATTAAACCATAAGTGCTGCTTTCTGGTGAAAAAATATGGTAGCTAGATTAACTGCACTCATTCACAAAACAGAATACAGGTGGAGGATTGCTTCTGCGCAAATAACCAAAATATGTCCGAAAACTGACGCACACCACTTTTTCTATCAACCATATGTAAAATGTCTTCGCAGTCATATTTTTATAAACACAAGCCTACTACAACGACTACTATGAAATCACAGCCGAAGATTATATTCAGACTATATCCTTAAAGTACGCTATTCTAATATTACTTGGAAAATTCCGTTCGAATTTCAGGGTAACACGGACTATATTATTTTTACCTCACACTATATCCCTAGAACTGATATAAACGACAAAATAAGAGAGATACACGACCGAACTGATTGGTTCAAAACATCCTTCTTTCTACGAACCATTTTTTACTATAAAGAAACCACAGCCAGACACTAAGGCACTTCGATAGCATGCAGTTCACGGCCTGGTGGAGGCTTTTTACGGTTTTTCCTACGCCCTCAAGTAACTGTCGGCCCATTCCCGCCACGTGATCGGCAACGATCACGCCTTTTCCACCAAGAACTTTACCAAACCCTGAAGATTAAATTAGGCTAAAATAGGGGCCATGTAAAGTTTTTTTCTTTTTTACTTGATATTTTGTTACCTGTTATACTGCAGATAAATTAACATGTCAATAAGCATATTTGAATTGACTATTTATTTTTTGATTGATAGCCCCTCTCGCGTGCTCTCGGGTTCAAACGCGAGTTTTGGTTCGATGTTCCCAATTCCTCCCGCGCACTCAGTCCAACTGCTTTAGTCACGGCTATTTTCTCTCTCTGTCTCGAGTGTTTTGGTTAACCCAGGGCACGGCACCTTAGATCCCAAAAGAGTTTATCGAAAAATAACTGCCGATAAAGTCGCCCTGAAAACATGAGCCGTCAAAGAAAATGTTTGGAATCTCAGTCACGAAACTTTGCACTGTAACCACGGCTGCACCACCTCATAATGTGCTCCCCCTCTCACCTTTGAATTCACACCTATACATCGCACCAAATTTAGTTCCTACGGTATATAAGATCATGGTAATAAGAGTAGGGAAACTAAACTGCAGAACGGACATGTTTAGAATGTAATTTTCCCCGGGAACGATAAGAGACCATAATAGGCTGCCACTGAGACCTTATGGTTAGGCTCGTTGACATGTAGTGTAGCTTTAGTTTGCTCCCTGATTCTAGTTTCTTAACCTGTTAGGTAGTACTAACGGAAAGTCTTGCCGTTAGTACTACCTGGAAGTACTTAGTTAGTACTGCTAGTACTGGTAGTACTACCGTTAGTACTACCGATACTACCAGGAAATAGTACTACCTGCCGTTAGTACTATTTCCGTGTGACTCTTGTCTCTTTGTCGTTTCTTAGCTTTTGTAGAATATAGTGCAGTACATTTGCAAGTTTTTGCTTAGGCATCACAGTCATTTCAATAACTTTGTTGTTTAAAAAACGTTAGTAGATTATAGTGTAGTTCATGTAGATGAAAACTCACCCACTGCCACGTACCATTGAGGTAGGCTCTAAAATATTATGTAGATGTAGTTTTTAGCATGGGCTCTGAATCGTTTCCAGCATAATTCTCCACAAGAACGGATGTGCTCTACTACCAATAACTGCATGAACATTGACTAAATGTTCTGCAATGCAGGTATTAACTGCACACCTAATGTTATTTAGTATTAACAGCACGTCTGGAATGTTTCTTATTTTACTCTTATATCCATGAACAAATAAGTATTTGTATAATTCATTTACAAGTAATGGTGCATGTTTAGTCAAAAAAACTTCACCCATTGCCACACACCCGTGAGATCGCTTGCCGGGTACAATTTGGGTGTATATGTTGAACTCTGGAGAACGTAAGAAAAATGATGGCTCTATCAAAGCAAGCCATTGTCCAAATATTCCTAGAATATATATATTTTAATAAGAAAAAACATTCATTCAACGTAGAAAACCTTGAGGAAATGTGGGAGTATTCAATGCCTATTTACCGAAAGTACAACGTAGTCAGTGAAACTATAGTAAAATGGCTTGGACAAAAGTTTTACCTCCGACTTCAAACACTGCACATTTACACTGCAGGGTGTTTCATCTAAAATGCTCGCCTTCATTTTCTCAGACAGTGAACATGTATGAGCTCATTTTATACCCCGTCGATCTTGAATTTCACTGAAAGAAGTTAGAAAAAAAGAAGAGACGAAAATTTTCCATTCATTTCAAATTTCGTCATCCTTCACCAAAAGTTACGTATCGTGCATCGCATTGCTCTCTGACCTACATCGACGTCTAAAACTTTTCGCGAGCTTAAAAGCTTTTCAGGATTTTTTTCTTTTTGACTGACCGAATTCGTTCTTACCAACGCCTCCATTCTGTACAAAGAAAACCCACGCGTCCCAAAGACTCGAAAAGCGCCGATCTTTCTTTTCTTCTTATATTTCACCTTCGAACCCTTTCAGTTCAATACAAAGTGTGTGGATTCCCTGAAAAGTGTGAACACTGGCTGAGAGAAAAAACTGGCTAGGAAAAAAACAAATGAAAGACTTCTGCATCCCAATATTCGCCGTTCTCACCATAGTAACTTCGGCTATAATGGAAGGCCATTAACAATGTACTGGTAAATTCGAAACTTCAAATTACTTTCCAAACATTATTTTCCTATTCCTACGTATAGCTTTGACTTCGCATTTATTTGGAAAAGAATAAGTTGGTAACCAATTGTTCGGTACGTCATGATTTACCAGTCCATTGTATCTATTATTAAGCATTGAAATATTTTTTAAAAACCTCAAACTCTATACGAATACAAACTTTAACTATTTAAGATTGTGGTTTTGTCAAAAATTAATTTTAAAAATTTCCCCTTTTTTTCAAATGTCAACATAATTTTCATTTTGACGGTCATGAGAAATATTTGGGTGTTATTGAATAGGGGGTTTGAAATGGAGAAAACGAAGAAAACTTGACATGAAACAGATTTCATCGAATGATAAACTATCCGCAATAGCTTTAGAAAATGTCTCACGCGTCACTGGGTGGGATCGTTTTGAGTCAAACAAGTTAAATGAGAGTTGACCAGTTTATACTCCACATATTTTGTATGTAATAACCGCGCACGGTTTGGCCACCATGAACTATGTTAGAGGTGTTCGACCGGCCTCTTATTGTTCAACGGTTAAGCTACGTTCCCATGAATCCGATTTTGCGTAGCCGTCGGAGGTGTCCTTCTCTCCACTTTCACTGCATACTTCATTTTTGGCAGCTAGCTAAAGGTGCTCTCTCCGTCGTTTAGCTGTTTCTAGGGTTCTATGATGATTAACTTTCGGATGCGTCGGATAACTTGGATAGTCACTTTTTTTAAGAACCCCCTATCCTTCCTCTATATTCCACATTATTTATTTATAATAACCGAACTTGGTTGCTTTTTTGTTAGCGATCCTATATATTCCGCTATGTTTACCCAAAAATGTTTTCTATTTCACACTATGTTTACCCAAAAATGAATTCTAAAATCGGTCTGTGCCTTATTGGCTGAGGGTTAAACTACAATTTCACGTATCCAATTTGCGTTGCTGCTGTAGGTCAACGCAGACTGCGTTTCGGCAGCTAGTTAAAAGTGCACTCTTTATCATTCATTTGTTACAGGGATTCTGCGTCGGATGACATTAATACAGTCGCTTTTTTTGAGGTAAACATTCACATTTTTTAATTAGTTAGATTTTTGTGATGTCTTCCGCGTGGTATTATCTTATTTGACGATAGCTTCACCGGCGTTGCAGCAGGCGTCTTCAGGTGTGAAGAGGCAAAAGTGACGCTTGCTACTCTTAACTAACTCTTAATCCGATAATTTAGATGAGTTACTCCAATGAGTAGCGAGCCATATCAGCGTACTTTGATGCAGCTCTGTCTGGATGGTAAACACCGTTGTGAAACAAGTTGCCTGATACTTTCTCGGTCTCTCAACTTAAATGCAGTTATAGATGCGGTCTTACCGAAAAACGATAAAGATGAAGTGGACAGATAGAATCTCTAACGAAGACATCCTACGAAGTAGGATCTAAGTCTTTCCCGGTGAATGCTTAGGATAAAGAGTTCTCGGATTTCCAGCCGGGTTAGGGTTTTGAACTGCACCGACGCACAGCAGTCCCAAATCGCAAAAAGCTGGCCAAAAGTCGAATTTTCGACTTTTAACTAGGAATTTCAAAAGTTTGTATTTGTATTCCACAGGATATGGCCTACAAAATGGAGTACTAAATTGGTCTCTTTATTCAGTCTAGTAGTATGAGTAACCAGTCAAATATGGGTATGATGAGGGTAAAACGCGTCGAATCGGTCAATTTTAGAGAAATACACCCAAATAGAAGATGGTTTTAATTGAATAGATGAGAATTACCATTTTGAAAAAAGTAAGTTATAACCTTTATACATAGTATCTCGGTGACTTTAGTTCATTTTAGTTTTATTTATAACTATATTTATAATTTTAGCTGTTTTCGAGTGATTTTTGATTGAATGTATTGATATTGTTTTGTGCTCCTCCGTTCTCGTCCTTTATATGTGGTTTATATGCTAAATTAATTAAAAAAGTATATCCAACGTAATTGAGAAAAAAAATATTGCTTATGCTTGCTTTTCTGACTTCTAGAAGGTTTTAAGTTGAGCGGTGCACCGAACCGCTGCGGGTGGTTGGCCGGCGACCGGGTCGCTTGAATGCTGAAGGAATCCCATTCCGATGGTTACACTCGCGTGCTGTTGTAAGAATTGGCATTTACATATTATAACCGCAGTAAACTTAAATACATTCTGGGAAGTTACTTAGTAATTACCTAATTAGAGAAAACGTTTTGTGGTCGAACCCTCGGCCTTCATCGACCCGTTTCTGCCGGCCGATTGCGTGGGTGGAAGAGACCAAATCTATTTCAAAAGACGAAGAGAGGCTTTTGTCGAAGGAAATCAACTGACTTAAGCCAGTTGACATTGGAAATCTCACCGTGAAATTTCGTATGATGCTCACAATGGTTAATGGAAAGGTAGGTGACTACTTATTTTTTAAGAAGTTTTTTACTCTTCTTAATTCTTTCTATTTTACTTCATATATTTTTCAATATATGTTACAGATGTGCAACGCTTTAACAGAAACCAGCAGCATGAAGTATTATGTTAGTGGCGCTAAAATATCGGAAATGAATAATTTGGAGAGCTTAAAAAGGAGGCAAGTGGATGAATCCACGTATTCTTTCGGCATATCCCCCCTTCATCGCTACATCAAGTGTTTCGAGTGCCTTTTGCACATTATTTACCGTTTGGAAATAAAAAAATGGAAGATCAGTGAGCAAAAATAACCAATATCTTTTCTCAATAATCATACTTGCAAAATAGAAATAAGAAATTGTATTTGGGTTTCTTTTCCACATTAGAACTAGCGATGGGAGCAAGCAGGTATTAAAAAAATAAGGAAATTCAGAAAAAGTTCAGATCGAGGATGGTGCTAATAATCGACATGCGAAAGCAAGGCTCCGGAACTTCGAATGATGGGAATACGGCTATAATAATTATAGGCGTTTCTTTGCGAATTCCAAGTTATCATCTGAAATAATGGTAAATGCACAACTATGACGAATCAGTAATTACTTTTGTCTCTCAATTGCATTTAACAATAACTGATACTGTTTATGGCATTTGAAAAAATCAACGTACTGATTTATGGGATATATGCTATGTAATTTAATCTCATGCTATTGCTATTTCCATTGCAGGTATCGACGAGAAACTTACAAATCGCTTTTCTGTGATTTTAAAGGCATTTTACAGTGGTCACGAGATCAATACTGATGCATTCGCCGAATACTGCATGGAAACAGCAGATATGTATGCCCAGCTATACGAATAATACTATATGCCGCCTACGGTGCACAAACTGCTATTACATGGAGCTGCCATTGCCAAAGAATCTCTTCTTCCAATTGGACAGTTGTCAGAAGAAGCACAAGAGACGAGAAATAAGGATATGAGAAGATTTCGTGACCATCATACGAGGAAATCTTCAAGGTTGACAACAAATGAAGATCTACTTCGGATACTCCTATTGACATCTGATCCGTGCATTTACATTTTATCACGGGTACCGAGAAAAAAAAAGTCAGTCAAGCAGGTGAAGTTCAAAATCATCTCATTATAAATGATTCGCAGAGTGACAACGACTCCGACATAGTGACTTCGGACGATTTTAGTTGAATTAATTTTTTTATGGAAAAATAAAAGTGATAAATATAAAATCTACGTATTTTTCTCTTTATTACTCTTAATTTCAGTAACTATCAATTAAATGCAACTCATCAAGTACTAGGAAGTGATAATTACAGTAGACTTATAGTGTATTCCAATATGGGTAGCCAATATGGGTAGCTAATGGCCATGCTGATGGTCACGGGTTCGAATCCTGTCAATTACATGTCCGTAGCAGTATCCTGGTTTATTATATTGCAATTTATTAATCTTTTCTGTAAAATTATGGTGTTATAGGTTCCAAATATATGGCTATATTTCTGTTAATCCCGATAACTTCTACTGTCAGATTTTCAAAAATTGTTTAAATAATAATAGCTCTTTAAAATGTTAAAATGCAGGGATAATAAAAAAAACTCCAAAATCAAATTTAGCTGATAAAAAGCATATAGATACAACCTTTGTAGTTACTAACAATAAGTAGGATGAACTAACGACGGTATAAATTTGGCCAGCTTTTTTTTACTTGGGACCACTGTGCGACGTTTCGATACCGTTGTCTGCCCTGAATATCCTGAAGACATGGCAAACAACGTCATCGAAACATCGGTACAGTTGAACACCATAACCCGGCTGGAAACCCGAGAACTCTTCATCACATCCTACGTAGATTTTGAGAAAAAATAAGTACAATAAAAACTCAGAGAATAAGAAGAGACAAACTTATAGGAAATATTTTACGACGCAATAGCCTGTCGAAAACTATATTGGAAGGAAAAATAAATGGGAAGATTTTTTTGAGGAAAACCAAAAATCCATCAGGCAAATTATGAGGGATGTCAAAGTGAAGAATTACGTAGGAATGCAGCGTTTGGCGGAGAGGAGACGAGTGGAGAGCTGTAGCAAACCAATCTTCGGATTGGTGACTACTGATGATGGTGGCAGTGTTGCCTACTATGTGCTGCTCTCTCCCCTCCGCTCCTTAGTCGACCCTATCTACACTAGCATTCCCCTTTTTGACGTTACTCTAAGTGCAGATGAATGTCACTAAGGTTTGCTACCACTATACATCCGCAAGTCACAGAAATTGTTTATCGGAAAAATGATGAGTGCCTCCCCGTCCATGTAATGTGGTCCCTCTCTACCCAGCTTGACGGTGTGGCACGGAGAAATTCCGACGATAACAACATTCACTTTCAAAGAACATTGGTTTGACAGATAACTACTCTACCCAGGATTATTTTAATGGCAATTTGATAATAGATAAATGGACAGATATACATTTTTTGCCTATGTACTTGTACACGTAGAGAATACACAAACATGAATGAAAACATATGAGCTTTAGATAACTTTAAATAAATTCCTGCGGGGAGCTACCATCACGACATGAGTACTAAAGACTCAAAAATAAATACAAAGTAAATTAATATGAACTACATACATTCATTAAACATTTACCCATTTTATGTCGGGAAAGCATCAATTCTTTCTTTCAATCCATTGGA
This sequence comes from Pyrrhosoma nymphula, assembly GCA_963573305.1. Classification (NCBI taxonomy): domain Eukaryota; kingdom Metazoa; phylum Arthropoda; class Insecta; order Odonata; family Coenagrionidae; genus Pyrrhosoma; species Pyrrhosoma nymphula. The sequence continues at coordinate 50,453,733 of OY754339.1, read as the reverse complement.
TTCATACCAAAATGATTATCAACCCGATGGATACCTTTGCGAGTAAGTACATTCAGTGAGCGGCGTCCAAAGTTGTAAACTGACCTTGAGGCACTCCGCCTTGGCGCTCATCTCCATGGACTGCATCTCGGCATCTCCTCCCGCGCCTCCTCCTCCCCGGTCGACGGCGCCGCCTCCGGCGCCCGCGACGCCCCCAGAGCACCGCTCCCGGTGTGGGCAGTACGGAATCCAGGTGACCGTCGACGCCCCACCCGTGCCACAGCTGTCAGCGACGTGACCCGTGGATCCGCGCTGCCACAGTCGGCGACTCCACAGCCATCTACGCCCTACGACAGCGGCGGCCGTTCCAATTTTATTCCATCGGGATTCATGTCGTTTTTATATGTTCGATGTTTAAAACACCAGGGAGGCGATTCCAGGCGTGTGCAGATGGAAAGAGAAATGGAAAGAACATTGTCAGACTCGGCGAAATATGGAAGGTTAATAAGAAAACAAATGCATGCATACTAATTCAAAAGTGTGCTCTGTGCATGGCAGCTAAAGGGTGATGAAATAACTTTGAAAAATCGAGTTTTCTTACCAGAATCGTAAGAAAACCGTCATGATCCGCTATAGCAGTGAAACCTCAATTGTGCCTACGTATGTTATCCATTCATCCTTCGCATCCATTTATAAGTTTCGCATGCTTTTGCCTTGACAATACCATTACGATTACCTCCCCGCTAGAAAATTCTGTACTTTTTCTTAAAAAAAATTTTTACGATATTTCCGTAGACTCTCCTCAAAATAATGAAGCACTCTCTGTTGAATTTCTTCGTTGAATTCGTTGAATTTCTGCAAAATTGCCCAGCGATTTCTGTAGAAGTTCCTAAGCACATTCAGTAAAAATTCTATATGCCATTGTGCAGAAACTCCTTAAGACTTTCAGTAGGACTTCCTGAAATGCCTATATTTTAACTGTTAAATATTGTTTATAATAGCTGTCACCAGTTGCCCGTGCCGTCAAAAATGGAGATCACATTTCTGAGGCACTTCGTGTTGTTTCCATTACTTTTTATAGTAAGATTATTTCATTTAGATTGAGTGAACTATGTTCATTGATTCCTTGTTTACTACTTAAGCGCTTTTAAGATGAGGTATGTTCACAACTTTGGAAGATTAAAAATACCAAAATGACATTACAAAATTCCAGTATATCTTGCTATAACTCCTTAAACTACATCCGAAGTAGTATTAGTTGATAATTTATGCGTTTGAATGCCAAATTTAACTATTTAAGCATCCATATCATATTTCCATCACTCTTTAGCCTAATTATTCAGTTTCCGGATTCCCAAAAAATATAGGTAATAACGGAGCTGGCAATTATTATGCCCAATGAAATATGAACATTTTCCCAATTAATATTTAAGATATTTTATTTATTGCCCTCCAATATTTATTTTGAAAGAGGTTTACGAATGGCCTGGAACTGATGTCGTCCAGCAATGAATTATAAGTGTCTATTGCTGGAATCAAATAATTATACCGTGACAATTAGTCTTAATTTCTATATTCTTCTCTCTAACCTAGGACTATTGGGTCACAACATTTCTACTCCAATAAGTAATTCTCTCCTCAAGTAAAAAAGGTATTTTACTTAACAAATACATCACTAGGGAACCAAGACTTCCATGACGATAGCCTGAAAAAATGTCAATAAATAAGTGACAAAATATTTTAATAAAAAAATAAAAGTGATTTGAGTCACTAACCCATGAACTGCCTGTTCATAAACTTGACATGCGACAAGACTTGGCAACGATATTCAGTATTTGCTGTTGCCACCGAATACGAATTGGGTTATGTTTTGTTTTCTGGCGCTCATCTTAAACCTCTTGGTTGTTGATTAATTTCTGCTCTCATAGATCAGCTAGTTTTCTTCAACGTGTGGCTGTTGTTTTGTTATTTCCTTGTTGATTTCATTACTTTGTAGACATTTCCAGAGACTATAGTTGTTATATTTAATATTATTTAGTTGTTTATTTATCCACTTAATCCTTCCGCAAAGACAGTAGATAAATAAACCTAAGACAAAATAGGAATGCAACGATGTAGAGTTTTTCCTTCTTATTATATCTGTGTGCCTTCGTATCACATTGTATCTCCTCCGTATCACACTGTGGCATTTATCATTGATTGGTGTTATTTTCTCACTTTCACTTTAGATTATAATGTTAACTGTAAATAAGTTCTTACAAATCCTTCATAATTTGTTACGGACGCTTCAGATATTCTTAATTTATTTATATTTTGGAATCGTATGGTTCGTTAAAAATAAATGAGACACCGGTATTTTTTTATTAAAATATTTTGTCACTTATTTATTGGCATATTTTTTCAGGCAATCGTCATGGAAGTCTTGGTTCCCTAGTGATGTATTTGTCATGCTCACTTCCCATATGAACAATATGAAAATACTCCAAATTTGAATGCCCGCATTTCTGTTCATCGGACTTTTAAAAATTACAGCAATGGTTTTTACGACAAATTAAGAGTTCTACATACATTTTTTTATAATTTATAGATGCTGAGATTATATATGAAAATTTAGGAAAAACGCAAAAACTACCATTAAGTTGGGGATTAAATGATGAAACAGTCGCGTATTCATTTGGATTTCCAGGTTTGCAGTCATCCACGATTTTCGAACGAGGCACGGATGGATAGGGAGCATTCACAGTGGTGAACTCCCTTTTGCCGATTCAAACCTCCCAGGGGAATAAATTCGAGGATTCAACGGAGGGTGAGGTTAACCGGAGGGCGGTGATAGCTGTTGCACCGGGGCAGTAAGGGTGGATCCATTTAAGCAATTGCCTCACCCGACATAGGAAGACCCAAAAGCCAACCCAACCGCTTCCTCGGGAGCCGGGAGTCCGTTTATTGGGAGCAGGGGGAGGGCCCTCATTCCGCAGAGAGATTTTGCGTCGCCGAGAATCGACTTCCAAATAAGTTCTCCTCCTATCATGGACTGGAGCTAAGTGAACACATGCGCTCTATAAAAACCTATTAATTTAAGCTTCGTCGCTGTATTTCTAAGTAATCTCATGAAATGCACCAGAGTACATTAATAATAATAGAAATCAAGTACACGCACAAAGACCTATACCACAGTTATAAGTACGGTACTACTAATACAAGATAGGTCGTCCCCGTGACCAAGATGAGTCTCATCTACGCATGACGTCATCCGGACGACACCAGCAGCAGGCGAGTCGATAATTAGCATGGGAGTAATGGAGGAAAGCTCCGATAATTTAGTTTTTAGCAAAGACATAATGGAGTCGAGTACTCTTAGAACTAATATACAACATATTTGATCGGCTTTATTAAGTAAATGGGTAGTTTGAGAGCACAATATTGTTTACAGCGGAATTGACCCTACCAATACATTATTTACAAATGAAATATGAAACTCTTACAATGTTCAACATTAAAGTTCTCTTGTCTCCGCCAAACCTGGACCCAACTTTGCCCGTGTAGATTTATCAATGGAATATCGAAAATAATTCTCTTCCCTCATGTGTCTCTCGCATTGCTGCTGTATCCAAATACCATAAATACACAATGAGATTGATGTAAGCAAAACTGCGTCACAGCATTCGCCCCAAACGATAGATAGAAACACGATGCGAAATTATCTACAATGTTAGTACTCAAGAATAATGAAAATACTCAGTACTTTTCTACAACGTTTTATTGTACGACGCGTTTCACCGATTTACGGCATCCTCAGGTACAGAAAGCTTGTTATATGTGTTCATTGTTGTTGTAGTTACGGGGGAGGAGGGGAAATATACAAATATTCGGGCAGGGTTGAGAAAAAAACACGTTGATTAAGGGCTGGTGAGGCGGGAAAAGCTAATTTTATCAGAAAGGAGTGGGGAGGGATGGAAGGGAGGGATGCGAATATCATTTAAAAATTTTGTAGAAAAGTACTACGTATATTCATTAATCATGAGTACTAACATAATGAACTTCTACAAAGTGATGCCTGCCACTGCCAAGTTTATTGGCCTACCATGTATTTGTAAAACCATGGTAAAGCCAATGAATCCTTTTGGTCCTGAAAGACATGTGAGCCAAATTTTGTTGGAACATGTCAAGTAATTCTAAAACGTTCAAACAAACGGAATTTCAGTTTTATGTGTAGACATGTATTGGCTTGAATATGAATAAAACAACATTTAATTCAATTCCCACGGTGGGACTACCGCGACTGAATGAAAGAGAGTGAGGCATTGGAGAGGGGGAAGTGACGGACGAGGGAGTCGGCGGATTCATTGGCCCGAAAGAGAGGGAGCTAGGGGATGAATAAATCCATAGTGAACACGCCTCTGCGTACGGCCCACGCATTTCCACGCTCGTCCGGAATGCGCTTTCCTATGCGTGGGCGTTGGCTTGAGAGTGGATTTGGGAAGAGGACCAAACTTTCCCGAGAAATTTCGGAACGGAATGAGGACTATTCATCATGATTTGATGCTCTGCGAATCGATTGGTAGTCATTTTGGAATGTCACCTGTTTCTGGGCGGTGGTCGAGTCCGAAAATTAGTGGATTTTACTTTTTTAATAGGGATTGCGCGAAATTTAAAAATAAATAACTTTGTGATCCACAGATTCTATATTCGTATTAAAATCTCTAGACGATTCCTCTTTAGTGCCTCTTTTTTATTGAGTACTTTTTGTTTTCTTCTTTCCGGAGATATAGGTCTATCTATAGACCTATATCTCCTGAAAGAAGAAAATTAGTACACATTAAAATCTCTTCAATTTGGCAAGCAAATTGCATGTATGCCATGAACCATTCATAAACTGAACATTAAAATATTCGGGTGAAAAATAACCCAGCTGAAATCTCCCTGTAATTCTCATATTGAACAATAAATCCAGACCGTTAAGGTCTCAGTCATAAGCTTCTATTTAAAGACTAAGCTGCAGTTATAACGGAAATTATAAACTTTAACAATCAACCCTTTGAAATAGTTTACGACTTTTGAGGGAAAATCATGCTCCGATATACGATTTGACATACAATCTCTGAAAACATGTGAAATACACGCCGAGGCGTAAATCGCATCATAAATGTAACGGCGCGCCGTTACATTTATGATGCGATTCGAACGTCATAACTTCCTCATTTTTCAAGTTAATGTCTCTCTTTAAAATCAAACCATATCCCATGTAAAATGGCGTCTAATGTAACTCAGAGAATTGTGGTATAAGTGGCTGATTTTTTCTTCAGAGAGAGGGCAAATTCATTGATTTTGTGTGAACTGATATCTCGCTCCTAATGAGGAAGGGAACATCACTGAGCTCGACATATCACTCCTCGCAAATCAATAATCGTCTTCAAGCGAGAAAATCAAGGACAGCTTCCTTAGGTACCAAAGGTAATAAACTTGTTGAGACACCATGCGTCAACCGGAGAGAATTTTTTTTTTAATATCACCCTGCTTCACGCCGCTAGCTGAACATTGACGGCAAGTTTGCTAAATACGACCGGTCCAAAAAATGACAGGCATTGCAGAAACTACTGGTATTTCCGCAGAGGGGACATGGTGAATCATGTTCCGTATTTATATTCACCAGTGAATAAACCCCTTCATCTCCCCCAATTTAAAGACAAAATGTCAATTTAGAACATGAAATAATTCGCATCTGGTTAGACTGGGCCTCTCCACTGGTCATTTCTAGTCGAAAAAGAACTCATTTAATTTCTACTTCAGGAGCGCACAAAGGCGAGTCAATAAAAAAAGATGCAACCGGAAATATTTTTCCTCCGAAGAAAAAGTAGCTCTCTCCCCGAATGAGTCACATGGACATGCACCCATTCGTGATAGTTAAGTTTCAGTTTCGACCCACCGCACATAATGTACACCACTTAAAGTCACTGATAAACGCTTCTCAGTGACTTCTCCATCTTTTATCCTTACATGTGATTATTGGGCCAAATAATTTTTACAGTTTAGCTAAGCTACCATTACTCATATGATCTCACTCAGTGATTCAACCCGAAGGTTGGTTTGGATAGTTGAGGGTAGATCTCAACCCGGACTAAGCCACAGGCGTGTGAATTCCACACATTCAGGGTAGGGGGTCCAGTTCCTTTCCCTGGGCCACCTCGCACTCCGAGGATTTTTGTTTGGACTCATATGATAACATTAAAAAAAAACTTAATATCATGCTCTCAAAAATCGTCGAAGGAGTTGTAAAACTGTCCTTTCTATAATCTCTGACGTGTTAGTGAATGATCGACCTGAAAATAGTAGAAAGAGCGAACAAATATTTAAAGAGGTTGTAATTACCTCAAAGTTGTTTAAAAATACCCCTTAAGAAAAGCTTTGCATTCGGTGTAGGGTTTTTTTATTGCTTGAACTCAATGTATTAGAATGATGTTTTTAATATCGGATGACTGAACAAATGATGTTTTTAGTTCTTGCATTTTATTTTCCCGTACGCCTCGTTTTTAGTTTTTTTTTGCTTCAAAATCTTCCCTTTTTCACTATTTCCATAAGGCAAATTTTTATTCCCATAGAAGCCATTGCATGTGCTTTGAATGGGAATTTATACGTGTGACCTTCAGAGGTACGGCGTTCCTGACGTTCCACCGCGACTGTGTGAACCAAAAAAAATACTAAATTCCACGTTTTTGTTTAATTTATTTAAAAATTTTGCTTTCTCTGGTGGCTTGCGTTAGCTATTGAAAACCAAAATTAAGATAGAATAGAATAGAAAAAACATTTATTGTCCTAGGAGCAATAGCTCCTATGGGGCAGAAGTTTACGGTAATACATATTTTGTTTGCAATAATTAAGGTATAAAAACAATTAAGGTACAGATTTTTCCACGAATATATTTCTAATGACCCCTTTTTTTGTAGCCGCGGAAGCCTACTGCAGCGCCATTTCTATATAATTACCACATTTTGACTTCAATTATTGCGGTAATTACCTAATAACTAAAAACATAAGGTGGGAATATGCATCTTTTTTATTTTTAGCCAAGTTTCCGGGAGTTTTCGCTTCTTTTAATCAGATTTCCATCAATATGGAATTTATATAAAATTTAAAAATACTATTATCCCCGTATTTCTCCCATTTTCACATTTGGTACCATTTAATTTCCAGAAGTATGTACAAAAAACTTTCTTTTACATTACCAATTTCTTAATTTAAAGTTATTTAAAAAAGAAAAATAAGAAACCTCTGCGCTGATTCCAATGCCTTTATCACTCTCTCCCCATTTTATCTCCAATGTTTTCTTAACTTACATGACACATGCTTAGCATACGGCAATAGTTTATTTGACGAGAACAGATGGCGATCGATCATTGCTAGTCTACAGTCATCTAGGTTCCACTACAGTATTTAATAATTAACAGGGGTTGAACCAGACACAACTTTTTTGTGTTAAATGAGGTATCAAATTTTTGGACGTTATATTTGGAGTCAATGTATTTAAGATATTTTTCCATGAACTGGCATTTACGAGGCATATAGATCTGAAACCTGTGTACCACTGAGAACGGTAACCTCCGAGAAAGGTGCCATGAGCATTTTCCACCGAGATAACCGGGTCGGCTTTTATATCGATTACGACGAAGTGGGGTTGCCACTCATTCGGGGACGTGCTGCACCCTGTTCGCGAGCTTTCTTAAACCGCAGCATCCATATCCTTTTGCTAGACACCCATTAGACGCACAATATGCTCTATCCACACTTATGTGACAAGATTCTACATTTCATCTCATCTATTTACGTCATCGACATTTTAGTTTGAGTGAGATACAACACTTCACGAAAGTTCAATGAATTCCATCTAATTAAAAATAAAATGTTCTCATTTTTCAAATGATACCAAAATATCAGCCATGTTTTCCATTTCTTTTCGAGGTGTTTTCCTAAAAAAATAGAAGCCAATTTCATGGGATAAGGTACGGCTGTGCGGTTCATATAGGTATTGGGAGCTTTCCATTCACTCTAGTGCGCTGCTCACTTTGAAACACAACAGCGCACTTGCTTTCCATTCGTTTCACACCCTGCGCACTAGGCAGCACATTTCAAAACAGATCGGGAGCAGAGTTGGTGTGTGCTCAACAACGAAAGAACGCCGAAAATCGCATCCGCGGTAGTTTATTTGCGTAAAGGCGTCAAAATTGGATCTTGTAAAGGTTGTAAAGATTTTAATTACTCTGAGGCAGATGCAAAGTTTTTAAAGCACTTATTTTGAACTAATTCGATAGATAAACACAAAATATCCGGCCATGACTATTGTGAACCCAAATAATTCTAACCACCGGCAGGTTACCAAACGTTTCGCTAGTCCACATCGTTCCATTCAATTTCGTTCGTGTGTGCTGAAGTGTTCCGATCATGAATATACATATGGATTTAAATCTTCGGCACCACTGTACGGGCAGCAGTGTTGCCTAGCTTTCCGTAAACGATAGGTCGCGCTGCAATCGGCATGGTCCCACTTCTGTGTGTCAAAAATGGCCGGTTTAATTGGGAGGCCAATTCCGGTAACTTTATTTCCAGTATCTCCATTTGAATGACGACCCTTCCTAATTAGAACCTCCTTCTCTAGTGTGGTGGCGCTGCAATCTGTTTGGTCCTGATTTTTCGGTGCATGCGGAATGCTTGGCAACACCCACTGAAGGCAAGTTTAGGATCCATATCCATATTCATGGTTCCGATCTTCGCTAACTTCAACACCTTGAACGGAAAGCTTCCATTATAAAAATAAATGAGGAATTCAGACGCACAGATCGCATCAGAAATATAGCAGTGTGTACTTTACATGCTTCCTTCATCATCTTAAAAATAAATGTATGGCACGCCGTACATCACTTCATGAAATCATTAAACAACCTTTGGTTGTGAGTGCGTTTTCAACGTTAGCCAATTAGCCAAGTAAAAGCCTCAAATAATAATAATTATTACTTACAGAGAATATGCTCGAACAAACAAATTTTCCGCGTACTTAATATCACACTATATATTTAATGCTTCTTTCAACAGTTTAAATTTGAAAAAATTAAACTTAAACATCGTCTTTATTTGAATAAAGAAAAATTTTGCTCAGATCACCTTAAATGCGTGAAGAGTACATTTATATTATTTTCAGGCAACCTTCCCGTTTGATTCCAAAAAAATTGATATTGACATATTTTAATTTAATCTGGACGAGGTATTCTTTTGGTGTCTACAGCAAAGGCTTCAACCATATTTTTAAATATGTACGGTATCATACATATTTCAAAACAAATCGCATCAGTGCCCCACTTGTAAAGTTTTGGATGCACTGAGCAGAAGAGAGAGTTATTAAGCTGAACTTCAGGCCTGTGGTGGAGAATCAACATTCGAATGATTTGCTGTTTTGCATTCAAGAGACTGAAATTCATCAACTAGTTTGGCTTTTTGGTGAAGGCGATCAACAGCTGAGATTATTTGCGCCATAGAGGACAGAAGGATAGGTTGGCAAGGGATGACTTACTACGAATAGAGGAATGTTGGAGAGAAACCCGGCGTTAGCATTAGCCTGCTCCAAACGAAAGGCGCCAAGGAGTCCATAGCTTCACGTCCCATACTTCGGACAGAGTATTTCTTTTGAAGTCCTTGATGAAGTAATGATCGGAATTCCACTGAAAATTCTCCACCATTGCCTGAATTTGAATTCGGGCCCTCGGGATGGGAAGCTAGTAATCGAGTCAAATCACCAATCTGATCACCGGGTTCGTCTGAATAGTAGGAAGGTCCGCGTAGGAAATAGTAAAAGACGTCACGTTGCTCAGGTAAGGGTGTGCCGCAAGCATTTGGGACCCAGCACAGAACGATTTAACTCGATAACTCTATTAAAATCAATCTCAATCCGAGTGTTTATTTAAATCTTTTTCAAGCAAACAATAAGTGTAATATTGCAGTTGAGTAAGCGTTAATTAGGGCCAGCCAAAGATATGTGTGTCTCATAAAAGGCTTTTGATTCTAGAAATTACATATCACATGAGTTTCAGGTTGACAAGTAGGATATTCATGATGAGAAAACCACCTTTGTTATTTCCACAAACTTTCTTACGCTGGCACGACGCGCGTTTCACCACATTGTGGCATACTCATGTGCATTTAGCGGTAGGTTGCGTGGGAATATATAGCCTGGGCTTATGTTGAGGAAAAGAGAGGGGGTGGGTGGGGATGGGGGAGGGGAGAGGATTTCCGTTAAGTTTAAAATTGAGTAACAAAGAGGTTATGGGTTATACGAAAAAACACATTTATCCTCACCTTTTTCTCTTCAAATGCCATTTCCTTATTTAATTATATTCACCAGACATCAAAGTATCCAAAAGATAATAACCAATGTCCAAAGACCCCATGCCACACGCCATTGTGACAATTCATATGAAGATCTTATCTACTGCGATCGATATCACTGATCGCTCAAGGATTTTACTCCTCCCGATGTATCCTCTCAATTCCATACTAAGAACCTGTTGAACGACTTTTCTCCGAAATAAGATGGAGAAGAAGTCTCAAATCATGCTAAGTGAGCACTGTCCTCTTCAGATCTCCCTATTGGTCTCTTAAGAAACCCTTAGAGGTATTGCAAGTCAAGAGGCAAAAAAATGTTTTCCCATTATGGAACGGTGGATGCAAAATCCTGGATATTCTCAATCTACCTTCGTCACGCCTATTGTAGTCACTCATCCATAACATAAACTTCTCATAAATTAATATAAGTTATCGACAGCAAAATAAATGATGCATTACTTCAGTTCAGTATAGTTTCCCCAGATGATCCATTTCGGTGAATTCCCCCACCAAAGTCATTATAATCCGTGACTGAATGAAGAAATATGAATCCTCGTTTCATTTTACATGGGAATCGACCATTGTTTACTCGACCAGATTTCTATTACTCCATGATGACAAATTTTCTTACGAAGCTCATTTATCGTTCAATCTCAGCACGACAATCAACTACTGGCGGATAGAACTGGCAGATTTATGTTATGATCTAAGAACATATACCTAGTTAATATCTATTAATATGGTATGAGTGGTGTCAAAAAAAGTATCGGTATTTAATTTTATATTTTAAAGCAATCCTTGTATCGTCCCGGTATTACCGACATAATACTCCCGGTAAAGGTATTGTTCACTGTATATTGATTTTCCGGCCTTGGTGGCAGCGGGGTAAAGTCCACGCCTGCCAATCTGAAGGTCGTGGGTGTGAGTCCCGCCTGGGTTGGTTTCACCCGCCCAGGGCATAGATGTGTGTGATTGCTCAGTTTTATTGTAAGAGAGGACCTAATGGTCCTAAATACACTTTATTAAATAAAAATGCAATTATTACTACTATATTTGTATTAATTGTTTACAAATGAACGTAAACCTGATCTAATTGGCCCAGTATACTGGTTTACAATAACTAGCTTTATTACCGTAGATAGTTACGCAAATATTATCACCAATTATTATTTATTAGCATTTAGTGTTAAGTAATCTGTGCATAGCCGCGAGTCTCATCCTTTTCTTAACTTGTTTTATCATGAATAAAATATGCAAGATGACTGAAATTATGCCACACGGCATTAGTCAGAAGAACTTTATTATCCATCTTGAACGCATTACGCTATACGCTTTTCATGCCAGCGGCATGCCACCTTACATCTCTCTGGCCAGTTTACACAATCGTGCTTCGTAAAACTACGAATAATTTTATGAATGATCTCGGGTTTCCCACCGGCTCAGGAAAGTGGTCAAAGCCCCCGTTTCGGCCCTGAGGACGATGGTAGAGACTATCATCGAAACGTTGGCAACAACCGCCTTCCTGACCCAGAGGAAAACCCGAGAAAATTTCATTAACCATGTTCTCCGTGAAAACACCAAGTATTTTACGGATACTTTGGCATGTGTCCACCGTTTTCCACCAAACTCCTTAATTCAAGAAAAATGAATACTATGTTTAATGATGAAATAATCGCGAGTAATATAGTATATGTAAATCCTAAATACCGATTCTCCTCGCTACGTTCTCCAATAGTCATCAGTTAGTGATACCAACTATAAAATCGGACCAAAGATAAGAAATATAGTTGAGGCATATTTTATATACCCATCCTTTTTTATTTGATTCCCCTCTTCGAAGATGTTTCCCTTCTCCGGACTGTTTACCCTTCGGACTTAGCCGAAGGACTTGCCGCGCTCCGTCAAGCGTGCTAACCACATGAGAGCCAACGACGGCCAAAATACCTACGACTCCAAAATCCAGCGATTCCTGTCAGCAGCATCTGCCACGAATTCCACCACGACTTCCGCCACGTTTTTCGCCGCCCCTTTCACCGCGCCTTTCCCTCGCTAGGTCCTCCATCGTTTATACAGTCCCTGAAGGGAGGAAGGATTCCATAAATTCGGTCATTCTGACCAAGGCACAAAGGCTGTGATCCTGTATTCTGCGGCCGGAGTCAGAAAAAAGTTCCTGTTGTTCTAATTGAAAACTTCCACCCCATCTATTACCCATCCTATTATTTCCTCCACCCCCCCCCCTCCAAGGCTACCAATCACCTATATCCTAAGCTAACCCAATCAACCTTGTCCTTGCCGACAAAACCCCTCCTCAGTTGATTCACACCTGGGAACCTCTTGCAGTCGAGACGGTGACCGGAAGACATAGTTGTGTGAACCTGCTGCATTTCACAATAGTCAGTCAATGTTACTTAGAGAGAAGCTCAACCTCTCGTATTTGTATAACTTATTCATTTTCTGAGTGGAAGCTGGCATAACGGTCGCCTGGCACTCGACCTGTTGATAATTTTTTTGTAATTTTATTTGATGATACTTGTGTTACGCTCAATTTCCTCACTTGTCTCACCCAAGCTTGGAAAGAGTTTGTTTTATACGGGCGTTATCGGCGAGGAAACTAATTCCCTTCTTCCACTAGCGCTTCAAAGTGACCAGAGATACTATCGGATATTCTTCAACAAAAGGCCTTTTGAAGTATACCTACCACGGATATCATAATTTTTCGAATGCATTGAATTAAAACGGAAATTGTATTAACGCGACAAAGTTTCCTCATTAACTTATAATAACATGTTCACAGCCCTTCTATTAGCAATATACACAAGCTCACCGCACCAAGGTTGTATCACCGCAACAACCAATCCTCCCTGTCTAATTTCTAGAAATCGCCTCCAGGTGTCAGCCGCTTTGATTTCAATCACCAATAGTAAATTTAAATCACAAATAACAACTACGATCACAATAATGATTCTGATATTGAACTTCAATGACAATAGCACCTGTATAGAATTAGGCATTATGTTTTTATTCTTAGGACTAAGTGGCAAAGATCCAGGATTTTAATTTGGAAGAAAAGCAGCATCATGTTAAATGCTCCCCTTTATTTAGAACATATTTTCTACTCTTTCGGATATTTTAAACTACTTTTTAAGAAATTATCGCTGATGTCATCATTTGCATACGGAGTCCGGTTGTTTCATCCAGAAAACTGTGTATTATTTAATTTTTTCTAGGGAAAAGCACCTGTTGTTTCAAATGCGAATTTTCGGCGTAATATATGTTATATATTACCTTATGCAACTAAATTAGTTAACAGTCAGACGAAAAATTTATTTTTTATATTTTAGATCCATAGTTATAATCGTCTATCCGATTTCAAATATTATCCGGTAGTGCCGAAATAGAAAATATACTACCCGGAGGTGTTGAGTGCCGGTACTGTTTACCCATCTCTAGTAATAGTATGTCTTTTCTAGATAAGACAGGAATATATCACATCAAAGTCAACCGACTTAAAGAAAAGCAAATATTCGAAACACAGTTAGGACTCACGGCATTCTGAAAATGGCAAGCAAAGAATATGGTAGCAGATGCGCTGTTTTTTGCGATGAAAAAATTCATCAAGGTGATCGCACGTGATTAATTGATGAACGTATCCGTCATCAATTGACAATGATGCTGTAAACTGGATTGCAGGTTGTTGTCCGATCGCGTACAATGAAAAGTCATCGAATTTATACGGTGGGAATAAGTAGAGTTTGCATTGAGTATGCCTTAACAAAAAAGTGATAGGTGCCCTTTCGCATATACATAATTAACATAAACCACAATTAAAATAAGCATCGGTGACGCAGTATTATGAATGAAAAAAACTGGTACAGTTGATAGTGTTTAACTCGAACAGGAAGCGAATTTTTACGCACGCATGGCCATCATTTGAATATTTGCAAAGAATGTAGTTCATAATTAAATCATAACAAATTCAAACCCAAGATTCAAGGGAATGGAAGACATGACATCGTACAAAAGTTCTGAAAGCATCTAAAGGCAGAACAACTACCTCTAATATGCATTTCCAACCTCTTAGGCGGTGTACATATTGTAACAAATGTAGCTAAACATAGGAAAAGAGCCTTCGGTTCACCAAGAGGATGGAATACAGATATAATGAGAAAATCAGGAAATGATAACATATTACACTAACAAGATGGCAGTTAGAATGAGTATATAACGATTCGGACAACTTGGGGAAGAATCAATTTAGGATTTATTTCGTGATTCTTCACCAAAAGTTTAGCCTGCAAGCTTAACTGAATTTACGCCAACATCAAAACTCGGAATTGGCAAAAAAAATGTATCCAAAAAATTTCATCTTTAACTGTTTCAGTTTACATACACTTCCGGTGACCGAGAGTACGGTATCGTCAACATATCTCTGGCATCCGTGAATGCCAAAAGCATTGATATTGGACGGGTATATATCGGCAGAATTAATGTAAATGTAATTCAGTGAGACTACTAATATTTTCTTCTCGAGAGGCTCCTCCAACCCATTTACATACGACTCTCCCGGTTGACTTCTTCCTTTTAAACCGTTCCTCTATCATAAATGTGGGCCCTAGATGGATGCCGAATTCTGCCTTCCTCCACCAAAGCCTTACGCGTGCGCGGCACAAACTCAATGCCATGCTTGCATCGTATTTATATAACCGATCAAAACAGGCCACATTTATTTCAATCAGTCACGAAGTAAAAACATCGGAATGGATCATCCTGCAAAAGTTACATCGCCATTTCACGTCCTGACACCCACTCGTCAAACTGATTAAAGACGCATTCACGACAAAATATATATAGATAACCCGGGCTGGTGGAAGTAGGCGTTTTCCCTTTAAAAATGCCGACGGAAAACCAAGCTTTCAGTGACTCCGAACCACCCACCCGCCGCCCGAAAGCCTGCCGCTCCACTTAACCGCACCGAAGCTTCCTGCTTCTGTTCTGCCGTGCAGAGCGCCAGTGGTGCGGGCGACGTGGTTCGGAACGGCGCAGCGGCGAGGCGCTATCCGGAAGAAAAATTCCGCGATGGGGGAACATAATGTGTAAACAAGAGGGAAAAGCGTCGGACGAGTCCATGGCTTCGAAGCAGGAGGCACTCATTCTGAAGGTTGGGACATGTCACCAATTGGCCCCTTCGTTAACCCATTATGGAGTTGCGTTACCATGTGGCAACGCTTGTGAGCCAAACTTTTAACAATTTTTAAGCAATTTTTCCTTAATATTGACAAATATAATTTCTAATACATGTAAATAAATGAAAAGAACTCAATGAATGGTGTGAATAACGCGAGGTTTTTAAAAAATAAACCATTTGTAGTTCATGTGCCGCCAAATTTTAGTTTCCTGGAACACGGTGTTATATTTTTTTAATCGAGCATATTTTTACTACCACAAAACTGCTATTTTTATTAAAAGTACATAGTGTTAGTGGAAGAAAACGTCACTGAAGAAAATAAAAACAATAAAATGATTTCGTCTGTTACTCAATGGCCACAGCATAAAAATAAAAACATTTACGAAATTCAAATATTAAAAATAAACTTCCTTGCTACTGAGATATTAATTATATTCTCGTTATATTTTAAATATAACATTGTATACATTTTATATTTAAGTTTAATCGTCCCATAATGAGCAAACCACTTCGGTCCTGATGTTTTTATCCATAAAAATTATGAAATATACCGCCCGAATGATGAACGATACCGCCCGAATCCTTCTTTACATTTCACCATTGGTTGAAAATTTGGACTAAAACTATACGGTAAGTTTTATTCAATCGTTAGCGTAGTCAATCTCTTTTCCGATGAAGTCAAAACCGTATTGCAAGCCAATACGCCATGGTCAATCAGATCATATTCACAAGGTTAGAGTATTTGACTGCTGAACGGACTCGCGTACATCCGATCACATGTATAAAATTTGAGAGATCGAGATAGTAGGACGGACTGGTTCAAAAATGCTATTTTTCCGAGCTCAATTAGCGACTAGAATGTTGAATCCCCTTCGGGTAGCAGAAAGATGGGTCAGTACGAAAGCAAATTTAACATAGATTTGATAGGGAACTTAATATATGGCGAAATGTTATAATATATCCTGAAATCATTTGATGCGGGGTTTGACCTAGAGCTGGGACGAGTAGTGAGTATCGAGTGGAATCACTCCACTGACACAAACCATATAAGTAGCTTGCATGATACTTAGAAGATACATGAAGATACAAGAAGATGTACATATGGAACAGATTTCGACGTTTAAACTCGAAAAGTCACGTAAATCGGTATGGATGGAGGTAATTATGGCTGACGGTGTTACAACAATATTGAGTGCACCGAACATTTCTAAGTAATTCAAGGATTATAATTAAATAAGAAGGTTAAAAGAGTGCATAAACATTTCCATCTTAGAATTGGCGACGACAGCCGCAAAGTTTGGGTATAAAATCACCATACGTCGTTAGTCTAAAATTGATACAGTTTGACACAAAATCAAGTAAAAAAATCGCTATTGAGTTCACTCGAAAGATTTTAGGCCATTCCAAGGAAGGAAAGAAAGAACTGTGACGCATACTGAATTTATAAAGTTAAAAAAATAGTGATTTAGGTTGTGAAATATTGCCCAGTTTGAACATCTCAGGAAACATTTTCTTGATATTTATCTCCAAGATAATGAGTAAACTCCTTCAAAAAATATTTGGAGGACGAAAAGAGCATCGATAATTGAACCTACGGAGCTCTGAACAGATTGCCATCAACGGAATATACCGGAATAGTATGAATGAATACAGAACATAATGCTTAAATCATACGGTGTAAAGTGTGTTATCGTATCAGATGTCAGTTGAATTCGATTATCAGCACTGGAAACAGAAATGAGAGCGAAACTTAGTCTTCCTCCCATTCTTGGATCCAACGATCAATCAAAGGTAAGTAGATGTGTCGTGTGTTTCAAGAGAATACTGGTAGTGGAGCTGGATTTACAAAAATAATGTTCGGAATTATTTTGGGAACTATAATCAAGAAAATTTGCTCTTTATACTTGCAAAAGTGGTTCACTGGAGTGTGTTTAAAATGTTTTGTAAACCATGGGTGCATTACAATCATACACCTGTACCAAACTATTTTAATCTGCATAGTGTAGCGCGTGTTCCAATGATATTTGAGGCTTCATCTGCGCTAAGCATATTCCACCACATCTTCTCTGTAGTTCACCTACGTTAGCATGTGCGCTAACAGACGAAACTTGCGATGGGGGGGAAATATGTAGAGTAATAAAATCAGAAATACCTCGAAGTAAGAGCTAATTGTGATGATTTCATGAAAAAAATAAATATTAATCCGTATTTTAATCATTTAAGATTTAAGTTTGACCACTTCTTAATAAAATTTGAATATTGTCCCGCCGTTTTGTAAACTCTTCAGCGCAGATCGTTCCAATCATCAACTTGAATGTGCAATCGTGTGTTCCCGTTTGTTACGATGTGCACTTATCTGCGCAATGAGATTGGAAAGCATCCCCAATGTAGAGCATATGCCATAGATACAAACAATTTCATTTAGCAAAGGAAACGGTTGTAGGCTTAGTTTTGTCGAAGTTATTCACTATAAAAGATGAATGAAATCATGGGAACAAGATATAAGCTGAAAATGAATGTAACCAAAACAAAGATAATGGTATCCGACAAAGAGGGACATGGGAAAGCGCAGATAGTGGTTGATAATAAACGCCTCGAACAAGTGGATTCCTTTGTATACCTGGGGAGTAGGATAACGAGAGGTAAGCGAAGTAGGGAGGAAGTACGAAGTAGAATTTATCATGCAAAAAGTGCTTTTAAGAAAAAATTGAAACTTTTTACGTCCCGATGCAATAGTCTTCAAATAAGAAAGAGGCTCCTTAAAACCTATGTCTGGAGTGTACTGCTATAAGTACGCGTGTGAGACGTGGACCTTAGGGGTAGAGGAGAAAAGGAGATTGAATTCGTTTGAACTATGGCGTTATACGCATATGCTAAAAATTGGATGGGCAGACAAAGTGATGAATGAAGAAGATCTTCGACGAGTAGATGAAAAACGCAGCCTAGAGAAAACCATAGTTCAGAGAGGAGCAAAGCTTGTTGGACACCTGCTGATACAGGAAGGGCTCCTGAAATTGATAATAGAAGGAAACATTAAAGGCAAAAGAAACAGAGGGAGGCCACGTATGTAGCGCCTGGGGCAGATAATGAAGGGCACAGGATGCAGGAGTTACGTTGAAATGAAGAGAAAGGCAGATATACGTGAGGAATGGCGAGTTGCTGCTAATCAATCAACAGATTGAACACTGAATAGAGAGAGAGATCCACTACGGAAGAATTTAAATAACTTAGTTAACTCCACTTGTAATATTTATTACCACGACCAGGGTTTCGACAATTCGTGTCATCTTCAGGTGAAGATCTTAGACCTGAAGATGACACAAAGTGTCGAAACCCGGGTCGCGGTAATAAATATTACAAGTGGAGTTAACTAAGTTATTTTAATTCTTCCGTAATTTCATTCAGGCAGCGAAGTTCAGAACATTCCCGGACACAGCCACTGAAATCAGCGTCGAGTAAACACAGGCTCCCAGGCATCGAATCCGATTTGAATTCCGAATTATTTTATTTTTCCTGTGCTGATTTCAGTTCTAACCAGTTAGGTGTCGTGTGAAGCAGATTTTGGTCTCGCGCTCCCCATATACCGGTTATGTGTTGCCAAAAATTGGTATGTAATGGTGGGAGAGGGTGTAATGGAAGTGGGGAAGTGGAGGGAGGAGAAGGCGGGGAAGGGTGATGTGTAGGAGGAGGGGAAAAGAAAGGGTTGGGTGGCGGAGGGGGAATGGAGGGTAGGATAAGAAAGGGGGTGTGAGTGGAGGGGGTTTTAAGTGATCACGACTCTCCCTACGCGCCCCTCCTCCCCTTAACCACCCTTTCTTCCTTTTGAATGTACTTTTCTTCACATGCGCGCCGCGCCGTCTCGTAACTGGGTCAAAACCCACAACAAGCCCTTCTTTCGCTCATGGCGAGAGGATTGGCGCGATGAATAGAGGACTATCTTCGAACGTGGGCGGCCCGGGTTTAAATCTCGGTGGTAGTTTTTTTTCTGCTTCCCAAACCTAATCTTGCATTGCATAAGAGGTCTATTTTGTACATGGAACAAAAAGTTTTCAATATTATGACAGATTGCATTAAGGGAACTTTTCATTCGCTCTAGTGCGCTAATCACTTCGCAACACAACAGCTCACTGGCCTTCCATTCGTTACAGACCCTGCGCACTACGTAGCACACTTCACAACAGATCGGGAGCAATGTTAATGAGCGCTAAACAACAAAAGAACGTCGATAATGGCATCCGTGGTTGTTGTCAAGTTCGTTGATTTTCAGTAAAGGCGTCAAATATGGATATGATCAAGTTTTTAATTAATCTATAATAAAATTATTACACTTTTAAATACTTATTTTGAATGAATCCAACAACTTTACGCAAAAACTCGGCCGTAACTACTGTTTAACCATAGTAGGTATGCTTCCAACCGGCAGGTTACAAAACATTTCGCCATCGTACATCGTTCCATTCAACGTCATTCGTGTGCGGTAGTCTTTCGATGTGTGCTAACTTCAACACCTTGAATGAAACGATCCCAAAATAAACAATAAATGGGAACAGTTATTTTAAAAAATGGTAAAGGAATGGATCCTAGCTCATAGTAATATTGACATTTTATTCTACAATTCCTATTGTAGTTTAGAGTAGACCACTTAAGAAAGTTTAAAAGTCTTATACTCTTAAAAGAGTAATAAATGTATGAATGCACGTGAAATTTATCTCGAAAACGGTTATAATGATTATGACGAGACACCATATCTTCCATGTTTTTGGTGCGAGAAATGCATTGGCTTGGTCTGATTTTCGGGAATATTTGTTAAAGCAACTGATTTCGAGCCTAGAAATAATTTCTGGGCGAAAAACATGGGAATCATTGGAATTTTAAGGTAGAGTTTTTTTTACGCCTTTTAAAATATACGGTAAAAGACATTAATGACAGTGAGACTTGAACGGAATTGTGCGAAAAAATTGAATTTTAATATATTTCTAGCGTTCGATTTTGGCAGGACGATAAATTTAGATGATTATGGCCAAACACACAATTTCGGTTATTTTATCACATTCATAAAGATTAACATCATGGTTACTGCTGCTGTTGTTCGTTTTTTACGGATAAAAATGGCATATGCCGTAGTGGGAGAAGTGAGCGATTGATGGACTTGGAAAAGGTTGATTTTCAACTACGTTTCCAAAGTTAAATTGAAAATCGGCCTCCATATACATCATATCAAAAAATGCATGTAAAATAATGTATTTATTTTTGTTTTCCATCATGAAACTTGAGATAATGTGGCTCGTTGTATATAAAGTTGTATATTATATTTATTTACGTTTGAATAATTACATTTGTCATTCATGAAGTTATTTTGAGTAGCTATGTATTTAATTCTCGGCCTCCCACAGGTTTGAGACTTGTGAGACTGCATAAAGCTCGAAGTTATGGTTAAATTTTATACAATATATATTTGTGGAGTAATAAACTATATACTATATTTTTGCCGGAAATGTTTTCCCCAGCTGAGTGCATTGAGGTGGTCACCTTGAAAGCAATATTCCAACCGTCGAAAGGGGTGCCCCAAGGCGAATGGACAAAACAAAAAAATCACTAATGATAAGTGGTTGAAATCGGCACGTGGTGCCCATAACGGATTTAAAAAGCAGAATCTTTACCTATTTTCTTCTATCATACTGCATGGCCATTATCCATTTTTAGCTATCCAAATATTTTGCATAACCGGTAAGCCAAATTAGCCTTTGTCAATCATTTTTATGGTGCATACTTTTAGTTTTTCTACCACCATTATTTTTGCAATTTCAACTTTAAATTCGTAATACAAATGTTGAAATATACAACCCATATACAATACATATGTGGCTGCAATGCTTTTTCAAAATTTAAAAATTCTTCTTAAACAATCCACCATTTTGGATTAGCCATTTTGTTTTATTTCTTCGAATTTACACTCCAAATTTGCCATCGGCAATCTCATGAACCTGTAATCAATAATTTTCAGACAATTTATACGCCTTTTTCATTTTTTCATCCGCCATTCTGGGGCAGTTCTCATGCTTTTGACAATTATGGCCTCATACTGATTATCAAAGGCCTCAAAAACTAAGCTCACTGGTATAAATACATTTTTTAATAAATCGCCTCAAAAACTATTTAAGCACCAGATTTAGAATTGACTGAACAATTTATCATATTCTGCTCTACTTATCGGAATTCAGCCCTTATGAGAGTAAATACCAAAGTTGACAAGTAATGTTGCACGGAAGGTGATGGTGTAACTCAGCCCTCCAGTTTTTTTACTCCTATGACTTTAATGACATGATATTGGCCACATACATGCCTGCTATGGAATCTGAAACCGCAAAATTTATGGGACCATGCCCGCGCGTTACAGTCCTTGCTGCCGCGGCGTGAGGCTCGGTTAAGGTTTGTAAAGCATGCTAAGAATCTCTTTAGTAAAGGCAAAGGTTAACTCTTGAAAGAATCATAAAAAATATACACATTTATAAGAAGGAGTAATATAGAGATTAATCGAGCTTTTATGAACTCTAATAGCAGAAGTCCCACGGTAAAACTTTGATAAAAAGTTATACAAGTTAGATGCAACAGATACGAACCTCGTAACATGATGGAATTGTACATAAAATAGCTTTTCTTTCAAGTTTCTTTACAAATTTTCTCTTGGATCGAACAGATATAAAGCTCTATTTCCATAAAATACACTGATACTAACCAATTAAATCATCTAAAAAAGCAGGACCACTGTGGAGTGTTGCAATCATGGGTATTAGCGCACAGAGAATTTGTGAAGATTATAAATCATAAGAGTTAAATGTGGAGTCTTGTGGCAATTATTCTACTCATTTGTCTCATCGAAAACATTATTTCGTGTTTAACAGCAAAATACGAACTCTGCCGTATAAATCCAAGCAAACCATTATCTTTGCTTTCTTTTTTCACATCCCTCATTTTGAATTCACCTGAACATTCAACTCCCACAGCTGAAGTAGCCATTAAAATGGTTCTTTATCGATCTGTAGCCTCAATTTTTATTCGCTACCAAATCGCCTTTCATTTTCTTCACCCCTTTTGGGAATAATATACTGCACAGGTGGGATATAGGTATAAAGCCATTTCATTCAAAATTTTAAGAGACGGGTTTGGATAAACTTATATGCAAAAAACTGTATCCAAATTCCATATTGGGACGCTGGCTTTGGGCTGTGGCACTGAATTTTCCACATTCATGCTTCCCAAATATAGTTATTGCTCTCCCAAGAGGCTATCCCATTTCATCTTCTCTTTAGCCACAAGTTGCGGGGACTTTTGAGGCTCTAGGGCTCACCGCAACCTAACCACGTCCACTTCCCAGAGTCATCTGCTAAAAAAACAGAGCCTTCTGCAAAAAACAAGCCTCTGGCGCTGCCTATCGTTGTGTTTGAGCCACAAAAATTAAATTGAAGAGGAATACGTATGAAGTAGGGAAAGAAAGAGCAGAGGCGTGTGGAGATTCTATAAAAAAGTAGCTTGGCACAAGGATCACCAGGCGTTAAAAACCGGAGAGAGAGATAAAACACTAAGTCAATTAGAGGAAGAGGAAAATTGAGATTTTTGAATCACAGATTTCTATGAACAGAACACCTAGTTATTCACCTCAAATATGTGCCAGAACAATGAAACTCATACGGGGGTTGTGGCACAATGAAATTCGTAGAATACAAAAATGTTATTGAAGAAGAAAAGGAACTAAACGTGAGGTTTCACAGCGGAAAATCAACGACAAATTGTCCTACTAAGCGAGCAATGAAACTCATGCAAATAAACTATTAAAAATTAAAGTGATTAGTGCTCATTTGTAAATAAGATAAGACGAAAAATAGGACTCCAACTCAAATTCAATGTATTCTACGATTTTCACTGAGGTTATACTCTGATGGCGAGTCATGAGAAAAGTTTTTTTTTTTGCTTTTCAAAGACTGCATAACGTCAAAGTGCAGTCTTATGATTCTCCAATACACAAAATCATAGCCAGTTGGTGGACTGGTACGCCATCAACATGATATGTATATTCATGAATGATACTCCTTAGAGCGAAGGATATTCATTATAGATGACATCTTATGCACTGTTTCTCATTTTATGGGATAAGGGGCATCGCTGAAGAAATGTTGTACTTTCTATTCATGCGAAGCATGTTAATGAGCATATCGGATTCGTAGCTACTCTCATCGGCAACGCCCTTGATTTATCTTGATCGCCGCCGAAACTTGAGGAAGAGTACAATCTCTTTCATTTATCACGACGGACGGATAGATGAAAGGTGCCTATTAAAACGACTAATCGCAACATCAGGAAAAACCTTAATGATAGCCTGAAAAGATGGAGCAAGACCCAAGCAAAAGGTTACTACTGCTTGCTTTAGCATCCAATCTCCACATCAGACATCCCTCGTGTCAGGACACGAAATATTTAAACCGTTGAAGCATCCTCCGGCGTGTTGGCGCATGTTTATTTCTCAAAAAGGAAACATCTTTTTTAATGAAAAAACGACTCTTTCTCGCGGGCCATGTACTGGGAATACTTTTCTCTCTCCGTACACCCAGAGTCATCAGTGACACCAAGCTCTTGCTGGAGCTTATGAAAAGGAGTGTACGGATGAAAAGCAGGACCCTTTAGACTACCCCAAGGGGCTAAAAGGAAAGGGTTAAAGGTTAACTGTCGCCCGAGGAGGACGACATGGTCTCTAAACTCGGATAATCACCCCTTGTGCCCACCCACGTTCCTTACTCTGTGCCCTTTAAGCTTTCACATCTCCTGTGGCGCGCGACCTTACAGCCGTGCCCCGAGGGGGACGGGCCGGCAATGCGGGTTCCTGCGGAAGATCATCCATTCAGGAGATGCCACTGCGGCTGCGTGAGTCAAAACTCATACTGAATTCAGCTAAAATAAATCATTGTAGGGAAAGGTGCCATCATTTCGCCATGAGGGCAATGTCATTTGAGAATTAAATATGACAACTATTAAGTGAAACTTCTTTACTGTGACAAGCATTAGCGATTCTTGCCTCGTGACAAGCATTAACGATTTATGCTAATGCATAATTAGTCGTAGTTACACTAACTTTAGGGTATTGTGTAATGCAAGTTGGTGACTACTAACCACCTACCACACACCCTTGAGGTGGCTTGAAGGGTATTTTGTAGATAGTAGTAGTATTATTATTTAACGTGCTTCGACGGCTATGGTCATTTCGCACATACTGTCTGCCACGTGCAGACAGGGGCAACAGCACTCGGACGAATCGGGTTTTTTATTATTTAATTACCCCTCCAAACTCGAGCCGAGCCCAACAATGCTTAACTTCGGAGACTGATCGGGCACCGGTGTTTCTATCGTGGCAGGCCGTTGCCCTATTTTGTAGATGTACTTTCCTTACGTCTTTTACACCCGCTATAGCTTCCTCTGAAAAGGCGTTCGTTTGTTGAGGAGTAAAACCGTTGGGATAGATGGAGAGGGCATGACGTCATCAAATTGTAACCTGACTACCGAAATATCCACCATATTGCTTCCCCCTGTTCTTTCCTTGCTTGCCTTTAGACGGCACAGACGAGTGGACGCATCAGCGGGTATAAAGCGATAATGTCTACCTTCTGTGAGAACTATAAGGTAAGTAACTCTTGAAACGTATATTAATTACTTGGAGCTAACGATTCTACTCCATTTTAATACGGTTTTTCGATGGGAATAATAAGTTTATTGTTGTAGACCAACAGGCCTTTCAGACATTCTGTATACATATGTACATTATTGGCATAATACTTAAGAATAAACAATACTATAATAAAATGAGATTAAATTTCATCTTTTACATACAGGAAACGTTAAATAAAAAGGAAAAAAGGAAGAAACATAATAAAAGAATCGTTACTAGGGAATACGGAATATCATTAATTTAAATAAATAAAAATATATGTATATGAAGAATGATTTTTTTTAAGTAAATGTATGCTGATTTCAAGTGAGTTACCGATGGAAAGCATCGTAATAATGTAAAATTAGTGTGTCATCCCGTAAGCGCCGAGGTTAAGGGCCCGATTCTGATCTTGCACCAGACAATGACTGGTGGAAAGTTCCACCATTCGTTCATTGAACGACTCTTGATCCGTTCAATGAACGGCTCAATGGCCCCCTCTGGAGAGCCGAACGTCACAAACTTATGCCGATGTCCAACTTACCTCGAAAACGCGAACAAAACAATGTCTTCCTTCCGCACGCTTACTTCCGTCGGAAAGTTTCCACCACGACACTAGCGCTGTTCCACCAAGTGGATGACGGGTGGAAGGGAAGCTTGACTTTCCACCAGTCATTGAACGATGAACGATGTAGTGAACGATTCTATGGTGGAAGGTGGAACATGATGACGTAGTGTCGGAAAGTCATGACGTTTTGGTGGAAAAGTTGAACATCGGGAAAGCATCAGAATCAGGCCCTAAATCGGAGGGAACAAAGATGGCGGACGTCACCCCCACGTTACAGCTTCAATTATTGGCCACCAGAGCAAGCGCCCTTTCCATCTACCTCAATGATCAAAACATATACTGGAATCAACTGAAGTAAATTATTATACGGAAAGGTATAACGAAAGACAAAATCCACATTAATTACAATCCACAGTTTTTTTGTCGAAACAAGTATGGACAATCCGGATTTCAATGTTTTTGCATCATTATCAGGTGCTTGATTGACAAAGCACCTGATGATGATGCAAAAGCATTTAAATTCGGATTGTGCATACTTCTACATAATGTTCTGACAAAAAATTGTGAATTTTAAAAGTTTTATCTTTCGATATAAAAATGGAATTCCACCAAGTCCAACCTGATCTTATTTCTTTTATTTTGTAGGGAAATGTGCCATAATTTCTCCTTAAGGGCAATGTCACTTGGGAATGAAAATAGAAATTTTTTAAGTGGAACTTCTTTACTGTCGATATGCATTTTACGCTCACTATAGCACCCGATGTAAACGTGTTCACTTGATGATAAGTGAAATCATCTCATGAACGACACGCAACATGACACGGAAAAACGTCAGATCTCTTTGATAAAATACAATACAATAATTACCTGATGTTAAAAGACTCAAATGAATGTATTCTAAGCCCTGGAGATGGAATAATTAAATTCCAAATCGTTGGCAAAGAATGGCTGATTTTAATTTCATGCCCCCAACTCAATATTACTTCCCCATATATTTTATAATGGTTTGTGAGAGAGACTTTCATTTCAGTAATCCTGCAATAGATTGTTTCATAAGAATTATGCAGGGTTAGACAAACAGTAGAAGGATATTGAGTGCATTAAAAGTTAATTCAAAAATATTTAGGCATTTTGAATGACTAACATCTATGGCTTTTATTGATGCTGCGTGTAGTTGTTCCTTGGAACATTTTAACATCCGTGAATATATTTCTGATGCCAAAAATGGCGTAAGTAAACAGTGCATTGCTATTCTTGACAGAATTTACTAACCTGCATAAACGCATCCTCGAAGATTTTAACGGGAACTAATATAATTGATGTGTACTTAAAACTGTTTGCTTATTGATCTTGACATTATATTTCATTTCTCAAGAGAATAAAAAATGTGAATTTTACACCTGTTCTATTTTAGAATGAAGAAGTTTAAAATAATCTATAATAGTAACCAGTACTTTAAATCCTACGTGCTTTTCCATTGGGATTTTTCAAACACATCAGTGAGGATTTCAACTTTTCTTTGGTCCGTGTGAATGTATTTTTGTGCATGTAGCTTTGGTGGGTGAGAGAAAAATATGCACGAAAACTGAGAAGAACATCTTATACATCGCGGAAATAAACTTATAAAAAACAGGCATTTACGACAGCAAACATCTAAGGCGTTCTAGAGTTACATAATCGTTTTCCTTGCGTACTTTTGTTTGTTTCATAACTTGATAAATAAATCGGGATCTTTTTTACTGGTAAGGATCTCATTCAAAGGTAAAGTACATTTCAAAATCACCACTTTCAATTGATATTTATTTATGTGTTGCATCATTCATCGCTGATTTTGAATCATGCGTTTAATTGTAAGCTACCTCTTATGTTTTTATATTAGATGATTAAATATTATACTAGATGTTTATTCAAGATGAAGTCATGAGGGCACTGAATGCCTAGAAGAAGCGTAATTAAAAAAAATTTCAGGCTAAAACTTTCATCGTTTACCCCATCAAGGTTTTAAATTCAACCTGATCGATTCAAGGCAATGAAATTACGGTGGATCATGGAGATAGCTATTTTCAACTTTCGTTAAGATGATTGACTGTTTATTTCCACACAGGCGTTGAAGATCATAAGTGACAAAGCAAACCCTTGCGGTACTCCTTAATTTTACTTCTCCCGCATTCCAGCCGCATCTAATCACCATCAATTGTTTCCATACTGCCTGCACTAATATTATCCTGTCATCAAATGATACTCCAATGCTCTTTAAGACAGTGAGAATTTCATTCCAATTTACGCTGTCAAATGCTTTTATGCGTTAACACTGAAAAAAAACGCTCTCTATGAAAACGTGCGAACAGTTTGACGTAATCAGTCGTGAGAGCTATCTGGAGCGCAATGCTCAGAGAAGAGGAGTAGGGAAACGTTTACGGTAGACCATGGTGATAGCATACAAGTGTGTTTCTATTTAATCTTTCCTCAAGTTAACTTTCAGTTTTTTCATACAAATATTGCAGATCACGGGCGACAAGACACACCCTTGCGGTACTCCTTACTTTTGTTTCTTCTGTATTTCTGCTCCATCTAATCACCTTCAAAGATTCAACATACTCCCTGCACAAATATTCTCCTGTCATTACATGACACTCCAATGCTCTTTAAGACAGTGAAAATTCTATTCCAATTCACGCTGTCTAATGCTTTTATACGCGGACTCTGAAAATAAACACATTTAAAAACGTGCGAACATTTGTCGTATTCAGTTGTGAGAGCTATCTGGTGCGCTAAGTTCAGGAGGAGGGGGGTTGGGCGAGAATGTTTACGGTGGACCATGTAGATAGTATGCAAATGTGTTCCTGTTTTAATTTTTCCTTGAGTAAACTTGCTGTTTTTCCATACAAATGTTCCAGATCACGGGTGACAAAGCACATCCTTGCGGTACTCCTTACTTTTGCTTCTTCTGTATTTCTGCTGCATCTAATCACCTTCAAAGGTTCAGCATACTGCCTGCAAAAATATTCTCCCGTTATTAAATGACTTTGCTCTTTGCCAATGCTCTTCAAGACAGCGATAATTCTATTCCAATTCAGGCTGTCAAATGTTTTTAGACGTGGACTTTTTGACGAAAAAGAAACGCTCTTTTGAAAACGTGCGAACACTTCGTCGTAATCAGTCGTGAGAGCTATCTAGAGCGCGAAGCTCAGAGGGGGGCTGGGAGGACAGTGGGAAAGTTTAGAGGTGGGAATGAGAACGGAATAAGAGAGGCGTTGAATGGAAAAGAATGGAGTCTTGAGCAGGGAGACGGAAGTAGAAAAAAAAGGGTTGAGGGTTGAGAGTAGGGAATGAATGAGATTGAAACGGACAAGTCGGTGTGGGAGAGTGGAGAGCGGCGGCGTACTTGGTGGGGTGGATGGCCAAAAGAGGGGGATGATGGACTGGGAGGGAGTGGAGGAGGAGCAGCGTGGGCGATGATGTAACCGAGAGGGTGGGTAGAATTAAATGAGGGAAATGAGGAAAGGGGCTAAAAAAGATGAGGAGATGGGTGGAGCAGGGTTTGGGCGAATTCCAGTTTTTTAAAGGACTTTCCGCGGCCCTGGGATGAGGCGCCAAGGGTTCTCACCGAGGAGAGAAGGCGTTGGAAATGAGTTTTTACGAGGGAGCAGAAGAAGACGGCTGGAGTGAAAGGTAAGGAAAATACGCGAATAAACTTCCAAGAAAGGCTAAAAAGGAATGTTCACAGTCGGCTGAGAAAACGTTAAGGCCTGCGATGCGAGAGGAAAAGGCAATAAGTGCGTAGAAGTGTAATACTCTTTGAGATATCCATAAATATGTACCTAGTGCCCTTTAAGTTTATGTATATGAAACCTCAACATCCCAGAATCAGCTGAAGGGTTGTGGTAAGGTAGAAAAATGTATGAAAAAAGCATTAAGAAAAGATGGTGGAATATTCTTGGTCAGATGAGATAACGTAGAGGCTTTCGTTAAGAGAGGAAAGCTCCACATAAATCCGTAGGAGAGTAATTACCGTTATGACATCCTTAATTATGAACTCAGCGTTCCAATGAAAAGGACATTCCTAACATATATATATGAACCGAGAATAGTACAGCAGCAGTTGTAAAAGGACAACGGTCTGCCTCGATGGAAACCCCGGTTCTCGCTCCGTCACCGTAATTAAGCATCGTTTGATTACGGCTCGACTTTGGAGGCGACATCCTTCATTTTCTTCCAAGTGTCGTTGCCCTGTTTCTTTGTGCAAAATGGCCTTAGCCGACGGAGCATTGCAAACTATTAATACCAGCTGGAAAAATGTGGAAAGGTAGAGAAAAATGCGTATGTGATGCGCGATGTCAAGAAAAGCTGACTGAGGGCCAAAACATTTAGTAGAAGGAAAGAGGGGCAAAGGAAAACGCTATTATAATTTCTACGTACTACTACCATACCCATGAAGTTTTAAAACCATGCCAACAAAATGAATAGAAATAACCGGTTGTAAGATAATCTAGAAAAACAATAATTATCTAGAAAAACAGTAGGATAATGTATGTTGTTGCCGTCTGAGAAAACGTAAACTGCACGAAATAAATAAGGTACTCATAAGTGCAAAGAACTGTACTTATCTTTAGGAAATCCTTAAAATAAAATATGAATCCAGAATAGCACTGCATTAGCTAGAGAAATTCAGGAAGTCAGGAAAAGATATGGATGAAACGTCAAGAAAAGCTAAAGGAATGTCATAGTCGGCAGCGGAGACGTGTAGGGCTGCGTAGAAAGAGACAAGTCTGTTTTTTTTGCAAATAGTTAAACTTAATATGAGCACAGAGCAGCAGAGTGATAATGTGTCGCTTGTAATTTGATTATACTAATTGAATCTAAGATTCTGTTTCCATGCGATTACTTTTCAATTGTTCCAATACATGCGTGCTACGTACCTAGCCGCAAACCCAAAGAGCAACACAGCTGTTTACAAAACATAGGTGCAACTAAAATCATTGTTCTTAAATATATAAAGAAGTTCATTACTAATTTGACATCTTGGTGGATTTACTAAGTGAGAACCCATTCTTGAATAAATTAAAATGCTTCCTATATTCCACAAATAAGTAAGTAGTTTGTGGGTTATGCGAAGAATTTTAATTTCTCCAAATTTTTCTATCCTTTGACATAGTTTATTCCATTCAAATTCACTATAGTTCTCTAAAAAACATTTTAACCAAGCAGCGGTGTCTTATATTTGTGAAATTATTTATCCTAAAGCACATAGCACACCATGAGCAAATATTTATCTTCTATGGTTAGATCTTCAATATTCATGTAGTACATGGATTTGATAGCATGTTTTGCATTATTTCCAACTTATTTCCTTTCAAGTAAATAATGAAACCAGTTGCCACTGCAGGGCTGAAAGTAATACCAAGTGATATACGTTGCATATGCCATTGCTTATATAAAATATGAAGGTTTCACAATATAAAAAGAGATCTGGCGTAACAATGATAATGGCCGAAAGCAATGTGAATGCAATGTGCTCATAATACTAGACAAAACTGTTTTGACGGTTAATGCGGAGACTTGCTTGAGAGTGTTTCCCGGAGCTATGGACAAGTAGTAGTTGTCGTGAATGTTGGTGATCTTTCAACCTGAAGTGACAGAAAAGCCATTTTCAGCTGGAGAGTTGGATGTAGGTATTCGTGACCCACCATGACTGAAAATCTGCCCACGCGAGATATTTGTAACGGCCTTAAATGTATTTATAAAACGCGAATAAAAAGGTTATTTCGAATTAAAATATTTTTTAATTTGTTTTGTTTTTAACACTTAGGAAGAGGTCCAGTTCAAAATCAAACGTAATTATATTGGCATGTTGAGATACTTGTATCATTAAAACGGTTTACCAGGGTGCTCGCTAAAAAATGGTTTTGGATTATGAGCACT
Organism: Pyrrhosoma nymphula; assembly: GCA_963573305.1. Lineage (NCBI taxonomy): Eukaryota > Metazoa > Arthropoda > Insecta > Odonata > Coenagrionidae > Pyrrhosoma > Pyrrhosoma nymphula. Next base: position 50,422,020 of record OY754339.1, on the reverse strand, counting down.
GTGACCAGTATTAAAAGGTTACGAGGATTTCTCGGAATTTAACCACAACTTACAAGGTATTCATATTGTCGCAATGATTTGGTTGACAGGTTTATCGAAAACCCAGTATATAGTGATGAGAAAAAGATTTTCTTTGAAGCAGATATTTTCACCCTTGTGACTTATTGACTGATTTATTGATTGATATTTAACATTTTCAAAAATTCAGGATCAGCAGTCACGAATCCAAAGTTTGGTTTGCTTCAGCTCTCCTGTCCTCTATCTTATCAGCTAAAAGTTTCGTTTCGTCTCTCCGTCCCTCTGTTCTTCTCTCCGATGGAGTCCCTCGAATTCCCTGCCTCTTGCACAAGGCAGGGCAGCCTTTCAGGCAGATAGTGGAGGGGCAGTGTGGCCTTTCCCTTCCAATACTCATACCCTCCCCGCAAAATCCCCTAGCAGCTCCCTGAGGGCTTTCACCTGCTCACCTATTTCGCCGCGTGAGCCGCTCTTACTCTGCGCGTTTTTTAGTTGACTCTAATTTTACTAATAACTTATTGAGTACTCGACGTACTGTTATACTTTTAAATTGAAATTCAATATCAATACAACAAATAATTACAGCCAAATTTAGCCATTTCCATGTCTTACCAAAAAATATTTTAACGTTAATAAAAAGGGAAAGATTTTAGCAGTTATCCAAGCCAGAAAGTGAAATTTGTTTGCTGATATATAAATTCATCACTCTACATGAAATTAAACCGTTCGCGGAGCAATCGTATTTCGTCTTAATACTTCATTTCGACAACTCTCGGGCAACGGCCTGCCACGATGGAAACACCGGTTCCCGATCAGTCACCGAAGTTAAGCATCACTGGGCTCGACTCGAGTTTGGAGGGGTGTTCCTCCGATTCGTTCGAGTGCTGTTGCCCCTGTCTGAGCGTGGCAGACAGTAAGTGTGAAATGACCTTAGCCGTCGAAGCACGTTAAACCAAAATACTACTACTACTCGACAACTCTCACAGTTTGACTATTGTATCCCATCCTTCAAGTTCCTCAGATTTAATACTCAATCACTTCATTAAATGTCGTTTACCAGAGACTATTACATCTTAGAATGTGTCTGATGTGCCTTATCTTATCATCAAAAGTTGACTTACTCCGACTTTCTTTTGAGACATTTGTGATTCTTTTCTCTATTTTCATTAACGTCATTCATCGATATAACCGAATTTCCATTTCCTTCGGTCTTCATTGCTCAGCAGCTGTTATCTTCCAAGTTTCTCTTCCGTCGAAAACAATGCGTCATACATTTCATTCAATGGTCTTGCACATGTTTTTGTAAACTTTGACAAAAAAACGATTTCCCCTTCACTAAGAAGGTAAGTATTGTTGAGAAGATGGAGGAATAAATGAGTGCGAAGAGAGAGAAGGTTTCACTGTAGTATATAAAATGGTTCTTGCATATTTTACATGTTATACCTATGTTATGTGTAAACGTTGAAAAATAAATGTCCCCTGTCGCAAAGGAGAGGAAAATTGTTGAGAAGATGGAGGAGGAAACGTCGGTAATCATGGAAAGCCTGACCCAGTGGGAAACCCGAGAACAGCTAATCAGCATCATTCGCCGGGAAAGCCTAAAATCATACACGGAGGAGGTTTGGGTGGAAAGAAAAAAGTTTTAACCAGTTTACGGCATGCCGTATAGAAACATGCTTCATGCACATGATTTATATGTTTTACACATTTTTAGGGAAAAATTGTAAAAAATAAACGATTTACCGGTCACTAAAGAGAAGAGGATTCTTGAGATGACAGAAGAATAAGTGGGTATGATAAGGAAGAAGGTTTCACTGCCACATAAGAACATGTTTTATACATATGTCTTGCATGTTTATACATGATTTGTGTAAAAGCTGAAACTAACTGCTTTTCCCGCCACTAAGGAGAGAAGGATTGAAGAGAAAATGAAGAGAGAAGTGGATGTGGATAGATAAAATGTTGCACGAGTGCATATGAACGTGATTCACATATATTTTTTACATGTTTTTAACATTTTCATGTAAAATTTGAAAAAAATAACGATATTCCCGTCACTAAAGAGGTGGCTGGCTAATAAGATGGAGGGAGAAGTTAGAGTGGGAGGAAAAATCGTTTCATTGCCGCAAAAGAAAATGACTCATACGTTGTTATTCATTATTTTTTTAACATGTTTTTTTTTGTAAAATTTGGAGAAAAAAATAAATTCCCTATCATCAAGTAGACAAGGATTTTCCAGAAGATGGAGGGATAAGTGGGTGTGGTTTGGAAGAAGGGAGGTTGACGCGAGAAAGGATTCTTATATTTCGGCGAAGCGTCCTGATGGCATATTTGGTGGGAGACGCTTGGATTGGTGCCAGGAGATTAGAGACACCGTGGGAAGGGAAAGGGGAATAGGCGACGATTTCGGCGCGGAAATGAGTACACACGGAGAACCGCCCCCCCTCCCCCTCCCCTCCGACCCCACCGCATCAGCCATTCCCTCTTCAACGAAAACTCCACACCCCCAACCCTTCAGGTACACCAATAGGAGGGAAAACACGTTTATCTACATTTACATAGGCACTACCCCGCGCGCCGCCACAGGGTTGGCGTGGCAAGGGGTGTTAGGACTCTAGCCATGATGAAGGGAGGGAACAGAGAAAAAAAGGGAAATGGAAAAGGCAAAAGGACTGGAATGAATTTTATAGTAACTGAGTATGCTAGTGTCTCACTTGGTTTATGTAGCAGTCGCATGTGGTGCGTTTATTAAAGTAGGAATTTTTGCAACAATCAGATTGGCTGTGTATCTCTGTCCTTTTTTCGCTGCTGTTAGTTGTAGAGTTGTAGTATGGGGATTAAAAGGATTTCCACCGGGTCACCCTGCAAATCACCTGATCTTAACTTTTCTAGTAATCTAAGAATATTGAGTAGCCCTAGCTACTAGCCTAGTCCCTCCATCAACTGTGTTACAAGGTATGTTCGCTCGCAGAATTTTATTAATGAAATGATAGTTGGAAGGTCTTCGGATGAAAATGTAAAACAGAGAGGATAATTATCTCTAAATAGACTATAGCTCGAGTATTCCGTGAACATTTTGGGCCCAGAACGACGATTAAATACGCGAAATAGACAAAATTAAAAGGGAAGCCAGACGCTTCCTTTATAACTGCTTCGAGCGTACTGAGGGTGTTACGTAACTGATGAAAGTACTTTTTTTGGGAGTCGCCAGAAACTCAATGCTACACGCTAGTCTAGTATTACTTCAAAAATTCATATCACGCGAGTTTAAGAGTGGCACAGAAGATATTATTACAGCCCCGCACTATATCTCCAGGCATTAAACAAGAGACAAAATAAAATTTATTCACTGCCGAACAGATTGCTACAACAAGCCCTCTCCCCAGGCGCCATTAATGTCTAGAAATGCAACAGCACTAGACACTATGGGTGATTACCATTCGCTCTATTTCACTGCTCACATTGAAACTCAAAAGTACACTTGCACTTCATTCGTTTCCATCCGTTGCATTCCATTCCACGGCATAGAGAAATCAATAGATCAATGGAAAACTTAACACCTGACGACAGACGATTTGCATGTAGGTACGTATGCACATAGATGAAAAAGGAGTAACTGAGGAGCAACTGATAAGTGTCGTGATAGTGATACTGAAGAAAGATGTGAAGCACTATTAATATTAACTCAGGGGAAAGGTGGAATTGTTCATTTGTAGTGATTCTGACAATTTGTAAACTCTGGTTCCAGCTATAATTTTTCTATTTCGTACATTTTATAATTTGAACATGTTTTCTTGTACCGATACGTGTTATTCCCTCAAGTTGCTAGTTCATTCACTATTATGTTTGAAGATGTGCAAGCTGCATAAATAATATTTTTATATTCAACGCATACTTGTAACTTACTGCATCCACTCACGTCATCAGCAGTAAAAATCTGGAAATTGGTCTTCTGTAGCTATCCACTCTTACTGTTTCGACAGAAGCATGGAGGAGGAGGGAGTTCTTTTGGTGACCCTGAGAACCCTGAATCTACCTCCGAAAATAACCAGGAGTTAGGTTGACAGCATTTGGTGGATGCGAAATCCCTGGACTTTTTGCGAAAATGGATACAAGCGACAGCCTGACAATAAAACCCACCTTAGAAGGAAGCGAACGGAGGGTGTTTTGAACGAAAATCGGCCGCTGTCAATAATAGTCCAACAAATAGGTATTTTTACTTACTCTAATTCTATAGCGGATGAAATGTGCTCAGTAGTGTGGAGGTGGGCAAGAAATGACCTACCCATGTGCGTTTGACTCGAGATTATGGGCGGTTGTTAAATCGAGGGATCCGGGTTCGAATCACGGTCAAGGCGAATGATTTTTCTCCTGTAGAATATCGCACTTATGTGCACTTGCGAGTGACTCTGTAAAGGTTACTACCGTGGCTAGTCCCGGTTTCCTAAAAAAAAAATAGTGATTGTTTATAGGGCGCCGAAATGACTTTTTTGCCATTATTTCAATAAATAATGATTTCACAAAAAATGTCTTACTTTGACAAAATTTGTGGGAAATCTAAAAACCTTTAATTTGAGTCGTCGTATGTCGAAATCTATTAATTAGTTATTGCAAAAAAGCCTAACAACCGGGGAAAATGGGCGTTTTTAGTAAATTAAATATTTATTGAAAAAATGATTTGTTCACTATTTTTATTGCTTTGAAGGAAAGTGCTTGTAATTCTGAATACAACGATATTTTTATAAGGTTATTGTTGAATTATTTACTAAGATATGATCTATTATTTATCCAGAGACAGTTTTTTTAAGTTAATAATTGCTATCTTTTCGCGGAATATTTGAGTCAAATTCAACGGGATTCTACTCTTAAATACTTATGTTACATGTAGTATTAAAACCATTTGGACGAATTATTAAAAAGTCATAGAAATAAACGTTTAAAAAGCACACGTTTTCAGACAAGCGTTTTTTTATAAACAAATAGAGCTACGGTGTCGGCTGTTGGTTGAACGAGTTTCATTATATCTAGATTGCTGGACAGAAAATATCTTCCAAAGTTTGAAACGAAACATCACTTCACATCTGCAACAGCCCAAGAATAAACATCAAGTAAGACTTTATTTTCTATAACAATAAAATATCTACTTCTTTGGAAACAATCAACTCTATCTAATATTTTTTGGTTTTTTTAAGCATATAGATGAGTTTCTAGATATTATTCTTAAAGACCAGCCTAACAAAAAACTTTGGTTACAGGTTGCGAGACCTGCTGATAACTGAGATGTCACATGCATATAAAATAAACCTATTCCCCACGGACACCTATAACATTCTGAAATTTTCATCAGTTATCAAGATCTATAGATTATGTATTCAAGAATCATTTTTAATTACTTATTCAAGCTTAACGTTTTAACATTTGTAATATTTTTTTCCTTTTTAAAATAAAATCCTTTTTTCATATCTCTCACTCGAAAAATAGGTTTAATTAAAAAAATTAAGGATAATTTCAGCCTAGTAAACACATATTAGATTGTAATAATTTTTATTTGTATGGTAAAAAGAAATTTATAAATCAAATAAGTTGAATATAAGTAAATGAAAATGTCAACAACATACCTACCTTAATTTTGCACAATTATGACTTTTTACAGCTTATCCGGGAGACGTAAATGTTACGCGACGGGTGTATTTTTTTCTACTGTCAACTAACGTTTTAAACCTTATATTTTTGTACTTGAAAATAAAAATTTGCTTTGTATTGTCATTTTAAAAGTTGAAAATCTACGTTTTTTGACAACAAAATAAAATTTAAGGCCCGTTCCGAGAGACCTAAGCATTTTTCAATTGGAATATGTGAGCACAGTGACAATTTTTTATCCACTTGCAATTTTGAATTTCAAAAAATGGTTTTCGTGATACATCCTACTCCACACCCCTGAGCACATTTCATCCACTATAGAATTGGAGAAAAATTAACAGTGGGTTTATACCTATTGATTGGACTATAATACATCCGTCGACGCATGCAGCTTCAAATGCAGATCAAATACACCTCCAATAAACGCATTTGATGATACTCCATGTAGAGGTAGTAAAACATATCGCTTCCGACCCTTTCCGGCTTCACGTGGGCGGATAACAGGATCCCCTGTCACTTTATCTTCGAGGGAAAGAGGCCAAGCGTGGATTTTCCAAGTTGAATTATTAATCAGCCGTATTTACTTTAAATGATTACCAGAAATGGTTGAGAGTCGTACTGAGAAGAGATCGAAGAAAGTATTTTCCTCCACTTCCATCATTTTGCCACCATTCCGCTAAGTATCTATGGATGCTTTTATCTCTTTCTAATTTTTTTAAGATCAGATAAGGATATAATGGATTCGGGAAGAGTAAAATTTAATATGTATATAACCCTAATTACTGATACATCAGAAACAGAGCATAATTTATAGCATGTTTCCATAGTTACTCTTCGGTGCCAACTCTCGCGTACTTGGTAGATAGTATCTTAAGCCATTCTTAATCGCGTTTCTGATAAAATTACGCAATAAAGTAATTAATTTAAATGGGTGCATTATTCGAAAAATTCAAACACGCGTATTTATTAAATATGGTGCTACTTTGAAGCAATTTACTGACCTTATTTATGTGTTCTATGGTAAACTAATCATTCTGCATTATGACCCAGATATAATCCCACGTGAACCGCATGTTCAAAGCGATTTTTAACACTTTCAGTGCGGATGACATATATAGAAGGAGCAGCTCATTGATAAGTCGTACCGTGATAAACTAAAGAAATTGGCGGAAAAAGACATTTATAAATCTCAACCGCGGTAAGAATGTACAGTAAAATGGCATAAGATCATATATCTTGATGAAATTACACGGAATATTTTCAAAAACCTGCCTAACACAAGTTTAAAGTGGCCCAATACAAGAAGCTGAACCTGAGGAACCTACTCTCCCACATCAAGGACAAAATAGATTATAAACGGAAAAGTGGAGTTTATAAACTAAGATGTGAATGTGAAGCTGTTTACGTTGGGCAAACAGGCCGTAAATTTGAGGAAAGAGTGAAAGAACACGAAGCCTGTGTTAGAAACAATAAATCAACGTCACAATCAAAGTAACAATTGTCAAAACATTGGTTAGAGAACAACCACTCCTGTGACTTTGAAATTGAAGTGTTGCATGTAGAATAGAAAGGATAAAAATTAGACGCATTGGAGCAGTTGGAAATTTAAATTTTGTACGCTCCAAGCAGAATATTGTTAACAACTTTTTGTACATCTGCCACTCACCCTTCCTAAATCCCGCATTCACCCCTCCCAAACCTCCAATTCATCCTAACAACCCAGATAGAAAAAAACCCTCCCCTTCACTCCACCCACCACCTTGACAGCCAAACATGTATAGGGTATTGTGGTTTGTTTTGTTATGGTTTTTTTTATAATTGTTTGTTTTATAATGGTTTATTTTTTTTGTTTGTTTTGTATGACTAAGCACCCTTCCCTCCACACACCCTAGTGGTGGTTTGCACGGTACTTCGTAGATGTAGATGAAGCACGCGATACCTCCCTGACCCAATCCCAAACTCCTTCCCTCCCCCTTACCTTCCTTCCCTCCAACCCTCCCCCACCCCTACCTGAGGGCAGTATATAACCACGAGTATTTTGCAGTCTTCAACTGAAGATGACGTTATAGTATGTCGAAAACCGGGTCGTGCAAATAAAATTATCATTGCGGAACCACAAAGTTTAAGTTTTTCATTTATACAGTGTTAAGAAAGGAAAAAAAATTACTTTTGCCTGCCTTTTTCGGGATGTGGACCACTGTGCGTCGCCATGCTCCTAGGGCCGCTAAAGGCCGGGGTGGGCGTTGCATGCACCGTCGCGGCGCCTCGTAACGCACCCGGTGCGGCCACCAATATATTTCTAAAACGGCTAGAGTAAGATCAAAATAAATGAACAGTTAGCCTATATAACTGTAAAATTGCATTTTTTCCATTAAGTAATGCTAATTTGCTGTGAAAATTCAGTTTGTTGAGTGGGGTACTTCAGTCCCAATGCGGCACGGGTTGATGACAGCGCACCCTGACCGGAATTTCACATATTTTCTCACCAAAGCGAATGTTTTGGCAGGTGGAACTTTTCACTTTTCAATTTTTTTTAAATATGACGCACCCCACTGTATAACTATGTGCTCAATCTAGATTCAAGCTTTTCCTGGTTTATTAGGGATCGTATGTAAATTTGAGTAAAATATTTTTTCCCATTTTAAGACCGGACTGAGGGAATATATGAAAATGCTACATATTACTTACAAGCAACCGCAGGGGCAATGCCCCTGGGGCATATTGCAGGGGGTGTTGAAACACAGGCCATGGATATGGGAGCAAACAGAAAAAAGGAATTAGGAGAGAGAGAGGTCGAAGGTGAATCTTATGTGATCAGAGTCTTAGGGTGGACTCCAACAACGAATATTTGGCATTGGCTAAGTTAGACAAGGGCTAAACGGCGGATTTCACCTACTATGACGAGTTTTTGGCTTACAAGTCGTCTACTCAACGGCTAACGGGTAGGTCTTTAAGGTAGTTTAGGCAGTATATAAGTGAGAATCGGGAACACCAACTTCCGGAATTCGTGCATGTGCCTGGATGCATGTGCTGGCCTGCGAACATTTCAGACTGCACAGAATGGGGTTCTGCGGTGTTGTCAAGCATTGATCCGGCCGATTTGTCCGGCATCATTTTATTATGTTCTCTGCATGAAGTAGCATCTCGTAGCATTCATAAATCAACAGTAGGTATTAGAAATATTAACCACTAGACGTGTCTATAGCATTGTTCTGCATGTTTGCATGTTCATTTACGTATCACTCTCCCAGTTTCCGGTTGGACTTCGCACTGTTCTCCTGACTACTTTTTGGCCTCCGCCTAGCGGCAGGGGGAGCGTGCGAGGATCTGATTCGTGCTGGGACGAGTGCTGCATACCTAGTGTGGAATCACCCCGTGCCACATACCCTAGTGGTGGCTTGCACGGTACTTCGTAGATGTAGAGATGATCCACATTTGGTCATCGTCTCTGAAAGAGAGAACACAGCAACATTCTTGCAGGCGAAAATTGGCACTGAAAATTGACAGCCGGAAGCTGAACACTGCCTAATAAGTCTTTGTCTGAAGTCACGATTTAGGCTATGACGGGTTAGAGGTAGTCTATACAACGACTAAAGGCTGTGTTTGAGGTAGCTTAGGCAGCAAATAAGTGAGAATAGAGGGCATCACTTTCCGGAATTCATGAGTGTTCGTAGAAGCATTTATCGGCTTGCGATTATTTCTGACTGTATATAACGGGGTTCTGCGGTGTTACCAAGTGTTCATCCGCGCTTAGCCATCGTCTTCATAGGCGGGGACAGAGCAGCGTTATAGAAGGCGTAAATTGACCCGCGGCTGACCGCTGCCTGAGAAGACATTGCCTAAATTCACGATTTAGGCGTCGTTCTTGCTGCTCACTCCTTTGACCTGAGTCATTCTAGTGAACTTAGCATAGTGAGGTGGAGCCAGCAAGTCTCTAGCGTCTAAAACGTTTTTGCCTTTTTACTTTTGAAGACAAAAGTGACAGTCTGAGTAAATTCTTGCAAGGCAGCCAAATAACCCTAAGTATTTGCTCCTGGCGGCATCACCAACACGTTGGTGCAAATGTCTACGCTTAAACCGTGACACTTAGCTTTCCAACCATCGAACTTGGATGCATGTGAGCAACCGTGAGGAGGATCCTAAAAATATCGTTAAGGGTTTGCTCTTCGGGGGGGTTGAAGGGATGGTAGGGCGAGAGGGAGGGTTTGAGGGATCGGGGGAGTGGGTGATGTCAGCGAGAGGTCGCTCGGGGCAAGAGGGAGGGGGGGAAGGAAAGAGAAAAAATATACGAGGGCATCGATCGAGGGATGGAGAACAACAACCCCCTTGAGTCGACTTCTCCCTGCTTCGTCCTTTCCTACGCACCCTGAGATCCCCTGAAAACCCTCCTAATCTCGTCATCTCCTTTCTAGGTAAGGAATAACCTACGCTAATATCATTTATATATCAGTATACTTCTAACAACTTCCTAGCGAGACGTTTGGGTTTCGGTTAAAGAAGTCAATTACTCTGTTAGTCAGCCTTATCTTATCCATTTTTATTAGGAGTCCATAGAGGAATTATTCTTATCTTCACCATTGTATCTATGTGCCGGCCTCGGTGGCGGCGGGGTAACGTCCTCGCCTGCTATCACAAAGGTCGAAGGTTCGAATCCCGCCTGGGTAGGATTTTTCACTTTCCAGGGCATGGTTTTTTGTGCTTGTCCATTGAATGAATTGAATAAAAAAGATTTATGTTCCATAGGACAAGGTCCTAGAACAATAAAATCTATAAATTTAAAAAAATTATTAAAGCAGAGTCAGCCATCTATCGCCTATTCTATCGCCTAGAATTAAACTTTATTGAATTGTGTCTATGCCGAAAGGGAAGGACGTGATGGGCATTCAAGTTTATATGTATCAATGTGTGTAGTAATCTCCATATTTTTTTTATGAATTGCTTGTTGCTTCTCAAAATCTATTTCCCATTCTCAAATTTCACACTCATCATTTTGACATATTTTCAGACTATCTTTCTCGATCATTCTCGAACGCTATGGCACCGAATATTGCTGAGGTGATTCCGCAATTCACGGGCTTGGTCTTGTAAAAAAAAATTTAAACACCATACCGTCTCAGGTCATATAAGGGAATACATATTTACTTTTGCCACCGTTTGATAAATTTTATTTTTATTGTAGCATAACATTATCTTCTTCATTTTTTATTTAGTTTGGCCTAATGGGAAACCTTTGGAAAACATTGTTTTTGTAAGTCTTTCTCTTCTCCTCCAAAAATGTTTTCTTTCCTTTGCTTTGGTTCATCCTTCTTTCTTCTGACCTGATGTTTTTGACTTCTAAAAAGCTCTTTACATATTCCAAATATCTTCTTGATTGATACCTACTTCCTCCGCATTTTTTTTTGTTTGCTGAACCCATTTTTTTGTCGTCTTTAACTATTTGATGCTGAAAATTTTCCTTATTTAGCTACAACCATTTATTCTATATATTTCTCAAAAAAGTTCAGTCTTTAACTATATGTAATTACATTGTAATTAAGGTGAAAATTGGGAAGTTTTGTTTCATAACGTCAATATAATAGCCAAAATTCACATCACTGGATTAACTTACTTTAGAATAAAAATGGCAGGCAGTCACTACCGCTGAGGTTTTTGGTAGAAAACGTCTTACCTGAGCGGCGCTTTCGGGTATGGTGTTTGTAGGGTCATTAAGAAAAAATGTCTAGTCATGGTGCTCCATCACCAGACGCCTGTTCTACATGGTGAGTCTCGATCCTCAAAGGTTATTTATACTTTTGTTTCGTCGCATTCCATTGGTTCCTTCTCACTAGTGACATATATTGCCTGTGAACTTGCATCAGGCGTTGCGGCGTTGTTGTTAACTTGTCGACGCTTCCTCACCTTCCACATTCATTCTGTTGCTGTCTTAGACTTCTGTTTGAATCTCTCACTTAGCCTGCTTTCAATTTTTAATTTTTGGCGATACTGACCTTCGTGTTTGGAAGATATTTGGCATGTTTCAAATTCACGAGAAAAAATAGCCCAAATTTAACATTTTATCAGTGCATATTTTTTCAAATCCTCCCACAATTTTCACAATCAGTAAGTTATTTCATAGCACTTATCAATTTCTGTCAAACGACATCTCATATAACATCCTAAGCGAACTCTCAAGCTATACTTATTTTTCCGGGCTGCGAGCCGTTAATATTCCGCTACAATTTGTTGACTTTGTTTCGGAAACATTTGACGTTACGCGTTAAAGTTTAGAGTTTTGTTACGCTTTCACATCTTTGCTCTATTAAACCATATACTACTTATATGAATATGCGTTACATTTTCAAAGCCATTAACATTTGTTTGGTATATACAAAATCGTAACAGTGACTTTCGCATGGTGTCCCCCATACCGGACCCGCGGTGTAAGACGTTTTCCGTCAAATATTTGGTACGATTTAACTATTGGGAAGAACGAAAAACTAGTTTTAAGTAATACCATCATCACTTTGAGACATTTATTTCAGCAAGGACCGGCTTCTGTCATCTTCCAGGAATCTCTATCGCGTAGGTTGTTTTTAAGACAACAGTTTCACCTCACTTTCAGGGGGCGTCTTTGGTTTTTAGTATTTCTGAAAAATAATTTTTCATCATTCACTTGAACCTGAAGACGCCTCCTGGATTTGGGGTGAAACTGCTATTATGAAAGCAACCTATGCGATGGAGTTTCCCGGAATCAGAATAGAGCTATCAGCCAGACGTCCAGTTTCAATTCCATTAAGGACCATCCAAATGTTCACCCACGTACATAATAATGAAGTTAATGGATGAAATTTCAGGGGAAAATCTTGAAAATGTGTGATTGAAGAGCTACAAAGAAAATCTTCAACTGTCACCAAATTAAAGAAGATAAACAAAATGGGTTCAGAAAACAAAAAAAATGTGGAGGAAGGTGGCATCAATCTATCTGGAATTAAGAAATTTTTCGAACGAATATCGACGAATTTCAGGGGTTCCAAGAATAGCAAAGTAACAAAGGCCAAAAGCACCTGGTCTGAAGAAATGAGTAGGTACCAGAGCGAAAAAAATTAAGATATTTTGTAAGGAGAAGAGGAATAGTAACAAATAACCCAATTTTTCCCGCCGCCCACAGCTGGTCAAGCTACCTCTAAATTACGGAACAAGAACAAGTTAGTGACTAAATAATATAACAAAATAAAAAAGTTGTAAAGATCGGACAAATTAACTATGTAATCCCTTATTTGACCTACAACGGTATTGTGTTTTCAAAAACCTTTTTACGAGACCAATTTCGTGATACGACAATCTATATATTTCGCTATAAATTTCGCTCGCAATCTATATATTTCAATCAAGCTATATTTCGTGACGTAAAAATACCTGCGATGACGAAGGAATAAATTCTCGATTATTAAACTCTAAATGAAGGGAGATGAAATTTGAGAGTGGAAAATAGATTTTGAGAAGCAACGAGGAACTTTATGAAAAAGTGCTTTCGGATATACAATATGTTTATTCCAACCGCCCTCTGCAGAAACAAATTACTTTTTCGGCTGTTCCACTCCTGAGCTTGCAACATGTAACTGACCGTGTGAAATGCATGGATTTTTCAGATTTAATCAAGACACTTGAAGCGATTTACCTTGTGCATTGTTGATTGTCATTGATAATGCAAGGCAGACGGCGGTGTCGTCTCTCCTTTATTCGTTTACAATAGTATTGAAAACATTATTTTCTAACAAATTGGAACAAATTAGGGGGTGTCTCCAAAGAAACTTACGAAAACATATTTTTCCTACTGTGTACTAAGAGCACCCTAGTCACTCTCTTATTCTTAGGACTGCTAATACTCATTATATTATAATCTACTCCGCCGAATTCACCAATGACTTCCACGGTACACCCCTTCCTCTCACATCATCCACTATTCTACTATATATCTTTTTCAATATTCCATTCTCAGCCACTCTCTCAATATGTCCAAACCATCAAAGTATGCAGTATATAAGTTTGGGAAGAACGTGTAGAATTTCGGGTATAAAATCGCTCGTATGATTGTTTTCAAGTAGGTGTTTAGCAGAAAATTAGGTGGAATCCATATTTCTGTTACTTCTGGCGTGTTCTTTGATACGCGTGATAAAACTTCTACCAGTCTGACCGATATATGCCTTATTGCAGCTATTGCATTTTATTTGGTAAATACCAGAGTTTAGGAGTCTATCCTGTATTTCCTTGCCGTTGGCTAAAAGTTTAGAAAGGGTTAGGGGAGTGTAAAATGTTGCTTTAAGGGAAATCGGTAGGCGGTTTGAAATTCTATAAGAAATATCACCTAAGAATGGGAGCAACACTTGAATTTCATTGGTCTTTCTGTTTGTGCGGGGAAAATTTGTTTTAAAACTAGGGATTTTTGTTTTTCCCGAAGAATTTTGTGCACTAAATTTGGGTTGGAACCATTATTAGCGGCTAATGACATGGAAATGAACTTTTACGAAGTGAAGACTTCAACTTCCAAGTTTATTTTCTCTCGATTGTTGATCCACTATACCCATTATTTGCTTTTTCACCGAGTATTTGCCTCGCCATAATATCATCATCACTGTGAATTCTGCCAGCTGATAGAAAGGGTTTTGGTTAGTCCGATCCCTTAACTTCCTCGTTTCTGGTTCATTTTTCACTTTCCTGCACACTACTTCCTCGTCATTAGGTCTCCCTTTAAGTTCCTGAAACCCTCTGCCTCTCCATATGTCTCCCAAAATTCATACCTTCCTCCTTCATCTCCCACGTATCACCAGGATTCTCTCCTTCTTATCGTCCTCTTCAACGTTCCCTCACCTCTCAATATCTTCTTTAGCCACATGTTCTGCCTTCTGCCTTCTCCGAATCTCCGCCACAAACTTTCTTTCCTCTTCCACCATACCCAACACTTCATTGTTCGTCTTCGTCGCTAACCAGCTTACCCTATCTATTGTTCTCCAAACGCACATCTCAAGTGTCTCCAGTATACGCGCATCCTATTTCCACAACGACCAAGTTACCAACCCATACAGTTCCACGCTCCATATTAGAGTTTTCATTAATCTTTTCCTTACGCTTTTTCTGAAACTCTTCCCCCTCATCAACTCCCTTCCCCTCCAAAATGATCCCTTGGCTATCTAATGTCGCCACCACTAAAGAAATTTTCCTTAAAAATAATTCTTAGGTGTATAAACTATCCCACCTATTCTGTTCTATTTCATGCCACCTGCTCTATTTCATGTTTATTTTTGTTATTGCCCATCCAGCCTTGTGTTTAACCCCACCTTCATCCCTAGAGGAAAACACATGACCTCATTACACTCGTCTTCCTATGATTTTATCGTTATTCTGTACTCTTCACACTGTACCCATAACGCGCTCATGACTGACTCTGACCCCTTGCGTGTCTAGCTAATGACGCTTATTAAGCTGCTAATCTGACAATAATTTTGAAAGCGGAATTCCTCCCAAGGACGCTATGCGTATACACATGGTCACTTCTGCTATGACAAGAAGAATCATTTTGACTTGGTTACTATCATATTTGAGACTTCATCAAAATGTACAAAAATATAAAATTATCATTGGGTTAAAAGAGCAATTTTTACGAAATCTCATTGAATTTATCTAGGGGTCCGGGAACGAGATATTGTGAAAATGCCAAGAGAAACTGTTTCGTTCACCCTTGAAAGATCAAGTCAAAAATTTTAACCTAGTTTTTCATAGCGATTCTCATTAAAGATAAGTGTTCGTTTTCAGCAAGTGTCATCTCCGAGTCATATTTCTTCTTGGCAGGAGATACTTCATCATGAGCGATCGATGTGATTTTCTGAACGCGTAACGATTCGCATTGCTTCGCATTCTCCCCCGTCACACATTTCCATCGTATTTTCGCCTCGGCGTCTCTGATCCACGGAGTAGTCTCCGTTATATTTTTTCTTCCACAGCGCTTTTATTCCACCACGGATTCATTTTTCCATGTCGCCCGACGGCTGAGTCCTAATGCATCTTTTCCTCCCTTTCACATCCCAAAATGTCGATTTGTCATTCATCCCGGAGTAATGCCCATTTTCCTGTTTTTGCCGCGTTTTAGCCATCCCATCCCACCTCCTCCGTACACAAAGCGTCCCGAACGTGAGTCCTTTTTCATCCTCCGAGGCTCAGTCCTCAGAAAGACTCAAGCAGCCATATTTGATAGGAGTTTTCTAGGAGCTAGGAATTTGAGGAAGTCCTCCCATTGAAGTTCAACGGGAAGAGGAAAAAATTAAAATAGTATCATAGTGGTAAAATAATCCCCATAATGTGACTCTATGAATCGGAAATATGAACCATTGGAAAATCAGACCGGAAAATGTTCGTATTCATCATAGAGTAAAATACTCTATACTTTTCCACACTTTATTAGCACAACGCGATTCGCCGATTTACGGCATTATCAGGTACCGAAGGCAGAGAATGTTCTGAGACCGAAACGCGTCACGCTAAAAAAATAATGTTGAAAAGTACAAAGTATTTTACTTCATTATGAACACGTACACACGTTGAGGTCGGGTATCTCACATGAGTGACGGAAGTTAGTTATTTAAAGAGCTGCATCGAAAATATTTGGACCTGGGAAATGAAAGCAATATCTTACCTGCACACAACGTGTTAAGAACTTATACGAAGTGAAACCTGCAGTATCTAAGTTCAGACCAGAAAATAGTAGAAGTATCCAAAACTTGATGTTGGAGTAGGATGCTAAAGATCAAAGGACGGAAAACATAAGAAATGAAGAACTGTACAGAAAAGTAGAAGAGGAAAGGACCATATGGAATACTATGCAGAAAAGAAGAACCAGTTGGATTGGGTACACCCTGAGGCGCGATGGGTTTATGTGGAATAAAATTGAAGGAAAAATAAAGGGAAAAGTCCCAAGAGGAAGGCCAAGGGATACAAACATAGAAAAAATAAAGAGGAAATACATAAGAAGATCTACCAGGGAGTATGGGACTAGCATTAGATAGGGAAGGATGGTGGGCTGCAGTCAGCGAATCATAGGATCAAACGACCAATGATGATGACGATGGCATAATGTGACGTTTAAATGCATTACTTTTCCAGGTAGAAGTCATCAATCACACATGGAGAGGGTGGGGTGGATAATTTCTCAACGAAAATCTTAATTTAATTCTTATGTACATCACTGAACATAAGCCATAAAGCCATCAGGCATAAGTTTCCATTGAAAGCCTATGCCACACTTGCCAATGAAATTAGAAAATTTACATTGTTGCAATGGTGAACACATTGACGATCTTGCAGTCAAAAATGCAATTTCAAGGAATTAACGAAGCGTAAAGGGAAATGTAAATACAAGAATTGAATACGAATTTTGAGGATGCCAGGACTAGCCAAGGCATCACCCTTTTTTACCGCAAGAGCACTCATGTGCGAAATTCCATAGAGGAAAATATATTCGCCTTGACCGGGAATGATTCCCGGTCAAAGTGATTTTTCTCCTGGATACTGGGCGCGATATTGAGGGATAAGTGTTCGAGTTTCTATCAAGGCGAATGATTTTTCTTCGGCATAATTTCGCGATGATTAAATACTTCTTTTCTACACTACTTCAGCCATGTAGGTAATAGTGAAAGTTACAATTTTGTATCTTGAGTGCAAGTACTTTAAATATTCACAAATGAAACCCCTGCAACGTATCCAATGCTTTTCGTAAAGCGACTGAAAGTTGACAAAAACGGGGTAAAAACAACCCATTTCAATTTTGCTCGCCGTTTTTGTTATTATTTCGGTCGGTTCTATACTCTTTTAGCCATCCAATCGCGATAATTTATAACCCTTTATCTTGCGTCCATGTAATAAAAAAGAACGCCTGTATCGAGTTCAATGCTTTTCTTTTGGCCTAAAAGTTAAAAATATATGGTTAAAAAACAACCCCTTTCGATCGTCGTATGTGATTGTTTTTCTGTTTTCTTCCAGTCAGTTTGACTTCACGTCCTGCTTTTGTTTCAACTTCCTAGGCCACCTGAATGTCCCTCAAATAGGCATGGCTGAAAGACATACAGATGGACACAGCTTAAGTGCATTAGAAATATACATGGACGATTCAACGGAAAGAAAAAATACAACTGTTTCGTAGGGTGAAAAGAATCCAGATGATGTACGTAACGTGCAAACTTTTTATACCATTTAGGATTCACTAAACACTCATGGAGATGAGGTGAAAAATACCCCATCTAAAAATCTCTCAGTTAATCTCATATTCATTACATAACTTAAGTCATAAAGGCCTCAGGCATAAGTTTCCAATATATAGGTAGATATTTTTCACTCTAAACCTGAGTTGAGGAGGTTTTACTTAGTCCTGGTCTAAGTGAATATTCGAACAAAACATCAAGGGTCACAAGTCACTCCAATAAAAATGAAAGCAAAAATGATCCAGAAAATTACTTAATATAAAATCGTTCAATTACCGACCACATAATTAATAATAACTAACGCCATGAGCTTCCTGGGCAATTGAAACTTCTTTTACAACTGATAGTGCAGCTTCGGGAAAATTATATCATGGCAAAACCACCTTGGGCTCTTCTTCCACGATGGTCTTAAAAAAAGGCGAAACGAAAAGCCAGTTTAAGCGTATATCTTGAAGTTATATTATTTTAATTTCATTTAATGTAATATAGATCATTAAAGAAACTAAAATTCAACAAGAAAATGGAAGAAATCTTCTTGGATGGAAAATTGACTTGGAGATGTTACTTCACTCTTGTAAGGTCACATTTAGAATGTACCAAGAGAATTTTGCACAGAAAGATTAAATTCGAGAAACAATTCAATACAAAGAAAAGCTTCATGCTTCACACAAAAACTAACGAGTGAACAGAGAATTTAACACAACTGTAAAAAAACTAGACTATGAGCCGATACCTCTGTTTAATTAGATTGCAAGAAAAATTCATATCACCCGATTTTTAGGATGTCCAGTGCATTTTTATTAACCCGGCACTATAAAACTCTAAAACTGATAGTATCGTTACATAAGGTAGGTACGCCGCCATACTGATAGGTACAAAAACTTCTTCCCACGCAACATTAGAGACTAGAAGAAAAACATAGAGAGATACTAAGACTTTGCTTTTTACATGCAAGTCAATTAAACTATGAATGAGCTAGTGAGAGGCACCTAAGGCCGTTATAGATGAGGCACTTTATTGCACAATTTAAAGCATATGTTTTCGCAATGTGAGAATGCAGGCTCGAAATCAGAGCAGAGACTCTTTTCTTATCTCACTTTTATGTATTTGCGCATGCATTCTAGCAATTTGCCGCTTTACACGACGCAATTTGCAATTCACATCCACATGTACATCAGATTGTGCAATAAAGTGCCTCGTGTAAAACGGCCTTAAAAAACTCCGCTAACATAGGTACAACTCACTTTCGTCCTCTTCCTTTCCTGTTCTCTTTCCTTTTCGTGGGCGATGTCCTACCACTACCCCCTGCCACACGCCCCTACGAGCGGAGGCTCACAGAGTAGTATGTATTTGTCTGACATGACAGAAATTTTCGAAAATATGAACTTTTTTTATTACCAAAGGGCTTTTTTTTAATACTGTCACCTTAGAAAATCATCTCTTCTGAGCAATGACAAAATAGTTTCATCTGAAGAAATTGGTTGTGGTTTTTTGTTGAATATTCGAAGGGAAAAATTTCGCTGATGGTGAGCATGTCATCGCACTAGCCAAGATGTTGCTGCCTCCGTTACTTCTCATTAAGACCGCAGTTCAACCTGCTTCGCACACTTCCGTCTACCCAAGGAAACAAAGTCAGGTGCGGCTGAGTCAGAAACACGACCATGGGTTTTACAATAATATGTCTGGGTAAGCGACCGCCAAGGTCCTCGCACCATCGTTTCCGGACATCATTTCATCGCCTCGCCTTTATGACATTCCCGAAGCCGTTTCACCCGTTCCGCCACGGATACAGATGCAAACTGATGTATGACTCATTAGTCGCAATTTTCGATGAGATACGTTCCCTCGTTTTCTTTCCATAATTTTGAGAATGTGCTGAAATCTGTAGTTTTCTTTGAGATTTCATGCATACTTTTGATTTATCACTGTGTAGTATGATTCAAAACCAGCAGTTTAATATCAGCTAGACATCTCTAGACGAGATCCTTCGTTTGAAACCAAAATCAGCGCGCTAGCGCATCGGAGTCGCGATGTGTATTGCGCGGAATGCAAAGTGGCCACTATTCAGCGCGGACCCCCGCCCACTTTTCGCACATGAGCGGAACCAGGTCAAGATCATGCTCGCATTGAATTCGTATACCCGATCGAATGCGGCCACATTCATTTCAGTCGTGTCATTAGTCACGAAGTTAAAACGTCGTAGTGAACGATCCTGAAAACGTTACATCGCCGTTTCCCCTCCAGTCGCCCCTTTGTCGGACTGATTTTAAAGACGCAAGTGTTCACGTGAAAAAATACCGGTGGGGCAAACATCAGGTGAGGCTGCGGCGGAAGGCTGCCTCGCCACGCGGATACGCGGCTTTCAAGAGAAACTTGTGTCGTCGTGTCCCACGGCCTTAAAGGTGCTCGTTTCGCCTTGTTTAAGCATACTAAAGGGCCTCTCCCAGCGGAACACTTTGTGAAGGAACGGGCTGCCGCAGGGGTGCGACAGATTACTCGACTCTTTTCCAGAATGGTTTCTCAAGCCTTTCCACCGACCGCAGCGACTCCACACCTTAATCCCGCGGGACGGAAAAAGAGGCTCGTGAAAAGGATGACTCCCAACACACACTCACATGAAACCCTTAGTCAAAGCCGAAGTCCTCTTTTTTTAGAGGAAAACACTAAGTCCTGTGCGATGTTAGAATTTGTATATAGTGGCTATGACGGCGATGATGATTATTTTATTCTCCGCTACGCTGCCAGGCTAGTTAGATGAGAGGTGTTCCAATATAAGCAGTGTGCATCACGCGCTAAGGATTACAGGAAGGAAGGCGAAGAAGTTGGTTTAAGTGTGGGGGGGTAGAATTAGGATAACCAGCTCTCGGGTACCCTGCAAGACCTCCGAAACTGGACGCAACTTTTTATAATCTTCCACCTCCCGGATTGAGGTAGTTTTATCGAATCAACCTTCGGCATCAAGTTAGTTTTACTGAGAATTTTCCCTAGTCCTAATAAAGGCCATGCTCGAATGTTATTGTAAAATCTAAGCAGTTGTAAGAAAAGTGAAGGAAATATAGTAATTTTCGTGTCCATAATAAAGTAAAATGCGTAGCATTTTTCTTAAATAATTTAATGGTACGACGCGTTAAGTTTCTACTGGCCCTTCTCAACCTTCTCCTAACCTTTGTAATTTTTCTACAACTTCCCTCCGAAGCTAAAACAACAATAAACGGAAAATAAACAAACATTCTTTTAACGAGTCCTTTAATTGCGCCAAATATCACGGAAATCGAAAACGTTGAGTTTAAGAATGTCATATATTGGGTGGATTTGACCACAGAATGATTCGTGCGTGGCATCCTTTTCCACTTGAAAATAAGTCGGGTTTGGCAGTGCCGGCCGGCTACGTTGCCGTGTTCTTTGCATTAATACGTCTGCGAATGCGGGCAATGGATAGCAGCCTTCGAGGTGCTTGCGCAGACGTAAGCAACACGGGCAGCGTCGACTTGCCGAAGTCCCCGAAATCACTCACACCGCCACGGACTGATCGATGCCTAATAAGACGCAGTCTTCGATGCGATATGATTTTATGTTTTCTCTCTTGGCTTTTCGGTAAGAATGAGCCAAATGATGCTATTTCACTAGAAATTTCGTTACATATTTTTATTTGTCACCAACAAGTATGATTCAAAGCCATGTATTGGCTAAGATATAAAAACCCAGACTAGTTAATTTGACTGGAATCAAATTCGGCGCGCTTACATGTCTGGATCGCGAGACGACTGTCGCGGATACTTCCGCCCACGCTCAAAATTGCCGCCAGCCCACTCGGGCCCTTGGCCACTTCTCGCGCATGCGCGGCCGCGACTCAAGGTCATGATTACATTGGAGTTGTGAAACCTATAAAAGGAGGCCACATTTACTTAAATCGTTTCATTAGTCACGAACTGCAGTATCCGTATAGATCACCCTGCAAATGTTTCCGACCTATACCTCTAATCTGTAACTTGTCAAGGCATTCAAGCGACTCCTGTCACTTGTCAACTCCAATCATTGAATCGCCATGCCCCGCGGTATTTTCATGCTTCTCTTCTAACAATAAGTGACTATCTTGCACAGTTGGAATGCTCCCTCCAAAAATTTTTATCGAATTTGAACATCGTTAAATATTGCTTACAGAGAAGCGAAAGCAAGTTTTTAGGTAAGACGGCGAAACGTCAGATGTCGCTAGCACGTCTTAAAGAGTTAAATAATATCGCTTTCGGTGCCCCACTTCCGGGCAGATTCCAATGAGACGTATTCACGTCAAAAATACGAAA
The DNA here is from genome assembly GCA_963573305.1 of Pyrrhosoma nymphula. NCBI lineage: Eukaryota > Metazoa > Arthropoda > Insecta > Odonata > Coenagrionidae > Pyrrhosoma > Pyrrhosoma nymphula. The sequence goes on along the minus strand of OY754339.1, from coordinate 50,399,837 downwards.
ATGGTTAATTGTCCCAGCACACCCTGCCACGCACCCTGTGGAGGAGGTTTGCGCACGGACTTTCGTAGCTGTAGATGTGGTGTAGGAAATGGGGCGGGGGATGGGGGTGGCGTTTCTTAGCAACGGAGCAGGGGGATGAGAGAGGGAGGGAGGAGGGAGGCGATGTGTGTCGGCAGGGCCCGGGAAAACCCCCGTTCCGAACACAGCGGCGCCCTCTGTGCCGAACCAGCTGGCTGCCTGATATGCCCGCCATCGCGGCTGCAGGTATTGACGTTCTACTCGGAGAGGAGGGGAGGGGGTGGAGGGAGGGTTAGGAGGGGAAGCTAGGGGGGATGGGGAAGGTAGAGAGAGGGAGGGAGAAGAAATGGAGGGAGAGAAGCGAAGAAAATTGAAATGGGACCGTAACGGAGTGGGTGGAGGCGATTAAGGAGAAAGGAGGGGAACTACACACTACATATGCATTACATCCACGTTTTACCCCGTTCACCACCAGTTTCATTTGAAGTGTGCCTCAAGGAAATGTTATCGGGCCTCTCGAATTCATTTGTTTACTCTAATGGCATGAATATACGAGCAAGGTTCTTCTTTTTCAGACGACGCGACCTTATAAGGTATATTGGCTTTGAGTCCAACAGGAATGCTTGTAAAAGAGGCCTAGCTGCTATAAGTAAATGGTGCAATACTTAACAGTTTGAATTAAATTCAAGCAAATAGGAGCAGAGGAACTACATACTACATAAAAATCCACATTTTCCCCCGTTAACCGCAAGTTTCAGTTGACGTCAGATCAGGTGTACCTCAGGGACGTGTTATTGGGCTACTCTTATTCCACTTTCAAATAAATAACATCACTGCAGTTGCAACGAGCAGCATTCGCCTCTTACCAGACGACATATTATTGAACACAGATGTTTTCTGTGAGTTTGACAGGAAAGCGTTGAAAGAAGTCATGGGTGCTAATAACAAATTGTCCGACACTTGGCAGTTCTAATTAAATTTAAAGGTTCAGTTTTAATTTTTATGTAAGGATAATTCTCCCAATAAAAGTTACAAAATTTATCAAACAGACTTATTATATATAAAGTTAGCTAAATTCTTAGGTAGATATGTCATTATCCAGGACCTCTCTTAGGGGAAATGCATGCGGAAAATCTGCTGACAAGCTAATCGCAAATTGAATTTTATAAAAGAGTACTAGTAAAATATGAAGGAAATGTGAAAGAGCGATATTATGTTCCTCTCATCAGACCTCACTTAGAGACTTAACACTGTGCTGCAAACATGTGGGACTTACACAAATGGATCGAGTACAGTAGAGACCAGCTAGATTTCATAAAGGTTTTTACGATAAACTAAGCATTTTGACCGAATTTTTAAAACCATTAGGCTGGGAAACTCTCACAAATGGAAGGGAAAAATACAGAATGAATATTTGCAGAAGTTCAAAGAAGACTTTATTAAAGAATTTCGGTGTATGTTTCTAATAACGTATAAAGGTGAAATGATCAGAAGTATAAGATAAAGGAATTATATTGCAGAACGGATATATTCAAATCGTTTCCACGCAGCCAATAAGAGACCTAATATGCTCCGATAGATTTTTTTATGAAATTACCTCTCAAGCTAGGTAGACTAGATTCAGTGCTTATGTTAAATAATTCATCATTGTTACAAGCACTTCATCCCGAATGAAATTACCCCATGTTTTGGTTTTCTGCACGAATATGTATCTCATGGTATCTATAAATTATCAGTAGATATTAGTAGTTCTAACCAGCATTGGTACCTCAACTCATTTCAACCATTTATGCATTTTCGTTAACCGAGCACTCTCCTAGTAATTGGTTTAGATGTGCATTGTTCTCCTGACTGCTCAGACTTGATTAATGCCCAGTGACCAGGGGTGCGTGTCGGGTTTGACCTTGAACTGAGACGAGTATTGGATGCCTGGTGTGTAATCACTCCATGCCAAACACCCTGGAGGAGGCTTTCACAGAACTTAGTAGATGTAAAGAAATTTGGATGTACTTCTGCATGCACATTTCTCTCCTCTAACCTTCACGAGGGCGGGTGGAATGGAATGTTTGGACGCCGGCCATTTTTTTTAGCTGAACGAATGAAGTGATCTAATTTCCAAATTAATTTAGTGAACCAAGGAAGGAATTTTTCGGAGTTTTCTTTTCATTCATTGAGGTTTGCGCAGATCGAAACACATCTGTACACTTCAGCGCACACGAATGACGTTGAATAGAACGATGCCGGCTGGCGAAACGTTTTGTAACCTGCCGGTAGGTAGCTTCTCGTGGGTGCAACACAGTCACGGCCTAATGTTTTGCGTATAGTTTTCGAAATCGTTCAAAATAAGTAATTAAAAACGTGAGATTTGTGTACCACGGAGTAATTAAAAACTTTACAATATCCATGTATTACTCCTTTTGGAAAGTCGACACAAAAACAACTATAGCGGATGTGATTCGTTGTCGACGTTCTTTCGTTGTTTAGTGCAAATCAACACTGCCCCCGATGTGCGTTGAAGAGGGCTTCATGGTGTGCAGTATATGTAACAAATGGAAGGAAACGAACGTTTATGTTGTGAGGGGATAAGTGCACTAGAGCGAATGGAAAGCTCCCTTCAAAAAATTGGAAGCTTTCCATTCGAGGTGTTGAAGTTAGCACACATCGGAACACATCAGCGTACTTCAGCGCACACGAACAACGTTGAATGGAACAATGTGCGCTGGCGAAATGCTTACTAGTAGTAACCAGCCTGTAGGTAGCAATTTGTGGGTGAACAATAGTCACGGCCGAATATTCTGTGTATAGTTATCGAATTCGTTCAAAATAGGTATTTGAATACGTAATATTTTTTCACAGAGTAAATGAAACCTTTACAATATATATGCTTGACTTCTTTACGGAAAGTCAACACAAAAACAATGAACGCGGATGCAATTGTCGATGTTCGTTTGTTGATTAGTGCTCATCAACTTTACCCCCGATCTGTTTTGAAGGGCGCTCTCAAGTGCGCAGTGCCTGTAACGAATGGAATGCAAGTGCGCCGTTTCGAATTGGTTAGCGCTCTAGAGCGAATGGGAAGGTCTCTTTATTATTGTGTCTAAAAAACCACAATAAGGTAACGCCCACGATCGGTTCATTGTTGAAATACAACGGCTGACATGACACAATTATTTCAGGGAGCGAGGAGATGGTTTGAAGTGCGGGATTACGATCGACGTTTCCTGACGTGATGGAAAGGGACGGTGGTGTTTCGTGTTCCGTCGTCTTTCTGTCAAGGAGAAGTGTATTACGACTGACGGGAGTATAAGCCCCAATAGGGTGAACAGGATTATATTTGGAAAAAACCTAAAAACTGTTTTTTTTTACAATGAATCCGGAATAAACCGTTCAGCAGCTTTGCAACTGTTCCATGACCTTTTACACTCAGCACAATCCCATCTGTTTCCCACAGGGTCACTTGAAATGTTCACACTTAATATCCAAATGATCGAAGACGACAATAATTCCGACCGAATAGTCCAGAAAGGCTGTCAGAGTACTCCAGAGTGTAAACAAAAACGCAAAAAGTTATTTTGTCATCGAGTTGGAAACTGCTTAGAACAGGCAAAATAATCTAAATGCTATTTGTGTCATATTCGGCCTACTTTGAGAAAATCGCTTCCTGTATTTTTAATAATGACAATAAAATCTTACCTTTTCACATTATATTTTTGCAGTTACATGGGCTTGTAACAAGTGGGTGAAACTTAGCGAGAAATAGTATACAAATCACGTTCGTGCGAAAAATCTTACTTGCAAAGTGAATTATTTAAGGGATCTTAAAAATAAGGCACCTTTCCATCTTTGATTATGAATAATCAGCGTATAACTGTGTCAACTGAATTCATAATGCATTAGTACGATCATATTGGCGCTGGAGTAGCCTTCCTGGGCCATAAAAAGTATTCATTAAAATATAGGTATGTCCGTTGACTAAGCTGCATACAAGTTCCTTAGTTTTGTTTTTCGATATCTAAGTCGTATCGACAACGAACGCAGTACCTATTTTTTTACTACAAGAAAAAAAGTTTTGATTTCTAATTATTTTTGACTTAAGTAGTCACGAAAGAACCTCCTTAAAAGCAATGGACAATCTCAAGTGCCAAATGAGTCAAGAAGTAAGTGCCGATAGTGGTAGTGGACTTCGGTTTTAGAGTTCTCGAAAGGCGTAAATCACGAAATCTACACAGAATAATGGGAGCGTACGAGGCTATCAATTGATGCTAGATCAAAAGAGTGCAGGAGATATGTAGTTTGAAGCAAATTTTTTCTATAAGTTTTTCCACATCACCACATTGACACAAGTTCACTATCTTGCGAGCCACCATTTAGTTATAGCATAACTTCGTGGCACTCGTCAGCGGAGAATTAGAGAATACTGAGGGTGAATCAAGCGTTGATTGGCAGGACGAAGTACCGAAGGACTTCCGGAGGGACTTCTGGAGAGACACTCAGCCCATTTGTCCGACTTATCTTGTACGCTTTCCTTTCTCTGCTGTAGTTAAAGTGACATTAGGTGTCCCACAAGGAAGTGTAATCGGCCCCCTTTTGTTCATTATATACATAAATGACCTATACTCTCGAATTAGCAGTAAAATACGTTTATTTTCTGACGACGCTGTCATCTATCGCGAAATTAGTGATCACTCTGACTTTGAAATTCTATCATTGGATTTAAACAACGTTCATGTGTGGAGCCAAGAGTGGGGACTCAAACTTAATCTGAGCAAATGCACGGCGGTACATTTCTTGCGGAGGTCGTCCAACTATTCCCATGTATATGCTGTGGATGGTGTTAACATAAAGGTGACAGATTAAGTGAAGTATCTAGGAATTACGATAACTTCGGACCTATCGTGGGGAACACATATAAGAAATATTTGTGGCAGAGCTCTGAAGAAGCTAGGATTCGTCAAGCGTATTGTGGGAAGATTTTCGGATGAAAAAGTAAAAGAGAGGTGCTATTTCGTACTAGTCCAGCCACACCTTGAATATGCAGCGAGCATATGGGATCCGGTGCAGAAAGACTTAATTCGGGAACTTAATAAAATACAAAGGAATGCTGCGCGATTCGTCAAAAACTGCTACGGGCGTACAGACAGCGTTACACAGATGTGAAACGAATTAGGCTGGGAGCCGCTAGAGACTCGGAGGCTACGCGCATAGGCTTAGATTGCTTGAACAATTGAGAATAGATATCTTTCAGAGCGACACGGAGAACATCATATTAGAACCTCACTATGTTTCCAGGTCCGACAGAAACGATAAATTAAGAGAGATATTTTGCCGAACGGATAGGTATGGGAATTCGTTTTTCCCCCGAACAATAAGGGACTTTAATAAATGCTAGGCGTAATTTCATTAGAGCGTTTCCTTTTTTTATGTAAACGGCTGGAGTCCTAACACTCCCCGCCACACGCCTATTGAGGCGGCTTGCGTGGTAGTATGTAGATGTAGATGTTCTCTCGCGCCATGCTCGTCGTGCAATGGAAAGCGTACGTACGTACATTAAAATTCAACTGTCGTATGGTATCAAAATTTCACTAGACACTGGCCAGACTTAGTGATATTATTGTAATGACATTTGATCGTATGTGTTGAAAATCTGTCAACATTAGCCAAAAGGCACTGTAATATATTCAAAGAAAATTTAGTGCCTGAACCCACATAACTTCATAATCAAGTTTGTTCCGTCAGATGCGGAATCAAGGCCATTGTTCTGAGTGTAACACAGAGGCTAGGACACTCTTGGTACCAACGCATGGAACGGGCGGGAGCGTTTCAGGAACACATAGGGTACAGGGGATACAGGAAGGCGACGCCTACTTTAGCCAAAATATTGGAATCGCAATTCGTTCCAGGTGGTTGGAGCGATTTTTGTTTATACACAGATTGGTGAGAAACATTGCTTACGTGTCCTCATTAGTAATGTCTACGGATAGAAGTGTAAAAAAATTGCATCCCACCCATTTGGTTTTTCTAGCAATTCTATTCTATTTTTTTCACGTAGCCTTAAGGAAAATGACATGTATTTCATAATAATTCGATTACATATGTACAGATTTTCTTCTAAACGCGATATCACACATTTCTTATTATTATTACAAGATATATCAACGTATTTAATATGCTTAAAACAGAAAATAAAATAACTAATTAACTTCTGAAACAATTAATAAATTCCAATTTTAAAAAAATTGTCCGAAATCAAAATATTTATATCCAAGCACCTAAAATTCAACCACCGAGAAGTAATAAAGGTTGGGTATGAATCCGTGAAAGGGAATGGGAAAGTACTGTAATCGAAGCTAAAAGGAGAGTAGGAGAGAACAGAGGAATGATGTGTATGAGTGTATATACTTCACGAGCCTTATAGGGTGTATGTGTGAGTGTGGAAGAGAATTAACTGGGCAGGCTTCGTTTTGGCAAACAGGTAGCTTCACTTTGTAAGATATAATACCGGATTGTTGCTAACAAATATCAAGGTGCCACGTCAAATCTAAGATTTGAAAAAAAAAACATTTAAATATACTTTTCGCCGAAATTTCGAGTACCGCGCCGAAAACTCAAGTGTTTTGTGCTTTTACATAAAAAAAGCCTGCAAAAATGTAAAATATAATTCTTGTATCCTTTCCAATGCTGCATTTATGGCGAGTTCAACTGCATGAACAGATGTACCTAGCATGACATGTGGTCCTAGATTTCTTTTTCGATTTACTTGAAAAATATTCAAATAAGCACTCATAGACTCACAATTACCGTTTTAGACACCATTTGAGCAGTTCCGAGTACTCAGATCGGAATGAATTATTAGCCAAAACTTTTATTTCAATATTGTAAAACTATAAATACTTATTCTATTGCTAGTAGGCTATTACTAGCGGGCTCCATTGCCAGTCATTCTAAGGAAAGAAGAAATATTTAATTAAGAACTTCTCTTGACCACATATATGCAATAGTTTATGATTTCTTGAGTGTTGGTCAAACAATGATACTCAATTTTTCATCGCCAACGTTTTGCCAAATTTATCGGCATCATAGAGGGCTATGAAATTAACCAAAATTAATTCACTAACTGTATGGAACTTTCAACTAGTCACTCTATAGCAGTCAAAAACTATCAGTTTCTTTTAATAATATTTCTATAAAACTACATAATATTTTGTTTAAAGAACGGCAATTTCGTGGAGCAATTTTTACTATTTTTTGCAAAAGAAATAAAATCTGCAAAGGATAAAATGTATTTCTCTATTGATTCCTTTTTAGAGGTTTCCCAATTGTTTCCCCCCATGCATTCTCCAGCAATGGTACGGGTTTGCTAAGGGGGAATCTTAAAAAAACCGCTGAAATGTTGGACATTTTGGAATATTTTGTCAAACTTCTCGCAAATTTCGAATAGCAAACAAAACTCAAAGAACAAATTACGAAAAGGTTCATCTAATTCACTTTTTAATGACACTTCCCTCGACTTGACACGACCAATATGTCTAATTTAATTTTGCAAAAGATATAAAACCTCCAAGAGATAAAATGAACTTTACAAGTATATCCCACGTTAGTTGACGTGAGTGTTCTGTATTCGAAACCGAGACTTTAAGTGCGCGAAAAGTAGCCTATTATTCGTGAAGTGGAGACGTTTAATGATATGCAAAGTTTGAAAGTCGTTCACCTTCTTGTTCTTGAAAAACAAATTGAGCGTTGCATTGCGTTGCGAAAAACGTTGCGTTTTCAGCCATATCTCTTTAAATAATGTAGGATGGTTTCGTCTTCACGAAACACCATCGTAAGCTTCTCCACTTATACCCCTACCAATGCTTCAGATCATGAATACCAAATCAGATGGAGAAATAATATCCACCTTAATGTCTGTACCCTCTCCCAGTGCCATATGTATATTTCATACTTCGCAATGAAGTGAGAAGAAACTCACTTAGTTGCGAAGTTAACAAACCTTGTTGACGGACTTTCGACCACACGATAGTCCCCAATCATAGCACCATCAGTGCATTTCAACATTCTTGGGTGCGAGGCCTTTTATGGGAATGCTTTCTTGAATTTACCGCCTCGGCACATTCGCCGTTGGCAGGAGGGGAGGGCCGGGCTAGGCGAAGCCGTTAACTACACTACGGTCTCCTGACCCAGATATCGCGCGCCGGGATGAAGTACCCTTGAAGCCAACTCGCGCAAAAGCTGTGCGTTATTCAATTTCTCTTATTTGCATGCACGGTCATACATGTTCAAGCAAAGGCATTCATTGCCGAATTCATGGCAAAAACTCATGTTGTGCACAAATAAATTAGGATTATGTACCAACCAGAACCTTTCCTAGGAAGTTTGGGTAGCTTGAAAGCTTGAATTGGAAGAAGGAAAAAGGAGACATAATTTATTAAGTACGTTTTCATCGCAGTCAATCGAGATAAGTTAGTTTTTCAAAATTAAAGTTTTAACGAGTTAGATAATAGCGCTGCTGAAGGAGAGGAGGACCTTAATAAAACACTGCTCATAGAAACGTCGTAAGAAATAACGAACCGCTACCTAAGTGAGTCCCAAGCTGAGCTGAACAGTAGACACACGATTCAAAGTTGGTCAATGTCTGGGTCGAGATGAGCTCCACTCCATTCCTCCATACCCGTGGCCTTTCTTCCCTTAATTACCCACCTGTCACCTTCCAGTGGGACGAATGACCTTAGCAGATGCGTGAAGGCCGACACCAGCGAAACTTATTTCAACTAGGCTCCCAAGCAATGAAGTAGCTTGAGATTAGGGCCTTCTTTGGATGTTCAAAACCCTCATTATTAACATATTACTCAATTGAATTTAACTTTTGGTATACTAGGTCTACATTAATGCACAATTCTACTCTAAATTTCCTCTTAAAGGTTTCCTCTTAATGTTCAATATATGTGCCTGGAAAAGTCAATCAAAGAAGTCTTGGGAATGAGATTCAAAGGAATTAAAATAAATGAATAAGAATTTCCACTTACAACCATTTTCGGGTTTTCTGCTGCCTAGAGAGTTTTTTGTAAAACTTTATGTTTCGTTCTGCCACTCTGGAGTCACCTGACGACGCTCTCAGTTGGCAGAACGAAACGTTGAGTTTTACATAAAATGATTGTCTGCACTGCAGAAAACCCGAAAATGGTTTATCGTGGAAATACCAATCGCTGGGAATGCCTTCAAACAAAAATGGATAAGAAATTATCAATCTTCGTTTAGCAGAGAGCAGAATGTCGTAGCTGAGAAATCAAAATACCTGCTCGCATCATCGAGTTGAATGAACTTGGAACTATAATGATACAATGGAACGACTCATGGCAAGAAAATGAAAATCCTTCAATGTGGAGGAAAGGAGATGAAGACGGATTTAAAGCTACAATGAGACGTGCCTTCTAGATCAAGATCCTTTATATATCTAGGAAGCTACACAACATGACATTCAATAAGAACATTAAAAGCAGAAACTTCTTTCCAAATAAAATGAGAGTGGCAGAAAACATTGATAACGTGTATTTGTAAACAAATGTAAGACTAGTTTATTTGCAATGAATTATTGTATTTCTTAAAATATACTAGAAACTACAACATAAAAATTTTTCATGGATGCAATCTTTCATTGCAAATGTTTCTCCTTAACCTGAACATTAAATGGTACCAATGGCGAGAATTGTTGATGTAAAGAAAAAATAATAGCTTTTTTACTTTACACAAATTACTTTTTTTCGATAAAATCATACAAGAAGTAGATTTGATGAAAATAATTCAAAGATAAGTGCAGAAAGGAAACGATTAATTGTATTTTTTTACTGCAAAATTTCTACAATTTCGAGTCAGAACGTAGTAATCGCAAGAAAATTGCGCCAAATCCAATTCATATGGATGTTTTCAATTAAAAAATGTTCGTGGACCAATACCACAAAGATGATAGGAGATCTAATGATGATGGAGAACCAATCATGGTGTATTGAAGAAATTATAAAGAGATATTTGTATTAGATTTGCATAAGAATATATGCAAGAACTTGCTATAGCCACCTTAAGACTTGGGAGGCCACAACTTCGACAAACTTCAGAATTTTGCCATCTGGGCAGGAAGATCACCAGAGATGGAAGAAGCAGGAAATGTATAGTTAGCAGAATAGTCTTGAAGCATTGAAGAATAGCATTGAGGATAATCTTTCCAAAAGAGCCTTAAAAAAGATGCATGGAAATAACGAGGCACTTTATGTAATATGCATGAGTTTTCAATGGTAGTGAACCTTTGACAGCTACTGCCGTAAAGAAGATTGTAATCGATGGGAACATGAAGTTAACAAAGAATCATGAAGATCAAATGGAGAGAGAGAGTCATCAATTAAGAATTCCTACGAAATGATGCAGAGAAAAGATGCATGATGAAAACTCTTGAGATGAAGAAAAGGCTTAACTTATTGGGCACATTTTGCGACACATTATCTTCTTGAAATTAATAATGAGAGGACAAATGAATGGAAATATTTATAGAGGAATTCCAAGAATTGAATGAATGCCTCAGGAAAATTATGAAGGAAGCCAAATTGAAGGCTTATGAATGAGTGAAAAAGGCATCACCGACAGCGTAGCGGGAGTCCTAAACAAAAATCGACATGATCACCGCATTTAAAGCAAAGCTAAACGTATGATATTTGCTAAGGAACGCTATAGAAAGGGTTCCTCTGGAAATGAAGGTGTGTCCTGGGTTTATTTTATTACGTGTTATCGATGTTTAATAGGGGAAACCGGGAGAGCAGACAAAAACCAGCGTTGGTGAATATAAGAGTGCTATTACACTTGGAAAAATTAAAAGGTCCGTAATTGCTGAACGAGACGCCAAAAGATACATAATGAACACAGAGAACATGAGGATCCTGGCGATAGAAAGATTGTTCAGAAATGGGCTTATCTGAGAGGCCACCGAAATTCGCAAGCACCCTAATGACCCCACAAAGCACCCACCGCGACCAAGGACAGAGAATCATTGAGACATAGATTCCTGTAATTTATGGAATAATCAAACCATAGCACCCACTCCCATCCTCCCACTCCTTCCATGACGCCATAAGGATCACCACTAGTACTAAATTAAACACCTTTGAAGATGCCTCCGGCATTGGAGGAGAAACGTTGGTTTTTAATCAAACATTGCCGCGGAAATATACCGAAAGTTTTAATTAAGGAGTGAAAATGTTTACTGGGTAGGCTGAAACGTATCGGGAAAATTTTCTTACTGATGACTGCGGATAATTATGGACAAACATCAATATTTTTACAATGTAAATATCAGGAGTCAAGGTCAAATAAAATATGTAAAACTTCTGCCAATGTTTCGGATATATATTATTTATCCATCCTCGGGGCTTTTGATATTTTATAAAATATTGACAAACTTAAAATCCCTGAGGATGGATAAATAATATATTCGCAACGTTGGCAGAAGTTTGACATTTTTTATTTGACCTAAACTCCTGATATTCACATCGTAAAATAAATGAGGTCGAGAAAACAGATAATATTAATATTTTTACAGCTAACGTTTGCTCCTCCCCAGTGCCTAAAGTATGTCACCAATGATAGGGACTCAAATGGTAGCAACTGTGGCAGACATACGTTCTTGAGACATACGAAGCCAGACGGTGGCGTTGAAACAGTTGAAACCTAGTCCGTTGTTTTTAATTGACTAGAAAATCGAAATAATTTCTACACTTTCACAACTCTATTGAATCTATTCATCTGTCTCTTTCAAACTTCCTCTATATAGAGTATACCCTTTCTTCTGCAGCAGAGTAGCACTGGTACCGATATGAGAGGAAAAATAGCACGCGCGCTCAATTTCTTGCCACTTGCTTGCGGTCTCACTGAATGCCACCAGGTGGTATACGATGCAAGAGTACAGACGGCAAAATCTTTTGCCGGTAAACTTGTGAGCAATGCCCAGCGCCAGAAATTTCTCTATGTGAAACCGACTTAAGGCTATGAAATCATAATTTTTCCTGATTTCTGGAACACTACAATTTCGGCCAACATACCTATCACATCACAGATCAAAATAAGGACAACAAGCCCAAGACAAGAACTCAGTGTAATCCACCTTAGTTTCAATCAACGCTCACTATATTCGCCGATATTGAGAAGTACCAAACGAGAAGTGACACAGTAGCCAGACGACCACATATTTGCTAATAAAAAAAAGATGAGATGGAAATAATGGAGTGGAGTGTAAAAAATGTTACACCAGCCATCAAGCAAATACAATACACATGTACCCTTGGTGCACGTGGCAGGGGTTGTTAGGAATGAATTGTGAAATGGACATAGGCGAAATATATGTTATAATATGAGAATCTAACTGTCTCCCTTCTGCTTTTATTTTAGTTATTTATGTGGCTGGAGCGATTTTTGTCTACGAACAGATTTGTGTGAAACTTAACATACGTGTTTTAGTAGTGATATATATGGATAACATTTAAAAAAAATGTATTTTACCAATTTGGTATTTTGGCAATTGGCTGCTATTCACGCAGCATTATGGCTCATGACATATGTATTTCGTTATAATTCGATCACATGTGTACAGACTTTCTTCTTATCGTGAAATAATGCTGTTAGTATTAATATAATGGTTATTTACATACATCAAAGTGTCACGCCGATTCAAAGATTCGAATAAATACATATTTGAATACAACTTTCACCTATATTTCGAAGAATGCCCCGAAAACTATAAATATAGCTCAAGTCATAACATTCTTTAAATGAGACAAAAAATTTAAAATATAATTCTTGTATCATTTTCATTACTGCATGTCTGGTTAGTTCAACAGCATAAACTGATGTACTTTTTAATAAGGTCCTGGTATTTCTTTTACTTACTTAAAAATTATTAAAAAGCGTACTCAATGACCCACGATTACCGCTCCACCCACATTTATAGTGCGTAGGAAGAAGAATTTCTGTATTACCAGTTCGTCAATGTAACCTTATTATTTTCTCAAATCTATTAATTTTTGAGATATATTGAGCACCTAAAAATAACATCCCGCGGGTCACCTCGAAACTCATGTGATCTGAATTTTTCCAAGACTCCAAGCCTAAAGCGTGGCCTCGGATCTCCAGTGGCTCCCCACCTAGTCCTTCCATTAGCCAAGTCTTCGATGATTCCATGATCGCCCATGTATTTTAACGAAGTCTGCTGTTCTCCTTAGTACTTATTGCGTTTATTTCGCGTATTATATTATTCTGTACACATTGTTCCAAATGCTAGAGGCGTAAACGAGATGTGGCCCAACTAGAGTGAAATAACATGTCCCTTTCACTTCACCATCCAAAGTGCTTCCTGCTAGTCACTCGATAAATTCCAATCTGTTCAGTTTAGCGCAGGAAAGGTTTCCTATGTTGTCCTCACGTTAGATCTGAAGTTATGGTGATCTGTTTGTGTTTGCTATTTATTGAATTTGCTATATTTATATGTACCATATCCACTTCATAAGCTTTCGTTGACGTGATTCTCTCCGTCTATTATATCTTAATCATTCATCGATAACACCACAAATCCATTGATTCCATTCTGCGGCTATCTTTCAAGCTTCAATACTAATAGAAGAGCATCTTACAAAAATTAATGTTATTAACGCTTACTTAAACATTAACGAAATCATTAACATTTCCAGGTTATAATGTAGAGAAAACTTACTCATCTTGAGAACAAACGATTAGATTATATAACTATCACTCACACTTTAGCACTATTTTCCCTCCATTTATCGGAATTAGAAGAAAAATTGTTTTAAGGACACTAATCACGTCCAACTCAAGCAAAGCAAAGGAGGAAAAGACAGCAGTAAGGATGATCATTTATTCGCTGGTACTTTTACTAAAAAATATAAATAGATAAATGTTTTTCAAAATCAGCGTTTGGCATCTGATAAAACCTCCTTTATTCAATGCATCGCCACATATGCTTCGTATATGATTCCCTCACCATGAATTTGAAGTTGTGGTAATCCCCATGCATTTAACTTCATCCACCATTTTTATATTTATTCGCTCCACTTCATAAATTAATGAAGACATGTACTGTAGCGCTTATGCTACGATTGAGTTCGAGTCCCCTTTCAATACACCACGAGTTGATGTAGTCACGATCCAGTGAAAGAGCCTCTTAAGCCCTCCTAAGAGCCAATTAATCGGTAGATGACCATATCGTCGGAAGCTGAAACCATTTATTACAGTAATTACAGGGTGTGGTTAGCACTAGACTGTGTGGTCTAGTGTGTATTAATCTGCGTAGTTCGTGTAATAGTCTGTGTAAACTAGTCTAGTGTGGATAGTTAACCTTTTGTCCATGTGAATCACATCTACAAACTTCAATCCGTAATCTCAAGAATCAGGACTTCAACGAAATTAGATGAGAATGTCTATCAGAAGACGAATGATACGTTTGCATAGTCAAGGAGTCGGAAAAATTCGGCTCTAAAGTAAAATTGTAAATAAAACTATCATAGTTTCAGTTGTTTTATTTTTAAATAATTTATTCGAATAATATTTAAAATTAAAAGTGAAAGTTTATTTACCACCCTCGAATAATGCATTTACCGTTCCCGTGAACTGTTTCAAAGGCTAGATGTGGCTCTTTGGTCTCTAAAGTTCCCCGAACCCCTGGCTTAGCCATCGATCTAGATATCCAATTTGAGTTTATCTTTTTTCGCATTACGCGACAGAAGTAATTTACCTCAATGAATTAAAATTGCTATTCATTTTTCACATTTATGTATTCTGGGCAGTTTACCTGCAAAAACTGGGTAATGAAATGAAATTTTCCTACAATGCGCCTTTTATTCATGTGCGCAGCTCCTAGAGCTCGTTGCACACGGTACATGATCCAGCACAAGACCTAGTATGCTAGACAGTCCTAGATATCGAGGATGGAATCCAATGTGATTGGTGCCGTGCCAGAAGGTTTCATACGTATGGGATTACGATTACGATTGAACTTGCAATGGCGGGAAGCGGTATTTTCATGCACATCTTCACCCGTATCTGCTAAAACATTAAATTAACCAATCAATGACAGCAGGCGACCAAACCAGAATTTGGGACTTTTTTTTATTTCGTAGCCTGAAAATTACTGATAGCCAAAATGCGCTGATTTCAGCAAGTGAAGATCGCTCAGCGTCCGTAAAAGCTAACGTGATTGGTCGAAGGCTACTAGGCCCTACTGGGAGCTGGTAGCAAACTAGCACGTTATCTGTTATGAAATCAAGGATCGCTCAGCCAGTATAGTAGCGACCATGCTTGTTTGCCTTCACGCTTGTTCTATACCACAGGATACTGTAAAGCTATCATACTTGCGATTGTCCTCGAACTTGCGCTGGATGAAGTATCGTGCGAAATGGGCTAACGAAATTGACCTCAAGGGCTGCAGCAACAGTAGGTAATCTACGCAGCGCCGCCTCGTTGAAATCCTTTGGCCAATACAACGAAAGAACAAACGTATTCAAATCACGCTTTTCTTCGATGGAACAGCCGGTTCAAGGGCGATTGAGGTAAACAACGTCGCCCGACGATCACCTCTCCTCCGTTCAAACAAAACACTCATTCGTCGCGCATTCATTCAAGTTCCTAAGTTCACGTTGAGCAGCTCGTTTCCAAGCGTACCTAGCTTGTCGTCGTTCTTCCTCCACTCTGTTGCTTGAGTTTCGAGCGAAGCGGATCTGGGGGGCTATTCTGTATGTTCTCGGAATTTCCGAGCTTCGAAAATTACGACATTTTAAAGTCACAGATCCGAAAATTTCGAATAGGGGCATTCAAAAGTTGAGATTTGTCGGGGGAAGTGACGTCACATTCACGGACTTTCCGAGGTTCGACCATGTCGAGTCCTTCCTGAATAAGGCGCCAGGACGTCATAATACCGGCGATACCGATCGATTACCGGGGTAAAATGCCCAATTTAACTTAAAAACGAAGTGACTTTTGGTATTTGACTTTCGTAGCTTTCCATTCGCTTCAATGCGCTGATTACTTCGCAGCACAACGGCGCACTTGTTTTCCATTTGTTTCAGACCCTGCGCCATGAGCATACAATAGGACGATCATCGGGCATATGAAAATCCACTAAAAAGTGAGTCCAAACATTCTGCATTTTCCGAACATATTCCGCACCCCGATCTACACACACCCTGCCACGTGGGAGAAAGTGGAACCACCCTGCTAGTAGCATTTGCAAGTACGCCGAAAAAATATCGCACGTCATTAACAAGAGGGTACAAAATACATGACTAATATTATTATTATTAAATTATAACGTCATTATTTCGGCGTACTTGTTGTGACTAAGCAAAGGCTACTAGCATACCGTGTTTACAAATGTGGTTCCACTTTCTGCCGCGTAGCAGGGTATGTGTTGATCGGGGTGCTGAAAATGCGGAATCTTTTGGTTCACTTTTTAGTGGCTCGATAATCGTCCTATTATATATGTTCATGCCCTGCGCACTCGGTCATGCACATGAATATTCATGGTCACGCACTTCAAAACAGATCGGGAGTGACTTGATTTGCGTTTAACAACAAAAGACTGCCGTGATTGCTGTTTACAAGTTAATTTTCAGTACTGGCGTCAAGAATGGGTAATGAAAAGTTTTAATTACACAATTTACGTTTTGAAACACGCTATTTGAACAAATTCGATGACTATTCACTAAAGATATGGCTGTGACTGCTGTGCACCTGCAAAATGCTACATAACGGCAGGTGACCAAACGTTTCACCAGCGCACATCGTTCCATTCAACGGCGTTCCGATCTGCGCTAACTTCAATACCTTGAATGGAAATCTACCAAAGAGCAGGGTTTAGATGCGGAGCGAGCTACCGGTAGGTGGTTTTCCATAGGTACGCAATAGTCTCGGTCGAATTACTTGTAAACAGTTTACAAATTCGTTCAAACTAAATGCTCAAAAAAGCAAAATTTTTTACAACATAGAGATCAAATACATTTCATTATCCATGATTGGCGTCTTTATTGAAAATTGACAAATAAACAACCAATGTGGTTGCGACTATTGACGTCCTTTTCTTCTATAGCACACATCCACTCTGCTCCCGATCTGTTTTAAATGGTGCAGGATTTGAAACGAATGGAAAGCAACAGCGCAACACAATGCTACCCATCGGAAGGTTACTAAACGTTTCGTCAGCGCAACTTGTTCCATTCGACATCGTTCAAGTGCGCTGATGCGTTCCGATCTGCGCTAACGTCAACACATTTAGGTAGTTTGAGCGAGATATCACTTTAAATAAAATTCGATAATTTTGACCTCGTTCAAAATAAAAATATCTCATCTTTCCCGTTATAACAAAATATCAGTCACTTGCCATTTCAATTTTCGAGATATTTTCCCAAAAATACCAACCATTTTCCATGGGAAATGGTACGGTAATGCTTATGCGCTCCAGAGAGGCTTTATTAAAAAACTGAAGAATTCCTAACCAAAATAGTATCTCGTCAGAAACTTAAGTGTGTTGTTTTATATGCTTCCTCAACTATTTAAAAGAATAAATCAACTACTCACCGTAGTTTCTTTTATAGAAGAGCAAAAAAATATTCGGTTATGAAGGCGTCCTTGGCGTGCGGCGTGAACAAAGAGTGAAGTTAACCTTGTTCATCATATAATTTTATCTCATACCGTATACATGCATATTTAGTTAATTACAAAGAATTTCAGCAACTTAAAACTTAGTTTTTGAGGAAAATATGCTATAATATTTACTTCACCCTTCTTACAGTTGTTCTAAATTAAAAATTAAATAATAATATGGTCTCTATTGTGACTAGGGAAAAATTTCGAATAAAATCCCTTCAGGTAGTTTGAGCGAAATATCACTTCACCTAGAATTCGACTTAATTTCAAAGAAAAAACTCCCATCTTTCCAATGAAATCAAAATATTAACCCTTTGACGAAGTTCCTTTTGAGCAATTTGCCTTAAAGTATAAGCTGTTTTACATGGGATAGATTACAGCTGTGCGCTCCATAGAGGGAGATTATTGAAAAAATTAGGAGTTTAAAACACCCAGATTTACGATGTGTAGTTCGGATGTTTTCTCAACTATTTCTAAAAATTAATCAAATACTCACCTCAGGTACTATTACAGAATCGTAAAAAAATCATCTGTTGTGAGAGCATTTTCACCGTACAGCGTGAAAAAAATGACTCAAGTCAGAGACTTATGTAAATATATTAATACATTTTTTTTTTATTTAATAAATATATTTACATAAGATTTTAAGACGTTTTTAATTTTTTTTTAATTTAAAAACGAGAATTTTAGTCGTGTATAACTATATTTTGCGCCATAAATATTACAATAGTTACTTCATACTTCTTACAGACGCTGAAATCAAAATATAAACTTTGAATATGGTCTCCATTATGGCTAGGGAATTATCTCGCTCAGGCTATCTTAAGAGGAAGTCTCCCTCCATTCGTCGCATTCGTGTTCAGTCTCCCTACTCTATAGAATGAGAATACTCTGGACTCGCGGTCGCGAAGTTAAAGTTCACGCCGACGCGTAATCGTAAAAACGGATCCTGCGTGCCCTGCCCCATCAGCTGACTCCCCTTCCCCCGCCCCACCACCGGAGCGCGTCGAAACGGCGCGGCTCGCACACCACTCCCCGCCATAAGCGCCGGCTGCGCCAGTGAGATCTCGCCTCAATCCGCACCCCATTCACCCAACCCCACCCCCCCACGCTCGGGCCGGCTATGAATGAACTCGCCGAGAAGCTCCACCCGTCACGATACGGACAGCTGTTGGGCGCCAAAAGCGCGCTCGGACCGGGCGCGCTTTTAGCGATTTTAGGTTGTTTGAGCGAGATATTTCCCTAGAAATAATGGAGACCATATTCGGATTTAATATTTTTGATTTACACATCTGTAAGAAGTATGAAGTAAACATTGTAACATCAATGGCGTAAAAATATAGTTATATATGATAACATTCTCAGCAATTAAACAAGTATATCAATGCCGTAAAAATATAGTTATATATGATAACATTCTCAGCAATTAAACAAGTATATCTATATAAATCTCTAACTTGTATATAAAACTAAAGTATATCTATATATTCCTATATAAATCTCTAACTTGACTCATTTTTTCATGCCGCACGGCTAAAAAGGCTTCAAAAAAGGTTTTCTGCCTTAATATTTCCCCTGTCAATATAGAGACCATATTCGAATTTTATTTTTTTATTTTTTTATTTCAAAGTATGTAATAAATAAAAAAGAAAGTAAATATTGCAATATTAATGGCGCAAAAATATAGTTCTATATGTTAAACATTCTCAGTAAGTAAATAAATATACCCCCATAAGTCTCTAAGTTGACTCATTTTTTCACGCCGTACGGCTAAAAAGCCTTCAAATAGAAGGTTTTTTTGCGATTGAGTAAAAATTACTGCGGTCAGTAATAGATTATTTTAAATAAATAGTTGAGAAAACATATACAAACTACACACCGTTGGTATTTTGACGAAATCTAGGCGTAATAAATTCTTAATTTTTTCAATATTCTCCCTCTGAAACGCACAGCTTTCATCTATCCCATGTAAAACCGCTTGTATTTTCAGGCAAATTGCTCGAAAAGTAGTTCGGCAAAGCTAATATTTTGATATCATTGGAAAGATGAAGATTCTTTAAAATGATGTCAAATTCATCAAATTATAGGTATAGTGATTTTTCGCTCAAACTACCTTTTAGATAGTTTGAGCGAGATGTCACTTCACATGAAAGTCCATTAATTCTGCCTCGTTACAAACGAAAAGATCTCATCTCTCTGACGACACCGAAATATCAGCCGCTTACCGCACTAGTTTACGAGATATTTGCCAAAAATAATAAGTCGTTTTCCGAAGACTACGGAACGGATATCCAGAGAGACTTAACTGAAAAAAGGAGTGTCCGTCACGGGAAGGCCGACAGAAGTGGAGTACTGAGTACGGATATGAATGGCAGTGGGAGGGTACTCAGTATTAAATATAAATAAAGATAATTAATGAAATTAATATTTCTTAAAGTATGAATATTAAAATTATTTTATGTATTTATGGTTATTTCATGAAATACACTAAGACGTAAAATATTCAAATGATATTTCCTCCATCTAGTGAAAGTATTGTGAATTAATTCGAAGCGCTTGAGTATACGTAATCACACAACGACTCAACAGTCGGATAAGTGAGTTTGTTGTTCTGAAGCGCCTCTCCTCACTTGGTATAGGCAAATATACGCATGCGCACTGAGGCATAGCGCGCACAAGTACACACAAGCAAAATCGCTCTCGGCGTCTTCCCTACCCGTCTGGGAGTTGGGTATCACGTGACTCTAGGCTTTCGCGACATTGCCTTCCATCCATAAGAAGCGTTCCACTACAAAAATGATGAAGCTGTGGCTCTTAAGAAAAGAAAAGTTGAATTAATATTATTCACAATTTTTTATTACACCGATCCAAGATTCCACGGGTACTTAGTGGGCGAAAAACAAGGAAGACACCACCCTCAGCCCTCCCGTCCTCACGTGGTCTTTTACTGTCCCCCTTCTCCTGCATCCAACCCTCTTCCAATCATATTTTTCAACCCCTACGTCCTCTCTACTGCTTTATTACAAGGAATCATTAAATTAAGGTAGCTTGAGCAAAATTATGCCCTAGCTTTAATAGAAGCCACGTTAAAATTTTACTTTAAAACTAGAGGATGGAGTTAGTTGAATTCCATTGGGAAGAAGTAAAAATAAAACTGTTACGTATCCTCTTCTTAATAAAGAATAATAATAAAACAATCCTCCTAATGTGGCAATAAAAATGCGTAGTACATACTGTACTATGTAGCAGTGTTAATAATTTATAAAAGAAAATCTCGACATCAGATCAAATATTTTTCTAATGAGAGTAAAAGTTAACAAATCCGAGGTGAAAACATCTTTGAATTGCTATTCGTTTACAATACCATGGAGGGTTTACAATACCATTCAGGGGCCTTTGTTTTATCGCCTATGTCCTTCCTAGTGTTAACATCTTACTTACGCAACGTAGAAAATTTTATGGTTACCGGTTCATCAGTTCATCCTTCATGAGGTAAAATATGCACTTTCAGGTTCCCCCCCTTACTTCTGAGCTCTTATATAAGACCGTATTATGGCTTCAAAGGTTTAGAACTATAAAAGTATGAACAATTCTAGTTTAGAGATATTATACAACCCCCGAAATACCCGCTTAAGGGGCCTTTGAGGATTTTTTAATATAGCCTATTAATCTTTCTTTGTCCTAAGGAACAAATGTGCCGTATTTTGTTTGAATATGTCAAGGGGTTTGGAAGTGTAAAGCATTCAACGAGAATTTCAATCTCATACGTGTGCATGTGATCATTTGTAAGAAGCATGAAGAAAAGTATAGAAAATGACTGGAAAATTTTATTTTGATGAGTGAACTAGTTAATAATTTACTGAATATTCATATTTGAGGTCTTAGCTTAACTTGTTTGTTTCACTTCGTACACTAAAAATTTCTCCTCAACCGAAAGTGTTTTTGTGAATGTATTTCAAGTATCACGGAAAGTGACAAATTAATTTTTTTTAATGGCCATGAAAAATACGAACTACACACTGTTGCATCAGTTCTTCAGAACTTCCTCATTTCTTTGTAGACGGAGAAGATGATAACTTTGCGAAGAAGGAGAGGCAAACTTATTGAACACATTATGAGGCACAACAGCCTCATTAAACTAGCACTGTAATGAAAAATGAATGGCAAGAATCATCGAGGAAGATTTAGGATACATGAGCATGCATGAAGCAAATCATTATGGACGGTAAAGCGGAAAATTATGAAGGGATGATGCGGTTGGCGGAGAGGAGAGTGGAGTGGAGAGCTGCAGTAATCCAACCT
The DNA here is from genome assembly GCA_963573305.1 of Pyrrhosoma nymphula. NCBI lineage: Eukaryota > Metazoa > Arthropoda > Insecta > Odonata > Coenagrionidae > Pyrrhosoma > Pyrrhosoma nymphula. The sequence continues at coordinate 50,377,829 of OY754339.1, read as the reverse complement.
CAGGACTGCTAACTGCTGCTGATGAGATGCTTTGCCGTGGTTCTGATGCAGTCAGAAATTGAGGAAGTCAAAAAAGATTACTGAAACCTTATTGTCTATTGTGCCCTAATTTTACCCGAGTCATATATACCGACATAACTTTGGAGGCTAATAATCACGTGAGCCGTATGAATATACTTGGGGCCCTTTTACCCAGCAGTTGCTCCACATTTTAAACACGCACTTCACCTCTAGAGCCGATAGAAGTGACAAAATGAGACCAATACAGTTCCGAAATTACATTTACAAAAATCCAATATTTTCACGCAGCATTAGTGGCAACAAGAAAATTAGAGCAGGATACTAAGTGCGCTATCCAATCGGTATTGTGGGTTGCTCACTTCACAGCACAACAGCGCAGTTGATTTCCGATAGTTTTTGAGTCAATGCACTAGACAGCGCACTTCAAAACTGCTCTGCACAGGCGAGAGAACTCTGCTAATCACATCCACCATTATTCAAATGGTATTTATTCTCGACCTCTTTATTTAATGGAGCAAATTTCATGAGTATAGGTCAAATATTTTTTTATTTTTAAACTTTTGCCGACGTTTCGGATGTTTATTCATCCATTTTCTAGGCTATAAACAATGATGTATGATGATGAATGATTGACAGTTCTGTTTTGGTTACATAATTGTAAATTTACAGACATTAAATATAAAAATACATAGACATTCAAGATGTTTACCTCTAAAGTTTGGTGCTGTTTTTATTTATTTACAATTTTAATTTGGTTGCTTGGATATATTTCTTATGAATGCGCGAAATTCATTTCCAACATTCTTAATAATTTATCCTCGGAGAAATACAACATAAAAGATTCCTTTCAATTCTTTAATAAAATTAAAGAACAAAATATTCCTTTAAATTATAAACTTTGCTCACTTGACGTTAAATCACTATTCACAAATATCCCCCTTGATTTGGTAAACCAAATTGTAATGGATAATTGGGAAATACTAAACAAAAATACAATTCCAAACAAAGAAGACTTTTTTGAACTTTTTGATTTATGTATAAACCAGGTATATTTACAATATAAAAATTGTCAATTCCATATGAAAAATGGAGTTCCTATGGAATCCCCGGTGGCAACCATTTTGGCAGATCTCACCATGAACAAACTATTAGATACAGTGCTCCCAAAGATACCTATCAATATACCTTTCATCTACAAATTTGTAGATGACTTATACTTAGCAATACCAAATCAAATTCAGGATAACACTATTTTACAACATTTTAATGATTTCCATCCTAAATTGCAATTTGTAATAGAACATGAAAAAAATAATGAACTTCCTTTTCTGAATATGATCACTAAAAGAAACTCTGACGGAAACTCTGAATAACAATAGATTGGTGGAAGAAACCGCATAAAGCAGATACATATCTAAATTTTCATTCCCACCACCCTCTAAAACATAAAATAAATACGGCCATCGCACTCAAATCTAGAGCATTAAGTTTAAGTGACAAGGTTTTCCACGATAAAAATTTGAAAATAATTGGGGATATTTTAGAAAAAACCACTTTCCAAAAAAATTAATCAATACCATAGTTTACTCAAATAAAAAATCATCTTCACATACTCACAATTCAATAAATACAACAAATGTATCAAATACTAATACAGACCAATATCGGGGAATGATTTATATAAATGGGTTATCAGAGAAAATTACCAAGGTATTCAAAAAAATAATTTATAAAATAGCACATAAAAACCATAAAACGCAGCATTAACTCGTGTATTCAAAACTTAAGTCAGATACCCCTATACAGCTAAGAATCAATATAATTTATTCTATTCAATGTAAAGACTGTGACAGTAGCTATATAGGCCAAACATCTCAATATTTAAAAAATAGGATCTCGCAACATAAAGCATCAATTAAGACTAAAGTTCAACTTTGTGAATTAGCAAATCATGCAATTTCAAATAGTCACTCATTTAATTTCGAAGAAGCCAAAATTTTAGACTCAGAACCAAAATTATCAAAACGATTATTCAAAGAAATGTACCATATATCCAGTAATAAAAAAAGTTGCAATAAAAGAACAGACAATACTTATCTAAGCAAAATTTATCATAATTTAATAAATGACACATTACTTTTCAACAAAGAAATATATCCAAGCAACCAAATTAAAATTGTAAATAAATAAAAACAGCACCAAACTTTAAAGGTAAAAATCTTGAATATGTCTATGTATTTTTATATTTAATGTCTGTAAATTTACAATTATGTAACCAAAACAGAACTGTTAATCATTTATCATCATACATCATTGTTTATAGCCCAGAAAATGGACGAATAAACATCCGAAACGTCTGAAAAGTTAAAAAATAAAAAATTATTTGACCTATACTCATGAAATTTGCACCATATATCCGCCATTATTGTTTTTCAGTGGATTTTCAATAAAAACGTCTGATATGGATAATTTTATGTTTTTAATAACTTTGCGATGAAGAGCCTCCATTCTTCAGCTTGTAGTGTGAATGAATTTGGGATGTATTTGCAAAAATATTCGGCCGGGACTATTGTGTTCCTACGCAATACTCCCTACTGGCAGGCTACCGAACGATTGGCCTACGCACATAGTTCAATTCATCGTCGTTCGTGTGCACTTAAGTACATACATTGGGTCCAGATTTAAATGGCCGACACCCGACACATAGTTAATATAATTTTATTAATCACAGATACCAAAATGTTTTGCTCTACACATTTAAATCGCGATGGTAGAAGAATAGAACAAACGAAGAAGTACTAGGTAAGGTGGGTGATGTTATGATACGGCAGGATGAGATTTGGATGAGGCAAAGAAGGCGGTTGAAACGCTAAATAAAAAGGAGTGAGGGGATGCAGAGAAGGCCAAATGATAGGGGAGGATGCTAGTTATAAACGGGGAAGGGAGAGAAAGAGAATAGGGTTTTTTGATAAGACGAATGCAGAGTGAAGAAACTGATTGTAAAAAGACGTAGCTGTCTCCTTTTGAAAGACTCTGATGAGAAGATGGCAGTGATAATGTATCCACCATAACTTGCCTTGATCGGTAGACTACCTCTCATTATAATGCTAATATATTTTTTTAAACTATTCGGTATTCTAACCGGAACATAATATTAATGAGCAATGATATTCGCAGTCATTAACCACAAATGGATAGGTTAGGATGAAAAATAGGTACCCAAATTAAATCTCCAAGTAATTCTGTTACATAGATCATTAAACCTAAACCTACTTATAAGCTTCCATTTAAAGTCTATGCTGCGGATACTAAGAAAATAAAAACTTTTATTGTTGAAACAGTGCAAGAATTTAATATTTAATAGCCAAAAGCTCAATTTCAGGTAAAAACAAAGCTAATAAGAAAATGAAATGGAAGAACTAAAAATGTTGTCCTTCCTATAACCCTATAAAAAATATTCAAGCCTATATCATGAGTGCAAGTCATTTTTATGAAAGCAAAATAAGACCCCTCTGCTCTGAATCCAGTGATTTTCTTATGGAATTACAATTTGATTAAAAAGGGTACACATGGAGGTCAAAGGGCTTTAATAATATAGTCTATTAATCCTTCTATGTCCTGAGGAACATGAGAATCAAATTTTGTTTGAACCCGTCCAGAGGTGTGGAAGTCTATAGCGCTCAAGCATTTCGAGAATTTCAGTGTTATAGATATAGATTAGGAAGCAACCGTGAGGGGCACGGTAGATATTTGGATATAAAAAGAAGTTTCAAAGAGGCTACCCAGCTCCAGCGTACCGGAGGAAACATTTGAAGCCATAAGATCCCTTGGATGCCTAGCAGGTGACGTAATCTATAAAAGGTGCACTACTGTATTTTACGCTCTTCATTTTTCTTCATGTGATCCATCAGCCGCAGCAAGCATAAAGTAATGCATTGATGAGATAAATGAGAGAAAAAGTACTCCACATTTAAGGCGTGATAAAAGGTGTGAAGAGTCGTGGATTAGCCAGTAAAACCGTAATCACCAGCAGAGAACACACTTTAAAATTACATTGCACTGAGCCTTACAACTATTACAATACTCTAGGAAACACAAAAATATATTTCTAACTAAGTTACCCAGAGTATAAACAAGTATGAAAGAATGAGTCCAAAGATACTCTTGAATAGCTATGTGAGTCACAGATGTAAATAATGAGATGCTTATCAGAAATTTTAATACCAGCAAAACTAACTAATACTCTAAGCCTGTATTAATGAAATGTACTATGATTTCAAATGAATGCAGTAAGTACTTAATCGAATGATGTAGCTCCACAAAGCAACTTTAAAATTATATGGCCTTTGAATTGCTTAATAAGTTTCCAGCAACAAGCCAAGCTTTGTTACCTATGAAACAAAGTACCATAACACAAGGACGGTACTGCACAATATACCCGCCAAACAACTGAATAAATTACATCAATATACAAATGCAAAATCAAATGATATTACCGCGTGGAAGAGCGGGAATATGAACGAGCAAATGCCCACCAAAAATGCACCACTAAAAATATATGTAACCATTAAAGCACGATGTCTGGAAGTTTATATGGGAGTAATTACGATACATATGACAACAGCAGTGAAAGGTAGCCATGCCGATGGAGGGGAGGGGATATACGGGGTAGCTAATGCAGTATCAATAAAGGAATGCATTGGGAATAGTAAACATGAGGGAACTATCGCTGTTTCACGCACACCTAGCTAAGTCAACTAGTACACTGTGGTGATGAACTCTTCTCGGGCTCTACACCGGGTGAGTGACTGAAATGTGGCCGACGTTTCGGGTAGCGACTCGTTACCCATCTTCATTTGCCTTGAAGATGGGTAACGAGTCGCTACCCGAAACGTCGGCAACATTTCAATCACTCACCCGGTGTAGAGCCCGAGAAGTGTTCATCACTGCAATTCGCCGGGAAAGCGTGAAATCTTAGTACACTGTGATGATCATGATAATGATGAGGACGAAAAAAATAAAACTGACCTGTGATTACCAGATAAATTCTACATAATTCACCCGATTACTTTCAGTGACACAGTTCGAGCAAGAAGGTACAGACTTGAGAATTAAAGAAAAACTTTTCATAAAACCCTCATCGTTAAATGTTTCTTATGCAGACAAAAAAGCATAACAAATACGAGCCTAAAATACGGAAATATGAACACGTCAGATTATAAGAAAAAAATGAAGAGAGGTATATTATATGATGAAATAATTAAATATCACCTACTCAACTGCAAGAAGTCTAAAAGTTACAGTAGATCTAAAGAAAATAAGCCTTAAAAAATGTATCTCAAGGAACAAAGCAGCCAGCTACTTTTATCCGATAGCCAGTTGCCTTTTATCTGATAAACAAAGGTGACCGCTGCCCAATAAAATACTGCAAGCAAGAAACGACCAACCGTTCACCATTCAATCCGATTTCAATCAGAAATTTTAAAGTGTCTAAATAAAAGGAGCAGCATCAAGTTCAGACTCAAACTTTCGTGAGCGAAGGAAAGTAGTTAAATGTAAAACGAGGACATCAGGGGTAGATGTCATTTAACCCAAAAACCACAAATTATATTCGGATATCCTCCTCATAGCTCTCGTAGCACATCTTGCTCGATATGCCTCACTGCTAGATCTCCCATCAAAACAAATCTCAAAACAAACAGACACCAAGCAAACTCTAACGATGTCGCATGAAAAAACCAAGATCCAATATTTACCCTTCCCCTAGAGAAAAAACAAAACTGAAAAGCGTCATTCTGCGAATTTACAGTATTTATACACATATATATTAGGGCTGACCCGATATATATCGGCCGAGGGCAATACTGCCCATTAATCAACGCATCGGCCTATTATACATTTAAGGATATATCTACAGATATACCGCCATTTGGAATTTTCAGGAGGAAGTGAGGAATTTGAGGCATTACGGGCCAATGCATAGACACCTACCGTGATCCCTAATTAGTTAGGGAAATTTTATGAGTTCCGTGGGTACTAGATGTCCCGTGACATTGCTGTCCATCAAGGCACTAGCTAAGAAGGTTCGAAGGCGCATAGCACTAGCTAAGAAGGTTCGTTCATTGTGTTAAATTTCCACTAAAATATTCCGTCAGGTAGATTATATTGCGTTCTCGGACCATATTATGTTTACAAATTATAAGAGATGGTTTTTTGTATTCGGAATAGAATTCATGATTAAAGAAGATTTATGAGCGATAAATAAGATACATTTGATATAGCATTCTTTCAGTGTAAAATGCAATATAAGGTATAATCCTTATCCGGTCTCGCATTAACAGTCTGCCGCTTTATCCGGTATCAGTTTCTCCAGGAGGCAGATATTACAATCAGCCTGAAGATCATATGAGTGTTAAGCTATGTTTATTCAAAATGTTTTAAATGTCATCAGAGTTAAAATTAAATTTGTAGATTAAGTCAAAAATTACCATACAGTACTTTAATATGATTTTATGCGAGCAAATGGTATTAAAAACAGAGTGTTTCTGAGCAACTTCTGGAGGTTATGACAAGTCTGTGATTTCAAGCATTTTTGTAAAATAGACATAAGGGTTTCAGCTCTTAACTGACATTGTGCTATGACAACGCCAACATTTTTTCCATAACATTTCGCCCTTGCCAAAATAAAAACGACATTATTCAGGTGGCATCTTAATTTAAGAAATTAAGTTAGAGATAGCATGATCTTGTGCACCACTGGCACAATTTTCAAAGGTATTCAAGAGGTATAGGTCACCGTTATCCGGCGTTTTCGCGGAAACAGCACAATATGCTGATTGTATTATTAGCTCTGAAAGTAATGTGTCAAGTAAGTTGTGGCCACATGTTCATTGGATCAAAAATGCTTGTGATCACATTCCTTATTGCCCACAGATAACGCAGATTCCTCCTGAAACTCCAAATGTTTTCGGATTATCTGTTCCAGGGTTCATTCTCTTTGTGTTTAAATATATATCATATATTTAAATAATCATCATGATATGAAAAATATGAAAGTATGTTACATTGCTTGTAAAGGTTAGGAGTATAGATATGAAATCCTAAGGTAGGCAGATAATCATTACTAGGCAATATCGGAAAGTAAAAATATCGATACGCATTTTGTACCGAAAAAATCCGGTAACGGGCCAGCCCTAGCATATATATTCTATTATAAAAAGAGCACAAGCGTATGAATCTTTTATACTCGCACCTCCTTCCCCCTTCCCATCCCTTCCTCCATTGGCCATCATCCTCACACACCAAACTCCAGACAACCCTTACAGGGCACAGGGGGGGTTGAAAAAAATATATATATTCACTCGTGCACAAACATCACACAAACACATATCCCCTCACGACCTCAAATATCCTTCAAAGACCACCATTAGCCCAATTTGATCCCTTCCACACTGAATATTATTTAAAACTCAATTTAAGCAAAGGCGCAATTGCTCCCTAAGAAATATATTCACTTGGGCACAGGACTCTTATTTATACGCCCACGAGCCATAACCTCCTTGAGAGACCATCCGACTAACCCGACCCGCTGTTTTTACACTGAATTATTTTTTTTCTCATTTGCGGAGAGAGACCACTCAGCTACCCCCAAAAAAATATATTCTCACTCGAAAACACAAAGCACACACATAAACCCGCAGCCCTAAACTTCTCTTTTAAACCACCGTTTGTCTCAATTATTCCCGACATTAATATGATTTTAAATCAGTCAAGGGGTGACCCTCTCCCTACAGCCTATTTTATTCCCCCACCTTTCCCGAACTATCCGTTCTCCCCCCTCCCCGTTAGATTTTTCTACGTCTCCTGGCCCCCACACCGATTCTCAAATCCACTCCTTAATAACTCTTTTTTCCTTCTCTTTCGTCTTCACTCACACCATTCTCAGTGCCTCCGAGGGCCGAACACCACGCCTTCTCCTCCTCCTTTTCGTCCTCTTGAGGTGCTGCACATCCGTCGCGGCGTTGATGCGGGGTGCAAAGGGCGTGGGGATGACCGCACCCTTGTTCCTGGTCCCGATCGCCAGACACCAAACTCCCACATCTCCTCCTATTACTCTTCGACCTCCAATTCTTCTCCTCCTTTCAGAAACACACGAAAAACACAAATACACAACTCACAGATCCCCAAAACTCACTCACGTCATCCCTCCCTCAATCCCCCACAAAACCTTGGGGTATCTTTCCCTTAACCCCGAGCAGTAATGCACTTCACAAATCCTAAGGTAGCACTCTCCTACTAAAGTCCGCCTTACACTTTCCAATCCTCAGGTAACACTATTCCTCCCAGTGCCGGACAGTAAAACGTTTCCCAATCCCAAGGTAGCACTATCCTTCACTAGTTCCGGGTAGCAGACAACTTTCGAAGGCCCCAGTGGAAGTGTCCTTTAACACCCTACGAAAGTCCTGGGTCGTAGTATAATTTTCTATTCTTAGGTAGTAGTATCCTTCAAACTTCCTGGACAGAACAACACTTCTCATGATCGGGATGTCAGTATCCTTATTGCGTCCTGGGTTGTAGTATGCCCCTGAAGTATTTGGTTATAATATACTTTGCAAACTACATGTAGCAGTATTCTTCAAAAGTCCTGGGCAATAAATCACTTTCCAAGCCCGAATAGCGTATCGTTAACAATTACTGAACAGTGGCACACCTCACAATCAAAGTATGTTAGTAACTTTCCCTAGACCTCGGTGGCAGTACATTTCCAAAGCCTCAGGTAACATTTTCATTCCATGTAGCACTCTTTCTCGGCACCTTATGGCAGTATTGTTTCTAAATCTAGAGCAGGACTACACTTTCCTAGCCCCAGAGAGTAGTATGCTTTCAAAATACTGCGATATAGTATTTTATACATGATCTGGGCTGTAGAACACTTTCCAAGGACCGGATGGCAGTATCCTTCCGAAGCTCAGGGTGGCGGTATCCGTCCCTACTCTCTAGTAGAAGTAGTATGCTTCCGAAGCAATAAAAGTATCCTTTAAACCCTAAACGCCCACAACCAAGGGAAATGGTAGAAGTAGTACCCTTCGCTCAATCCCTACTTCCCATGGTCTCGCCTTTAACAGTTGATGCACTAGATATCAAGTGTATTTATTCCCTTCACTCCAATTTCCGATTCAAGATAGACTGGATGTCGGCATCGCCGCCAGAGGGGCTTTGCAGAAGGTAACCCTGATCGAACATGTGAATGGAATTGGTCGGGAGGCACTTAGACTAACTGGTAAAGCCACATCCTTTTTTCCGCGGACCCGCGCCAAGAGGAAGAGGCTGTCACGCGTGAATGGTTCCAGCCCCGCACCCTAGCGGGATACAATGTGGACATTTATAACTTTTGGGGAACCATGGCACTGGGACAAACGGAAAAAATGGAGCTCCTTCATTCACGTGATACCGCACGGATAACGGTCCTCGGACAACAAAGATGCACGTCCAGAGAAGGAAGTGGAGGTTTCACGGGGAGAGAAAAATGATTTTCTTTCTCTTGCACTAACTACGCGCTTAATTTTCCATCGACCCCTTCCCTACAACCACCAAAACACTGCCACGCCGCTAGTGTAGGATGGGTAAATCAGTATATTAATGTCAATGAAAGAGGGGAAAATGCACCGATACTTCTATCTTTGCAAGAAACCACCTCTTTCCGTGCTGCCCGGTTTGGCTATTGATGGAGGTTATTTACAGCTCACTTCAAATCGTCATTTAAGGACAGGTGGGTGTACTGCCGAGGGAGACAATATTTTGGGAATGGAGGATTCGTGGAGAGGAACTCAGCGCAGCTATCAGTCGAAAAGCGTCAACAGTTTCACGTCTCAACCCACAGACAGTGCATGTAGTTCAAGTAACACTACACGTCGTACCCAAATTACATCGTAAACACACTAACAATTCTACGTCGGTTGTGGGACTCTAACACGGGCCTTCGGGTCGAATGGGAAGGCAGAAGTTTCAGGCCACAGAAAAAACAGAACCTCTTTCCTCTAGCGACTGAGAGGCCCCGGAATCCTGAAATCGTCCAAGGATAGAAGACTCCTAGAAGGTGGATTTCATTCTTCCTCCCAAAGTCTTGCAACGAAGAGTCGTCCTCGTCCTTGGAAGAGACAGATGAAGAAGAAACACCCTGGGACCGCCTATGTTGTCCGACAGCCGCCCGGGTATTCAGCGGTCGCCTGACCGCAGACAGCGTGATTCCAACCCATGCGCGGCGTCCTCGCACCGGGTTTCCCTCCCCGCCCACAACCCCTGCGGGGGACCTGGGAGCGCAGGCAGGGAGGCAGCTGGCGTTCTCGGCGATAGCGGAGTCCTCCAGCTCCTCAACCGGTACGAGCTCGTTCTCTCAGCGGCCATCAACAGGCTACTCCGAGCTCCCTCGGTGACACACTGCTCCCGAAGTAAGAGGCGACCTACTATTTCTCTCTCTCTCTGCCTCCCCCCTCCTGCCCCACCCCTACTACCCCTTCCCCTCGCTTCGCGCCGGTCCCCTTGATCGGCGCGGAGCTCGACCCGTTGCCATGGTAACGATCCGAACGTCTAAACTCTTCCCCCTTTCTCTGTCTCGTGAATTCTTCTGTTTTAGCAAAAGCACCCGAAGTAAATAAGCACCAAAGTATGGATGGAGGATATAAGTAAACTCGGGTTGGAAGATAGCGGAGTCTGAAAATTCGAGCTGAAACTGCAGATAAATGCGTATGTGATTTAAAAAATTCAAAATTTCTCTAAAAATTCATTTGAGAATAAAAATAAAATCATGATGTAAACGCTTCTCCTATACGAATGCATGACTGTGCTATAATTCATTGTGTATTACATGAGAAAATATTTGCCCTGTGATTCATTCGTTGGGTGAGCTAAAAGCATAAAAAATAAAATACGCAAATGAGGATTTATCTGGATTTTTTTTTCATTTTTGGCCACTGAAGAAATATAAATTTTGTTTCAACGGCGCAGCTTTAAAACTTGTAATTTTGTCATACTATGCGTCAAAATAGTTAGAAAAATATTGTTCCCAACATTTTCCAGCCAACTTATTTGTTGAAAGTTAACAAAATTCGATATTGCTGTGAATAGCTTTAAAAAGTTTCTAAAAATAATTTTAAAAATAAAAATATTTAAGTTATTACCGGCTAATTCGAAATTCAACTTTAAGCCTACCTTCATATTATGAAGATTTACGCACTGAAAATTGCGAAATGGTTGAGGAGTGATTTTTACCCATCGCATGGGTGTGCCACTTGAAAAACGTTATTTTCAGACTGAAGGGCGGAATGACCGAATAATATTCAATTGTCTCCAAAACTTTTTCTAAGCGTGGCACATATCTCTAAAATAAAAATGATTTCTTCCATTTTTTCAAACTCTTGAGTTGGTGACGGTTTTGGGGTCTACTGACCATGAAACGAAAATCTATATAGAAACTATCCGGAAGTTGCAACATCTTAACGAGTACAATAGGTAGTCATGGTAGTCTTCTAAATTTACCCAGAAAAAAACTTCGAAATCTGCCTGTGCCAGGCCGGGCTTAAATGGCTTTTTTTATTTCTATAAATGCTACACTCGGTTTTTGCTCTGGATTTTTTTCCTGCATCAGGCATACACTCAAAATATATACTAATTTTTCATCATAAATGAAAGTAAATAGCCTGTTATAAAAATATGACCCCACTCGCAGAAAACTCATTTTTATAAACAGTTAAAAAGAATAATTCCTTGTCAAGTTCGACAAATACACTTCCAATCCAGCGTCGTAGCTAGGGCCATGTGCGCCCCTGGCAAGATTTGAATTTTGCGCCCCCAAGACATTTTCAAGGAAGATGAACAACACAATAACTTTGAAAGTGTAAGTTAACTTATGTATATATTTAAGCATAAAATTAGGTTTTACTTACTATTATTTAGGGAGGGAACAATGCAAAACGTGTTCGTTCATTTAGGCATTATAAAATATCTTAAAAGTTTACTTTTCTGAGGCCAATTTGTCAATAACATTTGGTCAACATTAATACTTTTTGCTATGTCATACTCAACCGATAGTACTCCTGCGAATAAGTTCGAAAAACGATTTTCTCCCCTTAATACCTAGATTCTTCAGTAGCTCCGAAGCTAGGTTATCGGTTCCCACGGCTATTCTATCCTTCATCTCTCTTAATGCCTTCTCTATTTCCCTCTCAAATAACTCTGGTCCGAAATTATCCATATCTATTGTTCCTTCATCTTCTAGATCTAGGCTAAAGGGTCTATTCTCGCTCTAATATAGCTCCACTACGTATTCTCTCCATCTTTCCTGGATATTTTCCTGTTCGATTAATACCTTCCCTGTTTTGTCCTTAACCTTTGGTATCGTTTGACCTCTCTTACCACCAGATAACATATTCACCTTGGCGTACAAAGCGCCCACATCCCCCTACCCCTGCATCTTTTCCATTTCCTCGCATTGTCCCTTCCACCAGTTTTCTTTTGCCCACACTCGCCTGAGTTTATTATTCAATTCCTTGTACTTCCTCTTGCCTACTTCGGTGTTGACGTTTTTCCATATCCTTCTCTCCTCCGTTTTCTTTATCATTTCTTCCGTAACCCACTGCTCCTTAACCCTCTTCTTTTCCGCCGTTCCTATTGTTTTCTCTGCCGCTTCTGCGATGCCTGTTTTTATAACCTCCCATCTCTCTATTGTTCCCATCCGCTTTGCTTCACCTATGTTCTTTTCTACCAGCTCTTGGTATTCCCTCATTTTCAACCCTTTCAATGCTTCAAGGTCCCACCTCTTTATCTTCCTAACTTTACAAAGCCTTTTGAATCTAACTTCACGCTTCATCATCACCAAGTTATGATCTGAGTCCGCATCCGCCCCTGGATAGCAACGCGAGTTTTTTTACACTGTTCCTAAATCTCTGCCCTACCATTATATAATCTATTTGGTATTTCCCAGTATCACCCGGCATTTTCCATGTTTATCTACACCTGGGGTGATGTTTAAACCAAGTATTTGTCACTACTTATTTATTTCTTCTACAAAATTCAACTGCCTTTTCACCGCGATCATTTCTTCTTCCTAGCCCAAACCTTCCCACTTCTAATCCGTCCCTCCCTTCCCCAGCCACTGCATTCGTCACCCATCACTGACAGGTTTTTCTTTCCCGGCACTTATCTAATTATTTCTTCTACTTGCTCGTACATCTCTTCCTCCCTATGGTTGCTCGTAGGCATGTATACCTGGACCAGTACGAAATTCGTCGGGCGTGCTTTTATTTCTACCACTAGTATCCTGTCGCTCACCTGTTCAATGCTTACCACCCTCAGTCCCAATATTATGTTCAGTACCATGCCTACCCCACGATCACTCTCATCTCCCCCACTATAGATCACCCTGTAGTTATCACTCCAATAGTCCCCGCTATCCTTCCATCTAACCTCGCACAATCCCAAAGCATCAATTTTACCTTTTTTCATTTCCTGCTTTATGTTTTCAAGCTTCCCGACCCTCATCACGGTCCTTACGTTCCAAGTTCCTATTTTTACCACTGTTTTCCTCCTCCTCTTCCTCTTCCTCTTTTTCTTCTCCCTCCTATCCCTTGTATCCGCCGATGATGATGCTGTGGAAGGATTTCGTGTGATGACGACCGCGGAGGCCTTGCCTCCCCCGCTGCCGTGCATGACACCCGCCCTAGTGGGCGGCGTCCCGTAGTTAGCAGGAATCAATTCTCTGTGAATGACTTTCATATTCTAGGAAGTGATAGTTGAGAGGTATTCCCACGCCACACAACGGTGTTTTTAATGTGACACCATCACGGAACTACCTTTCGCCTGGCTCCTACCCTTCGACCTATCTGACATGCGTGGCCCTACCAGGAGCAATAGTACTTGCTCCTGCCAGTTCAGCTCTAGGGGTCATTGGAACGCACAAGCCCTTCCACCACGTCAAGGTCGTAGTTCAAGGAAGAGTCAGGGAAATTAAGAAGTGCAATATAATATGCTTTATTTAACTCAGGCAATAATTATTTTATTTAGTGTCTGTAGTTTTCAATCTCTAAACACAACTCGTTGGATTTTAAATCATCCGTATATTTGGATGCAAGATCAGCTGCGGATTTCTTTAATTCTTCAGTGGAGGTTTCGAGTAACGGAAATCCTGTTAGGAAACCAAAATCAGAAGCTACGGCAGCTAAACTTTGAAATCTCCATCCCATTTGCTGGATAAGTGCGTCTAGTGCACAGTAATGCTGATTTTTTTAAATTATTTTTTTAAATCTTTAATTTAGGGTTCGGTACAAATTTCGTGTGTTAATTGTGAGGGTGTGTGTGTTCCTAATGTGTGCGGGCGACTATCGTAATCAAGTGAAAGTTTTTTATAATCTGAGAATGAGCATCATGTTTTAATATTGAGTGCCTGTGCCTGTGCCCCAGCGGTCCGCAGTCTGTGGGTCTGCAAAGTGCGCCCCCCTGACGGTTGCGCCCCTGACAGCCGCACGCCTGGCCAGCCCCTAGCTACGACGCTGCCAACATCAATGGTGTTTCATGTTGCATACTTCATTATAAACAGTTTCGTACATAGGCCACGTTTACTAGAATCAGTACACTAAAGATGATTAATTGTCGCTACATTCAATATAATTACCAGTTCAGGGAGGGAATTCAAATACAGGAAAACTAATATAAACATACCTAGTTGCCCGTGCCTCAAAAAAATGACATTTTCCGAGGTGATTTATATTGTTTCCCAGTATCCATGTTGTTTCTTTGCTTCGTAGTTTTAATTTAATTTAATTACAACACGTTACAAGTAGGCAATCGCCTGGTGGTAACATAAACATAAGAAAATAAACGTGAAATTTTCAAAACACTTCCAAATCGATTTGTAAACAATGCAAACAAGCAGAAATGCTTACCATAGTAAATTGTTCGTTAGAAATAGTTTGCTTATTTTCTCAAATGTAATCTTTCACCTTAGCCAAATTCATTTACATTATAGATAGAGCGTAATAATCCATTTATTCCTTTTTTAGTAGTGAGACTCGGAGAGTAAATGGACTCAAACACAATCACAACTTCAACAATTAGCATTGGTTTGCTATGGGGACGATTTATAAAAAAACTCAACATTTTACGAAAATTGGATATATTTTATCGAAATTTTCGCGATTGTGTCTCGAATACAAGATTCGATGACAAAGAAGAATCTTATTAATGTTCTTTATTACAGTACTCTCCCGATTTCGTACGACCATGATTTGTAACTATAAGATGGTTCTTTTTGAATTTGAACGGGAATAAGAAAAAAAATAATACCTATTGTTGCAAATTATTATAAGAACCCTAATTTGGTGCTCATAATGCATATACCATGTAGCAGTCATTCACCACTTATTGAGAGGAGAGGAGAGAAAAAATATACCAACTAAAACTTCGCCGTAATTCAGTGATATAGGTCATTTAGAGTAAGTCATAAAAGGTTCGGACAAAGGTTACTATTTGAATTCAATGCTACGGTTGCGAAGTAAACAAATATTTCCATTGCAGAAATACTTCTCGGTTGTTCCACCAGGTAACAGGCTCCATATATGCAGGCGTTTCGAAGAACGACAGGTTCTTCATCTTCAGGGCTTTCGAATGCCGAATGAAAATTTGGCCGCTATTTATACCCAACAATTGGTGTCAGGTGCCGAATTTGACGGCAATCAAAAGCCCAGAAGATGACTAGTCGTTCTTCGAAACGTCGGCAGATATGGAGCCTATCACCCGATGGAACACCCGCGAAACGTATCTGAATCAGATTCACCGGGAAAACCTAAGATCTTTTTAATATTTCCATTTCTTAAATAGTGAGAAATTGATATATTTGGATTCAGAAACTCAACTCACCGAAAATCTACAAGCATAGTGAATACGAAAATCGAATACAAGAATTAAAAACTTAATTCTTCCGGTCAATTAATACAAAAATTTTCAAGCCTATACCATGAGTGAACCCTGTGCACCGAACCCAAGGATTTACTTAGTGAAGCTAAAGTAGGTTTAAAAAAAGGGAGGTACAAGGACCTCTGGGCTTTCCTGATACAGCCTATTAATCCTATTGGGTCCTAAGGAACTTATGAGCCAAATTATGTTCGAATCCACAAAGGGGTTTAGAAGTTTATAGTGTTCAAACAATAGAATTTCAATTGCAGGTATTGATATTTGTTTTATTGAATTACATTTTGCAAAAGAAAAATGGTCTGCGAACGAAGCGAAAAATCAACTATACATACATATATTTCTCGCAAAAGTTGCTGACATCGGATAAATTAATATACATACATACACTACGGTGATTATCACAATAGATAACGGGAGGAGGAAGAGGAGGGATGAGGATTGTTTTACAATGCCGTTATAGGGAGAAGTTAGTTGGCCTTTGTGGAAAAAGGCGTATTTTTTTAAAACATTATTTTTTAAATCTCAACCAAAGAGGCATCAAATTTTTCGTACCTTTAATCATTTTATAACAAATTTGTATCGCAAATAATAATTAAAGCGTCAATTCAACAAGTTTAGTTTATTACACTTTTATGTTAACCTTTTTTTCAAGGATGCGCATTTAAACAACGATTCAAAATGTATTTCAAAGATTTTTTCGTTTTTTATTTAAATGTAAAGTACCCACTTTCTGCGAGTAAAAAAAGAAAACTTTTTACGCATTTTCTTATTTTTTAACGTCAAAAAGGTTTTTATAAAACCTGAGTTCCCTGCGCTCCGGTAATAGAATAATCAAGAACCGATTCCGGGTCCTATTTGGTTTCCTCATCCTCTTCGCACAATCTGCTACTCGGTGTTCATCAACTCCCATGTTGCAGAGGTGCTTCTGCATTCGATGTTGGCAGGTTAGCAGTCCTATTGTACTTGATTTGCTTCTAACTCTTGATAGAAGCTTTCTTGTATTACTAGAATTAGGTCCATTGTAGTTGTTTTTGATAGGGAGAGTGTAAAGAATGATTGAATAACGAGGGTAAATGATGAAATTATTGTGCAAGTGGACGATGTTGCGTATCTTGGCCGAATGTTTGCGGAAGATGGAAGGACAGATGACGAGATTTTTAAGGGGTGCTAATGCCGGAAGGAAAATCGTAGGTAGTATGTGCAATCGTAGGTAGATCATGAATGAATGTTTCTCTAGATAAGTGACAATCGAAGTGTACAAAAGTGTTCTCCTCCCAACGTCATCATATGGCAGCGAAATCTAGGTTTGTCAGGATAAGCATTAGGTACAGTAAGCAAAATGCAGTTGGAATGGGGTACCTCGCAAGTGTTTGTTACAAAATTAGGATTGATAAGGTTAGAAATGAGTGGATCATGACAGAATGTGGGTTGCATGTTCCAGTAATGGGTATATAAGACAGGAGTGGGCTTCGTTACTTAGGCCATGTAGAGAGAATGGATGAGCGACGAATAAAGAAAGTTATATGATAGTAGAGTGAATGTCGTGAGAGGAAGGGGTAGACCAAGAAAGTCATGGGTTAATGTGGTGGTAGACACTTACGAGGAGGAATATTAAGAGTACTAAAAATAATAGTGTGTGTATGAAGCAATGCATAAGTGTAGAAGCGGAAGAGGTATTCAAAGATGGGGCATTATGGAGGAAATTATTAAAAGAGAGTCAAGTTTTTTTAAGGTATTTTGGTGACAAATCAAAGTGCTTGTCAATTTTAACCAAATACCCAACTGTTAAAAAATTGCTCATCGCATATTACACAAGCCTCACATCTAGTGCTCCTGTGGAGAGGTTATTTTCGTATACTGGTTTTATTCATAACTGCAAAAGGGACCTGCCCAAGGTAATATTCTCTATTAATGACCAAAAAGCCACCATCGCATTCCGTAGTTGCTATCTTTTGATAAACCGTGAGTTTTAAAAATGATGGTAATTTAATTGATATATTTATAACCATCATCTTCAAACTTTGAAGACATTGTGCTAGAGGATAGCAATGAAATAGTAGAGGCCTGTGATTCATATGACTATTTAGGCATAAAAATACACAGCAGTGGAAAGAGCGCAGAAACGATTAAAGATAGGATTAATAAAGGTAGAACAACCATTAATATATTAAATTCAATACTATGGAGGAAAGATATATCAAATAGAAATAAAAGATACATATACAACACCATATTTAAAAGCATACTTACATATGGGAGTGAAATATGGCAAATGAATGTGAGTGACGAAAAGAAACTTTTAGCTACAGAAATGGACTTCCTCAGAAGGGCAGCCGGAAAATCCAGGCTTGATAGAGTAAGAAATGAGAGAATTCGAGAAATTATGAAAATGACAACAACCATTCTGGACGAAATCAAGTCAAAACAACTGCTGTGGTACGGACATGTTCAGAGGATGCTCAAAGAAAGACTGCCCCGCACCATCATGGAGTGGAAACCCTATGAAAGGAGAAAGAGAGGAAGGCCACCTAACTCATGGAGGAGCGGAATAACCAAAGCCATGGCGTAGAGAAACCTGCAAGAAGGAGATTGGGAAAACAGAGAGGCCTGGAAATTGGATGCCGTAAAGCGCAAGCAAGCGCTCTAAAGACGGACATATATATATCTTCAAAATTCTGGCACTTGGTTACTCGAAAATGTGGAAATTAAGGTGTTTAAAAATACTTTCCAGACATGGAGTGTGCAAACGAGTTTATTACATGGGCCAAGCAGAAATAAATAGGTACATCAGCGCTTTTACCCTACACAATCAGTTGATTATTTATAACTTTACTTAAATTCATGCGACGGAAAGCGACCTTACCCATTGCTAAAACCTTTTAATCACACCAAGGAATAACACGTTATGATCATGTGTAATATTTCTCTTGGAGCAGAAAGGGTGTTCTAAAGTAAAACTAATTCTTTAAATTTTATTATGCTTAGTGGTGTCACCACCTGGTTCTGCACCTTGCTGCAGACTACGAGTGATTGATGAGACTACATTCTTGCACGTTTGAGGCCGTCGACGAAATGAGTTCCACAACTCATGGACATGCAGCCATATCGCATCCACTGTTGTGACTCTCCTCGCCAATACCACGGAAAGTGTCGTCAACCATATTAAAAACCTTTTAACAATATTTCGTTTACACATTTATAAATATTTTTTTTTAATTGAGTACCGCCACTGCTTGATTTTACCTCTTGCTGTAAGCCACGTGAGTGCATATACTTTTCCACCTTTTCCGGGCGTTTTCTATTTTCCACCTTTAGAAAATTACCGAAACAAACCTGAGGGTTCAATTATTTATGAAAATAAATATAGCCCAGTCAAATTAGGATTTCATCTCGCATTAAACCATGGGGTTCCTATTTTTCCATAAATGAGTAGTGGGTGGTCCCCTGAACAACACCTAATGAAGTCCCACCAATTTCAAGCACCGCGGGGGGTGGCAGGGGGTGCCAAAGGTAACTTTTTTCAGTTTTCGGCGTTTATCTCGATAAGGGTGCGTCACAGAAAATGTTATACTTTTTAAAATTAAAGCTGATAAAATTTCCTTCCATATGGTATATTCATATTTGTACCTATGTGTTAACATTTTCGAAATATGAGCCGTTGAATATTAAAACTTGTCAACAAAAGCGGTAGCGGTTCAGGTATCTCGTCAACCTTCCTCTTCTAACTCTTTCCCCTTCCATTTTACAGAAAACTCGTACGAAAGAAAGTTATAGAACAAACAATTTTCTTCGAAAATGTATGTAGTTGTGCTAATTTATCTTCACCCAGTAAATAGTAGAGCGTTTTGAAGTTTAGGGGTACTTTTCAACATTTTGCTGGTGAAATGCTCGTAACTCAAGTTTCGTTTCTGAGGTCTCTAAATAAGGTCTAGCTCTCATAATCACTTTGTATGCTGTTTAATTAGATATGCATAGTATTTATAAATCTTATAAATTATGTATTCCTGTACGTATAATGTATCTCTCATAATATAGGTACAGAAGAACACTTGTAGTAGAGAGGAGGAAGTAATAAAAGAAACCAAAATGTATAGAAGTTGTTCATATAATAAAAAAATGGCTATAAAAAGTAGGTTCAAGCAACAAGTACTTAAACTCTAACTCTTTAACGACCAAAGGGGCAGAGAGAACTCGGCAACATTTAAATCAGCAGTGCTATTATCACTGTTCTACGGCGCCTCCATGAGGCGGGACAAAAATGCCATTACCATATCCATTAGCAACTAGAGATGGGAAAATTACCGTAATTTTCATCTGAGTTAAATTACCGTGGTAAATTACGGTAATTTTCAAAAATTACCATAATTTTCCAGTAATTTTCAGTTTTAAGCATTAAACAGAATATGTATGGTTAAATAAGAATGCCAATAGCAAAAAGGTGATGATACAATGTTTAACCATACCTGATGCAAGATTAATCTATTAAAAATTTTCAAAATTGTAAAAAGAAATACGGCAGCAACACGCAATCTGGCTTTCTTTTGTCAAAGTATGAGAAATTTTAAAGAAGAATATTCGACTAATAATTACTCAATAATGTTATAATTTAAGTAAAATATGCCAAAAATGAGTTGAACATTCCTTAATTTATAATTAAACACGTCAGAAATGTGGACTTAGCTTAAAAGAATATCTTGGGAATTTATGTATGAAAAATTATCTCAAACATGGGTG
Source organism: Pyrrhosoma nymphula (assembly GCA_963573305.1). NCBI lineage: Eukaryota > Metazoa > Arthropoda > Insecta > Odonata > Coenagrionidae > Pyrrhosoma > Pyrrhosoma nymphula. The sequence continues at coordinate 50,357,111 of OY754339.1, read as the reverse complement.
AATTACCTTGAAAATTACCGAAAATTACGGTAATTTTCAAGGGGCGCGGTAAATTACGAAAAATACCATGGTAATTTACGAAAATTACCGTGGTAATTTTCAAAGTTGCCCATCTCTATTAGCAACAGTTATCAGAGTAACATCGGAGTAAGTGGGGTATCGGAGTAAGACTACAGTTCACAGAAACGTTTTTGAATAGCCGCAAACACTTTGGGACCTTACCATTTTTGCAGACGAGAAAACGTTCATAAATGACTCAACGGCAGGATGCACTTGCGGAATCCACGTAATACGCGATAAGTTATCTCTGGGCGTATGTATTACATCGTGAATGTATTGATTCAGTACCGGGAGTTTGCCTCGATTGATTTTTATCACGAAAGGCAGAAAAGATATTTTATCGCGAATAAAATTTGATGTTAAATCTAGGATTCGAAATATTTAAATCTCCATTGCCAAATTTTTAACACTCCATAACTGAAGACATATATAGAAGCTAAACCATCACATTTAATAATAATATTACTTGAAATAAATTTGGTAATGATCTTTCTTCTATTACGGGACTTAATAGGGACAAAGGCATTCAATGAAGTTAAAATATGTAGTAAAAAAGAGTTAATATTTTAAAAAATTATTTCACAGAGAAATAAAATAACTGTTTTTATACTTATTTACGTAACTATAATGGGTTCTATCTTATAAGGCATGATCCAGGAAACATCAAGAGGAAATTAGGATATGGACGCATATCCTTAAGCTTTTGGGGGTAGACTTCTGCTGCCGGCCCAGGACCTCTGGCATGAACCTCATCTAGAATGTCCACACGAAATCCATCTAAAATTTTATAAAACACCTTGAAGCCGTAAGCCGGCGAGGTCCCTGAAGGAGAAGTCACTTTCATCCATGACTGCTGCCCCCTGCACACAGCCACTAAAGTAACAATTTTCAATTTAATGGAGTTGATAGAGGCGTCACTTTGATTTTTCTAAGACGCCTTTTATTATCTCAACGGTTATTTTCTGCTAATTGCCAACAAACAGCAACAATGGCCACTATAAATGTTTATTTTCTTCCAGTGCAAGAAATCAGGCAAGAAAAAGTGGTATTTTATTTATCCATCATTTATATAAATTAAAATGTAAATAGCAAACTTAAATAATAGTTCCATCTTATGTCAACCGTATTGATTGCGTTGGTATTAAGAATGCATCTTTGGGGTTATCACCCTCTTTCCTCATGAAATTGCATGGTGTGAAAAATTGATTTCTTGAGGATTTGAATTCTGCTACTATCGCACTGGTCTCCTGTACATTGATTGAATTATTGCAGCTACGGTCAATTTAAAGTTTATTTCCAGAAAATAAATTTCAGTTCACATTGCTATTCAGCCATTTCCTTGCAAGGCATAATTGATGAGCCCAAATGCGGATCTAAAGAGTGCAAATAACTCGAGGCAGAGTTCGAAATAAAAGACTCCAATCGGCCCAACTGGTGCATGGACGCGAGTTTCTTCAGTTCATTCCTTCCGATAGGGCATTTCGCGGAATTTATTTCACTCGTTTCGCTATCCCTGTTGCTCCGTATCCCCCCTCGTCAGCTCTCAGAAACGTAAAGCTGTAACAGCCAAGGAGGTTAAAATGGTTACAGCAAAGCCGCAGCCAGCCTTGTGCGCCCACCCTCCAAATTTTTTCCAACCCGGCCCATTCAATCAAATCCTTAATATGAGACATGGTGTCTACATTGTATTGCGGAAGTCGTAGCGCAGAACATCATACTGTTCAAGATCCCCGGGCATTCGCGGCTTTTATTTTTTTTATAAATTACATAAACTCTATATGTGCATTAATAAAGCGTATCAAGTATGAGAATTGATATTCAATACTATAAAAGTCAAAAGTCCTACCCAAAGTAATCTCTAACATTAAAAATATTTTCAGGAAAAAATAAATATCTATATTCATAACAATAAGTTCTCCACCCGCATATTTGAATATTACCACTTCCAGAGGCAACTTCCAGAGGTAAACATGGCTTTACTCTGCGATGACCTGATGCCAGAAACTATGTAAGAAAATCGTACTGATCTTCAAAAACGGCGTTCGTAGACAACCAACGGCAAGGTACATAAAACCTTTCATTCTCCACTTAATTAATGCAGCTGCAGTAAACAAAACCGCAAAATACTGCTGCTTACGCATACACAGGGAACCTAGCCACAGAAAAGCCGAGTCTCAAGGAATATTTGTGTAATGGCTGGAAATATCGGTTGCAATAAGTTGTTACAACTATACTACATAAAATCCTATCTCTCCTAATGGGATCTTATTTTGGGGACTTAACCGTTCTATCGGGGCTAGCTTACCGCTTCCGAGTGCATTCACGGGTGTGCGGATGGTACTTTCGGGAACATGCAGTCTAGAATTGTGTGGTTATAGTATCAGTCCTCTTACATAATTCTTCATATATTGTTGGTTGACATAAAAATTCTCAAAAATTTACAAGCTTCATGTTGGACAAATGGCTACCGTGAGAAAAGAAGGATAATCTTTTAAGGATTGTCGCATGCAACTGATTATACATGTAGGTGTGTTCGCGCAAAAAATTTTCTTTCCGGAAACCGACAAAAAACCACCATTGGGTGATTTGACATAGAATCTAGGGATATATTTTCTGCCCCCCGAATGCGTATAATTACATGTTGTCTAAGAAACCTTAAACTATAGGTTTACCCTTGGTTTATAAAGTTAGGAAAATAATGTTTAGACTACTTTTGCGCGCATTGAAATCCGCTTTTTAAAAAGGTAAATTTTTCTCCAGCTCGAAATGTTTATTGAAGAAAATTTAGCCGTAACTACTCCATGATCACCAATTCACTCGAAGGTTCCAACATTTACCACTTGTTGGTTTTATTTTCTGCCAAACCTGAAGAATGTTGTCCCCTCCGTTAAGTATTATAGCTATTTGATGTAGGTAATTTGAAGTGAACATATGTAGCAGAGACTTGCAAGTCCTTGACTCTAATAGGCATGCAGATGTAAGTCCTCAAATCGACAGAGTGGGCAAACCGCTTCCCTGACGCAACCGAGTATACTCGGGCACCGAAGACGCGCAAATTCTGACGCGCCCGAGTATACTCGGGCAAGTCCGAAAATTTCGTCCCTTTCTTCTCATGCCCGAATATTCTCGCCAGCTGCTAGTAGTTCGTTTTTCTGCCGTCAGAGGAACAGGTTAGGGCCGTAGCTCTCACTAGCCGAGCGGCGCTCTCTTCAAATGTTGATTTCTGATGCTAAAACAATGGTCATTTTTTTGTAATAATTCTAGCAATTCGAGGGCCATAATTTTTTTCTCGCTGAAAATTTATCCTCTTATGGAATTGCATTCACCTTTATTGTCATTGGTAACCATCAATTTATTAACTCCATGCATGGTTTCTTTTGCGATATTTTTACGAAATTCACAACTTCAATTTTTGCAAATTTATCGATAATTATTGCAAATTTATGACGTAAAACTTCCGTTTTTGCATGACGAAAAACTTTCTAAAATGTAAATAATTTTTAAATTAGTTATTTTCATTTATATTTCCTCATTCACTCTTCGTGAGCATCCAATTACATTTTTCTTCAACAGTTTAGTGGTAATTATAAAAATTGCAATTTCAATTTTACGCTAATTTTCACTGCTACGATGAGTTCCACAGTAATTAGAATAACATATTTCTCCAGCAACAGAACATGAATCTTTTCTTGCCTTATTTGTTACAATATATGTTTGTTACTATATATCTTTGTTACCTCATATATTTGTTACTATATATATATATATTTGTTACAATATATATTTGTTTCTAAAAACTATCTAATTCTATATTATTCATCCGCATATTTTTCTTCGGGTAATTTTTATATATGTTGGAAATGTCTATTCCGTTCTCTTTAGATAAAATGGCGTAAGCGTAAATGTTTAGATGTGTTGCGAATGTTATTTCATCAGCCCCTTTCATTTTTCTACTTCAAATACTGGCGGAAGTGGCGAAACATATTTACGAAAACAGCTAGCTATACGACGTCTAAAGGTCGTGCGTTCTCAATAGAAACTAGCACAAGTGTCCTGTGTATGTGCTACCCTAGCCCACATAATTACAAGAAAAAAGGAGAGATAGAAATAATTCCCAAACATGTCTAATGCCTTCTATTTTCATGTTTGACGCTTTCCTGAGGTCAGAAAACACCCGCTCGAGAGCCGATGGCCCGCTAAGCAACCTGGCGCCTGGTTTCATGTCGTGCTAATCTGCAACCCTTTGCTCCCCGGGCTACTTTCCCACCAGCCAACCTTTTACTAATGGTTTTTTCCCAATATCAATTTACCGTTAGTTGTAAAATCCATGCTGTTGCGGTACACACACGTGTGTTTATTTTCCAAGAAATGGTAGGAACGGAAAAGAAAGATTTTGTGATGAGCATGGGATGGGCTTTTCACAATAGGGGCGAGGTACTTTGCATATCGTGATTGTTTCCACGAGTACTTTTTCTGAAGGACGATGGTGACATTCTTTCGTTGAGTTAGAGAGCATACGCATACTTGATTTTCAGAGCGCATGCACTTTTTCGCTGAAATTCCACCGATACTAACTTTCCATTTTTAGTTCTAACATTTTCGTTCTAATACGAGCGGTGTAGTAGGAGTGAATTCTACGGCAAATTATTTGTTTTCGCGCGGTAACATTTAGTAATCAGAAATGGATTCCGGAGAGGAATCAGTGTTGATCAGCAGTGATTCGGAGGTTATGGAAATTGAAGTTCCTGGCTCCTAGTCGACTCTCTCTGGAGAAACAAGCTCCGAATCAGAAGGCGCAGCGGAACATTCGCGGAAAGCGGAGTGGGAGGAAATGTTTTCAACGAATCCTCCTCCGGCACCACCTAGGTTTCTTTTTGAAGGTAATTCTTCGATGAACTTCGACCTGGTTCCCGAATGAGGTTCCCTAAAAAATTTTTTTCAACGATAAAAATGTTGACTTTATAATTAGGGAAACTAATCACTGCGCCAGTAAAACTTGGCGTGAAAAAGCGGGGCCGAGCAGTGCTAGCGTAAATCAGTGGCGAGCTGTGACAAGCTCAGAAATTCGAGAAATGCTACAGAGCAGATTGTGAAAGCCAGATTCTAAGTTTTATTGGTCAACGAGACCTATACTCTCCTCTCTTTTTTTTGGACACACAATGTCTTACCGATGATTCGTAAAAATAAGGCAATATTTACATTTTGCCAATAATAACGAGTTTGATCCCCAAACACACCCCAACGCCAAACTAAATAAAATATGGCCGATTTGCCAGAGGCTGGAGTAAAAGTTCAAGGCACTCCATACACCATAGACGGACGTTACCATCGAAAAGAGCCTACTCTCGAACAAGGGAAGATTGAGGTGGCAGCAGTTCATGCCTATGAAAAGAGCTTCATTTGGCAAGTATTTTTTCTTTGTGAATCGAGAACTGGATACGTGTGGTCAACGACAATTTACACGGGAAAGGGGACTGTGTTGGATAAAGACTTTGCCCATTTACCCATGACCTCAAAAGTGATGATGACTCTAATGAAGCCATTATTTGGCCTATGATATTTCCTGACGATGGATAACTTGTATACGTCTCCAGATCTAGCCGACTTGATCGCTTCACACTCCACTGACTCGTGTGGAACACTGAGGAAAGGGATTCCAGCACACTTCAAAGATAATCAAGTAAAAGAAATGAATTTTCTTGTTTTTGTCATAGAATGAATTCTGTTATAACATTTTCAGAGCAAAAGTCGTCGTCATGCGGGTTGCCTAACTTCCATGAATGTTTGTGCGTTGTTTCTTGATGTACTACGGACTAAAATTAATAGTTAACGTTAAGGTTGTCGGAAAATTATATGTATTTACAATATTCACTAAATGTATTCATCGTTAGATGTCTAACTAAGGTTTACGGGAAGGAAAGTTGTACTGATATGCAGGTTGCATAATTCTCTTAAGTTAAGGGGCAACATTCAGAAATTATTGAATAAATCATTAGTTATTTGGAATAAAAAATAAAGGAAAACATTTTCTGATTTGCCTCCCTTTAATGCTTCTGAATCTGAAATAAAAAAATATGACTTTTTTTGACCGGTTTTGTAAAAAAAATCCGTCAGGGAAGCGGTTAAAATCTCCACCTAATATTATATTTCTATCAGGATTTTTGGATGTGATGCTATTTATTAATTTAATTTACGTCAGCGCTAGGCGGCCTATAATACATTCACACAAAGGTTTTTAATTTACGGCATAAAATTGAGCACCATACCTGGGGACTCAATAGGTTGGTCTATGGAACGATTTGCGTTGGGCTGACGATTGTCTCCTTCACAGTTATAAATAATCCACCTCTGGTTCGATTGGTTGTATCTTTTCTAAAATGTAAAACGAATTTGAAAAATTTTCATTACTATAGAGATATCATCAGTCAGCCAACTTTATCTGCCAATAAAACATTAGATTCGGGTCATGAACAACACCGTGAAACTCTTATATAATATTTTTTTAACCAAGGCAATGTAACTACTGCAAATGTAATTGCTTCTAACCACTTATACATTTTAGAGACAAATACATACCATCAATTACACTACTTTGGTACTCTGCACTCAAAGAGTAGGTATTCTCATACAATATATTAACTGGTAACACATAAATATTGACCCCACTATATATTACCTAATTGCAGTCCCACCCTCTTATCATAAAGAAGGCCTTAAGTACTTAAATATTCAGCTCGCTACTTGCCTGGCTGCTTAAAATATGTAATGAATCCCAGAGTTATTTAAATTTATTTTATTTCTCTCTTATATTCACACAACAAATAAAAAAGCCTGACAATGGGTAGACTATAGAACAATTTCTTCAAATTCACACGCTGCAAAAGTTGTACTCAGAATATTTCATAAAAGATTGGACAGTAAAGTACAACTTAGGTGATGAGCAGTTTGGATTCGGGAAGGGGAAGGCTGAGTAATTAGTGGTGATGGGAGTAAGGAACCTGTAGTATAACCAAGACGTTTTTGTTTGCTTGGTTTATTTTAAAAAATAAGTTGAAGAGAGTTGGCAATAAACTTAGGGATATACTCATAATAATAATATGCTAAAAAATACTTATTTAAAAAACCACTCTTATATTCAGGTGTATGTACTAAAAAGTAAAAAATAGTTTTTTCATCACTCAGAAAATAAAATCTTGGGTGCTTTTTCTTGATCAACATACAACCTCTGTCATTTATACGATCTATATGTAATCCATATGCGCTGACCTTGTGAAATAGATATCGATATAAATGACAGAGGTTGGATGTTGATTAAGAAAAAGCACCCAAGCTTTTATTTTCCGAGTGATGAAACAATTATTTTTTAATTTTTAGTACGCCTGAATATAAGCGTGGTTTTTAAAAAAGTATTTTTTTACATATTATTATTTTGTTCTTTTTATTCTTTACATTAATTGTGCATCGGTTCTTTGAAATTTAAATTATTAGCATTTCTTCTCCCTGTAAATGCTAACTTCCACTAGCGACACTGGCAGCCGTAGGCGGCGTGAAGGAAAGCTCCAAGTGCCTCCATAAATGATTCAATGACAGGAAAAGGACGCACTGAGTGCAAGAGGTCCCTCAACCACACTACCTAATTTGTGCTAGGAGTCACATTTTCACCCTAATACCAAAATGTGACGCAACACAAAATGTAAAAAACCATTTAATTTTAGTAGTTAAACTTGGTGATTAGTGAATTTAATGACTGATTTACATAATGTCATCGAGATTAAATAAGTGTGACAAATTTCATCTCGATTGAACATTGAGAAGTGGGTTAGATTTCGATTACAAGATTCCAACTACAAACAACAAACAAACAACGAACCAACAGGTGGAGTTAAAATAAGCGTGGTAATAAAAATGGGGATTCAAAGCGGCCAGATATAGATCAAAGGGCAATGCAAGAATGCCCGTTACCACCTTTTTAACATTCATGCTGAGGAAACGGTAAGAGAGGCTTGGGAATAGCTAGAAGTGCGAATGAAAGTAAGAAGTCAGCTGATAAAGTCGGTTAGATTCACGAAAGACCAGACGTTGCTTAGTTGATTATACAAGGGATTGCAGGCCTTGAGAGATACATTAGAAAATGAGAGTGGAAAATATGCAAAGAAGATTAATACTAAAAAATTAAAATAAATTTATTTTCTAGGAGAAAGAAACCGAGCCAGAACATAAAAATGGAAGAAGAGGAAGATGACTAGGACAATGATGAAGGTGTGGAAGCTGTAAAAAATTAAATAGGATACAGAGTAAGGGAAAATAAAAGTTTAGGGACTGTGCAAAGTGAGATGTGGGGACTAATGGAGTGATGGTTATGGGGTAATTTATGGTGAGGGAGAGGAGAGTCAACACAGGATAGCTATGCTATTGAATCAAAATTGGGGAAGAGGGTAGTAAATATTGAAGAGGTGAGCAACAGGACATATGTAGTTGAATAAAAAGCATACCTGACAAATTTTATAGCATTTGACACAGTTAATTGGGGATAAAATTAAGATTATCATGGAAATATAAATGGAGTGGCGAAATAACAGACTCTTCAGAAACTTATTTATGGTTCTGATGTCACAGGTGAGGGTGGTTAATGAAGAATATGGTAGGGCAGTTATTGATCACGGAGCAAGGCAAAAAAGCACGTTGTTGCCTTTTGCTGAGGAAATGGTAAGAGAGGTTTGGAAATAGTTAGATGTGGTAATAAAGTAGGAGGATAGCTGATAAAGTCGATTACATTCCCGGACGACCAGGCATTAGCCAGTTGATCATCCAAGAGATTGCAAGCTTTGGTAAATGCACTATCGGAGATGAAAATCGGAGTGCAATGAAAATTAATAATAAGAAAATAAAAGTAATTAGATTTTCTAGGACAAAGAAAGTGAGCAAGAACAAAAACTGGGAGGGAACAAATTAGAGCAAGAAGAGCAATTTAACTAGGTACTTTGGAGGTACGTTAGAAGAAAACTGATGTAGTAGCAAAGATATTAGAAGGAGAATAGTGCTAGCAAAAGAAGCGTTCAGTAATAGAAGGGAGTGGATAACTGGGATCTTGGTTAAGGGCAGAAAGAAGATGCTAGTGAAGAGTTTGGTATGGAGTGTAGCATAGTATGGTGCAGAAACCTGAACTATGATAAAAAAGGATGAGAATAGACTGCAGGCACTTGAGATGTGGGTATGGATAAGAATGGAAGAAATTTGTTGTACAGAAAGGAAGACGAACAATAAAGTGCTTGGTATGGTGCGTGATGAGAGAGTGGGAGATTAGGAGCCAAAGTAGGTGGTTTTAACATGTAATGAGGGGTAAGGGAATACTGAAGGGAGTGATTGAGGGGAGGATGTTGGGTAAGCCAGGAAGGAAAAGAACAAGAATAGGCTTTAAGAAAGAAATAGCATAGATTTTTCCTCCCTTCCATTCAAACCTACCTTAACCATTAGACTAACCTATCAAATAATAATTATAAGATCAACTTAGAATTGGCCAAAAAAGTAAACAGAGGTCTTGGGAGTGCCAAAGATCAAAGATAAGCTTTTGTGTGTAAATATAATTTTATACTATTTTTATCCATTTTGGATTAACAAATGTTGTTCATAGTATGCTCGATAATTTGGATGAACAACCACAATAAATTTTGTTTGTATAGGTTGATTAACATAACTGCAGAGGAAAAAAATAACTCAAACTTGAACTAAGTCCATTGCTTACTTAAGAGGGCTCCTTCAGCCATAGGCCTTTTCTTCATATCCACCAGACCCTCAATTTGAATAAGGTCATTTAGACCCTCAAGGTCAATAATGACATGATACTGATCCTCATGTTTAGGTTTAACGATTCGGGTTATAAACCCAAAAGTGGGGTGAAATGTAAACCATTTTCTTAGGACTAGCTGCCTGCCAACTTTCTACAACTAACCAAAAATAAAATCAGCAATGCTGCTATCGGTTACTCCCCTTGTGAATATGCTTGTAGCAGTATTTTACAAAGCTTAATGCTTTCCTTAGTATTTTGTCTATTTCAGAAATTCAACCTTAAACCAGGGAAGTGCGGTCTGAGACACCACTGAATTTTCAAAATTCTATATATTTATCCAGTATTTCTTTAAAAAGGCAACTGAATTTGATGAGCAGTCTGCTAGACCTCACATCACTAAATTGGGAAATCACTACATAGTCGTTATGTTGTAATGTGGAGGAGAGGATATGATTCCGAAAGTAGTTTAAAAAAACAACCCTTGTGTACCAACAACCAAAACAACCCAACAAGTGATTTTACAATTATAAGAATAAACAATTCCTTGTTTGCAATTTTTAAAATACATTCAGTAAGATAGAGTCGTTACTCAAGTCGATACTGAGGGGTATCGAAAAATTTTTAAAAAACCTGCTTTCTTTTGGAAATGTCACGCTATTGAATTGGCTATTTTTGTTTAAAAAAAACTATGGATAAATTATTTGTCCACAAATTCAAATTATCTCCTATGAAAATATCTCACTCACTCAGTGATTCAACCCGAAGGTTGGTTTGGATAGTTGAGGGTAGAGCTCAACCCGGACTAAGCCGCAGGCGTGTGAATTTCACACATTCAGGGTAGGGGGGCCAGTTCCTTTCCCTGGGCCACCTCGCACTCCGAGGATTTTTTTTTGTTTGGGGGCATTCAAAGGCTTCACCCGGATTTGAACCCGGGACCCTTCGATCAGTAGCCAAGCGCTCTACCCACTAGACCACCAGAAAATATACAGATGCCATATTGCCTGAATGGTAAAATAACTGATTGGATGCTATAAAATTTATATTGTTAGTTATATGTAGTTGTAAAGATATTTTAAAATTGTAAATGAAACCATTGTGAAATGTATATCAAGGCCCATCACGGAACTGTTATATGAAAATACTTCAATACAAATTTATTATTTGAATTGTGTCCATCTGAGTCTTTTTTTGAGGCATCAAATCTGTATGACGTTTTTGAATTCTCTTGAAGCTAAACAACTGAATGCTTATAACAATTGGCTATTTTAATATAAAAACTACCCATAAATTGTTTATTCACAAATTAAAATAATCTCCTAGGGAAATCAATGCAAATTGTATTATCTGAATGGGAAAATGATCGATTGGATGCTAGAGAAATGCAATTTTTTGCTATAGTTGTAAACATTGTTTAACATTGTAAATGGAACATTGTATAATTGTAAAACTTTTTTCAAGGCCCTGCATGAAAATTTTCTATGGAGAAGCTTCAACCACAAACAAATATTTTTGAGTAATGCCCATTTACTATCATAAATTATATTATGCATACAATATATCATTGAATGTAAGAACGTCAATTTTTCCGCGTTATAAAAATTATAAAAATATTGTAATTTTTTAGCTGCATGATTTTGAAATATATTCCAACACCCTTTTTTAACAAATATAAATTTAAAAAGATTTAAATGAAGCAAAGTATATCAATTATGCCCTTACTGGGTTTGCAGGCAACATCTACAACTTTATCTTGTTCTAGCCAATGAAAAGTGCCTTATAGAAATTATAAATTTTTTTTTAAACAAATTCTTGAAAAAAAACCTTTGCGTTAAGTTCTAGGAGGCATAAGAAAACATGTACATAGTTTTTTATTTCATGAAAATTGGAGAATTTGCTCCCCACCAGCTGAAAGATAAGGAAAACTTCGTACCTAACAAAGGGGTTAGTTGACACTACTACATAGAGCCTACACCATTGCAGATAATAATTCACTCCCGAATGAGAAATAGAAACTGAAAGAAGCCCTGGAGAAGAATGGTTACTCATCAAGATTGGTCCTGAAAAGGACCGCCATGTTGGAGAGGAGTAACCAGAGGAAATCCGACCAGGAGGAGTCCAAGAATAAGGAAAAACCATCGGCCTACGCCACCATCCCCTACGTCGCAGGAAAAGTGGAACCTATTGGCAGAATACTGAAGAAATACAACATAGTGACCAGGTTCTCAACCACCAAGGAAGTGGGAGACATTCTGCCTAACCCGAAAAAGCAGATCCCTAGCACCATGACGGAGGGAGTGTACAAAATCAACTGTACATGTGGGAAAGCCTACGTTGGACAAACAGGGAGAGCAATTTCCTGCAGAGAGAGGGAACACCATTAAGCGACCGAAAAGAAACAGTTCCGCCTCTCAGCAATAGCCGAGCATGCCTGGTCGGAGCCTGGTCACTCCATGTGTTTCGAGGAGACCGTAATTCTGAGCGGGGAGAGCCGATACTTCCCACGGCTGATATGGGAGGCAATCGAAATTGCCAAATGCCCCAAAAATTTCAACAGGGATTATGATGATGGCTACAACCTAGCTACTACTTGGAGGAGGGTTTTGGCGTACAATGAAATGAGAAACTGCACGAAAAGTGGTTTTACCACCATTATTGACAATCAATCAGATGCGACCAGTTCCAGTATAAAGTCGGACCAAAATGTAGTGCAGATATCTTCGACCTGAAGACGCCTCCAGGACGGGAGGAGAAATGTCAGAAAAACAACGACGTGGCAGATACCCGGAAGAAGAATGGAATATTCATCTAATCGCCACGGAAAACTCTGTGGAACAAGTAATATTCATTTTTAAATTCGAAAAATCAACCATGAATCACGGCACAAGGTGGTGTGCTCATCTACTATGTTCTCTCCCCTCCCCACATTTCTGACTGCTGCCTTGAAAGTGTGGTCACAAGGTCGCTATTTAACCCGCTAGAAGGTTAAAATGTGAACAATTTGATGGTATGAAGAATTGAACATTGTAGAGGCAATGGTTCAGTTACATTGAGTTAAAGTCGAAGCTTGGGGGGTAAGAAACACCCTGCGTGCCCTTCCTCATGTTAAACTCTGAAGCATTGTCGACGCGATGTTGACGAGCAAGAAACGTAAACAGGCGCATTGTAACAGCTATGTTACTTTAAGTAAACCCACCCACCTCCCCCTAGGTAGGCCGTAGGTTTTTAGGTGACCCCCTTCCCTCTAAGTTGGTAATGTAGTGTAAGCAAGACCCCTAACCTGCATTTCATGTTATGTATTATAAAGTAAGAGAGATTTCCCAGAATTCCCAGTTAAAAGATTGAATTCATCCTATATTCATGTTTCTGGACATATACCTTCATTTAAAAGTATGAAACTGTACTAACCCTTCAAGCCAGGAGGAGATTTAAATGAATCCCATCTCATAGGCCGGGGGATAGGTATTTAAATGGAATCGCTGGTTTTCCGCTGATTTAAATGGAATCGCCGTGACATAGTCACTGCGTCGCTCGACACCATGTGAAGTTCGTGCCCAACATAGTGACTACGTTGATCGTCGCTGAAGGGTTAAAAGTTTGTATATAAATATTAACTCTTGAAAACACTTACTTTATTAATATATATTCATGTAAAAAATATTCATCTACTAAGCATGAATGATATAGAAAATATCACAACATACATTACTGACTGTCCTCTCTGGAAGCTGTTAATGGTAACGATGGGAGGCATAATAAAATCACAGTTTCATCAGCATTTCCAGGTCTGACCTCCTGAAGTAAGTCAATGACAGGAATACTGACATGGGTTCCCTGAAAGAATTGTGTAAGTTCACTATGGGATGACTGGGGCATTCCTTTATCAACTGAAATACCTTTCACACACTGATATACATTCCCAACGCAATCAGATTCTCCTTTAGACTGACAGTACACAGGTACTTTGGAAAGGGCCTGAGGAGGCAAGCAAACACTGGTAAGCACATTTTCATTTTCACATTGAGATGAAGTAATGTTGACTCTCTGGGGTATATAATTTTCATCTGAAATCAAGCATTTCATATTCTGCGTCTCTTTCACCAACCTCGGCTCATCAGATTGTTCGGGAAGGGTAGATGGACTACTCACATTCAATTTTACATGGAAGTTAGGCACAAAAGAGCTAGAAATACATCCATCACCTTTTAGGCCAGATAAAACCAATTGGGCTTCTTCAGGAGGGTTTGAGACATGTGATGCAGCTGGAAGCTCTTTGCTATGATCCTCATTAACCATTATCTCATTAGAAACAGTACCTGAATTCTTGGAAGTCTTTTTGCTTAATTTAGTAGCACCTTCATCTATGGCAGGCCCACCTGAACCATCACATCTCAATCTACAGAGATTATCGGACTGAGAAACAATACCACGAGAGGATTCCTGATGTCTTTTAAGATGTGACATACGCTTATATGCCTGACCACAGTGGCATTTATAAGGTCTACTTTCAGAATGATCCCGCAAATGACGATTGAGGCCACATTTCCTCTTAAAACTTTTACCACACTTTGAGCACTGAAAATTTCTCTCTTCCGAATGCACATATAGATGATGCTCTTTCAATGTACTTAGCATGTGAAATGAAGCACCACAAAACTCGCAGATGAACTTGCGATCCCCTGAGTGGAACTCTACATGCCTCTTCAAATTTGCTTTGGATGTAGACTTGTAATCACAAAAACTACATTTCTTTGGTTGTTCTTTACTGTGGACTCCGGCAACATGCAAGGATAAGGCATGCTTCTCACTGCAAATTTTTCCACAAATATCACAGATAAAAACACCAAACTTTCTCATATTCTTCTCCATCCTTCCCCCATGAGCTGCAGACTTGAGATGCCTTGCATAAGACTTTTTTGAGCTGAAGTCTTTGCCACAGTCTGCGCAATGCAATGATCCCTCATCTGTAATAACATTAAAAAATTGAGCATTAAATGCAATTCATCCAAAATATTTTCACTCATTACAACTAGCATGAAATCATGAGTTTTATCATAATCTGGTTCCGCGCTAAAATGAATGCATTAGATATAAAATGCAATCCAGCAATTTCATAGTAATAATTTATTTTGGCCTAAACACATTAATTAGGGTAAACACAAAAATTGGCAGGGGATGTTAGAACACCAGCTACGAAAGGGTAGGGAATTGGTAAAAAAAGGAAGGGGGCAAGGACAAAATTGAAATGCCTCTTTATGGAGGATATTAGTATCACACACTGATTTTGTTTTATTGTCCTAATGGTGTCCAGAAAGAAGTAATTTTGTAACTATCAGTTTGGCAGTGTATCTCTCTTATTTTGTCACTTCTATCAGTTCTAGATATATAGCAAGGGGCCCAAATATAATCCTCCATGTCATCCTAAAAATTGCCTGACAAGGTTTATTTGAAAAAACATTTATCTGATTTTTATGTCATTTTTATCATTGAATAACAATGAAAATATGAGTCACCAAAAACATGATATGTAACTATAACAGAAGTGAAAATATGTTTAATACATATGTACTATGAGTGATGCATAAGCTTCTTCCAGGAAATACATATGTATTACATAATCTTCTTCTACATCACATAAGAATATAAAACTACCAACAATGAACCTTGGCGGTGCACAGTCGGATACAAAAGATTCCCCACAAGGAAAGAGATATCATTTTCACAACAGCTGGAGATTTCTGACTAGCAAAGAGTGCAAGCAATTATTTCAAAAGAATATCAGCTAACATCGAAGGCAAAGCTTTGTGGAATCTTATCTCTATAATAAAGAATGAAAAACTCAAGAATACATGACCCACACTATTTAATAAAAGAAAGAAAAGCTGACCTAGGTTTCAACAAGTGTAATCTGCAAGGTGTCAAAAGATATAAGACCTTGAGGATGACACAACGATCTACAATCTTTATAATGGAGATTTCACAAGAATATTAGCATTAATGAACTGATGATGAGGAAGAGAAGAACACTACATATTATAGTGAGAATGAGATTATTTTAATAACATTTTGACTTTTGAGAGGTCTCTAAGTAAAAATAATGCCATGATTAGTATGTAATGGGATTTTATAAGCATAGCTTACAACAGCAAAATCAACAGGTTAACAGAAAAATTGCATATTGAAATAAATACAGGCACATGTAAGCCAGTATAAGTGAAGTACACTGGTCAGGGAATTAGATATTCAGAGAGTCACCTGCAAGTACACATTAGTGCAATATTCCAGAGGAAAAATCATTAACCTTGATCGGGTTTTGAACCCGGAACCCTCGATTTTGCTCCGAGTGCTTTAACCAGTTATGTTACCGAGGCGTCCTTCTCACCTGTGGATTTGTTGAGGGCTTTATAGGACCTAGGACCTTTATAGGACCTAGGAGGGCTTTATATCCCATAAAGCCCTCAAAAAAATCCACAGGGGAGGACGCCTCGGTAGCTTAACTGTTAATAGCACCCAGTGCAAAATCGAGGGATCCAAGTTTGAATCGCAGTCAATGCGAATGATTTTTCCTCAGTGGAATATTGCACTTATTACACATTCAATATCAAGGTGATTTGTGCCCTTGATAATGACTGTGCAACAGTCTAAACCCTGGGTAGGAAGAAATTAAAACTTTTTGTGAAATTATTTCCCAATTAAGAACAAATGTATTGGAATAAACTGCCTGGCATTTGCAGATTATTTTGCCGTACATGGTCTGGCGTTTGGAACTGACAGATTTGGCCACACTGAAAGGTGACAAAAAAATAGGGTGGAGAAGCCATGACTCACCACTGTTGAACCAGAGCATGTGCAGTTTAGTCAGCCATGGAGAACTGGTCTGTTAATATGTGAGCGCATGCCTTAACTGCTTACTCTAAAATCTCGACCGGTTGAACTTCACTATTTTGTAAACCTTTTAATATAGTAACTATGGCTTAGTCCCCGCTGTGGAAAATATATTATATCTATTAGGGAAAGCCTCTCAATTTTGTACCACTTTCATTCACAATCCTTGTCATATAGAATGGGTAACCTGTTCCAATAGTTAATTATTACTTCTGTATTTTAAAATAGCAATCTCTTTCAACTATGGATTTTGTAACTCAGAGCAGAGAATGTGACAAGGTGCATTGTTGCAGAGCTGGTTATGATATCTCACTGATCTAACATGGAAAATTTCTTCCCCATACTTCCAGATTTTGCACAACTGCTTCTATTAATTCCCTTGGAGGGACTTCTTGCACACAAAGAGCAGCAGGGTGAAGAAGTATGCTCCCCTAGCAGAGACAACCGAGAGACTATTATAACAATTCTGCAAAATCTAGAAGTGAGGGAGAGGAAATTTTCTTTCGACTATGAGATCTGCAATAATGAATCATCGTGTTCTATACTACAAGTTACACAGTTATTTGTGAAAAAAGATCGATATAATGGAATGAAGAGGTAATATTTCGTTACCATATGGCGTGATTTTTTTCAAAACCCTTCACGTATCATAAGGGTTAGCCATTCCCTTGGTGAAATATTGCCTCCTTCCTTCAAAACAGTGATCTCTTTCCTCAAAGGATACAATGTTAGATAAACTTGCAGCATACAACGTGACATGTTTCATTGTACCAGAACTCATACACGATGTCGATAAGAGAAAATTTCTTATCCCAAATTCTATATTTCACTACAATTTTATAGGGTTCCCTAAGAGTCACATTTGAAGCACAATCTGTGCTTTAGTTGACATTAAGGGTCACTTGGAGAATGGTGTTTCAAACTTTCACAACATTTTCACCTCAAGGCCATAAAGGCAACCATTTATAACAGCACTTCAACTTTAATTTGGTTACTTGAGAGTATAAAGTCTGCATTTTGTAAGACACCTAGATGTGCAATTATGTTAAACTAAGGTTTATAATTATTTACAACATACTGCAGGATCTGAAGTTCTGTGAACTCAAGCTTGGCAGTCAAATTAAGCAAAACATTATTTTCTTAAAATTGTGTGAATTTCATCAATGAAAGGGATGTGAGAAAAGCACAATGCGCATAAGTATTTGTGAATGTGATAGCAACCAAACCAAAGCACTCGCAGTGAGTGTAAGCACCTTAATGCGTTTACAATGCAAATATGTATGTATAATGATGGACAGATTTCCTTTAAAAAGTTACAGATTTCAAAGAAACTACATAATTAGTGAGCTTCCCTAAGGCTTAAATAGTCAAATTTATATTTTACCTTACCATCAGCAGCGAGACGAATTTTATATTAAATTGAGTAATAAATATAAGAAATATTACTCCCAGAACTAAGGTACAAACAAATTAAGTACTGTCATGATTGCATTTAAAATGAAGTCAGAAGTTGAATTTGTTCTGCCACATTTCATGAGAAAAACCATTCTCCAAATAAACCTCATACCAATAAAAAGGATGTTCTGGAAGTTTTCCTCCTCATAGGTGTTTTTTTTCTCACAAAGCAAAAACAGTACTGAGTATTTAAGCCTCCCAAATAATGAAGAGAGCTGTGGGAGTTGATTATACATATTTCATAAATGAAAGAAAGAGAAAATTTGAAAGATATATCTCCATGTTTTAACAAAATGTAGATAAAATGAATCTGGAAAATGAACTTCTCTAAAATGTTCATGACTATTCCCTTACTCAAGTACATTGATGTGAGCCACCTGATGATGTCGCCTATGCGACGACACCGGTCGACTTATAGAAATAAACTGTGAAAAAAGTACCATTTCATTTAATTCTCTAAACAAAGCAAGTTTGCAGCACCATGTTTAACTTTAGATTTTCATTAACCTGTATTTTCAAGCACTTTGGATGGAAATGGTGATCAGAATCCACAGTGATGATTTGTAAAACCTGATTTTCATTGCATCTTCGAATCAATGTGTGACCTTTGGCTTTCCGTTTCCTCAAGGAGCAGTGAGAAGCAATGTGATTGTGCCTATGAAACACTAAGAAAATTTTACAAATATTGGGAACATGATGAAATAGTGTAGTTTCCAGCAGTGCGTTTGTAGTTCTACAGCAACTGCAAAAGTATGATTGATTCAATGGTTCAAACACGTACATGGTTTTTTTAATTTTGTATTTTTGTCGCCTTATGGCATTAAGCACATGTGTGGTCGTGTTTCAAGGAAACTACATTCTAATAGTGATAGCTTAACTGGTCTTTTTATGCTAATAAATGCAATTCAGTTTCATTCTCAGTTGTTTACTCTTTAAGATAACTCTCGGAGGCCTACAAGAATAGTTCTCATATGATTTGGGGCTGTATTCTGTAATTCGGGTGATGACTATCACCAGCGATGAACGTCACTGAAAAACTTCACCCGTCATCACTGTTTGCGATTCTGTAGCCAGGGGTAGAAGTTCCACCACCTGGTGATGGCAAGGTGATGGTGATATGTATGAAAACATCTTGGTGCGATTCTCGCTAATTCTCAGTAGCCAATGGCTGTGGACTCCGAAAACAGAAGACGATCTAATGTAAACAAAACAACTGACTCGGACTCCTCGGACTGCTGCAGACTGTGTTTGTGAAGCTCACCATTGGGATGTGTAGTAAAAATTCTCTGAAAATGCCAGCAGAACAAGAATACACTCTATCTTAAGAGGAATTATCTTCCGATGAGACTAAAGCTGCTTGTACAGTCCACACAAACCTCAAATGAGCATATTGAGGCCATTAAAATAGCATAACTGCACGTTTACATTATTTCAAGTTCCTCTCCTAGGTTGTGTTTTACGATTTAGGTATCCAGTTTCCTCTGTTGCCAATTCTTCAGTGTTATAATTAACGAATCATCTGCTGTTACAAGTATGGCTGATTTATTATCTTGACTTATTCCCCATTGATATCTACTCCTCATGCCACAGACACTATCGGACACCATTACCTTGATCCACAGCCCACCGGAGCAGACCACAATTTATAATTTCGACATTGAAGTCTCCAATAATTTTAGATATCGCAGGAAATTGCTGGAAAATTTTAAGGGGATATCGTAGTAAATTAATGTGATGAAATAAGTGTGTGCTCCATATAAATGTTCATCTGAATTCCGAAATTATTGAAGTTAGAATAACCTTCACCATCATAGCGCCATCTAGTGCGCCTACATACAACTGCGTGGTGCTGCCACCTGTGTGAACTACCTCCATCTCTGTCAGTCTTCCTTAGTTCAGTTTGTTGGTTGCTTGTATTCGTTCTGTTCCATATTAAAGTGGTTCATTAATCGTTATTGTGGTCCATGTCTTTAATTGAATAATTGCTACAACAGGTTATGGGTCTAGCCAGCTTAAAAAAACTGCGTTCAAGTGGAACTCTGTTATTTTCGAATAGTTAATTGATAGGGATGTTGGACCACGCCGCGTTTTCAACATGGCCGAACCAGAGAGCAGAGTTACCTCAAGTGTTCACAAGCTAGCGAGTGAAGATCAGTGGGAAACATGGAAGTGGCAGATAGAACTGTGTTTGAAAGAGCAGTGCCTTTATTCTCTCATCGACGGTACACGTAAGTGTCCGGCCGCGCCAACAGGCGATAAGGAACCGTCCGACGCTTACCGCCGCTGGCAACGTGACAACGCGCGAGCGGCTCGCATTATTGGTACTGCGCTTGATGATGAACCCTCTATCCATGTTCGCAAGAAGACTGATGCCAAAGATATTTGGGATACACTCATATCAGTGTTCGAACAATCCTCCTTGCAACGGCTGTACACGCTGTTCGATAGCTTCTTTGAGTTTTCAAAAGACGAAGCCACATCCGTCTCCAAGCACACTTCTCAACTGGCGAACATGTTCGACGACCTGATTACTGAGCTGAAGAAGAGCAACCCGAATTCAACACTCCCGCTGTCATTGCTACATCATCGTATTTTTCGAACACTAGGTCCCGAGTACCAGTATTATCGATCGACTTGGTATCGTGTTCCGGAAGCAGAGCAAACAACAAGGCTCCTGGTAGAAAATTTGCGTGCAATTGAGAGTTCGCTAGCGACACATGGCACGTCTCAGACAGCTGGCACCTTCTACGCAAATTCAAAGCAAGGTGAACGGCAGCGGCAATTCAGCAAATCCTCCACACCTGGCACCTCGATTTCCAAGACAGTCCCATCCTCTACCACCAAGAAGAAAGAAACTCGTTCCTGCCTGTATTGTAAGAAAGTCGGGCACATCATTGCAGACTGCCGAAAGCGCATCACTGCAGAGCAACGAGCAGCAGCCGCAAACGCGATCAGCAACACCCCGAGTTCCGGTCCGAAGATCAGCAGTAAGCCGAGCTCATTTTTCGCTGCGGATCCCAACACAAACGCCATCACTGCTGATACCTGGATCTCAGACTCCAGGACGACGCATCACATATCGGCGAACAAGCAGCATTTCGCTACTTTCGAGAAGTTCCCGATTCCGCAACGCGTCCAGACCGCCGGCGATGGATTTCTTCTCGCATATGGATCTGGCAGCATCAATATCGACGTTTGCATAAGAAATAAGTGGTCGCCCGCGTCCCTAGTTAACGTTTGGTATGTGCCAGATGCCCGCCATCAACTCTTTTCCATTCGCCAGGCTGCTCAACGTGGCAATGAAATCACATTCAACAGTGACGGTGTCATTTTTAAGCGTGATGGTGAAGTTGTTGCCACAGGAATATTAATCGGTTCAGTATACGTGATGAATATTCGTGTTCGTGCTCCGGACGCGCAAGTAGAGGTGAACTTGGCAACATCAGAGGAACTGTTGCAGGGATGGCACGAGCGCCTCGGACATCAAGACAAACGTCATGTGCGTGAAGTGCTTTCTCGTTTCGGTATAGCTGTTAGGTGTTCAGAGACCATTGTTGATGAGTTGTTCGATGTCCATTGAATCGTTTAATGGTTTCCGCTATTATGTAGTTTTTAAAGATGACTACTCGCGATTTGTTCGCATATTCTTCCTGAAGCGCAAGTGTGAAGTGGCTGTAAGCTTGAAAACATTTCTGACTGAGTGCGACACTGCTGGCCATAAAGTAAAGGCTTTTCGCTCTGATGGTGGTGGTGAGTTCGACTGCACTGAATTATTGACAGTACTTAGAGATCGTGGCATTGAGTTCCGCCCAACATGCCCTGATACGCCCGAGCAAAATGGTGTGGCGGAACAATCCAATCGACACGTAGTTGAGCTAGCTCGTTCGATGCTTTCTGCTTCCAAGCTACCTAAGATGTTGTGGGCTCACGGGTGTGATACGGCCACATATTTAATCAACCGTACCGGCAAATCGAGTGTACCCGGTAAAACACCTTATGAACTATGGTTTGATCGAAAATTTGACAGTCTCGATTATTTGCGCATCTTTGGTTCTGAGTGTTACGTGAATGTGCCAAAGAGGTCTCGCTCGAAGTTTGACGACAAAGCGAATTTTGGTCATTTCGTGGGCTACGTGAATGACAAAGATGGCTATAAAGTGTGGGTGCCATCAAAGGTTCGCATAATGAAATCGCGGAACGTTGACTTTCGACCAGAAAAATTGTGCACAACGAACAATTCCATCGAGCTTGAATTCGATTACAGTCCTGAGGGCGCTGGGAAAATAGAAAATGACTGTCCGGAATCAGATGAACCGCAAGAATCCCAACCCCCAAATCCTCCTCGCAAGATCCGTCCACCCACGAAATATGATGAATATCAGATGGGTTATCAGACTCACCGTTCAGCGCCAATCAATGCCCTTGCGTGTTTGTCGGAAGCTGTTGATGAGGACCTTGCACCGACAAACCTTGACGATGCTATGAAAAGCCGTGATTCAGAAAATTGGTTAGCTGCAATGAGAGAGGAAATCAGTGCGTTCAAAGAAAATGAAACATGGGACTTAGTTTCGTTACCGACAGGCAAACGCACCATAGATAATCGATGGGTGCTCCATGTGAAGTACAAACCCGATGGCACTATCGACAGATACCGTGCTCGCTTAGTTGTTCGCGGTGTTTTTCAACGTGCTGGACTTGATTATGATGAGACTTTCAGCCCGGTTGCTCGCTATGACTCGATTCGTGCTCTGATCGCAACTGCAGCTGAAGAAAACCTAGTGCTCGGACAATTTGATGTAAAAACTGCATTTTTGTATGGTGATATTGACGCAGAGATTTACATGACACAACCTCAGGGTTTCGATGATGGGTCAGGTCGCATCTGTCGTCTTAGGAAGTCTCTTTATGGACTGAAACAATCACCTCGTTGCTGGAACAATAAATTTCATTCTTTCATGGAGAAAAGTGGATTTGTGCGATCAACAGCCGACCTGTGTATTTACAGTCGTCAAAACCAAACAGAAAAACTTCTTGTCGCAATCTACGTTGACGATGGGCTCATCGCGGGCTCAACGCAAGATGCTGTCAACTCGTTCTTGGGATTGCTGAAATCAGAGTTCAAAATCACTGTGGGTTCGCTCGACTCATTTCTAGGCAGAGAAACGCGAGTCTGGTTTATTTGTTTCCCAAAGTACCTATGTAGAAAAAGTGCTCCAGCGCTTTGATATGGCAGATTCCAAACCTCAGAAGACGCCTGCTGACACTCATCAGCCAGACAAGGTGCCCAATGATCCTCTAGATAGCTCTATTCCATATCGTTCGGCAGTAGGTTCGTTGATGTACTTAGCTTGCGCTACTCGCCCAGACATCGCTTTCGCTGTCTCGAAAGTTGCTCGCTCAATGACAGAACCAACTTCATACGATTGGGTGTCCGTTAAGCGCATCTTTAGGTGCCTCCGTGGAACCAAAAGCTTTGGTTTACTGTACTCCTCAGCTGGAGGTAACCTCTGTGCCTACTCCGATGCCGACTTTGCAGGGGATACGAAGACTCGACGCTCAACGAATGGATTCGTCTCACTAGTAGGTGGTACAGCTGTATCCTGGACTTCCCAACTACAAAGGTCAGTCGCATTGTCCACTACTGAAGCGGAGTTCGTTGCTGCCAGTGAAGGAGCGAAAGAACTTGTGTGGCTTACTCGATTGTTGCGTGAAATTAGTGAAAAGAAACATGATGTACCCTCACTGTTTGTTGATAATGCTAGTGCAATTAAATTAGTGAAGAATTGTGAGTTCCATAAGCGCTCAAAGCATATTGAAGTGAGATACTATTTTGTTCGTGAGTTATTTCAAAAGGGCGATATTAATGTTGGGTTTGTTTCATCCCAAGAACAGTTGGGGGATATGTTCACCAAACCTCTCAGCCCGATTATTTATAAGACAATGTGTGCCAAGATTGGACTTAGTGATTGATTAAGATTGTATGTTTCAATGTGCTTTAATATTTATGATGGTTCAGTTTAGGGGGTAGTATTGAAGTTAGAATAACCTTCACCATCATAGCGCCATCTAGTGCGCCTACATACAACTGCGTGGTGCTGCCACCTGTGTGAACTACCTCCATCTCTGTCAGTCTTCCTTAGTTCAGTTTGTTGGTTGCTTGTATTCGTTCTGTTCCATATTAAAGTGGTTCATTAATCGTTATTGTGGTCCATGTCTTTAATTGAATAATTGCTACAACAGAAATAAGAAAGTGTATTCCCAATGTATACCCAGGAATATTAGCTTAAATATTGCTGTGATGTATTGGAGTATGACCATTTCATCTTGATTTCTATGTTTACTCCCCTCACATGATTTCAGGGGTTTATGAGTTTTAATGAGCGAGAAACCACCTGTGAGAAACCTACGAAAGAATGGAGGCATGACCCAAAAGCGTGATTAATTATGCCTGTGTATAATAAAATAATTGCATGGCAACTACCTATTCACTTATCTCTAATTCTTCCATAAAGAAAATTATGTACTTAAAATTATCTGGTTAGATTTTAAGCATCAGCATCAATATATCCCATTCTCATCAGCTGTGAGAACTCATATTTGGTAGTATCACAAAAAGGAGTATGCAAAAAGTTGGAGGTGAGACCATTTACCACTTGAGTAATTATGCATCCTAATATGAACCCAAGCTTCACTAACCCAGGGATATCGTCTTAAAAGCTTATTTATTTGGCTTCTTAAGGTGGCTAGAGCGATTTTTGCTTATTTACAGATTTGCGTGAAACTTTGCGTACATGTCCTTCTTAGTAATATCTATCAATAAAAGTGAAAAAAACTGGATGCTACCGATTTGGTTTCCTGGCAATTCAATGATATTTTAACAAGTACTCTTATGGCACACAGCCATGGACTGTGGATCCGAGGAGATCCTGCATTCCTTCCGGCAATTGGACTCCGAGGTGAAGCAGTTAAGTGGTGACGTGGGGGTCAACATGATGCTCGCAATTTGTAGTGTGGTCCCAAGGATCGATTGTGGACCCCTGGTTTGGAGCTGAGTGGAAGGCATAAACCAGAGGCTGCGTCGTTTCAGTACGGACATCGGAGCCTCCTCCGTTGACATTCGGCCGGCAATCCGATTGTGTCGGAACCCTCTGAACCGTTACACGGCCGAGGCAGCTAAGTGTGTAGCTGGTGGTATTATAGAGTACTGCAGGCCTTTTTTAGGGTAGAGAGTAGGGCAGGGAGTAGATTATGTAGTGGGTTATTAAGTAAAGGGGTCGCCATAAATATTGGTAGGAATGAGAGCTTTTTTCAAATTCAGAATGACTTACTAGCCGAAAGAAATAGAAACCGCATCTCAGGTACATCAAAAACAAGCGCTATTAATGATATAGAATACTAGATAGACAGGACTTGTAAGTTGTATCCCAGGGATTCCATTTCTGACGTGGTTTTTAATTGCCATAGTATTCAAAACAAAGTCGCTGATTTCCACCATCTCATTGAGAGCACAGACACTGATGTAGTAATTGGAACAGAAAGTTGGTTATCGAATGAAATTGCGGATACCGATATCTTCCCAAAATCATCCAATACACAGAAAAGACCGAATAGCAAGAATAGGAGGAGTATTTATCAAAGTCGCAGTCAAAGAGTCAGCAGAGCCGAAATATTTCCAGATAATAGATTTAGAAAGTGTGTGGTGGTCCATTAAATGCTAAACAAAAAGAATTTTTATTTGCTCATATTATAGACCACCCGATGCAGACTTACATTCAGTTCTAGAGTTGGATAGACAGGTGAAACATCTCACACGTCAAATTAACGAAAATAACATAATTATCGGTGGTGATTTCAACGTTCCCTCGATTGACTGGAAGACATATAGTTTCAAAAATGGTGGCAAAGATAAGGAGTTGTGCGACACTCTAAACATTCACATCTAATTCCTAACATCAATTAGTCACAACACTGACGAGAGGAAACAACATTCTAGATCTTTTGGCGACTAACATACCTGAAAGCATCCTTAACGTAGTAACAGTGAACGGAATTAGTGATCACAGAACAGTAAAAGCTAGATTACAAATTATGTAGTACTGACAAAAAGGCACCCATAAAGACGAGGGTATACTTATTTCACAAGGCGGATTTCGAAGGTTTAAAACAAGAACTATTGACTTCGTATAAAAAATTTAGTGATATTAGTGAAAACCGTTGTACTGACTATACATGGAATACTTTTCGTAGCATCACACGACTAGCCATAACTAGTGCAATACCAAATAAACTTAAACAGGTCAATACATAACCTAGGTAGTATAATTCGGGCGTCCGAAAATCTCTCAAGCAACAACGAATCTGGCATGCAAAAATGAAGAACGCGTCAGGGTCTCCCCGAAGAGGAGTATAAGAAGTTATGCAAAAAATACAAGAAAGCGAAAACAGCAGCTAAGGCAGCCTTTCAAAAAGCATTAACGGAATTCAAAAATAAAATATTGGGCGAATATTTAGAGGATAACCCAAAGACATTTTGGTTGTACGTGAGGGAGGTTCAAGGCTGCAAATCAACAGTAACGTCACTAAAGAACAATCTAGGAGAAAGAGCAAACGACAAATTAGATAAAGCAAATTCCTCAACACCTTTTTTCTAAGCGTCTATACAACATGCTCTCCAAATAACATCTCTACAATGCCTAGGCTATATAAGCACCCAATGCAGTCTATTAATATAACTATTCGTGGAATAGAAAGACATCTGAAATCCATTAATTCCAAAAAATCACCCGGTCCCGATCAAATTCCAGTCTGAGTTTATAAAGAATTAGCATCAGAAATAACACCGTACCTGAAAAAAATATTTGAAAAATCTCTAACACAACATCGTGTTCCTTATTATTGGAAAATCACAAACGTTAGACCAATATTTAAAAGCGGTGATAAGGAAGAGCCCAGTAACTATATACCGATTTCCCTTACGTCTATCTCGAGCAAGATATTGGAACATATAATTTTAAGTTCGATTATGAGGTATTTGGATAGTCAAAACTTGTTAACACAAAATCAGCACGAATTCCGGAAAGGCAGGTCTTGCGAAACCCAGTTGGCCCTCTTCCTTCAAGACATTCTTTTCTCGGGAGAAAAGCTTGTCCAAGTAGATACAATATTTCTAGATTTCAAAAAAGCTTTCGATAAGGTCCCTCATTAGAAGTTACTCGTTAAGTCGGAAGCTTACGGAATACACAACGACGTAATATGTTGGATAAGAGAGTTCTTAGCCGACTGCAAACATAGGGTAGTTCTAGATGGCGTTAGTTCAGATGTAGTGAAAGTAACATCAGGTGTACCCCAGGGAAGTGTCATCGGTCCCTTAATGTTCCTTTTGTACATTAATGACATCACTACCGTTGTTATGAGCAAAATTGGTCTCTTCGCAGATGACGCAGTGTTGTACAGGGATCTAGGCAATGAGTCTGACAAGATTGTGTTACAAAAAGACCTAGATGCTATAACTGAATGGTGCAATACTTGGCAGTTAGAATTGAATTTTTAAAAGTGCAATGAATTTTTGGAAAAAGGATAACTCGGTTAACGAAACATACACAATTAATAAAACCAACTTATCAAATGTAGAGTCAGTTAAATACTTAGGTGTGAACCTTACTCAGGACCTGTCTTGGGGGAAACACATCCAGGAAATCTGCGGACAGGGTAGTTGCAAATTGGGATTTGTTAAAAGAATATTAGGAAAATGTGACGAGAAGGTTAAAGAGCGATGTTATTTTTCACTCGTGAGACCTCACTCGGAGTTTGCCGTTAGCATATGGGACCCTTACGAAGTAGGACTAATCTCTGAAAAAAATCAAATACAACGGAGAGCAGCAAGAGTTGTGAAAAGTTGTTACGATAAACTTTGCAGTGTTACCAAATTGTTGAAGGAATTAGGGTGGGAGTCTCTAACTGATCAAAGGGAGAAATACAGGTTAAATCTTTTGTGCAAGTTTGGAGCACACAGTTTTTTGCCGGACATTCAACATATATTGCTACGGCCAACGTACTACGGTAGAAGTGATCACAGGAATAAGATGAAGGAAATTGACTGCAGAAGCGATAGATTTAAAATATAATTTTTCCCACAGACAATAAGGGATCATAATAGTTGAGACAGATCAACCATATGAAACTCCCACCCTCAATAGGTAGAGTAGAACTTTCACTTGTGCTTTATAACACAACATCATTACTAACACTTCACACCGCTTGATACGTCTGGCATCATTTTATTTTGCTCTCAGCATGAAGTAGCATCTCGTAGCACTCATTAATTAACAGTATTAGTAATATTAACCAATAGATATGTGTATAGCATTGTTCTGCATGTTCATTTACGTATCACTCTCCCAGTTTCTGGTTGGACTACGCACTGTTCTCCTGACTGCTTTTTGGCCTGCGCCTAGCGGCCGGGGGAGCGTGCGAGGTCCTGATTTTTGCTGGGACAAGTGCTGCATGCCTGGTGTGGAATCACCCCGTGCCACACACCCTAGTGGTGGCTTGCACGGTACTTTGTAGATGTAGATATATTTTGAAACAATTCGATTTTTTATGTCCAGATTTTCTCCTAAATGCAAAATAATAAATTTCATATTATTATAACAGCTGCTCACAAATATCAAGGTATCATGCAGAGTAAGAACGGTGTATTTAGATATGATTTTCAAATTTCGCGCTGAAAATCGAAGTCAAAACAATGCTTTAATTAAGGCGAATATTTTAAATATAGCTCTTGCATCATATACGTTGCAGCATGTATGGTGATTTCCAATGTATAAACAGGTGTACTCGAGTGAAACGTGGTCCAAGAATATTTTTTTCAACTTACTTGAAAAGTTATTGGAATGTGCCTTCAACGACTCACAGTTACCGCTCCAGCCACCTTAATTACATGCCCGGAACTTGTTACCTAAATCACCCTTCACCTAATAGAATGAAGTTTTCTGTTTGAACAAAAATTTTCTTGGCAGCTCCATTAGTCATTTTTTATAACTAATATAGTAGTTTTATACGCTTTATAGCCTGACGAGTGCAGAAATAGCTAATTAAATTTGTAGGATTAGCCATCAGCTGATGAACCACACCACCATATTAGGAGGTGATGGAATAAGACCGGCTATTTTGGTGGTGATGTCGTTTCACCCCGTTTTGGGTGCAGAACATCACCTCGCCAGCATACAGAATCACAAAGGCGGTGATAGGTGATGTGATACCGTTGGTGGTCGCTCATCACCGGTGGTACTAGTTACAGAACACGGCCCCTGACTGCATAATAATTATGGGAATTTCTGATCTTCATGGATGCAACTTATTCCTACTAGTTTCCATTGGATCCTGCTAGTTCCAGCTGGTACCTGTTACATTAAGTTGGATCCTGCTGGATCTAGCAGGGTCCAATAAGTCCAGCAGTGTCCAATTTCTGGCTGGAATTTTTACCTGGGAAGACATTTTTTGAAGAAATGCACACAGCCCATTAAAACCTAAAAGAAAACTTAAAAAGATCTAAGATTGTGTTTCCAAGTGACATTCCAATCAGGTGTTCACTCCCAAACTGTACATTGTCTACACTACAACAATATGGATATTATTTACTTTAAAATTAATTGAGATTTACAACACAAAGAATCTCAAAAATTCTCAGTCTATGCATCTTTGATGAGTCCTTCGCTGTTTTTACGAATAACTATTACTTAATAATTAGGTATCTAAACCCACAATTTTTTTTGTAAATTTGCGAGACGGTCTCATTGACATTTGAATATATGCATGAATAACTAAGGACGATACCATGCGCCCATCTCATCAATACCTTTATGTACCCTTTGATGAAGCACCAATGAACTCTGTAGATGAAAGGACCTCTGGCATATCTCACATGCATACTTAGCTTCCACTTCCTCGATTTCGTGGCCTTTCCTTTGATGTTCCGTCAATTTAAAGTGAGCAGAGAAACTTTCTTTACAGGTAAGGCACTTGTATTTTTCATGACCCTAAAATAAAAAAAGTTCTAAGCAACTGATGGCGAATACAGCAACCCACAAAATCCATTTTACCTTCACATGCAACAGGTACTGTTGACGTCTTGAAAACGTATCTTCGCATATCTCGCACTTATAAGGTTTCTCGTATCTATGTTTCTCTTGATGCTTGGAATAATCACTTAGTTCACTAAAGCACATCCCACAGCAGAGACATAAATGTCTCCCCTCTGCGTGAAGCTGGTAATGTTGATAGAGCGATGCTTTCTTTGAAAACTTACGGTCACAGTATTGGCAGCAATATTTCGACACCTTTAACTTTATTTTATGCTCATCGTGAAGGTGTGCAGTGAGCTTAGTGCGAACTGTAAACAGTTTTCCGCAATACTTACAATCATTCTTTCGATGACCTTCTACATGTTTATCAAAATGCCTACGATACCGAAAGCATTCATTACACTGAGGGCAACTAAAAGTTTTCACATATTTGCCGACTTCCACATCCATTGCCCCCATTCATGCGTATTTTTGAGGAAATAGGGTGTTCATTCATTTTAGGTACCATACAGATGAATACTGTTTCTCCAAGGCTGAAGACTACATTAGACATATAAATTTTCCTTGCGCCGTAAGTTGAATTTGTTCAAAATCATACAAATTAAGACATACCTCGAATTATCAAAAATGTGAGAGGATGTCATTGAAAGAGTTAATTTGTCATGCAGTAAGAATAATTAATTAAGGTGAACATCACGGGAGTGACACTCGTCAACAAAGATTATATACCTCGTCAACATCTTGGTTAATTTAACTCAATACTCGTGATCAAGTCAGGGTATAAAACACGGATGTAAAAAAACAAGGATATTTTCTTCACTCCGAACCATGAATATTACATTAATATAGACGATAAAGACTCCTTGCTCAGAACCTTGTTTCTATATTCATGCTCAGAACTATTCGTGACTCCTAATAAAAATTTTTCCCTGCTCAAATGTTTTGAATAGAGCTATTAGCATGCCAGAACAACGGGGCGGGGCGATTTTAGACTGAGTTTGCTGCGCCATCTCAACATGCCCGTAGGTACTATTTTTATATTTTTTTTTAACTTTTCCGTTTTCTGCGCGAGCGTACGGATTCAAAACACCAGTCATCGCCAAGCGCACATCGTGTTTTGAAAGTGTAGACCGTTGTGATTGAAGTGACTCTGTTGTGTTTGCAGTAGTTTTTATACCTTGGGAGGATTTGTTGGACAACTATTTTGACATTGACGGGTGAGTTTCTTCACTTCTTTATTATTAGATACTATTATTTTAGATCAGTTATTCTAAACGTAGTTAACGCAGTTCGTGAAAGTTTGTGAATGCACGGCCCACCTGTTTACACAACTAGGAGGCTATTTTATAATTTTTCAACAACTGCTGTAATGCCTTTGCCTGTTTGAATGACTAACTCCTGTACTGGGTAATATTTGTCATTTATGTCTACGGAAAACAAGGAATCTTCCACTGTCTCATTTCCCCTGATGAGAGACTTGTGGCAGAGATGACAGTCACTCTCATTCAAAGCATTTTTCACTATGTAGTGGCTTACATACAACATGGAGGGTAGTTTCCTATTCCTAATCTTCAACTCATGCCACATTAAGTTTCTAGTAGGTACATGATTCCATGGCTTGTGTGTTAGTATTAGTGCTACAACCTGGCTGATTCACTGAGATTGATCCTCCTTGAAAGAATGACTCTAGATTAGTCAGTAATTCACAAATATCATTCATGCAGTTGCCTTTACTGTCATTAGAGAGCAAGCCATTCATCACCGCAGTCTTGAAAGCCTGAATGAATTGCCTGCTGTTAGGGGTGTGGTTTGATCCACAGTTCTGCCGAACTACATTAAAGAAATTTTCCAAAGGGTCCTGATTTAAATTTCTTCCATTGAGATGCCAAAACCCCTTGTCCCTCAACTCTCTCCAAAGTATTGAAAATGCTTTGATGGTAGCTAGCCAACCATTTTTTGAGGGAGGATTCACTTCCTTTGCTTCTAAAATCTTCCACTACTTAACTTTAAGATATGATTTATTGCCAATTTTGTTATTTTGTCATAAATGGTGGTGGTGTATTAATCCATCTATGTTGTAGTGAGAATGTACATACTTTTCTGAGTATTGTGTACTTTTGACTGTTTATATTTTTAACCGTTAGAGAGAAATTATTTTCTGTTAATTTGGTTTTCCCGTTCATGATTTCGGTCAATTTTGTTAAGTTAAATAGTTTGTCCAGGTCCCTGTTGCATGATAGATTATAATTGTATGCACTGGTCTTTTCTTTTTTAAAATACATTTTTAAAAGTTGAATAATAATCTGTTTCCTGACCTGGGCTTGGGCTAATGCATTTCACAAGTGTCTATTCCCTGTTTCCAATTACTTTTTCCTTTAACCCTGTTTATGTTACTGATGTGCCTCAATGTATGTATGCATTAATGTTGTTGTGAATGAAATAATTTTATGTGTGCCTCTGCTGCTTACTGCTAATTAAGAGCTTTACTTTTGCTTGAACTTGCTTCTCTGATTCTAGTTTGGAGAACAATATTTGGCCTTGATCTTAAACCTGTGTGTGAGGTCCTAATTTGTGTCTGTTATTTACAAGTAGTGTACTTTACTGAAGTCACTCATGTCACTTTATTAAATGCTCTCATTATACATTCTATGGTGAGCATATATGTGCCTCTGCTCATTAATGGCTTGGTACTGGCTTCTGTTGCCTTAAAATCATTCATAGTGTCGGTGGTACATTTATTATTTATTATGTATTAATATCATGGACATTATACCATAGCAATGTTGTGCTGAAACGAGAAATTTTATAGTGTACTTGATTTTTACACTGCATATTTCAAACCAGTGTTGAATGCTCTTATAAAATTTGGGGTGTTTTTTTTTAGTAATTATGACCCCAACTTGGGCTTGTTGCCTATTCTGATGTTGGAGAATCACTGCTTCACAAACCCACTCCACTGAATGCCGTGTGCTTGTTTACTGAAGCTGTAAAGTGTTTGAACATTCAAAGCTATGTACCGCTTAAACCTATTCTCCTAATGACATTAATGGCATTTCCATTGTGCGGTCAACCTCTACCTGTGTGTGTGCATCTGTACTGGAGTGTACAAAGTTGCAAGGCCTTCAATGCCTTCATCATCAATCCTGTGGAAGTTTTTCCTGGATTAATAGCCATTTACCCATTTTTGTGTAAATATATTGCCCTAATGGTGTTAAGGACATATTCATTGAGCTTTGGAATACATATTAGTGTGTGAATCAATGTTGGTATTCTCATTTATGAGAGATGCCAAAAATTGACATGTTACAGGGCAGTGAATACTGGACAGATCGATATGATGTGCCAATTATTTGTGGGTTTAATGGTTGTTTGCATAATATGTAGTTTGGAGGCATATAGTATTGGTTATGTGTATCAGTGGGCTATTCTGAAGTCTTTTGTGAGGGACTATAGTTTTATTGGACTGTTTGGAAATTTGCATTACACCTTGATACATGAAATGATTGAAAATAAGAAGTGTGGCAAAAAGTGAAAATTCATCATGCCTCTCCATATTTCTGTAAAATGTTTGTCATTACTATTAATGATAATTTAAAAAAATGTATTGTGATGATAAATCTTCCTAGAATTCAGCAATTATGCATTACATACATTTAAATGTCTCACATATGGCTATCATTCATTGTTTGTCATTATGTAATGCTATATTGTCACTGCTATTTGCTGCATTGTTGATGTGTGAGGCTTGTACAGGTTTCAATAATGATAATCAGTTTTGTCCGGTGAATAGTTATTTACAAATCAGTATTTTGTAATAGAGACAACTACCCTGATGAAAATAAAGTTTGCAATTAAGTGTGATAAAAATGTGCAGGAAATCTGACAGTGTGTGACAAAAGTGCAATTTGGAACATGAAAAGTGTGAAGAAAGTGTGCGAAAAGTGGGATTTGGCAAATGTAAGAGGAGTGCGCAGAAAGTATGTGGACATAGTTTTGGCACTCTTTAATTTCACCAGGGTGTAAACGTTTTGGTTTATCACTTGTTAACTAGAGGTGGTTCAATTTCTAATTTTAATGTTAAATCAATGATATTTTCAATGAAAAAAGAAGATCCACTACTGTAATTGTAATCTCCATTTGGCAGTTACAGCCAAATAAAAGATTCATGTGCTCATATATCTACCTTTCCTTTGAGTTTACATTCCTATCAATTCATTTTCAGAGTTAGAGCAGCTTCATAAATGGCTGATTACGACGGCGATTGACTGCAAGAAGGTTATGCATAAATATGGAGTGTAAAGTAAAGCATTCTTGGAATAGGAAGTTGTGCAAACCTCATTTACCGCGAGGATTGAGTGACTTTAGTGGATAGCCATTTCATATCTACCCGTGTGCATGCGAAATCAGCTAATTGTGCTTGAAATGTTGCATTAATGATCTAATTTTTCTTTTTTCCTATTCCGGAATGCTTTCCTTCGCGCCGAAGTTTGAAAAGTGGAACTGAAGGAATAGATTAATAGTATAGAGAAGAAAGAATTATGAAAAGTACAAGTAGTGACACCTAACGGAGACTGAACTACCTACGCTCCAATGCTGAAACCTCGACTGTTTCGGGGGGGCATCTATAGGGTTGCTAGTGGTCTCTCACGGTTGAGTTTCACATCTCAGCTAAACACATGTGATCCTTTTACTCATGGAGTCGACGCGCCGTGGCTATTAGCGCGACTGAAGCGGTCAACAGACGAAATAAACCGGAAGGGCCGAGCCGCGGGGAAGGGAAAAACCGGAAAAACATGGAAAACATCTGAATGACAGTGATCGCAAGGCGTGATTTAAGGATAAAAGTGAGATATGCGAAGGACGCTTTCACGCACGCTTCAAATCAACGCGGTCGAATGAATCAAACGTCAATACAAGAATTTGCACGGATATTTTAATTTATTCTACAAATATTCTTCTTCTACATTCATATTTCTGGTTTTTTAAGTCCATGTATTAATGCAATCCCAATGATGGCGAACACGAGTATAGAATCCAGAGACAGTTTAGTACATAAAGGTATTATGTGTAGGCTTTGTATGAATTATCATGAAGATTCATTTAACATATTTGTCTCCAATGCAAAATGTGGGATGGAATTATGGAATGTCATACGGGACCTTCTTAGTATTGAGGTAAGTGTTTGTAACTGATGAATATTAAATAATAATAATATTTTTTACTACACCGCTAGCAATTACATGCATGGTTTCGTCAAGAATTTAGGACAGGACATATACACACAGAAATTACAATGTTAAAATGAACATATATATACAAAGTTATTCAAATACGATCACTTTGAAATTCTCTTACATATCTTAGTAGCATTTCTTCATTAGGAATTCTTTGACTCTCCTTTTGAAAATCACTGGAGAGGTAATGGTTTTAAAGTAGTTTGTCAATTTATTGTACAGTATTGAGGCTGAGTGATAGGTGCCTTTTGCAACAAGGGAGAATGAAAACTGACTGGCATGTATGCTATTGTTTGAACGGATGGAGTAGTCATGATATACAGGGGTTTTTGGGAATTTATCAGGATTTTCTTTAACAAAGCAAACACATGACAAGATGTAAATAGAGGGCAATGTTAGTATATTTGCTTCAGTGAAAAGTGGTTTTCCAGGAGTACGGATAGGGACTTGGAACATGGCTTTAACCGCTTGTTACTGGGCAGAGAAGGCTTTACTAGCTATGCGTGAATTACCCCAAAAACATAATTCCATACGAAATATATTAATGCACTTTGGCATAATATATCATTTTTAGAATGTCAATGGATACAACAGGAGCTAGCTTTCTAATCATGAAGATACCGACAAACAATTTTTTCACAATTTCAAGAACATGGGGAGACCAGTCTAGGTTTTCTGTTATTTGGAGGCCCAAGAACTTAATGGCAGTTGTCTTGTTTAAGCAAGTAACATTGTTATCTGTTAAAAGGTTACTTTTTTGTAGTTTTTAATAGTAAATTGAATGAGCTGTGTTTTTTCTTTGTTTATTTTGAAGATTGCTACTTTTGCACCATTGCTGCAACCCTTTATGCAGATGTATCATCTGCATAAAGGGTGGTTTTGCAGTGTGATAGATGATTTGGGAGATCATTTATAAAGACAAGAAATAATAGAGGTCCTAATATGGATCCTTGGGGAACACCAGAGATTTTGCTAAGAGGATACGATTTGGTAGTTTGTGTCATATAGGTGTCCCTATAAGAATAGCTCACAATTTTCTTTCTGTCACTTAGATAAGATGTAATCCATTCTAGTTCTGTGCCAGAGATTCCTATATTATGGAGTTTATATTTTAATATTTTGTGATCAATGATATCAAAAGCTTTGCTTAAATCGAAAAATATGCCTGCAGTGAGAAGTTTACTGTTTAAACCACGCAGAGCATTATTTAGGAGCTCATAAGCTGCAGAGTTGGTTGATTTTCCGATTTGGAAGCCATGCTGGTTTTCAACAATGAGTTTATGCAGTTTTAAGTAGTTAAATGCCCGAATTTGAAATAGTTTCTGAAATATTTTGGAGAAGACAGATATTGGTCTATAGTTGTCTGCATTTTCACGTATCCCTTTTTTAGGAACAGGAGTTACATGAGAGTATTTGAGGATTCATGGGAACTGTCCACTTAGAAAAGAGGAATTTACCACAGAGGTATTGCAATAGAGCGAGAGATTGCTTTTACAACAGGTATTGGAATGCCATCGATTCCTGAAGAAAATTTGTTTTGAAAGGAATAAATTATTTTTACAATTTCAGCAGGGCAGGTTGGGAATAGAAACATTGAGTGAGGTGAATGAGAATAGTTTATGTTTGGTGGTGGACTAGTTTGATTGGCTTTGGAAGTAATTGAGCAGAAATGGTGATTAAACATATTAGCTATGTCTTTGGGATCAGATACAGTGATTCCATTGAAAGTTATGGAGGTTGAGTTATAAGCTGGTCTAGAGGTTTTTGTTGAGTGGTTGATGATATTCCATGTAGATTTGGCAACATTGCTTGAGCTACTGATGTAGTTTTCAATAATAGCCTTCCTGATGTTGAATAAAAGTGCTCTGAATTCTCTACGAGCTCTCAAATAGGACTGGTGTGAAATTAAATCACCAAGTTTACTTTGAAAATGAAGCTCACAAACCTTTTTAGACATAGCAATGAGTTCAGGGGAGTTTATCTTAAATCTATCTCCTGGTTTTTTTAACTTGACCCTTTTTTAACTTTTGCAGCATTGAATTGCATCAGTAATATGTTTAAGAAGGCACTAAACTTGCTATCACTATCTTCTGCATGAAACACTTCACTCCAAGATTCTTGCACTATCATGGTGGAAAACTCCATGATATATTCACTAGAGAACATTCTCTTACAAGTATACACAGGATTTGAATTCACAGAGGATAGCCTGAAATATATGGCCACATTGAGTCCAAAATGGTCAGATAGGCCTGTGTTAAAAGTTTTACACTCAAAATCCATGATTGAGATATTGGAAATCACGTAGTCTATGAGGGAAACTGTTTGTACAGTTATCCTAGTGGGATCAACATTTACAATATGAAGGCCATAAGCGGTCAGCAGATTTAGGAGATCACACTTCACTGGAGAGTCTTTTAAAAAATTAATGCTGAGATCTCCAAAGATTATAATACCATCTACATTTTTCAGCATTGCATACATAAGTGCATCATTAATTACATGCAGAAAATCAACAAAAATGCCCGCAGGAGGCCGATAAATAGAAAAAACAGCAATTTTTTAATGTTGGTCCTTCAATAATGCTAAAGCGCATTCACACACTCTTTCAATGGAACCCTCAAAGTCCAAATTAGTCATGTTGATTTCAGGTCTACAATACATGGCAACCCCACCACATTTATGCCTCACCCGGGAATAGGAGGCTAGATTAAAATTATCAATGGCACACACATTTATTTCACCTTGTAGCAGCCAATGCTCAACAAGAACTAGTACATCAACTGATTCATTGTTCATTAAAAGTTCAAGCTCATGAATTTTATTTCTGAGGCTCTGAATATTTAACAAGAGGAAATTTAAGATCTTGAGTGAGATGCAATTTTTAGGGAAAAATAGTAGGTACACCTTGAGAAGCGATCGTCATAAATGGTAGAACTCAAGTGGTTATTATTGAAAAACTCCTAGAGCTTGATTAATAAAATTGGGAATTGTCCCTTTAGACATTGAGTGCGTGTAAGATATTGTTTTCATTTCCTAGTTCCTAAAATATTCAATGCAGCTCTTTAAATAACTAACTGCCATCACTCATGTGAGACACCAACCAGCCACTTGAGCTGTGTGCATCACTCATGAGTAGAGATGGGCCACTCTGAAAATTACCGAGGTAATTTTCATAAATTACTGTGGTATATTTCGTAATTCACTGCGCCCCTTGAAAATTACCATAATTTTTGGCAATATTCTAGATAATTTACCTATGTTTGAGATAATATTTTTCATACAGATAAATTCCCAACATGTTCTTTTAAGCCAAGTCCACATTTCCTACGTGTTTAATTATAAATTGAGGCATGTAAGTACAACTCATTTTTGGAATATTTTACTTAAATTATAACGTTATATGTAGAGTAATGTATTATAGCATTCTTCTTGAAAATGTCTCATACTTTGACAAAAGGCAGCCAGATAGTGTGTTGCTGCTGTATTTCTTTTTACAATTTTTTAAATTTCTAATAGATTAATGTTGTATGGCTTAAACATCATTTTTCCCTTCCCATTGCTATTGGCTTTTTTATTTAACCATACATTTCCTGTTAAATGCTTATAACTAAAAAATACTGAAAAATTACCATAATTTACTGCGGTAATACACCTCAGATGAAAATTACTGTAAATTTCCCGTCTCTACCCATGAGTGATGTCGTTCATCCCATCCCATCATTCTCGTCAAGGACGTCACTTGTTTAGAGCGCACACAGAAGCAGGTGGGCTAACTCCCACCTCTCTTGAAGGCTACTTCACTGCGTTTTAACAATACACCCCATAGGGATCATGTGCCTGGATTGGTGCAAGCCATCAAAATGTGGCTTATGATCTCACAATGGAAATCCCCCCCTCCATGGGGAGGCCACTTTCATGCCATCGGGGAAAAAAACAGGATTGAGGAGGCAGATTGTTGACAACCAGTAGTAGAAGGAATTCACCCGTCCCCTCGATGATACTCACTAGTGGTATTCGTTCCTGTTATTCACTGAGTAACCCGTGTAGCATGCATGTTAGGGCAAACACATTTACTGAAACCTTGGTTTACCTATGAATCACTTGGTT
This sequence comes from Pyrrhosoma nymphula, assembly GCA_963573305.1. Classification (NCBI taxonomy): domain Eukaryota; kingdom Metazoa; phylum Arthropoda; class Insecta; order Odonata; family Coenagrionidae; genus Pyrrhosoma; species Pyrrhosoma nymphula. The sequence continues at coordinate 50,317,500 of OY754339.1, read as the reverse complement.
TTTTTTGTGCGGTTTTTAGTCAACACTAACCCTGATAACATCTACCATTGGCAGTGTGGCCAATCTTTGAATTGTTACCCTCAATGAAAATAAATACCATGTTGTTTTTTTATAATCAGTAATACTTTACCAAACTCACTTTTTTGAAGATCATGGATTTTTTCAAATTATGAAAATGAGCCAATTCTTCCGCCATAGCCAGATAATCCGGCATCAATGCGTAGGTATTGTTTTCTGTGTGTAATTCTCTGCGATGCTTGTTTGAAACTTAATTCCGCTAATTAAAAATCAACTCAATTTTTATTACTTAAAGTATTACTGTTTTAAATTGTATTATCCGTGAATTTGCCATAGTAAAAGTCTCTGATTAAACTTTTCACTAAACATTTTTCACTTTGCATCAGGACCTGACATCCAGGTATCACGAAAATTATGGTGTTAAAAAATGCCATTTCTAGGTTTCTCAATGGAGCCTCTATACTTAAGTCACTGTGAAGAGAAACGCTGAACGTTATCTTGACATCGATAAAAACATTACCTTTAAATGTAGAGAAAAATGGTTTATAACAAAAAACCTCATTCAATAGTGGTAACTTCCATGCTTAGGCCCATGCGCAGACTTCATTCTGCAGAGGTTTTGTAATTATAGAGGTTAGTTACGGGAGGTATTTTTGCAGGCATTGTGTATGGGAAGTTCCCGGGACTGGGGCCATGACTTTGTAATAGGGAGGGTTTCGTTGTATTGAGGTTCGTTATATGGGGCTTTTACTGCATTGAGTTCCCCCTGTATGTGACGTGTGGTTAAGAAAGCAAATTCATGGAAGGACTCCCGAAGGGACATTGAGAAACACCCTTGTCTACTTAGCCTCTCCTCTCTTGTATGCATTCCGTTATTTTACATCAAGTTCTTCACAAGCAAATGACACCGCATTTTGCTACCCTTATATGTTTCATATGATTGAAATTGAATTACTCATGCCATTTAAATTGTTTCTAAACTGATTTTTTTCACTGTGTCAAGATGTAATGGGGGATTATCTTCTAATAATAAACTTTTCTTTATGAAGGTTGCTGAAGATGACGGATTGCCTGACACAGTGTGTCGCCTTTGTTTGAGGAAGCTGATGGCATTCAGTGAGTTTAAAGTTATGTGCTTAAAGTCTGCTACACAGCTTAGGAGAAATACAGTGGAGAATTGTTTAAAGGTGAGTGAATTGTTGTAACCGTTTTGCTACTTGGTAGTTTGAGTATATACATGTCGGTTGGCTGGACCGGATCTATGGTATAGTGGTACATATAATACAATTATAATTATTTCTTCTTCCAAACACAAAAAATACATTTTTTGCAAATGGGAAGTAAGGTACCCTAGAAATGGTGGGGTTATTACAAACGTGAGGACCGTATCACACCGCCAGGTGGAGTTTTCATACCGCCAATATTGATACTCCGACCCCTGCGATTATGAGCTGGGGGATTGGAGAGTCACTGCCCTCAGTGCCCCCAAGACGTGTTGTACCAACTGGCAACATGTCTTGGGGGCAATGAGACCAGGTGCAGTGGAAGTTACGGTGATATGAATATTAACGTGTTCTTTGTATACATAAATGGCAGTAGCCATTGGTGAACATTCCTAGCAGATGAATTCTGCAAAGTGTTCATTACCGACCTATTATGGCCTAAGTTCTTAATTAAAATAATCTAGTTTAATACTTTATAGAAATGAAGACTAGTATGGTGGTGCATTTTTTTCAACTCAAAGATCACAATGAAAGTGGAATGAAGACTTACCTCTAAAGCATTCCTAAAGCGTTGTGTGGTATGGGAAGTTTGCCTATATTGAGGAAAAAGTGGAATAAAACATTTATTCAAAGAGAAGTGATAGCAAATCCAGGAAATCTAATTCATAAATGATTAGTAAATAAACTGAGGTTATTGTTAATATTATGGTAGATCACGTAAACTTTGCTATCTTCAGGGCCATTGAGAAAAAATGGGATATCTGATCGAGTATATAACAAGAACAAAAATCATTCCTTAACCCTTTAACTGTGCAAATAATCTGAAATATAGCTCTCCCAATGTGCAAAAAGAAATTTCTAAATATTTGTGTTATTTTATCATTAATCACTTTTTATTTAAGGGAAATATTGTTTAGCAATTTTATAATGAGTAATTGTCATCTGATTTTACTTTAAAATACGAATTAACGGAATTTTTTTTACAAAAAAGAGGAAATTATTTTTAGTATCTATGGTGTCTGGAAGTAAAACCATACTTCAAATTGCCAAATGGGAGCAGTCTGCTACGGCGATCACTTATAAACGATGGGAGCAGTTAAAGGGGTAAATGGTATTCATTGCCTCCTGTTCATCTTTTAATATCCCTTGGTTTCTGCCAGGGTCTGCTCCAGACCAAGGGGCGGGTGTGGGGGGGGGGGGGGGCATCAGTGGCTCTTGAGGTATGGAATACCTCCCAGGAAAAGGGGGGGTTGTGGGTCTCATCCCAGAAATTCGCAACACACTATGTACAAAATGGCACGTTATGAGTGGTTTGGAAGCAAAAGTTTACCTTTTAAGAAGAGCAAGTTTTTACTAAATGCTTATTTTCCTTTTAGATTACCACCAAGTTTCGACTAATTCCAAAATTATTTTGATTTACATTCACATTTAGCTTGTGGTTTTAAAAACCATTTTGCTTCATATAAAAATTAACTGGATCTAAAAGTAACATAACCAAAACTTCAATGACAAAAAAGCAACAAAATAATTTAGGCTTTTAATTTAAGATCTATGACAAAGAAATACGCTGGGTTTTTTTTAGGGGGGAAGCCCCTACTGCCCCCTCTTTGGGGCCACCAATGGTTTATAATCTTCACGAAGGCTTGGAAATAGATAAAGACGGGCTCCTCCAGTTTCACTAAGTATTCACAAAATAGCTGATTCCTAAATGCTCTACTACATTGAACTACCTGGGAAATTGAAGCAATGAGGCAGTCCTACCAATGTGCATTGCTTTTAAAGTGGTTAATTACAGTTAATCATAATTTCCTAGGCCATGCTATTCAAATATTTCTTGCAGAAACAAGGTATTTATCTCGATTCTAGAACAAAGTGCACTGTTCTGCTGGACTAACCAGCACTTGCCCCTAACCTCAAAGAGAAAGCTCTAAAGAAAAAATGTGAGGAATATGAAACACAAGGGTAGCACGTAGTTAATAAAGCAGAATGTTTATGAAAACTACTGTAGACGGTATGGTTTATAGTCACCCTTAAAAACCATTTCAATCATTAAAGTTTTGATAATTCTTGGAGTTTCGAAGTGGCTCAAATCAATAGTTTCAAAATAAGAATAAAGAGCACGATAGATAATATGCACTGCCCACCAATATCACTTAGAAGATCACAGAGGAAACAAACTAGTACACAGCTAAGGAGCAGAAAATCATGTGTATCACATCTCACAGAAATAGAACACCTGATAATCATTAGCGATGCAGGTAAACTTACAAAAAACACATCAAAGGCTGATTACTGCCCATACAAATTACAATCGAAATGAGTTCATGCATCAAATACCTCAGAGCATGTCAAGCAAAACAGCTTTTAGCCACAACAACATAGGTACACTCTGAAGTGGGTGAGATCCTTAAAAGAAATTTACTACCTACATTCCAAGAGACTGACGAGTACCATACAGCTTTGAGGAAATGTCCAAACAGCCCATTTGCTCTGAGATATATGCATAGAATTATGACACATCACTGAGTATCCCAAAGACTTGGCACAACATGAGATTAATGACAATCAGTTAACACACAAATTTACTTGGTAGGGCATTAGTATATCACATTAAATATTCAAATATATTGGCATAAACATTGCTGATATCCAAGTTGTCCTTCACAACTGTGGTAACATGGGTAAAAATCACTGGGCAGTTCCAAGCGATGAAGTGGACCTGCATATTGTTGCAGAGAACTGAGTTTGATCATTGATTGATTTGATTCCTCCTGTTGAAAATTGCTTTAATCCCAATGTTGTAAAAGAGAATAGTCTGTTGGTTGCACGATGTCAGTCAAAGAATGTAGCTTTCTCATCAATCAAAAAATTTAAAGAGATAATTCACATTGCCCTAGCAGATGTTGGTGATTGCATAGGAATCTTACATCGTTGAAAGAGAAATATGAAATAATTAAAATACTCCCTTATATGATGGAAAACCAGCCGAAAGTAGCAAAATATGTAATTAAAAAGTCAGCTATTTTCAAGGAAAAGCTAAATGTTTTCTGTAGAAATATAACACTTTTATCCTTGAAAGGACTTTCTGATACCTTGTGCAGGGTAAGAAGGAGAGAGGCCGGTTGGAGGAGGCTATCTTGACCCTCTGCCTCAGTCTAAGCCCACTCTCCTAATTTTTCCGCAGTCAGCCATTAGATTACACAGTGGATTAACTAATAAAAATACTTGTTTGCTCAGAAGATATAACTTCAGTAGTGCATTCCATATGTTACACTGTGCATTACAAAATTTTATACGACTCTCTAGGTTAGTAATTAACAGTTTTTTCATTAAAGATGCACAGAACAATTTGGTTAATAATTACGTTAGAGTTCCATTTGAAATTTGAAAATACTCAGTGGAAGATAAGGAATGCACTAACCCTATACTTTCCAAGTTTGAAACAAATACTTATTTAGCTAACCCACTGTGCAAATTAATAGATGACCATGGAAACATCCCATAAGGAGGGTCTTGGTTACCTCCACATGCACTAGGGTGAGTCGAAAAACAAGAATTTTGGAATTTTGAGGCCTGGAAATCATTGTGAAATGCGCTCAAACTAATGCTGTAAAAATTTCAGGTTGATCGAATAATATTTGGGGGTCTCCGTGATGACGTCTTAGGGATCTCCGTTTTATGATTTCCGGAAATCAGGGGATAAATGGTAAATGTTTGACTGAATCAAACTGATGGGCATGCACACCATCATTGCGGGTCAGGATACGCCCCTCATCGAGTAGAGTCGGCCTAGAGGCGGTCACAGTTCGTATTTTTTCACATACATGGCATTAGTGGGCAGTTTTGTGCTTAGTTTTCCCTTCCCCGCTCGTACAGTGTGGTCTCCTTCTGCCGCAGTTCACGAAACGCTCGCTCGCTGCCCTTTGGTTCCGTGTCACAGTGGATTCGTTTACTTTGCATACTGGGCTATTAGTTTTGTTGCACGTGAAGTTATTGCGAAAAAGAAGAGGAACAACTAGTGGGGCGAATTGCCTACAAGTACCCTATATTTGGCATAGCTCGGAAGCTTAAAATGAGAGTTTTGCCATCAGTTGACCATGTGTTGAGACCTTAGTAGACACATACAGGCGCAAAGTACGAGCTGCTGTTGTCAACCATCAAAAAGTGTTGAATCTTCCCAGGGTGGCATTTGCGACATGAGTAGGACATTGACCGTTCTCAATAGCTTTACATGTCCTCAAGATATACGTCTGGTCATTTAAATCAACATTTGGGGTGGAGAATGGAAGTTTCTTGAACTTAGCTAGGGGTAATGTGTGGGCTGTATCTAGGAGCTTCCCAATCGGTCCAGTGTATGCCTTAGGACTGACTCTTCATTGAGCCATCCAACGCTGTAATCACGTGGCATAAGGGAAGTTGATTCATATGGAGTAAACAAATGAGTCATTTCATAGCGTGTCCTACATTAAGTTTTAAATCAAACTGATAATATCACCTGAGTGATCCTTGTTAGTAATTGTTCTATCCGAACCAACTGCCTTCAGTTCAGCCAAATCTACATTTTTCCTCTAAAAAAATCCATGAATTATTACACAGCTGTTTCAGCACAGCCGTCCTTAGGAGATACGTGGCCCAAGTAATACTTCCCTGGCTCCTCAACAAGAATAAAATGTTCATCAGCAACATTCCTATTAAATCTCTTGTTGTCAATAGTCTCTTCCACAGCTATCATGTCACACTTTCTGTCGAAGTAAAGTGTCTGTAGCTTTTGGCCTGACAGATAATCATCTTGATTGGTCTGGAGACATCCCCTCACTTTGTTAACTTGCCGTCGCACTTTGCTAGAGTCAACTACGAGCTTTCTGTCATTTTCTGTCACTAGACCTACATTTCATAGGGTAGCAGGTGCTATCATAGCAGCAACACCTGTTTTCCCATAAAGCAAGCCGACTGATGGCAGTTTCAAGCGATTTTGTGATGATTTTTCTTCCCAGCTTGGCATTGCACAGGTGGAAGCTCTGATCCAGAGTCTTCGCTCTCATCTGCTCCAGCCTGGGATTCTGAGCTCGGCAGAGGCTGAGGCAGTTTCATACATAGAGGTGCACACACTTGCTTCCTTCTGTTGGAGCAAGAAACTTTTCACTAGATTCGATACAGCCTCAATACATAGTCAACTGATGGCAAAACTCTCATTTTAAGCTTCCGAGCTATGCCAAATATAGGGTACTTGTTGGCACTTTGCTCCATTTATGGTTCCTCTTCTTTTTCGCCGTAACTTCTCGTGCAACAAAACTGATAACCCACTACGTGAAGTAAACAAATCCACCGTGACACGGAACCAAAGGGCAGCGAGCGAGCGTTTCTTGAACTGCGGCGGAAGGAGACCGCACTGTACGAGCGGGGAGCGTGGAAGGGGGAACAAAGCACAAAACTGCCCACTAATGCCATGTATGTGAAAAAATACGAACTGTGACCGCCTCTAGGCCGACTCTACTCGATGAGGGGCGTATCCTGACCCGCAATGATGGTGTGCATGCCCGTCAGTTTGATTCCGTCAAACATTCACTATTTTTCCCCTGATTTCCAGAAATCATAAAATCACGGAGACCCCTAAATATTATTCGATCGACCTGAAATTTTTACAGCATTAGTTTGAGCCTATTTCACAAGGATTCCCAGGTGTACGCATCAAAATTCCAAAATTTTTGTTTTTCGACTCACCCTAACATGCATGTCAATGAGAAGAATGATAAATTTGTAAATGCAAAGTGAAAGATGAGGACTCGTAAACCTATATTTTTGGAGTTGGCAACAAAACTTCTTTTTAGTTAATGCACTGCATGCAGTAATGGTTGACCGTGGACAAATTCTTCCCAAAACAGATAAAAGGCATGCCTAGACGGGTTAAAACCTGTATTATTAATTTTTTTCATTAAACTTTCTTATATTCTTCATTTTGGTCTATAGAAGATTTTGCATCTCCAAAATTATTCATTTTTCCCTCATTTCTTTTATTTTATTTATTATGTTTTTTTCAAAACATTTTTGCAAAACTTAGTTAGTTTTTCTCCATTCTAGTGGGGCCTAACTCTTAACCGCTTCTCTGAAGGTTTTTTTTTACAAAAATGGTCAAAAAAATTAATTTTTTAATTTCAGATTCAGAAGCATTAAAGGGAGGCAAATCCGAAAATGTTTTCCAATTTTTTATTCCAAATAACTAATGATTTATTCAATAATCTCTGAATGTTGCCCCTTAACTTAATAGAATTAGGCCACACGCCTATCAGTGTATCTTTCCTTCCCGTAAACCTTAGCTAGACACCTAATGAGGAATACATTTAGTTTATATTTCAAATGTATATACTTCGCCAACAACGTTAATGCTAACTATTAATTTTAGTCCATAGTACAGCGAGATACAATGTACAAACATTCATGGGAGTTAGGCAACCTGCATGACGCCGACTTTCACTCTAAAAATGTTATAAAATAATTAATTTTATGACTAAAATCAAGAAACTTTAATTCTTTTACTTGAATCTCTTTGAAGAGAGCTGGAATCTCTTTCCTCAGTGTTCCATATGAGTCAGTGGAGTGTGAATCGAGCAAGTCATCTAGTTCTGGAGACATATAAAAATTATCCATCGTCAGGCAATATCATTTGCCCAATAATGGCTTCATTAGAGTCGTCCCCACTTTCGAGGACATGGGTAAATGGGCAAAGTCTTTATCCAACCCAGTCCCCTTTCCCGTGTAAATTGTCATTGACCACACATATCCAGTTCTCGATTCACAAAGAACAAATATTTGTCAAATTAAGCTCTTTTCTTAGGCATGAACTGCCACCACCCTAATCCTCCCTTGCACAAGAGCAGGCTCTCGTCAATGGTTAAGTCCCTCTCTGGTGTATGGAGTGCCTTGAACTTTTCCTCCATCTTCTGGTAAATCGGCTATAATTTATTTAGTTTGGCATTGGGGTGTGTTTGGGGATCAAAATCGTTATTATAGGCACAATGTAAATATTGCCTTATTTTTACGAATCATCGGTAAGACATTGTGTCCAAAAAAGGGAGAGGAGAGAATAGGTCTCGTCGACCAATAAAACTCAGTATCTGGCTTCCGCACTATGCTCTGTAGCATTACAAGGGCAAAAAACACAAATTTCTGAGCTTGTCACAGCTCGCCACTGATTTATGCTAGCACTGCTCAGAGCCCCTTTTTGACACAAAGTCACTGGCCTAGCGCTTAGTTTCCCAAGTTATAAAGTCAACAATATTTTAGGGAACCACATTCAGGAACCAGGTCAAAGTTCATCGAAGAATAACCTTCAAAAAGAAACTTAGGTGGCGCCAGAGGAGGATTCATTGAGAGCATTTCCTCCCACTCCACTTCCCACGAAGGTTCCACTGTGCCTTCCGATTTGGAGCTTGTTTCCCTAGAGAGAGTCGACTAGGAGCTGGAAACTTCAGTATCCATAATCTCAGAATCACTGCTGGTCAACACTGATTCCTCTCCGGAATCCATTGCTGATTGCCAGATGTTACCAAGCTAAAACAAAGAATTTGCCGCGGAATTCATTCCTACTAAAGCGCTCGTATTAGAATGAAAATGTTTGAACTAAAAATGGAATACATTGGTGGAATTTCAGCAAAAATGTTCGTGCGCTCTGAAAATCAAGGATGCGTATGCTCTGAAACCCAACAAAAGACTTACCATCGTCCTTCCAACAAATTACTTGTGGAAACAATCACGATATGCAAAGGATCTCCCCCCTAAGTGTGAAAAGCCCATCCCATGCTCATCATAACACTTTTCTGTTCCTTCCGATTCTTGGAAAATAAACACACGTATGCCTACCACAACAGCATAGATTTCCAACTAACGATAAATTGGTATCGGGAAAATCCCATCAGTGAAGGGTTGGCTGGTGGGAAAGTTGCCCAGGAGCAAAAGGTGGCAGATTAGCACGACATGAAACCGGGCACCAGGTCGCTTAGTGGGCCATCAACCCTCAAGCGGGTGTTTACTGACCTCAGGAAAGCGTTAAACATGATAATAGAAGGCATTACACATGTTTGGGATTTATCTCTATCTCTCCTTTTTTCTCGTATTCATGTGGGCTAGGGTAGCACGTATACAGGACGCATGTGTTGGTTTCTATTGAGAACGTATGACCTTTAGACATCTTCATCGTATAGCTGTTTTCATAAATATGTTTCACCACCTCTGCCAGTATTTGAAGTAGAAAAATGAAAGGGGCTGATGAAATAACATTTTCACCATATCCAAAAATTTACACTTATGCCATTTTATCTAAAGAGAATGGTTCAATAGGCATTTCCAACACATACAAAAATTAGCGGGAGAAAAATGTGCGAACGAATAATATAGAATTAGATAATATTTATATATATGTTATAACAAAAAGATATTGTTACAAATATATATAGTAACTAATATATATATATATGTAGTAACAAATAAGGCAAGGAAAGGTTCATATTCTGTTGCTGGAGAAATATTTTCTTCCAATTACTGTGGAAGTCATCATAGCAGTGAAAATTAACGTAAAATTGAAATTGCCATTTTTATAATGACCACAAAAATGTTGAAGAAAAATGGAATTGAATGCTCATGAAGAGTGAATGAGGAAATGTAAATGAAAATAACATGTAAAAATTATTTTCTGTTACAGAAAGTTTTTCATGCGAAAACAGAAGTTTTACATCAATCATAAATTTCCAAAAAGTATCAATAAATGACAAAAATTGAAGTTACTCGTGACCTATTTCAAAAAGAAGAAGATCTTCTCCCTGAACCTGACTTCTCCCCACAATGGACTCATCGAGTAAACCAATATGAATGAGGCCAAAAAAAACTTTGGGAATTGGAGTAGACATAATAAAAAGAGGAAATTATGTTACACTGTTATGAACAATCATTATGTCAGAAGGAGAACTAAATGACATTGGTGAACATAGAGCCATTAACCCAGTAAAAAACCTGGGAAAAGTTCTTGCACATGACATTTGATGCTTTGAAACTTCTTTCAATTCAAAAATTCATGGTTTATCTTGTGTTTTGAACAACATGCCTGAAATCAGGCTCTGTTATGCACAGTCACAGACATAGGCAATAAATGACACCACTTCTACTTCTGGTAGTCTCCTATCTCAACTATGAAGTCCATTTGTTAGATTGTAGTTGCATAGGACTGTGATCTGTTTCTAGGCATGCCAGTGTAGTCTCAGCAAAGAACTGCTCATTTCTGAGTTTATTGAAAGAAGAATAAAAGTGCTGAAGAAATGGAAGGTTCATAAACTACCTTCTCAGTTTTACGGTGAAACCTAAGTGATACTGTAACATTTAAATGTATCTTAGCAACATGTAATTTGGGACGAATATTCATCTGAATCAACATTCTTTATGTTAATATGAAGAATAGTTCATTTGAATGTTTTTATATGTAGTTTAATAGGTTAAGCATTCTCTCTTCCTTCCAGACTGAGGTGAATGCTGAGGTAATTCCAAATGAACCTCTAGTTGAAGTGGAAACGTACAGAGGAGAGCACCTTAGCCTTGAGTCACAAGAGAGAGCAGTACATAATGTTGGACATGAACCACTTGAGATGGAAAATGTGGTAAGTTTAATTATTTTGGAATATCTCACTAAGTGAGGTGGCTTATAATTGTCATAGTCAATGTAATGGGTGTCCAAAATAATGTCTTTTATTTTTATTAAACATGAAGTTTTCTGGGTATAGCTGTCATTGTTGATGAATTCTATTATCCAGATTAATGTAAAAGAAGAGGCCGCTCCAAGTGAATCAGAAGAAGCAATTTATGAAGGAGAAAACCTTGGTGAGGATAAATCCAGAGAGGGAACTGTGTATAATATGGTATATGTACCACTTGAGATGGGAAATCAGGTAAGAACAGTTTACTTTTCATGATAGACCTCTTCATTTTGTGGATGGGTTGGTGTGGAGGCTGAAGTACGTATGTACTGGCTTCTCATCCCGAGGGCCTAGGTTTGAATCCTGGCAGAGGTGAAGATTTTTCCGTGGAATCCCAATCCCTTCTTGGGTTCTATCTAGAGAGCACTTCATCTGTAGTACTCCACCCATGAAAGGGGATGTTAAATTGTGAACCCCTTGTTGCCTTTTGTTATGAGTATGCTAATGACGATGCCAGGTTTCTCTATACCCTTCCTTCATTCCCTTGATAATCCTTCCCAGCCCACCCACCTCTCCTATCTGGCAAAAGTGACTGGTCTATGCTAAGAAATGACTGATTTCTGTAAAACCTTAATTTCATGACCTACCACTAAACAAAAAATTTGTATTGTACAAAAAAGCATTGTACTGAAACACTTCATTCTCTAAGCAGTGTATAAAATTCATCAATTGTTATATTTATTACCTCAACCGTAATTCTATGAATTGAAAGTGTAACTGGAAGTTAAAGAGTTCATCATTGTGGCTTGTAGCTTTAACTGTTGATGCATACCTCCTCCATGATGCAGACCTCAATGATATTTGTTCAAAAGTCCTAATGGACTTAAGTTTTATCAGCTGGAAGTGTTTTCTTTGCCACTTTAACAAACATAGAATTGACAACATGGTGGGTGACATCGAAATTCTTGAACGTGAAATGTTCTCCCTTAAACAAAATTTAGTGACCACTCCTAATCCTCAAACTAAAAAGAAAGTTCCTTTTGTTGATGCGGAAGTTGACTGTATAATGGAACCCAGCTCTACAGGGAGTGCTTATTTTCATCCCATAAGGAATCAACTAAGCCTCTCCTGCTGTTTCCAAAACCTTGAATCTATGTTGTAAAATAGATTACTCAGTCTGAGGGTGCTAATCCAAGTGTGTCTATGATAATTCATCACGAAGTTCCTGTGGTCAAAGACAAGGAAAGTGCTACCAAGGATTCTCAACAAGTGTCCAGAAACTGAATCATAAACATAAAAAAAACGTTTCTTCGGTTCTTGTCCAGTGATAATAGCTCATTTACTGGAATTCCCATACAGCAACTGCTTTACATTGGTCGTGTTAATTGTGGTACAACTTTAGATGATATAGTTTGTCATTTGAATGAAATATTTCCTTCAAGTGAAGTTATGTGTGAAAGTTAAATGTCCGTCAAGCGCTATTATTCCTTTAAAGTTATCGCTCCACTAATACTGCTGTCCAGCATTATTGAAATCTCTCAGCATCTCTATTAAATAGTGATGCATACTTGGCCCAAAAATGTATACGTGAGCAGATTATTTCCCACTAAAAATCATCTGATATGCAGCTAGATGTTTCCAAACCACCTGATGTGCCCCTGGATATCTCTTAAATCATCATCTGACGATAGTGCTAACAGGGTAAAAACAAGATCATTTAATGGTGCTAAAAATCCTTATTATTTATGACTATCTGATGGTTCTATTTTGTCTACATTCCTCTTTAATGTGCAATGCCTGGAGAACAAGTTTCTTGGGATTGAAGTCCTATTGGACACCTTAAAACCAGATATTCTCTGTTTATGTGAACACTGGCTCATTACTGATGATATTCCACATCTATGTTTTGGTGGCTTCTCGATAGCTAGCATTTTTTGTTGGACTGATTTAGAAATGGTGGTAGTTTAATCATGTTAAGGGATGGATGGCTTAGTTCCACTTCCCTTTCCACCTGTGCCAGGTGACCTGCTTTCGGAAAGAAATTTTGAGCACTCTCTGTGGCTCTTAAAAATTGGAAATTTAGAATGAGTTGTTATAGTATGTGTTTATTGTTCCCCTCTGGGTGACTTTCAATTGTTCGTGAGAAACCTTTATATTTTGCTTGATTGTGTGCTCAAAGCTAAGCCCCTGTCTGTTATAATATTGTCTGGTGACTTTAATCGTAATTTACTTCAGGCTGGCAACAATCAGAAAATTCTTCTTAATTTGCTTAGGTCGTACGACTTAAAAGTTTGCTCAGTAGATGCTACTCGTGTTAATTGTTCCTCATCATCATTACTCGATCTCACTATCTCAAACCTTGATACTCATGACCAGGGGTGGATTAAGGTCGTTGTTTTGGTGCAGGCAGTTCACTACTTTCCACAGCGCCTGGGGGGTATGCAATACCTCTCAATGAAACGGGGCTCTGGATGGACCTCCCTCAGAAAATTAAAGGAAATGAAGTGCTTGGAATGTATTTTTGGTGTGACTATATTACTGTATTTCTCTGAATATAAGCCACACCCCATTTTTGGGGTCTCAAACAGGGAAAAAAGTTAATGCGCGAATTTAAGCTGCTCCCTTTTTTAGTAAATCCCATACCACCTACAGTATTAGGCATTAGAATATTATATCTGTTTTTACATTACCTATGTAACTGTGGCACAATGTTACCTATATTATCCTTTAATATTTAATATATGAATTAATTTCACACCAATTTGACCTTTTTCAGTGTTATTTATTAGTTTCCCCATAGCTTAGGCGAGTTTAGCTGGCGTCCGCGTGAATCCAAATGGCTGGTTTGCTCAAATCGGTCATTTTTTACAATTTTTTAAGAAAGTTCTCGAATTTAAGATGCACCTCGAATATAAGCCGCACCCCGATTTTGAGGCCATAAAATCGGGGGAAAAAGTGTGACTTATATTCGGAGAAATGCAGTATATAGTAGATGTGATAAATTGAGTAAAGCTCTCTAATTACATTTGAAAAACATGAACGATGTAAATAATGCCATTCTTGTGAAGATGCAGGTCTTCCGGGTTTTACACCATGTTGGTCCATGTTTCCTCGGATGACAGTTTTGGCGGTGTTTCAGTCGGCTTCTTCAGGTCGGTGTGAAGTGAAGGTGCAGCCATTCGTTATCTTATATATCTCACCCCTTGGAGCCAGGTCTAACGCTTTAGATATATAAGACGACAAATGGCTGCACCTTCACCGACCAGAAGAAGCCGACTACAACTCCTATGAAACTGTCATCCATGGAAACATAGACCAATGCGGTGTAAAATGCGGAAGACATGCATCTTCACATCCATCAACCCGCGGCAGCCTACACTAGGATTTCGAACTCCTTTCTTCTTTAATGCCGTACAAAATGAAAATTGGTAGGAATAAAATAAAAAAATGTTTTCAGGTAATACTATTTTCCTTTAATATTTTTATTTTATCAGCAAATGTCAAAATGATAGCATTCAAAGAATAACTACCAGGATGTAGAATACAATTAAAATAGTTTTAATTATGACTAAAACTAGACTTAATATTAAAATATGTAAATGAAATACAGTAGAAACCCTGTTTAGCGAGAGCTCTCGGGATCTGAAAAATCACTCGCTAAATGGAGCTCACGTTAATACCGAAGATGATTAAACAATCACTTCACAGCCAATTCCTACAACTGTACTGCTAATTTAGCCATTATTTTGGGAATTTTTGGCGATTGGCGAAAACATTTTATTGAGATATTAATCATATTTTCAATCTCTTAAATTACTTATGATTAGGGATAGGAATTTTTCGGTGGTTTGAGAGGGAGAAAAGCGGTACTTTGAAATTAGGAATTCGGTACTTTCAACAAGACATTTCGGTGTTTTCACAGTGACCACAAATTTATATACCGTATAAACCCGTGTAAGAGGCGCACCCCTCTTTTTATGCGTCGAAGTTGAAGAAAATATTTTGGGGCTTTTTTCCCTCCTATTGCGAGGTTTTGCTGGCCTAACTTCGAACTTTCGGCCATTATCAAAGCCTTGCGCTATTCTTGGACTCGCAAGCGCAATATTGCAGAGAATATCGCAAGCGCAATATTGCAGAGAATATCGCAAGCGCAACTCTTGCGCTTGCGATATTCTCTCATAATTTACGCGGCATTTTTGGACCTCGGAGGTAAGTATTCACTTGTAGCCTTAGCCCTACAATGCTTACATTGTTTATTGCCATTTGGAATGAGTGGAGTAATTGATATTCATTAAAACAAAACAAATCCGACCGTGCTACAATTCGTGTTTAGTTGGTAAGTGCGGACAGTCGCACCGAGCTCTGATTTATAAATCCGAATCCCCCCACCGTTTTCCTAATGCAAAAAGTCATAGTCGCTGTAAGTCGCCTTTTAAAACGTGGTTAACTTTTACAAATTATATTTTGCTGTAAATGATGATGAGTGGGAATGCGAACACATTAAATGCATAATACCCAAGCGTCAGCCTCGTAAAAAACGAACGATAAGGCGTAGATACGATATCAAAACCAGAAAAAAAATCAAACTTTGAAAGAAATCATAACTGTCTATGGAATTTAAAGCATTTATTTTTTCAATATGGCTCAAAAAAATCTTCAGTGAATGACAAAATCCAAAAATTGCATGATTTACATAAAAACGGCTGACTTATTATTGAGACGGGCGTCGCAGTACGGCGCGGCGGCATTCGCGCATATGTCCTGTTACAGCTCGCAGATTTTCGCCGAAAAGAACTTCTGTCCCTATTGGTAAGGAATAGTGCAACCTTATCCTTCTTCTATCTTCTAATGCATGATTCCGGCACAACATGCTTTCGTCCGGCAGCGCGGTTTCCTACTTCCTCAGCGTCTTTGATGACTTTAAGTTTTGCAGCTGCCGTGAAATACCGCAACTTTTTGCCCTTGTTCATTTTGGAACAACACTGACCTATGGTGGCACATGCACAAATGATAATATTCACAGAATTCTCTCAGTTAAGCTTAGGGCAGGTGCATACAGTTGAGTCACTCAAAGTTGTCCGAGGACAGAAAATGAGAAAGTTAGGGGGGTAGTGCTTGCACTTGTCGCGCGGCCAATCGCTGTCCCCCAATTGCACCCCACACCCTCGCCTTGTCATACAACAAGTTTTTACATGTTTTTAGGCGACTGCGTCCCCCGTAAACAAGCGAGCGAACAATCCCCTTCCCCTTGATGACTCACGCTGCTGAACACCAAGGTCACTCAGCTCTCCAGGGACTTGAGACCAAGGCCTTGGCCACGTTACGAGCTACGGGCGGCGGTAGGCGAGCGACAGGACGGCAATGCTGAGTTCCATGTTCCTAATGTTTGACATGGAAAACGCTCGAACCCAGCCATGATATCTACATCTACAAAATACCCTGCAAGCCACCGCAGGAGGATAGGTGGATAGGCGTGAGCGGCATAAGTGCCGCTCGCCGCCAGTCCCAGACATTAAATCTTTCTTGTGCCGCCCTGCCGTTCAACTCATTCTGTGGCAAAATGTCGGCAGAGAACGTTTTGTTTAATGACAGTATGTACTGCCATTTCTGATTCTGAACTAATCTTAGGTCAAATCACCGCTCGTTTAGTGGCCCCTGCCGTGATACTGCTCTGCCGCCCGCCACTCATCGTGACGAGGCTTAAGGCAGGCAGATAAAAAATTCGTGTAAGAGACGCACCCTCATTTTTTGCTGCGATTTCTGGGAAAAAAGGTGTGCCTCTTACACGAGTTTATACGGTATATACACATAAAATTACGATTATTTCAAAGTCTAGAAAAGGATCACTTATGCTATAGTTTAACACATTCAATGCGGACCTGATTCTCAAGAAAGCAGATTCTAACTGTGTATGTTCTCCTGGCCGCAAATGTTTCTGGCTGCTTGTACGTCTTTGAAGCACTGCGGCACAAACTTTTCCCTTATTCTTCAGAATTGTGAATAAGGCCGAGGAAGATATGCCAAATCGCCTCCCTATCTCGCTTTTGGACCCATCGCCACTTTTGCATTCATTGATAATTCAGATCCAACAACTTTCGTTTCCCAGCCATGATGTTGTATCAGTCGGACTGAACTTGATAAAAAAGCGGGAGGATGACAAAAGAACAATGAAATGTGCTGACTTACGAGGAATTTGTTTGTGTGAATACGGGCATGCCATGAATGTCCGAAATGTGCATTTAAATGTCAAATTGTGCGGAATAAATACTGCTAGACATATAATTTCAATGACAGAGGACATGAGCTCAAGATGGTGCAGGTTTGCCGAGATTGAATCAGACATTTGCCACTCATAATAGCAAACGACCCCAGGGGAGGCTGGTTGATGTCCTCGCTAATACCGATTTATTTTACTTGTAAATCATAGGGTTTTTAATCGTTCTTTGGCCATCCCTCGCAAATTCGAGCTTCTTGTTATATGCCCTACACATTATATACTGTATACAAAGTGTAGACTTTTGCGTCGAGGTAATGTAGTCACCCTCACAAATACAGATATACGGGCTGACGTATATTATGAAAATATTATTTAGTTGTAATGTTTTGAGCAGCAACTTTAATGCAAATAGCCTAGGTTTTGACAGTATAAGATTTATGTATACAAATTACAGCAGAAAATTTTCCTTTCTTTTTTCTTTCTGCTCAGCAAAGCGGTATATTACATTATCGGGGTCTACATGAATATGATGGTGGATTTACAACGTAGAAAGGCTGTTTAAGCGACTTTCACCGCATCTTGATCACACGTAACTTTTCAGAAGGCATAGAGCAGGAAAAGACCTTTCAGCACTTGCAAGACTGACAGGCAAACTTAAAGAGGACAAGGAAAAGTTTCTTTATTAGTGGAAAAAGGACAGGATGGCATGCACTATAAGCATCGATGACAGTTGAAGGAATAACTTGACCATCATCAATATCCCGGTTCCATTTCACTATCCACTGCTCATACTCTGATTTTAGCTGAAAAACAAAAATATCTTTTTGGAGACCAAAGAGGCCAGAATACTTCTAGCCAAGTGTGTTTATAACACTTTTAATGTCTGCGGTTTGTAGAACGACACTCTTAGCCAAAATGGCCTGCGGAAGAAAGATATTTATTCTGAATACCTCCATAACCACTTCAGAAAATCAGGAGAAGTCCTCCAGAACCCAGTCCAAAAGGGGGATGTAGATGTTTCTTCAGAAATATTCCTCAGCAGATTGAAACGGTGCATTTGAGCAACATGATTGCCATTGAGCAATCCTCGGGGCGTTCATGTCTCCTCCTAAGGAGCGCGATGCGACCATTGCTTTCGCAGAAACGTCTTCCAAGTCTTTTACTTCTGAAAAGAGATTTGACTGTGAAAACTGCCTCTGAAGCACTCTGAACATCTTAAGTGTTCTGTTTGTAATAACTTGCTTAGGTTGCAGGTAACACCCAGGATCTCAGCGAGACAGTAGAGTGACACTAAGAAATGACTATGTATCTTGAATGCTGGATTTGTAACTCTGAGCTTTTTGAGCCGACAAATCCTCATTTGACCACCTGGAAATGATTGCCAAAGCCATTGACACCTATTCAATATTTATAAGAAACTGTAGCATGGAATCATGCTATTCTACCCACCTGGTCCTGCAAAGTTGCTTTAGTTGTCCTCCTAGGGTATTTTTGAAAACCATATTTCGCTTCGATGATGTACAGAAGAATTAATTATTTCCACTAAAATACCATGGGCATTACGAACAGATGGTACTCAATTTGTTTTGGAAATTACTTAATTTAAGTTATGGTTGTAACAGGGACAACGAGCAGCATTTGTTGTATTCTTCTGAATTTCTTGCACAGCTCCTACGGCAGCTGATACATAGTAGAGCACCCATCTGTGCCGACGCAAACTACTGTAAAAAGCTGTACTCCGTCGCCGAAGCAAAAAGGGGGGGGAGGGAAGGTACCTCCATCTAACACGGGAGATCTCACTCCCTGGTGTAGGCCAAACCTAGATCTATGTACTTGGTGTGAGATTCGACATTTTTCTGAAATTAATACATATTATGTACATGTATGTATATGCCTAGTCTATTAAAAACTGAGACATGATCTGGTGTCTATGAAGAGTCAGTATTTGAATTGAAATTCTCTGTTTTCTATGATAAGCTTTTATTTTATTTTAATACAGCTTTTCCAATGAAAATGTGTAAAGTTTCTAATAATGCTCACAAAAAGTTGTGGAATACTGATGAAATTTGTATATTATCGGTTTATCTTAAGGACTTATATGTTCAGACCAAATCTCCTTAAAACATGGACTTGGATGCTGAAAGTCATGTAAATCACTAAAAAATTATTATTGATTGTTTCTCAAAAAAGCTAAACATACTGATAATGATAAGAGAGTATTAAAGTGCACCAACAAATCTTGTGAAATTTGGAAGATCATTAATGAATCCAAAACATTTGCTTCCTCTGCTATTCATTACACATCCAATCCAGTTCCATCCCTTTCACGACCCTTCCATCTCTAGACCTACCTACTAATCAGTCATTTTTCCATAACATTACAAAGTACTCTGCCACTTCACTTTTTCTTTTTCCCTGTTCAGAAAATGAACTAAAAATTATAATTCATAGTAGTGGTACTAAATATAGTGCTGGCATTGATAACCTACCTAATTTCATCACTAAGCTCTGTGTTGATCTTATCAAAGACCCATTATTGCACCTCATAAAGGCTTCATTTGTTTAGGGCACCTTCCCTTCTGCTTTAAAAACTTCAAGCATTTTTCCTGTTTACAAGAAAAAAGGTAGTTCACTGGATCCTAACTCATATAGACCAATTGCTATTCAAACTCAGCTGTCCAAAATTTTTAAAAAAGCCTGTCATAGGCGTTAGGTTCCTTTTCTGGAATCCTCCAGCATAATTTCTCAGCATCAACGTGGCTTCCGTAAAAATAAATTCACTACTATACGTGTTTATAGCTTTAGAAGCTAGGCCGATTTAAGATGCATGTATTCAACAGATTTACAATGAGTCCACCATCTTACAAGAACATCAAACACACATGACAACACCAAGAATAAAGAAGTAAGTAAATTAGCACCACAAAAATAAAAAAACAGCATATCATATAAAAGGCACAAACAGTGGTGCCAACGTATGAGGTCAGTTAATTACCAACACAACTATATAATATGATTTTAGACCATTAACAACTACAACCACCGTCTATGAAACCATCTATAACTTGCACATTATCTTGATGATAAACTTACATATGTGCATTATTGCTTGATTTCACTAAAGCTTTTGATCTTGTGAACCATAATCTACTCTCAAAAACGTTAGACAGAATTGGTGTCAGAGGGCCACCAAAAGACTGGTTAACATCTTATGTCCAGGGTAGAACCCAATTTGTTTTTATTAATGAAGATGGTGTGAAACATCTCCCCCTCAAGTTGTTAATCAAGGTTTTCCACAGGGCACTGTTCTTTGGCCTACATTATTCCTTATATATATATTAATGATCTACCTGATAATTTGGTTAGCATTCCCTGCAGTCATCCTGTCCTTTATGCTGATGGTACCAATATCTTAATATCTTCAGCTTCCTCTCAGGAACTCACCGAAAAATGCAATCTTGCTGCTCAAAAAATTAGTTCCTGGTTAGTTAATAATTCTCTTAAAATTAACTGTGAAAAATCCCAAGTCATGAGATATACCTATAAAACACCCCTGTTACTTAACTCTGCTACTTAATATTTCTTTTGAAGATAAATTTCTACCCCAGGTTGAATTAGCCAAATTTCTTGGCATTCATTTAAATTCTAATTTATGCTGGGATTCTCATAGAAGAACATCCATAGAGCAGTAGAGTGAATGGTCCAAACTAGAAAACAGAGGGAATTAAGTTTCTTTAGAAGTATATCATATTACTCACATAGTTTACTCACTCACGTACTTTACTCACATATTGTTCCAAATGTGCTATTTTGGGGTTCTTCCCCTGAAGCTATTTCATTTTTTTAAATTACAAAAGAGACTTTTGAGATTGATGGCCAATGCAGGATATATTGACCCTAGTCTCCCCCTTTTCAAGCATTTCAATGCGCTGCCACTTCTAAGTACATATTTACTGCAATTGTGTCTGTCAAAAAGTGTGTAGTGTTTTTGAAACTAATGCTCATATACATAATCATTGTACCCATAGTGTAAATAACATTCATGTCCCCTATGCTCACACAAATCGTACTGATCTTGGGCCCTGTTACATGGGCCTTATTTTGTACAACAAATTGCCCACCTGTCTTAAAAGTATTATGTGCCTTACAGCATTTAAATATAAGTTGAGTTGTTTTTCACTAGATCATATGTTTTTCAGCGTCAATGACTATCTCTCTCGTTGTTAATGTAATTGTATCCCTGATGTGTCCTATACAAAATACATATCCTTTGTATTTTAGTCTAGACCTTATTATTATTAATCTCTTCCAGAATGATGCTAAAGAAGAGGTTAATCCATTTGAATCACTGGTTGAAGTAGATACTTACCACGAAGGGGAGAACTTTGATGAGGATGATTCCCGAGAGAAACCTGTGGTTGATGCCAAAGGTTTACCACCTAGCATGAAAAATCTGGTTGGTGCAGTTCCATTTAGACAATACCTTCCTTATCATTTTATCTGTAGGGAACATTAATATCAGTGGAAATGTGTTTCATGACAAATTAAACAACTAGGCAAAATAATAATCAGTTGCCAAACTCATCTTTTGTCAGAAAATTCTCTTCCATCCATTCCATCTAAAGATTTCATCAATTAAAAGGGTGTAAAAAATTGTCTTTGTTTTGAATAAGACTGAGGTTTTTTGGGTATTCTTATTGCTTTAATTGGAAATTATTTCTATCTTCCAGACTGATGTGAAAGAAGAGGTCGACCAAAGTGAATCAGAGGCAGAAGAAGTGACTTATGGAGGAGAGAGCTTTAGCGAGGATGAATATTTTGATAGAGCAGCGTATAAAGTTGTGTGTGTACCACTTGACATGGAAAATCAGGCAAGTGCAGTTTGGTTTCCACAATAACATTCTTCATTTTGGGGATAGGGTTGGTGTGGTGATTTAATGCTCAGAGTAGTTTTAAGAGTTGTATGTATATGAATGACACGAAGTTCGTTATTGATTATTAGTTAGGCATAGTGGTGATGGAGGATTTGTATACAATCATACCCTGATCAATTCAAGAAATGCATTTTTTTTAAACTGTCCTCCTAAATGAATTTCAGTTCAGCAAATATCTAACAGCCATCAGAAACCATGTAAGTTATATGTTGAGAATTAATAGGTATAGGACCATGTCATCCATTGCATGACAGATTACTTACAGTTTTAATGCAAAACAATTCCAATGCATTTACAATAAGAAAGAGTTACTAAATCATTAACAAATACAGTGCAGTTCATTAATTGAGCCATTGGGAGCAAGAGTGGTGTAAGTCAAATTTGTCACTTTTTGAAAATGTGGCTCAAAGTTATTGTTAGTGGTGTCTTTCCCGTATACTGCTGTCCAATCGTGATTTCTAAGCATTACATGGAAGTAGTTGACATTAGGTTCATTGAAAAATCTTTGGTATCTGAGGTTTTTTGGTGTTATGGCCTTTTCCACAGAAAACAGATGCTATAGCAAGGTGGTCTAATAAGCCAGGATCAAAGACTATGGAGAGTTGTCTCACTCCGCTGTTTTTATCTTTCTTCTGTCTGTTCAAAGCATGTAGTCACTTTTATTATTGTCTCCAACAAAGTACATATGTAGTTGTCTGTCTTTTCCTTGGCCTGTCACTTTTGGCCTGTTGTACAAGTTTTGCACTCACATTGGCAAAGGTTAACTACATAAGAAACTTTACTTATCTCTTTAAGACTACCGTCATGGACATATGCTGAGTATTTGGTAAGCCTTGTCACCCTATCATAATGTCACTACATGGTGATGTTCAATCTCTCTCAGCATGAAATTTGAAACATTTCTTTTCTTATATCCTTAAAAATCAATGCTATTGAGGCATGGAAACCTTAAATATGTTGCATCAACTCCTGTAAATGGATTAGCAAGGAGTGCTTCTTCCGTGATGAGATAAAACTTCATAGTTTGTATTTCATCTAACCGATGCAATCCAATACTACTGCCCAGTGACCCTCTGGTCCCAAAATACAGGTCAGCATAGTATTTAAGTTTAAGGAATGTCAAAGTTTGTTTTTTAAGTACTGATGTGACTTTCCCACCCAGTTATGTGTCAAGAGTTTGCAATGATGCCTTCAATTGTTACAGCTGAGCTGATACCTCAACTAGTGATGGAATTGAAAGGGTTAGTGAGGTTAAAGCAGTGTCCGAACTCGTCAGGCATTAGGGAGCATGGATTTGGCTACCTAAATTTTGGGCAGCTAACAGATAAGAAGCTTGAGTTTGGACACCTTTCACAAGTGTCGCCATCTGCTGAGCTCGAAGCAAACGAAGGACTAGGGAAATATGATAATGTTTTGAAAAAATGACTCTCATGATTAGTGAGCGCTGTTTGAAAATTGGTTTGTGATAATATTAATAAATTTCCTCATTTTTTTCATAGTTTAGGAATATTAGGTGTTTAATTGGTAACATTAAGGTTTTATATGTGGTAAGATTCCATGTTTTTTAGTAGTATTTAATATATATTTTAGCTTTTGCTCATTATCTTAGTGTTAATTTTTCTTTTTTGGTGGTAGATAGCGATTCGTGTTAGATTGAGTAGTTTATTATATTTTCTATATTCGTGGTAATTGTAATCGCGTAGTTAATAGCTTTATTTCGAATTTTTTATTATCCCTATAAATTTATTTCCTTTTGCGTGTAATATTAATACGTCTGTACAAGGTGATAATAAGTATTAGCTTGCTGGTTTTTGACAGTGCCATTTCTTTTATATATTCTTTTTTTAGTCGAATACTTGAAACATTTTATACTTTATAAAGGTGTAGGGTATTTTTTTGTTATTTTATTTTTTGTAGACGAGAAGTGTAATTTTGAGTTCTTTTTTTCCTTTAAATGGATGAGGAAATATTATTTCTCGTAGTCCAAGAGTTCTACTGTCCGTTGCAAAATTCTGTCACCCGAGTTTGAAGACTAATATCTCATAGATGGCTCAATCGATTTCAAAATTAAGTACATCACATTAAAGCTTGTTTATTTCTGCGTTTATTGATGGTGCACAAAACTATTTACCGTTTATATTTATTTCAGTGTGTGCTTAAAAACAGAATTTTAGCGCATTTTTCTGGGTACCGGACGGATGCATCGCATTTACGGCTTCGTAATAACAACACGGATCAAGATATCAAAATTTCCTTTTCAAATATCGTAGCAAAGATCTTTCATAACAATTATACGAAGTTTCATATTATTTAATGCATTTGTATTTTAGTTATAGGTGCAAATGCACGGATCCGTTATTTTCCGTTCCACGCATCCCTGAAAACCGCCGTTTGGACCTTATTCAAGCTCTCGAGTTCATCATCATGATTCTACTTATAAAATCTTGAAGGAATTTGTTGGTTAATCAATATCGATTAACATTTATTTTCGAAAAAGAACGCGTTGAACTGCCAGGAGCCTGCAAGGAAGAGAAAGGGAAAGGCGCGCGCTGTTGCCCAGTCAGAGGGTTGTCCGTAAGGCGCGCGAGGGATTCCACTACAAGCATTACCTGCGGGGGAAAACCAGTCGTCCTATCTCTGTGCATGAGTTATTTGGACTCAGTAAATAGTGGCAGAAAGGGTCATTTTTAAGAATGGTCATCAGTGTCATTTTAGATCTGTGTGGAAACATACTGTCGATTCATGGTAAATTACTATCCACAATTCAATCGCTGGAGGAAATAAACTACTCCTAGCAGCATCTGTGGAAAAAATTCGAAAGGTGGAAAGTGAACTTATTAATATACCAACTGATGTGGGAGAAGCCTTGATTTGCCAATTCAAGAAAGTTATGTAAAGGAACCCTGGTGTCCAGAAAATTGCAGACATTTTATCAGGGACTTCGGTTGCCCCATGACCAAAGATGACAGCAGAAGAGCTTGCATCATTTAAGTATTGCCCTATCACCTCGCGTGAGGTTGAGAAGTAATTTTCATGGTATAGAAATATCGTGACTGACTCTCGGCATCAGTTTACAGGAGAAAATTTATAGAAATATGTTATTGTAAATTGTAATGTAACTTGAAATAAGTAAACCTTTTGAATTTTATGTTTCTTCAATTTATAAGCTAATTTTATTTGGAGTTTTATCCTCTTTCCTCTACATCAGTGTTACCGAAAAGTGTATTTCAGCCCAAGCTGTAAATTTCAGATGCTCCTTTGTGGCAATACGCCGCATTATGTTTATAGCCGGCCACGGTGGTGGCAGGGTAAAGTCTTCACCTGCTAATCTTGGGATTACGGGTTTAAGTCTCAGCTGGGTGGATATTTCACCACCCAAGGCTTAGATGTATTTCAAGTTTTGTTTGTATGGTCCCTGTAAAACCTGATTACAGGCTTAGCCTTTTGGGATTTCAGGACGGACAGAATCGTCCGAAATGCCAAAAATATTTGAAGTGCCTATTTTGAAATTTTTAGTTCCTATTTCTTCATTTTTAGTGCCTAAATGTCCTCAGCTTAGTTATGAGACACAACAATTATATAAGTAGCATAATGGAGAGAAAAATTGAAGGGAAAGTCCCAAGAGGAAGACCAAGAGACAAGTACTTGGGGCAAGTCAAGAGGGATACGGGGAAGAAGAACCATAGGGAAGTGAAGGGACTGGCATGGGATAGGGCGAAATGGAGGGCTGCAGTATACCAATCCTAGGATTGTAATACTATGATGATGATAGTATTAAACAATTTTGTCTTTGGACCTCATACCACTTTAGTGAACACATCACTTTAATTCTTATTTGATGGTATGTACCGAAAAATTAGATTCTTATTTTCCACATTTTCACAACAGAAAAAATGTTTCAGTTTGATATGTTTTGATCTCTCCATTACAGTTCCAGACTGACTTAATCTAAGAGCTTGTGTTTTGTCACAATATATAATTCAAGGCTTCTCAATGATCTTTGCTTGTCCCAACTCAAAAAACAAATTCTTTAGCCAAAGTACTTCCCTTACAGCTTTAGGCATACAGTTTAGCACCGTTAATCTAGCACCTTCGGGACTCAAGTGATGCCGGATTAGGGATTTTGCCGGACTACAGGGTGCTGTGTGGGGGGTGGCGGTGGTGTAGTGGTTAGTGTGACTGACTCCCAATTCAAAGGTTGCAGGTTCAAATCCTGGTGCCTCCAGATCTTCAAATTTTGAAATTAAAAATAAAATAAAAATTTATTTTCTGGAAATTTTGGGAGTCAACGACAAGGTATCCTCAACTACTCGGCTCCACTGGTGAGAGGCAGCAGTTTCACCAGAAGGCATTGATGGCGAAGATCCAGAGGATCGGTCCGGTATCAACTGCTACAGCTTCGGGCGAGAGTGAAGTTCACGGAATCGGTCGGAGTACTGTGATGTGGAAGACAACGGGAAACCACCACATTAACTTCCCTAGAAAATGCATCCTTGCATTCAAGCATGACGTGATGGCATCCTTCCCAGTAAAAAATTCCGGAGGTAAAATAGTCCCCCAATCGGATCTCCGGGTGGGGACTACTGGGAAGGGTACACCAGTCAAAGGTGACTTCTGGAGTGATGGGTATATACTCCGTCTGGAGTATATACCCATCACTCCTATCTGGAGTCATATACTCCGGCAATAACCAGAAGATTGCGGGAGTTGGATTCATCCTGAAGAAAGAATGGGGAAGAAGAGTAAAGGCATATTGGCAGTACAACAAAACGATAATGCTAATCAAGATAGAAGGAGAACCAACAGACATAGTAATAGTGCCGTAGTAAATAGGTGTACATGCCAACGTCCAAGCATTCGGAAGAAGAAATTGAAGAAGTGTACGAGCAACTAGAAGAGGTCCTGAGCACAGTCAAAGGGAAGGAAAACCTGTTAATAATGGGAGATTGGAATGCAGTGTTTGGAGAGGGAAAGGATGGGAACACGGTAGGAGAGTTCGGGCTGGGGGAACGGAACGAGAGAGGAGAAAGACTTGTGGAATTCTGCAGTGAGAAGGACTTGGTGGTGGCTAACACCCTCTTCATGCAACACCGACGGAGAAGATACACATGGAAGATGCCAGGAGACAGAGCCAGATACCAGATTGACTACATTCTGGTAAGACGAAGGTACAAGAACCAAGTGAAGCATTGCAAGACTTACCCTGGGGCGGATATCAACAGTGACCACAATCTAGTGGAAAGTCAACTGAGATACAAGAAGATACGAAGGACGAAACGAGAACAAAGATGGAACCTGAAGCCACTGCAAGAGGAGGAAAGAAGAAGAACATTTGCTGCTGCCATTGATGAGAAGGTGGAAATAGCAAAGGAAGCCAGCCAAAGTGTAGTAGAGATATGGAGTAGCCTCAAGAAGACCATCACAGAAGTAGCAGAGGTACAACTAACAAGCAAGCTGGTCGAAATTAAGAAACCATGGATGATGGAGCGCATCATAGCCCTCATTGAAGAAAGAAGAAAGTAGAAGAATGCAAGAAATGAAACTGAAGAAGTACTGTATAAGAGGTTAAGGAATCAAGTTATCAGAGAATCGAAAAAGGCCAAAGTGAAATGGATTGAAAGCTGCTGCGAGAACATCAACAAAAATATGATGAAGGGGAACTCAGAAACGGCATACAACCTAATAAAGAAGCACTTCAGAGAAAGGAAACCAAGATGCAAAAACATCAGAGATTCTGATGGGAAACTGCTAATGGAAGATAGAGAAATCGGCAAAAGATGGAAAGAGTACATTGAAGAGCTATACCGAGGCCCGATCCCCCTAGGAGAAGCATTTACAGATGACCAGAACCAAGTGGAGGAAGATAACCGTGGACCAGGGATACTAAGAAGCGAATTTGAGAGAGCAGTTAGAGACCTGAAGAATGGAAAGGCACCCGGAGAAGATAAAATCAGCGGAGAAGTAATCAAAGCACTTGGTGAAAAAGCACGAGACACACTATATGGAATAATCCAAGATTGCTACGAATCCGGAAATCTGCCAGAAGACTTCAAGAGGAGCTCAATGGTGACCATACCAAAGAGAGCAAGGGCTGAGAAATGCGAGGAGCACCGAACCTTGAGTCTAGTGTCACATGCCTCCAAAATCCTTACTCGGATAGTAGGCCGAAGAATTGTAGGAAAAATTGAAGAAAACCTGTCAGGAAACCAATTTGGATTTAGGAAGAACCGGGGGACAAGGGAGGCAATACAGTAGAATCTCGATTTTACATAACCTGATTTTACGTAAAATTTGATTTTACGCAAGTGAGCGAGCGGTCCCGGCCGACGCCTGTAGAATTCTTATGGAAGCATTATTTGATTTTACGTAAATTCGATGTAACGATTTTACGTAAGGCTATTTTGGTCCCCAGAGGAGATATCCATTCGATTTTACGTAATGAAACAACAGAAGTTAAAGAAAATTCAACAAAATCCGGCAGATTCTTGCCCATCTTTAGAGGAAATCTTCTATTTAATGCCGTACTACAGTGAAATTAACTGTAACGAATCAATACATTGCATTTTAATGGTGTGTATATATATTATTATTATTTTATTTACCCATCTTTCAGCACGATAAGTTATGGGTTCAAGGTGTTTACTTGTTTACGATATTTACTTGTAGCGACAGAATCCCGGAATGCTCACGCAAAAATGGTTTATGACCTTGAGATAGCAACCTTGTCAGCTGTTCCGAGTGACGAGAAGAAGCTCGATTTGGGGTCGCCTGTAAGCACGCGTGTCTTGACACTTGCGCACGTTGAGTTCACGACCGTCGGGTGGCCAATCGAGCTCAAATTTTCTGATTCGGTAGTTAATGGTTATTAATTCAATATGCCGAAGCGAGACGACGCACCTCTCGTAACTTTTTGAGAAAAAAGCATTTAAAAGTCGTAAAAAAGCATGCTACTGTATGTAAGCTCTGATATTTACGCGATTTATTATGGCGGCGGTGGCCTAGTGGATAAGGCGGTCGACTGCTAGAGCTAAGGTCACAAGTTCGATCCCCACCCAAAGAAACTATTTTTATTTTTCAAGGTTTTTTTGTTTTCATTTTCATAAAATGATCTTTTATCGTCATTACTGCAAAGAAAAATATTTTTAAGGCAATTATTTTAAATATTTAAGAGCTAGGGAATGGAGCAAGGGCTAAAATGTCCTTTCCAAGGGTGGTTATATGTATTTTTATTTGTTATATTTAAAGTTATTTTAGGATATTGCGATTATAAATTGTTATATATATGGGTAGGAACAGAATAATGGCATTGTAATGAGTAATTGGGGGTGAAATCCACCCCAAAGACTGCTTATGCTTCCATTGGGAATCGTAAATGGATCCGTTAGGGATTTGGACCAGAAGATGGAGGGTGGATAGAGACCCGGCGTCGGCATTAGCCAACTCTTAACGAATGGCGCCAAGGGGACCACGGTTTAACGTCCCATCCGACGGACGGTGTACTGAACCATCGGTGTAATCCACGTTACACCCAAGGATGGGATTTCTTGGGCAGCAAAGGTCTTCAGAGCATTCCGAAATCCCGTCCTTGGGTGTCTGGAAGCTGGTCTGGAAGCGAATATTCTGGCACCTAATGTTCTCGAAACAACTGAGCTACATATATAAGGGAAGCAGAGTTGCTGCCAGGCAGTCAGTTTGAAGGCTACAATCATCGCGATAACTTGCGCCCCCCCCCCTCCTCCCTAGAGTTCTTTCTGGATCCGCCACTGCCGCATCTAGGGGTCATTTTACTTAGAGGCGGAAGAGCATAAAAAGAAGAAATTTTCTCCATTATATATTTGCATTCAATTCTCCGGATTAGTATAAAATAAAAGTTCATAGATCTAGCACCACCAAAACAACGGAGAAGGGTGATTTCCCTTTCAAAATAATTATAATATAAAATGTCATTCTCTCTCCACCACAATTAAAATAGTGTTATTTTCTACAGTGTAATATGTATGTAATAATGATCTCTTAGTGAAAATAGTTTAAACATCATTGTCTTCTCATACATTGTGAAATCTTAGCATATTTTTCAAAATCCGCTAATATCTTGATTTTAAACAACACCCCATTTTTGGGTCCCAAGGAGTTACATAAAATCAAGACTCTACTGTACTATGCCTGAGACTACTGGTAGAGAAAATGATCCACGTGAGCAAGCCATTGTATATAGCCTTCGTGGACTTGGAGAAGGCATTCGATAATGTCGAATGGAATATGATGTTCAATACTATGGAAAAACTTGGCTTGGACTACAATGACAGAAGAATCATCTACCAGCTCTACAAGAACCAGGTGGCCACAATACGCACGCAAGATGGAAGAAATATGGAGTCTTGAAAAACTTTAAACTTTGTATTTCCACATGAAATTTATTTAGCTACAACCATGGTTTCGACGTCAGGGCGTCATCATCAGGTGCATAATACAGAAAAATGTTCACTTATATACAAAAAAGAGTTGTGGGGTTGGAGGTTCAGATGCATACATGAGCGGGGGGGGGGGGGGGGGGGGTGAGTCAAGTGAAGGAGCATTGGTAATGGGATTTTTGGGAGACGTGGAGTCATAGGTAGAGAAAGAAAGGGGGGAGGGGTGACGGTGGGATGGGGGCAGATAGGCTTTTAGCGCTAACTACCCCCGGGCGGTACGGGTGGAGGTTCAGATGCGCACATGAGCGGGGGGGAGGGAAGAAGATGGAAGGGGTGGGGTGGGTGAGTCAAAGTGAAGGGGGGATTGGTAATGGGATTTTTGGGTGACGTGGAGTCATAGGTAGGGGAAGAAGGAGGGGGTGGCGGTGGGTTGGGGGCAGATAGAAGTAAAGCCTTTAGCGCTACTACCCCCGGGTGGTGCGGGAGGGTTAAGCGGTTGAGAATAGTCGGAAACAGAGGGTGTGGTTAAGGGAGGCTCATGGAACAGGGAGAGGTTGAGGATGGGGGAGCGGGAGGCATACAACAGATCATTCACAATTACACAATCATTGCTGACGCATTTCAAAATTTCCAGCTGCTCATGAGCATCTAGCCTGGGACCTTTTCCTTCGTAATGCAGAATTTTGGGGGTGAAATCACTGTGGTGACTGTTGTCCAGTAGATGCTTGGCAAAGTTGGAGTTTAAATTTTTGTTTTTGAAACAGGCAGTATGTTCTTTCAGCCTCTCCTGGAACTTCCTGCCTGTCTGACCAATATATATGGCTGAACACTCGCACTTTAGTTGGTACACCCCACTCTTTTCCAATTTTGGAATGATGTCTTTGCACTTGGAAAATATATTTTTCAAATTACATTTGTTGTAAAACGCAGTTCTAATGTTATACCTCTGGAATAACTTGATGGTTTGCAGGGAGAGGTTACCCAAGTAAAGGCATCTTCTCCATTTTTCGGTACTTTTGCCCTGAGGTAAAAGTACCGGCAGGGCAAAAGGCTTTACTTCTACCTGCCCCCAACCCACTGCCACCCCCCCCCTTCTTTCCCTACCTATGACTCCACGTCACCCAAAAATCCCATTACCAATCCCCCCTTCACTTGACTCACCCACCCCACCCATTCCATCTTCTTCCCTCCCCCCCGCTCATGTGTGCATCTGAACCTCCACCCGTACCACCCGGGGGTAGTTAGCGCTAAAAGCCTACCTGCCCCCATCCCACTGTCACCCCTCCCCCCCCTTTCTTTCCCTACCTATGACTCCACGTCTCCCAAAAATCCCATTACCAATGCTCCTTCACATGGTCGTAGCTAAATAAATTTCATGTGGAAATACAAAGTTTAAAGTTTTTCAAGATGAATTCCAAGTTCCACAAAGTAACGCCTGAAACCATCAATTTTTTTAGAAATATGGAGGCAAAAATTAACAAAGGGGTCGACAAGGATGTAACCTGTCACCAGCACTCTTCAATATGTACATGAAGAAAAGCAATAAAAGAAATAGAAGAACAAGGAATAAAAGGAATCAAAGTGAATGGAGAGGAAATCAACATGCTACGCTTTGCTGATGATATCGCGATCGTAGCAGAAAACGAGGAAGACCTACAGAACTCACTGAACACAATTGAAAAAGTGTTTCAGGAATACAACATGAAAGTCAATAAGAAGAAAACCAAGATACTTGTGTGTGGAAGAGAAAAAGTAGTGGCCGACGTCCGCCTCAAAGGAGAAAGATTAGAGCAAGTGGAATCATTCACCTACCTCAGGAGCACCATTACCTGGGATGGAAGAAGCACGACAGACATCAAGCATCGAATAGCCCAAGCTAAGATGGCATTCATGGCTAAAAGGCCGCTGCTCTGCTCAAAGAACATAAGACTGGAGACAAGGAAACAGTACGTGAAAACATTCTTGTGGGCAGTGGCACTCTACGGATCAGAAGCATGGACCATTGGAAAAACTGACCAGAAAAGAATAGAAGCCTTCGAGACATGGTGCTGGAGGAGGATGCTAAAAATCAAATGCACGGATAGGGTGAGAAACGAAGAGGTATACAGAAGAATTGGAGAAGAAAGGACACTGTGGAGCACCATATGCCAAAGAAGAATATGGTGGGTTGGCCATGTTATGAGACACAGCGATTACATAAGTAGCATAATGGAGGGAAAAATTGAAGGGAAAGTCCCCAGAGGAAGACCAAGAGACAAGTACTTGGGGCAAGTCAAGAGGGATACGGGGAAGAAGAACCATAGGGAAGTGAAGGAACTGGCATGGGATAGGGCGAAATGGAGGACTGCAGTATACCAATCCTAGGATTGTAATACTATGATGATGACGGGTGCTGTGGTAGTAACCAGTATACTTTTGGGGTCCCCGATGTTTTTTATGAGGGATTTTCGTTAAATGTTATTTTCGGGGTTATGAGGATGGGAGCAGATACACTTAGGACGAATTTTGTAATCTTTTATTAAGAAACACGTCTTTACTTTTGGAAGACATATATCAACAACCAACAATAGATAAGAAGAAGTAAAATGCAACAGGAATAACCCTCGAGCGGGCGCGCCGTTTTTTTTCACAAGACCGGGTGCGCGGCGTACTTTGTCCAATGCATATTTAAAGCCAAATAACACTCACTTTTGGTTGTATTTTTTGTTTTATTTTCATGGATAATGTTTTTGCACTTAATATGAACATTTTGAGAATCTATTAAACAAAAAAATTGCAATCATATTATATAATAATTTACAAAAAAAAATTTGATAGAATGACACACGATACTTAATGACATTTCAGTACAGTTTCCTTATTTGTCTGAGTTATTGTCTTTAGCACTACATGTCTAACAAACGTATGTGGCTTTTACATGCATCTTACAAGAAAATTGATTGCAAAAATCACATTTGATTGTTGTGTCCACATTTTTTTTTCTTCCGCAGAGCATGCATCTTCCACACTTTTTTCTTTCGTGGTGTTGACACTCCACTACTTCTCGATACTTTGAAATGAATTGCTTTACATCTGAGGGTAGTGAATTTATTTTTGCTCTCATTGTGAGATAGGGCTTCATCAAAGCAAATGATATTTCCTTTAAAAACTTTCTCCTAGGTTGCCTCGGATTGTCAGGGTTAGATTAATGAAGTACCTGAGCATTTATACCCGCTACATTCATAAGTGAGAAGAATACGGGCAATGGCCATCGTCGGGTAATACGAGCTACGGAGTAGGAATTGCACATCTGATCAACGGTGTCTATTCCACCCTTAGTCATATTGTAGTCCAATATAATTGATGGCTTGTTTGTCTCCTCATCAACTTCGTGTGTATAATGCATTGTTGACAGTACTATTACAGCCTTATTTCTTTTTGGTACGTGAGACACCATTGTAGTATTTTTTTGTAATCCAAAAAGACATTAACCTACAATACGGTTTTTATTAGCTTGGAATTCCACAGGTATCTCTTTTTTGTTTTTCTGTAACGTGCCAATATCTGTGATATTTTTTCCTAATAGAGAAATGGCCAGAGGATAGCTGGTATACCAATTATCAAAGGTAATATTCCTATTTGCCCCCGTAATATCACAAATCAATCTCTTTACTATGTCCTCTGGCTTATTGGATACAAAATATGGCCCTGATTCTTGTTTGCCACAGTATATATCTATGTTGCTTGTGAAAAAAGTCTGTTAATCGCAAAGAGCGAAAAACTTTATCCCGTACTTTGCTGGTTCGTTGGGAATGTATTGTATGAAACTACATTGACCGCAAAAAGCCTCTAATTTTTCATCAATTGTTACATATTCACCTACATTATATGTTCTTCTACAGTTCATCACGAATTTATCTAAAAAAGAACGCATTGCTGCCAATTTATCTGTTTGTCTTCTGACAATTCGTGTTTCTTTATCACAAATCTAACACCGCAATAAGAACAAAAATCTTTTGTAGCTCATACATGCTCTATGAATGGGCATTCCTGTTCAATCTGAGGACCAAAGCTCTTCAACGTTTGTATGTTTTCCCTTTTTGGTTCCGACAAGATAAAGTAACCCTAATAAGGCTAACATTTCCTCTCGTGTTGTTTCTTTTGCCTCTCTGTCCCTCGAATATTGCATGCTCAATTTTTTCCTTTCAGTGTAAAGATTTGTGCATAGCACAATATCGTCTACCATGCTAGGTAATTTCAATTATTTTATGAAATGCAGAAAGAACATCATGTCATCATCATTCCTCTTGCACACTGCTTTGGGCCAGGTAATATTTTGACAATATTTTGTCTTCTGGTCTTGGATTGTTTGGAAAAGTCAGCTTTTCTCCACCTACACATACGATCTCTACCAATAAAATAGTTACTATTCGCTGGATCTCCGTCTGAATTGTCTGCCTCATCCTCAGAAGATGTCAGGAAACTGTGCTCAGAATCGTCTCCGTGATCGCACTTGGTTACTACTTCCTCGTCTTCATCGGATTCAGGACTGTCTAATACTTCCTCTTCGTCACGTAGTAACCTTTCAATTTCCTCACTTCATATATTACGGGCTCTAAAATAATGTAAATAAAGCAATTTTGATAATGCAAAGTTTATGGTAAACAATGAAAGAAAAGAATCTACTTCAAAAACAGAATCGAAAATTTGTTCCTAACCCATTATGAGTATGTTCTTCAATTAGTCTGCTATATTGAGTCATATAAGTTTGTTGAAGTTTTGGAAAAGTAATAGTCTTTCCATCAATATTTCGCTAAATTATCGTACTTCATTTACCGTGTCGTGATATCAAAATAACGTCATTTTGTGTCGTATGTTGGTGAATTTTAGAGAAAAAAAGAACTTACAAAACAGGACGTGCCATTGTCCAGTACCAAATATTCGCCAGCTTTGATCACTTTGTAAAAGAGGTAGTAGATGATCAGCAGCCAAAGTAAACCCGCAAAAATACTATAAATAAATTCAAAGTCTATTCAATCATTTATAAGGGGTTTTTAAAAACTTTGTCATCAATAAATAAATACTCAATTCCAAGAATTTCGCAGTGCGATGGGAATTGAATATATGATTATTTACCGACTAAATTAGAGAAAGATATATAACTTACATGAATATGGTCCTATGCTCAAAGAACAGACTAATATCACACTTCCAATCGCCCTCCAATTCAGTTCCTTGCACCTGATCGAAGGACGGATGCAAAGCAAATGATGAGGCACTAGAGGCACACGGTCGGTCGCGCGGCGTACTTTGTACGCCACGGGTGACTCTCCAGACTGACATTGTGATAAAATTTCTGCTACACTTGTGTGAGTTATGAAAACACACTCACTGGAAAGTCAAAATGACACTTGAGGAATACACGATATCTTTAATGGCTAGAATGTAGACACAGAGTTGTAACAATCAGTCACATAAAATTGGCGTACTTTATACACCAGCGCGCCCACTCGAGGGATAAACAAACAAAAGAACACCGATTACATCAAATTCAAACTGGAAAGTATGAGAAATAGCTCAGTTCAACACTCCTCTTAATTTCTCATTACAAGTCATTACATACAAATTTGTTTTATTACATACAATTTCCTTTTAATACATAGGTCATGGATCACACTTTAATTATTCCATTACATTTATTTTTCTTGTAGACCTAGTTCAGATCTATGCTTCGCAAATGCTACGAGAGGCAAACCTTTAGTATCAGTGGTTTGACAATCTGTTTAAATATACACAACTTTTAAAATACTATGTAAAACAAGGTCTCTCACAAAATTATATTTAATGTCAACATGTTTTAGTCTTTGGGATTACATTTAATAAGTGAGTCTATATATGATTTATTATCTTCATAAATTATGATAGGGGTTACTACTTCAGTTTTCAATTCATTTAATAGCTGTTGCAGCCACAACAATTCAGCAGTTGCTGAATCTAAAGATAAATACTCAGACTCTTTAGATGAGAGAGCAACAGTTCGTTGTTTCCTAGAAGCCCACACAACAGAATCATCAAAAACTTAGAACACATAACCAGAAACAGATTTCCTGTCTTCATGGTTTGCATAATCAGCATCTGCATACCCAACTATGGCTGTATTGTTTAAACCTCTAAATACCAAAAAAAAATGATTTAGTACCCTTGAGATAGCAAGGAACCCGCTTTAAACCAGCCAACAATGCCTTGGTTGGTTTTGTTTGAAATTGGCTATAAAAACTGACGGAAGCTGCGATGTCTGGTTGTGATACAGGCATGCATCAGCCCACCAATTAAAGATCTGTACATTGTATGTTCAATGGGTTCGGATGAAATATGACAAAATTTTGCAGTTGCCAAAGGGGTATCCCTAATATTGGCTGTATTCAATTTGAATCTATCTACTAATTTCTCTATGCATGCCTCTTGGCTGAGATACATACTATTGATTGGCTTCCATTGCATTGCCAATGATATGCCAGTCTTTGAATTTTAATGCCCAGAAAATAATTTAACTTTCCAAGATCTCTCATTTCAAATTCTTGCATAAAAATATTTTTCAAACTCTTAAGGGACAATTCAACATTGCTTGCCACAATAAAAAGAATTAGAAAGGAAATTCATACAAGAAGAAGCTTCCCAAGCTTTGTTTATGTCCCAAGCTTCTTTCGCCGTATCACAATGCTCAGTATCGAGAAGAAAATCATCCCTGACCCTGTGATACAGAATTGATAATGCCTTTCTGCTAATCCTTTGTCTATCGGCATTCAGCTCTCCATCGAAGCCTGGATCTACAGCATTCCAGCAGTTTTTATCCATCATGTTTGATTTCGCTCGTAGATTCCACAGGAAATAGTTTACATTTTCCAAATTTTGGAATATTCACATTCTCTTTGATTCTTTCAGCCATCATCATTGCATCGTTCTCTCTCAGTCTTCGTATTATTGTCAGTCTCAATCCATTCACTTAACTCCACAATCTAAACTTAACCCACGCATCCAGGGCCCATAACCTGTTATTTTCTGTGGATGGGTAAAGATTATATACTTTTCTATGATTTATTGATGGCTTTCTTCTCACTACACAAAAGATACATTCGTATACATCAATCTCTTCCTTTCTTCTTCTTACAATAATGCAAACAACATAAGTACATAACAACGGTCGCTCATCAAAGCGCAGCACCATCCACATGTACAATTTGAGTGTCAGACAACTCCCAACACTGAGTACACCATGGTATAGTCCCAGAAAATAGTGCAAATATTGAAGGGTTAAAGGTTTCCCCTAGGTATTACATACCCTTTCGAAGAGAGATGCTGTAATGACATTATCTCATAACCCTTAGGAAGAGGTTTGTGGGGAAGGAAAAAATTTAAGAGATTGAATTTTAATCATTTTTTTATTGACTAAACAGCAACTGAAACAACTCTAAAAATTCTTCCCCCTTCCTTTTTTGGTCATGGAGGGCCTCCTCAATGGAGAAGGCCACCCTTTCAAGGACCTCCAGGTTGCTGGAGGTCCTCCATCTCTTTGCCGGATGTAGAAGGGTTAGAGGAGCATCCCTCACTCCCCTCCAGCGGAATGTCCAGCAACATGGCTGAGACATTCCCTGGTGGCAGTGGTGCACTGGAGGAGAAGATGGCTGGCGGTGTGTCTATGTGCAATATTAGGTCTAATTTTATGAGTATGCCTCCCCTTTTCTGAATAGGTCCATTCTTCTTGCCACTGGTTATTAGTGATTGATCTAATTGTTCTTTTTAGTCTATGACTGATATTTTCTGTTGGTAGTAGGATTTCCCCGAAATAGTTTGTATCTCTTCCAGATTTCAGCAAACAGATTATTCTTCACTCCATAACCTCATACTTGAGAGGAGGTAGGTTTGTGACAACTTGCATAGCTTCGGTACTGGTTGTGTTATGGTGAAAATCATGGAAAATTAATTTTTGTTAAGTGAGGGATGCCTGTAGCTCATAGCGTAGATTAGGAGCAAATGTTTTGAGTAATGACTCCTGTGTTTTACTCTGCATTTAAGTTTGTATCAGCGCTGCATAACACAGAAGCATAGGATTTATCAGGTGTTTTAAAAACTCCTACCACTCTTTTATTGTAAACTCAGGGTAGAGATGATAGGATAAAAATGCTTCAGAGAAAAATTCGAATTGAAAGAAATATTTGATTAAATTTAATGTCTCATTTTGAAAAAATGCTTGTCGCTGTTTTTTAAACTGTAATTCATGATGCATTCTGTGTTCCAGATGGATTCTGAAGAAGGCGTTGACCAAAGTGCATCTGTGGTTGAAGGGAAGACAAAAAACGGGGAGAATCTTGCCGTGGAAGGATCACCAACAGGAGCTGTCTATAACAAGGTATGTGGTTCATTTGAGATGGGGAAATGGTTGAGGTAGGTTAACACAGGATATCATGTCTTTTCTTGCTCTACTTTTTTTTCGGTTCTGTTTCGTTTCTTAGCTTCGGTTCTGGTTCTCAGTTATGGCTGTGAATTTTACACTTTCTTTGCTTTTCTCATTTTTATAAGCCAAGTTAAACTTTTTTTGTTTCATAATCATGCATATATGAAATAACATAACAATTGCACTTTTCCACAAAATGGTTTATTGCGTACAACGCGTTTCGGCTCACAGAGCCATCATCAGGTACAAGACAAAGTTATAAGAGAGTACATTGCATATATATGTCTTTTCCGAGGAGGGGGGGTAGTGGGAGGAGACCAGAGGAGGAGGGGAAGGAGGAGGTAGTGGCTGGGAAAAATCAGGAAAATCCAAGGGAGGAAAGGGTGGGGGGGGACGGACTAACCCGTAAGAGAAAGGCCAAGAAACAGCAAAGGGTGAAAAAATGTGGGTAAGGGGGAAGAAGGTAGGGAATAGGCATGTCATTAGAACATAGGGAAGCGGCGCTAGGGAAAGGAGGGGGAAAGAGTGCACCTGAGGGTAATTAGGAAAGGGGGTATGAATAGGAAGGAATAAGGTGGGCACCGCCCGGCTTAAGGGTGGAGTGCCTGGGTGAGTGGATGGGAAAAAACCCTCAAGGGAGGGGGGGGGGGGGGGGGGGGGGTGAGTGGGAGTTTGGCTGTTTCTTTTGGGAAGGGGAATTTTGAGGAGAGGAGAATGGGTAACAAACACTTGTTCATTTAAAAGAACATCCACATCTGATTGTATGATTTCCAAGGATTCTAATGCGTCCAATCTTGTGCCTTTACTTTCAAGGTGGAGAATTTCAGGTTGAAAGCTGCAGGAATGAGACGTTTCTATCAGGGTGTTTGGCTAAAAGTGACGTTTCATCAATGTTTTTCCAACACCTTTTGTGTTCCTTAGTCCTGATGTTGAAGTTTCTACCTGTCTGGCCGACGTAATATTTATTACAAGAGTCACAATGTATTTTATAAATGCCAGATTGAAGGAGGGGATCTATTTTGTCTTTATTGCTGCTTAGAATTTTTCCCAGCGTTAGAGGATTATACATGGAAACATTGAATTTATCTTTTGGAAATTTACGAGCGAGCTTATTGGACAGATCACCCACAAACAATAATCGACACCATTTTCTAGGCTTATCACATACGGGCAAAAGAGAGCATAGCTGTGAAATAGCTTTGGTTTTTAATTTTTTATTTAAAATTTTTGTTACTGTGTTCACGCTGTAGCCATTAGAAACTGCAATTGATTTTATGGTGGCCAGTTCAGTGTTGAAATTGGTTATTGATAAGGGTAAATTTACAAGACGATGCAGCATTGAGTGGAAAGCCGAAAGTTTCTGGGCAGTCGGGTGGCATGAGTCACTTGGGATGATCACATCACTGTAACAAGGTTTTCTGTAAACACCAAATTCATGTTTATTGTCTTTGATAGAAATAGAGAGGTCAAGAAAGTTCAA
Source organism: Pyrrhosoma nymphula (assembly GCA_963573305.1). Lineage (NCBI taxonomy): Eukaryota > Metazoa > Arthropoda > Insecta > Odonata > Coenagrionidae > Pyrrhosoma > Pyrrhosoma nymphula. Next base: position 50,277,109 of record OY754339.1, on the reverse strand, counting down.
CTGTTTTTCGGATTCTATTTCCATGGTAAAGCTTATCTGGGGGTGTTGGGCATTTAGAATATTAAAAAAGCAGGCTAATTTTCTTTCACTCCCTGTCCAGCAGCAGATGATGTCGTCCACATAACGGTACCAGTAGAGTACGTTGGCTAAGATGGGATGTCTTGAATTGAATAGTTGGGATTCTAAATTGTCCATAAATATTTCCGCTAATAGTGGTGAGAGGGGAGATCCCATCGCAAGGCCGTCTGTTTGGTGGTATAACTTATTATTGAAAAGAAAATAATTTTGATTGGCACACAGTTCCATGAGCAGATGAAGTTCTTTGGCTAACACGGTGTCGATATTGGAGTTCTTCAGTAACTCTTTAGTGAGAGACAAGGTTTCTTGAATGGGCACAGAAGTGAATAAATTTTTCACATCAAAGGAAATTAGCTTGGAGTTGTGCAGCACAGAGAGATGGTGAAGGTCACGAGATAAATTGATTGAATTCTTAATGCTGTATTTTGCTGAAAAACCAGAAAGCTGTTTAAAGAGGACATTCAATTTGGAGGCTAATTTGTAACAGGGAGAACCTATGCAGGATACCACCGGGCGAACAGGTGTACCAGCCTTGTGAATTTTGGGAAGACCATAGAATCTAGGAGGTAACGGATTCATTTGTAGTAGTCTTCTTTTCTCACTTTCACTTAGCAGATTTGAGCAGGTGGATAAGGCTGTTTTTACACTTTTTTGAAATCTAGCGGTTGGGTCACAAGGAATAATCAAAAAGGAGGTATCTTTCAACACATTATCACATTTTTCGACGTACGACGATTTGTTTAGGATTATTATACTGTTACCTTTATCTGCTTTGGAGATGGTCAGGTCTTCTTTCACTATCTTAAGTTTGATGGATCTTAACACTTTGTTATTCTGTAGATTCCTTTTCGGGTGGCGAGACTCGTCTGGGTTGTCAAGTTGGGAGATGATAATGTCAGCTCAGTTTTGTTTAATCCCCGCATGTTCACTACGGAGGGCGACTTCACAGTCCACAATCAAGGATTTTAAGGGGCGTTGTGTCAGGGGTTGAGTAGGGGCAAACTTAAGACCTTTTTGCAGTAGTTCAATTTCGGAATTGATAAAGGAGGAATCAGAGAGGTTGAGCACTTTTGGATGAAACTTAACTTCACTGTTGGGAGCACACTTGGGAATATTAGCTGCGTTATCTCGTTCACATTGTAAATAATGGAGCTTTTTGTTTATGACGGAACTTTTTTTGGACGAGACATCACTTACCACAGATTTGACACGGTCGTAAAACAGGCACCATTGGATGAAAGGTAGGGCCGCTGATAGTTCCAAATGGAGTTGGTAGAGGTAATAGGAGTAGGAATCTCGCTTGCTGTACCAGCCTCTCAGCTCCCGTTGGATCCAGGTCCTTTTTCCGGAAGTCACTGCCAGACGAGCTGCTGCTGATGAGGATTTGCTGGATAGGTTCACGTACTTGGGGGTGAGGTCCAGCTTGAGGCATTTCTGGTTGAATACGATGTTTATTTCCGCTTTACGGAATTTCACTGACAAATCCAGGTATAATTTAGCCTGATATGCTATGCTAGCATTCCTAATAAATTCAACAGATTCAGGCGAGATATCGTGGAAGTTCTTCATAATGTAAGAGAAACAATTGCACTTTTCCACAAAATGGTTTATTGCGTACAACGCGTTTCGGCTCACAGAGCCATCATCAGGTACAAGACAAAGTTATAAGAGAGTACATTGCATATATATGTCTTTTCCGAGGAGGGGGGGTAGTGGGAGGAGACTAGAGGGGGAGGGGAAGGAGGAGGTAGTGGCTGGGAAAAATCAGGAAAATCCAAGGGAGGAAAGGGGGGGGGACGGACTAACCCGTGAGAGAAAGGCCAAGAAACAGCAAAGGGTGAAAAAATGTGGGTAAGGGGGGAAGAAGGTAGGGAATAATGGCCCAGCCCACGGGGAATGAAATTTCTTTACTCGGCCTGATTTTATTTGGGGGTCACTCAAGTAAGCATACTGCCCGCATTGGTAATGAACGTCTTTGCTCTTCTTGTCGTATTGCCTTTTACTCTCCCTTTGAGCCTTCCTACCACTTGCACGGCATCTTTCCCAAATGTCCGTTAACCTTTCGCGTAGCCCTACCACATACTCTCCCTCGATTCCCTTATCCTCTGTATCGAAGCACTCGAAAGGGGACCGCATAGGGAATCCGAAAATTACCTCATGGGGTGAGGATTTGGTACTTCTATGAACGCTTGTATTATAGGACGACACAGCAAAGGCCAGCCACAAGTCCCAATCACAATTTTTGGAGTTCACGTAGTGGCTTAGCATCACGGCCACAGTCCTATGAACCCTCTCCACTCTCCCGTTGCCTTCGGGATGGAAAGGTGACGTGCGAATCTTTGTAATGTTAAGCAGCTTGCATACGTTCGTAAACAGTTCTGATGTAAAGTTTGTTCCCTGATCACTCAGTAGCGTATTAGGAACCCCAAATCGCAAAACCCACCTATTTACAAACGCCTCCGCCACTGTCATCGCGGTCTGGTCACTCAGCGGAACCATCACCAAATACCGCGAAAAGTGATCGAGAATAGAAAGTATGTATTTATTCCCACTGTCTGTCAATGGCATCGGACCGACCACATCAAGGGCCACTAATTCAAACGGCGCCTTTGCCTCTGGCAATTCCTGTAGTGGCGCTCGTGTCCTCCCATATGGGCTGCGGCGATTGCACGACACGCATTCCCTCACGAATCTTTTCACATCGGAATGCAACGTAGGCCACCAGTATAAAGACTCAATACGGTTCAGGGTAGATGGCGCCCCTGTATGAGCAGATAAGGGATGTTCGTGGTACTGCCGCAGAATTAGCGTCTTCATTCTCTCAGGGACTACAATTCGTAACCCTTTCCCCGTCTCGCGGTACATGATTTCCCCCTTCATCACAAAACCTCGTTGTGTACGCCACGTCTCGCACTGTGCGTCCTCCTTCTGCGCCTCACCGACGTCCTTTTCCCAAACAGTCTCCACGGTATCCACCCGTCTTACCTTCCTACTCAACCCATCAGCATTTAAATGCTGTTTTCCCGGTTTATGCTCTACCGTATAGTTGTACTCCCCTAACTTTAGAGTCCACCTCATCAACCTACTACTTGGGTCCTTCATGCTGAAGAGCCACTTCAGTGCGGCATGATCAGTTATGATTTTAAATTTTTGTCCATATAAATAGCATCGAAAATGACCCACTCCCCAAACTACTGCTAACAATTCCCGTTCAGTGGTCCCATAATTCATCTCCGCGGAATTCAACTGTCGGGAAGCGAAAGCAATCGGATGCTCCTCACCATCAACTTCTTGTGATAAAACAGCCCCTATGGCTATATTGCTAGCATCGGTTGACAAGATGAAAGGCTTTTTAAAATCGGGATAAACGAGTACGGGACTTCCTGGCAGCGCACCTTTTAAGGAATTCATTGCCCCTTCGCAATCCGGCGTCCAAGTGAACGATGTTCCCTTTTTTAATAATCTCGTCAAAGGCCTGGCGATTTCCTCATACTGATCGACGAATCGCCGGTAATAGTTTGCGAGCCCAAGGAAGGATTGCAATTCTTTCACGCCCGTCGGCACAGGAAAATTACGCACGGCTTCAACCTTCTCGGGGTCTGGGTGGAGACCTGATCGCGAGATGATATGGCCCAAATACTTGACTTGAGCAAGTGCAAACTGACACTTCTCAAATTTTAGGGACAATTTTGCACTACTCAACTTCTCCAAAACCCGTCTTAGTCTCTCAGCGTGCTCTTCAATCCCTTTACTAAAAACTATAACGTCATCGAGATAAACCATACACTGAGTTGGCTTTAACCCGCGAAGCACCCCGTCCATCGTTCTCTGGAATGTGGCGGGGGCGTTTCGTAAGCCGAATGGCATCCGCTTATATTCGTAATGCCCACTTTCTACCAGGAAGCCAGTTTTCTGCTGAGATTCGGGATGCATTGGTATTTGGTGGTACGAACTCGTTAGGTCAATCGTAGTGAAATAATCGCAGCCGCCCAAATGATCTAGTGTGTCGACTATATTTGGAATAGGGTATATATCAGGGGTAGTAACGGCATTTAATTGTCGAAAGTCAACACAAAAACGGAAATTAGGCTTCCCATCCAACGATTTTTTTGGTACGATGACCACAGGAGATCCCCACGGACTTTCACTCGGCGTGATAATTCCCGCTTCCAATTGTTCTCTGACAAATTCTTCTACGAGTGGTTTTTGGTGATGTGGGGTCCTATAGGGACGTCGGTAAATTGGCTTGGCATCCCCCGTGGGAATGTGATGATAAGCAATATCAGTGGCGGGTAGGGTACCCTTCGGGCAGAACAAGTTCCTATATTCCTTGAGGACCGGCATCAAAGAGTTCCTTTCCTTATCGCTGAGGTGGCGCAATTTTTCCTCGAAATCAACGTCGCTCACCGCATCCCCCACCGCTCTAACGTGGCACTCGCTTCCCTCAATCGTGGCCTCGCCCCGATACACATCGCCCAACGTGGCCAATATAGTGCCCTTGCGGAGAACTACCTCTTCCCTACCGAAATTTGCCACCTGCACGACAATTCGATTATCAGAGTCTACCTTACACAGCCCTCGCGCCACAGCACACCCCTCGACACTTTCCAGTGCTGGCTCCGCAACGACCTCGAGCCCCCCAAAAGGTTTATCACTCAAAATCGCTACATACACACGTTTCTCACAACGCGGGGGAATTATTTCTGCGCGATCAAGTCTTACTTCTACACCCTCAACACAAATACTAACTTCTTTTTCCATCACACGTTCAGTCCTTCCAGCAACATGGCCCAACGACCACTTCTGGTTCCCCACGCTGAGTTCTTTGGTGCACACATTGATTACAGCCCCGTACTTTCGCAAAAAATCTAATCCTAATATACCCTCAATACCCGAAAGATGATCTACTACTTGCATTGGCAAGTCATACATAGTATTTCCCACACAAAATTTTACTAGTTTTTCCCCATGATTCCACATACTATCACCCGTTATCCCTAAAACTCTGACAGGAGACGATTTTATCCCATTCGTCCCACACACGCTACGTACGACAAGGGAAATTTGAGCACCTGTGTCTACAAGCATTCTACACTCCCTCCCAAAAATGTTCACTAATGCCACCAGATCTTGCTCCTCTCCTCCTCGTCCAATGCGAGGTAGGACCACACTTACCAGGGGTCGGATACGGCGGCTTCTCCGACCCCGTTTCCGTTTAAACCTCTGGTCGCAGGCGTTTGCTGGCGGCTTCGGCAATCACGGGCGAGATGTCCTTCCCTGCCGCAGGCAAAGCATTTCCTTCCTCCGCTGCAATCTCTCGCCATGTGTCCGGGCTGTCCTCAGGAAAAGCAGGTGCGTTGCCCGGTGGTCTGGAATACTCGACGGGTTGGCGGGTTCTCCCTCGGTCTGCTCGCCGCCTCCTGGATGCGGATGGCAGTGCTGATGGCGGCATCGAAGGTCTCCGGGGCGGTCAATCGGCACTGGTGCCCAATCTCTCCCGATAGCCCGCGCAAGAACGTGTCAAGTGCCCTTTGATCCGCCTCCGCTCGTCTCTCCGCGATCTGTTCCGCGGTCCCTTCCATTGAGTACGTTCGTGCGTTTATCGCTCTCACCCGATCCGCGAACTGCTCGATCCCTTCAGCCGGATTAATTCTGAGAGTCGAGAGTACTTCCCGGAAAAATCTGGCCGTTTTCTTAGATCGGTAACGCGAAGTAAGTTCATTTTTAAACTCTGAGTAGGATTTAGTCTCACGGCACAGATCTTTAGTTCTAATAAAAACGGCCGCATCCCCGCACATTCGGAGCTTCGCGACTCGCAGCTTTTCGTCCTCGGACCACCCACTCAGCCTCGCTATTCCCTCCAATTTTGAGAAGAAGGAGTCGATATCCTCCTCCGCTCTACCTCCGAACTCGCTCACAGCGGTAAAAAATGAGAACTGCGGTCTCGACCTATCCGCAGCCGCCGCGCCCGATTCTTTCATTTTCCTATTCTCCTCCTCGACTTCCTGTAGGCGCGTACTCAATTCATTTACGGCTTGTTGGAGCTCCACTTCCCTACCGCCAAAACTTATTCAAGATGCCATGGTCTCACCTGTTCTGATATATATTCGCCTCTGGGTGGACAGATGTTGGCCAAATCCCACTTCTGACACCAGTTGTTAGCTCTCGATCGGCTTTGGGGTCCGCCAGAGGGAGTACAGGGAACAGAACAACAGCGAAGGTGGAGACCAGACCTTTATTGTATTGACTCTTTTACATCTCGCGGCCAACTGACCACGAAGCAACGCCGTCTCCTCCCGCTTACACACCTCAGCGTCACCTCGTGACTTTACCTCGACACCTTATTGGTTGGTTAAATTGCATGTTCGGTCGTGCGACGGTACATAGTCCGCGCTGACTCTCCGAGTTGGAAGCGGAGAGAGCTCTCCGGAAGCAGGTGGAATGTAAGGGGGTGGCAAAACTGCAATGTGCAGAGGAATAGGTATGGAAGGAAAATTACCGAGTCTCTCTCTCTTACAGGAAATACCATCCGAACCGGTTGATTTGCTAATAGGTAGGGATGACAGATACTTTAGAATTTCTTGAGGAGAGGTGGAGATAGACAAGGGAAAGAGCGGAAACTGGATGAATAGGGGGGAGGTTCATATTAGGAGGTGAAGGGGTGAAATTGGAGGAGAAGTAATCATTGAAGCCCGAGGGCCTGGCGTCACCTTCATATGTCACCACACCAGCTGATAGTCTATGCGGGATGTGACAGGTTTTTCTTATGGTATTAACACAGTCTATACAGTCGCGTCATGCCATGTAATTTTCCCTATACAGACTTGCAGCGCGCCGATGCAAGCGCCTCTAGTGGTGAACGTGTATAACTACTTTCATTACGGTGTAAATGAAGCTAACTTTTGCTCACTTTCGCCAACATTTGCATTGCCTTCTAAACATTTGATTTTTGCGGGTAATGCTTTATGTTAACGGGTTTTCCATCCTCTTTAAATTATCGTAATCTCGTTCAGAGCACCGATGTCACACAATCGTTCGCGGAATAAATGGTCCGTTCAATGGTTAGACATTTCAAAGTAGGAGCAAAACTTTCTTCAATTTTTGAAATATGTACAGAGTAGTTTGTTACCCCAGTCTAGCACTTATGGCTTATGACATTACGTACGTCTGTTCTGACTTTTTAAGTGACATAAAGACAAAATAGGAAGCACACGTACAGGTATTTTTTGAGGTCACTATTACATTTTTGAATTTGCTGTGAGGAATGAAAACACAAAAGGATCTATGGAACAATACTTTTTCACACATTTAATTCTAATCAGTAACCTGTATTATTCACCTTTAAGTATTTTTTATACATACTATTTTTGTAGCTAGAGAGACCCTGATTTTTAAATTTCAAATATAAAATAAATGCATGTCCTAACAAAGATTCTATTGAGCAAATGTTTCACGTGAGCTGCATCTTTCTGGAAGGGGCATTTTGTTTGATTCGCAAATCACATTCCCATAAGACTCCCTATTTGTTGTAATTAACAACACAATGAGTAGTACTTATCAATGTTGATGAAAATTCCTCGAAAAAGGAATTCAGTTCCTCACTGCACAATATAAGACTGAGGAAATTTCACTACTTTGAAAGTTTTTAAAATATGTTAATAAATATTTTCCTCGGATATTATCTTCTATTTTCATGAGGAAGTACCTACATTCACAATAATGAAGTGATAGCAGTTTTCTCAGAAAATAGCCCAAAAACATATATCATTCACAAGAAATCATGTTTTGACCAACCACTTCTTTCAAGCTATCAAGGATTGGTTCCTGGCTATCGAATACTTCACTGCCGCAGGAAGAATTAGGCTTCAGAAACGATTTAAAAACCAAAGATTGACATAGGAGTAGCCTTGTAGCGGACAACAGAAAAATTCTCCAATAAATCTCGTTTCATTTTTCTTGTTTCTTGACATCTTTCTAAAGGGCTTTGGTTCTCAGCTCTTTCCAAATATTTTGCAGAGAGTTGATATTTAGAAGCCAAACTTCAACAAATTTTACCTTTTATGTACTTATTATCATTTCCCTAATGGTCAATTTACCTGATTGGCCCCAGCCAATTTTCCATTGCCTCAAGGGCTTCAATGTGTTCATATTCATCTTTGGTAGTAACTATCAGTGTCGCAGCTGAAATAATGCCGTGGGAGTTGAAAATATTGGATAAATCATCTACGTTTTTACACATTTTGGTGTTGCCAGTGACTGAACAGGCATTAATCCACAAGAAATAAGAGTGCTTATGGCTGATACTTCTGTAGAATGACGTAGTATATGTGGTGAACTGGCCTTCAATTTGGAGTTAGCAGGGGGAGTACTGCTTTTTTAAACTATGGGCAAGTCTGACTGTATTCTTAGAATCAAGGGAGAACTATTCACAAATGACCTCCAAAGAGATCAACACTCTTTTCCACTTTTTAATAGATGGAAACAATCATATTGAAATAGGTCATTTCTCTAACTATTCAGCAAATAAGGAATATTTTAAAAATAATATAATTTCCTGCATAAAAATCTAAGATAAATAAGTTGATATTTTTATTGACTTACGCATCAGAACAAAGTTTGAACCCTGGTCAGTCACACATGCCTTCACGGTAAACGCTGGTTTAGAAAGTATTTCAAGAGTAGTTTTGAATAACTTTTGAAAACATTTGTATTTTACAGACTGGCAGGAGAAATAGATACCCTATAGGCTTCCTTAAGTTATAAAACGATCCCTTTATCATTAGCAGTAGAGCTGGACTTGTTATGTTACTGCTTCTGAAGAAACCCAAGTCCTCTAAGCCACAGACATAATCTACACTATTATTGTACGACAAATGCTTCACAGCTGCTATTTTATCTATGCTCAAACTAACCAACCTTTGGTCCTATTTCAAGTTCTTTGCCTTCTCTTTAAAAAGCATAAACACTCTTAGATCAAGGCCATTTTGGTATTTATTCCCTAAACTTACTGTTGCTACATACAAACAGAGGATAGATTAAAATGTTCGGAAAAAATGTGTAACCTTAAGGCACAGTCTAAACTAATAAAATAAATAAGATCAGGTTTAACTTTGTGGAATTCCATTTTATAACAATAAACAAGCACCTGATGATGATGCACATGCATTGAAATCCGTTTGTGCATAATTGTATTGACCAAAATTGTGGATTGTAAAAGTTTTATTTATTGTTATACACAGTTTGTTTTGTTTACTATTTGTTTACTATTCTACTATTTGTTTAGACTGTGCTTAAGGACTGCGATACAGGACACTCAATGAAAAACATTTGGTATCACTGAACTTATGAGATCCATGACCACGAAATGTATTCCCTATTAATTTCCAGGCAAAAGGTTTAAAACAGTTTTTGGCTATATCTTGCATTTTTAATTACCCTGACCATCTCTTACCTACCACCAGTACATCTCAATCTACTCTTAATTCGAAGAACTGTTATGTTATTCCTTTAACAAGAAATCTAATCTATTACTCACTTTAGTGAGTTCTTAATTTCCTGGTTTCGAACTATAGACATACAAATAAAAATTACTCACTCATTGGATGATCCTGTTGTAACTGTATATCAGAGCAAAATGATCCGTGATTGGCAGAAACTGGGTGAAAATAAACATGTTAGCACCGCTAAAAAAAGCTATCGAAGGATACTTTCTTTATATATAAGAGGAGATTGGTATCTAGAGTTTTTCCTCGGGAAGACTGTCTTTCTGGCAGATTTCTGGCAGCGTTGAAAGCTTACTAGAGACGGATTATTGGGTATATCAAATATTATGAGGACAGCGGTTAGCACCAATCTCTTTTTATCAACTGGCTGTCTTCAAAATGCCCCGAACAGAGCAAATAATTTTGTGCACAAGTAAGTGGCATTTTTCCCGTTTCAATGTTTTTTACGGCAATGGGTGACCCATCGTATGCATCGTATGCATCATAATAAATTTCATTAGCGTGTTAAAATAAAAGAATTAGAGAGCGCTCACGTTTTGTGAGCTTCAAAAATATCAATAGCACCGACCAACCTGTAATGATACTTAGGGAATCGGAAAAAATGAAACTCCTGAATTCCATTACCGATTTCTGCTGCAGTATTATTTAATAAAAATTAAATGTGAAAACACTGTACGTAGTCGCAGCACTCAGCACACAGTCTCAATCAAAGCTGGTATGACATCCAAAGTACGGTATTGTATCGCGAGATTGAAATACAGGATGAGTTAGAACGGTTGTTTCTAGTACGCTTGAACTGCGTTTTATTCTCACTGTTTCCTTTTAACGCAATTAAATCCTAAAAGGGGAGACACTATAAATTATTATCTACAAAAGGAATAATACCATTACATCACGAAGACGAAAATAGGTTCTAGTTCCAGTGCGCGCAAGTGTATGTACTCACCCCACATTACGGTAGTTATACACGTTCGCCGCTTGGGGCGCTACTAACAGCTAGCTGCAAGAATTGTGTCCGTCTTGTCGCGACTGTATAGACTGTGGTATTAATCAGTGACCAGAATCTCTTGGAGTTTATCACAATGTCACAAGTAATTCTTTTGATGTAGTCCGTGTAGTCATGACTGAGAAGATGTCGAGCGTGGTGGTGAAGATGGGCAAAGGACTCATGGGTGTAGGGGTTGGGAGAGCGCTTCCAAAGTTTCCAAGCAGCAAGCTTGTTTTTGAAGATCCAGAATGTCTCTGCTGTGAGCCATAGTGGTTTCCCCTTTGACAGATGTCAAGAAGGGACAAGGTCCACGATGGTCACTTGGAGAAGGTCGTAAAAGAGTTGGAGTGCATCCTCAGGTGACCCAAGCTCCAGGAGGTCCCAAGGAAGTAGCGAGAGAGTGCAGTTAATGGCAGGCCAGTCTACTTTGTTCCAACACCTGAGGGATTGGGGAGGGGTCGGAGGTGCGGGATTTTGGCATCATTTAGGGAAGGGGAATGTCAAAGAACACTCCAGGGATTCGTGGTCTGTTGTGAAAATATTTCTGCCTGCTGCCACGGAATGCACATGGGTGGAGGAAAGTATGAAGTCCAGAGTTGCCGAGTTTCTCGTGAGGAAGGGATTGCACTGATGGAGGCCGAGACCGTCCACAAAATGGTCGAGGAAGAAATTATCAAATTGGTTGGATGGTGAACCGGATGAGGAGGTGGTCCAATTGACAGACAAATTAAAATCACTGAACAGCAGGATATCACCATATACACGGGCATGGAGAACAGAATCAAAACAGGCCTCCAAAGACAACAAATCGTCGTTAGGTGGGCGGTAGTAACAGCCTATAAAAAGCTTAGTAGTATGATCACCGCTGGGGCTGCTGACGCGGATTTGTGTCCAAATAACCTCACAGTCGGTTTCAAGATCAGTCCTTCGAGTGGCAGGGTAATCAAAACTAATCGCCAGCAGAACACCTCCACCACGGGAACCACGATCATGGGGGAAGATTTGATGGGTGGTGGAGAAAGCCAATTCACTATAAAAGACATTTGCACTGAGCCAAGTTCCTGTCAGGGCGATAACATTGAAGGCGGAAAGCTCGGTGATATGGGAAGACACCACTGAAATATTATTTTGCAGACTTCTCACATTCTGGTACTTTGCGTCTAGGGGGCCAGGGTTGATGTGCACATCCCAGGAAAGTAGCACTAGGAGCGCCAGGTGTTTCCATACCGGGGAGAGGTGGCCGCGGTTGCCGGGTGAGGACTCCCAAGTTGGTGGGAAGGTGGCGGTGAAAGATCGAAAGACCGGCCACGGAGAGTCCGTTCCACGAGATTGGAAGATATCCACTGCTTATCGAGGAAAACCTCTCGATCTCAAGCTCATTCTTGAAGAGGGAAAAATTACCCTTCGGTGGATGCTGCAAATACACCCAGGGGTGCAAAATTAACACTGCTATGATACTTAAAATCACGGAGGAAAAAACACTAGATGTAGCACCAGCAGCCATATTGGATCATTAACAAGTGGACCTTAAAAAAAAGCAAGAATGGAGTGAACTCATAAATCGTATGGGCGAAGAAAGAATGGTAAAAATAGCTCGTGATAAGTTACCGTTGGGAAATAGAAGTATAGGTTGGCCAAAAAAAGATGGTGTGATCACCTTAAAGTCGAGCAAGAATAAGAGGCGAAGGGATGAAGAAAAAACAGACCATGTGCCTACTTTATAGAAGGAAGAAGAGGATTAACATCAACTACTCACTAGTAGATTACTTTTGAACGCTCCTACTCTTGACCTCATGACTCCCCATTGTGGAGTTTTCTTTGAAGTTTCGCAATCATAACTATCCATTTGCCATCCATGAAGTTTCTTTTATGGTGTACTTAGCGGGATATCATTCATTCATAAAATTCAATGAATTTGGTTTCATTAAAAATGACGGGGGAAGGAATGCTGAAGGCCGTGATTGAGGGGAGGATGTTGGGTAAGGGGGAAGGAGAAAAGGAATAGGTTTTATGGAAAGGGACGAAGAAAGGCAGGTTGTGTGCTGAAATTAAGAAAGAGATTGCATTGGTAGATTCAGGCCTGCGCCTGTAAAAATCAGGAGTATTTTTTCCTCACTTCAATTTAAACCTACCTTTAAGTTAGATTACTGTGATGATGATTTACAAAGAATATAGCTCATCTTCAAGCTGATATCAAAATATCAGCCACTTATCGCACCATTTATCGAGATATTTGCAATAAAATATATGCCGCTTTCTATAGGATTAGGTGTGGCTGTGATCTCCATGGAGACATAAGGAATGAGGAGTTTTGAGTTACAGATCATGTAGTAAATGTAACGGTGTGTAGTTTGTGTTTTCGCAATTATTGTCAAAACTAATCCACGGGATACTATTTTTGAAATAGTTTTAAAAAACTCGGTATTGAAATTATTTTCAGAGTAAGGTGTGAAACAAATAACTCAAGTTTAAGCTTCAAATGCATAAATGTTGTGAACTATTGAGAGATTTAGTCATAAAAAATAAGTTTTGTGACATTAATATTACATATTATATTTACTTGTGCATACTAAAAAAGCTCTAATTTTTTAATAAAATTTGTATTTGAATGAAAACTTGAAAAAAAAAACAATTATAACCAATTTTCCGAAACTTATGTCTCCCAGTGACATATGTTAATTGTGGCCTTTATCGAAATTTGCAAGTCTACAAATCTGATCTTTCTGGACAGTCGACAGTATCAGTGATTAATAAATGGACTTGGCTCGCTTATTTCGCGTACATTCGCTTAGTAGCCCAATATTATATGGGTGTGCTCAGATAAATTGCTTAGAAGTAGTGGTTTTCATTTTTTTATTTTTATTTATTTATTTATTTATTTATTTTTTTTTCAAAATTACAGATGCGAATAACTCTGAGAATGACATACCAAGTACTCGTTGCAAGTTCTGTGACGCCTAATAGAGTTCATAAACTTATTTAAATTTTAATCCTGTTATTATTTATTTTTTAAGAAAAGACTCTTCAAACAAATTTTAACCGACAAAACACTACATTAGGTTTCAAAATAAATCAAAACACTTTCAATGTAGTGAATTTTTATTTGATTTATCTTTAGCACTGGAACTGGACTTCATTTACCACTGTTTTTGTTGACGATCAGGCACTTCTCGCAACTTGTAGGCAGAGCCGATCGGGGTGCTGCTGCAAGTATTGGTGCTCAGAAAGGTTATACTTGTGGCAAGTGGGGAAACAAGTTCTAGTAATGCCATTTCGTAGCTTTGTAGTCCGGCAAATATCGGTTCAAGGCGAGTTTAGTACATGATGTGGCACTTCATTCGACCTTCTAGTGGACCAGGATCAGAATGGGAACCTCGGGAGGCTACCGGACATCTTTCACAAATGTAGAGCAGTAAACACAGGTGTGCCGGAATAAAAGTACGCCTCTCTAAATCTTCTCGTTACTGAACAGTACGAATTCCAGGAAAACTCCAGTATTTCCAGGTTTTTCCAGGATATTTTCGTTATCCCACCTAGGATCGCTTGGGACTTTTGATATGTTCATCACAAAGGGGTCCTGAATGCATCTAAAAATTTCCGGCTTTGTTATTAATTATTTCTGGGTTCGGGTCAAATTTTGTCTAATTTTCCTGGGTTATATTACTGGACAACATATCAGTTTAACTACATCATCGCCACTGCATTCAGTGATACACAATACAGTATAGGTACGAAATAGGCTGGAATGAAATTATTTAAAAAGTTGTTTAACCAATATTTAAACTTTAACACTTTGACTGCGGTTTTTAAAATGCTGTATGACCCCAAAATGCAGAATTTTTTTTCTTGTCAATGCCTTTACAATAGGATCTAATGTGCTGCACAAATCACAATTTTTTATTACAATTATTTTATTTTAATACAGTTATTTTTCGGTGAAATTAAATAAATAATATTCCAAGTCTATCGACGTGGTCCGCTAGAGGCGAACACAGGTAGTTATGCAACCGAGCATGACACAGATTTAGGATTTCTGGATTCCATTTACAAAAAAAATTTCTACACCAAATAGTTGGGATTCATGCTTTTTTTGATAATTGCTACATATTATTAATGTGTCAGGTATCATTCACTGAAAGCCTAACCTCCACTTATCCAATTTTCTTTTTTTATCAAATATTTCTTACCTAAACCATGCTTAGCTTTGGTCCTGCACTCTTTGCAGGACAGAGTGCTCATCTGGATAGTTATTTCCTATGCATATTTGGTGGGCAGGCCTCACCTGGGGCAAAAAGCTGGGATGTATGCCTTTTATAGCCGTTTTTCCTATGCCTTCCCTGGCCCCCTTTACTGTTCACTCCTCCACAGTGGAGTCTAATTCTCCCGACAATTCTTGACGAGTTGTATACATATTGAGGAGAGTAATAATAGTTCATTTGTACTCCAGAAATTCACAAAGAAAGGGATGAAAATTTAATTTCTTGAAATTTATATAGTTCGTTGAAATCAATAGTTACAATATAAACATTTTTGTGAATTAAATCTGTACAAATTTCAGAACACATACATATAAATGCATGAAACAGCCATTTTATGAATATACCATTTTTAATTGTATCATTACTCTAAAATTATTCAAAAGTAAGTCTCAAAAACTCAAAACAAAATAATAATATGGCCCTCGGGCACCAGCTGAAAATTTACGCGAAACCAACTACATATGTTTTTTTTAGTCCATCCTTCCATGAAACTCCTTGAAGCACTTGTCTAGGCACAGAGAAGGATTTTCCAGGCAATTAGAGCAGTAGTAAATATGTAGTCTGCTTACGTTTACCTCTTTTTGTGAATAGCCGGCAAAATTTTTGTTTTCTTCTATCACCTTTGGTAGCCATGGGGCTGAACTTGGGGAAATGTGGCATAAGTGAGAGCGTATTTATTCTGGGAGCCAAGACCTTTTCTCATTTCTGACTGAAGTCGACGAGTTTGCCAACTACACTCAGTCTAAAACTTCGAAGATTAAATTTCTCCCCCTTTGAATACATTTTATGCAATCGGAAACTGTTCAGCAGCAGAATTTGTACAATATGGAGAGCCACTTTTTATACCAACAAAAGGTCTTCCTTGAGGTAATAGGGTAGGACTTAAAGTTAATCTAATCTGTCCACCCCTCCCATATATTTGTTATATTCCATAACTGCTTCAGGGACCCTCCTTCTGACATTTCTCCTACTGAAACTGTTCATTAATTCTCTGGAATAATGTGTACTAACCATAGTCACCTCTCCCTTGTCTTTCCATTTTAGGACATATATCATGCCGTCAAACCACTTTTGTATTACTCTCCTTTTTGAATTTTTTTGATGTTACATCCACGGGACTTCCTTTTCCCTTCATTCTCAGGGTGCTAGTGCACTGAATTTTTTTAGCTGCTAAACTTGCTATTATGTCAACGCTGGTGAAGTAGTTTTTCATAAACACTGTGGCCCACTCCTCCAAATGTCTGCTAAAGTTTATGAACAACGCAGCCCAAGTCCTTCGGCAGTTTCTCCTGCTCCAGTATAAACTAAAATTTTTGCAATGAGTCCGGATTCAGCTAGCATGTACAGCTTTATGCCAAACTTATGTCCTTTCTCTTAATATATTGCCAGAAAGCCATTCGCCCCCTCCATAAAATCATGGACTTGTCGATACTTAATTCATTCAACGGGTAGTATGTATACTTTATCCATTATATCCTCAAAAAAATTAAGCAGGGTTCATATTTTCTGAAGAGGATTGGATGAACGTGGTTTTTGTGGCTCACCGACGGGTGCAAAATGCAAAACATGTAAAATTATCTTAAATCGGTCACAGGACACATTTGAAGGAAAGAAGAGGGAATATGTATTATAAAATCTGTCTTTTTGCCAGTAATCTTGAATTTGAGATACTTGTATCATTCCCATGTGAAGTGCTAACCCCAGAAACACACAAAATTCATCCCTTGTCAGAGGTTTCCAATCTCCAATGTGCACACGCAGAGATCTTTCTCGGAGGGAATGTTCCTCATTTTTGTTTGTTTCTTCAATAATTTTATGGACTATTGTTGC
This sequence comes from Pyrrhosoma nymphula, assembly GCA_963573305.1. Lineage (NCBI taxonomy): Eukaryota > Metazoa > Arthropoda > Insecta > Odonata > Coenagrionidae > Pyrrhosoma > Pyrrhosoma nymphula. Next base: position 50,260,451 of record OY754339.1, on the reverse strand, counting down.
AGAAAAAAGCAGGTGAAAAATTCCCATGGAGTGTCTCCATCCGGTCTTACTTTCAAAGTCCTTTGTCAAGTGAATGGAATTCTGCATAAAGCCGGTCTTTCCTCAGACCAAGTGGGGTCATTGCATGGTAGGTGGATGGGAAAATTCTGAGGCATAGTTGAGCAATGGAGATCTGTACTTGGGGAACCCTTGGACATACCAAATGATGAATCTTGAGAAGACTGCAAAGCATCATTCTCTGGAATAGCAAATTCTTTGGAGTCAGTGCTTCCATCTTTCGTTGCTGCTAAGAAAAAAGCTGTCATCACTGTCCTCTAAACTTGAAAAATAATTTTCCAGGATCACTTCAACTTCTTTTTCAGCCAATGTTTGCTCTTTCCATTCAGATTTTAATTTGTGTAAAGGCATTCCTAAAATGGTAAACAAAAATCAAAGAAAAACCATTCAGATATTGTATCAATGTAAAGGCCGCCACACACACTCGGTTTTACTGTCCCTTTTGCCTGCACAGTTTTAAAACGGAGAGTAAAACGGAACACGTAGAAGCACACAGACTCCGTAGTGTTATTAGGTATTCCATCAGTTTTCGAGAATCAAGCACCAGGCAGGTTGGAGAATCTTTAATTTACTCCACTGTAATGTTAGCTTTGGGATAAAAAATTTAAGGCAAAAAATAGATCAAATGGACGAAAGCTTAGCTACTTAAATGAAATAATATTTTGCACATTAATTTAATGAAAGAGTTATGACTAGAACCAGGCGATTGGTACAATTATTTACAAATGGACACTGAAACTTATTTTCATCTTCTACGTTTAGTAACGCTACACATTGAAAGAAGTGGCACTGTGATGAGACATGTCATCATGCCGCATGAAGGACTCAGTGTCACACTTAGATTTCTAGCAACTAGGAGAAGCTATGAAGATTAGAAGTTTTCTACTGAAATTTTGCGACAGGCTTTGAAAATTATTATTCCCGAGGCCCGCACTGCAATATATCAAGTACTGAAGAAATTGCCTTGTTGTTAAGTCTCGAAAGTTGAGCATGTTCTTCATAATATTCATGCTTTTAACATTCAGTACATATAGACAGATACAGTTAATAATACATACATAAATGACAATTGGAAACTACAAAGTGATGTTGTTGCATGTAGGACTCCAATCAGTGAATTCAATCTGAAAAGAGAAATATGTAACTTGGCATGTAAATATGTATTATCTTCTTCAGTGCCTGATTCTTTTACATTCTTGCACTTTCTTCAGTTCTTTTCGAAAACAACTTTTCATGGAATTAATTTTTTAAATCACTGTATCTTTTGTTGCTTCTGCTTCTATTTCCGAAGGCTTTATTTGTAGTTCTTCATAATCAACTACATATGAGAATTTTAAATACTCTCAACAATATTGGAGCACTCAAAATAAGTGGCTTATTAGGATCATAGAATGCAAGAGTAAATGATCTAGACAGTAAATCTTTAATTTTGGTGAAAGATTCAATTTGAGCACTTCCCCATGTAAAGGAGGCTTTTTTTTTAGAAAGTCTAGCAATGGTTGTAAAATATGAGACTTCTCTGGTTTCATTCAAGTATTCTACCAGCTGATTGGTAGGTTCTTGGACAATCCCCATTTTGTATCCCAACCTAATAGAAATTGTCTCGCATTCCCTCCTAAGGATGGCCCGTTATTAGATCCCTCTTCAATTCTTCATATCTTCTACCTCCTCTTATTTCGTCCAGAATTCCTATCCTCTTCCTTCCTCTCCCACGCTTCCCCAGTGTTCTCCCCTCTATCACTCTCTTCAACATGCCCTCTCCTCTCAAAACCTCCTCCATCCATCTCTTCTGCCTTCTCCGAACCTCTGCCACAAGCTTCCTCTCCTCTCCGACCATATCCAATACCTCCTCGTTCGTCTTTCTCGCCATCCAGCTAACCTTCTCCATCCTTCTCCAAACCCACATCTCAAACGCCTCAAGCCTACGCACATCCTCCCTTCGCAATGACCAAGTTTCCGACCCATATAGCGCCACGCTCCATATTAAAGTTTTCACCAGCCTCTTCTTTACGTCTCTTCTCAGACCCCCCCTCATCAATTCCCTTCTCTTCGAAAATGCTTCTTTAGCTAGCGAAATTCTGCATCTGATGTCCTTACCACTAAACCCATTCGCCTCCAAAATACTACCCAGATACGTAAACTGCTCGACCTGCTCTATCTTCTGCCCTCCCACCCTTATATTCAGCCCCGCCTTCTTACTTCTAGAAAATCTCATTACTTTCGTTTTCTTGTGATTGATCTTCATCCCATACTTTTCGCACTGCACCTCTAATGTATTCACCATTGACTGTAACCCCTTGGCCGACTGACTAACCAATGCTTGATCATCTGCAAATCTCACTGATTTTATCAGCTCCCCTCCTACCTTTATTCCTACATCCTCCTCCCCCCAAGCCTCCCTTACCATTTCTTCTGAATACACATTAAAAAGCAACGGCGATAGTGGGCACCCTTGCCTCACTCCCCGTCCTATCGTGGCCCATCCCGATTCTCCATTGGCTACCCTAACCTGCGCAGTCTGATTCATATACAAATTTCGAATCAGACGCCTGTCCCTCCAATCGACCCCTAATTTATTCAACACTCCCATTAATTTCGTCCATTCCACCCGATCAAACGCCTTCTCGAAATCTACGAAGCATGCAAAAACATCCTGTCCATACTCTAGGTTTCTTTCTACTAGAGTCCTCATCACCGCTATAGCATCTCGCGTTCCCGTCCCTCTCCTAAATCCGAACTGGTCGTCACCCAGGTATTCATTCGCCTTCTTCTCTAGCCTTCTGTTTAGAATCCTCAGAACTACTTTGGCCGCGTGGGATATTAAGCTTATTGTCCTATAGTCTTCGCAAGTTTTTGCCTTACTCTTCTTCGGTATAAGTGCCAAGAAATATAATTTACCATACCCAAGAATTGCTGAACTTCTTGCACATTTATTGGCTCTGGGAAATTTATAACTGCTGTCACTCTTTCTAGATCCACAGATACACCTTTCTCTGAAAGAATAATGCTTAACCTGGATTACCGCAATTTCCCCTATTTTCCTTATTAATTGTAACTCTCTTCTGGAGATAATGCAATACTTTTCTTAGCCGAACATCATGCTCCTCCACTGATGAGCCCCACACTAAAATATCATCAACATGATGTATAACACCTTCAATTACTTTGGCTATTTTACAAGAGAAAAGTATTCTGGTGCACAAGAAATTCCAAATGGTAATCTTCTAAACAAAAATCGCCCTAAAGGTGTTATAAATGTAGCCGAGGGTTGACTTTCTTTTTCCGAACAAATTTTTTTATATCCTAAATAAGCATCAATTTTACTAAATATATTAGCTCCCGAAAGAAGAGCTAAAGCTCAGTCAACACTAAATATTGGACAGTGAGGTATTTTGGCACATTTATTTAGGGCTGTGTAGTTCCCACAACAACAAGTAGACCAACGTGACAACCTTGTTATTTTAGGGGATTGGACCGCGGTGGTTGAAGAAGAAGTGGAAGAAGAATTAGCCAGGAAATATGGGCTTGGAAAGAAGAATAAAAGAGGAGCTAGACTTCTTGAGTTCTGTCAAGTTCACAACCTAGTGATTGCCAACACACTTTTTCAGCAGCCCAAAAGAAGAATATATACTTGGTCAATGCCTGGAAATGGAGAACGATATAAAATAGATTATATTTTAGTAAAGAATAGTTTTAAGAACCAGGTAAAACAGCTAAAAGTTGCCCGGGTGCTGATATAGACTCTGACCATAATCCTGTGCTAATGATAAGCAAACTTAGCATAAAAAGGAAGCAAGTTATTCCAAGGAACATGAAATGTAATTTTGCAAAAATCAGAGATAACAGTGAAACTCAAGAGTTATTTAGTGAATTGACAAATGTAGTAAAAGAGAAATGCAAAAATGCAAACAGTGTACAAGAAAAATGGAGTTTATTTAAGGAGGAAGTCCTAAAAGCTTAAAAAAATGCATTAAAAGATTCCATACAAACCTTGGGTAACAAATGACATTCAATGATGAAAGAAAGAAGGAGGTGTAAAAATTTAGGAGACCAAACTGAGTACAGAAAATACAGAAACAAAATAAACAGAGATGCCAAAAAAGTGAGAGAAAGTTGGTTGTAAAACAAATGTAAAGCAATTAATGAGAATATGGAAAAGGAAAATTTAGAAAAAGCATACGCAGACATAAGATCAGAGTTCAACAGAAAAACAAAGACCTCATCAGTTATGAGAGGTAAAGACGGAAAAGTGATAACAGATGAATTAGGGATTATCAAGCAGTGGCAGGAATACATTGAAGAGCTCTATAGGGGACAAGAGTTGGATGAAAACATCTTAGAAAACAAAGAAAGCATAGAAGAGGATTTGATTGGACCACCATTACTAAGAGAAGAATTTGACAGGGCACTAAAATTGCTGAAGGATCATAAAGCTCAAGGAGTAGATGAAATTCCGGGAGAAATTTTAAAATTTCTTGGTAGAAAGGCTAAAGATTGTCTTTTCGAAATGATCTGTGAAATGTACGATAAAGGAATAGTGCCAGACGACTTTAAGAAAATATGCATGATATCTATCCCTAAGAAGAGCTTAGCACAATAATGTGAGGATTATAGGACCCTAAGCCTGGTTTCCCATGCTTCAAAGATACTTACTAGAATACTATGTCACCGAATTGAAAATAAAATTGAAGAAAATCTGCAAGATGACCAGTTTGGTTTCCGAAGGAGCCAAGAGAGACCATTTTAGCCTTAAGACTAATTGTGGAAAAGATGATAAGACTTAATAAAAAGTTTGTCATAGCCTTTATTGACATTGAAAAAGCCTTCGATTACATTAGTTGGAACACCATGTTTAAAGTCCTTAAAGAAGCCAAAATAGACTACCGAGATGGGAGGATAATTCTCCAACTTTATCAAAACCAGGAAGCCATCCTAAAGGTAGATAGAATAAAAGCAAAGATCTCTCGAGGTGTTAGGCAGGGATGCAGTCTATCACCAATACTGGTCAATCTGTGCATGGAACTGGCAATGAAGGAATTTACAGAAACAAGTAAGAACGGAATAAAAGTGAATGGTAACCTTTACACAACTATCCGATTTGCAGACGACATCACACTTTTAGCAACCAGTGACAATGAGCTACAGGAAGCATTACATGAAATGAACCAAAATTTTAAAAATAACTGGGACATGAAAATAAACAAAAAGAAAAATAAAGTAATGAAATGTAGTAAATATGGACTAGAGGAAACCAGGGTATATCTAGACGGAGAAAAACTTTCGCAAGTCACTATGTACATTTAAATATCTTGGTAGCTGTATCACATCTGATGGTAGGTGCACAGTGGATGTGACAAGCAGGATAGCACTAGCAAAACAAGCTTTTATCTAGAAGAAAACTCTCTTGACATCAAATAATGTTTCTCTATCAACCCAGAAAAAATTTGTAAATACGTATGTTTGGAGAATGTATACCTATGGCTCAGAAACTTGGACTCTGAGAAAAGCAGAGAGGAAAAAGCTGGAGTCCTTTGAAATTTGGTGCTGGAGAAGACTATTAAAATATCTTGGACAGAAAGGGTTACCAACCTGGAAGTACTACAAAGAATTGGGGAGGGACAAACACTGCTAAACTCCATATGTAAAAGAAAAAACGTAATGATTGGACACCTACTACGTCACTCCGAGTGGATGGCAACCTTAATGGAAGGAGCGGTATAGGGCTGTGCTTGAAGAGGTAGACCAAGAAAAGAATACCTGGAGGAGATCTTAGCAGGAACAAGATACATAGATGTAAAGAGTCTTGCTATGAAAAGAAATTTGGATGCCCACCAACCGTAGGGTTGAGGAGAAGAAGAAGTCCCAACAAATACGAACAGAATTATCTTTAGGAGCTACAACTATTGGAGAAACCCATTCAGTGGGATAATCCACCGACTCAATTATGTCCAGCCTTGATAGTCTACTTAACTCTGCCTTTAATTTCTTAAGCAGTGATATAGCTACAACTCTGTTTAGTTTGCTGTCTGTCTGGAGTAGTTTGCTGAAAGGGTTTTACATCCTCACTTAGTTGAATTTTTACCTCAGTTTAAAATTCTCCATCGTCTTTAAAAAGGCTTGGATATTCCATAGTAACATTTACTAGAGAGCAGCAGCTTATAGGGTGGCATATAAATGTACCTTTTTTGTTCTCTTTTCAATCCATGCATCATTACACTGCCATAACTCCTGGAATTCACATCTGTGTGCCGCTATTAAATGTTCCTGATATGTACATCTTTCCCACAAATCATTTCTGCTTTCATTTATTCAGCACAGTTTCAATTCCAAGTCTTGAGACTACATAGTGGAATGACTTTACTTATTCAATCCCTTTTTTTTAACAACTATTCATCTTTACAGTTCACAGTTAAGAACTTGAGTAGTCCTATAATGTCTCAGTATCTTTTAAATTTTTTTAAAATCATGTGATATCTGTTATTCTACTTCTCTGCACTATCTGGCTATGAAGCACAATTATATTTTTCATTTCAGGTCTATGACAGCAGTATTAACAGAAGTAATCCAAAAGAACGTGAAAGGATATTGAGTAACTTGGCAGTGAAGAGACAAGGAAACACGGCAATCATGGTCAGGAGAAAATCCAGCTGTAGTCTTAACCCATATGGCCACTTTTCGAAAAATGATTCTTCAGAACAGTGGCAACCAACTGGATCCATTGAAGCTGTTCCAAGAGATAATTTTTATACTAAAACTTTTGCTGTTGGCAGTAATATATGTGATGGCAGGAATACAAATGAAAGCCGATATGAGGCACAACATTTGGAAGTTCAGAAAAATCATCCCTGTTACTGGAGAGAATACATTTGTGATGATTGTGGATTCAAGTGTTCTAATAAAACTGAGTTATGTGCACACATCACTAGCCACATTTTAAATAGAACATTGACCAGTCAAAGACGAGAAGAGGGCATATCTGAAAAGGGCATTTTACTTAAATACAACAGGCCATTCCAGTGTGAAACATGTGGTAAAGTGTTTGGTCGGAAGAGTAGATTAACGAGACACTTAGTCACACATACCAATTTGAAGCCATTCAAGTGTGAAACATGTGGGTTGGAGTTCAAGTGGAAGAGTGCATTAGTTAGACACTCAATCATGCACAATGGAACAAAGCAGCTGTTCGACTGTGAAACATGTGGTAAAGTGTTTTATTTGAAGTGTAATTTAATGAGACACTTAGTCATACATAATGGTTTGAAGCCCTTCAAATGTGAAACATGTGGGAAAGGGTTCAATCGCAAGTGTATACTATCAAGACATTCATTATCACACACTAGTTCAAAGCCGTTCAAGTGTGAAACATGTGGGAAAGGCTTTACTCAGAAGAGTAGTTTATTAAGTCACAAACCTTTTCACACTGGCTTGTGGTCATTCATTTGTGAAACATGTGGCAAAGGGTTTCTTAGAAAAAGTGATTTATCAAAGCACTCAGTCATACACACTGATTTGAAGCCATTCAAGTGTGAAACATGTGGGAGAGGGTTTAATCGAAGCAGTCATTTATTTAGACATTCACGCATACATACTGAAGCCATTCCATTGTGAAACATGGGAAGGAGTTAGCTCTAATGAAGAATGGTGCAGTATTTTGTTATACAAAGTTTCTAAGTCTTTAAGTGATAAGCATATGTGGAAAGCAGTTTAGTTAGGGTACTTCGTTGACCTATTACAATAATGAATATATTGGAAGGAGTCGGATGAACAATTATTGTTCAACACCTTTTGGGAATACACGTAATATAAGATATTATGGTGATCACCATAAATAAATACATAAATTATTATTAAAATCAATTTATCCGAATGAATTATGACCCTCTCTGATGAATTATGTCTCACTCTCTGTGAAATGAAATTGAGAGAAAAACATACTCAGTGGAACCACAAAGTTGTTGCTTCACATTATCTCCGTTTCACAATGGATTTCCACTTAGTGTTGGCCTCAACCATTAATTACATACACCACAATGAGCTCTAAGGGCAGAGGATTCTGAATTTGTGTCAGTTCTGAATGAGTTCATCAGTAATGAGAGAGATGTAATTTTTTTATTTTCTCGTAGAAATACATATATATTTAAATAATGTGGCAGAGATAATTTTTTATGTCAATTGTTTATTTATATTACTTAGGATTATTTTATAACCATTCATTTAAAACAAGCAACTTCATTTAATCTGCAGAGCTTCAAATAGGGTTACTTGGGACTTTTCATTCATCACATTCCATATCAATCAATGATTGATAGTAAGGGTTTTTTTATTGGTTAGTAAATTATCAAAATCTTCCAATGACTGCAAAATTGTTTGAGGATTGCCAATTATTTATTGCTAACTTTGAAATTTTACAAATACATTGGCTATCTTTCAGAATTAGGTGATTTGTTTTAATTCAATTTTACAAAAAATCTGAAATTGCTGAGGAGCAATATGAAGGGCATTCTGAAGCCTCATTGTGATGGCAAAAGTTCAGTAACTGTTGTCAATCTTGAGTTTTTGATAATTTATGTAATATTGACGTTAAACATCAGTAGTCCTAACAGAAAGGGAGGAATCAGGCGAGATGTTGTGGAATATGAACATAATAAGAACTTAGAAGTCTAACTGATGATGATGCAGTTCATCGAAACCCGGGTCGAATTAAAATATTTATCTGTGGAAAATTGCTACTTCTAAGTTCTTATTATCAGCAGTCCTGTAATTTTAGACTCAACAAACTCATCTGTTAAAAGTGAAATGGAGAAGGATCGAATGGGTTTCTTCGGTCAATACAATCTGCATTTGTTTCCTCACTGGAAATCAAATAAATCTTTTGCTCATATTGCTTTGATAATGCTAAAATTGATATCCTCATGACAGTAGAGACGGGCACAACTATTGTGCACACTGACGACTACACCTTGACCATGACACATGATACCAGTGGCGAATATAGGTTATAACTTCGGGGGGGGGGGGGCAAGACCAGCAAGCTAGCCGCAACCGGCTGTAGTTTAGGTATCTGTGCATGCAGCTCTCACCGCAGCCTTATATTTCGAGGGGGGGGGGGGGGGCCCATATATACGCCACTGCATGGTACAAGTTGGTCCTTGCCCTTGGTGTTGGGAAACAAATAATCGCAGAGGATTTGAGAGTAACCTTGCAAAGTTTATTCTAATAAAATTATTTAAATAGACTTATTAAAAGAATTAACATCTAGATAAGCCAAATGAGAAGATTTCCACGTCTCAGGAAGGAGAGAAGTTGTGGGTGAAGGCACGGATGGATGGCAATGCGGCTTCGAGTGCACAGGCCACATGGCTTGAGGTTTGACTCCATATATATATGGCTGCATGACTGACAGACTGTCAGAGAATGTCCCGTCGAAGAATGACCCAAGAATGACTGACCACTAACGCCTATAACAGTGCTATTTTAGAGGGAAGCTGAAACAAAGATGTTTTTGGCAAGGTTAAAATTGATTTGTGGGGCAGGAACAGGAAGGTATGGACATTAAACTAGTAAATGGTCACACTCAAGAGGCAAGAAATATATGAGCACAACTGGCTAAAAGCATACAGATGAATAGTAAAAAAAAAAATTGCACAGTGTACCTAAAGGGGATGTAAACTTGTACCACAAATTTCTGGATCATAACACAACATTAGGAGAGTTCTTAGAAAGAGCCAGATGTAGGCATGATTGGGTGGACTAAGAGAACTAGCGTGACGTTGCTATGTAGTTAAGAATACCTCCTCATTTAAAAGGAATTCACAGACCATTTGTCTCATATACCAAAGGTAAAATTTGACTCAAAAGCACTTTTATTACAATGTGAATTTCTACCTCCTTAGACCATCAATCATCCATCAGTTGATATTATTCCCAGCAACTTGATTCATGCTCTGTCCTACGAATGAGGAACAAAACGTTTATAATTTCTATTCATCATTTTTTTAAACTGATAGAACTGAGGATTTTCAGACATATGGGTGCACTTTTGTTCACATGTCTCGAATAATTTTACATTCTGAGATGGCTGAGGTAACTTCAAACTCCTCGTATATCTTTGTTGCTGCTACATCCTAGCACTGAGAGTTCCCATTCAACAGGAAGATTGTGTTTTGTGTATTCTAGCTCTGCAAACATTGTCACTCCACAACATCGTCTGGTGAGCAGTTGAAAAACCTGTCGGTATTTGGTATATTGGTTCCATGGGAGCAAATCACAAATACTTGATTGATGTAAAACAAATGAGGCAAGGGGACAGGATTATTTAACCATTTGATGGCATAACTACTATAAATTCTGATGGAAAGGATATTTAAAAAATAATGATGGACATTTTAAGTACTTAGTGGCATCAACAATGAAAAGTTGTGGGCATTCAGCCAATGGATAACATTCCTCTAATGTTCGTTTGGCATAGTAGCTATTGTAGTGACTGAATGGTAATGATTATATTTACATCTCCATTAGCGTTTACATCTACATTCCTTTGAGCTGCCACCGAGGCATGTGGCAGGGGGTGTTAGGACACCAGCCATGGAAGGGGAAGGAGTAGGGAAAAGGAGAGGGGAGAGGACAGAGTTGAATTGTATATTAACAATGTGTGTTTAGCAAGTGTAATGCTGTTTTTGTTATAATATCACTGATGGTGGGTGGAAAGAAGGAATTTCTGTACCCATGAGTTTGGCAGAGTATCTCTCATATGCATTAGAAGTGACAAAATACATATGAGATATGGCATGAGGCCAAAATAATATCTTCCATGAAATATACTGAAACTGGCCTGATAGGAATTTTTCAAGCAATATAAGCCTAGCGAGTAGCCTCTGAGACTCTTGACAGAAAGAGAGAGAGATATGAAATGGCTCCCATTAGCTGTGTTACATTTTCTGTTTGCCATCGGCAGTTTTTTATGAAGTGTGCAGCACCCCTCTCTATTTTATTTACTTAGCAGTGCAAATCTTTCTGTGCATGGTCCCAACTGCTCATAGCATATTCAAGATGTGGCCTAACCAGATCAAAGTAGCATCTGTTTTTCACTTTTACATTGGAGAACCTTCCTCCAATTAGCTTGATAAATTATAGTTTCTTTAATGCAGTGACACAAATACTTTGCATGTGTTTCCCCCATGCCAGGTCTGAAGTCAAGCATGTGGAGTATTCAGTCCTCTCTTACATTAAAATGTCCCAATGCTAATAATCAACCGGGCAAGACTCTAACCTCGATCCGCAGAGTTAAAGGACGAGAACTGTTGCCTGCTAACACCAATGTACAGTCAATGCTAGATTGCCAATGAGACATGGTATCATGTATGAACCTGCTTTTTTATATTATGAGGCATTTCAGTTACTGTTACATTATTTTTATGTTTTCAATTTCTCATACCAGCTTATTTATATTCTCAGATGTACCATCAGAAGCTGAAGAACTTGAGCCAGAGGAAGAAGTTTTTCCAGATAGGGATGTGAGATCAATTGTCTCCAATTTTTCAAAACCAATTTTAAAGAGAAGGCGAAAGCCAAAACGCATTTTGTACCCTGGCGAGTCAAGTGATTCTGATCCAATGGAGAGGGACCCAATAATTGACCAACTCCCTTCACCCCCTGGTATGTAAAAATGTGCTAGGATATACATATTTCAAATGTTACTTCTTATTTATTTTCAATCTTTAATTTTTGTGTTTTAATGTTTAGTATCCATACATACTAGCTTCCTTTTGATTATGATTCAAATTAAATGCTATCTGTTGATATCCAGTGTACATATACACAGAAATCATTCATTTCATTATGTATGTTTAAGTATTCTCTTGGAAACTGAACGTTCTTCTTCAATTTGGTGATGCTGTAGCTTTGCCCTTGGGTCCTGCGAAAGTGCTGTGTGCTAGGGAGGGAATTTCTTCAGGCACTCTCCAACCAAAGCAACACCCAGGAAAAGGCATTAAGGCTGAGGTCAGAAATAAGATGGCTGGACATGCTATGCCGGAAGTGCATGGAGCTTTTAGGCAGCCACTGCCATCCAGGCAGAATGTTGGAATAGGGACCGCAGAGAGTGGAGTAAAGATTTCAGTTGGAGGAAATTTCAGTTTTATCATGCCACAAAAGGCCCCTGATGCTTCTCCAATAACCAAGAAACCCCTGTCAGAAAGTATAAACATTGGTGTGGGCAGCAGGGGTGAGTACAGCTGAGAGTAAAATTAAAATAAGTTCAATGATAAATTAATATACGTGCTTGCCTAAATTAATTTGCTTCATTTGTTTAAAATTAGTATGCTGTAATTGTTTTTACCTTTACTGTTGTACTTTTTATCCATAGTTGGCTCAATAATTCACTGTCTTAATGTGAATGCAGGACCTTGGTTAGCTTTATCCATGACACTCACTTCTGTGTGCTAATTAACCCTCAGGAAAATTTACTGTAGAGAAACTTAAAAAAAAATGTTAACGTTACTAAATAAAAACTAAATACCACACTTAGTTATCTTTTAGGGAATTGAAACAAAAATTAAGAGAGCACTAATTTAACTTTAGAAAAACTTTAAGTATCGTCTTTAGTTAACATAAAGTTTACTTTTAGTAAGCTAAAAGTTTTTCTATAGTTAATTTAGTGCTCCATAAAGATTTGTTTCAATTCACTTTAAGATAACTTTAGGTGTGGTCTTTATAGTTAACTTTAAGTTTTCATTTAGTACGTTTACCTGTAGTTATCTAGTTTACTCTAAAAAAATTTCAAATATACTTTTAAAAAGGTGTTTGTTCTACCTAAAGTTTTATTCGCGGAATAAATATAAATCTATCGTAACTTAGATACTCTTTATTCAAGAACAAAACAAGAACAAAAAATACTTCTTCCACAGCAGACACAAAAATACTTGTAGTGGGCGACTGACAAGGAGATTGAATGAACCAGCTGACTGCAAACGAATATCTTAGATGGATAGTTAACAATCAATCACAGCCCCACTATAGCACATAAAGTTATTATAAATCTTAAACAAAACAGGAAATTAAGCATTTATCCAACACTCCCACTAATTATAATAACTTTGCTCAAAAAAACTCGTATAGTAGCATCACCAAAAACTTTAACAATAAAAAAATTACCTTAGGTACTTACTCTTCTTTTGTGACTGAAACAATATTGAGAAGAGCTCTTAATTTAACAAATTTTTCCTTGCACAAAGGTTTAGTGAAAATATCTGCAACCTGACTTTCACTCTGCATATACTGCACATTCACAACCTTCCACTCGTATTTCTCACAGGTAAAATGGTATTTCACATCAATATGTTTTGTTCGCTTGTGGAATTCTGTAATTTTAACAAGCCTGATAGCACTTTGGTTATCCACATAAAGTGGAGTCGTACTCTCACATTGATAACCAATATCACTTAACAATTTTTTGAGCCACACAATTTCCTTGACAGCCATACATGCTGAAACATATTCAGCTTCGGTTGTGCTTAGTGTCACCATCTTCTGACGTCGGGATACCCAAGTAATAGGACCACCTGATAGCAAGCACACAAAACCAGACATTGATCTACGAGAGTCAGGATCTCCTGCAAAATCAGAATCACTGAAAGCTATTAGTTATCTACTTGTACTACCATTTTTGTACAATATACCATAATTAACTGCACCTTTTACATATTTGAAAATTCGTTTTACAGCATTTACATGGTTTTCATTATAATTAATTGTGTGGGATAAAATTATATAATGTAATCCCATGCCATATTAAAAAAGTGACAACTGTGAATGCCTTCAAAAGACTCCTACATAACTTTCTCCTCAAAAAATGTCTGTACAAAGTGGAGGATTTACTTATATGAGTATTTCTGTGTAAATATGTTTTTTTTATATACTTGTTGAAAAAATGATTACATGCAATGTCTCTGGAAGAAATAAAATCTTATCTTTTTATGGTAATGGTACCAGTGATTGACCTCTTAGGGAAAAAAGAGCACAGTGTGCAGATGAAAAATTACTTTTTATGCTTACCAAACATGCCTAGTATGAAGTACAAAGACTTATTGTTAGATTGAAATACATATAAAGAAATTACAAGATCAATTCAGCCATGTCTGAAGCATCTCTTAAGCAATTTTGGAAGAAAACTTAGAAAAGTAGACAGTTGTACTGCAGGTCAACACTAACTGTCAGTCATCTTTTTTCAATATGGTGCCAATGCGTGTCGCATGTAATTTTTTATAGTTATGTGGTAGGAAGTGTAATTTCCAGCTACTTTACAATACTTGAACCGGAGAAAAGCCTTATTTTACCAGTTATCCCCTATAAGTTACAAATAGCTATTGGTACATGGTCAATTACTCCTTCACTTACCTTTGTTTAGTTAGTGTTAATTTTATTATGCCATAATATGTTCCCGAGGTCAACCATATTGTTTCAAGTCTTTGTTATTCATAAGTCCTATGGGCCATTTAGGACATTTTACTGGGGTTATTTTTTAAATGTGCATTTTCTTGCGCAGAATATTATCCTGTAATCAATCATCTTGTTTAATTTATTATCTACAGTTTTGCAATGTGCAATTTACAGCATTTTATTTAAGTTTTAATTTAATTTGTTTCTTAAACTTCTGTACTTCGGAGAAATTGAACCTGAATTTTTATTTATAAGATTACCTATAGTAAATACTCTTCTAGTCATGCATTTTTGTCAATATTTTTCCCCTTCTCATGTAGAATTACAGACTTTGATTATGACTTAATTGAATTATTACCGACTTAATGACAGAATTACAGATTACTCTTTGTTGTGTGTCCAAAAGTCAGTAAAAATCTAAATTTTGGTCAGGAAAAAGTCAGAAAATTTGAAAACTTATATCTTGTAGCAACTCTGTGGAAGTTGCATGCCATAGCCCCCAAGGTGTACAGGCCATAACACTACTGCCCCTACTTTTATTTAGTATCCTCACAGAAAGAGTGGGAAATGCACTTGCTGTGATTTTCTTATGTCAAGATTGCTAAAAGCGAGGCATTTTAGGGAATTATTATTAAAAATTTTGATCAATTCTTAACTTTATATCCATCACTTTATTGATCAATAAACACATCCTGACTCCTGATTGGATGTAATAGAAAGACAATTTGGTACAAAGTAATAAAAGAGATGGTAAAGACTAATGTAAGCTCCACATTTTCCTGTGATTTACGAGTTTAGGAGGAGTTAATTAAGAGTCTTGGTTTCTAATAGAATGATTCAATTACTACCTATTTGTCAATGTCACCTGTTAAAGTGATTCCCTCCACAACAGAACCAACTGCTGCTTTCATGATAGGCAAGGTGCTATTTATTTGAGAGGCATGTGATCTGGATAAGTCACCCAAGGAAATACTTTCACATGGAATAGGTGTTATTAGATTTTGTGTCCCTATACTCTTAAAAGAGTGTATTCCAGCTCATAGGCGTGCGCAGGATTTTGCTATTGGAAGTGCCAACGATAAAAATGCCGCTTTTTGCCCTTGCCCATGACCATAACCATAAGTCTTAACCCCAAGTGCTCGGAGGAAAGTCAGTTCCATAAAGCAACTCCCACAACAAAATTAGAAGGCCCCAGTATTTGTGTAAAACAAAAAATGTATATATTACATTTTTGCTTTAATTTTCGATGCTAGGATAAGATATTTCTTAAAAAATACTTTTAAAAACTGCAATTAAATAAAGCTTTGATAATACTTGCATAAAATATCTTAACTAGTCAGTCGTTTACTTTTTATCAAATAAAAGTAGAGTAACTATTGGGAAGAAAATTCAATAAAAAAATACGAAAAACTTTTTGTAATCAGCTTTATCAGAATAATGTTTTTAATATACTAAAACAAAACTACTACTCATTTTTTCGCGCCCACTATTGGGCTCCGTACCCTATTTCAAAGAAGCACATGCAATGATAGTTTGACTAGTCTTATTACTTATCAATAAATAAAATCAGACCTTTTAAAGTTTTTAGATTGATTGGTTTTCCAGTTAATTTCAGCAGGACTCTATTTCTCCCTAAATTTTCTGTTCCAACCAAATTTTGGTGCCCCTCCAAAACTTTTTGGGGGTGCTACGGCACCCATGGCACCCACTGTGCACACCCCTATGTTCCAGCTGTTTAAGAATTGCTCCTGCTATCTGTGACAATTCGTTATCTTATTTAAAGAAAATTTGCTGTACCAACCAAGTCTTAGATCTCATAATAATCTACTTTGCAAACTTTTCCCCCTTAGCTTCATAAGGGCATTGAAAAGTTTAGGCCTACTATGTACTAATAGATGAAAATGAAAATTTGGGTCTTCAGGCCTGTACATCTCAGAGGCAACTTTTAATGCTTTGTTTCTATTTGATGACAAATAGCGTTACCTCCGGGTGCAACAAAAGTGCTGCTCATCACGGAGGGAAATTCTTCCAAAATGGATAAGCATGCTACACCTGCAGTGCATGGAACTTTAAGACAGGTGGTGCCATCCAGGGGATATGTGAGGGTAGGGACACTACCTGGAAAGTCTATTCTAAGGAAGAAAGGTGTCTGTGCAGCTGAGCCATCGAATTCCTCAGGTGGTCTTAAATAAATAAAAATAATGGAAAATATTCTATGAAAATTTATTGTTTTTGAAATGGAAATTTATATCAGATGAAGTAAAAAATTAAATGATATTACTTTCAGGTGAACAGATTGCAAGTGTGACATTATCAAGGCCCCGTGACGTTGATCCTCCAGTCAACAAATCACTCACAGGAGGTGATCACAGCAATGAGAGCATCAAAGGTACTTACATAGTTAAGTGTACCTAGTGCCAGAATAATAGCTTGCCTTTACCAAATCTGTATTAATTGTTGAACAAGGCATAATTGTTAGTCAGTGTAGCTCAGTAGTTAGACAAGTTCATGCTACATATTTGTTTAGGTCTATGTTTATGGTGTATGTTCAATTTATTTCTATTCTAAATAGAAGTTATGGAAACTCCTTCGTTACTTCTTTATTTCAGATGTTATGGCTGCTATTGGGAAGCTGGGGGGACAAATGTCTGTTGAGCATGCTGGGCTTGCTGAAAAAATTGAGTCCCTTTCATCTCGTATTGAAAATTTGTTGCTCCAGCAGGATACTTCCATGAAGTATGGAGATATTTACCATGAGTCCCGACATATGCTCCCCACTACCTCTTCTGAGGAGTTGAAGTGTGTTGAACTTGAGGTTGAGACTAATGTGGAATACAGGAAGTTTTTGGTAATTTTGTCCCCTACCTTATTTTTAAGCTTTTTTCCCTAAGGTATTTCATAATTTCTGGCTCATTAAAAACATGAACGGAGAACAGTTATTCTTATGCAGTCTTTTGATACTAACATGTTCCCAAGTGCCTATATATGTGCAGCAACTCAAAAGCAGGCTTACTTCTGATGTTGTAATATATCTATAGGTCGAGAGTTAGGTTATGATGCTCAGCTACATTTTCAAATGTTTCTTCTTTTTTAGGTTGAATATATGAAGAGAAGGTCTAGCAACCTTTTATTTAAAAATTCTTGGCTTGATCAAATGTCTGCAGCGATCTCGAAGTGTGTCAATGACTGTTGCTCATGCTTAATGACCAATGAACTAGCATCTGCTTACTCGTTGACAGGTAGAAGTTCGAGTAAAGGTTCATTTGGAGAATCTTTTCCACTTCTTATAGATGTTATTTATAGTGAGTTATTCCTCAGCAAATTTTTAACTTCCCTGAATCTTGGAAAATATTTGGCTCTATCGTGTATCTTTTTTCCAGTTGCTGTCAATGAAAAGATGTTACCTGGACATGAGGTTAGTCACCGTAAAGTGAAGAATAGGATAGGAGAATGGTTGCGGCAGGCCCCCCGGAGGACACAGGAGGGGAAGTCTGCAAGGGTGGCACAGTATGTGGCTGCAAACGTATGCACCTATATGGAATCAAATTCAAACCATTCTACAGAACAGAGTGGCAGCAGTGGCCTTTATTTTGTTTAGTACATAGTTCTTGCAATAAAATGGATTTTTTTTCCATTTCAAAATGTGAAATCACTTATTTTCAATTACCTAGACCCCTTTCCTATGGTCCCATTGGATTTTATGCTGCTGTGTTTTTCTGTTCCTCCTAAGAATTAGGAATACCTACTTCATACTTAAGGTTAGTTTACCTAGTGCTTAACAATTTAGAATGTGTACCATAAATGTTACAATAAAATGTATTTTCCATATTCATATTAAAGCCTCACTTCAGGTTAGTTCCCTTTTACAATAACCTAGTTTCCTTCAGTAGTGGGTTCTTCTGGGGCTCAGGATTATGTTAATGTGCTACGGCTAAAAGAATTAGCTCATAGAACCACATCATTCTGTCTCCTGGGGATACTTTGCTGCCCCTGGGTGTAGTATCCTTGATACTTTGCACAACCGATTTAACCGTATTGAGGTAGGGCGGTATAAACTATTTAAATGACCATGCTCACAGATTGAACTCTGCCATGAACAAACACTTCTCTCAGTGATAACGCCTCATACTACTAGCTGCCAATATAAAATATTCAACTTATTACATCACTTTTCTTTTTTTGTGCTACCAAACATCTAGATTTCATTATTCACGCTAAAGAGATAGAAATACCCTATCAGGTTGTCCATAATATATAGATCTATTTTGAATGCCATTGGTTGTTGCAGACTTCAGCTGTACAGCTTTGGAGAAAGAATTGCAATCCCTTTCTGAACAGTCTTGGCAAGCTGACAGCTTCTTTGGCAAAATTCACAAAAATAGAAAGAGAGGGCTTCACACACTCTGCCTCCTAGACAAAAGTAAATGAACTAACTCTGGAGAGTTTAATGAAACGCAGAAAAGGATATGAGCCACCACGATTCATGTCAGTTGCAGAATCTTCTGATCAATTACTCAAAATTCTGGATAAAAAGTAGAGTGGTCTTGCTTATTCAGAAGAGACACTGTATAGGAGTGGCAAGAGTTGGATCATCTACACATAAAATAAGAGCTGCAACACTGTCTGATGTAGAAATTAACAATATTAAGAAATCACTTGTTACCAATTCTTGGTCCAAAGAACAGAGTAAGTATAAACTTATTGCACCTGAACTATCAGTGGTTGATGACTTGTTGCATGGTTCCCCCATTGTTTTACTTGTGTCTTTACAAAAGCAGGCTTTAATAATTGCACATGAAGGAAATATGTGTATGTCAAACATGAAAGCTAGATTAAGAACCAAAGTGTGGTGGAGAAGAATGGATAGAAATGTGGAGGATTTTGTTAGTAGTTATAATGAATGTATACTACTCCTCCGCTCCTGAACCTACTGTTAGGTCAGCAATGCCTAAATGGGCATGGGATTCCGTTGCGATCAATTTCCTTGGCCCTTTACCTTCTGACCATTATCTGTTGTGTACTGTTGACTAATACAGTAGATATTTGATTGTTAAAGTCACAAGAAGCACCACTACAGAAGTTATTGAGGAATTGGATGATTTATTCTGTACATATGGCAGGGATGTTACAAATCAGGGAAATGTCAGGAAAATCATCAAGCTCTCAGGGAAAAATTGGGTGAGGGTGAAGGTCGATGAATTGGTCAGTGGCCGATGTACCCCAACTCAAGGTTTGTTTGCTGTTGCCGGAGTTGATGTCTCATCTTCTGATTTTGTCTTCGTTTCATAAATTTGTCAATAAATTTGATGAGTAAAATTAACATTGGTTTGTTTTCTCAACTTTCATTTGCACTGGAAATTTTGGAAAATGTGAGGGAAAATAACAATTTTTGTCTGGGAATTTCTTTTCCCGAATATTGTAACAACCCTGTATGGTTTACTTACAACTGTTGTGACAATGGCCTATGTTTTATTGAAATGAATTTTCAAAGTTATCTCAGTGATTTGAATGTCATTTCAAGACGCATTACTGCATTATGGCCCCAGGCAAATGGAGAGATAGAGAGACAGAATAGACATGTACTGAAACACCTAAGAATCGCACCAGTTTCTGGTAAGAGTTGGATGGAGGAGCTTAGAGAACTTATCTGTTTCATTATCTTTGTACCCTTGTGAATGAAAAAGTAATGCTTTGTCTTTCCTCTTAAATTTAATATAGCTTGACTATGGTTTCGACTTTACGTCATCTTCAGGTACAAATTCTAAATGTGAGATTTTGAATACATATGTACCTGAATATGACATTAAGTCGAAACCATGGTCGTACTATATTAAATTTATGTGGAAAGACAAATCATTACTTTTTCATTCACAATGATCAGTAAATTCCACGAAGTCACGCTGGAAACCACCAACTTGATCGTAGTACCCCTCATAAAGTGACAGCTATGCCTCCTGGTCAACTTATGTTTGGAAGACCAGGTCTGAATTCGCTAGCATAGAGTGTAAGTACTCATATTATTAGGCAAGATGAAGGTCTCGGGGACCAAGAAGCATTCAATAAATTAAGGGTAGGGAATATGTAGATATAAAGAGACGAGCAATTATGAGTGACATAAAGGTAGGGGATCCTGTACTCATGTTGAAACCCAAGCAGAATAAACTGTCATCTACCTATTACCCTGATCCTATGGTAGTAGATCTAGGCATGGTCCTGCAGTTATCGTCCAGACTCCATCTGGAAAACCTATTGAGAGAAAACCTTTAAGAATATTTCAGATATTAATCAAGATTGTATTCCTCGCATGTCACACACTGTTGGGAGCCATCCTAGCACCCCAAACATTGTTTTGACTGATTGTGACCAAGTGTGTGATGTTGACCACTCGATTGCTCTACCAATCACTCCTGTTAAGTATCTGAGCGTACATATGTACTTCTACTACTAATTTGAGAAGTTCAAGAAGAAAATCAAAACGCTATCCTATTTGGAAGATTATATTGTTGAATAATTCCGTTGACTGTTTAAAAAAAACTATGTTTGTAAAATGTAAGCGCACTTGATCCATGTTACCAAATGTATCTTCTGATTTTCTTGTTTAAAAAAAGAAAAGTGATAAAATACATATTTCATTGGATCTAGATTTTCTGGAGCAGCTGGGTGTGCACGCAGCTGCTCCGGAAAACCTAGATCCAGCATGATCAGCCACTGCAGAAGCCTTCGCTCCAACTAAATATTTTATGTTGGCAGCTTGTAGTACGAGGAGTTTGCGCTGAGAGAAGTGAGTGAATAAATGTTAGTTCATGGCAGAGTTCAATCTGTGAGTGTGGTCATTTAAATAGTTCATTAGCTCCCTGCCTCAATATGATTAAATCGGTTGGGCAAAGTATCAAGGATACTACACCTGGACATATGTAATTTTTTAGTATCTATAGATATATAGGAACTATAGTTCCTGCCAGTATTGTTTGTGATGTGCAGCTTCGTTAGTGTTCACTTTGACTTCATAAATTTAAATAATGTAAACTATAAGGTATAAAAGGTGGGGTATCATTTTCAACCAATTCTATATATCTATCAATGGATTGGATACTATCAATTATCGAAGTAGACACACTAAAATCTACTATTTGGGAAGTTAATGGTTTGAGGCGTAACTTTATGGAGCTCCTTCATGATTGAAAATAAAAAACTTTGTTCAGTTCCACATAAAATAATTTTTATGCCGACCTAGGTTTCGTCGCTGAGCGACATCATCAGGACCTGAGTTTTTTATTTTCAATCGCTACTATGTATTTGGGATTAAACCTATCAGTTCAAATTACCCAGATGTTGGTCATGTGTTGGCCCGACATCTGTAACCAACGTTTGCCCAGGATTGGAATGATCATGGTAGTATTAGTACTACCATGGGAATGATAATATTCTCCTGTGGTAAAACAGCGGCCCGGCATCAGGATGATGTCGGTCTGGTGTTGGAATAATGTTGTTCAGTGTCGGGATGATGTTGTTCCAATGTCTGAATGATGTTGGAAGAAGATGTGATTATTGCACATTGACACTCTTATAGAATGATGTCCGATTTCAGATATCCAATTGGATGTACTACTGCAGTAGCACATGCTTGTGGTGATGGCTTACATTAAATTAAATGATCAATATAAGCAAATTTCAGTGGGGGTATTTTGTACGCCAATATCCCCATGTGCACTTAACTGCTTTTACAAATTAACTGCATTTAGCACATCACATTGATTCTTATAATTAGGGCCAATCAAGATGCGTAGTACATATATCGCTTACTACGTAGAATTTTGCAAACTGCTAGAGATCTACGTACTAAACCTAATAGACCTTAACACATATTTCAATGTGGGTCGCGAATTTAAGGGAGACACTAGAAACGGAACCCATTTTTTAAAGGGCCTAAAGTTAAAGGACCATGTCTATTGACGTGGTCCCGTAGATCGGCATAGGGGGGACCACGTCAGTAGACGTGCTCTGCGCTGAACGTGTTAATACAGTGTTAGAGCTCAAGAGGGATGTTTGGGGTTCCAATTTGGCTCTAAGTCCGAAATCACTCCTAAATATATTTTGTCTCAGAATGAATGAAGTAATGAGCAATTTATCGTTAAATTTTGCACTCAGAAACGTGATAGTTATTTTAAATAAAAATTCGATTATGGTCTCTTTTGGTTCCAGAGAAAAAATCTCTCTCTAACTCACTAAAGGGAAAATATGCTTGAAATTTATGGCGATCTTCCCCATGCCCCCTTTGCAAAACTTTTTATAGTTTTGCGATTTAAAAAATGAGTGTCACACCAAAACCAAGAACACTATGTGTTCTTTATCAAAACACTGAATTCTTTGCGGGGTTTTACGAAATATAAAATTTCACTGCAGACCCATACCCGAGGTGTGGGAGATAAAGAATTCAACTGCAGAAGGGTTTTAACGGATATTGAAGTTATTGAACTTTTAAATGAAACCCATCTCATTTTTTAGTGTAATACCACCCTCTAATGTGATTGTAGAACGGTTATTCAGTACCTTCTTACGCTTAGAAGAGTAAAAGATGCTTTTCTCATGAGATTGCATGAAAACTTTGATAAAGAAAATTGTGAGATGATCATGATAAAAGTATAATTTTGAAAAAAGACAGCAAACTGAATTATTATGAACCTGAAAATTAAACAGTGGATAAAAAGATGAAAGTAATTAAGTAATCGTGTTAACAGTGACTTATAAAAAGTTTTTTTTTCCAAAATATATTGTTATTTAAGGTAAGAAATATAAGCACAGCGAAACATGTCACTTGAGTGAGCGATCACTTGCAGCTCCCTCTGGGATCCCGAAGGGTTCTGCAAGCGAGTGACACTCGAGTATCGGTACTTTTGCCCATTCATCAATCCTTGATTTACCCACAGTGACTTCCAATTCTCCATTGGTGAATGCCACCAAGTTGTGCTTCACCCACACGTCCTTTCACTCCCCCCCCCCCCCAAACCCATATATATATATATATATATATACGAGTTCGTGGAAAATCACACACGCGATAATGTAAATAGACTATGCCACAGGTGGGGCGGAATTAAATATAAACACAAAAAAAGAACACTCACAATATTAGTTGATATTTCGGTTGCTAGAACCTTTCTCAAAGGAAGACGGATACAGAATGATGGACAGGCAGGGAACAGAAGGTAGGGTGAGATGGGAGGAGAGAGGGGTAGGAAGGGAGAAGAGGGGAGGGGCGGGAGGGGGTCAGAGGAAGAGGGAGGGGCAAGGAGGGGAAGAGGCGGGAGGGGTTCAGAGGAGGAGAAAGGGATGTGGAAAGGAGAAAAGGGGAGGGGCGGGAGGGGATTAAAGGAGGGGAAAGGGGAGAAGGGGCGGGAGAGGTCAGTGAGAGCGATTTAATCCGGGCGGATTGTGTGCGGAATAAAGCCAGATGCAGGCACCTTCTAGCGTACGCAATTGAAGGGGAGAGGCAGAGGGAGGGAGGGAAGCCAATACGCCTACACGAAAGCATTTATCAAAAATGAGATTGTGGGAGGAAGCATGGATCGGGACGGGGAAGGAGGCATTGGGCGAGGACGGCTTGCAGCTGGCTCGGTGGCCGGTTATTCTAACGCTGAGGGCGTTGGTGGTGAGACCAATGTAGTATGAATCACACAGGTTGCACAGGAGGATGTAAACCACATTGTGGGAAGTGCATGACCGAGAGGGGACGGAAGGAAGAGGGTGGGAGAGGAATTTAGCGGGGAGGGGGTCGGTGATAAGGATAGGGCACGTTTTGCATCTCGCGCGATGGCAGGGGTTGGGTGGGGTTTTAGAGCTAGTATAGGGTTTAGTCAACGGTTTGGTGGTTTTTAAGATGCTGGAGAGGTTAGGGGGACGCCTGAAGGTGAGAGATGGACATATGGGGAAAGTGTTTTTGGTAGTGAGATTGTCGGAAAGGAGTGGGAAAAGGTTTTTAATGATTTTTTTGAGGGCATGGACGCCTGGGAAGTAGGTGGTACAGAGGGAGAGGTTGTAATTATTCTTATTTTGGGTTGGTTTAGGAGGAAAGGGTTTTTTGAGAATTCGTTTATTCAGAAGAGTCTCAGGATATCCTCGTCGGAGAAGGGATTGGTGTAAAGAGGAAAGGAATTTATCAAGGGAATCGGGGTTATTACATATGCGAAAGCCTCGTGTGGAAAGAGAGTAGGGGAGGGATCTTTTAGTATGGGAGGGATGGCAGCTGTTATAATGAAGATATTGCTGCTTATTGGTGGGTTTGATGTGGACTGAGGTGTTGAATTGGTGGTTGGAGAGAGTGATATCTACATCAAGGAAGGTGACATGGGAAGAAGAGAAATGAGAGGTGAAGGAGACAGAAGAGAAATCGTTGAGAGCGGAAATAAATGAGTTAAAAGAATCGACGTCATGGGGCCAGAGAAGGAAAATGTCGTCGATGTATCGGAGCCAGAGTAAGGGTTTCAGGGGTTGTGAGGATAGGAAGGACTCTTCGACACGGCCGAGGAAAAGGTTGGCATAGGAAGGGCTGAATCTACTGCCCATGGCGCAGCCTTTGGTTTGAAGGTAGAAACGGTCATTAAAGGAGAAGGAGTTATGAGTCAAGATGAAGTGGGACAGGTCAATAAGGAAATCGGAGCTAGGGTTATGAGGAGTAGGGCGAGTATCAAGAAAATGCTTAACGGCGGATAAGCCTTCGGCGTGGGGGATGGAGGTATATAGGGAGGTGACATCAATGGTGGCCATGATGATGTCGGAATCATTAGGGAGGGGGGTGGAGAGGAGGCGATCAAGGAAATGATAGGTATCTTTGATGTAGGAAGGCAGGGAATGGACTAAAGGCTGAAGGTAATGGTCGACGAAAGCGGAGATGCGTTCAGTAGGGGAGTGGCAAGAGGAAACTATTGGCCGGCCAGGGTTGTTGGGCTTGTGTATCTTCGGAAGGATATAGAAGTGGGGAGTGCGGGGATGAGCGGGAGAAAGTAGAGAAATATCATTGCTATTGAGACCTTCCTTGGGACCTTTGTCTTTAAGGAAAGAGATGATCTCCTCGTGGAATTTTGGGTTTGGATCGTGAGAGACGGGAGCGTAGGAAGAGGGGTCCGAGAGTTGTCTGAGGGCTTCGTTGATGTAGTCTGAAGAGTTCAGTACTACCACAGTGGAGCCTTTGTCAGAAGGTGTGATGACTATGTTGGGATTGTGAGAAAGGTCTTTTAAGGCTTTGATTTCCGACGAGGATAGGTTGGGTGCGGGCTTTAAGGAAGTGAGGAAGGAAGGATCAGCAATTTTGGAGAGAAGGAGGTTCGTGAAAACTTCTAGGGGATGATTGGAAAGTAACGGTTTGGGTTCATGTGAAGAGGGCGGTTTGAAAATGGTTAGGGCAGGATGTACAGAATTTTGAGAAGAAGCATCGGGAAGTGGCAGTTGGGAGCGCTGGGATTCCCAAAAGAATTTCCATTTTAATTTTCGGCAAAAATTGAGGGTGTCTGTGAGAAGTTTGACAGGATTAACCTTAGGTGTCGGCGAAAACGAAAGACCTTTGCTCAAAACAGAGATTTCGGAAGGGGTAAGGGAAGAAGAAGAGAGGTTTATGACTTCTTGTTTTGTAGGGTCGTCGGCGTCCTCGGCGGGGTGAGTGGGGGGGGTTTGAGGGTCTTTGGAAGAGGGTACGCGTTGTGGGAAAAACCGGGAGGTGGGAGGGGGTGGACGGGCGAGTTGAAAAATGCCTGCTAGGTCGGGCTTTGAGGAATATAATGGCGGGTTCGGTGGGGTTGGGGCCGCAATGTTTAGCGGCAAGGAGAGTCCATGATGAAGGAAGGAAGTACACAAGGAGGACAGTTTTTTGAAAGCTTTTTGGCGTCTTAAATTAAGGGAGCGTAAGGAAGAGATAAGAAGTTTCTGGATTGTGGACAGTAATTCCGAATTGTGTAGGCTGATAATATGGATGAGGGATTGAATGTTGGAATGGTATTGGGACACAAGAGATTTGTATTGGGCGAGAACTAAAAGACATAGATTATACGAGATTTGATACGAGTGGGCATGAAAAAACGGGTGAATAGAAGGAGGCATGCCTGAAGTAGGAATTTTGATGATTAAGCCGTTCGGAATTATGCCAAGGGAAAGACAGGAGGACAAAAATTCTACATGGCAAGTGTATTGAGCTAATTTAAATGAATATTTTTTTAAATTGATAAGCCAGATTTTGGTGGGATTAGGAGGGGGCATGTTAAAGATAAGAGGGTTAATGGGTAGAGGGAGAGAGCAAGGGAGGGAGTGGAAAAGAGGAAAATTTTAAAGGAGTGGAACAGTGGTGAAAGGAGTGATAGGACAGTGAGAAAGATTACTACAGCTTACGGCTCAGCAACTGGAGAAGCAGCACGCTGGAACTGAAGAGGCCGCTCGTGGACAGAAGAACACACAGAGAGATGGTTGCATAGCGCAACAATAAACGAGTTCGTGGAAAATCACACACGCGATAATGTAAATAGACTATGCCACAGGTGGGGCGGAATTAAATATAAACACAAAAAAAGAACACTCACAATATTAGTTGATATTTCGGTTGCTAGAACCTTTCTCAAAGGAAGACGGATACAGAATGATGGACAGGCAGGGAACAGAAGGTAGGGTGAGATGGGAGGAGAGAGGGGTAGGAAGGGAGAAGAGGGGAGGGGCGGGAGGGGGTCAGAGGAAGAGGGAGGGGCAAGGAGGGGAAGAGGCGGGAGGGGTTCAGAGGAGGAGAAAGGGATGTGGAAAGGAGAAAAGGGGAGGGGCGGGAGGGGATTAAAGGAGGGGAAAGGGGAGAAGGGGCGGGAGAGGTCAGTGAGAGCGATTTAATCCGGGCGGATTGTGTGCGGAATAAAGCCAGATGCAGGCACCTTCTAGCGTACGCAATTGAAGGGGAGAGGCAGAGGGAGGGAGGGAAGCCAATACGCCTACACGAAAGCATTTATCAAAAATGAGATTGTGGGAGGAAGCATGGATCGGGACGGGGAAGGAGGCATTGGGCGAGGACGGCTTGCAGCTGGCTCGGTGGCCGGTTATTCTAACGCTGAGGGCGTTGGTGGTGAGACCAATGTAGTATGAATCACACAGGTTGCACAGGAGGATGTAAACCACATTGTGGGAAGTGCATGACCGAGAGGGGACGGAAGGAAGAGGGTGGGAGAGGAATTTAGCGGGGAGGGGGTCGGTGATAAGGATAGGGCACGTTTTGCATCTCGCGCGATGGCAGGGGTTGGGTGGGGTTTTAGAGCTAGTATAGGGTTTAGTCAACGGTTTGGTGGTTTTTAAGATGCTGGAGAGGTTAGGGGGACGCCTGAAGGTGAGAGATGGACATATGGGGAAAGTGTTTTTGGTAGTGAGATTGTCGGAAAGGAGTGGGAAAAGGTTTTTAATGATTTTTTTGAGGGCATGGACGCCTGGGAAGTAGGTGGTACAGAGGGAGAGGTTGTAATTATTCTTATTTTGGGTTGGTTTAGGAGGAAAGGGTTTTTTGAGAATTCGTTTATTCAGAAGAGTCTCAGGATATCCTCGTCGGAGAAGGGATTGGTGTAAAGAGGAAAGGAATTTATCAAGGGAATCGGGGTTATTACATATGCGAAAGCCTCGTGTGGAAAGAGAGTAGGGGAGGGATCTTTTAGTATGGGAGGGATGGCAGCTGTTATAATGAAGATATTGCTGCTTATTGGTGGGTTTGATGTGGACTGAGGTGTTGAATTGGTGGTTGGAGAGAGTGATATCTACATCAAGGAAGGTGACATGGGAAGAAGAGAAATGAGAGGTGAAGGAGACAGAAGAGAAATCGTTGAGAGCGGAAATAAATGAGTTAAAAGAATCGACGTCATGGGGCCAGAGAAGGAAACTCACCACCAACGCCCTCAGCGTTAGAATAACCGGCCACCGAGCCAGCTGCAAGCCGTCCTCGCCCAATGCCTCCTTCCCCGTCCCGATCCATGCTTCCTCCCACAATCTCATTTTTGATAAATGCTTTCGTGTAGGC
Organism: Pyrrhosoma nymphula; assembly: GCA_963573305.1. Classification (NCBI taxonomy): domain Eukaryota; kingdom Metazoa; phylum Arthropoda; class Insecta; order Odonata; family Coenagrionidae; genus Pyrrhosoma; species Pyrrhosoma nymphula. The sequence goes on along the minus strand of OY754339.1, from coordinate 50,231,935 downwards.
GTATTGGCTTCCCTCCCTCCCTCTGCCTCTCCCCTTCAATTGCGTACGCTAGAAGGTGCCTGCATCTGGCTTTATTCCGCACACAATCCGCCCGGATTAAATCGCTCTCACTGACCTCTCCCGCCCCTTCTCCCCTTTCCCCTCCTTTAATCCCCTCCCGCCCCTCCCCTTTTCTCCTTTCCACATCCCTTTCTCCTCCTCTGAACCCCTCCCGCCTCTTCCCCTCCTTGCCCCTCCCTCTTCCTCTGACCCCCTCCCGCCCCTCCCCTCTTCTCCCTTCCTACCCCTCTCTCCTCCCATCTCACCCTACCTTCTGTTCCCTGCCTGTCCATCATTCTGTATCCGTCTTCCTTTGAGAAAGGTTCTAGCAACCGAAATATCAACTAATATTGTGAGTGTTCTTTTTTTGTGTTTATATTTAATTCCGCCCCACCTGTGGCATAGTCTATTTATATATATATATATATATATATATATATATATATATATATATATATATATATATATAAGCCCTAGTATAGTAGTTCATAGTTCAGATAGTGGGTATGCCCTTGACCATCTTGACTATTGGCCCTCTTAAGTTCCAATCAAAAATGCCCTGAACACAGACAGAGTAAACTATGTGAAATGAATTATTTATATTTTCGAGGGCACTGAAAAAAATCCTCCTGCGAAGTTCGTTCAGCAACCTGAAAGATGCATGCATTGCCATTACAGAATACATACAGTGTGGGCCGATAAATTCCGTCCAATCGACGCGAATTACCATAAATAGCCGCAAATACGTATTTCATTGAGCGAAAATTCCAATTACCCAACGATATCCGAATCTACCAAGAAATATTTGGATTTTTATCAAAAATATGCAGACTTAAGACCATTGTATTATTTTTTTCAACAAGAATTTTAGTCATGTGGCAAACCATGGCAGTCATACATATCTTGAATGCATGTTTTTTGTGGTGTTTTGGTTTTATCGGGATTCGAAAATAAACGTTTTCTCGGTTTTCCCTCCTCATGTAGTTAAAGCGCCTCAGGCGGTAAATAGACGAAATAATAATGAAAACATATAACATTTGAAAAACAGTGATCGCAAATAGGAAATGGGTCGGGTGGAAAGTACTACATGGAAAGTAGAAAGGGTAGAAAGGTTACGCTGGATCTCAATGGGAGTGTGAGTCTACTTACGAAAAATTTCGCCGTGAATCAAACGGCTTGAACGAAATTTTACATTTATTTTTGCGAATGGTCAGCTTCTACATGTTGGTTGTTTTGTAAGTCCATGGTATTAGTGCATTGCAATCATGGTGAACACGAGCTTAGAATCAAGGGGCTGTCTGGTAGATAAAGGTATTACGTGCAGACTTTGTATGAATAATCATAAAGATTCCTTTAACATATTCATCTCAAATACGACAAGTGGAATTGAATTATGGAATGTCATACGGGATCTTCTTAGTTTGGAGGTAAGTGTTTGTAACTATTGAATATTAAATATTTCCCAATAGAACTTGTTTTTGCTGTTTTCGAATGATGCAGTAAAATCATATTGATAAAGGGGCACTTCTCAGGTTTGACACTTAGCCATTCCTAGAATAAATGTAGTATTGTTATGTTATAACGGTTGCATAAATGCGCAAGGTTCGCATGATAAGTGCAGTGAATTCTGTTGTGATACCTGTATTAGAAGTGGGTGGGTTTTCGCTCTCACGCTCTTAAATTACTTACGAACTCTTATTTGGCTCCTATCATCCCTCTTAATATCTTGATGATACTCTTCCATGCAAAAATGCAATCCTTCCTGTCGCATAGAATAATGTTCTGGCGACGACCGTTTTACAAAAACTATCTTCTCCCTTCAAAAACAAGCATTGAAGGCAATGCTACAGCTATCACTTCGCACCCCCGGTCTCCTCATTTTTCAAAAGTACAATATCTTAACCCTACTCTCACTATATACCCTACATTGTGCTATATTTGTTAAACAAAATCCACCTCTCTTTCCTGATAAATGTTGCTTTCACTCATACCATACACGCGGTAAACATGCTATTCATATTTATAGCCATCATCTCTTAATGTGCCTAAAAGGGCCTCACCATGCAGCATCCTCGATTTTCAATACTTTACCTTAAAAAATAAAGACAATATGCTCTATGCCTTTTTAAAAATTAGAATTGAAAAAGTACCTTGTAAGCAGGGTCTTTTACAGTGATTGTGATTTCTTAAACAAGCAATTTGAGGAGGCCTAGATGGTTAATTTCCTTCTCAACTCAATTACGTTTATTTTGTACTTCGTTTCTTATATGTAATTGAATTATGTCTGCACATAGTTTGTTGTCTGTTTATTTGTACTTGACAATTAGAATGTTATCGAAACCAACTGGCAGTAATAAAAAGTTAACTGTCTATCTAACTCATAATTACTGCATATTGGTATTTTACCATTTAAATAGTGGCGTGTTTTTACTTGTTAGCAATGTACCCTAATATTTCAACTACTTCCTTTCCCTGCTTCATTTTACATTATGACACGATGATCCGATCATACCTTGCATCGAAAATACTTATGCTATCTTTAATTTTTCCCGAACGTGTTGCACTCTCCCTTCTACTGCGGTCTAAAACAGCTCATTGCCCCGCATTACTCATTAAATCAATGCTTTTTCACCATCTGCGAATATTTTCTAGGCATTCGCTGAGAGTAGCTTAAAGTGCAAATGAATCTTGCTGCGGTTTGGTGTTTAGTGTTACACTTGAGCAATATTACAAAAAAGTACCCACTCCATGGTGTTTAAGAACTTAGGAGCATGGGCAACGGCCTGCCATGGTGGAAACACCAGTTCCTGATCAGTCACCGAAGTTAAGCATCGTTGGGCTCGGTTCGAGTTTGGAGGGGTGATCCTCTGATTCGTCTGAGTGCTGTTGCCCCTGTCTGCGCGTGGCAGACAGTAGGCTGTGCGAAATGACCTTAGCCGTCGAAGCACGTTAAACAAAAATACTACGACATATGTACTTATAGGAGCATCTTGTGCGTAATATGTCATTAATTTGTTCATGCATGACAAAATTAGTATGCATTCAGAATGAATCATATGCTAATTGCTGAGGCAAGTAACCAGGACAAAGTACCTTCTCTATTGCTTTGCTGAATCTCAATCCTCATGGTGAATCGTGACCTTTCTTCTTTTCTTTATTTCTTCCTTCAACCCAGTATTATTGATGTGCATTAATTTGTATGAATCATTGTACATTATGTGATGATTAGTGATCTTTCTTATCCTCATTTACATGTCTATAGATGCATAGCTTTGTGCTTCTCGCAACTGAGCTTTGGCAAAGTAACCAAAAAATGTTATCTGCGAGTATTTGCATACTTGTATGTTAGATGACGATAATTACTTGTTTGTTCATTTCACACACAAATGTGTGTTTGTGTGTGGAATGTGCATACAAAGCGACATTTTATTTCCAATCTCGTGGTTCCACAAAGCGAAGCCTCAAATGTTACATTACTTGTATACTATGGAGTAATACCATGTACATATGTTGCTAATTTCTTTATATGGTTGCAAGTTAAGGTATAAAACATGATCATATGTGACATCACTCTCCATGCGTAAAAAACTACATCCATGTAGTTCATCCGCTATAGATTGGATTCCCCTGGAAGTTAGATAGGCCAGCATTGTGTTATAAATGTGAAGAATGAGAAAGTTTTTGGTTTTAGATGAAGTCAAAAGAAATTGCCTGATGCTTTCCTTGTTCTGCAGAATGTGAAGATAGGCCTAGCCATTAACCATGTATAGGACAAATAATTTTTATTGCATTTGACTGATGTGAGCCCTAAATGAATGAAAGCAATGCTGCGTACTATGTATACTTTTCTGTTGTTCATCAAGTACAGATTTTAGCCATCACCTTGGTAAATCCTGCAGCATTCTCTTCTCCTCCGAGACTCTGTACTTCTATCCCCTCCCTGAACCAGTGCATGGTGGTAAGTTCCCCACCCTGTGTCCAGAGGAATGATCTTCAATACATTTTCTCTCAAACTCTGGCAAGTTATCTCATATTCTGGGAAATTATTGATAATATAGGACCGTATTTATAGTCGTTACCTAGCAGTCCCCTTATCCATCCCCTATCCAGCAGGCCCCTTGAATTGTGCGTCCTATAGTCAAAATTAAGGGAGCTGCTATGTAGGGGATGCTTGGGGGTTAGATCTGGTAACTAAGGACTACAAATGGTGGGAAATGGAATTCGCAGCTCAAATGTTTCAGTGGTGACGCTCAGGATCAACGTGGATACGGATAAATAAAGAGCCAGATGCAGCATGAAAATTGTTAAGATGGCCACTCGACATGCAATAGCATCAACGGTGTAGAGGAGAAGATTTTGTGTGACCTGGTGTAAAAGCATAAAGATATAGTGGAAAGTAAGAAAACGGATGCAGTTTCCTGCCACAAGAAGAAGAAATAGTGGGGAAAAATATGCTGCGAGTGTATATGAACATCCTTGGAATGAGTCTGGCGTCGCTTCAGATATTTATCAATTAAGAGCAAATCTCACCGTTGTTTTATTAACACCAAATCTTCGAAATTATTAATTTAAGGCTATGCACGTTCATTAGAGTCATTTTAGTTGTATCTGTTGTGTTGTTTTTTCGATAAGGGGGCCCCTGGTGGAGCATGCATCTCCTGTCAGAATTAGGAGAGGCTAAGGAGGCTGCTTGGGGTGGAAATTTGACTATAAATACTGTTTTTGACGAAGGGGCCTGCTAGGGGCTGTGGGACTGCTGGGTAACAACTATAAATTCGGCCCATAGACTCCCAGACTGTCCCAGTTGTGCAAAGGAGCTACTTTGTACAATTTCACTCTCATTCAATTGACAAATCGATTTCAAATCCTATGGTGTTTTGGAGGCTTTAACCATGGAAGTAGACTTCTATGAAAGTGGTGAGTTAGGGGTGTCCTGATGCGTATTCTGATTGCATGCCACCATTCTGTAGTTTTTCCCGCATAAGTAAACAGGTCATTCTAGGGGAGATCACTTAGCACCAAGTACCCTCATGACCCTGATTTTTTTTTCAATTTTTTTCTCACCCAGGCATTCATGAGCTATGCTCAAATTAACTTTTTTTTAAGAACAAAGATAGAAAAGCGACCACTCTAAGCATAAAAAATTGAGAAATCCCAGCTCCAAGCATCACTGAATTTAATTTCAAGCTCTTTTCTACCTTGGTTCACCATGATGAAAAGGGAACTTTGTGCAAATCGACAATTTTTTAAAACTCTGAAATCTATCCTCAGGACCCACTCTCCCTGCCTGACCCCAGAGAATATGCATGCCACACACAGATGCCTCCTCTTTACACTGATATTGTCTCTTCTTCACTCTACCTAGTACTGCTGATTTTTAGAGTATCATTCTGCTTGTACATGGTTTTTCCCAATGAAGTAAGTGGGCCATTCTAAGAGAAATCCCATAAAGTCATGAGCTCTCATGACAGATTTTCTTCAAATTTTTTTTGGAGGCTATAGAAATGAGACCCTTTAGCATAAATATCAGGAAATCCTAATCCTCCGCTCCAAGAATCACTGAATTGATATGCTATTGCTCTTTTACCTTGGTTCACCACAATGAGAAAGAAACTTCAAGGGCAAATCCACAATTATTTTAATCTAGGAAATCTATCCTCAGGACCCATTCTATTTGCCTGACGCTCCGAGAATGCACATAGGAACCACAAATATCTCCTCTTTACTCCAAAATTGTCTCTTCTTAACTGTCCTTCCCCCACTGGTTTTAAATTATTCCAAATGTGACGCTTTCCCCAGATCCTTTGAGCCCACCCAAGTATTATGTTCAATTCAAGAGATGTTCAAAACAGTTTTTGTAAGATAGCACATCGGGAATGAAGGCGAGTTTATGCATGAAGTTACTTCTGTAGCAGTAGTCCAATAAGTTGCATGCGATCAATACTTTGATGTTTAATCACAGAGTTTAATTGGAGTCGATTAGATGATGTGGGAGTAAGGAAGTTGATTCATGTGCTGCTGGTTGCATACTCTTTGAATCACAAGCTTTCTAAGTTCATGATCACAAGTGTTTAAAAAAATATTTAATGTTTTGATGATTATATAGCACATCAGCAACCTTTTCCTTCGAAATGCAATTTCATCCACAAAGACAGCCAAGTGAGAGTTTTGCTTGACAAAACTCCCCTTTGTCCCTGATATTTTTGTGAGAAGGCTTTGTATTAATGACCCAGATATTTTCTTTTGAAGGCTCACCTTCACCAACATAGCACCAACTCTAAAGACTAATTAATCAGATAAAACTTTTCTAACAGTGTCACTCCAACTATTGGCAACTTAATGTAGTTTTTGTTTTATACTTCCAAGAAAACAGTTGTTTCAGGCCATAACAACTGAACAAAGTGCATATTTTCCAGAACCCTAAATAAAAATTTTTCTAAAAAACAAAAAAATCAACCCTCATCATTTTTTTCTTCAGAGTAAGCTTATGATAAGTGTTCAGTCTCAGATTTCCACAGCAATCCAATTTTAACGGAGAAGACGGATACCCCCTGCACAGGGCATGGAAATAGAGCGTCAATATCCTGCGCAAAACAAATGCAGCACCATGATAGGCCATAACACTGGTGCAGATTTGATGCCAAACTCTAGACTATAAAAAAGCGGAAGAAAAATCTTTCTTGACATTCTTCACCACATCGACACCTTCACACCAGCAGGACAGCTGGTGAAACTCATAATTTAAAACATGAACACGGCCACAACCCGGAAGATGCCTGCCACAAGCTTATGATAACCTTGTGTGAACTACAAATTATGGAGAGTAAGAAACTAGTACTTTTTAATTTATAAACAGTTAACTTGTACAACAGCAAAAGTAAAAATTTGCAGTGTAGTGCAACTTTCACAAGTTTATGCGAAACAGTTTGAATACTCTTTGAATAATTTTGAAAATGCAAAACATTACCTTTCATTCAACACCAAATTCAAAAACATTGATTAAGATTTAAGAAAAATATGATAAATTATAACAATCACTGTCAAAATTGGAGGTTTGCGTTTTGCAAGCAAAGTTTTTGTTAAATTGCTTTTTTCGGGTTTCTTCCTCGTTGATTCATTTTATGGACAACCCTTTCACTTGCATTCCAGCTAGCGTCATCAGGTCCTGAATGAGCTGCAGAAGATTCTTTCTCTGTTATATATACCTAATGCTTGAGATAGTCAGGCGCGTGCTGATTGATCAGATGGACCTTAGACGGACACTAGGAACTCATGATGCTAGCTGGAATGCAAGTGAAACCGTTGTCCATAAAATAAATCAACCCGGGAGTAATCCGAATAAAAGCAATTCAGCAAATCACCATGGAAACCTCCGTACCTCTACGGGGAGGAGATTTTCAGGAGTAGCAGGAAAAGGGAGAAGAAGTATAAACTTCTGTCTTCTTTAGCGTTTCTCAAGAGATGCAGAGATAGGAACATGATACCAACATTCCTCAAAATTAAGCATCCGATCCAGTCCAAGAAGGCTAAGAGAATTCTCCACCAGGCGAGTATTGCTTTACTGAAGGAACGAGTGAAATACACACGCAGCGCTCTGCACTACTGTTCGACGAAACCCTACCATCTACACTTGGAACTAGGAAACAACTTGATGCCGGAGGATTGGGAGACGTTGGAGAGAATTACCAGCAATATACCCAAAGAGGAAATTATCACTGGTGTAGAACATGCTACACTCAGGCCGATGAAATCAGGGAGGGAGTCAGCCAAATTATACGGAAAACGAGACCTCCAAAACCCAATTTCATAAGGGCAGAGAGACAAGCAGTCAGTGAACTCGGGGAGAACATTGATTTACTAATATTTCCCGCTGACAAAGGAAACGCAACAATAATCATCTCGAAGGAAGACTACCAAAGGAAGATTGTCAATTTACTGGACGACCCAACCTACAAAGAACTGAAGTCAGATCCCACGGTAAAAATCCAAAGAAACATCAAGGAACTTCTGAAGCATTCATCAATACCTCAGAAGGAGAGATGCCCACTACTCCAGTCAGCTCCTAAACCTCCACGGCTGTACGACCTGCCTAAAATACGTAAGGATGGGACACCACTCTGCCCCATTGTACGTGCAATTGATTCGCCAACGCATAAGCTAGCGAAGTATCTAGCCCAAATCCTGTGGCCATTCTCAGGCCTAACTGCCACCTACGTGAGGAACTCCTCCTTCTTCATTGAAATTATACAGAAGGCTATGACTGCAGAAGAAGATTTACTGGTCAGCTTTGATGTAGTGTCCTTATTCACCAGAATACCAATTGAAGATGCCATTGAAATTACTAAGACACTAACAGAGAGAGGGCTTCCTAAGGATATTCCGAAAATGGTGGCATTTTTCCTAAACTTATTTCTCGTGGAATGGGAAATTCTATGAGCAATCCCAAGGGGCGGCTATGGGATCTCCCCTATCCCCAGTCATCGCAGACCTATATATGGAAGAATTCAAATGGAAATCCCTGGATTCTTACGTTAAGAAACCAAAACTTTTTGTGGGATATGTCGATGACACCTATGTCATATGGCCTCATGGGACTGAAGAACTGAGCAAATTCTTTCAACACCTAAACAGCCAAAATTCCTCCATTCAATTCACAGTGGAAATGGAAGAAAATAACAGACTTCCCTTCTTGGATGTTCTCGTCACCAAGAAATCGAATGGCAGCTTAGGACACTCAGTTAATTGGAAGAAAACCCACACTGATCGTTATTTGAATGCCAAATCTCACCATCATCCTGGCCAAAAAGCATCAGTCATTCAAACCTTATACCACAGGGCATATGCCATCTCTAATAGAGACTCCCTCGCCAGAGAAAAACAGCACCTCTTGACCACACTCCAAATGAATGGCTATAGCCGACAACTAATACATAAAATCGCATGTAAGGAAGAGGGGAAACGCAATGTGTCCTTGAAGAGAACCATGGAAGCCGAAGTACAGGAGAAGGCAAAGGCATACATTCTCTTACCAAACGTTGCTGGGACTTCACAGAGGATCGCAAAAGTTCTCGCCAAGCACGACGTCTCGACAAAATTCAAAAGCAAAAAGAAGACCACTGACCTCCTTCGAACCGAAAAAGATTTACACCCGGCTGACATTTATGAGGGAGTGTACAAAGTGATGTGTAGCTGCGGAAAATCTTATATCAGGCAGACATCTTGATCCCTGAATTGCAGAATAGCGGAACACCAAAGGGCGACCGAAAAGAAAACTTTTCGCCATTCCGCGGTTGCAGAGCACGCCTGGTCAGAACCCAACCACGACATAAACTTTCAAAACATCACAATTGCGAGATCATCGCCAGAGAAAATAAATATTTCCCTTGGCTGATAAGAGAGGCTATTGAAATAGCAAAAAAAACGCTGAGAATTTCAACAGGGAAGACGGCTATCCTCTCTCCTCAACGTTCCAACATCTTTTGCAACAATTAAATTTAAAGGTCCCTCCGGCCAATCATCGTATGCCTCACTAGCCCAAGTGTTAGGTATATATATAACAGAGAAAGAATCTTCTGCAGCTCATTCAGGACCTGACGACGCTAACTGGAATGCAAGTGAAATGGTTGTCCATAAATGAATCAACGCGGGAGAAACCCGAATAAAATCAATTCATTAAATCACCGCGGAAGCCTCCGTACCAAAGTTTTTGTTACTAAACAGAGGCCATTTTTTGTTTTAAAATCTGTAGAAATGAGTTTGAGCACGGTGCATGCATGTCTGTGTAATAAAAAATTTGAAGAAAATCCATGTCGTGAGAGCATGAGCCTTCTCCAAAATTAGGTGATTTGACTGGAAATGACCAAAGTGGCTAAAGTAAACATGAATATGGCAATTTAAAAATTGCCTAATTCAGGCAATCAATTCGATTGAACAGATATTTGTAAATGCTATGAATCTGTGTAAACTACATTAAAAATGTGCATATGCTCATCTATGAAAAGTATTAAGTATGACATTATTTTATTCTATATTATATTGTGCAAAGGAAGCCACAAGTCTTACCTTAAAGTAACCTCCAAGAACGAAATGCATATCCAGATGAAAAATATACTGAAGTCCAAACAATAAGTCCTTCCCCAGCTGTTTAAAATATTGTTTTTCCTTTTAATACCTACTCGCAGTCGTGTGATCAGGATTTCACCTATGCAATGTGATTTTATGGTGGAACCAAAATGTTACTTGTTGGCAAAATAGAAACATCTCTAATTTCCATGGAAGTGCAAGCTGCAGTCAATATTACATACTAATTACATGTTACCCCTGTGGACCCTTACACTAAAGTCCATGATTACACATTGAATTACTACTTGGTAACTATTACTACTTAACGTACTAATGCTATAGAAGTACTTTCCATGTGTAAACCCACTGCTTCATTCTGGATGTTCGATGTTAGGAACACTGTTTTCAATGTCTGTTGAGCGAAATACTAGGTGACCATTATCACAAGGGCTCTGGGAAAGCATAACAATTGAAATTAAGGATGAATCTGTCCAGAGGAAGGAGAGATAAGAAGAAAAAATATTGGTGTAAAGAAGAGAGACTGTGGGTGGCATGTGTATTCTCTGGGGTTGGGCAATGCAAGTGGGTCCTGAGGATAGATTTTTGAGTTCATAATAACTCAAGAGCTTGAATATCAATTCAGTGATGCTTGGAGCTGAGATTTCTCAATGTTTTATGCTTACAGTGGTCACTTTTCTATCTTCCTTAAAAAACATTTAATTTGAGCATAGCTAGCCTAGGTCAGAAAAACATTTGAAGAAAGTCAGTGTCATGAGGGCTCATGGTGTTTGGTGATCTCACCTGGAATGACCCATTTACTCCTTTGGGAAATACTGGAAAAATAGAAGAATGATGTCCCACAGTCAGCAATACAAATCGAGACATCGCTAACTCACCACTTCCATGGAAGTCTACTTCCATAGGTAAAGCCACCTAGACACCCTAGAATTTGAAATTGATCATTCAATTAAACAAGAGGGAAAATATCTCCTTTGCATAATTGAGAGAACGAATATTGTCAGTAATTTCCCAGAATATGAGATCACTTTCCAGAGTTCGAGAGGAAATATATTGAAGATCATTCCTCTGGGGACGGGGTATTGGTAACAGGCCCCCCCCCCTTACCCCCATGCAGTGGTGCAAGTAGGGAATAGAGGGGCAGAGTCTCGTAGTGGAAGAAAGTGGTGTGGGCTTTATCTTGGTGGCAGCCAAAATTTCTACTTGATGAATGGCGGAGAAGTAAAAAATGGTTGGTGGAATTGCTTTAATTGTTATAAGGCTCATATCAATCAAATTGAATAAAGCTTATTCCTCCTATGTCAGGTTCATGGCTTGCCTCTCTCCATATTCTGCAAAACAAGGAAATGCATTCAGTCAATGTTTTTTTTTGACTTTTTTCCGTGAAGGCTTTTTGTTTTGACTTGTCCAAAGTGGAAGAATTTTAACTGACCAGTTTACTGTTGATTGTAGAATCTGATGACAATCTGATTGCAAAAAGATGGTTCTAAACAATATTATCAAAGCGTCACAAATTTGTCTTCTGCTCCCCTTGGAAACATATTTCTTATTTCTTTGTTACCAATTTTATTTTGCTTAGATTGGTACTTGCTTGTTATCACGAGCTTCCTATGTATTCCCTACTCATCCAGTGAAAATGGTAAATGTACTCTCTGGAGAGCTATCTTTTATTTTTGCATATCATCTTCATATGGTAGACATTATGGAATGCACTAATAATGTCGCGCCGTCCTGACGCCAACATCACTGGGTGGGAGCGTTCGTTAAATTAAATGCTCAGTGGTTTCATTTCCGAGTGGTTTTATTGCTAAATTCCTTACAAACAATGGCATGGTGGTCCCAGTCCCATGGAGAGGCCGTTTGGAGAGTGAAGGAGGAGCCGAACTGAGGTCAGAGTTTGCGAGGGGGTATGGGGTAATTGGTGGGATAGGGGAATCTCGGTTTCAGGTCGGATTGACGGCCCGGCTATCCAAGAGGTAGTCTGCTACATGGGATAGGTAAGATTCGGATTCAGGTCGAATTGACGAAAAGACTGTCCAAAAGGTAGGTGGGAATTCCTCGTCATCGTCAGTATCTCGTTCGCCTCCATCTCCACCTCCGTCGCTCCCTCCATCTCTCCCTTTGGTTCAGAAACGCGCGCCTTATATACGGTTTCTAGGGGCCCGAGTGGGGGAAGCTTCCGGGGGAAAGGAACATTCTAGAGAGTCTCCTCCCAACCTTCCGGGGGGAAAAGATGCTTCGAGAAGCATCCTCATCCCACAGCTTCCGGGGCGTAGAAGGCTCTAGAAGGTCCTTACCCAACGGTCATTTTGCCGGAACCCCCACTCCTTTGCTGCCTCTGGACTTCGGAGAGAGATAGGCGGGGGACTGCAGCAAGTGCAAGTGCACCCACACCACAATAATATATAATGCTGACCTTGGAAGCAACTGTTCTATCTCCTTATTAACATTTTAATTTATTTGATAAACAAGCAATTTTATTGTACATACTTTGGCTTCTGCCAATTCCTACGTTTCATTTATATTCCGTATTCATATTATGCATATGTGGTTAAGAGAGAATATGGACGAAAGGGCTCAGACAGGGTTTCAAAGAAAGACCCCCGACTGCTTTCCCCCTCCTCTTTTGTATGCATTCCTTTCCCTGACACATCATGTTCCCTGTTTCCCTGTCATGTTCTTCATAGGCAAATGCCACCAAGTTTGGCCTCACTTATCTGTTTTAGAGGATTGGAGTCAAGTTACTCATGAGTTTTCAGTTGTCTGTAAACTGAATTTTGACATTGTATCGAATTATTATGGTGCTTTCTGGGGATAATCTGTTAATGATAAGACTTTTTTTGTTAGGAATGATAAAAATTATGCGAATTCCACAATAGATAATTTATTCACGACCCGGGTTTCAACACATTATGTCATCTTCAGGTCCTCATTATATCATCTTCAGTTCATCCTGAAGATTGCATAATGTGTTGAAACCTGGGTCGTGAATAAACTATCTACTGTGAAATTCGCATAATTTTTATCATTCCTAACATGGAAAAATTTCACGTAATACACCCTGAAACCACAAGTTTTCTTAAGACTTTTTTTGTTAAAGGTTGCTGAAGATGATGGGTTACCTGGCACAGTATGTCACCTGTGTTTGAGGAAGCTGTTGGAATTCAATGAGTTTAAAGTGATGTGTGTAAAGTCTGCTACAGAACTCAAGAGAAATGTACTGGAGAGTGGTTTAAAGGTGAGTGCTATGGTGTATAGGTCTCGCGAAACTTGACGGCATTTGCGCAGAAGACCATTAACAGCGGATGAGTCTATTGTCCTCAAAATCGCTCCTCGCAGGGGAGTAAGGCAGTACCCGCGTGAGACCGCCAGGGTTCTCTCAGTCGCATCTTGCCAACATCAAAAAGCTCAAGTAGTTATTCGCATCCGCGGAAGCATGAACTTTAACGTTGCTCAAAATAAATACGGGTATAACTTAACAAATGATAACCATGTTACTTCACAGGTAAAATGCAAATATGAAATGATAAAAGAATACAATACTATATAATATATCATGACATGACACGAGTAATGACATCAGTACGGTCGTTTACAGTGAACTTAGACTATTTGCCGACGACGCTGTTTTGTACGAGAGATTTTGAAGTGCGGAAGTGCAGAAGACTTATTAACAAAGGATTTTGTAGCAATCCTGGTACGAAAATGGCAGTTGGAGGTAAACTTAAATAAATTCGTTTCAGTACATTTTTGTAGAAAGAAAATACACCAGAACAATCTTACAAAATAAGCAAATCAGAAATAGTCAACGTAGAGTCCGTTAAATATTTAGGGGTCACAATTAGTTAGGATCTATCTAGGATTAAACATATTCGGAAATATGCGATCAAGATGACAGAGATCTAGGACCGCACCTATAATAAGCTTCTTGTATTTGGGATCCTTATGAAGCTGGTGTGATTTCAGAATTGGATCGCGAGCAGAGACGAGCAGCTAGGTTTGTAGACTTTTTACGAAAAGTCTAGCAGTGTTTTTGTTGTAATCAAATGCTGTAAATCTTTCCTATGAAACGTTATATTTCCTATGAAATAAGACATTATCACTCAGTAATGCATTTATTGAACCTGAACATAGGCACTTACGGGGAATACGAGAAGATTGGGTATTTGTTTTGTAACGTTGTAGTACTTTTTATTAAATCTGCAATACCTTTTGCAGCAATTTCATTATAATGCAAAGCAACTTTCTTACAGAAGTCCAAAGCACATCCCCACTCTTGTTCAGCAATCTCCCTCTTCTTTTCTATCAATAAACCCCTCGACACCAACCAGCCAAAATGCATAGCAACAATCAACAAAACAACAACTCTTACAAAGTAATGAAAATAATCAGAGTTCCTTTACTTTTAATTCCAACACCACTTAATTTAGATTCGTCACCTCTTTTCATTTTATGAGTTCTTTTTGTATTCTATACTACTATGAATCAAACTCCATATAAAGTGAGGATGTGAAGATTATAGTTGAGGAAAAATTTAGAGCAATAGACAGAGAAGAGTAGAAAGCTGTGTGCTCAAAAGTGAAACATACGGAGTAGGAATATATTGCATTATAAGTGTACATGGAAAATTTAGTAGAAATAGTTAAGATCAACTTAGAAAGTGATTCGGAAAGTGAGGAGCCGGACAGTGATTGACGCTCGTAAGCTTGTGTTTGTATATTCTTTGTTTGGAATAAAAAGTTATTTTTTATATTATCGCTGTCACCCCTGTACAGATTATCATTTCCAACTACCAATGTCATAAGGGTTATTAATGTTTTATAAGTATCTAAGATTGTGCGTTCCCTATGTGCTGTAAAAGTTGAGTTGAGGGACGAATTGTCCTGTCTGTTCCTTATAATCAGTGGCTGATTTAATTTTGGGGGACGGGGGGGAATGGATTTGTAAATCAGTAGCGAAATTGTGTCTTTAGGCATTAAAGAGTGCAATTTGGACTGAAGTGTAATAGCCATTTTTAAAAGATTTTTGTGTGCAAATTTCTGAAAGAATGCAATGCCCAAGGTATTTTATATTTGAAAATTAAAAGCATAATAATTGAAAAGGTATTCAGTGTAAAGAATAAATCAAATCAACATTCTTTGTTTTAATAAAGCAAATATAACTTTCCTTTATAGCCCTTAATTTAAATAAATTAAAAATTTCTGGTCCATGGGGTCCGAACCTTATGGGCCCCTCCCCTGACTACGCCACAGTTTTAATGCTTTCTTTCTTACTAATGAAGTTATTTCAGACTTTACTATATCCAATTCTGAAATAAGCAGCCTTTCAATGTTATACGGACGCGTTGCGAAATCTATCAGTATATGTACTTTGCTGCAGCATAGTTTGGATCGCAAATCATTACCGTGTAACGTACCGATAACAATTTCTCGCCCTCTAAAGTTTAGTACAGTCATGTTGGCAGCATTCCCCACCATGTGCTTTCCCCTCCCCTCCGCTCCTTTGTCGACCCCTTCCACGCTCGCCTCCCCGTCGCCAAGCTTCGCGCATCTGACTGCCGTCAAGTTTCGCTATATCTATAACTATTTTACTACTTACAATTAGAAGTCCAAGGATATATGTGTGAGCTAGGATGTACAGATTGTTTAATTGTGCATTTTGGTAACAGTATTTTTGTAGAGAATAGTAGTAATTTATCTGTAATTGTATTCCTGTGTTCTTAGCACAGGTAGGGTATCTTCCCAGCTCTATTATACTGTTCGATTATATAAAGCTATTTTATGTTTGAAGGGTAAATATGCATTGGATTGAATTAGTGACTGATCTTGATTCATTTAAATTGATGCTTTGCTTGATTTGGCAATGTTCTCATCAAATCCTTATCACAGCTTTTATGCCCTTTTTTCGGTAGGTGGTAATAGGTAATATGTAGCACCAAAAATGTACTTACCATAATTTTTTTTATTCTTCCTTAGTGTTGGTTTATAAGATTTACTAACTAATGGAGATCATGCATATTTTTTAAAAGGTATTTTAACGTGAAGTTTTGGGGGAAAAATAAATCGGACCTAATTTGTTTTGGACGAGCAGCTTTGTTTTATGGAAATATTTATTGTTAAAAATTACGTGGGCTTTTGAGCATGAAAACGAGAAGCCATCAAGGATCCAGCTGATGACATCACCAAATGGTATTGCTGCTGACTGTCGTCAAGTTTCAGTGGAAAGGTGAGTTCTGTTGAGTTAAGTTGACCAGTAACACCATTTTTATTTAATTTCCGAAAGGCAATATGGTGATTACTGATGTTTTCTTTTAGCAATACTGGTCTGAATAAGAAGAGCATTTAATCTTGCACCCAGAATTACTTGGAAATTTATAAAATGTACAAGTCCTGCATTGTGCCCTGTTGTACTAGCACTTCCATTTCAACTCCAGGAAAGATATTTATTTATGTCCCTAAGGATAAGAATAGAAGGAAATCATGGATCGAGGCATGCGGAAGACAGTCAAATTCACTATCTTCATCGTCTACTGCGTACTGCTGTGAGGATCATTTTAACGTAAGTCTGACACCTTTAATCTATGGGTTTTTATTTCCAATGCATATGTTTATCCTGCAGTGGGAATATAACCATCTCATTTTTTACATTGCTTTCTTTTTCATGTAATTCTGAACTTCATTAATTTACATGAATATCACATACTTTTTTAAAATTATAGTCACTATACAAGTCTAATTTATTGGTTATTTGTTTGTCAAGAACCAATCTTTAATGATACTAAGATTTGCATCCGAGCTCTTACCTTTTCCAGTGCCTGGAAATGAATTAGTACTTTTAAAATTGAAAATTCTTCATGTGAATAGAATAGTCCCAGAAGTTTGATAATTCCAGCATATGTATGTATATTCAAATCAAGGAAATTCTGTGGTTGAATGTTTATTTCTTTACATATTTATCTTTTTATCTAAGATGCACTTTTACATTAATATGGTGCTTATTTCATTTTACAGTGGTTAATGACTTGGTCCTTGACATGAGTAAATTTTGAACCATGCAATTTATCAGAGTAAGAATCTCATTAGTTATGTATATGTTTTGGATGATGCTGTAGCAGTTCATTGTTGACTTTCAGCTGGAAGAAGATATGGAAAACTGGTGCCGCTATAAATTGATGGGAGGCCCAATCAAAATGAAGTATGAGGTTGTTCCACACCTCTTTGATTGCCAGCCAGATAGAAGGTTAGCTGAAAGTACACCATTGCGAGTGACTGCAGCGAAGAGGAAAAGAGCAGATTTGATTTCTCGGGCATTGAGCTCAAATAGAGGCTATGCACCACAGGAAGATGAGGTAATGGGTGATTTAATGGAAAGTGAAGCAAATTATGAGGAAGATCAGGGAGAACCTGGACAAAATATCTTTAACGCCACTACTACCAGTATTGGAGTTCAAGCATGTGAA
Source organism: Pyrrhosoma nymphula (assembly GCA_963573305.1). Classification (NCBI taxonomy): domain Eukaryota; kingdom Metazoa; phylum Arthropoda; class Insecta; order Odonata; family Coenagrionidae; genus Pyrrhosoma; species Pyrrhosoma nymphula. The sequence goes on along the minus strand of OY754339.1, from coordinate 50,214,357 downwards.
AACTCTAGGACTAAAGTTACCCAAACCAAGCTGTATGTTAGTCATGCTACCACATCACCAAAAGAAATAGCCTTTGTGAATAGTATGACATCACCAATCAAAATAGTGCATAAGAGATGTGAAAGAAGTACATACATCTGTGAGGAAGAGGAAGTGATAACCTCAGCATCTTTTTATGATGCTGAGTCAAATAATTCAGCTGATAATTCATTTGATGAAGGCATGGTGGAAGAATTGTTTCAGATAGAAAGGAAAGAGGCTTAAGGTTATTCGAACTCTCAATCAGTAAAAATTGTAGGCTGTATTTAAGGTTGCCAGAGAACTTCTTATGTTTTAGATTTATTGCAAAGGAAAAAAAGTTTAAGGATCTATTATGTTAACCTTAAAAAGGTGAGACTGAATGAATGTTTCACCATCCTCTCACAGTCAGATAATTTTGGAATATAATGAAGCACAGCTAGTCACAATTTTTGATCTCCTGTTTCTTAAATATCCTAGTGCCTCCTTCAATTAATTATTTGTCCTGAAAGAAGTAGAAAATTAAGGATGTTGTCAATCGCTTTTATGGCTAGGTAATTTTCAGGAAATCATCGGCTGCCTAGGAATGGAGATTGAGAAGCCTTCCAATCCTGTAAACCAGGCTCTCATATGTTTAGAGTACAACCTTTTTTTATCTCAAATACACCAGACAGTTTGATAAAATATATATTTTAAGAGTTAGGTGGCAAAATATCTGATGCCATGCTTATTGAGGAATGTGAGTTCCTCAAGGAGTTGTCTCATGGTTCTGCAGTAATGGCAGATAAAGGCTTCAAGAATATTGAAAAATTGTTTCAGAATAAAAGTTGCACATGAGATCCTCCTGTGTAAAATCTGGTGCAAAATGCACCGAAAAGGAAGTAATAGAACCCAGAAAAATGTTTGAGGATTTGTGTGGAGTCTGTGATTAAACATGTGATGGAATATAAAGTTCTACTGCCTCATGCTTGAATTGATCATAATTGAATTCCTTGAATGGATGATGTGATAATAATAGCTGGTGGATTACTGAACCTACAAACTCCACTGATGAAGTAGCTTCCTTGAACTAATTGATTTTAGCCAAAAGGCAATATGTTATTATAATACTTGTACATATTTACATTACCAGTCAGGGTAATGTACTGCCATGCCTTTTCAATTGACAGTTTAGGGAATATGTCTCGCAAAATCCTCAGATGAGTGTGTTTTCATTTCTTCAAGAAGGAATAGGAAGTTCATCTTGACCCAATGTCTTGAGGCTAGGGTCGTAAATAGCATGTGATGCCATAATTTTGTGTATAAGTTCATACATAGGTATGTTTTTTTCCTTAAATAGTCATGCGCCTAAGTCTGTACAACATGATATTTTAACTTTTCAAGCCTGTGGTAGAGGATGAATATAATGTCATAGCCTGATATAAATACAAAAATTATTGCAATATAATGAATTTTAATTTATTTTTTATGTATTCATGAATGTTTGGAAAACATTTTCTTCTCAGATGATTTCAATGGCTGATGCAGTAAGATTGATAAGAAAACAGTCCCACCTGCTCCATTCCCTGTACCTAAAAGTTTATATGTCTTTTTACTTCTAAATAATCTCAGTACCTTCCTCTTTCCATGATTTATCTTCATTGGATGACTTGCTAAGGCTTGGTAATAGGCATAGTTAGCTGATTTCATGAGTTCCCCATCTATTTTATTCATAGAGCCTGTTTTCTTTAAAATAACAGAATCCAGTCATCACCTGATCTCTTGACCCCTTAGTGAGACTATGTGCTGTGTACCATGCACCTAAATCCCATCATTATGTTTGGACCTACTCTTGGATGGTATTTATAGTAGTTTATTTCCCCAGTCATAATAAAAATTATGGGTTAAATTGATTAAAATCATTGTTTTCTTTCACAAATGATATCTAATTTATAGCACTCAAATCAGAAATGCATCGTGCAATAATCTGTTATCAGTAGTCATCAATCCAATTATTGGTTTGCTGCAGCTGTCAATGCCACTCTCCTCTGGGCGAACCACTTCAGTGTTACATACTTCCTCACCTTGACATCCTTCATAATTTGCCAGATGTATTCCATTCTTCTTCCTCCTCTTTAATTCTTTCCATTCATTTCTCCTCCCATTATTGTTTTCTTTAATAGGCCATTGTGCCGCAAAATATGCCAAATAAGTCTCACTTCTTCTTCTTAGAGTTTTCATTATACCGTGTACATATATTTTAATATAATACAGGGTTTTGTTCCTCTTTTTACTGCTGAAAAACACAAGTAGTCTTATAATCGTGCGATGTTTATTAGTATATTATAGCGCCTCGGTAAAGATCTTATGCAACTTGCAATGCAACTGTGTATTAGCTATATTTTTCCGCTCATGAGAACAACCTCGATACCTATCAAAAAAGGTGAACAACTTTGCTTATTTAATTTACCACAGTTCCACGAAGTTGAAAACTATTTCTATTGATTCATTTTCCTTCATGGCAATATTGTTATAGCCTAATAATGGTACAGAAAAGACCTTATGCAACCCACAGCTATTTCTTCGCAACCATTTTTCAGTGCATTAGGTAACTCCTGAATAGAAAGTAATTAGTGAATTTCAATGAAAAAATATCATATTGTGATCAAGAACAGAAAAATAACACATGATTGATGGAATGGTTTATTTATAAATAACTTTATTGAACACGCATGAGTGGATGGTCAATAGATCCTCCCAGTCATTCTTCTTTGAATGGCGAATTATTCTGTGCTCTCTTTTGCATGATAATTGGAATCACTACCATAATCTTTGTCCTCTTAATCGACTTCTGGAAAATCATTCAGCAAAGCGTGGATCCCTTCGGATAAAATGCCTTGACAGTATGCAAGTCTGCACTGATTTGAAAGTGCCTGTCACTTTGTTTTTGCTGCCACGGCCTTCTCATTTTCTGGTTGTTCTTGGTCAGGTAATGGTTCGATGAGGCAAAATTTAAACTTAGGAAAAAGATTTTGATGAAAGTTTACTTATTATTGATGGTTTAATAGCTTTTTGCTGACCGCACTGACACACCTAGATACACATCTCTATTGAAGAATGCAAATGGACTTGATGATTGAGATAAGAGAACATGGTAAATAGAAATGGTGATATTTTTTTGTCTATATTTGTGACTGTGTTTGGCTCTGAGCCTTCTTTGAGGCATTGTTCAAAACTCAAAGTTTGTCATGAGTTTTTGAATTGAAAGAAATTGCAAAGCATCAGTTGTGATGTTCAATCATTTGAAGTAGATGCATATTATTATGTATTCAGTTAATGTATCTGAAGAAAACATTTATCAACTAACGATAGAGTTGTAGGTAAAATTTAATTGAGTGATGGTGTTTGGCTCAGTATTGATGCTTACTCGCCTAGCCCAAAGACAATGTTTATGAAACATTGTCTTTGAAAGACATGAAGCAGGAAGTGCCGACCTGGCGAGCCAAAGGTCAGGGCATTGGAATTGGGCATTTGCAGCTAGGGTATTGCAATTGTTCTATGAGTTCTACTCTTGATTAAATATTATGATATAACCAGGGCTATTTTTCTGAAAAAAAACTGATTTTTATGAGTTTAGGCAATTTACCTCGACCAAGAAAGGTGCCGGAACGCAGTTCTGCCGCGTACCGCCAGAAAAAAAGACATGGATATAACCGTAGAAGTTAAACCTAAAACTTAAGTCCACAGAAGATGACTAGCAAAGCATGAGGACCAAATGTGCCACAGTCCTCTTCATGGCACAAACATTGCTGAACCACAGACTTTAGCTTCAGTATTTTTTGGAAACTAGCACTTGATTGTAATAATAATTATATGGACTTCTCCCTAAAAAAATAATAGTCAGGAGAGGCTCTGCTTACCATTACAAATAATGAATCAGATATTAAGCTTTAGATTCAAATTGTGAGAAAAATATCCTGTCTGCATTTTTTAATCTTAACCCATTGAGTATTGAGAAAGAGAATATCCCAGGCTCAGTGATGATGTCACATTTAAAGTTTTGTGGAAAATATATTTCTCTCTTATTGGCATAAATAATCCATTTTTAGACAAACCTTATGAGTGGATTGAGATTACCATCAGACAAATTAATGAGGAAATACCTCCAATTTAATTTACTTCAATATTGTTACTAAAGAAAGGACGATAAATTTGAGAATGCATTGAATTAGGACTAGGTGCATGAAGGAACGTTTCATAAACTGCCTTCCCTTGGGTTAAATCATAGTGGTACAGTAAGAAATAAAATCAATCTTAGCAATATATCACTTTGGAGGATTATTCATGGCAATAAACTTTTTTTATTTTTTTTAGGAAGTATAATATGTACAGATAATCTTATAGCTTAAAGTTGTAATGGATTCTCTCTTCCAGACGGAAGTGACAGAAGCAGTCATTCCAAGTAAATCATCAGTTGAAGAGGAGACTTCAAGAGTAATGCATCCAGGCCAGGATGAATCACAAGAGATACCTTTGTATAATATTATACGTGAACCACATGAGATGGGAACTGCTGTAAGTGTAATTATTCTAGAATATCTCCGTAAGATTCATAATGGTCATTAGTCCATGAAAAATGAGTCCAAAATAAGTGCTTTTATTTTTTTAAGAATGAAGTTTTTTTTGGGAATCTTGTAGCTTTAATTGACGATGCTTTATATTCTGCAGGTTTATATAAAACAAGAGGCTGCCTCAAGTGAATCATCAGCAGAAGAAGAGACCCAAGGAGGAGAGACCCTTAGCGAGGATGAATCTGGAGAGAATGCTGTGTGTAATGTGGTATGTGTACCACTTGTGATGGGAGATCTGGTAAGGATAATTTAGTTTTCACTATACATTGACCCTTCACTTCACTTCTTGTTGGGAGTTGGTTGATGTGATGGCTGGAGGACTTGCTTCCAATCCCAAGGTCCCGGGTTCGAGTCCTGGTAGTGACGTAGATTTTTCAGTGGAATTTGAGTATTGAGTCAAAGTATTGAGTTTACCCTTATATTGCATTGACCTTGGGAATTGGAGTACTGTTACAGTGCAAATAATACTCGGAGCAGGCAAGCGGCCAGTATTCAGTCACCGACTGGAGCAATGAGTCCTCCTCCTAACTTTGTTTAAATGTCCCTCATCGTGGATGAGACCTAAAAATTATATGTCATCAGAAAGGAAGCTGATTTACCCCCAGAGTGATAGTGACAGATAGCAACAGTTCCATTTGTTGGGAAAATTTACGCCCCCAATTACATGCGTTTGTGTGCTCTTCTGCTTTTCTTGTGTCTTATTTGCAATATACACTTTTGAAAGAAAAGATATTTATTAAAATATTCTTGAGGTTTTTGGTCCATAAAATTCAAATTCAAGTCTTTGACAACGGGTCAATTTGTTTGTAAACCATCGTCAGGGTATTCGTTTGTTAAAAATAAATTCACATTTCAAATCATAGTTAACATGAAAACAGTACATAAACCACTATATAATGCTCAATGAATTCACAACACACTCAAATCAGGAAATAGAACATCTTTGTTCAAAATGCTTTCTAGAATCCCCAGATGAAGAAAGCATGGGCAGTGGTGTAAGGGCATTGTCCTAAGACTCTGATAACTGGGATGAGGACTCTGAAGAGGAAGAAGTTGATAGCAATGAAAGATGAACATTTAATTGAAAAGAAAAACTTAATGAGTTCCACATAAATAGATTGTTATTATGACCAAGGTTTCGTCGCTGAGTGACGTCATTAGGTAGTTACAGAATATTTGGCACACAATATATAGGTATACTCAGTGACTGATCTAGGGAGGGCAGGGGGGGCAAGTTGCCTTGGACGCAGAGCTAAGGGGGTGCCAAAATGGGCAGAAGCGTTAGAATAATTATTAAAATTATTATGATTCTTGGGGAGATAAATGAGCTAAACCAATGAATAATAATGAAAAAAGAATAAAGTTTAAAGTATCAGGTGACAACTTCTGGAGATGAACGATCAATAACATAATCACAAAAAGGTGGATACTTATGAGGATATACCCAGTGACATTGCACAATCTTACATTTGAGTTCCTAGCGTGTTGAATCTTGCAAGGGCCTTTCTACTTATTCAATTTTAAATATGTACGTATATCGAAAACATGGGCGTACTGGATACTTTTCGGAAAATATTAATTGTTTGTTTTCTTTTACCCTACAAAGTTTGATCATGATCCACTGATTACCAATCCACCGAATGGGTGCCTTACCTTGCTAGTCAATGGAAAATGGTGTCCAAAATTATTAGCGTTATGTATTTTGAATTAGAATGAATTTTTTTGTGTTCCTATTGCTTTATAAGGTGATGAATTCTATCTTCTAGGCTGATGTGAAAGAAGAGGTGGAACAAACGGAATCACCAGCAGAAGAAATGACTTACGGCGGAGAGAACTATAGCAAGGATGAATATGAAGAGGGATCTGTACATAATCCTGTATGTGTACCACTTGAGACTGGAAATCTGGTAAGAACAGTTCACTTTGCACAGTGAATCCCTTTTTGTTGAGGATTTGGTTGGTGTGGTGGATATATTGCAAGAGTAAGAGTTTTACTTGGATACACTCATTAAGTTATTGCTAATCAATTGAAACACAGTGGTGAAGGAGGATATTTTAGACCTCATAATATAGAGGCTGCTCTGGCCTTGAAAGGAACCAGTCACAATCGTGAAACATGTCACCTTGAAAGTTTCCTCACTCCTGAAATGTCTTCCAAGGAGAAAAAACCCATTGCCAGAGCTTGCCTGCCATATATTTCAACCATTACGGGGAAAATTTTTAGGATCCTGGCCAAATGAAATATAAAAACAATTCACAAACCACTGAAAAAACTAAGGTAATTTGGAGCGAGTCAAGGACAAATTGGGACTCAAGACATCGGGAGTTTACCGTATTCCATGTCAATGCGGCAAAATATACATCGGGGAGACAGGATGCACGATAGGGACCCGAATTAAGGAACACAGGAGGTGTATTAGGCTCTTCCATCCAGAGAAATCTGCCTCAGAAAATCAGAAGACCATATCATCTCCATTGATGATACTCGACTGGTCTCCAAAGCCAAAGGGAGCGTCTACCAAAAGAAGCCATTGAAATCAGGCTGGAAAATAATACCTAAAATCGGGACTCTGGGTACAACCTAAGCAGGGAATGGAAACCAATAATTCGAAAAATAATGGAAAAAAGGAGACAAAAATGCCCCCCTCCCCCCCCCCCCCCCACCCCCCGATTTGATGGGTATATAAGCGATGACAGATGGTCCTGCAAATCATTGCTCTGAAGACGATAGAGGAGTATTCCGTCAAAACCTTGGCAGCAGCAGGAAATCCTTACTCGGCTCGAAACCCGAGAACAATTTATAACAAGAAGCTTTCCTTCTTTTTCTATTCCTATTGTGAATTTGATGTGCTTATCCAAGCTATTTAGGTAGTGATAAAATTCTTCTAGTTTCATTCAGATGTGTCCAGATGATGTGCCTTCAATATATCACAGCCAGATCTTGGGTTAATTCTCTGCACTTTGAAGTGCCGCTGATAGCAACAGAAGTTATCAAGAAACACATCTCTATATCCTCATGACCTTTACAACCCTTAACTCTCCCTCTCCAGCTTCAACCTCAGACTATATACATATACCCAGTTAAAGTCCATTTTCTTCACACATTTTTGTAGCACAGTGTGGTGACAAGTCATGCCATCAAAATGAAATTGTGGAAGAGTACTATGTAGGGATGGGACAGTTATAATATTTCCCAGTTCCAGTTCACGGTTCTGTTCTAATCTTGATAGCACTACCACAACTAAAACAACTAACTTTTAATAATGGACGGTAGAGAATAGGCTTGTAACTCACCAGTTTGTAACACTTGTAACTAACCAGTTTGACGCCAGGTGTCTCTAGCATTCGTGCGGGATAAGTACATTCCGCAAGATTGCCTATGCAAGTTGCAATGTGGTACAATACAATATTTAACCATTTTAACGATATTGAAGACTGATTTACTCAAATTACCAAGAACAACCCACAACTGCCACAGCTATGCTGGCACGGTCTAGCCCACAACCCCTTAGATTTGTTTTGTCACGTGACCTTGTGATGTCGTGCCTCTACCCGTCCATTGTTTTTGGTGAACTGATGAATGCTGAAGATCAAAATTTTTCTATTTTCAGACAAATATTACCATACATGATGTAAATTCTCCACGGGATTCCGTCTGGGTTGGTGACTCCATCTTCTCAAACTTTCATTAATGCTTCAAATATGATGTTATTTACTGACATGAGTGATATTACCACAATATTACTCACATAATCATAATTTTTATTATTATTACTTTATATTCAATATATATTTCAAATTGGATATAAGGATGAGATTGCTTAACACATTCAATGCGGGCCCGATTTTCATTTAAGTTGTCAAAATCGGCTCGAAAAAATTTAAAGTGCTTCGGAAGGGAATGATCACGTCAATTGGCGTGCTCTGTCAGTCGGTGTAGCCAGGAGCACATCTATTGACGTGCTCTGCATTGAATGTGTTAAACCAACATTATCTTTTTTTTTTGGGGGAAAAAATTGCACCACCTCTGGTGCCACCACCCATTAGGCACCATCACTAGTATTGAGTCTTTCAACCATTGTGAGTGTCACAGACCTCACCTCAGGGGGCTCACATAAAAGAATCACAGACTCCATTGAAATTCAACCATAACTATGCACTCCTATATTATGAGGTCTAAAATATCCTCCTTCACCACTGTGTTTCAATTTATTAGCAATAACTTAATGAGTGTATCCAAGTAAAACTCTTACTCTTGCAATATATCCATTGCTCTAGTTTGCAGTATTGCTTACGAGTGGGGTCGTGGTTCAAAGGACGATATGCCACATTGTGAAGGATCTGTTGGAGTTTTTCCTTGTAATCATTGATTTTCATCACCACTGTCGCATTTCTCTTGTCAGCTGGTAGGATGGCATAGTCAGCATTTTTTTGTAGTTTAACCAAGGCAAATATCTCTTCCTTGGTCAAATTCTGTTTTGGCGTAATGGCTTTTTTCAGAACCATCGAGACCTCTCCTCGTATCTCCTCGGAGGTGTCAAACGGAAGTTTCTGAACGGCTTGCTCTATTCCTCCCATGAAGTCTGTATATGGAATAGATTTTGGAGCAGGAGCAAAATTTAGCCCTTTTGAGAGGATTGATAGTGTAAGTTTGTCAAGGACTTCATCCGTCACATTGATCACAATGCTGTTTTTATCCAGCTTAGTAAAGGAAAGCTTCTGTTCCTAAACTTCTTGGTGAAGAAGAAAAAAGATGGAACCCTAGGTCACACAGTATATTGAAAGCCTACTTCAACTAACCAAACTTCCATGCCAGTTTGCACTGTCACACATCGCAAATCAACACCGTCATGCATAGGCTTATGCAACGGTCCATCCTGTTGAGCAGCAAGAAAAATTTTTCAGTGGGGAAACAGAAGTTGAAACCAATTCTAGGACAATGGAGCTATCTCCTAAAATTTTTATAAATACGCTAAAAAAAGACATGCAAACCATCGGAAAATGAGGTTACACAAAATGAAGGCATCACCACCCAGAAGAAAGCTTTACAAGACAAGATAAATTCGAAAATCCACAAATTCGAAATTAGGGCTATTTTCAAGCCACATGTGCAAGTGAAACATCTTCTAAGACATGTGGAGGTCAGAACTATGCTACAAATCGAAGGAGTTTACGAAATTCCTTGTGGAAGGTGTGGGTAGGGGAGTCAGGGTGATCCGTAGAACTCGACTGGAAGAACACCAACTGGGTCTGAATCCATTTGACTGGGTCAGATGATGAAGTCAGTAGTTGTGGAACATGAAGCCTTGGGACAGGCGATCAACTTTGGAAATGCTAAAATCGTTGCCAAGGTGGAAAAGTTAAAACCCCGACTAATATGCAAGACCATCGTGATTAGGAAAAATAATCACAATTTCAATAGAGGCGGGGGTCTGAGAATCAGCCATACGTGGAACCCAGTGACCTGTAAAAATTCTCTTTTTTAGCAAACTCATTTCTTCAGCACAGTTTCAACTTCAAGTCTTGAGATTCTGAATAGTTGAGGGTTTGAACTAGTTTAATCTTCATCCCATCTACAATTCACATTACCTGCATCCTTCACAAAATTCAAAGGTTTTGATTTCCCTATGCTTATCTGTCCATTACTAATCGAACTCTTCTTACGCACCACGATTTCTAATATTCTGTAATCATCCTGGTCTTTTCCCTGTTTATATGTTAATTCCAAATGTAAAGGCAAAAAAAGCATTTACTCCACATTAATTCATGGAATAATGACCGATCGTCGATTTTATCGAGGTCAATTCTTTTTAATAAGTTTGTGACATTAGAATGTTCACCAACCTGTGGATCATAGCATGAAAGACCAATTACTTCTGAGGAAAACAGTATCTTTAATTGTAATGAATCACTTGGTCTGTATATGAACTTTTATGGAAAATAGAAAACTCTAGGTAATTGTTGATTTTAGAAATATGTATTTACATAGGAAGTTGAGTGAATTGTTATATTCTATTTTGCTAGCAAATTTTGAAGTTATGATTCAATGAATTCAAATGAAATAAAAACATTTTGGATTGTATTTCAGAACCTTTCCACTTGCAAAACACATTGTGTGCATATTGGCTAATAGCCAAGTTTCAATCAGATTGCCTACGATCGTTAAAAGCATGTTCAGTGTTATTTAAGCGGTGTGAAGTGAATATATTAAAACAAATGTTCAGTACCCCAGTTCTTTTTAATTACCCAAAATACACAAACCTGAATACCTGATCAGACCAGTGTTTTCAAAGATGACTGCTTCCTACCACCTAATTGCAAGAAAACGTAACAATGTTTTCAAACAACATGTCAAATTTTCTGCCAATACAGTGTCAGTAATACCATTTATTTCATCAACCAACTTGCCAAAGTGATCATCCCCAACGAGTGTATATAAGTGTCTTTCTATGTGTGCAACCTTTCACCAGTGTCCCACATAAGGAAGCACTTCACATAGCAGAAACCTTTCTTTTCGAGAAGTCTTTGCCTGTCCCTATCATCTGTGAACTGTGAGCTTATATTAATGAAGACATATATTTCACAAAATTATTTTTTCATTATAATAAAGTTTGGTACTTGTCTACACTTTTAATTTTTTTAAACACACTATGCATTTCATAAAATTGGTGAAACACGTACTGTGTTTAAAAAAATAAAAAGTGTAGAAAAGTACCACATTATAATGAATATTAAAAGTTTCTACAAAGTAGAGCCTGAAGCTGTGAATTTTAAATTATTTTTTGTTCAATTGTCAATACTATTCCAAAAAGCCCAGTGGCTTATCCATGTGTTCACCTTTGTTCTCTATCTGGACAGGTACATATTTACATGGACTAATTTGAAAAAAAAAAAAACTATTCTCCTCTGGTAATGGACTAACCAAAAATGTTCTGTGTTGGCATCGATAGGTAGATAATGTGTTTTGCAAGTGGAAAGGTTCCAACAGACAGCCCAAAGTAATTTAATCTCATTTGAATTCATTGAATCATAACTTGAAATTCGCTTGCAAAATCGAAGATGAAGGATCTTGTGGTTTTGTTAATGTACAGCAAAAAAACCCCCTTCCCACCCTCTGCATTCCTTCACCTTTTGAGAAAAGTGCTCTTTAAAAGGGCTCTTTCTCCCTCTTTTTGGACTTCATGATCATGACGCTAACATTTACAATGTGATTGTTTTCATGAAACAAAACATGGACCAAGTTGTAAAAAATCAGGAAATTCATGTGTATAACACAAGAAAAAAACAGGACATGCATATTGATCACCACACTTACATACGCCTTTACAATCATCCACCAAAGAAAATTAAGGATGTAGAAAATACAAATACCATATTTCTCCTGATATAGCCCCCTCCCCCCCAGAATATAGTCCACTCCATTTTTTAAGGTTCAGTTTTGGAAAAAGTTTCAAATCAAAGAGTCAAACCAAGGCCTGTAGACTACAAATCCAACCATGTTAACAATCACTATTTTATTGTCTATGAATTCCTAAACTTTCATAGCTCTATATAGCTAAATAAGAAAGTAAATCGTGGTTTTTTGTGTCTATGCATGCAATGCGCTCAAGTACAAAGTTTTGAGACAGCTGGATTGACAATTTTTCTGGAGTTTAACCAAGGACCGTAGACTAAAAGTACAACCATGTCATCAATCACCGTTGTATTGTCTATGAATGTGTAAAATGTTATGGCTATACATTGCTAATTAAGAAAGTAAATCTTGGGTTGTTTGTGTCCATGCACGCAATGCACTCAAGTATGAAGTTTTGAGCAATAGCTGGATTGACAATTTTTTCCGGAGTCGAACCAAGAACTATAGACTTAGAGTCAAACCATTTTCATATTCATTGCTATTGTATTGTCTATGAATGTGTTAACGTTTATAGCTCTACATCGCTTAGTAAGAAAGTAAATCGTGGTTCTTTATACCTACCTATGTTCTCCGTTTATTTGCACGAAAAATTTGAATTCCTGCCGTGACGGAGACTCAAGATTTGCTAAAGATCCCTATCATTGCCATTATCCCTGACAATGATGGCTTCATGGGGTCATTACTTGAGCTATCATTGCCGCTATGCCTGAAAAATAATCGTGTGAATCATGCTTTAGTTGCTTGAGCTCTAATATAGTCCCCCCCATTACTTTTCCAATGAAGATTTTGAGCCAAAAAGGGGGGACTATATTTGGAGATATACGGTACTTTAAGCTTGAGACTGAAGACCCACTTACTGGATTTGTCATTTCATAGCGTGAATGAATTCTTTGAAGGTTAAAAAAAATAAATAAACAAAATAAATTTATAAATATTTGTGAAGTATGTTACACTGAACATGATGTACATATGCATATCCATTGTCGACCTTGACTTTACTTTTGTTTGGACCTTGGGTGTATATTAATTTATTTTTCTTTTCTGACGAATCCAATATCATTGTAATTTAATTGTACACATGATCTTTGGATAATCAAGGTATTATTATTATTATTAATACGTTCCTGAGCAAATTCTAAGCAATGCCTCCACCCACCCTCCTTGCCCTGCCCACCTCCCCATCACTACCTGAGTGAAATATGTATATATACATACATGGACATCTGTAGTCTTTACCTGAATATGACGTTGAATGTCGATACCAGGGTTGTTTCTCAATAAAATAATATGGAATCACTGAGTTAAAGTTTTTCATTCTAACTTGAATGGATTCCATCGAACTGAAACTACCAATCATTTACTCCCCATTAAATTGCAAAAGGTACTCATTGCCTGGAAGAATTAATTAAAAATTGAATACCTTAGTTTTGTGTGAAAATATTTTATAAATAATGTGGTGTCTCTTATTCTATTCGTGTGAACTGTCACAATTTAAAATAATGAAAATATCATTTCAGGTGTATGAAAGCAGTATTGCCAGAAGTATTCCGAAAGTACATAAAAAGATATCGAGTAACCTGACTATGAAGAAGCAAGGAAGTATGCCAGTCGACGTCAAGAGTAATTCCAGTCACATTCTCAACCCTTCTATTCAGTTAAATAAAAATTATTCCACAGGACAGTTTCAACCAACTGAATCCATAGAAGTAGTCCCAAGTGAATGTTTTCAAACAGAAAGTTTTGCTGTGGGCTCTAATGTTTTAGATAGGGTAAATACCAATGAAAGGAGATATGAGCCTATGGATATGGAATTAAAAAAAAATCATCCCTCTGACCAGAGAGAATACTTTTGCAATGATTGTGGGTTCAAGTGTTCTGATAAAACTAAATTATGTATACACATTACTGGCCACATTTTAAATAGAACTTTGATTAGTGAAAGACCTGAAGGGGATATTTCTCAAAAGAGAATTTCACTTAAATCCAAGAAGCCATTCAAGTGTGAAATATGTGATATGGAGTTCAAGCGAAAGGGAGATCTATCAACTCACTCAGCCATTCACAATAAAAGAAAACAGCTGTTCGAGTGTGAAATATGCGGCAAAGTGTTTGAATGGAAGTGTAATTTAATGAGACATTCAGTCATACACATTGGTTTGAAGCCATACAAATGTGAAGTGTGTGGAAAGGGGTTCACTTTTAAGAGTGCATTATCAAGGCACTCGGCTTTACACACTGGTTTGAAGCCATTTAAGTGTGACAGATGTGGGAAGGAGTTTGCTCAAAAGATGAGTATGGTGGATCATTTAGTCAGGCACTCAAATTTGAAGCCATTTGAGTGTGAAACATGTGGGGAAGGATTTAAATGGAGGAGTCAGCTATCTAGACACTCACGTTTGCACTCTAGTTTGAACCCATTTGTGTGTGAAACATGCGGTAAAGTTTTTAATTGGAAGAATGATTTATTGAAACACTCAGTCATACATACTAGTTTGGAGCCAATAAAGTGTGAAACATGTGGGAAGGAGTTCAGTACTAAGAGTTGTTTATCAAGGCACTCAGTTATACACGCTGGTTTGAAACCATTCAAGTGTGAAACATGTGGAAAGGGATTCAGACTTAAGTATCAATTATCAAATCACTCAGTAATACATACTGGTTTGAAGCCATTCAAGTGTAAAACATGTGGGAAGGAGTTCGCGCAAAAGATGGGTTTGGTAGATCATTTAAAGGTACACTCAAGTTTGAAGCCATTCACGTGTGAAACATGTGGGAAAGGGTTTAAACGGAGCAGTCATTTACGAAGACACTCACGTTTACACACTGGTCCATGAATCCATGATAGTGTGAAACATGTGGGAAGGAGTTTACTTTGAAAAAGACTTGTTGTGACATTTAGTGATACACAGTTTATGAGCCGTTAAATTGTTAGCATTTGGAGAGCAGTTTTATCAGAAGCTTTCTTTCTGGACACATTTATTGAGACACATTGGTTTTAAACAATTATTAAAGTAAGAAATCTGTTTGTAGGAGTTGAATTTAGTAATAATTCATCAAAAAGTTTTTTTTGGATTCTCACTGTCAGTTATTCTGAAGAGAAAGTAAAATGAAATGTATACATTCTCATTAGAATATAAATTCCAAAAAATTGTTACACTCTCGGTTGTAATGGCAGTGAAATGACTCCTCAAGACAATGGATTTTGGAAATAAAGTGTCAACCTGTACCTGTTTCTCTTGACTGGTCATTGGGGATTACTGGTTATACAATTGCTTTTGTGTGTGAATATGTATTTATTTTACTAATAAATTAGTCTCACTTTATTTTACATCAAAATGCATAAAATAAAGTGAGACTAATTTATATGTAAAATAAAAAGAGACTAATTTGTGTAAAATAAAGATGGTATTAGTCGATGTAATGGGTAGAGCGGGAGGAATAACAATAGGTCGCGGAAGGGAGATGTTATGTATGTTTTTGGGTTAAAACAATGCCGTAATATGAAGTGCATATTTAGTCTGGATATTGATTTTGTTTGTGATCAGATATCCTAACATCTGCCAAAGATGACAAAGAAAGTAAAGTTAGATGAGTAGGAGAAGATGTTTATGATTCTTTCATTTTTTTTTGTATCACGGACACCTATAAGCTCCCTTTTTGAATTGAACTGAAGTTCACCATTGGCGTAGATTTTTATGGAAATATGAATATTTTCCAGAAAAAAAGAATGTTTGGGACTCAAAAAGAAATATATAAAATGGGATTTATGAAGCTAGTGGTGATTGCGAGTTTTGAGTGTTAACTGACTCAGCCAACCGTGTTGAGAGTGTGGTGTATGGGAAAGCATAGATCCCAGATGATACCCGATTTCGTGATGAGAAGTCGGCTTTTCGTGACAAGTTTTTGTTTCGTCTTTTTTTTTTAGTTTATTTTTCTCAAAGGTACCTATTTTTACTGACAGCAGGTAAAAAATGTGCCTTATCGGTCCGGACATTTATGTCCTCATCGTCTACTGTAGCTGATTGGGAAATCCTATTGTTTTGGGTTGGTTACGCGATACTTATAGTATACAATTTTGGCTTTATATAATGCATTAATATCACAAAACAGAAGTACCTAAAGTATTTGTCAGTGTTAGATCCTAATATGAAAATTAGAACTTAAATCTAATGCATTTCTTGGTGAATATTCTCCATGGATTATTAGTAAAGAGAAACGTACGGTTTTATGCTGCCGATGAGTAGAAATATTGGCCCAAAAAAAGTCACCTTTTTAGTGACTCAAGTATTAGTCAAAGATAGGTTTTCATAGACCGAAAAAAGGAATAAATTTCTCTACTTATACTCGAGTATGGAGAGGAAGGAGAGGAGAGGAAGCTTGTGGCAGAAGTTCAGAGAAGGCAGAAGAGATGGATGGAGGAGGTTTTGAGAGGAGAGGGCATGTTGAAAAGAGTGATAGAGGGGAGAACACTGGGGAAGCGTGGAAGAGGAAGGAGGAGGATAGGGATTCTGGACGGAATAAGAGGAGGTAGAAGATATGAAGAATTGAAGAGGGATCTAATAATGGGACATCCTTAGGAGGGAAAGCGAGACAATTTCTATTAGATGGGGGATACCAAATTGGGACTGTCCAAGAACCTACCAATCAGCTGGTAGAATACTTGAATGAATGAAATACTCGAGTATATACGGTATGTTATTATGCTATAATACATGTGAATAAATTATGATTGATAAATTACTCTGTTTCAGATAAAATCGTTAAATCAGCTTTTCTGTCTGTGCACAGCTCTACCCTTAAGTCTTTTTAGAGTCTCATGACATGAATTACTTACTTTTCTTTTATCAGCCTATAAACAGATGTTATTTGTTGAATTATGTGAAAAAATTGACACTTAATGTCGTTCGTCCTTTTTTTATATAACAAATGCAAGTGTTATACAAAGCAAATGAAATTTACGTTATTGTTTAGTCAATATAATTTTTTTTACGTAGAAAAATAATTTTTATTTTATAAGTGAGCTATAGAGGTATCTATCATCTTAAATAAGAGCTACATATTTCAAAGAAATATCTAAGACATTTTTTCATGGAATTTGGTCAATTGTTTAGCTATTTATTTTTTTGTTCTAAAGTGGTCACTATTGAAAAAGATATTCAGTGCCACGTGAAAAAAATAGTCCAAAGTGGCTGTGCCAAGTTTTGATATAATCACTCTGAGAATAGCAATTCTGTTCTTTTTGTGCCTCTGGTGCTAAGGGTCAAAATTTGGGTGGGAGGAAATCACATGGTGTTATATTTTGGAGTGCATGAGGCAAAGCAAATCACCTTGGTTGAGTTTGCAGGCCTGTAGCAAATCAATTTTAAGTCACTCCAAGCAGAGTTTCCAATGTCCCATAGCTCAGGTGAAGTGGGTAAAGACTTATCTGGGGACATTACCTTAAGCGTCTATTTTTTCCTTACTAGGGAAACAAATTTTATGAATTTGGACATTCATTTCTTGCCATAAATGATGACTAGAAAGGAAAGTTTTTACTGCCTATTAATTGCCTATTTTACCTGTTTGTACCGACTTTGTGATTATATTGTCTATGTAAGGGCCTTGAATGGTAAGAATTGTAGATAGTACTTGATAGGGGGATCAAATCAAACCTCTCTCTCTCTCAACTCAAATACTTCCACCTGCCTTCCTCTGCCTCTCCAACTGGACTTACCTGGTCTCGCCACTATGCTGAATCTCACGGTGCCGCCCTATGGACTCCTAGCCTGGCCCTAGCATAACCCTTGACACCATACCTGACCCAGTGTAAGAATTAGACCTGTACTTTTACTCCACCCTTAGTGAGATTGATATAGGTATGTATCAATTTTGAGTCAAGGACATAATATCTCCCCCATCTCAACGGTCAACCATGTCCATCTGCTCTCATATGACACTAGTTTCTACTGGAACCAAAAATGGCAAAGAAAAGGGTAAGCTCCCAAAATTTGTACTCTACCAAATTTGAAATTTCCTAACTACCTAGTCTAACTTCAAACAAAAGTCTTTGCCCAAAAACTACCCAATTGAGGTGCTCTAGATTAACTTTTATATTGTGTCTCCTGATCCTCACTTTCTAAATTCTCTTAGTCCAGTCCCAAACCTTAGAAATGAAATTATCACTTTCAGTAGCCTACACCACAATCCCAAGAGGCAGGAACCACTGTGGTGGTTCAAGACAGAATTACATTGATGAAGACATGAGACAACTTGATGATAATTATGACAGGACAATGAATTATAATTCATTGGCCTATCACTTGCAGAGGATCCAAATGTGACATTTCAAACAGAAATTCATAACTTAGTAACATAAAAAAGTATCGGGAAATACTTGACATCCATATCAAATGAAAAACAATTGTAATTTTCCACACTCAATATATTTTAACAAGGGAAGTACAAGTTAATCGACCATGGTTTCAGTACCTAATGCCATTATCAAGGTTAAGGCAGGATTACATTGATGAAGCCATGATACAACTTCATGATAATCATGATAGGACAATGAATTATAATTTATTGTAATTTTCCACAAAAATGGTTGTATGTATGTACAAATATATCTACAATTGTCTTGATAATGGCATAAGGTGCTGAAACCATGGTTGGTTAACTTGTACTTTACTTGTTAAAATATATTGTGTGTGGAAAATTACATTTTTTTTATTTGATATGAATAACTTATCAAATTCAGCTGGCCCTGATGGATTCTCCCAATTCAAAATCAATACACTCTCTTCTGCCTTTTTAAAAACCCCTCCTTACTTCCTATTTCCCAAAATTCTTAATGATGGCATTTATGAGTGCCTGATCATCTCCAAAAGGAGCTCCCCCATGTGTTGCATTTGAGCCTTCGTGGAATTTCACCTGCTGATTCATATCACACAACTCCCTTTCTTTCATTTGAGACACATATCACTTCCTAGACATCCAAAAGACAATGAAAACTACCTCTGATAACAGTGTCATCAAGGCTACTGCAGAGATAACCTCCCTCTGTTCCTCACCAGAAGGCCTACGTTCCCCATCCCACTTGCTATCACACAGAAATCATCCTCAAAATTCTTCCTCATCAAAGTATCAGAATTAATTTTGAAGCTCAACACTTTTTTTTTAAATTGAATGATCGATTCTTTCTTCAAGTTAAAGGGGACAGCTGTGGGCACAAGGAAGGGGAAATTTCCCCACGAAAAGAAATCGCCTCATGGAGGAAAATAAAAATGGGTTTCCTTATAACTAGGAATTGAAATGGAGAGTTTTTTCCATTATAGGTAATTTCATGATGCTTAATTTATAGTTTTTCGTCACTTGGATTCCCCATTACGAGTCCCTGATGAGCTTCCTCACTTCTCTAAAGAAATTCTCTTATCTGCTTCACATCTACTAATATATCTTCCTCTCATCAGTTTCTAGACGTCCATATTTCCATTGAGGAAAATAACGCCTTAAAGACCTTGGGCCAAATGAAGCCATCCAAAAAACAACTTCTCACTAGCATTGCAACAGCTTTCACCCCATACACAGCCCTGCATTCCATACTTGCTATCAATGTATGCGGCCACCTCACTAAAAATTATGAAATAAAACTTAATGAATTTGAATACCAAGCAAAATTACAAAATTCTTATATCAAAAGCAATATCCGGAGCCTCTATAAAACTAAACTAGTTTGCCCCCATCTACTTATTTCTTCCCACAAATCAAAAACACTTTCTCAGACGCCCATGCCACTTATTTTCAGGTGTCCAAAAATATTAGGCTATTTTCAGTTATAAAATATATCTACAGGAAATCTCTTCTCCAACTTCACCACAATATTCTTCATACGACCACCCAGCCTATCCAACCTTCTCTGCTCCAAACTTTCTCTTGAGTGGAGAATCAATGACGCTCCCCATCCAACTACCAAGCCATGTGAAAAGCATTGCTGCAAAACCTACAAAATCTTTCTACTCAACTATGCCCCTCAGGCTACTCCTTTTCTGCCCCAGTATACAACTCATCCATTTTTTCACATGCCTTTTGAATAGGAACTTAGGTAAAGGTGAGCTTTCGTCTCGCACTTTCAAATTTTTTTTTGAAGAATATTAAAAGGATTTACGTGATCTATCGCCAACTCAATGAAATGCAAATTCAAATTTTTCCCTCCTTCGGCTACTGCAGAGACTTGCGGTCAAGAGACAAAATGATCAGGTAAACAATAAACTTGTGAATTTCAGATAGCGCATGAACCTGCATCAGCGTGGGGGTATGAAAACAGGTATCGATTTACAGTGATACAGGCGAGAACGGATATTTACAATCATTTATACGAATATTCAACTCCTATATTTATGTATGTTGAAGTTGTAAGTCCATGGTAATAAAGTTCTCCAATCATGGTGGACACGAATTTAGAGCCCAAGGTCAGTTTTTTAGGAGGCGTAAAGTGTAGACTTTGTATGAATTGTCATGAATACTCCTTCGGCATATTCGTATCTATTGAGACTAGTGGGATAGAATTATGGAGTGTCATACGGGACCTACTTAGTTTGGAGGTAAGTGTTTGAAAGTAATACATATGAAATGTTTCATAAGGTGCTATGTTAATTATTACTGCTTCGGTGATTATGGTAAGGTGAAGTCGGAGAAAATTAAGTGCGTTTAGAATGATTTTTCGTTACACTCCCATAAAGCTGTTTATTCTCTTACAAAATCCTAAATTTTGTGTAAGGGTATTTTACTAAGTATATTAATTAGTAAACAATTTACCCTACGTTTCAACTACCTCTGTGCCCTACTTCATTATACATTATGACATGTAAATTCGTTCTAATTACCTGGAATCGAAAATACCAATGATTTCCTTACATTGCCCGAAAAATGCAAAGGAAGGCCGCACGACACAGTTAAAATGCAACGCACATCACGTTTCATCTACATCTAAGGTGGTTTCTACATCTAAGGCGGTCATCTACATCTAAGGCGGTCATCTACATCTAAGGCATCATGTTTCGGAGGCTATAAGTTGCCTTTATCTTTCTTGAACATTTCAGGCTATACAAGTGTCATGGTGACATCATTTTAACAACATCAAAACTGATGAAATATCTAGACCTGACAAAAATAAGATATACACACACATGAGTAACACTATTATGGTGTACAATGACAGCTGGTGAAGAAATATCCTGATATTAGGATGATTCCATTGCCTCGTGAATCAAGTTAATAAATGATAAATTAACTCTCTGAGAGGATAGTACTTGTTTCCGTATGGTCTTTAAATGCTAGAAATCACTGATCCTTATGTATTACTCATCATATATTAAATGGAATTCTCGCATTGGGAACAATTTTCTGATCTTTTTTTTAACAATGTATTTCATATGAAAACCAAAAGTCAAATGGTACCCACTTGAATTGTTATTGTTTGACGTGAATTTTTGCAGCATGTCAAGTTGCAATGGGGCTTTGTTTTTTTAATGTGAAGACTTTTCTTATGAAGGTTGCTGAAGGTGATGGACTACCTGACAAAGTGTGTGCTCTGTGCTTGAGGAAGCTGATGGAATTCAGTGAGTTTAAAAATATGTGTGTTAAGTCTGCTACAGAACTAAAGAGAAAGTCACTGGAGAGTGGTTTAAAGGTGGGTGCATTGGTGCAAGAGATTTGTATCTTTGTAGTCCCAGGATATATGTGTTTGCTGGGTTATATGTTGTCTATCTGTGTACAGTAGTGGCTTAGTACTTTTTCAGAGAAAAACTATCGATACCTTATGGATCTGGTTAGATTCGTTTCACTGCGAGTAGTGCAAATTTTGGTGTTTATTCTAAATAAAACGATTTTGATAACGTTTGAAAATTTGTACCATATTATAATCTTGAAATATGCATAAACTACAATGGAAGAATGTCAGCTGGCGATGGCAGAGGCCAGAGCCCTCTGGGTTGATATTTTTTTGAGCTACAAAGCGCCCTCCCACTTCTAAGGTGAAGCCATGTTATGAGGTGTAAATGCGTCTTAGCAACCCTTAGCCCAGGATGATGTTTTATCTTAATCAGCGTACTTTTTCTTTAACAATGATGATTTGTGTCGATATTTTTAAGCTGATGCCTTCTCTCTTCCAGGTTGAAGTGAATGAAGCAATCATTCCAAGGGAAACACTAGTGGAAGAAGAGACTTATGGAGGAGAGCACCTTTGCCAGGATGAATCACAATTTAGAGGCATGCATAATGTTGTTTACGAATCATTGGAGATGGGAAATGAGGTAGGCGGAATTCTTCATGAATATCTCATTAAGGAGAGGCTACTGAACCCTCAGATCGGTCTGAACTCAGACTGATCTGAGATCGATTGGTAAACGTAGTGTATGAACATTACGAGTGTGCTGGACTGGGTTAAAATTTTTGACCAGCGGAGACGACTAAAATTTATTATCCATTATCTTGAAACTTGGTAGGCATATAGATAATACAATCTTTTAGTTGCTGACTATATGTTTTTAATATACACAATTGTTTACAATGTTTATTTTGAAATTATATTTACCTAAACAAAATCTACACAAAATTATAAATACCTGACTTGTCAGTACCTTGGGAATGTTTCCAAGCGTTAATTCAAGAAAAAATAAACTATACTTTTTATGGTTTTGGTGCCATCAAGGAACAAAAATATAGTTAAAAAATGGCCTCGAGCTGATGCGCCCTGGTGGCAGTAAGAGAATCAACTAAGAATGCGCGACGGCTAATCCCGCCTCATTTAGAGGCCACGCCCCTTTTTACATGACTGCCCAAAAAACTGACTGTTATGTTTTCAGCAGCTAGCTATGTATGCAGGTATGTTTGTAGGTATGTATGTAGGTAATTATGTATGTATGTTTGGTCCACCGTAGGAACTTAACGACTGTACCGATTTTGATGAACAAACACTTTTCTGAACCGCTACGTTCCTGGGAGTGTCATAGGCTACATAATACCGGCTAATAATAATATAAAAAAATAATTTAAAAAATAATAAAATTATTAAATAATTAAAAACCCAGACTGCAAAAATAGCAATAGAAAGATAAAAATAGCCCTAAAAAGATAAAAATAATAAAATTATTCAAAAAATAAAAAATACGACTGAAAAAAATAGCACTAAAATGATAAAAAAAATACTGGTTTTCGATTCGTTGAATAAATATTCATTAATATCCATTAATAATGCTTTCCCAATCAACAAACTTTCGTGCTGGCATATGTTGGCACATGTACTAAGTTTGTGCTGCGTAGAATATGCTAAGAGAACATTCTCAGGATATCCTCAGCACATACTCCCAACATGTGAGGAGACCAGGGAATCGAACCGGAGCTGAACCGGTGAAAAATCGAACCACTCAAGAGGTTTTTTACTGAACCAGTTCGAATGGCGAGCCTCCGCGGCGGTTCGGAGTGGAGAAGACAAACTGCAGAGTGGTCTGGTTTCGAGTGGAGTGAAGGTCGGGCGGAGCAACTGTCGGAGTGCCATTGAAGCGGAGTGTTAGCACTCACCTCTCCGCTCCGAACCCTCATGGAGCCCTATGCAACTACCGCTCCGGAGCGTGTCGTAGCGCTCCAGGCATCACGGATGAGGATAGCATGAGGCATCAGTCAATTACAAAACAACTCTTGTTGATCCTAAAGATAAAGTCTATGGATAGATGCAGTTGAATGGACTCCCCTTTTGGCTGGTGCGGGATGAAATGGTCTGCTAAGCTAGTCCAGTAGTTCATGCTTTAAGAGTGCCAATGACAAGGCTCCACCTGGTTCGTTATGAAAATAATAATGTAAGATAAATTCTTGGGAATCAGATAATCATTCTTTCAAACACTCTACATTACTACATATTAATAATCTTCTATCACCCTCGATATTAATGTTCTCTAAAATTTTATTCCGTCATATTTAATTAAACTTCACATTTTAGCTATTAGACAAAATGAAGTTGTATTCATTTTGTAGCGTTCATAACTTTTACCATAAATGCGATCCTCTGTTAGTATACGAATAGGTCAAAAACTCTTAGTAGTTGTACTTCAATTTAACTTTCTTCGACATCTACGGTTATTTAGAGCATAGTGTTTGCCACTTACAGACAGGGGCGAAGGCACCCGGACGAGCTGTACCATCATCCATCCATTTTCGAGGCAATAACAGCTTTGCGTAGCTTCGGTCATCTAGCAGGAACTGATATTTCCGCCGTGGCAGGGCGTTGCCATGAACATTCATTAGGCAAATTTTACATTTGCATCAGACTTTGCATGAGTGAATGTGTGTTTCTTTTAGTTAAAAGATTGGACTTAGTAGGAGATGAAAACGTTTCAACAGTTTTCAAAAAAGGAATAGAAGTCAAAGAGAGGGAATGAGATGCTGGAGGGGGAGGGAGAGATATCAGACTGAGGGGTATTTGGCTAATATGAAGGAAAAGAATAATATTTATTTGCAACTTGAAAGAGGGCTTGATACTTCTTCGATTAGGAAGGAAAGTATTACATTGATGTTGGGAGTATGGGAAAATTAATCCATTATTTCAAACATGCTTACATTATGAGAAAAATTAATTATGTAGGTCCAATTTATGATATCAGTTTACCCTGTAGGTTGATGAAATTCTTAAAATAATATATAGTGAGTGTTGTGATTTTTAAAAATTAAATTAACTTCCATTGGGTTGGAGGAGTTCTGTTATATGTATTTTGCAAACTTTTTTCTAAGAAATATGCCATTGATTAAAATTTACAAATTATTTCATATAAGCAAAATACGTACATCATGGATTTATGCTAATAGAACTAACTATCTCCTCTCGTAAACAAAGCGTTACAACAAACCACCATAATATCGTCAAGTAGATCTTGTGTTAACATACTCCTCAAATGACTAAGTAAGGACTTGACTCCTGGAAATTGCCTCTCGACACTCACCTGGGTACAGGGAAACACTAGCAAGGCGACATAGTTCAGCACTGTTTTTCTTATATTTTTCCCATACCTCTAGAATATTAGCATCTTTGCTTTCCTTTGGAACATTGAGAAAATTATTGAACTTTTCTTGTACATCCATGATACTATCAGGCTTACTCATCTTCCTCCGTTTTGATGATTTTTCAGCTTGCAGGAGTTTTAACTCTAGCTCATAAATTTCAGAATCATCATCAATATCTGATTCGTCTTGCTCTATGCTGAACTGCATTTTCTGAATCTCATACACGTTTTTAATTTAACGACTCGACAGAGTAAGAAAATAGGTCGAAGTTTTCTGGATACTGATTTCCAAGTGCTAATTGATTCATGGCAGCTTTAAGAAAACATTTCACTGTTAAGGTTTACTGGTGTGTAGACACCTCGCTCAATCTTGTTTTGGTCAAAGTCCCTCCACCAAACCTTCAAGCACTCCGTTCTGAACCAGAGAGCTCGCCAAAACGGTTCAGCTCTGGAGCAGAGCGAAAGAATCCAATATTGCTCCGCTCTGGAGCAGAGAGACCATGATACGGGATGCTCCGCTCCGGTTTGACTCCCTGGAGGAGACAATCTTTTTTGAAGTCCAAAATTGTCTTTAAAAACTGGTATGCTTTTTATCAATTGGGAAATTTTGACTTTTGATTAAAATTTCCAATTGATCAAAGGCATACCAGGTGACAGATGTAGTTGCAGATTAGCACCAACACCTATTCGTAATAAAGCATTCTTTACAGATATTAATGAGTATTTTTTCAACAAAGCAAAAACCAGTCTTTTTTTATCATTTTAGTGCACTTTTATCTTTTTATTGCTATTTTTTAAGCCTGGTTTTTTAATTATTTAATGATTTTATTATTTTTAAAATTATTTTTCTATGTTATTATTAGCCAGTATTATGTAGCCTATGACACTCCCAGTAACGTAGCAGTTCAGAAAAGTGTTTGCGCATCAAAATCGGTACAGTCGTTAAGTTGCTACGGTGAACAAACATACATACATAATTACCTACATACATACCTACAAACATACCTGCATATATAGCTAGCCGCTGAAAACATAACACTCCGTTTTTTGGGCAGTCATGTAAAAAGGGGCGTGGCCTGTGAATGAGGCGGAATTAGCCGTCGCGCATGCTTAGGTGATTCTCTAACTGCCACCAGGGCGCAGCAGCTCGAGGCCATTTTTTAACTAAATTTTTGTTCCCCGATGGCACCAAAACCATAAAAAGTATAGTTTATTTTTTCTTGAATTAACGCTTGGAAACATTCCCAAGGTACTGACAATTCAGGTTTTCATAATTTTGTGTTTATTTTGTTTAAATATAATTTCAAAATAAAAATTGTAAACAATTGTGTATATTAAAAGCATATAGTCAGCAACTAAAAGATTGTATTATCTATATGCCTATCAAGTTTCAAGATAATGGATTATAAATTTTAGTTGTCTCCGCTGGTCAAAAATTTTAACCCAGTCCAGCACACTCGTAATGTTCATACACTACGTTTACCAATCGATCTCAGATCAGTCTGAGTTCAGACCGATCTGAGGGTTCAGTAGCGAGCTTACTCAGATCCCCTGGTTTACCAACAGGGTCTGAAAATATCGATATTGAACTATCGATTTCAGTAGTTGGAATTATTTTGAGATTTCTTGCGTATTTCAGCCACAAATTTCTTTCCTTTCCCTTCTAACAACAAGTCACGCCGTAAAGGAGATCGATTATATTTTGTTTACCATCGGCAACCAAAAGAAGAACGATGAGTGCCACGCTCCGACATCTTCGGATCGATTTGAGATCTCAGACCGGTTAGGGAAAGCGGGCTGACTCGGCTCGCTTCTCAGATCGATCTGACCAGCCCGCTCCTTTTACCATACCGAGCTGAGCCGGTCAGATCGATCTGAGATCGATTGGTAAACGTGGTGATTGTCAATGGAAAGTGTGTCTAAAATTATTAGCTTTATTATTAACACTTTCACTGCTGGCCATTTTTGACCTATTTCAATAATTTAATGTGGAGGTTCTAGAGTGCAAGACATCTCAAAATAATTCAAACTACTGAAATCGATAGTTCAATATCGATATTTTCAGACAGTGTTGATAAACCAGGCGATCTGAGTCAGCTCCCTGCTGAACTTTCAGATCGGTCTGAGTTCAGACCGATCTGAGATCGATTGGTAAACGTAGTGCATTAGTACAAACATAGATATTTTGATAGCTTCATTTTCTTTTTAGTATGCTGTTCACATTTTTGGTATATTAGCAGTAGAACATTTTATAGATTTTTCCTTCTCCTAGTGTGTACTCAGAAATACAAAAAACTGGAATTTAATGACTTGATTGAAAATACTTAAAACACAATGGTATTTTTCAAATTTTTCATCATATAAAAAATTAAAATATCAATAAACTCATAAGTATTTGTCCTTTCTAGAAATTAGGGACATCAGTAGTTACTTTTAGTTACAATCTAATGCATTACCTACTACTAAGTTTAGTAATTGTTTTTAATGAAATAATTTAATGAAACATTCATTTATCAGAGAGATCAACTCCAAATTTTGATCAACGTTAGAAATTTTGAGACATCAACTCCAAATCAAACTCCATAAGTTATGAGAGAAAGTCGAGACTCATCTTGCAACACATGGCTTCATAAAAACTAATATGTAAAGAGGATGAGCATCTTTCGACATTGTCTGCAGTCCTTGAAAGTTCTGAAAAGGGTTAATGGACAATGGACATCCTCGGGGGTGAAAGTGTTAATAAGAATTAAGTGTTTTTCAGTGTTCTAGTATTACTTTAATTGGCAATGAATTTTATCTTCCAGGATATTATAAAAGTAGAAATTGATGTAAGTGAATTTCTGGCAAATGAAGGGGATTATGGAGGAGAGAACCTGAGAGAAGGTGAATCCAGAGAGAGAGCTTTGTATAATGTGGCATATGTACCACTTGAGATGGGATATCAGGTGAGGATTGTTTACTTTGCACCATAGTCTCCTTTTTGTTGGGGATGGGTTAATGCCAGCACTCCATCCATCAGATGGGATACTAAACTGTGGACCTCTTACCACCTTTTTTGACTTTGTTAAGTGCTGACATGATTTTCTATCAAATGCCCTCAGGGCCAACAAAATGTATTCAGTTTTAATATCAAGTACTATGTTTATCTTTCACGAATGTTACAAATACTTAAGTTAGATTTATGGAAAAAATTTCAATTTCATTGTGCTCGTAAGAAAATGGCAATTTTTATAATATGTTACTTCAGTCCGTAAACCTCTGCTACCCATGATGTTCCTTGGGGCCAAAGCAGTCCATTCATACAGTGTTACGTGCTTTAATAGTGGTTCCCTGGCCTTGTCACGGCTTTCCTTGGAGAAATGCTGGATGGTCCTTATGGATTGTTGATGCCCAAACGGAATTGTTCACAGCAGTGTTTAATAATAATAATAACGTTTAAGTTTTTTTTAAGTAATAAGTTTTTATAATAATGGGGTATAAATGCTGAACCACCAGCTTCCTCGTAGGGTACCTGGTAATGGCTTTTGCTGGCTAATGGTGAATTACTACAAGTAGGGATGCCCACTCCACACACAGTAACACTGGTTCCTGGAAAAAAAGCAGGAAAGCCACCCACAACCTCTCGTGTGGGGGCCTTAGTGGTTTTGGGAGTGGCAATAATAATACCAACACCATCAAGGGAGCTTTTATCCCATGCTGCCAGCGAGCCCGATCGCAGGGGGTATATGGCAAGGATGCACACTTTCTGGTGTGAGATGCATCCAGAACGCAACCACCTATTACAGCAGAATCTGATCAATTATGCCAACTATCTGCAAAAAAGGAAACTTCACCAACTGCAAGTTCAGAGAAATATACCTCCGGCCAGACCACTCTCCCCGGCACAGGTAGCCTCTCCACTGGCTGACTTTACAGCCGCCACCATGTCATTACCTCCGACAAATAGGGAGGATACTGGTCAGGCTGTCTCTGATCTCAGATCACGGTTGTTGAGCACACTTAACTATGATGAGAGACAAACTGGGCAGGGAGGCATCCACCATAAGATCTCTCTGCGTGGTAACCACCTAACCCGGTTGAATAATGGCCTTATCGGCAAAATCCTGAACAGAGATGTCAGACCTCTGGATGGTCAGTTGTGTGGTCTATGCTGCTGCCAAAATTATGGCTCACTCCCACAAGGACGCTGCTTAGGAGGCAAAAGCAGCATAAACCCTGGAACAGTTGAAGGCCAAGATCATGCAGGTGTGGTGGCAGGCACAAAGAATTCAGTGTGTGACAGAATACATCACATCTGGGGGAACTTTTACTCCCAAAGTTCGGCGCATAGCATGCAGCCTCTGGTTCAACCATCACACTAGGAATAAATATGTTTTGCTTACCACTAATGCCACGTTTACATTACTAGGGTTGAATGATGGTTAATATGGCGGCTAAAACTAACCTGCGTTTACTCCACCTTCCCAGAAACGGTGTAGAGACGATTGTGACATCTGTTGGCGAGTTAAAGTAAGTCAAAATAACAATCGAGCATTGGATAGCGTTTTTGTAGTTTCTGGATATGTGAGTTAAAACAAGGAGGTTAAAAAAGAACTGTTTAACTTATTACCTCCTTGAGTTATTTTGTACAACTGTAAATAATTTAGAAGACTTCCTGATTAGAGAATGCCATTACATATTTAGGAATAAATGAAATCTCGTTAATATAAGCCTTTCTATCATTTCAATGTGGGTAAAGTCCCTGTCATTTGGCAGAAATGAGTGCCCT
Organism: Pyrrhosoma nymphula; assembly: GCA_963573305.1. Lineage (NCBI taxonomy): Eukaryota > Metazoa > Arthropoda > Insecta > Odonata > Coenagrionidae > Pyrrhosoma > Pyrrhosoma nymphula. Next base: position 50,184,519 of record OY754339.1, on the reverse strand, counting down.
TGTTCAGGATAATTGTGTGTAATTTTCTGAAAGCGCTTTGAATGTGTTGGGTTGTATTTATTGTACCAGTATCTTATTTTTGTTTTGCGACACACGATGTTCTGAATTAAATACAAATTGAGTAGTATTGCAGGGGAAAGTGCACTAGCTGTTTAGATACCAGTCCATATGGGAAATAACTTCATCTGAACTCTTTTTCCCATCGCAGTCTGTGTACGTTAAAATATGTGTACCTTACCATACATGAAAGAGAGTACCTAAATTAAAGTTATACATCCATAGTTCCCCACAATAGAACATATCTGTTGAAGGAAGCGTATGAAGTGGCAGATTTTGCCATACGAATCAAATGCTAAACATGCAACATATTTATTTTCTTTTTCCCTTTTATGTAGCTTCTTTTCTCATTTATTTTTTTATAAACCTTAGTTATCAATTCTATAGCATTTCCGTTTGTCTAGTTAAGAATTGTTTTAGAGATTCAGAAGTCTTTCCACCTTTTACTATAGTATTAGATTATCATTATTACATATATGGGTTTATTACAATTTAATTGCGAAACTATAACAGGTCGATTTCATTCAAGCCATGTTCTGTGATGCACAAAATACATAGGTGTTATTTCTATGTAGAGAAATGCTTAAATCTAACTTCTGAATTGATATATGCTGCAAGTTTTCAAGTCCTTTTTTTTTTTTAGTTTTTCACTGCAAGTAATTCCTGATAGTTTTGCTGCTTGTCTATTACACACCATAGATAAATAAAAGGTATATTCTTTGGAAAAAAGCGTCTATATATGCTCTTCGTCATTCCCGTACGACTTCCATTTTCAAAGATAACCTTTATTCCACCATACGTGCATTTACACGCAGTTCAAAAGCAAGTAACCAGCGCCAACCGTGGTTTCTCGACAGAGGTTAAAAAGCTTATCAGGGTTAGTGCCAACTTGCATTCACACGGCCAACTTCCAACCTTGGTAAGCCTAACCAGCGTAGAAAGCTAGTACATAGTGTAAATGGGGCATAAGAAACATGCGATCGATAGAATATGGGCGCTCACCACGGCCCAGAAAAAACCCCTCAAGAGGAGTAGAACCGTGAGGGAGAACTCTACCTATCTCCTTCACCCATCCTGTCTCTTTCAACCACCTCTGCCTGTTGTTGAATCTATGACACCCATCCAAAAGGTTGAACATTTCTGGAAGGATTTACAAAACGTCAAAGCCACTCAACAAAGACACCATACCCTGACATAGCTCTCCTTTTAAAGAGATTTGTGACCGCCACCTACATGGTGTGGATGGACTCCTTTTAGTCATAAAAACCAATGTGAAGAAGGCTTTCTCTGGCAAGAAGAGCCTCTCGGCTCCTGGAATGTACACCATGAACAACTTTTAGTGGAAGAAATTCATTTCCACCCACCATCACCTCGACAGCATCTTTACGTCCTTTCTTTCAGGTAGAGAACCAATTCTACCTTGAAGTTGACTGAGGGACGCTCGGCTCTCATATCTTAGAAGTGAGACTTGTCCAATCGAAAGGACTACCACCCTTTAACCTGCCTCAACACTGTATACAAGGCACTGACCTCGATCTTGAGTGACCTTATCCTCCACCACGTCTGGCCTGTGTGAGAGGATCTGTACGAGCAGATTGGCTCAAAGCAGGGAATCTTGGGATGCAAGGAGAACCTGCTCATTGTTTGGTGCATACGCCAGGATGCCATCCAGCATTATGGAATCCTATCAATGGCCTGGGTGGAATACAAGGTCTTTTATCCCACTTCGCATGAGCTTTTAATCGCCATGTTGAAGTTAATGAAAGTCCACTCAGTGGTTGTGCCCTCCATCCTACCTATTACCTCTCTGGAAAATGTGCTTTGTCCAGGCTTTAGGCAAGCGGTCTGTTTCAACGGAGTTGGGAGGATACCATCATTTGGTGTTGCAGGTGATAGGAAGCATAAGGTTAGCCCATAATTAGAGACCTGCAAAAGGTGGGGTTATTTTATAGCCAAAAGTGGTGTTATTTTTTTGCAAAAGCGTTGTTATTTTACCCTGAAATTGGTTTTATTTTCACGACAAAATATTTGGTGTAAATTAAGTGCTCTCCTCCCAGCAGGCCCACCTGTTAGCAAAAAATGTTGAATATCATTGATTAGGGAGAATGTAAACAATTAATATCATGCTGTATTTACATTTTATATTTTTGTACATTTCACGTACCTAACCAATTTACATAAAAAGGCAAATTACAGTTAAATGTCCGTATTTTCAAATGCAAAAATTGCAAGTATGGCTAAAATTTCTTCATTTAGATTTGTTCTCCTATTTGTTAGCAGTGTTGTAGGAGGAAAGAAATCCCTCCCAGTCCACATTTGCAGAGGGGGTCCAAATTGCTTCAAGGCACTTTAATGCAAATGATGGTTCAAACAATTTTAGTAACTGAATTGCTTTCATTATATCCACTGAACCATGGAAATTTTGTTGCTGTAATATTCACCGTAATTCCCCAAACCCCAACATCAACTTTACCATCTCAATTAACTTAAGGCTATGAACCTTTTTTCAATTTCGTATTTTTGGCAGGGCTCACCTCCATTGTGAGAACTACTTGAGGGTCAAAAGCTGTTTTCAAATCTAACTCTACTTGGGTCTTCTACTACAAGAGAGCAAAGTTTTATTGATGCCTTTGATGCCATCCGCACTAGTATCGACTTTACAGCTTCTGTTTTAGAAGTTATCATACCTAGCAAGGAATTAGTAGTTTTGTAAAAAAATACCACTCTGAATATTAATATTATGGATGCTTGCCATTTTATTCCACTCCCACCGGCAGAATTTTTTTCAACATTAGCCTTATGTTTTTCACTCAATATGTGTTTCGTGCAGCTGTCCTTCCTTTTCCACAAAATATTTGTATTGTAAAAACGCAAAGAATTATTTTGTTATTAGCACAATATAATCCATGTTGTCGAAATTCTGCCTAACGCTGCTTTGCCGTCACTGTCCACTTAGGCATTTTAAGTTTTGTTGAATGTGATAAAACTGTCACAAAAGAAAATCACTATGCTCATGCGATGACACGCGCCCCCTGAAAGTATGCAACCGCTCTTTGCATCCCGTAACTTCCGTAATTTTCGTCGTTTTGAGTAAGGTTCCCACTTAGGTAAGTACATATTAATGTAAGTCGAGGCTTACGTAACTCGGGGACTGCCTGTATAGCAAAAGTTTGGCATGCATTTTTCACTCCTTTTGTTCATGTTCACAAAACTTGATTGAAATATTATATCCGAGTAACATTTCTAAATTAAGTTGTACCGGAAAGGCATTTTCCATATTTACTCCCCAATTAAATGTTTACATTCGCAATTTTAATTACAGAGGCCTCGAAAATGAGGAAATTCACGTTGGAAATGTTGAAATTCGCGATTTAAATGTTGAAATTCGCGATCGAAATGTTGAAATTCGCAACAAAAACGAAATTCGCGTTTTCGCGGAAAAAACCCAGAATTCGCGCAAAAATTCGCGTTGTCGCATTTGCGAGTTTTGCATGTCCCTACCCATAATAAACCCATTAGTTAGCAAATTAAAAGATAGAAAAAGGGAATTCATGGAGATTGATTCTTTGTTTGAGAGGTGAATGTTGACATTCAGATCACCAAATAAAATAATGTCTAAACCATAATTACATAGAATGGATAGAATCAGTTACAAATTTATCACAAAATATATCAAAGTCCCCACAGGGAGATCAATACACACAGGCAATGATAGTGTTAAGCTCCTTTACAATCACCACTATCACCTCACTATCTAAATCACAAAGTCTCTTAAGATCTATTTCTTTAACAGCTGAATTAGACCCAAGCATAAATAACAATACCACCATTTTTACATTGAGTTCAGGTGTAGAAGGCTACAATATTGCAGCCATCAATATTTACTAAATTAAGCTCATTCTTATTTAATAGTCAGTGTTCAGTAAAACGTAGAAAGTTATTAAAAAATTCACTAATTAAGACCTCAATGGCACAAAGTTCATTGCTTAAACATTGGGCGTTCAGACATATAAGGGATCTTAGTCATGGTTTCTTCTGCTTGATTGAGTCTGATTGAGAATGGGTGCAGGGCTTGGAAGCTGCCATGGACTAGGAATTAGGGAGGTTCATCTGAGTGATTTTAGGGGATGAACTCAGAGTTTTGTTTTGAGATCTTCTGTGGGGGCAGGGAATGGTATTCTCACCAGGTTCACAGGATTTCACTTCACTGTGGGGAGGGTTAGATGGGGAAACACTTTCCTATAAAATACTTAAGCACAGTTTTTCAATACTGTGGGTCATAAAATATATCAAACGTTTTGCTAAATGCCTACACCATTATTCTATTGAATGAAAATGTTGCATGTTGTAGTATGATTTGGGGAAAATTTATCCTAAACTGCATCCAGGATAACAGTGCAGTTGAGAGCTATAAAGTAAAACGGACGTGCAAAAATAAATATTAGGTACTATGGAACTGGATAATAATGATAACGTTATTAACAGCCTCAACTGCCATTAATTAATTCAATCCATGTATTCATGACATAAAATATTGTTTAACTCTTCTATTTAGCACAAAAAAACACATGCTAAATTACACATAATTCATAATCCTAGGTTAAAAACTCACCGCCTTCTGTGGGTTCCATGTTCCTAAGATTTACTTTGCCGCCAAATTGCAATAAAAATAAATGCAAATCTTTTAGCGGTGCGCTAAACGTAGAAGAAACAGAACACAAAACTGAGCCAACGGCTCTAACATTAGCTCATAGATTCGTTCAAAAATGTCGTTCGTTTGGGTCTTTTTGCCATTCATTGAATGCCTCAATGAATGAATGTCGACATGAAGAATGTCGACATTCCCGGATAACCCTCCAGGTGTCATCAGGCCGCAGGGGTCTTTGGCCTCACTAATTGGTTTCGTAATTTGCATGGTGGGCAGAAGTACGTTTCAATGTCATGCCTCTTCAGGATTCTTGCGATTTTGCCCGAAACCATGGAAACAAACAGCAGGCTGGCTTTGGCAAATGGTTTTGGGCGTTCTTCCTTGGTGGCAGTGTTCCGAATGGTGAAGGCCCTTTTTAGGGCTATAGAGATTTCTCTTTCACCATAGCCTTTTTGCCGGAAGGTCTTCTTAAGGTGTAGCAATTCCTTGGGTAGATTCTCCGAATCTGATACAGTCTCTACCCGATGAATCAGGGTAGAAAGGACTGCTGGTCTCTGGGAAGGGTGATGGTGGCTCCATCCATTGAGATAGAGGTCAGTGTGAGTTGGCTTCCGGTAGACACTATGTCCCAATCTTCCATTTTCCTTCCGGTTGATGAGGATTTCGAGGAATGGTATTCTCTTGTCTTTTTCGGTCCATGGTGAACTGGATGTTTGGATGTTGTTAATTCATGTGGTCCAAGAAGTGAACGTGGGCATCGAGTCTATGTGGCCAAACGATGAATGTATCATCGACGTACCGGAAAAAAACATTTCGGCCGTTGAGGTGCTGTGAAAAGAGCCTTTTCCTCGAAATCCTCCATGAAAAAGTTGGCAATCACCAGAGAAAGTGCAGATCCCATTGCCACCCCGTCAGTTTTCTCGTAGTATTCTTAGTCGTATTTGAAGTACGTAGTCGTCAATACATGGTGAAAAAGTTTCATCATGTCTTGGTCGAACTTGGCTTCCAAGAGTCTCAGTGAGTCATCCAGAGACACACGCGTGAACAATGACACGACATTGAGACTGATCATCATGTTGTCCTCCTTCAGGTGGATATCAGCAAGTATCTTCATGAACTCTAATGAATTCCTGATCTGGTACTGGCAGTGGCCAATGTTCGGTGATAAGATGCTTGTGAGGAATTTTGCGAGTTTGTAAGTGGGTGATCCAATGACACTCACGATGGACCTCAGGAGTACACCTTCCTTGTGGACCTTGGGCAAACCGTAGAGTCTGGGAGGGGCTGGTGCCGGAGGATGTAGATACTTGGCGGTATCCGTTGGTAGACCATAACTCTTGATCAAAGCGATCGTTTTCCTGGTGATGGAGTCAGTGGGATTGCGAGGTATTTTCCAGTTGGCTTGGTCTTGGAGTGGTAATCCCACGATACCTGACCTGGAACCTAGCCTATATAATGCGGACCAGTTGCATTTGACGGCATGCCCTGAGGATGATGAATGAGTCATTCATCGAAACGTCGGCAGAAATGGTGAGTTTGACCTGGTCGGAAACCCAAACAACCACAAACATGGCTATATGCCGGGAAAGCCTTAGATCTTTCATCACGTCCAATGCCATTTGGGGAAGAGAATCACGTGACCTAAGAATCCATGATGGTGGCCTTTGTTTAAGTCATACAATCATGTAAAAATTAGTACTTTTCATTTATTTCTTAGCCAAATTAGTACATTTCAACTGATTGACTCTAGTCAATTGTTTTGCTATTTTCTGAGACTGGTATGTGTAAGAGTTCTTGTTGCTTTAACTATACACGCATTCTCTCTTCCAGAATGATGCTCAAGAAGAGGTTGATCCACTTGAACCATTGATCGAAGAAGACACTTGCTATAGAGGGGAGAACTTTGAAGAGGCTGAGTCCCAAGAAACACCTGTGTCTGATAAAGTATGTGTGCCACCTAAGCTGGGAAATCTGTTTAGGGTGGTTCAATTGAGGCATAGGCTTTTTTCTTGTGTTATCTTTAGAGAAAATTGATATTAATGGGAAGTTTTTCATGACAGACCAAACTTAGGAAGAAGAATTTCTTAAAAAGTTTTGTGTAACACATTAATCTCTGAGCATATCAAACCAATCATTACAAAACTCATCTTGCTATCAGTAGAATTTACTTTCACCCATCCCATCTAAAGATTCAAGTGTTCTCATTGCTTAAATTGGTGATAAATTCTATTTTCCAGACTGATGTTAAAGGGGTGGTTGATCAAAGGGAATCACAGAAAAGAAAAGAGATTTATAATGGAAAGAAACTTAACGAGGATGAATATGAAGAGAGAGCTGCGTATAATGTTGTATGTGTACCACTTGAGATGGGAGATCTGGTAAGGACAGTTTACTTTGCAAACCAGCTTTCCTCTTGTTGGGGATTGCATTAGTGTAGTTTTTTAACATTGAATTTCTATTCCTTGGAGTTACAATCTGGCATCCCATTTCACACTATGTATCTCTAACATGCCCTTTAGTGAATCTTGCTCAAACATTGGTGACACTTATTTATGTCAGTTGATTAACACTGAAGATGTTTGAATTGTGTGTTACAGACACTCATTGATTTGGTTTACACATTACTTTTTATCTGTTTTTTTATTGGCACCTCTATCTGGGATGAATGTGAAAGCATGCCTGAATGGAAGGAGAAACTTTAAGTGAATGATATTGAAAATTTCTTCTGTGATTCATATATCATCTTGTATCACCAATTCACTTCATATTTTTATGCTTTAAATAAAAACATCTCTCAATAACTGATTGAAACTTTCACAGACCATTTCACTGATTAAAATATGACTTCAGGATATTTTACTCATCAATGATTGATTAAAAGCAGCCTCCTGCAACTTCCCAAAAAAACTGGGCCTCTTAATGTCTGTTTAGTTCCAGTATTGACCGTCGAGCGCCAGCGGTACCTTCGTCCTACTCCTTGCTAGGAACCTTATGGAAATGTCTCCATTTTAACTGCCCAGAAACTTATTAAGTGTCATTTATGGTTAAATTCCTGCTCGCATCGAAGAAAAACCATAATTGCTGAAGCAAGCTGAATATTTACCGAATTTAGGAATCATTTGTCCTGTTAATGCTACTTGCCCACATAGCTTTACACAAATCAGTTACAATTTCTTTCTATCAAACATGTTAATACGACCTGGTTCTATTCCACAATTGTAAAAGTGTGGAATATTATAAAAGTCTACATTTAAAATGCATAAAATATTCCACACCGTGACGCCTGTGACATTCTCAAATATATTTTACATGATGAGACTGAAAGGGCATTATCAACCCCATGATACATATATAATCAACTATCAGCTACGTAACTTTGTGATGCACACTAATCGCGATGATAAAATTTGCATTGTAATTTTCTGCTTTTCTTTGATATCGCTGTCTGAAGTCCGATGTTTTGGATTCTTGACTACCTCTCACAATTATATAAAACATCGAAACCGCTCAGGCCAGCAACAAGAAAAAGTGAATAAAATAGCTAAGTATTTTTTCCCCTTCGTAACCTCTTTATTACGATTATGGATCAGCAAAACCACATCAAACAATTTCTCTCTTGCTGTCTGAAAATTACTATTAAACCTTACCTTTCATAGTCAATGAAACATTATTTCCTGGGAGATAACCTTGAAGTTTCTGTGTAGATTTCCTCTTGAGGGACTGAATAGTGGGTTGCAGATTTGAATAAATAGTAGTAAGTCAAACACTTGGTACATTGTTTCTCACAAAAATTTATGTCATAGAAAATTTGGACATTTTTTTTCTTCATTGAATACTCTTTGTTAGCCGCAGAATTACATTTGTTTGCAAATTGCCTCATTCGCATGCTAACATAACAATGAATTATGAGGGTCATAACTTCTTCACAATGTTTGAGCAAGAAAAAAAGGAATGATTTTTGTGAAGGATATCACTTATAATAAGTTCAAAAACATTTGCTTTCATACAATGTAAAATAAAAACGTGTTCTGCAGAACGTAGAAAACGAAATAAATTTAAATTATGGTGCAAAAGAGCTCCTTTAGTTTTTAGCTCAACTAATTTACCCACTGGGTGCACCGAATTCACCGGTGGGTTTAGAAATTCTGAGCGGCAAACAGTGGTACGTGAATACTTAACCATTTGCTTTGAAACATAATGGCTTGTGTGATAAATTAGACACTGAACGACTTCCGGGAGCGCGTATTCATGCTCAATGACGTCTTCGACATCCCTGTCCCCGTTTTCAGCCACAGCCTACAGTTTTTCCTTGAGAGATTTCCTTAAGTCTTTAGTCCCATCTTTGTTTTTACATATGTATTTCTTTGATTTCATGCAGTGTAATCAAGGGTTCCGAAGGCTTATCCTGAAGTGTTGTGCAATTGCCTGTTTTGGGGGCTTAATAAGGCTGTATACACTAAGTAGTTTATGCAGCTTATAAAGCACAATTCATCTAGTAGAAGCAAGCCATGGTGTGGAATTTAGATTTTCTTGCAAGATGAATAGATAATAATTTAAAAAATTTACTGTGTAAAACGACCTACACTGTGGTGTAATTAATGTATGACAACATTGTCAAGTAGAGAAATTGATGAGTTGATTGCGAATTCAGAAAACTCTTATTGAATGCATGATGGAAGTTTTTCACCATTTTTAACCCCTCCAGCGTGTGCGACGCAGCATATGCATCCACTCAATTCCATGTCTCCAGCGTGACTTTAATCGAAGGTATTTAAATCGCTCAGGGTGCCTTTTTTCGCAAGCAGCGAAGAATTTGTGCAGACATTAGCCTAAATATTTTTAGCATTGTAATCGCTATTTTAAAAAATTCAAAAAAATTATATTATATTTAAAATTATTTATGCTGTATTATTACAAATTTATACTTACATTTTTTCATGCCGTTTATTTTTTTCTGCTCTCCCTATCCGATGTTTAGTAGTTGATCTGGGTATGGTATCGCTCAAAACAGGGGTCTAGGCAGAGAGACGGTATCCCTGGGCAGTTTTTACACCTGTACCTTGTTTCTTTTCTCTTTCCGTGTTTCGTACACACCACACACCTTCTTCTTCCAACTTTAAAAGTATCTGTTTTAGGATTTTCTTGAATGAAATGCTGTCCTGTCAGTCGCGTGCATTCAGTGTCGGTATCTGAGGGCCGTCCTTTGCGCTTTTCTAAATTCTGCCTGCGGTACTTGCCTATGATCTTGTTCACTAAGTCTATTCTGAATGATAGATGATCTTTTTTGTTTCCAGCCTTGCAGTAAAGAGTGTAAGCATTCAACACAGCCGTATTTACTAAGTGGTTGAATAATTTTTTATACCACACTTTTGTCCTTTTCCTTTCTAGCAAGAACGATTCTAAAAGTTGATCTTTCAAGTCTACACTACCCATATATTTATCATAATCTATTACACAAGTAGGCTTATTTACTAATTCTAACCCACCCTTTCGACTTACGGGTTGCATATCATCTGAATGTTTAGTTGTCAGCATTGAGACATCGCACTTATCTTTCCACTTCAACGCCACCAATTTACCACACTTTGCACTAATCACTTCTCCTTTCTTCAGTTTCCTTTTTAGATTTATTGGTATACCTTTGCATGTGATTCTAACTGTCCCAACAGCATCTGTTGTCCTCTGAACCAATCTCTGGAAAAGATCGGGACAACTATAATAATTGTCCATGTATACACATCTTCCTGAATCTAATAGTTTCTCACACAAACTTAGAACAATTTTTGTAGAAAAAAAAGATCTGTGTCTTTGGTTATTTCACAGCCTAATTTTGTTCTTGAGCCACTGTAAATTATAAAATTCCACAAATATCCTGCGGAATCACTAAGTTCAAACATTTTTATGCCAAACTGGGAAGCTTTCATGGGAATATACTGTTTCCACGAAAGCCTACCTTTCCACAACAACAAAGATTCATTGACACTGACTTCTTTACCTGGCATACATGTAGATGTAGATTGTTGTTGGGGGGGCCTTCGTCAGGAGCCCGGGCACTTAGACCTTTCTTGGTCCATTGTGCCAACCCCATGCCTGTCTGCCACTTGCAGACAGGGGACAAGAGCACCTCGGTAGAGGTATGGAGGATTGGCCTCCCCCTGCCTCACCTGGCATACATACTTTCTGGAATTTATTTTTCAAATATTCACTTATTGGTAGAATTTCATACAATTTCGGATCTCTTTCCGCAATTTCCTTTTTGGTGTTATCTACAAAATGCAGAAATTTGGTCAGCAACGAAAACCTTTCTTCGCTCATTACATTGGGGAAAAAAGGTGTTTCTAAGATATGTTTCCCACTCAAGTACATTCTGAGACTTGGTTTCTGAATTATCCCCATCAACATAAGCATTCGTACAGGTACACCCTAAATTCGTTCGGAGTTGTGGGAACCCACTTTTGAAAGCGCGATTTTTTTTGCATCAAGATTTTTTCTTTCTCATGAGCAAGAAACTGTTCCGCTTAACGGTTTGATTCAGTTACTATGATCATAATTAGATCATCGTCAAAAAACAACTCGAAATATTCTAGGGGATCATCGGCACACTGAACTTGCACTATTTGTTTCCCAACTAAATCACACGGAAAAGGAAGAGGAGGATTAGCACTGTCGATTTCTTCCCAAGTATTCTCTTGATTATTCATAGAAAAATGAGAAGGTTCTTCCTCTTCACTACTCTTTCCACTAGAATCCTCAGAAATTGTGTCTAAACTTTCGTTACTCGTTTTTTCCAAAGCATGAAGCACTTCCTGGCCAGACAACTCATGAGAGCTAGACGCCATGGCGAACTGAAGAGGGGTTCAGTAAGGGTCCGGTCCAAAGGAAGAAAAAAATAAAAAAAAGCCACCAATGCAGCTTAGGCCTTTCGGCAATAGGCGTCAAGAAACCTCGACCCTTCAACTCCGTAAACATTGTAAATAAGATAGGAGACGAGGATAGACCTTATGAGGTTCTGAGAAGCATGAGTGACTAAGCCTGGATGGACCATGCTTGCGAAAGCATTGCCATGATGAGAGAGAAGGGGAAAATGTGGAGTGTAGATAACAAGGAACCACAGAAAGAAAGCAGTCAGCATCAACACGCAATCATAAGCTCTCTGAGAGTAATAAATCAGAGCGTGGGTGGAAAGATCTGTTCACAAGCAGGCACAAGACGCCGGGTTGCGAGTAAGCATTTTCTTTACCAGGCATGCGTCATGAAAAAAAAATTAAAAATACGAACTCATATATACAGGCAACAAAGAAGCACAAAAAGAAAGCAGGCACCTTAAGCTCACATATATACTCACTGGAAGTATATATATCAGAGCGTGAGCGATAAGAATTCTTAATGAAAAGTGTGGACGCAAACGGTGCGTCGCACACGCTTGAGGCATGGATTTAAGCGGACGCAACTGCTGCGTCGCACACACTGGGGGATTTAATACGTCCATTTAAAGTCACGCTTGAGGGGTTAATGTGTATCATGGTTGTTCATGGGTAAAAAAATATTTATGACCTGATTGTGTAGTGGGTTGCATATCGTCCTTGCTGAGTTGATGTACTGCTATGGTTGCTATAATGACATCATCATGAAGAAAAATTAATGGGATTATGAAAAATGTTTCTCAAATTCTTAATAAGTTAACTGTTTACTGATACGTATAAGTAATGTAGGTGGTTTATTATCCATTAGTCTCTCCTCTTTTGGGTAATTATTCACAGAATTTCATAGCAAAATGGGATTTCATGTCCTTATTTGTCATCTTGTTGACCTGTGTATCTTTCCACTCTGCCCCAAGCTCTTAGAATGGTGTAGTTTCTTGTTTATAGGAAGTGATGTTTAAAAAATGTACACATGTCAATTAAGTTAACTTCCGAGTCTTCGATTCATGAGGTAATTTTAAATGAGTTATCATTAACCCTTTCGCTACGAACGTCGGAAATATGCGACAGTAGATTTCCTGACCAGGAAGATGAACGGCAAAAATATGCAATGGAGATTTTCCTACGCAAACGAACGAACGTCGCATATTGGCACTATGCTTTGCCCCTTTCTGGCACTCCCTGGTACACAGTTTCTACGTTTCGGGACCCAACGTAGCAGGGGTCAGGCCTTTCCCTCGGAATCCAGGAGCAGGTACCTGGATCCTCCTCGCGTTACCATCCTCTTTGCGGCAAGGGTCCGCGGTCATATGATTGTTTTTTCTTGGATTTTGCTGAATAAATATTTGTTGCTTTGGCAAAAAATATAAAATCAGAATTGAACTCCTTGTTTTATGGTGAGTGTTTACAATTTTTAAGCATAATTCTGTCATCATATTCAAGATAGGAGTCAAGACATTTTGCATTGGAATTGGCGTTAATATTGATGATAGAATTTTGTTTAAAATTTGTAAATGCACAGTAAAGAACGAGGAATTCATTTCAAAGTCTACAATTTGAGAGCAAGCGACAAATATGTATGTAGTAAAACCAATAAATTAACAATAAGTTTACCGCGAATCCATGCCGCTGGGAAGGTTGTAAAAATGCTAAGGGTTGAGCATAATTGCCCCGGAATCTGAGCTAATGGTGAGGTCCTCGCTAAGAGGGGTCAAAAAAGGTAGGAGCTGAGTGTGAGTGTATACCTGCGAGAACTTTCTCCACGGATGACTTACAAAAATGGTCCGTACAGAGAGGAAGGAAGAGTCTCTTGGTACTCAGTTCAGAAGACATGCATAGGAGAGAATTCCGCCGTCTCGAAAGGGTTAAATAAAATCTGAAAAATTTATGTTGAGGTGAAACACTATTTGCCATGTTCCTGGGGGTGTGATGTAAGCCCTCATATCCTTGAATTTGGCTTGTTCTCTGATACTGTAGTTTATGAATAGTCAGGAGGTATTATTTTTTATCTGGAGATTTAATCTATCGAGTTCTATCTTTTGAACATGTTCACCATGGAGGGGCAAACAGGAGAAACGTCGAACCAGAAAATCCCTCCCAAAAAGGCAGGGAGAGACTATTGTTTTGTTCCAAGGTGCACAAATACCCTTAGAAGAACGCCGGATAAGACCTTTGTGAGTGTTCCAAAGGACCCAAAGTTAAGGAGGAAATGGCTACATGCTGCTAGGAGAGACACGAGAAAGATGCCATTATCATCATCATCTCACTTGCGGTGCTGTGAAGATCATTTCAATGTGAGTGTAATGCTTAGTTCAATATTTTGTTCTACCAACCACATACTTGATGATGATTCCCCAGTAGAACTCCGAGGTTATGAAGATGCCTTTAAGACGTCAGAATAGTCTTCACTTGGTAGAAGGTCAAAATTTGGTCTTGGATGGCCAAAATATGACCACTGAAACTTTTTCCCAGAAATCTGCATTACAAGTTTAATCCTGTGCTTGGATGTACATAATCTTCAATTCAGGAGTGATTTTTGGCCAAATATTTTTGACTTAGTGCAGATTAAAGCCATGTCTTGAGAGAGGTTTTGATTAATATTTCTAGAGGTCTTGAAGACATCTTTGAAGACATAATCAAGACCTCTTAAAACATATTTTATTGCATAGTGAAAATGTTTTATCGCATGCTTGGATGTATTCTCCAAATCAAGAGTGGTTATTGACCATTAATTTTGAACTTATCGAGGATTAAAGCCATGTATTGCGGGAGGTCTTTTTTAATATTTCTAGATGTCTCAGAAGACATCATAAAAACCTCTTCAAAATGACATTTATAGCACAGTGGAAAATTATTCCTATTCCTAAAATATAGGTTCCATCCCCCACACTTTTGATATACACTATACATGGGTAATGTTGAAGGTAATTTACCAGTCAAACTTTTGTCCTTTGGTTAACTTGATAGAACTAATCATTCTTCAGTTTCCCTCCATCCACAGGTGTGAGTAACCAATACTTAATGGTGCTTCTTCAAAAGGTCACCTTTTTCTACCTTAAGACTTAGTATATTCCTGACCTTATATGTATTAGAGTCATTCATATATGTTCAATTTTATTTCATCTTAAACATTGTTTAATCAGGTATCATAAATGTCTGCCTTCAAGATAGCATTAGGGCTTCTTGCAAGAGGTCTTAAAGATGTCAGTGATGACGTTATTGAAGTCTCCTTAAATCTAATTTGATGTTGTAACACACCCGTTCATCACTTCCAAGAACCACTCCTCAAAGTCGCTTCACTCTTACCTTTAGTTGGCTATGGCTTGATTAGGGCTAATGTCGGGGTTTGGTGGTTGATAAAGACAAAAGGTTAGGTTACACAAGTACATACATGCATACAGGCAGTCCCACAGTTACGTAAGCCTCAACTTACGTAAGTGGCAACCTTACCAAAAAAAAGACTAGAATTAAGAAAATTGCAGATTTGGAATGATGGTTGCCTACTTTCAGGGAGTGAATGTGCCGTAATGTTAGTGAGAGCTAGCCTTCCCCGTATTTCTCTGAATTGAATGTAATCTTGAGAGCATGGACTCAGTTACGGTGTAATTTTCGACTCCTTTTTTTTCGATTTCCGTAAATTTCGACTTACATAAATTTCGACTTATGCCGCTAGTGTCGGAATGCATCTAATACGTAACTCGGGGACTGCCTGTATATAACACTTAATAGTGATAAATATTCACTTTTGTTAAAGTAAAAAAATTAAATAAACAGAATTAATCTGTGGTACTTGCCAATTTGTAAATAACTTATTGGTATTGAATAGTTAAAACCAAGAAATTGAGTTGAATGTGAATTATATTCTAATATTAATTTATGGGCATTAAACAATATGGTTGTTGTAACTTGGTGTATGGAACAGTTTTTCTTTTCATTTCGTTCAATCTTTTGTTTTATAACTTCGAGATTTAGTGTGTAGGTATTCTCCTTAACAGTTCAATAAACAAAATTAAGACGTCAAATTATCCTATTATCCTTTTGTTATTGTACCACATTTCCTTGTGTCTTGCAGAGTTTCTGCGATATGAAGTGGGATGAATCTAAATATTCACTGCCTAATAGCTTCAGCCTCTCCCCGTCTCCTTTTCTTTGAGTAGAAATTGGTCTTGGGAGTCTTATTTCCTCAGGGTGCCCAGTAATATGTTTAATTTAAAAATTGTCAGAGTTGTTGGTTCTCGACATGAATACGTCGAGTATTTTTACGAAAGTTGAGTGGAGCCGCCGAGGCCAATAGGTTCAGAAATCTGCCGACAGGAAGCATTATCGTGGTAAACGTGCCTAAAATCGATCATTTCATGGAAATGTTCCTCTGCTATGAGAAGTGATACGATAATGAGCTTTGATGTAAGTTCTAGCTGCATCCTTTACTTTCAATACAGATACTTCTCAAGTACGTAAGTTTAATACAAGTACTGTAGTAGTGTAGAGCAAAGAGGATGCCCGGTGCTTTTTTCCTCAGGCCTTCATGCCGAGCACTTTCGGCAGTCCAGTGAACGGCTATGCATCCTTGGCCTGCCTCTTGCTCTTCCCTCCACCACCCCGGGTCTCTCTCTCCCCCACCCTCACCTCGGTGTTCATAGTAGGGTTGGAGTGAATATTTTTTTCTCTAGTCAGCATCACATTTCATCAAAAGTATCACATTTCACTCATCGCTTTCCCACGCCCTAACTTCTCAGGTGGCTTCCACTAGTTGGGGGGATGGGGGTGTCCTTTCAGGAGCCTCAGCAGCCAACTTCTATGGTTCGAACTAGTTCCAACATCGGCCAAAACACAGGATTTAGCATGATTTGAATGGTGTCCACACCCCTCAAGGCGTGAAGCATGTCGCACTTCTTCATTGGCGGTTTGCTGCGATGGTAGCGCCAAGGCCAATCTGGGTCTCTGATTCAGCCAACTTTTTCATCTTTGCTCTCTCCCCCCACCCCTTCCGACACCAGATACTTTTGTGGGTTCGCTTTGGGAGGACAGTGGTAAATCATTCCGTGATGAGCACAGGCTGACAGTGTCTTCCCCCTCTCGGCTCTCATTTCGGCTTAGGTGATTCTTTGACACCACGCGGAATCATGCAGGGTTCGCATCCTGCTGCTCCGAGGCTCCCTGACTCAAAAAGCATTGACAGCTAATTCCCCCGCGTGCCCCTCTCACACCTCCCTAGGCCTCCCTCTTGCTTAGGATGAGAAAACATCGCCGCTAATTTTTGTACGTGAAGAAATTTATGGACACATTCTATGAAAATGATATGGGATTCATGCCAGAAGATCGCTCCTTCGCCTTACATAAACAATGAATGTTGCCATTATCAATTTGCAATGTTCATTGTTTACTTGCGTCATAATTTTTACGGATGATTCGGAAGCACACCGAAAGCCGAAAGCCTACTGTGGGTTGATACACCCGGTGCTCGAACGAATTGAGGGGAGCCGTTATTTCAGTTGATTCAAATTGTAACCTTACCCCGGTGGTAGTGGTGGGGTAGATTTTGCTCTTCCTCGTGATTTTTCCACAATCTGAAATGATGTTGCGTAGCGCCCAAGAGAGCTTTGAAATGCATCGTCATATCCAATACCATCTTTACTATTAGGGCACACAGGGCCCAAGCCCAGGGCCCCCGACCTCACAGGTGCCCCGAAATGCCGATATATTTGCTTAGGCAAAAAAAGGAGCTCAATTTTTTTTCATTTATCAAGTAGATGCCTACTAAAATTATCGTCAGATTTTCAATTTTTTCCAGAGAGTGAACAATGAACATTTTAACAATAATAAATACATATTATTTGCTATTTGGTGAAACTGATTTACAGTGCCATAAGCATAATAAATATAAAATCATAACAGAAAAATATTTTTTCTTGTCATTCCCTTTTTTTACTTTCCAACAGGGCCCCAAATTTTTGTGTGCCCAGGGGCCTAAGTCCTAAGACGACCCTGGTCACATCAATTAGACAAGTAACATACCTAGAGCATCGGAGCATGAGAAGGGAGAATCTTAACTCTGATCTCAAATTAGGTACATTTTCTTTTCAAGGTGATACATTGTCGCAAAGTAATTTCTATTTGAATAACTTTGTCACATGTAGCAGAAGGTGCCTGTAAATTATGCAACCTTGATGACATAAACGAAAAATCGTACTCGTTATGGTGATACGAGAGAAATAACCACTCAATACAACTGTCCAACTTCGTATGTTATTACCATGAGACCAGCCATTGGTAAAAAATCACTCCCTACAGCCAGATTCTCGCTATATACCACACTCGTAATGACGGACTTCTACTGTATCAGGTATTGATTGTCTAACTTTAATTGCTACTACTAATTTTGTCTCTTCCTAGGAGTTTTGGATACGCAAGTTTTCAACCCAATACAGTCATTAAATAAAACTCTCGACAAATTTCAATTGTCCTTTTGGAACTATTCAAGACGTATAAATTTTAATTCATCTCCTAATTCTGTCTCGATTACAATAAATATTCCTTATCACCTTTTCTCTTCTAAATCAGGCCATAAGTTCAGAACAGAAAATGCACTAGGGGATTGGGAAAAAGAGAATATGTAGGAGCGTGCATTATTATATTGCCTGGTTGGGAGATTGCCTTAGTTCATACGACTTGAAACTTGCGAGAAACAGCAACTCAATTCGATACATGACTCGAGATCAAAAAGTACTACTCACAAATCCCTAGACCATACTATTACACTGTCTTTTGAAACAATGAAAAGGCGTCTTAACTCAGCCATGGCCATGTACATGAAATAATTTTTTTGACCATGGTTTGGAAACAGTTTTTGACCATCTTTAAAATGTCAGCTTAAGGTCTTTTTGACCTCACTGTTCTGCCTGGGCATTTATCCAGTTTTGACACAAGGTTCTGAGATCAAATTTTACCAAAATTTTGTTATTTACCAAAATGAATTGTGCAAAAATGGTAATCCAGTCCACTCGACTGAATTGATTCCTTTAGTTAATAATTATTATGTCATTGGCAGTTGAACTCAGGGGTTAGCTAAATGTTTTGCTGTCAGAAAGTTGATCAGCTCCAAGTTTAAACAATTTAATCTGCTTTTTAAAGTTATTTTTAGGGTAGGGAGCATGATAAGTAAATTGTTTTTGTTAATGCATATTAATCTCAGTCGGCTATAAGTTCTAGCCTTCATTAGAAATGCTCTCTGTGTATCCATCTACTTAGTTTATTGTAAACGAAAAGTATAACTTAGTTTTTCCATAGAATTTAGCTATGTGGAAAAATTAAGTTTTACTTTTCATTTATGTACAATGTTAAGCAAATTCCACGAAGTCACGCCCAAGACAACAGAGTATACTTAGTTTATCATCTCATTACCATGTATTCCATAGCATCAGGAAGGAAAACTAGTGAGAACATCTGAAATTATACCTATCCCATATTTTAAGTTTTGGTTCATTTTCAGTGGACACAACAGAGAGGATTGTTCAACTTGCCAGCTATTCCTATGGCATCTGACAAAATACCATTAAAATTTGGTGGCAAGACTTGTTCTGCCAAAGTGATTATTTTTAAATGAAGTACAAATAATAAAACTAATAAGATCTTTATACCATCTTCATACAATAGGTGGGGTTGGGATGAGATATAATCTGTAGCTAAACCTATAATAATATTTCAGATTAAAATCGCCTATAACACAGAGGATCTTGAAAGACAATCTGTTGTATAATTATGCTAAAATGTTTGCATTTGTTATTATTTATGAGTATGTTAATATTTGTAGAGCATCCTTCTGAGCTAAAAAGATAAAATTTGTCATGAATTCTGCTTGTTACCCAATACCTCAAGCACATTAGTAAATGAGCCATGAACATTGCCATATATTGGTCGTTTACTCCATTTTTGTTTACTTCTACTACTCTAAGAAAATCTCTGATTGTGGTGCATAGGTTTCTTTCCTTGACTTTTGAATTTATTTTTGCTCAAGTTGGTGTATTGAAACTTTCTTTATTGGGTGCCGAAAAGAATGTACTATTTAATTCTTTGGTTGTCTTCATTCATCAGAAATGGCTGACAGGTTTAATATATTTGCTCAAGTTGGTGTGTTGAAACTTTCTTTATTGGGTGGCGAAAAGAATGTACTATTCGAATGGACTATAGAGCGGAAACCCACCCAAATCCGAAGTTGAATAAAATTTGGCGTATTTATAAAATCTTCAATGAAAAATTCAGCTTTTTGTATACTCCAGAAAGGGACCTAACAGTTGACGAAAGCCTTCTCCTCTACAAAGGCGATTGGGTTGACATCAATACATTCCAATGAAAAGAGCCAGATTTGGTATAAAAACGTTTGTTCTGTGCGAATCAAGAAGTGGCTATGTGTGGTCAACCGATATATATACAGGGAAGGGCACATTGTTGGATGAGGAGTTTGGATGAATGCCTATGTCATCACAAGTAGTGATGACGCTTATGAAGCCGTTGTTTGGCTAGGGGTACTGCGTTACAATGGACAATTTTTATACCTCGCCACAACTGACTGAGGCTCTAATTGCACAGTCGTGCGATATATATGGTACAGTGCGGGTCACGAGAAAAGGAATGCTGGAGGAACTAAAAAAGAAAAAAATGAAGAAAGGGGAAGTGTTAGCGTACGAAAAGGGCAAAATAATGGCTCTCCGGTGGAAAGACAAGAAAGAAGTGACGGTTCTTTCCACTGTGCACAACACTGAAATGGGAGTGATACAAAAAATAGGGGTGGCAGTGCTCAAGCCAAAAGTGGTGATTGACTACAACCATACCATGGGGGGTGTGGGTAGGGTGGACCAGCATTTAGCTGATTACCCGATACCAAGAAAGAGGGGTAAAAAATATTATAAAAAAGTATTTTTTCATTTATTGGAAATTTGTTTGTGGAATTCTTTTGTCTTCCATGTGAAATCAGGTGGAACAAAATCCCACCTCGCATACAGGCTGGACCTGATAGAAAAAATCATGGCGCTTTATTTTCCCAGTCTTCCCTCCCTAGGGGCAAGTAGGCCATCTGCAATAGCACATCCCCGACGGCTCACAGAGAGGCATTTCCAAGAAACAATACCAGAATAAGAGAAAAAAAAGTTTCCAACAAGGAAGTGTGCTGTGTGCTCCCAAAAAAGGGATGCACATGGAAAAATTATTAGGAGGGAGAGCCAGTACTTTTGCCCCGATTGCAATGTAGGACTATGTGTAACTCCATGTTTTTGTTTTTTCCATTCTAAAGTGAACTTTTCAAAATTTATATTTCATGCAATACCTGTTTTTTTCATTTTTCATTGTAATTTTAGGAGAAGCGTTTATTGTGTTCATTGTGCTACACTATCAATATTTATAATCAATTTTGTTATTGAAAAGTGAAACAATGATTTTACGAAATCTTTATATATATGTATAATAATTTTAATCAAATTTTTTGCCAATTAAATTTTTTTTAACCATTTTTAATTAATCAACAACCAAAGACTAATCAAAAAATGATATAAAAAATTATGTCAATTCTTTAAAGTTAATTGGTAAAAAAAACCATCTGGGAAGGGGTTAATGAAGGTTTTCCTACATTTGTCTCTTCCTGGATAATACAAGGTGTTCAAGTTAAAAGGTCTCCTATTGTTCCGACAAACCACTTCCTAAGAAAGTGGAAACTTCTGTCACTTTTCAACATAACATCCCAGTACACTGACTCATTTTCCACAACTCCGATGCTGTGATGGCATGGCTACTGTGAATCCGTCTTCATCCAGGATAGTCTGCACAGATCCCTTGGAAATGCCTGCTATGAAGGTGATATCTCTCACAGTTAATTGGTGGTCCTCCAGAACAATGTTCTTCAAAGAAAGAAGTATTAGGCGTGGCATGGTGGAATTTCAGCATAATGAAGCACAGAAATGGCAATTTTCCACTAGATAGAATTCTATCTAGTAGAAAATTACCATTTCTGTGCTTCACAATGTTCTCCAATCTCATAATCATGTTGTCGGTTCAGTTGGTTCATTGACATGGCTGCTTCAGTTCATTATCACACAACATTCGGTCTTCTTTGAACTCTCGTACTCATGCATGAGCGTTTTTCACGTCCATTACACCATTTCCACATGTCTTACTCAATTGTCGTTGAAAGTCAATGGGTTTCACAGCATACAAATGCTGAAAACGAATGATTGCATGCTGTACTTGCTCACTATATGTTGCCATATTCAGTGTCTTAAACACCCTACATTCTTGTGGCTTATATGAGAACCCTGCTCGCTGTACAGTACTGACATCTTGTTCATACATAAACAAAGAGTGCATGTGTAATTTAAACCAACTCTCATATTTCTATCTGCACCCAGTCCCCAGAAAACAATTAGGAGACCTAACAACTGGAATGCAACTCATACCATGCAGACTAGGGATGGGCGATACTCAAATAAGTTCCAGTATTTTATTATGAGTATTAAAAAGCAATAATACTACTCGTCCCGTAGTACCGACGAAAAAAACCAGTATACTGGTATTTTTGTGATTCATTAAATATTTTAATTAATTACAAATTAACATACGTTCCACCCTAATTTTCCAGTATTTCGGCACAGTAGAATATCAGAGGAGAAATTTCCATCCATCAGCATTTTTTATGAACATTCATCGCAAATGAAAGATCTAAGGCGTACAAAACATGCCTCTGGTATGCTTAGCCCTTTAACTGGTCCCATCGTCTATAAGCGATCGCTGTAGCAGACTGCTATTGGCTATTTGAAATATGGTTTTACTCCCTGACACTATAAGTGCTATAACTTTATTTGTCTTTTAGTAAAAAGGTCCATCAATTCATACTTAAAAATAAAATCAGATGACAATTACTCATTATAAAATTTTTAAACAATTTTTCCCGTAAATAAAAGGGATACATAATGAAATAACGCAAATATTTTGATAAAAAAATTTGCAAAGAAGTGGTGGATGTGTGGGGTCTTTGTTTGGGTTGAGTTAAAATTCAATGACTAATGCTAAAATAACTTTCTCATCCACTCAACATAATACTCAAATATTCCCTTCATAATGGTATTATTTCACAAATACATAAATTTTAACGTGAAGTATAATCAGTAAGTCTGAAAAAAAGGACCTTCTCCAATTGTGTGAGCATAGGACCATTGACTGAAACACTAGTCAGAAAGACTTTTTATTGCAGATTGTCAGTAGTGGTGAAGATATTGTGTGTAGTAGTGTGCAGCAGTGTGAAGTACCTACCAATGTTTTGAAGTTGCCGTTTTTATTTCCTGGTGAAAATTCTCTTATTTTGCAGTTGGCGGAGGATGCTGAAAATTACATGAGGTGGAAGATTATGGGTGGCCGCCTTCGCATAAGGAAAGGTGTGATTCCTCATATCTTTAAGTGCCAGAATAGGCCTTCCCTCTATCCGTTGAAGGAGAGAACAGCTGTACAGAAAAGAGAGAGGATGCGAATATTGAAAGATTGCGAAGGAATGAAAGAAATGCAAGAATCCTTGGGAATTTGCAGATTTCCCTCACGTTGATCCTTCAGATCAGTGGGAAGGGAAATAGACCTCCCCTCCCCCCAGAAGCACAGTTATGTTGGACATGTGGTTCAGATGTCTAGAAAGTATCCCGGTGAAGAGGTAATGCAGACTTGCGAGAATAATGCTCGCCGAACCAAAAGCAATGCTAGCTTAAGAATTCATGTGGGGTGAGCCATCGGTCATATAAGAGACTGCCATTTTGATGCCCTCAACATTAATGGGTCATATTTGTGTAGTTATTGAATGTCAGGCAATATGATCATCACACCTTTACGCTCTGGTGAATTTGGATTAGCGAATTGTTAGAGCATGAATTTTGTTGCCATATCAGTGTGGCCTTTGTAAATCCTTGAAATTTGTAACTCATTAAATTGTGTGAATTTTCTGTGGTATTTTCTTATTGACTTAGTTTATTTTGTCAGGGTTGTTGTGATGATTCTTGAACTTGGTAATATATACAATTTTTAATTTGCCTGCTGAAATTTTACAAATATGGAAAGGGGTTCATACAATTAGATTATGGTTTTTAAGCAGGCTGCCAACGTAAAAGAAAAATATTTGAATTTTTAGGGGATTTATTTCTCATTTAATGGTACTCGACTAAGAATAAGCTGTCTTATTTGGTAATGATGGCAGTTACTGCAATCAAAAAGTTAGATACATAATTTATTTTAAGAGCTGCCTAAGTAACTGAAAATTGATGATCTACATCTACATACTACCCCGCAAGCCGCCTCAATAGGCGTGTGGCTGGGGGTGTTAGGACACCAGCCGTTTACATATAAAAAGGAAACGCTCTAATGAAATTACGCCTTGCATTTATTAAAGTCCCTTATTGTTCGGGGGAAAAACAAATTCCCATACCTATCCATTCGGCAAAATATCTCTCTTAATTTATCGTTTCTGTCGGACCTGGAAATATAGTGGGGTTCTAATATGATGTTCTCCGTGTCGCTCTGAAAGATATCTATTCTCAATTGCTCAAGTAATCTAAGCCTAGCGCGTAGCCTCCGAGTCTCTAACGGCTCCCAGCCTAATTCGTTTAACATCTGTGTAACACTGTCTGTACGCCCGTAGTAGTTTTTGACGAATCGTGCAGCTTTCCTTTGTATTTTATTAAGTTCCCGAATTAGGTATGTCTTTCTGCACCGGATCCCATATGCTTGCTGCATATTCAAGGTGTGGCCAGACGAGTGCGAAATAGCACCTCTCTTTTACTTTTTCATCTGAAAATCTTCCCACAATACGCTTGACGAATCCTAGCTTCTTCAGAGCTCTGCCACAAATATTTCTTATGTGTGTTCCCCACGATAGGTTCGAGGTAATCGTAACTCCCAGATACTTAACTTCATCTGTCGCCTTTATCTTAACGCCATCCACAGCATATACACGGGGATAGTTGGACGCCCTTCGCAAGAAATGTACCGCCGTGCATTTGCTCAGATTAAATTCGAGTCCCCACTCTTGGCTCCACACATGAACGTTGTTTAAATCCGATGATAGAATTTCAAAGTCAGAGTGATCACTAATTTTGGGATAGATGACAGCGTCATCAGCAAATAAACATATTTTACTGCTAATTCGAGAGCATAGGTCATTTATGTATATAATGCACAAAAAGGGGCCAATTACGCTTCCTTGTGGGACACCTGATGTCACTTTAACTACATCAGAGCTAATTCCGTCAAGAACTACTTTTTGCTTACGATCACTCATAAAGTCGCGTATCCAGTTTACTACTGTTTCGTTCAGCCCGCATGACTGTAATTTGTATAAAAGTTTGTTGTGAGGTGCCGTGTCGAAAGCTTTCTTAAAATCTAGGAATAATGCGTCCACTTGTGTTTTCGATTCACCAGATTTGAGAAGGTCATGAAGAAAGAGCGCGAGCTGTGTTTGACATGATCTACCTTTCCGAAAACCGTGCTGACAGCCATGAAGGAAGTTACGACTGTCCAGGAACGTCATGATATTGCTAATGACGATATGCTCAAGTATCTTGCCTATAATCGACATTAATGAAATTGGTTGATAGTTCCCTGGGTCATGTCTGTTTCCCTTTTTGAATATTGGTGTAACGTTGTTGATGTGTTGGATGGTTTGCTCTTAGACATAAAAGAATATAGGTTGGAGTGGGCAGATATATTTTAGATGAGGGAGGAGAGGGAAAAGCAAAAGGTAGATGGTAGACAAAGAATATGTATATGAAAAAAGCCCAATTGCAGAAGGCAATGTTGAAAATTTTGAAAAAAATGACAAAAACTAAGTAGGTATGTATAACTTATGAAAACATGAATTCATTATCCAATAACTCTAAATTTTTATGAGAACATCACAAATATATATGTTTATGTTTCATATTCAATGATTAGATTAATTCATTTTTCTCCTCAACTTACAATGAGAGGTCATCACAGAATTACTGTGAAAAGCTGTGTGACTTTTTTAATTCCTGTACTGACTGTGTCATAGCAAAGCAGATCATAAGCAAGGACATTTACTCTTCAGTTCGGAGGAAGACTGCCTGGACTGTTGTTGATGTATTCTTCAATGTCTTTTAATTTTAGCATCAACAGACACAGAAGATTTCCCAATTATTTGTTGGGTGATTTCCATCATGCATTGAGGGAGAAAATATAGTGTCATATCAATTCTTGAAAAATGTTTAGGAAAGTAATTGGTTGATCCGGTGTGTCAATGTGGCTGGGCCCTTGCCCTGGCATGCGAGCATAGTTAGTGAAGTAATAAATGATATTTGACTTTTTCAATTGCGTGATGCATCCGATTAATAAATAATAACAATTTTACTCTCTGAAGAGCTATACATTTTTTCCATATGTTCTTAAAATTCTATAAATCTTCTAATGTATTTTTGATATACAGTAGTACGTATTATTTTCATAGAGAGATTAAAAACCTCAGCTCACCTTAACTGTTCAGTTTTTTATATATATTTTCTGTTAGAAGAAGAAATCTGCAATAAATTGAATTACTAGTCGATATTATTGATTCAAAATGGATGCTTTGCTTCATTTCAACTTAAAAAAATAGAATCTTCATCATAGACCCCAACCCTTTTCTTATGCACGTGGTAATACCTATAAATACCAAAAATCTACTTAAAATAGTAAAATTATGAGATTTTCTCTGCTGCTGATTCATAAGCTATTTTATGTAGTGGCTAGGTCCAGTGTTAACTCTATTTTTTTCTGGTGCCATAAGTAAGGCATTGATATACATAGAAACGCAAATAAAAAGTTTTGATATTTTTGTTGCTGCTAGCAACCTTTTTCACAGGAAGGAAGGAAACATACTAATATCCTATTATCCCCTTTCACAGCCCCAGCACAATTATTAGCCTTTTTTTTATTTCCTGCGTTTAATATTTTCTAGTTTCTGTGCATTATAATTGTCCTGACATTTCAAGTTCCTATAATTTTTACCTCTGCTTTCCTTTTCTTTTTTGTCCTCTCCCAGTCATAGTCCTTGTATTTACTGTTGATGATGTTGTGTAAGGATTTTTTGAGTTGACATCCCTGGATGCGTTGCCTGCCCTGCTTGCTAGATACTAAACACATCCCAGTTGACCTAGTTCCATAGTTGCCATAATTCAATTATCAGTTTTGTACTTTCATGTTCAGGGAAATTCATGGGTGGGGGGGTTCCCCATTGCCATTCATAACAGTATATTTCACTTGACTTCATTACTTGAACTAACTTCTGGTTTCTACCTTTCAACCCATCTGACATGGGTGGCTGTACCAGGGGTAAATATTATTGCTCCTAGCTCCAGCTCTTCTGGGGACTCTGTGGTGGGGCTGCTCTGGTCTTCCTCGGTTCATTCCCAGACTTCAGATGGGCGCATTGCTAGTTGGGGGTGGTGTCTGATGAAGAGCAAGCCACCCCTGAAAAGGCATAAGCTTATAACAGGGTCCATGTCCCAGGACATGGCATCAAACGCCATTGGACTTAAACGACACTCATCACCCTGAGGATGACAGCAGAATAAGCTTTCGAAACATCGGACATGGAGGCACTAACCCGGTTGGAAACCAAAGAGACCTTCACCCATTGAATGGAATGGATCAAATATCATTGAGAACAAAAGAAAGTTAGAACTATTGGCCAAAAGTGGCCTTAAGTTCTTATGTCGAGTATTTTCGAGGAGGTTGCTGGATGAAGACGGAAGAAAACCGACTAGTCCTTTAAACTGCATTCAATAACTTCACAAGTTAATGAGGCAATTGGAACTTTAGGCCAATATTGGATGCAGTGCGAGCCGATATATTTTGTCCAATCCGAGCAAATGGCTGTAAACAGCCGCCAATGAGTATTTTAGATCATATTAAATTGCAAATAAAAATATAATTTTAATTAGAAATTTTCCAGGAATATTTAGATTTTAATCTAAAACATTGATGCCTACAGCCATTCTACTATTCTCTTATCCTTAGACCAATGATTATGGTCATACTTTGGAAATTTATATATTAACACTTATGAATTTTTCCCTCCTTGATTGAAGCGACAATGCGGCGAACAGATGAAACTATTATCAAAACATAAAACAACTGTATGCAAAATACCGCAAGTTTACTTTGTTTATATACCAGTTTATACTGTCACAAACGAAACAGCATCATCAAGGATAATAGAATTATAAATATACAAATTTGTACGGATACGGATGTTTACATTTATTTGTACAAACATTTAACTTCAACATTCACTTTTGTGATGTTTTAAATCTGCGATAAGAGAGCATTGCAATCATGGTGAACACAATTTTAGAGTCAAGGGTCAGTTTTGTAGAGAGAGGTATAAAGTGTAGACTTTGCATGAACTACCATGAATACTCCTTCAGTATATTCGACCCAAATATGACAAGTGGAATGGAATTACGGAGTGCCATACAGGACCTACTAAGTTTGGAGGTAAGTGTTTGTTAGTAATGAAGGTAATAAGAACTAAGATATTACAATTCCTCCCCTTTTTGTGAGTAATGAAGGTAATACTTTCGAAGCGCACAGTCTGCGTATTCCTCCCATTTCACCTGCTTTCCCCGCGATATGGTGTTTAATATTAAGATTTATCATTCGGTTTTTATGTATATCGAGGAGCAATAAATTAATCTGATGTGATAATATTTAAATGGCATTACGAACATTTTTGCGCATGACCTCCACCTCTCAAATTTTAAGAATCCACGAAATTTTCAAAGCGCTACGGAAAGTCACAAGTATCTTAAAAAGCGGCTCAAGCAAATGGAGCTTAGCACAGCTTGATGGTGGAACGTAGAGAGATACTCTGACAAATAGATAGGTAAAAAAAAACTTAATGTAATGCGACAATGGTGCAGTAAACTGATGCTCAATGAAGAAATAACTGTCTTTCTGCAATTCCTGCATAAGAGATCTAATAAGGTGGATCTCTTTCCCAGCAATAATAAAAATCTGCACGGGAATTACATAAATACCACTAAGTTCTTAGGGATTATCATCTCTGATACCCTAGATTGATCGCATCAAATTCAAGCCATCAGTTAATCAGCAAAATATATGTAGGCACCTTTATGATTAGGAAGTTAGAACCTCTTGTGTCTCTTGATACTTTGAAAAAGTTGTATTTTGATCGAATCCAGTCTCATTTATCCTATGGCATTTTGTTCTGGGGAAATTAAACTGCCTCAAGAAGAGCTTTTTCCGCTCAAAAGCAAGCCATCAAGTCAATGTTCCAAGTCTCTATACGAACCCCAGGCAAACCTCTTTTTTCAAATGCAAAGATGCTCACACTGCCATCTTTATATATTTTGATCTGTGCTTGTTTTATACACTCCAATCTGGTCAAATTTCCTGCCAATGCTTCTTACCACAATTACTCCACCTGCTCCAGAAGTAAAATACACACACAGCAGTACTCAAGTTCTCTCTATCTGAAAGGTCCCTACCACTCTGCCTCTACAATTTTTTAATAATATCCCAGACTATCTTTAAAGCTATCTCTTCACCTGCCTTGTTTAAATTGAGGGTAAAAATCTCTTACACAAAAGATGGTATTATAGTGTCACGGAATACCTTGAAGACTCTCTGATAAACATATGATATATCGTAATATTTTTTGTATGAATTTCCTTTTTCTTTATTCTCGCTGTATGTATAGGTAGATGGTGTACGTAACTCTTAATGTTAAATTGTATATTTATATGCATTATATATATGCAAACCTTGACGTAGCCATGCATTGTATTTTGCAAATGGTGAAAAATAAATATTATTATTATCATTCAGGGCAAGCCACCAAGACTGACCAAGACACTCTGTTAACATATGGATGTAAAACTTCTTATCCTTTCACTCTGCAAATACTATATTTTCCCTATTTCTTCCTTTATTTATGGCTGGTGTACTAACACCCCAGGCCAAACTCTCCTAAGGTGGCTCACAGTAAAGGAGGTGTGTAGATGTTTAGGTATATTTTTCCCTCACTCAGATACTGTAGTTCATGTTTGAGATGTAGAAAATTGTAATCAGTAAGAAAATTGTATCTACAGAAAAATTTTCTTCTTATGCTCCTGGTAACCAAAACAGGGAGAGACTCTTCACACTTTCCATCCCCTCTATCTGAAAATTCCTTTTCCCTATACTCTCTCTCTTCAAGGCTGGTGCCCTTACACCCCCTGCCATACATTCCTGCGGTGGATCGCAGGTTAGTATGATTTATACCTCACTCAGATACTGTGGATCGTGTTTGAGTTGGGGTGAAAAATGTTACATATCTACAGAAGTAATATGTATACCTATTAGGTACAAAAAAGTTTTTACTCTCATGTAACAGGATGTTGATATCCATGCATAGCGAGTATTGTGATTTCCTGATATTTGAGTGATTGCATTGCGTGGTGCGTCCAGTAAAAAAAATCATAAATTTTTTCTCTTGTGGCTGTAACTTTTTTACGCAAGCTCGTAAAATGCTGGACATAATTCCTGATATTATAGATATTCTAGCTGGTGAATGCTCACCTTGGGAACAACTTCCTGATTTAGTTCTGCGATTTTTTATTATATATAAATGTAAGCCAAGAAATTGTACACTTTTTGAAAGGCCAAGAAATTGCACATTGTTTTCAAGCGAATATTTTATTGTGTCAAGTTGTAATTGGGCTTTATCTATTAATAGTAGACTTTTTTTTATGAAGGTTGCCGAAGGTGATGGGTTACCTGACATAGTGTGTCGTCTGTGTTTGAAGAAGTTGTGGGAATTCAGTGAGTTTAAAGAGATGTGTGTTAATTCTTCTAAGGAACTTAAGAGAATTGCTCTGGAGATTGGTATAAAGGTGAGTGCATTGGTGTAACTGCTTTGCTTTTTTGTAATCCAAGAATGTACTATGGGGGAATGAAGTTTCCCAACAAATGGAGCGCCGCCACTATCGTTCTCGGAGGAAAATCGTTTTCCTTTCTGAAGGCATATTATTATTAGGTCTTGCGCACAACAAAGGGAGAATCAAACTCAGTAAGGTGATGGACTAATCGCCCTAATCGGTGATGGATTCCCGACCGCTTTCCTTCCCCGAGCATTTTTTGTGCTGGCCACAAGAATGGAGGCACATTAAAAAACCTTGTATGCATGTGAAATGTTCCATTGAACTCTTGTACGACTCAACCAAAACCATGTACATAATGATAAATAGTTTTCCATAAGCAAAACTCCGTAGGTAAGACCACAGGGAGCCAATCACTAAAAGACACATGGGAGTTGATCGTTAGGTTAGATGGGATGCAGATTTGAGTGCATTTGCTTTTGCAGACACTTTATTTTCCCTGTGAAGACTTCCACGGATATTCACAAAATTCTATGGAGTCCAGGAACGAGGGGTAAATTGATGAGATAGTTGAGGTGAGCTCAACTGTTCCCCAGATATCGAGGGCAAGGTATTTGAATAGAAACAGTACATTGCTGGCTAAAATGCTACAGGGAGGGGGATTAGACGATCGCAACACAAAAAAGGAGCAGAGACAAGATATATGGGGAAATCTGCCTAACTTAAGCTCTTAAAATATTTTTTTTTAATTTTTCTATTTTAAAGGCACATCTCTGAATTTCCTTGCTTGAATACTTCTGTCTAAGGTTGATTAACATGTGTGTAACTGAGTTTTGGAAATTGCTGAAATATATATAGAGAAATTTGTAAAATTTAAAAAAAATTTAAAATTTTCATTTTAAATAAATTTTAATTAAAATAAATTTATTTTTTAACTCAAATAATTAGTATTTTGAGTAAACTAGACCAAAAAATAATTTTTTGATTCATTAAATTAATTATAATACAAAAATATCATAAATATACAGAAGATTGGACCTATTTACATCAGGAACCATAATATGTCAGACAATAATGAATTACGATACATGTCTTGTACCATAATAATATAATATCTTTTAACATATAACGCTTATATTTAGTATTCATTAAAATAATCAGGCAACGGCCTGTCATAATGAAAGCACCAGTTCCCGATCAGTCACCGAAGTTAAGCATTGTTGGGCTCGGCTCGAGTTTGGAGGGGTGATTCTCCAATTCATCCAAGTGGTGTTGCCCCTGTCTGCACATGGCAGACAGTGTGTGTGAAATGACGTTAGCCGTCGAAGCACGTTAAACATAAATACTACTACTCATTTATATAACTTATGAATTTAATAATTTGAAATACATAAATGCACCGTTTAACCTTAATTTTATTTGTAGAATGCATCATAATTTGTTATCTTTTCTTATTCACTTTGTGCTTATTCACATTTTTTTCTCAAATTAGCTTTGGATTTAATTTTTGGATACTTCGCTTTTTGTCTCCCAGCACTTTTCGCTGTTTTTTTTTAATCTTGGCATTTTTCGTATTTATCATTGCTTTATAAACATTTACCCAGTAATGTTAATTTTTTTAATAATTCATGTTCCATTCACTTCTGATGGCTTTGTCTCTGTTTTCATTCAATTTCCAAATTGTATCTTGTGGCTGCTGCCTGCCTTTGCCATTATGTACACATAAACACGAAGAGGGTTGGTTGCTTGTATTCGAGACATTTTTTCTCGCATAAAAGTATGTGAAGAGGAACTCTAACGAGCTACACATGCTGTTGTATAGAGACTTGAAAATTGCATTGAAGTCGGTGGTAATGTTTTTGAAAATTTACTTTGAACTGTAGTAAATTATTTGACTAATTGCAAATTGCAATTTTCATCAGTTATATCTCCATCCGTTTCAATTTTTGTTTGCAGTGTTGTTTTGTTAATAAAAAGATTAATAAGTGTTTTGTATTTTCAACAGTAAGCCTTATTTTCATAAGTAAGATTTTCCATAGAATATGAGGCAACTGATGTCCTGTCAAAATTACGGTGTCATCCTAATCGTTCCCCCTCCGTTGTCACTCAGCAAAATGAACTGTGCTCTTGGGTTGGATTGGGTACGGTTAAGCATAGAATTGTTGTCCGAGGTCTCCAAGTCTAAATTCTTTGAGTTTTACTTTTGCCTCTGAGGTTAGACTGAGTTTCTTGCAATGGCACTGGATGTATCTTTCATCTCATTGACTGTGTACTCAATAATTATCATTTCAATTGATTGGTTAAGATTAGAATGATTAATTAGTTCAATCAGATTATTTTAACAATTAATATATTTGCCATTTATATGCTGCTTTCGAAGCAGCATGCTGTTGTACCATTATCCACTCACGCTCTGAAACCACAAGGGTAACTAACAATAGCGTTTTTTCGTGAGAATATGTAATTTGAATCGAGGGTTTGGCATAAATTTGTATTGCTTTTTATAAATCGCAGATATGTATCCTCGACACATTCATGAATTAAAATTAGATTCTCGAAAGGATTATTTTCAAACAACTGCAACAAGAATACTTCCAATTTCCCAGCGGTCACTAAATATAACGTTACGTATGATCTCTTCTGCATTTAATAATCAAAATTGTTTATAAATTGGCCCTGATTTTTATCATCCAAATTGTTTATGGATTCAATTACTCTAGATTGTTTTAATTTTGTTAAATTTAAAGAATGTCAGTTATGGGGAGAGAGCCATCGAGCTCGTGCAACAGTATCACTTGTGATGCCATATCTCCACTAATAAATGTGATAGACTAATTAAACTACCAGTTTCAGAAAGTAGATACAAATTACTAACTTTTATGTACCAATACATTTATCTTATCTCCCAGGTAAAAAAAGTTATCCCAAAACGTAATTATTTAAAGAATATTTTTTTTTCATTACCAACTTGACAAATGGAAGCAATTAGCATACCTGTTGGCAGGAAAAGAAATATGAAAATCTTAAAAAATAACATAGACAATTTTACTTAAAAATCATAGGTGTAATCCACTGCTTTTTAGCATTGTCATGGTAACTGTAGGTTGATTCTCACAAAATGCTTGCATTGCCATAGCTCGGTAACTAAGGAGTTGCGACCCCATGTTCACTAGACAAAAAATGCTTATGATCGTCTTCCCTATCTCCTCCTAAAATATGTACATTTATCTATGAAACAAAGCTTTATATAATATAGCTTGTTTTGAAAAAGAAAGAAAAACGTGAAAATTACATGTTTATGGAATTTTTCACCATAAGAACGATTATTACAGGCTTTCAACTCAATTCAATCAATTAATTAGATCAATTAGGTCTTAATATAGGTCCAAAATACATGGAAATGATTAGTTACATTGTTTTTTGTAAATTTTACGTTACTAATTTCCATTAATTTGTTTTTGTCTCATAAATGTATTTGTATAGATATTTTATAGATTTTTGGGTGATTGAAAGTTACACTAATATTTTATACCTACTCTTAGCAATTTCCTTACACGTGTAGTAGTACAGACACTAACAATTACTTAAGTTAATACATCATTTACATGTATTATGTGATTGTGCCAGCGTAAATAGTCAATATTAATTCCCAGTTACGCATAAAGATATTTTAAAAATTATCCAAAAATGATGCTTCAATATTGAGACACACTTCTTTAAAAGGTTTCAAATTCTTTCTTTGACTTTCTTATACACGAATCATTCATGAATAGTGTAAAAATATCAACGCTGGAAATTTTAGACCGATAAAACCGAAAGATTTTCCAATCGATGCAAATGCAGAAACGATAATTCTAACTCGAATATGTACCTTCATTTTTTGTGGCACATCATTGAAAGTAGATGCAAATAATACCTGAAACTATGAAATATTATTACAGAAAAAAACATATCCATTCATGAAATGCTGAAAAAGTTAAAGTGAAAATATTAGTTTATTTTTTCCCAATAACAATGTTAAAATTGACAAATGAGGGGATTTTTCTAGTATAATGCACCATAATTCAGTTAATTAGCAACTAAAAACTTTGTTAATAATTATTGTTGTACGCTTATAAAATTATATAATTTTAAATTACATATGGTCTCAGCTTGAAATTTATGGATTAGTAAAAAAATAAATCAGAGTAACATAGGTAGCTCAAGTTAGGCAGATTTCCCCTTATATACATCTCGAGATGATGATGGCAGCATTCACTACTGATCTGCTGGCAGCAGCATCCTACTGGCAATGCTATTAATGCTGGTTGGGTGGCTGTGATGAAGAGGACATTAACTCTTTCAGTGCGGAAGACTCACAGCGTGAATCAAGCTTGTAATGGTAAATAATGCACTTTGTATTATTCTGCCACCCACAGAAACACTCTTTGAAAAGTAATTCCTCACGGAGAGGGTTAAACTTAAATTGCAACACTCAGATACATAGTGTGAAACCGCCTCTATGAAGCCAGGGTGGTACATTGCAGGCCGGCAAGAAAGCCAGTAATAAAGAAAGCTAATTAAATGGCAAGGTTAGATTACGCTCATTCCCATCTGGATATAGACCAATCATATTTGATTCACTTTAATCGATAATAATCTTAGTGTTTTACACATAAGTGTTTAGAATGGTCATGTTTAGCAATGGAGAACATGCAATTGTAGGTTAATATAACTGAAGTAGTTTATAGTACTTTTTAGAACATTTCCCTAGTTAGAAAAAAAGTAATATTCCTCCTTTTTGTCAGGTATTACTCAAAAAATCATAAAAAGGAAAATAGATCTGGGTGTGTATTTCTGAATTTTTGGGGAGCAATTGCTGCTTCTGGACCGGGAACGCTGGTAAGAACACCTCCTCAAATGATCACTGAGGAGTACGTACAAAGCCTTCGAATTGTCGTCTCTTCCATACATGAACGAAGTAATACCACTATGAGTGAATAGTCAAAGTTTTGAAAAAAAAGGCTCATAAGTGCTAACTCACATCTATGGTGAAATGAAAGTGATATGTACTATGAGACATAAGTGCATCTCAGCAATGTATAATTCAGGAGGATTATTCATCTCTATCAATTTGGATTATCCTTAAGAATAATGTTTTGTGTCTATGTTCTTAAAGCTTTCATTGGTGATACATTCTCTTCTTCCAGACCGAAGTGAAAGAAGAGGTTATTCCTAGTGAATCAATGTTTGAAGAAGAGACTTACAGAGGAGACCAATTTGGCCAAGATGAATCACAAGTTAGAGCTATGGACAATATTGTAGGTGAGCCACTTGAGATGAGAAATGTGGTGAGTAAATCATTCTTGAAAACCTCTCTAAGTGAGGTGGTCCATAATGGTCATGATCAATGATATGGGCATCTAAAAATATGTACATATTGCTTTTATTTTAAATAAGAATTAAGTGTTATTCATGTAGCTTTAACTGATGATGCATTCTATCTAACAGACATATATAAAAGAAGAGGTTGATCAAAGTGAATCATCGGCAGAAGATGAGACTTGCAGAGGAGAGAGCCTTAGAGAGAATGAATTACGAGGAAGAGCTTTGAATCATGTATGTAGTATGTGTACCACTTGAGGTGGGAAATCTGGTGAGGACAATTTACTTTGCACAACAGCCCCCTTCTTCTTTTGGGTGGGTTGGTGTAGTGGCAGAAATAGCTTCCCATTCAGAGGGTTCAAATCCAGGCAGTGGCAAGCGATTTATGTGGAATCTCAATCCCTACTTGAGTTCTATGTGGAGAGAACTTCAAGGGTGGTACTCCATCCATCAGAAGGGTGTAACATTTCTTGTACTCTATATTCAATATTAGTATTATAGGATTTTTGGTGGTACTTTATGGGTCAATTACTGGATCCTTCCGGAACACCTACCTTACCTTTATCAATCTGGATGTTACTGGTGCATCTCCAAAAAGGTACCTTTCTTAACACACTCATCTCCTTAACCAATACCTTTTAGCCTTGCCCTGGCTGCTCTGTGCTAAAAATTCCGAACCCATGGATAACGTTTGCAAGGAAATTTATTCTCCAACTTAAACATAAATAAAATTCTCTGTTGGACTGGTTTAATTTTATACAATACAACTAATATAATAACAATTCATAAAATAGTATAAATGAGATTTAAGTAAAACAGAGATTAGTTGTAGGTTAAAATATCTGAGAAGACACTTGGAAATGACTAGTAGTAATTAATAATTCTTTTAAGATGATGGCCTTAAGGATTAATCCTTTGATTATTTGGCTCTTGACGTTGAATAACTATCAAATGACTCTTTCAAACTTAACTTTACAAACAACTTACGTTCAAATACCAACACTTGAACAAATAAAAAGAAAAACCTGGATCCCATATTTTCAGGTTCACCTGCTTGTGTCAGCTTTAAGATGACAACAGTTTCTCCTCCATTATAGGGGGCATTTCCAGGATAGTGCCACCAAAATTCATGCTCAGTTAGATTCTGTGTTTCCATTAGTTAAGGAGCTAAACATCCTTTTCTGTGTTGTGGCCAATCCTCTCAGTTGAAATTCTGTCAGTCTGGATTCTTCATAATTTCAACGGCCTTGCGAATCACCTTTGGGAAGTATCTTCTTTCCTTCGTGATCACCCTTATATTTTGCAAATCCATGTTGTGGCCAAATTCCGACCAGGCATGTTTGGCGATGGCTGAGAGTTGAAAGTCTTTCTTCTTCAGTGCTCTCTCGTGTTCTTTGATTCTACAGTGAAACCCGTTTAAAGCGTGGCCCGGATACAGCGGTTTCCCGTTTGTAACGATTCATGGATTGAAATCCCCTTACCACAATGCAAAAATGTGTGCATAATCCCGCATTTAGCGTTTCTCATTTGTAATATATTCCCACTTGTAACATGCAGATTTGGTGGTATTTTCCCACATTCTTCCCATGTATAATGTTTTGAAATTAGAATTTTTACTGATCATGGTATACTAGATCTACAAGAAAAGCGCTTTCGAATGTATCGAGTTATGACAGACCGTCACCGTAAAATGGCTATGCTGTACACCGCCGGCTTGCGGCGCAAGTCACGTCGCATCTTCTCACCTTCTTGTCTGCCTTTCGCTGTCTGTTGAGTCCTGTCAATGGCTCTCGCGATATTTTGATATCTGCTCGTCTCAACACTACTATGTAGTCATTGCCTCTGCCGACTATCCTGCAAGTACCAGAACCGACGAAAGGCTCGCACTTCGCGTCCCGTCCTCGAACCTCCCGGGTCAGTCAAGTGGAATCGGTTGCAATGCCCCAGAAAAGTGAGTGTGTGCAATCAAGGGGGAAGCAGGATCAGGTTAACTCTGGAAGTGAAGTTAACTATCCTGCAGAAAGTTCAGGCCTTGCCCCACACACCAAGAAGCGTCCTAGCCAAGGGGCTGGGTCTCGCTCCTTCCACCTTGCAGATGATCTTCAAGAATGAAGCCATAATCAAGATGGCTGCGCTTCAGGGCAACCTGAAGAGGTGTCTTGTCGAAGATTCAAAATATGCAGCCCTGGAAAAACCCCTTGTCGACTGGATAGCACAATCACGATTCATGCAGGTAAAGGCTCCATTAGGTGGTGAGACCCTTAAGGAAAAAGTCAAAAACTTTGCAGATGAGCTGAGTGTCATGGGATTTACTGCATCAAACAGGTGGCTAGACAGATTTAGGAAGAGTAATATACTCTTTCGCAAGATGGGAGGGGAGAGTGCTGATGTCCCAGAAGAAACAGTGAATACCTGGAAAAGTAATATTTTGCCTAGTTTAATTGAAGGCTATCACGTGCGTGACTGGTACAATGTTGATGAGCTTGCATGCTTTTTTAATCTTCTTCCGGACAAAATCATGGTATTGGCTGGTGAGTATCCACGTAGAAACAAGCTGTGTAAGGCAAGAATCACAGTCCTTCTTGGCAACAATGCATCTGGGTCTGATAAACTTCCACCACTAGTGATCAGAAAACCAAAGAAACTGAGGTGTTTCACCAATGTTCGGATTCTTCCTTGCCCCTATTCAAGCCAAAGAAGTGGATGGATGACCGGAGAGGAGTTCAACTCATGGCTACGGAAGTTCAACGCCCATATGAGGGCTGAAAAATGCAATGTAATTCTCTTAATAGATATTCGCCCTGCACACCCGCCTGTCATGGAGTATCTGTCAAATGTGAGAGTTGTGTTTCTGCCCAAGAACTGCACCTCACGCCTTCAACCCATGGATCAAGGGGTATTTAAGAATGTGAAGCATTATTACCGAACAAGACTGGTGCATCATCTAATTGGCTTCATTGGGAAAGAAAATGTGACCAGGAAAGATTTTTCATCGACCTCTACCAGGCCCTAGTCTTTTTGCAGGTATGTTTCCCTTTAAATCATCACGGAGCACACTTCACTGCACCTGTAATTCGACCTGTAGATTTGTAACATTAACACTTCATTCACTTTGCAATGGGCGTGGCAGTAAGTCACTCCGGATACCATATGAAACTGCTTTAGGCGGGCTGGGTTCTACTCTGACGGGAGCCAGATTAAGGCTCAAGTGGAGGCTGCAGCAGGATCAGACGAGGTTAGTAAAGAAGGAAAATTGTGTTTGATATGAAGTCATTGTGCAGCTTGAGGACCTAGTTAGTGTGCTATGCAAATCCATCGTAGGAGGTTCCAACAAGAGCTCAGGGACGACATCGCCGTGGTGTTTGCACTGTTATCTCGTTGGACTTGGCAGATGACGTCGATGATGATTTGGTTCAGGGAAAAATTTGATTGGAGAAGGGGACGAGGAAGAGAACAGACTAGAAGGAGACTGGTGAGCAGGAAGTTGGCGGGGAGATAAGAGTCCGAGGAGATGGAGATCGCCGGCATCCTGGACCTCCCCGTCGATGACACCGTGGCAGAAAGATAAGGCTTACAATGCAATCCGTTTCATTTTGCTGCTTTCATTTTAAAATTTTCCAACCGATCGCCCGTCTCTCCATTCAGAAGGGATGATGTATACCAGATGTTGGACATGGAGAGCACTATCCCCTTCAACACCTTCATTGCTACCGGTGACAATGAGCCCGTGTGTGAGGAGCTATCGACCGCAGGAATTGCGAAGAAGTACCACACAGCTATGGGGTCTGAGCAGGAACAAGAAGCTGAGGACAGCGATGGTGACACCCCGCCTACACCTGGAGTTACCTTGGAGGAAGGCCTCGAGAGCCTTGATGTTGTCCGTTGCTTCTGCTGCCAACAGAGCGAGCTGCCCGAATATATAATGGGGATTTTATCACGCGTCGAGACTTTTTCTCACTTCCAGACAAAAGAGGAGACAGTCATCAATTAGAGAATTTTTCAGAACTATAATATATTTTAATAAAAACCTATCAGATCTCAACAAATGGCAGTACACTCATTCCAAACGCCTGAAACCTACAAAAATGTAATATATTAACCAAATCCTTGACTCACTCCTAATCCCGCATTTAACGAATCCCGCTTGTGAAGTTACGAAAACTCGTTCCCGGACACTAATGCTTTAAGCGGGTTTTACTGTAACTTGTACTACCTGTTTGCCCAATGTACTTTCTCGCAGGAGCCTCCTCTCACCACAACTACATGAGGGCATTCATGAGATGAAGTGATGCGATGAATAGCAATGCATCATTATTTTTCGCACTGGGTTATCACTGTGTAAAGTTAACTGGCTTACCAAATTCAAAGGTCGAGCTGACATGGAGATCTTCCACATAAGTCAGCAATTTTTAATGAAAAAGCCTCAAGGCATGGTAGGGTCATGTTTAAATACCCTACAGCATTTTTATATCCCACATGGCATCTGGAATATTCTGGTGAACACCTGTGCTTGGCATAGTGTCCCTCTCAGGTATTGTTAGTTGGAGTATCGTGATAGTTGCCCTCTGATTTTCATGTGATTTGCTTTGCTCGTAGTGTTTACTAGTAGAACTGGGCTGTGATAGGCTGTTTTTGAACTCTGAGACTCATGATTCGCTCATATTGCCAGCACCCCCTCCAGGGCCGTAGCCAGGGGGGGCACCCCCCCTCCTGGAATTTCTTTTGCCTCCCGTAGCTTTAAGAGTTTAACACTTCCTTTTAGTAGTCTGCTTTACAGAGGCGAGCTTTAAGAGTTGAACAATAACTTATGTTAATGGATATAAAGTAAAGGATATTAATTTTGTAC
Source organism: Pyrrhosoma nymphula (assembly GCA_963573305.1). Taxonomy (NCBI): domain Eukaryota; kingdom Metazoa; phylum Arthropoda; class Insecta; order Odonata; family Coenagrionidae; genus Pyrrhosoma; species Pyrrhosoma nymphula. Next base: position 50,143,785 of record OY754339.1, on the reverse strand, counting down.
CAGGCTACTAATTTTTGACACAAGAACTATAAAACGTTTGCCCCTCCTAGGAAATTGGTTGCCCCTCCTGAAGACATGACCTGGCTACGGCCCTGACCCCCTCACTGGCACTGGATATATGTACATATATTTACATGGTTTTATGCAATACGTAGCAGATTTTTTGTGCTGCAATGGATATTAAACTGATGGATGGATGGACTTGGCACCTTCTTTTAAGGATAGGCTAATGCCAACATCAGGTCTCTGACGGGAAGAAGAACTCTTTCTAGCCCTTCTTGTTCTGTCCAAAGAGATGACTGATTTCTTTACAACTCAATTTCATGGCCTGCCACAGAGAATGAAATAGCAATTTACCTGTTGAATACTGAAACACGTTTTTTTTTCAAAACAGAAGTCCGTAAAATTCATCAAGTGTTATGGTAACTACCTCCACCATTATAAAATTAAATAAAAATGCTACTGAAAGTGAAATATTTCATCATTATGAAATTTCATTGGGGGAAAATTTATGCTAGCCTTGCTGTTTTATGAGAATGGTATGTATGGATGGGTATTTGCAGATTTCACTGGTAATGATTTCTCTCTTTCAGAATGATGTTAAAAGAGAGGTTGATCCATTTGAATCAGTGGTTGAAGAAGAGACATATTACGGAAGGGAGAACAATGGCGAGGATGTGGCACAAGAGAAACCTGTGTCTTATGCTGTATGTGTACATTCCAAGTTGGCAAATCTGGTCGGGGTGGTTCAATTTAGAATGTAACTTCCTCTTAATTTTATATTTTGAGAACATTGATATTGCTTGGGAATGTTTTTCATAACTATTCAAGCAAAGGAAAAAGGAATTTTTAAGTCATGTAAAACACAGCAATCTCCAAGCACAGTAAACCAATCAATAAAAAAACCCATCTTCTGTTAGAAAAATTCTCTACCAACCCATCATACCCATCCCATCTAAACATATAGTCAATGAAAAGGGTGTCTAAAATAATTGCCTTTATTCTGAGTATGAATGAAAGTTTGTGGTGTTCTTTTTACTTTTATTGGTGATCAATATTATCTTCCAGACTGATGTGAAAGAAGAAATTCTACAAGGTGAATCACTTGCAGAAGAAGGGACTTATGGAGGAGAGAACCTTGGCGAGGATGAATGTGTAGAAAAAGTTGATAATAATGTTGTTTGTGTACCACTTGAGACTGGAAATCAGGTGAGGACACTTTGCTTTGCACAGTAGCTCCCTCATTGTTGGGGATTGGGTTGATGTGATTCCTAGACTATAGGATTATGTGGATACGAAAATCTATTTATTGCTTATAAATTTAGGTGTAACGGTGATGGTGTATTGGTAGACTTCATAGTATAGAAGTGTCTAGTTAGGGTTTAGTCTCTAGCGATTGTAGTAAGCATGGTTATGTATGTAATCCCTCTGAGGTGAAAAACAGAGAACCTAAGTTGTACCTTGAATGAGAAATTTCTAACACGATTTCTGTGACATTCACAATGGTTGAAATGTTTGGATTGGTGTGGTGGCTAGATGGCAATGGCTATTGTGGATACAATAACTTATTTATTACTTACCAATTCAGACGGTGGTGATGGAGGATTTTTACATCTCTCATAAAATCTTGTAAGTTGGCAAACATAAAAAGTACCACGTGTCTAAAACTTGCCAAAAAATAATGTAATTGTTAAATATAATCATCATCTACTTTGATTGCGTGGCTGCAGCAATGTTTTTACCTCGTAATGCTGAAGCAGTTAGTTGCGCTTGCATTTAGAGTTCCCATATGGAAATAAAGAATTTATGTATTATCAGATACAACACTTCAACAATCAGTGGATTGAGTGATGTGATACATATAGATGTGAATCAGTTATGTTTCTAGCTGTAAAAAAATGTGTTGAAAGAGTAATTTGTTTGGTTATTTCAAGCCTATTGTGAACCATTTTAACTGTGTTAATAGTGGTACAAATATCAATACTAGTGCAAAACCAGAAATGGAAAAAGTGGAACTTTCACATTCCTACTTACAATTAGTACTGTTCCACAATTTCATTTTAGTGGCAACCCAAACAGCACACACGGATCATTTTTCGTTAAAATCACGTGTATAACACGTGATTTATCTGGTCGGAAACCCGGTACTCAGCGTCTTAAAACGGTTGAAAACTGGTCTACATTCAATTTACTGTCTGCTATTTCTGGTGTAAACACGTTTATTGACCAGAACCCAGTAGCTACTAATATGCAAATTCCCATGCAAATGTATGTTTGCCAATGGTTAATAAAATATTATTATAATTACGACCCCTAGACAGCATTGCAAGCAAAATTCGTGGCAGATTTGGATTCATATTCGATCGCAAAAAAATATGCCGTCAGAGAGCCGCAAACCCTTGAAACTATTACTAGCTCCTTAATCCACTCGACCACGACGATTCTTGAAATGAAACGATGGGTAGTAATGCACGGAACTAATTTCTTCCACATTCATGGCCAGGATGGCCAGGAATATAAATTATTCAATATTCGTGCTTGACCTAGAGAAAACTATTTAAAAATATTTGATACCAAGAAATTAATGCAGATGTTTACATGTGCTTGAAAATGGCAGTCAGAATCATACAAAAGCAAATAATACTATTGTTGAACATGGTATTTGTTACAATTGTTCCAAAATGCAGTAAGTATGATCAAATGAGTTAAGTATCGATGGCATGGAAAGAAAATAGTTTTTTTGTAAAAAAATATATCCACCCATAGTATACAGATAAGGTAAAATTCTGGAGAAATTCACTCATTTAGGGCCGAAATTTGCACCTGAAGAACATGGGTAGAAATTGGAAAATTTTGGAATTATCCCTTACCCCATACATATATCAACCAAGGGTACACCAGTATATTTCATCCCGTGTGGTATGGGAAGATGTGTAACCTCACAGATACAATCTATTCATCATTCCCATCCAAATAAAAAATAGTCAAAATAATATCTGTTCACTTGAAATATTCCAATAAAGATCCAGGAAGCTATAGACCCGTTGCCGTAACATCTTATTTCTTTAAAATATATGAAAAATATTGCTTTTCAGCATAATTGGTTTTCTCATGAAATGTAAAATTGTTTCCCAATCCCTATATGGCTTTAAAAAATGTATTCCAGACCGTTACTACTCATTGGATAAAAAAGGATTATGTACCTATTTGGCTTGTTCTATGATTTAGCAAAGGCCAGTTGAAATTCCAATGATCAGATATTACAAAAAATTGAATCAAGAAGGAATTGTAGGTATTGCCTCTAATTGGATTATATCCTTGTCACCAACATAAATCAATATGTCCTGATGAAATAATCTTGATGACTTAGAAGCCATAAATAAGCTTATCTCAATATAAGTCACTATCTCAAATTACTACTATAGGTGTATCCCAAGTGTCAGTATTTGGTCCCTTTTGCTATCTAATTTATGTTAATGATATCATTACCTAATAAACCGTGTCCTTTCTCTTCGTCCCTGGGGCTTACTTGAGTGCGGTACCCCCGAAGAGGCCCTGGATCTCTTCTACGACCTCCTCCACAGTGTCATTGAGGACTTCTTCCCTGCACATCACTTGTCGAAAAATAGACCTATTTGGCACTCCCACGAAACTACCCTTGCCCTAAAAAACAAACTAAGGGCCTGGAAATTGTGGAAAAGCCATCCCAACATTCACATCCAAGTATCTTTTGTGGCCATAAGACGACATTCTTGCTTTCTCCTTCGGCGGGACTACAAAAATTATATAACGGAAATTACCAATGGTCTTTGGGACAATTCAAAAAGGTTTTGGTCGTTAATTATTGCTAGGAGGAAGTCCAACCGTATCCCAAAATCAGTTAAGTGTAACAATGTTAACATCGAAGGTGATTCCCGCCCCTCTGCATTTAATGACTTCTTTTCCTCTAATTTCAATCATGCAGTCCCCTCCTCCCCTTTTCCTGACCTACAACCTGTATGCCCTCATTCCCTCTCCAGCATCTCAACCGACCCGTTTGTAATTTTAAATTACCTAACCTTGCTGCCTGTAAATCCATGGGTTCCCACAACATTGGCTACCTCTTCCTCAAACGCACGGCTAACTCCCTATACATACCAATTTCAATTTTGTAATACAGATTCTTTTCAACTGGCTCATTTCCATGCGTATGGAAAGAGTCAAACCTTACTCCAATCCTAAAATCGGGCTTAAAAACAAAAGTTGAGAATTACCGTCCTATATCCATATTTCCGATCCTTTCCATTATTTTCGAGCGCATTATTCATGACAGACTCCTAAAGTTTACTCAACCGTATATCTCCCCCCACCAGCATAGTTTTCTCCCTGGTGGCTCCTGTCTCTCCAATCTTGCGGTCCTACACCATCACGTAATAAAATCTTTTGAATTCAATTCTCAACTTGTGGTCTGCGATATTGACTTTTCCAAAATATTTGAATTTGTCAACCACTCTCTTCTGGTCAACAAGCTAAAATCTCAGTATAGCATCCATGGAAATTTCCTTTCCATAATTGAGAACTTCCTTACTTCACGTAATCAGCGGGTATTAATTGACGGCATTTCCTCTAAACTCCTGCCTGTGTCTTCTGGGGTATCACAGGGCAGCATTCTCGGCCCCCTACTCCTCTCTATATGTAGATGACATTGTCGACTCTATCATCTCCACAGGATACAACATCTTACTATACGCAGACTACTGTAAAATCTTCAAACAAGTTGACAGTCCTTCCGACCACCTAGCCCTTCAATCTGCACTGGACCTTTTGAACTCGTGGTGTGCTCAGTTGCAGTTGCACATTAACCCTACTAAGTCAGCTGTCATGACCTTTTCCTTGAGACGTAAACCCGCTGATCATTCTTACACATTCCAAAATAGCCTTATTCCAGCAATGAGATCCCATGGCGACCTAGGTGTCATATTTGATGATAGGCTGCATTTCCAAGACCACATAAAAAGGGTTGTGGGCAAGGCGATGGCGGTGGTTGGCCTACTGTAACGTCACACAGACATTCAAGATCCCCTTGCCCTTAGAACAGTATTCTTTGGTTGTGTCCTCCCAATCTTAGAATACTGCTCACCAATTTGGTCTACTGCTTGCCCATCCACTCTGAAACTTATAAATCGTCCCATCAATTTTTTCCTAGCCATTGCCTGTCATCGCATTCCCTCCCTCAAGAATTCAACCCGTGAATCCATTTCGTCCTTCCTAGGAATTCTTCTGCTCTCCCATCGCCATGCACTATCTGACCTCAAATTCTTACTCAGTATAATGAATGGACAGCTTCATTCCTGTGATCTTCTCTCTCTCTTTCCAATTCGTGTCCTTCCTCACCCCACGCAAAACTTCAATCTCCTACACATCCTGAAATTCCGGCTTTCCCTACCAAAGCGTTCCCTGTTTTACCGAATCCCCTCCAAATTTAAAATATTGTCCTCAACGCATCCGTCCCTTGACCTCTTCTCCTCGCCCAACATATTCAAATCATTCATCAAACGGTACTTGGGTATAGAGCCCAAAAATTTGATTTAATTTTGTTTTTGTGTTGATGTTTTGTTTTTTATTTCATTCTTCATGTTTTTTGTTATTGTTGTTCTATGTTTATTTATTTTGTTGCATCGATGAATGTAATTAGACAGCGTGCCGTTTTTGGTTGTGTGAGATAATAAATAAACAAATATAAACAAAGGACAAATAGTGTGTATGCTGCTGACACAAATTAAATAATTATGGCTGACACAATAAAACAAGTAGTAATTATTGCAAACTAAGCAATAAAATAAATGGTTAGCTGGACAACTGAAAATGAACGTAAGCAGGATGAAGAGAAAACATTTTGTATTCTCTTTCAGCATTACTAAAAAAGATGCAACGTCCTACTCTCCTAATAAAAAACTATGTGGATTGAAAGAAGTGATGGAATCAAGCTGCTGGGAATTACCTAGTTCGAAAACATAGACCAGACAAATCATGTCAACACCCTAGCTTAACTAAATAACTCTCATGTATACATGGCTAGATAGTAGAAACACACCAGAAAGCTTCCACTGATGAGCTATTGTCCTATTGTCAGTTTAATGCTGCTATTTTTTCTCACAAATTACATAGTACATAATGCATTAATCTCCTGGGGTATCTCCTACCTTATTACCCTTATTTTTAAACTACATACGTACACAAAAGAGCCATCAGGCTATTTGTCGAAATTGGCAAGCCTCGTATAAGTCTTATGCCTAAAAATTCAGTTTTATTATTCTTTCTTGAAATTTAATATTAGAAGCTGTTTTATCTATAAAATACTTGTCCTCATTCTTTTATATTTGAAAAACCATGAACATCAGTACTTGCCAAAATACGAATATTTATTGCCAAAGGAAAGATTTAGCTCTTACTTAGCTTACTTAGCTCTTACTTCCATAAATTTATAATAAACTGACCAAACCATTATAAATTTAACAAAAAACGTAGGCTTGGTACATATAGTCAAAAACAAAGAAAAAGTATGCCTAAAAAAATATACATATCTTATACAATTACAGAATACCTAAATTGATGGCAACATAAGTATGTATTCTAATGAGTGTGTGATCCATCGCTATATAACTTTCTAAACATTATATGCCCTGTAATTATTGTTCATCATATTATTTAATCCTGCAAGCCCGGAGGAGATTTAAATGAATCCCATCTCGTAGGTCAGAGGAGATTTAACAGAATCCTTGGTTTTCCCCTGATTTAAATGGAATCACCGCTACGTGATCCGTGACATCACTACGTCGCTCGACGCCTGTATGTGAGTGACGGAGTGACTCTATGACGGAGTGATTATGGCGCTCGTCGTTGAAGGGTTAATGCTATTTTGTATTCCATTGTATTTTGTTTCCCAATGTGACTAAATGTTCATGAGTCAAATGACTTGCCATATTTCTGTACCAGGACCCACTGGGCCAATGAATTAAATATTATGTAAAGATTATTTTTCTCGTGAACCAACTAATGCACCATTTCTAACTAGCATGTTTTGACATGTTACTTCAATAGAAATTAGTTTCTGTATTTATTTGCTGGTACATAACTCAAAAACTAAGATGATTGATGCTCATATTTCATTTCCTTTCAATTCCCTAGGAGTATTTTCTTCTAATAAACAGCTCATTTTGAAAATGGTATTAATATATTAGTTCAAGAAATATTTTTTATCCACGTTTCTCCAATTCTTGCATTTTACACCGTGAACTTCAAGTTCAATCTGTGAAAAAAAGTTGTGTAGAAACGCAGGATTTGTTATGCATATCAAACAGTCTACTCATATTTCCATTTGTAGCCAAAATATGTATAAAATGAAGTTTAAGTCATTTTATGGTGAAACCACCTAAATTGTTTTTGTTTTTGCCTGCTTGTACAATAAATTTATATATACAATTTTCAAATAAGTCAGTCTCTCCCCTTAAAAAATTAAAATGCATTCCTTGTCATTGAGAAGTTGAGTAGAATTACAATACCCTAGTACATATGTATATTTAAAATATATTATTAAATCATGTGAAGTCTGTTTTTCTTTTTCTATGCACTGTCTCACTTAAATCAGAGTGAAAATATCATTTCAGGTGCATGATACCAGTATTACGAGGAGAATTCCAGGAACACATGAAAATATATTGAGTAACTTGACAGTGAAAAGACTAGGAAATATACCAGTCCAGGTCATGAGGAAATCCAACTGCATTTTTGACTCTCCCAGTCACTTACTGAACAACAACCCTACAGAACACCGCCAGCCAACAGAATCCATTGGCATTATCCAAGGAGAAAGTTTTGAAGCTGAAAATTTTGCTTTGGGCTCAAGGACAAATGAAAGGAGATATTTGCCTCAGCTTCTAGAATTCCATAAAAATTATTCCAGTGTGAACCTATTCAAGTGTGAAACATGTGGAAAGGAGTTTACTCGGAAGGTGTGGTTGATGAACCACTCAATTGCACACTCAGATTTCAGGCCATTTAAGTGTGAAACATGTGGGAAAGGGTTTAAACGGAGCAGTCATTTAAGAAGACACTCACAAATACACACTCAAGCCATTCAATTGTGAAACATTTGGGCAGGAATTTGCTTTAAAAAAGAATCTCATGTGACATTTAGATGCACACAGATATTATGCCATTTAAGTGTGAAGCGTGTGGAAAGCGGTTTAATCAGATGACTACTAGAGGAGTACTTTCTTGACAAATTAATTGAGAATCAATCACTAAATACGGTAAGAATCTGTTCTGAGCAGTTGGATGAAATACTGATTAATTTACACACACAGTTGAAACTTTTGCATGAAAATCACAGGGAATACCAAACCCTTCTTAATGGTAAAAACTTATGTGTGATTACTGAGGTGACTTAGAGAATTTCCTGTGAAATTTGTGTGATAATGGAGATACATTCATGTGAACTGTGAGGGTTTTTATTAAGTTTTCACATAAAAAAATCCCATGGAATGGAGCCTATGCGATTCAGTCAAAAGTATGTGAAAGTGAACCACCCAGAGAATTGCGTGTGAAAGAAAGTTCTGTCTCCTTACGATGCCTTACACATAATTCCCAGAGATTGGAGGTATCGAAAATATATGTATATATTTGAAATACATATTTTTGATAGGTACTTTTTTATTTTGTAATTTGTATCAAAAATATATTTTGTAAGAGTATTTTGCATCTGAAATAACATTAAGTAAGTAGTAGCTTGTATTAAAAAAAACTATCATTCAAAGTATGTACATATTTATGTTCTTATTCATGTCACAAAAATCTTTGCTTGCTTTTCAAATTAAGTGCACGCAGCCTATGAGAGGGCAGGGATTGGTTTGATAAATATATTGCAAGAAATACTTGATGTAGATCTACATCGATGACTATGGATAATTCTTCACTGAGTTTCCAAAACTTAAAACTTAAGTTTTTACTTTTAGATATTCTAATCAGAGGTGTATTTGCCAAAGTTGAATATGTGCATTACTCATAAAAAGTAATTATGTAGTTAGAATTAATGACCTTGTATATATTTGTGGTACAGCAGTGCGTCTGTTTGTTAAACTATGAAAATATAAAATTTTCAAAAAAATCCGCAAACTAAAGGCCTTGGGCGCAAGCTCAAATGTAGCACGCTATTAAAAATAATATTTTTATTGTAAAGGTGAGCTTTCGTCTCGTACTACATTTAGCGAAAAGGTAACTTTTGGTGTTTTTTGTAATTTTTTTCAAACGTTAGGTCTTCTGCGCGAATTGAAGCTGAAACGAATTTTTTCTATATATTTCAGATTATAAACATGCAACTACGCAACTTTTCCGCTCTTGGAATTCGATACTCGTAAATTCGCTTTTTTCGGCCCACCCTTATCCGTAACATACGGATTGGCTGCCAGACGTACTTGATCCGTACTTCTTGACAACAAACTCCTTTAATCATATCACGGCGCTGAAACAGCAAATAAGGCAAGGGGTGCCTTTCAGGGCCTTCAATGCTTCTGGAGAGGATTTTCGACCCACTGAGTCTCAGGGAAAAACAGCATTAATATAAAATAAATAGTACTTATATAGGTATTAATACAAAAATTCATTACAACTAACAAAAATGTAATGAATACAACTATCGAAGAATATTTTAATTGAAACATGGATATCTAACACCACTGTTCCACAGTGGCGGATACAGAAAAAAAACTCAAGGGGGGGGGGGGGGGCGCAAGTTATCGCGACGATATCGCGGGGGGCAAAATGACGATGCAGTGTGAAGGGACCAGTTTAACCTTTACAGTGTTAGTGAAGGAGAAGAGGATGAAAGGCTACTATAGTGAGCGGGTGCTATATGGTGCACAATAAATTTAAAAGAACTAAACCTAAGGCAAAACGGGCGCCTGAACATTGACAGAATTGAAACAACAAACATATTTTGACTTTTTGAACTGATTTTAGCGACTCTGCTTCCCTTAAATATGTAGATCGATTGTTTCGAGAACATTCGGTGCCAGAACGTTCGCTTCCAGACTTTTAAGGAGTGTGAACAAATACAAACAGTAGAATATTCGCGACTTTTCTCGAACAAATGCCCGAAATCACTAGAATGGCCGCGACTTTTCTCGTAGGTTAGCTATATCTATGTGCCAGACAGAAACGTATAAAATACGTACGATGACGCGGACGCGCGTGCGTGCTACATAAGAAAGTACAACTACTCGATAACACGACTCAGAATCGACTGACGAAAGACACGAACAAATAGCGTACGGGCTGACTGGCGCGGGCGGCAATGCGGGCGGCCCCGCCAGAGGGGGGCGCGCGCCTCCCGTGCCCCCCCATATGTATCCGCCACTGCTGTTCCATCCTCGGGCCAAAGATTATGGTCATATTTTGGTTATCATTTAAGTTACATGTTGGTTACATCAAAGCCACAGTCTGCCCGGTCCGGTCTCCACCGGTCAAAGCTCTGCTACTGAAGCGGCTATGTGGTGAAGAGACGAAATAATCAGGAAAACCTTCGAGCTTTAAATATCTGGTCGAAGAGGAAAACATAAAACATCTGAATCGCAGAGATGCGCTGAAAGCGCGAGACTGGAAAGACTGAGAAAGTTGGACTATGTTCGGTATATAGACTTGTACGGATAATTTACATTTTTTGCTACAAATATTCAACATAGTCATTCATGTTTGTGATTCAACTGTATGGTAGTAGTGCATTCCAATCATGGCGAAAACGAGTTTAGAATCAGGGGCCAGTTTTGTAGGTAGAGGTAGGTATAATGTGTAGACTTTGCATGAATTGTTATGAAGATTCCTTCTACATATTCGTCTCAAATACGATTAGTGGAGTGAGATTACGGATCAATGTCATATGGGAACTTCTGAGTTTGGAGGTTAGTGTCTTTAAGTAGTGAATATTTAATCTTTCCCGAGGGACTTACGTTTTTTGTTGTTTTCAATGAATCTGGTAAATTGTTATCGGTGCTCATCAAGTGCATTTAGAACATGTTTTATAGGCGAGTATACTGCCATTAGGCTCTTCATTTATTCGTGAAATCATAAATTCTGCCATGGAGTAGGCATATCGCATTTAAGCGTAATATTTATTTTAACTATGATACTGTATAAGCGTATTTTACCGAATGAGAGTGGCGTGTTTTAACTGGTTAGCGATTTGTTCATTGATTTCACCTCCTGGTGCTAAAATTCATTTTACCTCATGACTCGTACTTCCGAACTACTTAAGTAATTACCTTCAAATGCATTTCACAAGTAAATGTCACCAAGTTTAGCTCCCTATGCATAGGTATGATTCTGGTGATTGGAGTCATAAATGTTTCTCAAGCTTTATCAATTATCTGAAAACTGAATTATTGCATTGTATCATGCTGTCAAATATCTTTATCTGTTGATGGTAATACTTTTTTATTGATATGGTTGCTGATGGCGAAAGGGTTACCGGAGGCAGTGTCTCTCCGATGTTTGAAGAAGCTGTTTGAATTCTTTGAGTTTAAATAGATGTGTTTAAACTCTACTACAACTTACGAGGAAGGCGATGGAGAGTAGTTTAATGGTAAGTACACTGGTGTATTTGTTTTGCTACTTTGCACTCCGAGGATATGTGTTAAAGCTAAAGATATGCATGTTGTTTATCTATGCACTATAATAATCCAGTGTTTTTTCTAAGAAAACTATTGAAGCTTCTTTCCTCTAATATGTAATAGTATTCTTTTGTTGTTGGCACAGAGGCTGTAGCGAGTGGGGGGAGGGTGTTAGTGGGTTGAAATCTACCACCCATTCTCTCCTGAAATATTTAGGTAGAGGGTAAAACATATTAAAATTTGAATAAGGGAGTAGTAATAGAGGTGTGATTATTTATTGTTTGATAGATACTTGATAAAAATATAGCAAAGGGTAGTGAAGGCAGTAAAAAAATTATTTTATAGTTAAATCCAATAATTTTTCTGGAGTCATAATCTTGAGATCCCACTCAGTAAATTTTTTTCTGGTGACAACTTTGATTAGGTATTTCCATTAGCACTAATCTTTAGCTATTGGTACATATGCAGAACCTCCTCAGCTCTCTTCTTCAGTTTAATTTAGATTAGATATTTTCCAATTGAAATGACAAATTTGTGTGTTCTACGTACTTGAATGAATTTCATTAATGACCTAGGATTCATCGCTGAGTGACATCATCAGGTCCCTCCTTCACTGTAGTAACTCTCCTTGTCTTGTATTTGCTACAATGTTCATTTTCATACCCAAATAATTAAATTGTTCTTTCTCCATTTTCTGTGCTGCTACTTTTATGACCAGTATCTTGTATCATAGAAAATCTCAATCAATCCTTCTGTTCCTTGGATGAGCTAATGAACACCTGGTTGTCATCAGAGCAAGGTTGGATTTGTTATAGTATTTCGAGGCGGGACCAAAAACTATATTCACTTGCAAAACTAAGAACTCGTGGGTTGGAAGGGGTTTTATTAGGAATGGAAAATGGGTGGAGAGAAACTTGGCATTGGCACTAGCCTGCATTTAGCACAAGGCACCAAGGGGAGGACAGTTTAAGGTATCATCTTACGGATGGGATTTTGTACTTGAAATACTCTTCACATCTCATCCAAATAGGGATAGAAAAAATTTCTACCACTGCCTGTAAGGTGATTGCCTAACTTATAACGCCCCAGTTTCGACGTTACAGAGTGCCAGAGAGGAGCTCAACGCCACCCGCGATCACGTATTGGTTGTATTGCACTTTGCCGGTGCTTCACGATGTCCACTGTGAAGTTTAATGCATGGAGCAATCTCGTAACTGAAAAGAGCACTACAGAATGCCAAAAACAAGGCCATGGCTACCCAGGTAAAATATGTATATGGTCTGTAACTAATCTGGAACTGGTCTGGACCGAGTGGTCTGTAGCTGGTCTGTAACTGGGAAGAAATTGAAACACCGTTTCAGACCAGACTGGTCTGGACAACGGGTCTCTAAAACCGACTTGAGTGACATCTACAGGCACTTCGGAGAAATATTAAAAAAAATAAAAAAAATAATAATGCTTCAGTGGGATTTGAACCTGTGTCATATGTACATCTCAGGATAACAACCCAACACTACTCATAGAAAAAAATTGATGGTTTCAGGCGTTACTTTGTGGAACTTGGAATTCATCTTGAATAACTTTAAACTTTGTATTTCCACATGAAATTTATTTAGCTACTACCATGGTTTTGATGTCAGGGCGTCATCATCAGGTGCATAATACAGAAAAATGTTCACTTATATACAAAAAAGAGTTGTGGGGGTTGAAGTTCAGATGCACACATGAGCGGGGGGAGGGAAGAAGATGGAAGGGGTGGGGTGGGTGAGTCAAATGAAGGGGCATTGGTAATGGGATTTTTGGGAAACGTGGAGTCATAGGTAGGGAAAGAAAGGGGGGAAGGGTGGCGGTGGGGTTGGGGCAGGTAGAAGGAAAGCTTTTAGCTCTACTGCTAGGCCAACAACTCACCTTACGTAGTCTCATGGGAATAAGACCATTTCTTCCTAAAATCAGAGTTAATGCATGCGAGACTGACAGTAATTTGCACTGATAGCACATATAATATCTAACACAACTGCACTAATAACACCTACTTCACATATTTCGCTGTGCTACATATGCCCTCTTCATGCGCACGTCAGTATACCTTTCATTTTGTTCATCATTTCATTTTCATGGTTGTGGTCAAACTCGGCACAACAGCTGAGAATCAACTGTTGCTCCACCCATGGAGCTCCACCATTGACTTGGGCGTTTACCTAAACCGAATTGAGTGTGCTAGCTGGGAAGGAACCAGTCAAAAAAACTAGTGTGGACCATTATTAAGTAGTGGCTTAAAAGTTTGGGTTACCTAGTTCCATATGGTGCTGATGCCTATGAAATTTATTCTAATCACAGATTAGTTACTAGTCAAATTTAAAAATAGTCGCAGATCATGGAATCAAATATTGCAGCTCTGTTACGAGCAGAATATAGACCGACCAATATTGCAGGACAGTTGTAGACCATCGAGTATTACAGAGCAGTTCCAGCACAGTTTACAGATACTCATATGGAATATCACAAGCATTACTGTCATTTCCTTGTAATTTTAAGCCTCCCTCCATTGGAGTATTAACATCTTTACCGTTGGCTTTTGCTAAATGGGCGATTTGTAAAATAAAAGCCTGTTTTAGCCTTAGATAGGTACTTACAGTATAATGTTTACTACTTACTGTGCTTTAAGTAAAAATATTGAGACCCATCTGGTTGCAAATAAACAGTCGTGTACAAAATGTTAGGCGAAATGCTATTAATTCTCATCTAAAATGTTTTTAAGTGTTGATAGATTTAAATATATGCTTATGTACTGTCTAACTTAGTAATCCGGAACAATAGCATGCACCAAGATTGAAAAATGGCCTCCAGATATTAACCAGAAAAAACTAAAAATATGTGGTTTTTTACTCTAACGGACGATGTATACAATGTATACATTTTGTATACAAATTGTGTAGGTACATTGTGTAACCGGTATACATTGTGTACAAATGTATGCATTCTATACAAATGTATACACTGCATAGATCCTGTATGGAAAATATATACACAATTTTCATAGGGTCAGGTATTATTTTCTTTCTTCTTTTCCATCTTCCGGAAACCTTTGGAGTTTTTTTTTAATCCTGTGAATATAGTTTTGCCCTAATGATATATCTTCTGTTGTCCCCATCTCTATCATATCTTTTTTATCCCTTGGACCCACTGGTTGGCATTCTTAGATATAATCACATGATTAAAAATGCATTTGGTGAGCCTTCTGTTGTCCATCCTATCATAAGGTAAAGGCTATCGGCAATGAAAGTATAAAATTTGCCAAGCCGCCAGTTTTGGATCACTTCGTTTGGGTTGTCCCACCTGTGACTTCAGTGTGGGCATACATGGACTTTTACCCAGCCACCACCGTGGCCGGATACATTTTATATGAGATGAAGTGATCCATAGGGAAGAGCAAAAAGTATAAAATGACAGGCAAAGTCGAAAGAGTCGAGTCGCCGATTTATTGCCTAAGTGGAGTCGGGGAAGCGCAGGTGGGGAGTGGTGGGGAAATTGGGTTTCGAAAGAGGGACGAATGAAAAGGACCCGCTTTTTAAGGTCAAAGGCGGCCCATTATCCGTCCCAAATGACCTGAATGATAGAATGAGTAAAAATAGGACTTAAAGTTGGACGAAAGCTATTTTGGGAGTCTTCTTCCTGGAGAAGGGCTGTAGAGGACAGAGAAAGCAAAACTTTACCCAGACGAAAGCGAGTGATCAACGATAGTTAAAGAAGTTCAAGGCCACATAAAAGTCGACCAGATGGCTCTCACGCTAGATTGATAGGGATACATAATTCCCTCTGAAATGTATTTTCTTCCATAAAAATGTTCCTTATACGTTTTCCGAAAGGACACGAAATGCTCAAAAAGGAGCATATTATTTTAGCAATCAAATTATGGGAGTTTCATAATTATCTCTCATCTAGTTTACGCAGAAGATTAATAAAGACAGTTATAACAATGGTATTTTTTGGAAGGTTAGGTGAGAAAAGTTAAAATGGCTTAACCTTTTTAAGGATAAGCCATACCTTAGAGTAAGCATGCTTACTCTATAGCCATATCATGTATATGCTTACTCTATGGCCATACGTAACTCTTTAACTCTTCGTATTAATTTACAAAAAAATAAATAAATACAAAAATGGGTAGTAAATTTTCTCATAAGATGCCCATGAATAAAGATTTATTTTCCTTTGGAACTCAATATTTTTTTAAAGGAAAAGAAACGCTCACTTCGACCTCAAATGAAGAGATAATGATTATGATTTTTCATTAAATGCATATTAGTAATGATCATTTATGACCAAGTTGGAACAAATAATGAACGACTGTCAAAGCTATGGACGGGAAATAAAATTGTCAGAGGTTGCTGCTTCTGGAGTTTCCTTCTCATATTGAGTGAAATATTTGACATATTATGTATAGCTAATTCAGGATTTTTTGTTCATGATGCTTCTTTGAATTTTTTACTGGATGAGAAAGGGTGCAAAGGCCAATTACACTGGGTTAAATGATGATGTTCTAAGTAATAAAATTGAACTCTAAACAAAATTCTTAAACGAGGGAAGTGATTATTTTAAACTGATGTTTGAAAAATGTGGTATGCTTATCTTTCCTTATATGTTATTAAGGAAGCTTTGGTGCAAATCCAAAGGAAAATGATAATGGGGTGTATTTGGAGAACTATAGGAGTATTGTTACGAAATAAATGGTGTAATTATTTGCTTTGATTGAGAATGGGTAATTAATTTGCATAGGTGATTTATTTCATTCAGGGAATCATGCCATGGCGTATCCACATTTGACCTTTCCGGGTCTTTGTCTCATGAGAAACTGATTTTAAATTCTAACAGATCAATGAGTGAGTGAGATTTGATGAAGTCCTTCAGGAATAATTTCTGACCGGTGAGTGGTTTCCATCCTAGGTGTTTGAATTTCAACACTTTGGATGCCAAGCAGCGCCATGTGTACTGATCAAAATGGCATGTAAAGATATTCATATCGTAAAACGATTTCTCCTTTATCCTGCGAAAGACATCTCCCTATCTTATTACAAGGCTATAATGTCCGTTGATAACGTCTGTTAATTATTTGGATGAGGTAAAACAGCCATAGAATAGTTTATTTCTGTTATAGTTTCCTTCTATTGGGGATATCATGAGGTCTTCAATATAAAATACCTTTCCGATTTTAAAGTCTTATTTATTCGTCTTAAAGCTTGCAATTTTCTTCTTTTAAACAAGAATGGAAGTCTACTTTTATACCGTGAGTGTCACCATTTAAAATGAATTCAAATTTTACTAATATCCTTTGGACTCACTGCACTCACATGATATAACTATGAAAAAACCATTTGGAAGCAAAGGAAAGAGAAAGTTGACATTTGAGGAGAACATGTAACCAAGCATTATTTTTCATACCAATCACCATAAAACCAATCCGAAGTAGGTTCAACTAGGGCTGGGCGGTATTGGAATCCCAATATCAGTATCCAATATCTTAAAATATTGAAAATGGACCAATATCAATAACCGGTATTGGACTATTGAATATTGGAAAATATTGGCATATTGAAATCTTGGAAATTAGTATATTGGAAAATATTGAACATAGCAATATTAACAGGTAAAATTATCTTTCTCACAAGGGTTTGCAAATTTAACCTGTGTTAACTATGTAAAAGTCTGTTTAGAAAACAAGAAAAGCAATGTAAGTTTCTTTTCCCCAGTTATTGCTATGAATAATGGTGGAAAAGGAAATGCTGCACTGAGTGCCACGTGCGCCGTCTGTTTTCTCAGATTAGGACGCTCAACGACCACCCTCCTCGCCAAGTTCTGATATTCAATAATAGAATTGTTAACATTGGTAATCCAATATTCAATATTCCAGTTACAAATATTGGTTTTTCTGACCACCAATATCCAATACAGGAAATTGGTATTGGTCGTTCAAAAATTGTGATTTTGGAATCCCAATATTTAAAAAAAATATTGATATTGGAACCAGTTTTTGGAAAACTGCGCAGCCCTAGGTTCAACACTAACATTGGGAAAAAATGTAAAGTGGTTATGTGGGAAAAAGGCATCGTAAAAATAGGAAAACAGTGGCATAAAACTAATTACTCGTGGATAGATTTGTCACAAGAACTTGACGCAACCATTCCAGCTTTGGCCTTAATTCCAACTGCTTCGTTGGTATTCACGTCGTATGAAGTCTAAACCCGAAATCAAGATGTGTGCAGTCTACAAAAAAAAGATCCTCTTATAATGAACGTATTGTAATTTCATGCTGTTTATTGAACTGTTTATGGACATTTGTGCCTGTTTTGTTTCATTGTTTCCTCTTCTTTAGATTTTGACCGTTAAAGAACCACATGCAAAGTTTCAACGCATCTATTTTCGTTTTTATTTTTCCTTTTCTTTTATTGCTTCGCAGTTGTTCTTCATGTGTTAACTTAGTTATTTCCTTCTTTCTTCTGTCCTGGTATTATTTTCTTTCTTCTTTTCCTTATTCCGGAAATCCTTGGAGTTTTGTATCAATCCTGTAAATGTAGTTTTACCCTAATAATATGTCTTCCGTTGTCCTCATCTCTATCATGTCTTTTTTAACACTTGGACCCACTGGTTGCCATTCTTACTCGTAATAATATGATAAAAAATTCATTTGGTGAGCCTTCTGTTGCCCATCCTCATTGTGTGGTTGAAGAACGTATTCTCCTGTTCTTAATAGAATCTGAATTATTTTCGCTTTCTTCGTTCATGTAGAAGTATTAATGTTTCCTTATTAGACTTCCATTTCTCGGTCTCCAGTGGTCCCGGGACCAGAATCTCGGAATCTTTCTTTCCTTCCTCTCTATCTCTTCTATTTCACCTACTGTCATTGAGAACATACATTCAGTGGCATAGACTTTCTGGCGTTATTCATACACTTAAGTTGATATGGGGGTGCATCCGGGTATTGTAATATCTGATTTTGTTTTAAGTGGAGAGATTCCTCTTATATTGGTTATCCTGAGTCAGCTGGTATGCTATATTTACCGCCTTTGCTTGGTTTGCCTCATTATATAGTACTTTTATACGAATTATTTCACCAGGGTACTTAAATTTCTCGTCTTCATTATTTTTCCCCCATTCTGTTATTAACACTTGGGTTTGAATTTCCTATTTTTGGTCATGAAATTGCATAATTTATGGGAAAAAATAATATAACTGACCCTAATTATAATAATTGTCATGCTTGAGGAGACATTCTTAGAAATCAATCGAACCGAAAAAAACGATTGAGGCGTTCCTAAAAGAAAAAAAAATATAAAAAACACTTTTTAAGAACTGGTCTTATTTAAAAATTCAATAGAAAGTAAAAATGCACTGAAAAGTAGAAAATAAATTTTAGATTGAAATCTACAAAGTTAAGAGACCTTCTATTCCAAATTTATAAATATAGTATAGTTGAAAGTGAAAATGAATATTTGTTTACTTTATCTGTGCAATTCGTCGATGATTATGAGGCAAGAACGTATAATCATACGTCTAATTGATCATCTAGTTGGTCATCATGATTATAAGACCAGGGTGCTCAAATTCAACTTATTGTTAGTAAATTACTTTGCACCCTGGTCTTATAACCATGATGATCAACTAGATGATCAATTTGACGTACGATTATACGTTCTTGCCTCATAATCATCGACGAATTGCACAAATAAAGTAAACAAATAGTCATTTTCACTCTCAACTTTAATATATTTATAAATTTGGAATAGAAGGTCTCTTAACTTTGTACATTTCAATCTAAAATTTATTTTCTTCTTTTTAGTGCATTTTTATTTTTTAATTTTTAGTGCATTTTGATATAAGACCAGTTTTAAAAAAGTGTTTTTATATATTTTTATTTCCTTCATTTTAGTGTTCACACTTTTATTATTTTAACAAATTAAGGAGGTTCCGCCACGACTGTGTAAGTCAAAACAAATACTAAATTCCACATTTTTGATATTTTGTCCAAAAAATCCTGCTTTCGCTGATGAAATGCATTGCCTTTAGAAACCCAATAGTAAGGTACAACATATATAGATTATTCCACGAATTTATTTTAAATTAGCAATTTTTTCAGCCTTAGGAGCCGACTACAGCGCCATTTCCTACGAATTACCGCATTTTGACTTCAATTATGGCATTAATTCTTCAATAATTAAAAAAATAAGGTGGTAAAATGCCTATATTTTATTTTTATTCAATTTCTCTGGATTATTTCCTTCTTGTAAATAGTTTTCCGCAAAAATGGCATTTATATTTTATGAAAAAATACTATTTTTCCCCGTGTTTCTCTCATTCCCCCATTGAACACCATGTAAATTCAAGTTCAATTATAGAATAAAATAGCGTGGAAAGGTATTATTTTGTTGTTCATATCAGATAGAGGACAACTTTGTCTACAAGTAGACAGAATATAAATAAAATGACATTTAAGTCATTTTACGGTGGAACCACCTTAAGTAAAATTTCTAATGGTTCCATGGGAAGGGGTTCAAAAATTGGGTAGTAGTAATGCGATTAAACTGACGAAGCAAGTTGAAAATTCGTATTCATATAAATGTGCAATGGTTCTTTGAAATTTAAATTAGTTGCATTTCTTCTCAATATAAATGCTAAAATGATGGTTGCATTGAATTGCAACAGCGCTGACTGGGATTAGACAATGTAATGCGGGTTGCGTAATGTTAGGATAAAGAGATATTAAATTGAAACCATTTAATATTAGTAGATTTACATGTTAATTAGTGAATATAATGATTGATTCATGTACTATCATCGAGATGAAACATGTATACAAAATTTGGGAAAGATTGAACGACGGGATGGGTTTCAAAATATTGTAATAGATATGCGATTAAACTCACGAAGCAAGTTAATATAAGGCCAGTAATTAGTAGATTAACTTGGTAATTAGTGAATATAATGATTGATTCATGTACTGTCATCAAGATTAAATATGTATGCAAAATTTAGGAAAGATTGAACAACGGGAAAGGGTTCAAAAATTGGGTAATAGATATGCGATTAAACTCACGAAGTGAGTTAATATAAGACCAGTAATAAACTGATGGTCACGAACTTACAGTATGTCATAAGTAAGCTGAGGACATTGCCTATAATGCCTATTTTTTCTTTTACTCAGGAAACCAATTTTATGAAGTTATAAGTTCATTTAGGATCATTTATGGTGAAATTAAAGCGATTTGTTACTGCCTAAAAATGCCTATTTTACCTGTTTATGCCTTTTTCTGCTGATATTGCCTATTTAAGGGCCTAAAAAATCAATATTCTCTTCAACGTCGCCAAACTTCTCTTCAGTGCAGAGCTTGTCTGCTATTTCAGTTCCTTTTTTAATCTATCAAGGTTGAAATAATGTCATTATACATGCATAAAGAAAAATCATCCAAAGTATTATTATATAAAGAGTAAAAAAACAACCATGGTAATTTTACGTGATGTGTACATGCGATGGTTTCAATTGCTAAAAACTTGTGAAGGTACCACTCATTATTGCTGATTTTAAAGGCAGATCAACTTCAGGCAATATGATTGAAGTTGATCTGCCTTCACAGCCAGTATTGATATTATGGGGAACATGGCTAAATACTGCATTATACTCTGCAGATAAAATTATTGAAATACGTGAGGTATGTGACAGGAATAATGTGCGCCTGCACATCAGTTCGAACATCTTTTTCACTCACGTAAAGGTACACTATTGGGTCATTCCATGCGAAGTGGTCCCCGCTCGACCATCAGGGATTTCAATGAAATTTTGTATGGAAATTCACACATATCCCCAATAAACATTTGTTAAGTTTAACGTTCGCCGATGGTATACTTGCTGATATATTGTAATTTGTTTGACCCCGTGCCACAGCCTTCTTCAGTATGATTGAGATTTCGGTAACTTTGAGGCATAGTATCTCAGGAGATATTTAGATAAAAGAAACAAACATTGGCTATCTTGTAAAAGGTTTTGAGCTCTATTAAACAACATAATAAAAATAACTGTAAAAGCGACCTCCTTGTAGATAATTGAGGGCGAAATTGGCCCGAAAAATTGCGGATCGAAAAAAAAGTTAAAATTTTGGCTTTTTATATTTCAGGAAGTAAAGGTATAATCAACGTGAAACTTTGAGCATGATGACATATAAATACATGGTTTATGAATATAATATTTCATCGTCCTAGTGATTTCCATTATTTTTAAAATCGAGTCAAAATGTGACACTTTTTGCAAAACGCCAAAAATAGGGTATTTTCTCCCCGCTTTTACAAGAAAAGACCCTCTGGAATTTCTTTTGGATCATTTTCATTATGAAGAAAATGAATTCAACCCTCTAAAAAAGTATATCTGGTTTTTCATCGCGGGCATATAAGACCCTAAAAATAGGGACACGTTGAGGATGACATTTGTAAAAATGACAAAAATTGATTATTTTCTGCCAGCTCTTACAAAATCAAGACCTTCTGGATACTCTTTTGAATCATTTTCATTTGAAAGAGCATGTTTCAAACCTCTTAAAAAGTAGACTTGGTTTTTCATCGCGAGCACATACGGCCCTAAAAATATGAACAACGTTGAGAACGTTGCTATGGTGGCGCCAAATGCATTCTGTTGTTCGTCGTCCTGTTTGTTTTATGTAGATATTTTTAGTATATAGCGTTGGCCCATGGTGACGTTGTCACTACCAGTTCAGGTATTTGAACCCGTAACCCCATCGCCATAGGGGTCGCGCCCAATTGCCGTGCAATACCGGCCACGGGTGGGTTTCTTGGTTGAGGATCCCAATTTGGTTTCTTCGACAAGGTTCCAAATCCTTGTGTGGGTATCTGTCTGGTTCCAAAGCCAAAGGTTAGGCAGAATATCCTAGGTGGGTATTTTATACGGTTCCCAAGCCAAAGCTCCTATGGACTACCACATACAGTTATTTGAGATTGCACAGTAGCAAAAGCTTTTGTTTTTTATCCTATCATTTAGCGGCACGGGGTCAAACAAATTACTCTATCTCAGCAAGTATACCATCAGCGAACGTAAAACGTTACAAATGTTCATTGGAAATATATGTGAATGTCCATATAAAATTTCATTGAAATCCGTGATGGTCGACCCGTGACCACCAGACCACTTGGCATGGAATGACCCACATGCTAAAACGGTACGAGGCACATGCGGCGAAATAGTACCTACGGAATTTTTCTACTTTACTACCATCTTTAGACCACACTTATAATAGTGTAGGAACCAGTATTTCGGACTATTTTATGTAGGCTTAAGTACCAAATTTAAATATGTGCAGCGAAGATCGGCAAGATATGAATAGTGTAGTTAAGAAAGTTTCATTTGGGTTACTAGCTAACTGCAACAACTATGATGGATATCGCTGTTAGGACCTCGCACAGTGGAATAAATAAAAAAAGTTGCCCAAAATTCAATGAGTGTTTTTATCTAACAGGAAGATGAAACTTCGCTTGGATTTTCTAGATTGACTTTTGGATGAAACTTTGATTGACTTTTTGATGAGGCTGGTACAGTCCTTACACAGATATTGGAGCACTCAAAATTTTAAAAATGTCCACCTTCAATTTTATTTGAAAATCGCTGTTTTCTATGGAGTATAAGAATTTATGATGTTTATGAGTGACGCATATGGGAAGCAAAAATCTTTTGATATGCAAATTGGTATCCAATGGTCCGAAATCGCAAAAATAGGGATATCGACGTTCAGAATGCTACCACAAAAGCAATCGTGTCTCACTAACTGAATAATCATTTCCAAGCTATAAGAAGCTCATACGTCTGATGAAAGAGGGGGTGAGGAACACAGAAACACTTCGTTTTAATGAAGATCAACGCTCCACCACAGGAAATAGAAAACGTCAGAGACGATCCAGGATTCCGTGCGCCGTTTTACGACGCGACGCCGGAGCTGACCCAGTCGAATGCAAACAACCTAGCCGCAGCCACGCCTCGATGTCAGTCACCGAAGTCATCCTACACCAGTCGAGAAAAGCGCCCTTCATCTAGGCTGAGAGTGACACTTACCGCATTTAGCGCGTCGCGGAATGCCTGTACGCAAACGTGCATGATTGTCGCTAATAGGTCGCTGACGAAGGCACATGGCTGCTTTATCTACAAACCCGCCCACACACCATTTTTGGTCTTCCTTAACGTGTCGCTGATTAATTTAAGGTAGTATTTGTCTATATTAAGTTTATTTTCGCATTTTTAACTTCATTTTTCTCAGTTCATCAATAAACTACATAATAATTTAATTTAATTTTTTAACTTAAGGTAATTTGAGTGACATATCGCTTAACATAAAATTCGATGAATTTAGCCGAGCATTATGAAGAAAATAATTAATATTTCCAATGATAATAAAAATATCAGTCACCACTATACTTTTCGAGTTATTTGCCAAAACTAACAGCCATAACCCATGGGAAATGGTACGGGTATGTACTCAAGAGAGACCGTTAAAAATGAGAAATTATAACGCATAGGTTGCTTCATAAATTTAACAGTGTGTACTTTTCTTTAATTCTCAACTATTATTTTTTAAATCCGCAGTAATTTTTAGAATCACAAAATACTTTGCTGTTGAGAAGGTGTTTTTGCCGTACGGCGTGAACAAAGTCATGTTAAAAATTTATGTATGCTTATTTAGTTAAATCCTGAGAATTTCAGTTACATAAAACAATATTTTTGGGCGATTAAGTTACAAAATTCCATTCATGATTCTTACAGCTGCTGAAATTGTAAAATATATTCGAATATGGTCTTTATTATGACGAGGGAAACTCTCGCTCAAACCACTTAAAGCAGTTGTTGTAGCAAGTGTGTGGTTAATTTAGTGATATGTTAAAGATGCAAAAACTTTGTGTTTTTTTAATTTAATAAATACACGGGAATAGGTTTAACTTCAAGCAAGTTAGAGGATGATTTCGTTTTCTTAGTTTCTTTCACTTGAAGTCATTTTCTTTGTCATCACCTTGTTTTTATTTTCTTGTGTAAGCTGTGTGATAGCATTTATGGTTGTTCACCCATTCAACTCGTTCATTCAAATTGTCCCTTCACCTCTACAGGAACATCACAATGTTTTACATTGAATGTTGCCGCAGAAACTTTTCGTATCATGAATTAATTTCTCACTGTGATGCGAGCTTGTAATGAATTAAAAGAAAATATTGATGACTTTCATGATTTGATGTCTGTGTTAAATGGAAGAATATTTAATTTTACTAAGCAAAATTTATAAAATCACACATTTTATTTGACTTTCATTGATTATAAATATGTTTATCTAAACCTCTTCAGTACTAAATTATTTCGATTCTGCGAGAAAATAGTTTAACACATTATATGTAAAAATAGAGAAAAAGGTAGTTTTATATGAATGAAAAAGTGTAATGGGACCTAGTGTTCTGTATAGTGTACATTAATTACATTTATGACAATATAAAAGACTAAAGCAAAGAGAAATGTCCATTATGGATCGAAAATTTATATTGTATTTAATCACTTTCATTGAATATATCAACAAATTAAATCCAAGTACGGTATACTGCACTAGAGGACTGAAAGAGTTAAGATGATACGTTCCATTGTTTCAGGCTCAACTAGGTGGAAGTTGAATTTCGTAAATGAAATACTAACTTTGTTTCCTTCCACAGATTTATTTTCTTGGTACAACATGTTTTGACACATCGGTGTCATCATCAGGTACCTTCGTACCTGATGATGACTTCGTGCTACATGTATGTTTTTAGCCAGGGGAAGGCCCCGTGAAATAAATATATTAAATAAATTAGTGAGGAAGGAAGGTGAAAGAAATAAAAAGGGAACGAAAAAACACTGCCCTGACTCACCAATTATCCGTGGAAAACGTCTCGATTTAACGTTTAGTGCGCGCGAGGGAAAGAAATTGAAAGAGCCGTCATCTCCGGCAATCTTCACGGCCAAAAAAAAAAGAAAGGCAATCACCTGGCGACAACTACTTAACTTAAAAATAACGAATTGAATTGGGAGAGGTCAGGAGGTGATTAGGAATTTTTTGTGTGCAGGGAATTTCAAATAAAAGAAAATAATTAAGAACGGAGAGCAAAATTCCTCCTCGAACATATCATATTAATTGATTTGTGGACTACTCTGCAAGTCGGAAACATGCCGGGTTGATTAACTTTTGACCTCTATTTGGAAGAATAAAATTAGAAATTACTTCACTATTTATATGCTTTGCCAAAATAATAGAAAAGGCGAGAAAAATGAACATAAAATAAAAAATTAAATACCTACTACCAAAATACAAAAAAACTGTGCCATGAATATTTTCTTCATCTCTTCCTAAGTAAATGTGTAGTCTTGGGATAGGGCTAAAATATTTCTTCCGGTGGACTCTTTGATTTCCTTGTTTAAAAACGAAAAATGTAGCCTTTGTAACCAATATATAATTTTGTAAGGATGGTCGTTTCAACCGATGTAACTCAGCTTCTCTATTAATTCAATAAAATCATTCCATAATTTATCCCCGCACAGTGTATTAAATTTCCTTTTTATTTTTCTAGCAAAATCAAACCTAATATTCTAGCTCTGTCTTTCACTCTCTCTGCTCTCCTATGCCTTCCTAGTACATATCCGGCAGCCTTCATTTGAACCGTTCCAATTTTTGTACTCGACTTGTTTGACGAGGGTCTCATACAGTCATGGTATACAGGGTCCGTTCAATAAGTATCGGGACTGGTTTAAAAAATCAACATTTATTGGATTTTTCATTACAATTACATAATAATCATCAAAATAAATTCCTCCTGCATCGATACACTTAGTTCGGCGCGTCTGCCACACGTCAAAAGCCCGCTGGAAGTCGGTTTTCGGAATACTGTTGAGAGCCTTTGTCGTCGCCGCTTGAATCGCTTCGATGGAGTCGAACCGATATCCTTTGAGCTCCCTTTTTTTGCGGAAACAAGAAAAAGTCAGGTGGAGCCAGGTCGGGGCTGTAGGGTGAGGCAACGTTGCCACGCCGAATTTCGTCAGAAGCTGCCGCACAACAATCGCACCGTGGCACGGCGCTACCCGCGACCCGCGGCATTTCCACCCGCGACAGTTTTTGTTCCTCGCTCAAGACTTTCGGCACCAGCTTCGCGCACACTTTCCTCATCGCAAGATTCTCTGTTACAATGGTGTGGACGGTTCCGACTGAAAGGCCGGTCTCCTCACTGATAAGGGCGATGGTTAAACGCCTGTCAGAGTCCAAAACTTTTTTCAATTTGGCCACCTGAGCATCGGTTCGAGCTGTTGTCGGGCGTCCGACGCGGTGCTCGTCTTCGACGAGCTCCCGGCCTTCCTTAAACATTTTGTGCCACTCAAAAACTCTTTTGCGGCTGAAGGCATCATCCCCATAAGCCTGTTTAATGAGTTCAAGGGTCTCTGACGCGGATTTCTCGAGTTTAACGCAAAACTTCACAGCGTAGCGTTGCTCGAAGGTGCGCTCCATGCTGGCGCGACGACACCACAAAAAATCACACGTCACAAAAATCAACCCCCTGTCTCAACGCATGCCCGGAGGCGACTGAACTAAAGTGCGCCTGAGTGGTGGGGGACCCCTCTACCGAGCCGATCGGTCGGACCCCCATCCACCGCTCCGTTGAGGCTACAGCGAACCAGTCCCGATACTTATTGAACGGACCCTGTACACAATAATGGATATTACAATTCTTTCACACGCCAATGTATAGATTGATAGAGAGTGACAAGAAGTTCTGCATTCAACCCATAAAAGTTATTAAATCGTTGGAATTTTACTATTCACTAGGAAAAACAAAAAACCAACGTTTGTCGAAGAAATTGCATTATACGATAGTACGCTAGAAATTGGCCGGATGAAAGAAATAAATCCCATCTTTATGTGGTCCAATCGAAAAATAAGTCCGTCCTTCGTGTTTGCGGTGGAAAAAATAATCACTGAGCATGTGCCATTGATTGGATTTCGATCCCATCAGAGAGAACAGACTTTTTTAAAGCAAGAATTAAGTATAGAAATTTTACTCGGGCGCCTTTTAAGAAACTCACCCATTGCTGGAGGGAACACGTTCAGATGTCTCTGAAAACATTAGCGGCGGCAGCTAAACGAACCGGAAGCATGCATTGAATAAATACATGTCCCAGGAATTTCAGGCAAGTGAAAGATCATTAGGCGACCAGAAAGTGAGGGAGTGTAGAGAAAACATATTCGGCGGAGCATAAAAAATATTGGAAAATATTCGTTCACGTGGTCAACGTTTACAGATAATTTTTCCGGTGACAAAAATCATCAAGGCGTCCTTCACCATACGTTTTTTCTTAAGATGTTATCAATCGAGAGTTTGCTACTCAATGAAGAGCACGATAGAATCCGGGAACGGGCTTTGAATGAATAAAATGTACCTTTCGAGGATATAAAGCTTATTCCTAAGATTGCACCAATTCACCATTGATTCAAATCGGCAAAAATTGAAGGGAAATATGTATGATTTAGGTACAACGTGATGTGCGAAGGTATTTTAATCATAATAATCCGAGTTTTGATAATTCTGACTCCAATGAATCATGAAGCCATGGCTTTCCACGGGAAAAACCATTTTTATAACGTTTGAGAAGTGTCTGGTATCTGGTACGTATAACTGAATTATTACATATTTCACCGGATGGAAACTAACAAGAAAATTTCAATGCAAATATTTGACTCTTGGTGAAAGTTAACGCGTATTCTAGCAGTTAATCAGTTCAATTAAAACATGTATTTTCCTTTAGGAGGAACTCGCCTCCAAAATAGAGGTGGGTTGGCTCTTGGTCTTCTCTAGTTGCGCTGCTTTAGATGACTAGAAATTAATTGTTTACAGTGGAGTCTTAACTTTAAATTCTCCCTCACTATAAATTTCTCATGATTTAATTTTGATTAAAAACATTTGATTCTTTAACTGTCTAGAAATGAACAGAAACATATAAACCTATTATGGCGTAGAAGAAGTTAAGACTTCTATTTTCAATCAAAGATGAATATTTTCGGGAAAAAGTTAACTTAATATACTGAAATAATTGGTGAGCCTAGTGCCACTATGGAGGCAACATTGCGTGCAAAGGACCAGACTTTTAGCAGCATTTAATTTTGACATTTACCGCTTATGAAAGCATACTTTCACTTGTTTGAAGTTTCTGATGAAGCGATTAATGAAGTCTATTTTTACTTGGTAATAACTGAGATTTGAGTAAAATCATTCTGACATTTCTGTGATAACAACTTGTAAGGGAAAGGAAATCATGAATACCTTGGACGAGGAAATCTCATTATTCAAATAATTTAACTTCTTTTACGTTGAGTGTTTCGGTATAAAACTTTCCTTTAATGTCTGCCTTTTCTAGGAAATTCTCATTAATGTTTATTCAAATGCAACTAGTGAGAAACGTTGGCTGCAAACTCCTGCTCTTTCAGAAAGAAATTTGAATGCTGATGAATTATTAAAATTAAATGCCTCTAATGAGAGGCTCCAAACGAAGCATCGATCACAAATATGTAATTCCGGTCCAAAATTATGGTTGTGAAGCTAAAAAAATAAGTTTAAAATCAGGAAGGTTGTCATTATCGCGTTCTTAATGGAGGGAAATAGTATACATAAAATAATTAATAATAAAAAAAAAGAAAGAGGCACTCCGGGAGTGCCGACAGAAGTGAAAACTTGAAATAACGTGAGCATTTTTGAATCTAGGGAATAATTTCTAATGAAGTGTTTTATTAATCAGTAGTATGTAGTTTCATCTATATAATAAATTAAATATTCATTTATTGCGCTATTGTACACAATTATTTTACATAAAAATTGTACACTTCAGAATAATCAAGTTTCATCCATTATTTCAACAACTCTTTCATCATCACCGCCATCATCATCGGCAATATCTAAAACTGATACAACAGGCTTATGGTAACTAAAGTAAGAAACGAATAATTTTGATTCGAATTTGCTTAAATGTCTTGTAAAAACTGCATCAATAGTAGTTTTATATTTCGTTGTGCCAAGATTGCGATCATTAGACATCGTTAAACCAAACTCACTATTTAAAAATTCAATCAATGCTAGATTTTTATCTTCTGCAAAATTTATGTTTATGTATATATGAATAAGCTACTCAAATTGAACGTATTAAAAGAAATTGAGTTATATTGTACTAACCTTCACTATTCTTGTATCGAGTACACTCTCCTGCACGAGTATGGACTATTATATTATCCGGCACAATATTTGTAGCAACCCAAATTGAATGAACTAAACCGTATATTAGATATATAATGTAATATGAATAAAATTATAATATAGTTTATTTGACGGTGACGCGAGTCCAATGGTTTTTACCCATCCACAAGTACTGTGTATATAGCGAGTATACTGTGTATATACAGAATATACAATTATACATATATTTAGCAGCATTGACGGTGACGCGAGTCCAATGGCTTTTACCCATCCACAAAAGTGTATATACAGAATATACAATTACACATATATTTAGTAGCGGTGATGGTGACGGTGATGCGAGTCCAACGGTTTGTACCCATCCACAAGTACTGTGTATATAGCGAGTATACTGTGTATATACAGAATATACATAATTATACATATATGTAGTAGCGGTGACGGTGACGCGAGTCTAATGTCTTTTACCCATCTACAAAAGTGCTCAACGCGACATAAGAAGTTTTCACTTCAAAAATAGAATTTTAGACAAAGGCAATAAAAATTTCACTGAAACAAGTCTACTTCAATTGATGCAAATTAAGCTAAAATTATTCTGCGTTTTTATAATTTTTTGTCTAAATATCCAAAACACCTGTTTTGTCTATGATGATAATTCGAGTATTTGAATTGGGATTAAGCATCATAGCCAGAACAGTAGACATACCATGTAAAAGAGTTAATGACGGCTACATTTTAAATTGTTTGTAAACCTAAAGTTAAGATATTTTCCGAGCCTAAAAAAATCGCTTCTAAAGTATGAATGAAATTACAGATGTCGTGGAGTTTGGGGTTTAAATGAATGTGATATATCGTAAAAATAGAAAATAATTTCTTAGACTTATAGTAGCTACATGATACATACATTATATGATGATACAATTAAGCATTAAAACGCTCAACTCATGTCATGTCGAATGTGTTTGGTGACGAATTAATGTACTTTGATATCAGAGTAGGTTACCTTGGACATAACTAGAACCGTGCTTGATGGGTCGATATTACCATATAGTAAGCATTACTCTATATTTACTCTATGATATTACTGATTCATTATACATCTTCGTCTGCATCGTACCTTGTAAGCCACCTGAAGTGGCAAGGGGTTTTCCCCTACTATATTTCACTTAAGTTAATGAAATTTCGAAAATTTATGCATTAGCAAATGCAAATACCTATCAGGATTTGAAATTTAATTAATGTGAATTTCGTCATATTTTACCAATACAACTATGATTATTAGTGTATTTTGCAACTGCATTGGTGCTTATTTGATTTATTTCAGAATTGAAAATTTATGCAAACGCTTCCGTATAACTTTTGGG
This sequence comes from Pyrrhosoma nymphula, assembly GCA_963573305.1. Lineage (NCBI taxonomy): Eukaryota > Metazoa > Arthropoda > Insecta > Odonata > Coenagrionidae > Pyrrhosoma > Pyrrhosoma nymphula. The sequence goes on along the minus strand of OY754339.1, from coordinate 50,112,494 downwards.
GAATAAAAATAGAATCACACCAGCAGAGCTATCTAACTCCCGGGCAATTCCAATGCGCACGACGAAGGATTCTCTTGCTCCTAGAGGCTTCTTGAAGAGCAAAGCTGACAGCGGAACAAATGGAACGGCGACCTAGATGCCCTGGAATTCGTTCGACGGCGAAGAAAATGGCACCCATCGCTAGGATTCCTACGGGAGGGAAGTGCCCTTGATAGCCCCTTGATCACAATAATATTTTCAGGGAGAACGGAGCCTTCGCATCCCAGAATGCATCTCTAGAGAAGGGTATGTTGAATGCGAGCAGCGATGCATTTGATTCCAGATGTGGAGTTGATCTCGACGGCAGAGCAGAAGGTCAGCTCATCCATCAAATGTGAGTGATGCTTCCACAAGGAGCCTAGTGTAAGGGAACCAATGCCTTAACCCAACTAAGATCCATCCTCATATCTCAATCCCTGCTCGGACAGCATTCGTGAAAAGGATAAGTCAGCAGTCCTAAGTCAAAAAACATTCCTCAGAGTCTCTCTGTGTCTAGCGCGCAATCAGGGTAGAAAACGTGGAAACGTATACCTGAAAGATGTAGTATATCTATATCTAATGTGCACAGCCTTTTGAAGTGGAACACGCGATATCTAGCGAAATCCTTGCGTCACGCAATTCCCGACCTCCGAAGTTGTTGAGTCGTTGCGTAGTTATAATGCTGCCTAGTTTAGCGTTTAGTTTGTGTGTATTACTGTTTTAAGCTTATGCGCTTTGAACAGCAAATTGAAAAGATGTTATATTTATTCTTTTCATTACGCTCAATATTCCCCTCCGTTGAATTTCAACGGGTGCCTTCTGCTAGTCAAAGAATAATAATTGAACTGGTAACACATTCTACTGGCCAGAAAAAAGGGAGGTTTCGGTAATAAGCGCATGCCGTCAGAAATTTTGAATGTCAAGATATAAAGGGAAGTAATTTTTGAATCTCTCAATCTACTATGATCTTTACCGCACCCTTCACTAACTCCCAGCGCAAGACGTTCATGAAATCATAGCAGGAGGAATTCTTTCGTTCGCGAGTTATGATCGCCGAACGAGAACGATTTTGGGGAATGGAACGAATCGCTTTTTCACACAAATCGCCACATTCGAAGGTGGAGAGAAACACGGAATTGTATTACTCGGAGAAAAAATTGAGACCAACGAAATAAACTCAAACATTTTCGTTTCTGAATACAGGAGCCAGGAAAACGAAATACAAGTCCGCTACTTGCTCGGGGAGAACTGGAAATGGTTAACTAGGCTACTGATTAAATGGCTCGGCATTTAGGCAATTGTCCCCGGGAATGCTCCTTGTTGAAATCAATGTCGAGCGAACTGCGTTTGTCATTTGTCACGCATAAGATCCTCTCTCGCTCGTCGTAACTGAAGGTCGATGGCTAAGGGAGAAGGCATTGAAGTTGGTTTCGTCCTTTGGCCCCATTCGAATACGGCGGAATTGGTTTCTCCGGATTTACTCTGATCGCTCGATGACTTCGGGAACAGCTGCGAAAGCTGGGCGTAGAAAGGAGACGGGTTTCCCATTGAAGGACCAAACAGTTTCCTCCCTCCCCCAATCAGCCAACCTTGTTTTACTTCTGTCGATAGCGTCCAGATGGGTCGGAATAGGCGTTGAAAAACTAGGCGGCACTTGCCAATGGAGTGTCTGAGGTCACTGAGGTTGAATTAAAGTGGTTGGAGCGATTTTTGTTATGCACAGATTTTCGTAAAACTTTGCACATGTGTCCTTTTTAGTAATATGATCTAGATAAAAGTGAAAAAATAGCACCATACCGATTTGGGTTTTAGGCAATTAAATGATATTTTAATACGTAGCCTTATGGCTCATGGCATATATTTCGTAATAATTTGATTACATATTTTATTCTAAACGCGAAAAAATACATCAATTATTATTGTAACTGTTGCTAAAACATCGAGTCCAGTTTTCAAAAGTAACATATTTCAACATAATGGAGTATTTGCACACATTTTTGGAAACAATGCGCAAATATTTATTTGGTATATGAAAAGTATAAAATCCAAAATTTATCTTTTATACATACTCTACTTTTGTAATAATAAGCGATTTAAAATCCCTTTTATTTTTTTTTAATTAAACACAATTGCCAAAATAATTTAGCCTTGCGCGCAAACGGACCGCGGCCACTTTGCAACTGCTGTGACGTAATCCCCCTCACTAGGCAGTCGCAACCTGATGTGTTTACATTCGTTTATTTTTTTCTACCTTTTACTATTATTATTACCTTTTACTACTACAATACGCTAAATGGTGCTGAAGTACGCCATGCAGATATCAGATTTTACCCATGGTATAATTAATGCGAAAAATAAGGGTAAACGTTTGATGAATTGAATGATAATGTAGGAGATTGAAACCCATACAGTTTCTTATGCCTGCAAAGAATTTATACTATCGCTCATATTTATAAATCCTGTAAAAATACAACAATATAAAAAGACCACGGGACATAGGACTTAGGCGCGTTAGAAACAATGGATGGTTTTAAAAACTGCAAAGTTCGAAAAGATATCCCCTCGGATCTTAAACTCACGACCTCCAAACTGCTAGGCAATGACTTCCCCGCGTCACCATAACTGATGCATTGATTATACTCTCAAGTACATAAACATTTCGTATGTGCGTGAATTGAAAGTGACTAAATAGCGCTAGTTATGATTATTTCATCCCTGAAGCAGAATCTGATGTCTTTAATATGCTGTGCTTCTTAAAATGACCCATTTTAATAATAATTAGATTGCATGTACTTGTTTTATATTCGTTTAATCTTATGATAACTTCAAACGGATCGTAAATACTACATCACATGACCAGTATTTACATAGTATGTACCACAATAAAATATTCCTTTGCTCCACTAACAACTAAGAAGATCAAAGGAAATGAATATTTTCTATGAAATGTACCAAGTAAGTTTTATGGTAACTAAATATCCATCACGGATCACTTTTCACCACATAGTGAGCAGTATTCACTAAGCAGCAGAGCAGATTACCACGTAGTGAGCAATGTTCAAATTTAGAAGATTTTTGGAAAAAATAAATTCGTGTTTATTTGATGTCAAAGGAGTTTTTATAAAGTGGCAAAATCAACCATGTTGCTGTCATAGCGAATGAAATAACTTTCGTAAGTCGTTAATGTTAGGAATTGAATAATTTTTCTGATACCAGAATTTTTTATCTGTGAATAATGAGACGAAATGGGTGAAAGCACTGCTACTACTCTCTTTCAGCAAAAATGATATTATTTATGCTTCAGCTTTAGACAATTGTACAATTAAAGTAACTTTGTAGTCTGTGTACACCCCTAGTAAAAATGAGCAATAGCATTCGGAATTATTTGGATGATCACAATTTGTATTCCATCTGTGACAAAAACCCTGTACTCCAAATCCTCTGTACTCCAAAAAACATGTTACTAATCATTTTATCAGCCCATTAAATTTTTGTTTTTGAAGCAAGTCGTTTCAGCTGCGCGCACCGTAGAAGAGATATAAGATTTTGGTGGTCAGAGGGGGTAAAACTACGAGAAATTCATCGGAGGTTGTTGGTGGAAAGGTGTGAAGATATCTACATTAGCGAGAGAAGAGTGAAAGAGTGGATAGATGCATTTAAAAGCATTTGCGCATGTTACTTATTGATGAGAAATGTTCTGGTATTCCCAGTACGGCCGTCATTGATGAGGATGTGGAACGTGCTAACGCCATGATTCGTGAGAACCCGCGTATTAATTCGATTTTGGCCTCGGCTTTAGGTATCAGCATCGGATCCAGCCATTACGGAGGTTATCAAGTTCCGCAAATATAATCAGCAGAAAAATTCGGTTTGCTGTTACTATTTGAAACACTCGTGTAGAGAAGAGGAGAAAGAACGATCGAGATTGTACATACAAACGCGAATGCAAGGACTCGTGTGAGATGAAGGAAGGTACCCAGGTAACAACAATAGTGGAAATTGTTTTGAAGATTTTCGCGGCTCATGTTTATATTATTCAGGTTTCATGTGGAATGGAGAAATATATGAGCAAAGGGACGGCTATGGGGTCTCCTCTTTCTCCTGTTATCGCCAACTTATACATGGAAACATTTGAAAAAGAAGCGTTAAACACCTTTGACCATCACCCAACAATTTGGTTAAGGTATGTTGACGATACATTCGTCGTTTGGCCGCATGGAACAAAGATACTCGAGGAGTTCCTATTACATCTGAATAGTCAGCATCCTTCGATCCAGTTCACGATGGAAATCGATAAAGACGGACATCTAACATTCCTGGATGTCCTAGTCAAAAGAAAAGATGATGGTACACTTGGACATAGTGTGTACAGAAAGAAAACTAATACCGATCGATATCTTCACGCACGCTCACACCACCATCCACAACAGAAGGCTTCTGTTATCAAGACCCTGTTTGATCGCGCCAGAAAAGTTTCCGATCTTGATTCCATCACACAAGAAATACACCATTTGAAGAAGGCATTAAACAATAATGGGTTTAGTAACCAATTAATTGAAAGAGTGACATAAAAAAAACCTGCAGAGAAGGAGACTCCTAAACCTCTGGGGTATGTTATGCTGCCTTACGTTGCGGGTACGACCGATCGCATAGGTAGAATAATGAAAAAGTATAACATTATCACAAGATACAGCACTACGTCCAGAGTACGAGATCATCTACGAGGGACTAAAGATCCTTTACCACCCACAATGTATGAGGGTGTGTACGAACTTCTCTGCAGTTGTGGTAGATCATATGTGGGGCAAACCAAGAGAGCAATTGGATGCCGATTAAAGGAACATGAACGTGCAATCCGGAAGAAAGACTGGTATCACTCTGCCGTGGCTGAGCACACTACGTTAGAGGAAGGTCACGCCATTGACATCGAGACGGCAAGAGTACTACCACAGTACTACACAAAGAAAGCAGTTACTTCCCACGGCTCATAAGGGAGGCGATTGAAATAGAAAAAAGACCAAATAACATCAATAGAGAGGATAGTTATAAACTCCCTTATACCTGGAAGAGACTTATTCGAAATTAAGTTTTTTACATCTCAAAATCATCAACTGCTGGAATTGTTTATTTACTTTTTGAAAAAAGACCATTGTTGTTCTTAAAAGCCCGACGAAGCCTGCAGCATAGTACGGCGAAACTGTCGCATAATATAAAATAATTTAATCGCAGAACCAGAAACCTGAATAATATAATAGTGGAATATCTTTGACGAGTGAGACGGTATCCCTAACATCTAGGTAAAATCTCTCAACACCCCGTAGTACCTACCCAAGGGATGGTGTTCATCGCCTCTGCGAGCCAAGAGAGAAGTGGTTGGTCTTGGGTGGTTGTCCCCGGTGTATATGCCCCGGAAAAAACCTCATCAAACACCTGTGAAGGCAGGGTAATCTCGCTCCAAGGTACCCACGCACCCTGACCCCATCTATAACCCATCATCATCCCCGCCCTTTTCCAGAACCCCTGACCAAGATGTGCTGAATGGAAATCAGGCTGCCATAAAGGGACGGGGAAGTGGAAATACGATTCAGAAATCTCAGGCGTTGAAGGACGAAGGGCAAAGCGAAGGGGGGGAGATAGTTATTATGGAACGCATCGAAAGGGCTGAGGTCTATGAGGGTTATTCCCGATTGAGGACAATAAAGGGGACATGAAAGGAAGCATGATGGAGAAATGGAGATGCATTGAAGAGTGGGTTTAATGGAGGGGAAGCTAAGTAATCAGCGACACTCACCACAGGGGGTTGCATGGGATGTATGGTGGGAGGTGTAGGAGAAAGAGAGAGAGGGAGAGAAAGAGAGAGAGAGAGACGGCGAGTGGAAGGGAAACGCAGTGAGGGGATGGATTCAAGATTCCAGGGGCCTGATTCTGATGCTTTCCCGATGTTCAACTTTTCCACCAAAACGTCATTAGTTTCCACCAAAACGTCATGATTTTCCGACACTACGTCATCAGTTCCACCTTCCACCATAAAATCGTTCACTACATCGTTCATCGTTCAATGACTGGTGGAAAGTCAAGCTTCTCTTCCACCCGTCATCCACTTGGTGGAACAGCGCTAGTGTCGCGGTGGAAACTTTCCGACGGAAGTAAGCGTGCGGAAGGGAGACATTTTTTTGTTCGCGTTTTCGAGGTAAGTTGGAAATCGGCATAAGTTTGTGACGATCGGCTCTCCAGAGGGGGTCATTGAGCCAATCATTGAACGGTTCAAGAGTCGTTCAATGAACGAATAGTGGAACTTTCCACCAGTCAATGACTGGTGGAAGATCAGAATCGGGCCCCAGAGTGGAAATGGGAAAATTTCTTTTTTTTGCTCTCTCGGACGATTCTAGTGGTCTGTATGCCCCTGCGATCCCGATAAGGCTGTATTTCAGGTTTCTCAGGGGCTGAACCACCAGAACTTGACAGAAACACCCATGCCCTGGGAATGAGAAAAACCGACTCAGGCGTGACTTGAACCCGCGACCCTCGGATTAGTAGGCGAGGACTTTACCCCGCCGTCACCGGGGCCGGCATGCGAGTTGGCAGCCGATTGTCTTCGTGGGAAAAGGAATCCAATTTTATCGCAGACGAAATTGCTAAGCATGGTACTATTAATACAAGGAGGGACGTTCCTGTGACCAAAATGAGTCTTCTGCGCATGACGTCATCCGGATGACACGAGTAGCGGACGAATCGAGAAATAGCTTAGTAATAATGGATTAGAACTCCGATAATTCTGTTTATAGCAACGATAGAATGGAGTTAAGTATATATTTGTATTCTTAAGTATTAATGTATGTGTAACGTATTTGATCGGTTATAATAAGTAAATATGCAGTTTCCAAATACAATCTTGTTCACAGTGGAAATAACCCTGGAAAATTTTATTTACAAATGAAAGTAGAAACTCTTTATCATTTTCAACATTGAAGTCGTCTTGTCTCCGGCAAACCTGGACCCTCTACGCCCGTGTAGATGAATCAGTGGGATACCTAAATAAATTCCTTTCCTCATATGTTTCAAATAGCACCCAAGTATCAAATACACAATGCACTCCGTACCCAGCTAGCGCTTGATGCAATCCCAAATACGTCACAGCGTTTGACCAAACGATGCGCAACGTCCTACCTTATATTAGTGGTGGATATCATGTCGCATAGCTTTACTTGGGACGCTGGATCAATGGGGAACATGCATTCTTAAAAACTCCTATTGTATATGACATTAAATATCTGAAGGCCTGCTTTCGTTTGGATTTTAATTTTGCTTTAGGCAAATTTTTGAAGAAATCACACGACCTGAGCAAATTAATTTTTAGAATGTCGTTAAAATCACGTCGCAAGTCCACCAACCTCTCAATATTCCCGTAAATATCCAAACAACAACGGCTGTAACCATGGAGTTAATCTAGAAAAGGGCAATAAAAAAACCAAAAAGTGTTTAATCTTTAATATCTCAAGTTTTAAACCAGTAAGTCTAAATCAAAAGCTATTTAAAAATTTTAAACTTTCCCACATTATTCACTCCAATTTACATTACCTTGATTACATTGTTTCATTTTATAAAAGACGTGAAATAAAATACTTTCACCTTAAAGTCTTTACTGATTACCATGCTTTCCATGATTTAATCTGGAAATCTTTTGTTGGACTCAAATACCGTCCCTTAACGAATTTCTCCGGAGATTTAACCTAGCCCATTGGATTTTTAGTACTTAAAACCTTAAAGTTATTGTGTTCTATCAAAATCTTCCGAGCCGATTTCTAGATACATTTTTACGCACATGCATACAAATATTAATTGTGTAAAATGACGGGATATGAATTTTGTCCATGAGGAGGCAGCGATTTGAACCGAAGCGAAATTCCGATTGAATTTCAGTTTCTCTCCGCGGACCAAGTTCATTTTTCCGCGTCAGATTTTCGCTCCTGCTCGGAGCTCCTTATCTCTCCCTCCTTCGTTATGTTCCCTCGCAACGTATTTCGCTCCCAGGCGGGGAGAAAATATTTTCGCCCCGGATCAGATTGTCTCAGCCCATGTGACGCAGACAACCTTCGAAGTCCGTCCTTTCGGTCACCCAACTTGGACGTCTGTGGGATAGTTAAGTCGTAATCATTGTCAAAATTAACTTTGGACTCGGATCTTGAGGTGACTTAAGAGAGGTGGTAACTTATAAATCCTCCAGATTATTAGCAAAGCCACAGTGTAAGCAATAGATGTTCTAATGGTAAGCTTAGTTAGAAATCTTTAAATCGTTGTAACAATGGGACTAACGGAGGTCTCAACATCGAGAATCTTACGTGTCTCAACAATAAAATATCTGACATTCCACAGAGGAATAATCATCCACCTTGACCGGGATCATGCGAATTTTTTTTACTCTGTGTAATGTCGCACTTATGTGCACTTGAGAGTGACTCCGTATAGGAAATACTATGGCTAGTTCCGGTAGCCACAAAATTCGTCGAAAGGTATAAAGGTATCCTCAGCAACGGGATCGCGGAGAAACTAGAAACAATGTGAAATACTATGATTAATTAGATAGCAACCAGTATAATATTTTAATGAATAATAAAATATTTAAATAGAACTCCATAGGATATCTATATTATAAATCCATAGTTTTCGAATTATGAATGACTACAATATTTTAGATACTAAGCCTCAATGTGGAGTATCAACTCGTTTTCCTGAAACTGTTTTGCCTAAAGGAACTAATGCTGGCCAAACAAAATCGATAAATTATTATAATATGGTCACCAAAAGGATGAAATTCTAAATGAAAAATGGATGTGTCAGTTCGTTCTCATTAAGTGGTTTAAAGGAACCACAGAAATTAAAAACAAACAAATGATTATTCGTTTAAAAATACCTTATCCGCCCAGAATCAATGGTGCAAAAGAACTATTATCGCTTAAATTAAACGGAAAACTTACGCTTAAACTTGATTAAGCTCCTAAATTCGTTCTATATCTGTTCCTTCGACAAATATTAATCTTATACATACGTAATATTTGTTTGTAAACGAATCTGAGCTTTCGAGGCCGATAATAGTCATTGCCATTGTTCTAACCATGGAAGAGAGGGAAAATACGCTTAAATTATACGCTTTAATTTTAATTTCACAATTTAAAGTTCAATATGTTAAAATCGGACGTAAAAAAATAAAAGTATAATCTTTTAGACATATTTTAGTTGAAGTCTTGCCGTTGTAGACGTATTTTTAATATGTAAATGAGCGAAAGAAAATGGTTCTGCAAGGAAACATTTCATTTCTCCCCTTTGGTCCAATTGAAAAACGAAATACAGTCTATTCTCGAAATACATTCATACAATTTCTCAGTTTTTTATCGGTTCGTGAAAAAAATATCTGGCTATTTCCGATTTTTGACAAAGTTAAATTTTTACGGCGACTGAAAATTCCTCAGAGGAAAAAGCATTCACCTCGGCAACGTTTTTTTCATCTTTGGAATCTTTAGGGACTCGATCCCGTATCCCTCGATATCGCGCCAGGTACTTAAGCTATTTAAGCTATCGAGGCATCTACGAAGGTATTATCCACCGTGGATTTTAGAGGGATTTTAAAGGAACTAGATGTTCATGGCTGCCGGATACACAATCCTACAGAAATAGTCAAATCGCGCACTGGGCACTGCAAATCGTGCACCACAGTCCGCGAGGTTAAAGCCAAATTTAGAACACAATGAGATATTCGCTCTTTTTGCCAAATTTTGAGGGTACTGGGATTAGCCTCGCTATGTATTACCCTTATTGAGTCATCCGCAAGTCCACAAAAGAGCAAAAATGTTTTCGCACTAAGGTGAACTTTCGGGTGACTCCGTAAGGGCTATGCACACCGTGGCTAATCACAGTATCTTAAAACTTTACCGGAGAGTTACCTTATTCTGGGAGGGAAAGGAAGGGTAAGAAAGTTGGAGAGGGAAAAAGAGAAAGTCAAAATGGTCGACTGTACCGATGGAAGGATAGGGTGAAGGGAAGAAAACGTTTGCGGAAACGGCTGTAATGGGAGGTAATGCTTCTAAAGATAACGGTAGGATGTTCATATAGGGAAAGATTGAGGCGAGTATAAGCAATGAAGGGAGCGGAGGAAGAGGAAAGATCTCAGCTCACACGCAGGCGAGGAAAGAAAGTAGAGTTAATTAAATAAACCATACTGACGAAGACGTGCAAAGAAAGATATGATGTTTACTGGGACCGAGAAAAATGTTTCAATGGGCCGCGCGTTTTTTTTGGAACAAGGTAATCGCTCCGCCCATTTCTTCCCAGTGAGAAGGCAGAAAGATAAGCATGAAATTACTGCGGAACTTAGGGGAGACCTGATGATGGTGCTCAGCGCCGAAACCTGGGTCGTGTGTATTTATGAGATAGTGTATTTTATTCTGTGGTTTGTGAAAGTTCTTAAATAAATTCAGTATGGGAGGGAGTTAGGGTCGGGAAATGGAATTCCTTTTAGTGTAAAAAAAAACATTCTCCGAACTATTTTCGGCAAGTGAGGAAGGGAGATGTATGATTTCACACTTTCCCGGCGAATGATGCTGATGAGTTCTTCTCGGGTTTCCCACCGGTATAGGCTTTCCATGATTACCGACGTTTCGGCAGGAGACTTTCTTGCCATCTCAAGGCTGACATCATCCACATCCTTGAGAATGGCAAGAAAGTCTCCTGCAGAAACGTCGGAAATCATGGAAAGCCTACCCCGGTGGGAAACTCGAGAAGAACTCATCAGAGGAAGGGAGAGTTTAGCTGAGGTTCGGGGAGAGGGCTGTGAGATTGAAGGAGTCTCCCTCTTCGGAGCTTTTTTTAAGCGAAGTCTTTTTTTTTTAATTTCCTTCAGTTGAGCATCGAACCACTCTGAAGAAAGGGTTGGTGATTACTTCAGCCGGATAAACGGTGAATTTGCGTTGGGGCTCAAAGTTTTGAACAGTTTCAATATTATTAGAAGACAGTTTCTTCTTTTGAAATTCCCCACACCATGGTTGCTAAGTACAGACCTTCCTTTTCCTCTGCCGGAGACACCCTCAAGGTTGATGGACCAAGAGGAGGTCACCGGCAAAGGAGAATAAACGTCACTATTTAAAAATGAAGATGCGTGGAATCTCAAGAAACAATCTTCTACAAATACGGACCGCGGAAGTTTTAATACTTCGAAGTTAAAATATTTATTTATCGGCTAGATTAAGTAATCCACATAAAAAGGAAAGTAATAAGGGGTGAGATCACGATCATCCATAACCCGTGAGCTTGCGTTATTGTTATTTTGGAATTGCGCTTATAAGAGCGAAAAATTGATCGCCATTATTCAAATGTTTTCAGGTGCTTTAAATGACTAGTTTTAATCGATGGAGTGTGTTCTTAGGTCCGTAACTGAGAGCATTACTTTTTTAGAGCAGTTTGCGCTTTAGATAACCAAAACGACAACGCGAAAAAAGGAAAACGTGATCCCACCCAAGGATTCCCTCTCCTACGAAACCATGATTTCATTTCGGGACGCGTGTATTAAACTTGTAACTTCAGCCGAATATCAAATTATTATCAACTATAATGGAGTGCATTTTGATAACGTAATAAACGAAAATGACAATTACAGGGAAGAAAATTGACTTTCCAAGCGTTAAACGAGCACTAAGGAGTCTTTTTCAGAACCGGAAGACCTTATTTTACATAAAAAGGAAATAGGATCGTAGGCTAAAAAGAAAATGTTGAAAAGCAATATTAAGTATTAACCTATACTAATAAGACATTATTCTTTTTAATATAAATAAATGTGTATATATATGAATATTTTTTCTTATTGATCACTCAAACGATCATGTCAAATGACATTACATGTATGTGTACGATGTGTGGGACTGGGTGAGACAACCTGACACAAATTAATCTCCTCCCCTAAAATGACCTTTTTTACTTCCTTGTCTCCTACGCATCCCTGATCTTCCATCAAGTGAAAGGCATGAATTGGGCGAATTACCACTAAGTAAGTCCTCACAAGGATATTCTCCACACTATTTGATTGCTGCGTCAATTCGTGTTTCGCGTTTTGTGTATAATTCTCACACAAGGTGGCATCCGTCGGGTGCGCAAAACGGATGATTTCGCGGAGAAAGTCAATTTCCCGTGCGGTGGTTGGTAAATATTCTATGACGGAATAAACAATCCTGTGGCGCGATAATGGTACTCCAGAACGCGTGCGCTTGCGTGATCGTTACTTTTCAATTGCATTCACTTGAGCGAAAACGCGATCGTCATTGTATGATTTCAGGCTTTCCCCACGAATGATGCTGATGAGTTGTTCTCGGGTTTCCCAACGGGTTAGGCTCTCCATGATTGCAATCATGGAAAGCCTAACCCGGTGGGAACCCGAGAACAACTCATCGTGATCATCATTCTTCAAAAATTTCAGGCACTTTTAAAAGCCATTTATAAATTATGCTGTGCTTTCTTAGAACAGTAACTGTGAGATTGCGATTTTTGATAGGTTTGCATTTTGGATTACAGTAATGGTAAAGAAAGAACGGTGATAATAAAAAATCATTTAAGAGCCGTTTACAAGTTTTTGCTAATAAGAGAAAATGTACTGTTGTCACAAATTCAAAAATTAATCATATCTTTAGGATATAGAAATATCACCTCTTGGTATGACTAAAGCCCTTTGAAAATTTGACAATGAAGATAGCAATTTTTTCAGTTTTAGCAGAACCACGTGTACGGTATTTGCAGTCGTTTAGCCGCATGTGGTGCTCGAGCCTCAGTTTTCTGACCGCTGCTTTTGTGAAAGCTATGAGAGACAAAGGGACGGCAAAGCGGATTTTGAGGAGTGGAAGTGGAAAAGTCTTGACCTTTGACACTCAGATTAGCCATTTTATTGGAACGGTCGGCGCATCGTACTCAATCAATTAATAAATTTAGCGGCAGGCTCCTTATGTTCTCTGCTGCTGTATCTGAGAAATATTAAGTCGTAAATAATTTCACGATGTCCATAAGTTCTTCAAAATATTCTACACGAGGGTTGTCTGAAAAGTTTTGAGCCTCAGTATGAAGATGGAAGCACTCGTCAACAAATGTTGGGGAATGTATTTGCGCATACGTTGAAAGGTACTAGCCAAAATTTCAGCCATTTTGGATGCTCAGTTGTTTGACAATCGTTTGACTAAGTCATTGTGAATGTTTTTGTGAAAATAGAAAAAAATTGAACATCGTGCCATGATTAAATACTCATCCCGTGCCGTGATATTTTCATTGGATGAGGAGGTCATCGCATACGTAAACGTCTATTTTACGGAGAAAGACGCTAGCTACTATTTGGAAGGATTAGAGCATCGCTGGTAAAAGTGTATCAACTCAAAAGGAGAAAAGATGTGGAAAAATATTTTACTATATTTAACTGATAAATACTCTGTTAGGTTCATAACGTTTCAGACAGCCCCTGTAAAATGCAATAACATACGCTCTACGCTCACTTGTATCACAGTCTGACTTGGAGCACAAGTTGCCATTTCGTATATTTCAGGATTTTCAAGTTTTTCACTCTCTCAATACGAGAGATTATCTAAATTGATTGGAAAACGCTGCATAGTATAGGATAAGTTCTTCAGTATCCTTGTGTTACTCCGGTCCCTTTCAGGTGACTCGGTAGCCAACGCCGCCTCACGCAAACGGAGCATTTTACCTTGTATACGTGATAAATTGTCGTTGTATGAAATATTGTTGTCTCTTTATGAAAGGGAATGAAATTGTAACTATAAAAAGGGAATAAAAATGGCGTTAGAAGCACCATCTGAAATCCATTTGTTCGATAACGCACTAAAAAAACCTTTGTATCCTTATGTTGCAAATTATGGTGTTATTATGCATGTATACGATTTAGGAACCCCACATCATAACATTTAACACTAAAGAAAACCTGAAATTTTGATATGTTTATTATTGTTTGAAATTAAAGAGAAATTTTCAAACTCTATCTCATGGATGCAAATATTTACTTGGCTCCAGTCTGTCGTTGCTAAAAACTAAATCGTCGGAGCTTTCATCCATTATACCTATGCTTATTCTCGTGTCGTCTGCTGATCGTGTCATCCGGATGACGTCATGCTTAGAACGGACTCAGTTTGGTCACTGGAGCTTCCTTCCTGTAGTACCATGCTGCCATGCTGAGGGAAATATTTGCCATGTTGAGGGAAATGTAATGGGAAATACACTTAGGAATTGGTTCTCTCTGATAAGTTAAAACATACAACTGCAGCCGTCCTTTTAAACTGTAAGTTAAGATATGGAAAAATCGACCTGACCTACTTTAACACGGAACCCTCCATATGTGCCTCTTTCCCTTCAAGGCCCGATTGTAGTCTAAATGCCGCGTCAACACTGACTACTTAAGTATACACTTAAGTGTATTTATCACTTAAGTATACCGTGTAGAAGCCTTCTCACCACTTAAGTAACGAGTCCAATTAAGTGGACCCAGGGACCCCTATTTAAGTGGACTTGGAAGATATTGATAGTACCGTCGAGGTGGTCGAAGTCTCGTCATCGATACGTCGAGGAGCTTCGATAATCATACACATCATGCATGTATTTATATCATTAATATGAGGATTTAAGTATGTAATTGCCAAAGTTTTGATCCTTCTTTTACATTTGTTTATGGGGTTATACGAGTCTAGAAAATATCTTACGTTATTTCTCGGGCACATAATGTTTGCGCGGTGCAAATTTCTTTCCATTATCACTAGGTAGCCCTGAGGTAGATATAATATCTGCGTCATCTGTGTGTGTGATCTGTGTGTAGACGCTCGCCTGCATTTAAATGCTGCACTTAATTACACCCAACTTAAATACACCTGTACCGTAGACGAGGCATCAGCGTTGACGACCAAGCAGTGACGACCGATTGGCATGTTCGGTTGCCACCTGAAATGGAATACATAATCGTTCGCAGTAATTCTCAAGAGGCTCCAATGATAACAAGATATCAGTCACTCACAATTAATCAGCCACTTATCATTACTCGAGGTATTTGCCAAACAATTTCAGCCATTTTACTTGGGAAATGTTACGGGTATGCACTCCGGAGAGACTTATTTAAAAATGAGGAATTTATAGCGCATAGATCTCGCCAGAAATTGAAAAGGGTCGTAGTTTGTATGCTCTCTCATTAATTAAAAAAGTCAATAACTCACCGCAATAACTTGTACAGAATCACAAAAAAATCTTCGGTTGTGAAGGCGTTTTCAGCGTACGGCGTGAAAATAATGAGTCAAGTTCGATACTTATATATGTACATTTACTTAATTACTGAGAATTAAAACAATTTAAAACAGTGTTTTCGTAACCAATATTACAATACTCATTTCATGCTTCTTACTGCTGCTATAGTTAAAAAAATAAAATTTTTAATGGTATCCATTATGACTAGGGAAAAATCTCGCCCAAACTTTCTTAAATATAAGAAATCAATTTTCTGCATGTTCCCCAATGCGGAGGGTTGGAGGTTCCTTCTGAGGTTTCCCTCGCAATAAGGCATATTCCTCTCACGTTCGCCTACTTTGGCATGCACGAGAGGCTACCGAGTCCCCGGAGCCCCCCTCCTTCCCCGCAGGCAGCACATACCCTCAGGGGGCGGGAGAAGACCGGAAGTTGGAAGTAGGGTTGATGCTCCCTGGCACCAGATTTATGCCCTTCCATTGGGGGAAGGGAATCCGCCCCAGGCAAGAGGGTGCTGGTTTAGTCGTCGGTGTTTGGGTGAGGTATGGGACGCGGGCAGTGATTGGGAGCAGGCGCCCGGAAATTGAAGTCTACGCAAGGTGTCGATGCTGGCTCATTAAGGTGGCTGGAGCGATTTTTATCTACGTACAGATTTCCTTTAAACTTTTCCTACGACCTCGTTTTAGTTATATCCATACATCAAAGTGTAAAAAATAGCATTTTACCAATATGTTTTTTTTTTAATTTAATGCCATTTTAACACGTAGACTAATGACGCATGATATATATTTCGAAATTATACGATTTGATATATACAGATTTTATTCTTAACGTGACATAATGTTTTTAATATTATTATAATCGTAGCTAATTTATATCATGGTGTCACGCCAAGTCAGATATTCGATAAAACATATTTAAATACAATAGTCGCCTAGATTTAGAATATCGCGCCGAAAACTCAAGTCATTACTTGCTTTAATCAATGAAAAAATTAAAATATAATTGATGAATCAACGACAAATCAAATTTCGAATACCGCGCCGAAAACCCAAGTCAAGCGTGGTTAATTTAATCAAAAAGTTTCAAGTATAATTCTTGTATAATTTCCATTACTGCATGCGTGGTAAGTAGCACAGGATAAACAGATATACTGAAGTAAAATGAGATCCTAGTATTTTTTGACTCAATGAAAAAATTATTAAAATATGCATTTAATGATCCACGATTACTGCCACCTTAAAAGGATAGGCTCCACAACCTGGGTATAAGAACAGATGCACATAAAGTGTCTCTGGGGCGACATACGATTAAAAAGTACGCGCTGAAATAGTCGTAGCTTGATTCACAATCTAATTATTATGGGGATAATTGAAGGAAGATCCATCAAGGAAGACAAAGGCCTTTTTCACAATCACGCATGGAATTAAGTACATTCTCACATGCACTTATTATCAATTAAAGACAGAGTTGAGAGAGTAACAGAAAGATAAAAATGGACGCCAATAATTACTAACTGCTGAAGACGGGAAGAGTGATTAATATAATTTTCAAAAGTTCACAAACTTAATATCATAGTTATAAGACCTGATTAAAAAGGAGCAAAATATATTGGTATATGACGAGGCATACCATAAGCCTGAGGTAATAATACAGGATATCAATAATTCGTAATTTTATTATAATGACATTTTTGTTTCTAAGTATGAATAATTTGCATATTCAAATTCATAATAAAATAGGATCAGAAAAAATGTTATTGTACGTAATAAAATATTTTGTGTTACGTTATGTTTCGAAAAATATGCAATATTTTCTTGTTCATGTGACATTAATATCCTCACTTCTTTAACCTATCATATTTCTCCAAATATTACACAAACTAAACAATATATTATTTGTCATTGTGTAATCATAACATCGTAGATAAGACAATTCTTTCAAATGATGCTGAATCGTTATGATTGCAGTTCTCCAGTGGTACAACGTACCGCTAAAGTAGCGAGTTTAGCCCTGTGACACCGGAAATAAGCCGTATGTAACATAAATATTAGACTAAATTTTAACAGAGCTTCGGAATAGCTTCTATTAAAATAAAGGATATATGCCGCTATTTTTAAATTCAGCCGGATTGCTTTTTTTCCGCCTAAATTTAGGATGATCGCGCTTTTTCAGGGTGCTTGGAAACCCTATAAATGATGCTAATAAATTTGACCTATGAAATTTTCTCCAAAAACAGAGGAAAATTAAAATTCACACTTGTAGAGAAGTTTGTCCATTCCCTCAGGATTTAGCCGGTGGAGAGGAGGGTGAACTCCGAATCTGCACCTCCAGATTCACTGCACGCATCGAGGAAGGAGACAAGTGACCGTGAGTGTATTCACGAATCAAGGACCGAGGAACAGACATTAGACCATAGTACGCTTAGCGAGAACGTCATAAATCGGCTCCTCCACCGCGAATGAAAATAGTCACGCATATAGCAACGTTGAAGAGGGAACAGACTCCCGTCAGCCGGTACTACAGTGGGTCCAACGAGGCGGGAACCTTTTGACCGCTCACCATCTTGCACGCCTCTCCCTGAAACCTCCACTTAAGAGTCAAACGGGGAAGAATGGGTTCCCCTTCAGACAGCAGGGGATGTACCCATGCGTGCACAGGCTGACGCACCCGGAGATAAACACGCTTCGATGCTCGAGCAGCGAGTAAGCCTTTCACTGACCAAGCCGCGATGACCGTATAGCTCTCGCAAAAGTTCCTGGCACAAACCTGGGCGGAAAGGTGGGGAGGTAGAATGTGGAATCGGTGAAGGGAAAGGACGAAAGGGAAGAGAGGGAGTCAGTAGAGCCGGACTACTTTTTTTTTATTTTTGTTGAAAATTGCAATTCTTTATTTAATCATGAGAACATAATAGATACTGTAGAACCATGTCACAACCATCATGCGAATCTAGTAGATAAGGAATTTAATTTTCAAATCATATTCCAGAATTAATGTAAAGTAGCTCTAACCCGTCATAAATGACATCTCTCTCTGCGAAATAGGTGCATGAGAACTTATTGTATTGCAGCGTTAGGCAGATGAATAGGTAGACACATAGCCATGTGGACATACAAAGGGAGTTATTTAATAGAAAACGGACAAAAAGATATGCATCAGGCGTGATGTGCTGGAATTTAGTTTTACCCTTATCCGGATCCAACGCTCGACCAGATGTGCGAAAGGCTTACAAAATCTAAATAGTAAACATTAAAAGATTGTTTTTAAGGATTCCTCCATTAAAAGTCTCGCGTATAAATATTTTAATGGAAATCAAGGCTAAGATCTCCTCGAATCGCACCTTTAATTAGCATTTCTTCATTAAATTTATCAAAAATGTTGCTTATAGCTACATGGTTAACATTTAACATATTTCGGAGATAATTTATTTATGTTTTTATTTATTTAATTATGTTTTCAAAACCTTAAACACAAACTATTTGTGTTAAATATACAGATTTAGTTTGATACAAATTTGTTCGGGTTGAATTTATGGTTCGAAATATATATATGTTAAAAATATTTAAACGTTAAATTTATCAAAAATGTTGCTTATAGCTACATGGTTAACATTTAACATATTTCGGAGATAATTTATTTATGTTTTTATTTATTTAATTATGTTTTCAAAACCTTAAACACAAACTATTTGTGTTAAATATACAGATTTAGTTTGATACAAATTTGTTCGGGTTGAATTTATGGTTCGAAATATATATATGTTAAAAATATTTAAACGAAATTCCCTTTCAATGAAATTGAATTCTCGATCGCAGCGCCCCTAGATACGTTTCAGACTGACGGACATACTTAGGTAATTATTTGGTTTGATTTATACATGACACATGGAAATTTTTTTTTCCAAAATGTTAGGCAGTTGCTACCAAATGTAAGCAAATAAGCCAATCCAAACCAAACACAAGCGTGTGAGGGTGTAAAGGATACAACGCGTGAACCGGAAGGCAACGTATTTCCTGGGGAATGTGGTAAAAGGGAGGAGGGAGCCACCTGATAAGGGGGAAGAAATAAAACCACGTGGAGTGAGTGATCGATGCATCGGTAGGCGGGAATTGGCTGGGGGCCCGACCCGTGCAATTCTCATCCCTATCCCATCTACCCTCAGCTCGCGCCATTGGGCGTGAAGTGTATTAATGGGTTCCATTACCACATAGAGTTGAGGATGCCAAAGCGAGGCTCGATAACAGATTAACGGGGCGATAAAAGGCCTCGGCAAAACTTTGGATCACACATTGTGCTCTAGTATGCGGAGAAAACGAAAAATATTTAGTATATTACTAAATATTTTTCATTCGATAACTATGCATCAAGTATTGGAGGTCTAGGAGAGTCATCCCACCTCAAAAAGTTTACCGCAAAAGTTCATGTCTACATCACCAGCATTCTCCTTATCGAAGATTAGCTTTCCGAAGCGTGTGAGATTACCTCTCATACGACACCTATAATCATCGATATATGTTCATTTTAACATCCTTCATAATTTGCAAGACATTTAGTCTCAATCTTCCTCGATGAATCTTTACTCGCTCTTCCTTCAATTATCCCTCTCACGGAGCCTTATTTGCCTAGGAGTACCTTGAGAATCTTTCAAATGGATAGAGGCAGACTGAGAAAAAAACACTGAATATTTCCAATAGTCATAATTCTGTCTTCAATTTTTCTCCCTAATAAGTTACGAGGCATAAGGAATAACAAACATAATTGGCAAGGGTCAAAAAGGAATTAATAGCTCAGGCATCCCATACGGTACATAGAGAATATAGAATGTCGATATTTTTGCTTATGGTCTATATTGGTCGATAATCCGAATTTTGGTCCAAATCGGTATGTACTTTGGGACAGGGTCTATATTTTGACCAAAGTTCACCCGGCAGTGCCCGCAATATATCTGTGAGATATTGACGCATTTTTAGATCATTAAATGGCATTGCTTTTAAGTTCTTTTTAGTTTGTGACTTTTTTTGCATTCTACATGCTAAAGCTTAATTTTCATGCGTTATAAACTTGTAACAATAAATTTTCACAAGACCATTTTCATTATAAAGTAATAATTATGCACACAAACACGTGTCGTCAAGGTTTTTTTTTCAATCAGCACTTATCTTCCACTCGTAAAACAATTCTTTGTACACATTTTTTATTGTTTGTTGGTGGTTTATAATTTTGATACTTAACAAAGCCAAATTTGCATTTTTTTAAATCATGCACAATTTTGACAGACAATTTCTGCTTTTTGCAAGCAAAGATGAATTTTGCATTTCTTGCAGTGGTATTTTGGGAGCCGCAACTTCTTCTGCTTCCCATTTTTGCAGGGTTGGCAGTGCTTACGCTTTCTACCGCTGGGTTGCTCTTCTTTTTCAGAATCATTCCGAGGACGGAAATCACTCAATCTCTCCTAAAATAAGAGAAAAAAATTGCCCTCACGTAATTCATAAGTGAATTCTACATGAAAGAATTTACGAATAACTTATTTGAAGCGAGGTTGGTATACCTCTTGACTTCACTGCTCACCTCTGCAGTTCATCTCACTGTCACTCAGTGGTTCAACCCGAAGGTTGGTTTGGATAGTTGAGGGTAGAGCTCAACCGGGATAAACCACAGGCGTGTGAACTTCACACATTCAGGGTAGGGGGTCCAGTTAATTCCCTGGGCCACCTCGCACTCCGAGGATTTTTTGTTCGAGGGCGTCTAAAGGCTTCACCTGGATTTGAACCCGGGACCCTTCGATCAGTAGCCAAGTAAGCTCTACCCATTAGGCCACCACACTCCCCTGCAGTTCATTTAGCGCGAGACAATGTATTAGCTCCTTCAAAAAGTCTCTTCTGTTTCTCAGTTTGAGGTTGTTTCCCAAGTACACAACCTGCGCGTTTATTGCTGCTATGTTGAGCACACTATAAAAATGACCATAGGCCACCTCCTTGTATTTCTCGCCACGCTGTAAGTTTCAATCATCTCGTCTAACGTGTCGACGCAACCGTTGTGTGCATTGTAATGCGTAATAATTTCTGGTTTCTTAGCCTGTCCACTTGTCTCGTCTATCGAGCTGTCGTAATGCATGCTGGAAACTATAACTACGCATTTGCTTTTTTTAGGGATGTAGGATAGAAGCGTTCCGAAATCGTTGAATCCAAAATGGAAATAGATACTTGTCTATCTTTTAAAGATATGAACTCAGGAAGAATCTCTCATTTATTCTTTTTCATAGTTCCTACTTAGGACAACTTTCTTTTTTTTTAGACTTTGAACTAATTGAATACTTGTGAACCAATTGTCGGCTACTACATTTCTTCCAGTTCCGTAAATTGCTTCCGATAGTCGTAAAACCACATCAGCAGGAGAGTTACTTTTACAGTGAGGCCCAACTGGCTGCGTTCCTACGTATATTTCAATGTTACTTAGGTAATGCGTTATGGAATCTGCCACAGCGAACATTTTTGTGCCATACCGAGATGGTTTGGATGGTATATATTGCCGGAAACTACATCTTCCACGAAATTTGGGTAGCATCTCGTCAATTGTAACATTCTGACCAACAGAGTATGGGCCTTTGCACTGCTGCGCAAAGCAATCGAAAAATGCCCGTGTAGCGGCAAGTTTGTCAGTTCTCTTCCTTTCTGCGCGAGTAGCTTTATTATCAAATCTATCGTAGCGCAGAAGAAAACTAAAACGATTTTTTGACCTCACCAGCCTAAAAAATTCAACCCCCATTCCATCGGTGGACCACAAATATTGCACATTTAGCCTGTTGGACTTGAGCAATCCGGCCATGTACAGCAAGCCGAAAAATGCTTTGAATTCTACAATATGTGTTATTAGCATCCCTTTCTCGAGTGAATGACTCACGCACCGATTCTATATGCTTAATTGTTTCTTCAACAATAAGTTCCGGCATATTGCCCGTAAAAAATAACTTCCAGTATTCTATTCCTGTTTTGCAATCTTTTGCCACTCACCTAACACCAGGCACACCAGTAATAATATTATGAGGTTTTCTTTTAGAAAATTTAGTCGGAACATTTTTGGGCCACTTTGTCGTTCCATCTTTACCTGCGGAAATCAGTTGGGAAATGTGGCTATACGCTTGAATACGAAGAAAAAATATAAATTATATAAGTAAAATATTTGTATAAATAGTTCACCTAAGTAAAAATCAACTAATGCAGGGATCTCCTCACTCTCTTCTGTACTCTCGTCAGTATCTGAGTCGAGAATTATAACTTCCACGCGATCCTCCGAATTCGTATCCGATGAATCACACGCTTCGTCACTTTCACAATCATTGCTCAAAATAATATTTCTAATGATTTAGACGTCATCAGGATCACTCACATTGAACTCACACCTTGAAGTTGAAGCCATTCCGTCTCACGCGTGGACACAAAAATCACTGACGTGGAAGCCCGCAATGTATCTCTTAATTACCAGACGCGGACTCGACAGATCTCACTCTGCTCAAAGGCGACAGTTAGGCGGCATCTGAGTGATTTTCACAAAATATTACTCAAAATGAAACGTTCTTAGGATACAAAGAAGCTCAGCCCGGAAGATTGAGTGAACATTGTAATAATTCGCATTTCGGGACAGAATAATTGACAGATACATTGCGAGTACTGCCGGGTTAAGATACAATTTACACTGAAGCAGCCGGCACAGCACTGTAAAGTTTGAATATGCATGCCGTGACCTGGCACTGCTACTCTGTTCGTCTGCTTTTTCTGGCTCCGCGCTCCTGCGGTGTGGCTGTGGTGTTCGGCACTCGTCTCTGCCCGGCAGCGCGCATGCTTGGCTGCGTCTTCCCCCCCCTCCCTTGACAACCTCACCTCACCCTTCCACCCGCCTCAATAGGCGTCGACAGTTTTTTTGTTTGTTTAAATTGGCGGATAAGCCACGCGACGTATGTATATTCAATTACATATATACTTTATGAATAAAATCGCTCACTTTTGCCACCTAGTTTCTCTCAATTTTCACCTGTACGATAACCTCTATCACACAAACCAGACAAAACTTTTAAGAATCAAATTCATAATTTTGCATAAAAATGCAGATTTGGTCAGATTTGCCTTGATTTTCATGCGTATTATGAGTCTGTTTTGGTCTATATTTTGGTCAATATTTTCACGTACTTGGGTCTATAAAGTCTATATTATTTTTCCCTGAGTCTATGGGATGCCTGCTCACAGCTTAAGATGAATAACCCAATGATGTTTTTCAAGTCAGTGACCGTTACTGAGGATAAGCCTTTTTTCTAAGGTTTCCGATCTTTCTATATCGCATATATAAATACTAAAATGAATTTAAATGAAAAACAGTAATTTCGGCATAAAAGTGGCATAAAAAAATGAAGGAAAATTTGTGGATGCATTTATGGCTTCTTATTAAAATGGGAAATTTTATTTTTATCTGCTAATATGTTGGAAATTATGCTTAAATGCTCCATTGTTATAATTGAATTGGAAATGAGAATCATCTAATGCATCCATATTAAATTGTAAATGCCAAAAATACGTAATGGAAGACATAATATATTACATTAAGACTCTGTTTTATATTATGTAGCTTGGAGCGGAGTTTATTAGAGAAACGTGGAGCACTTATGTGACCCGGGGATATGATATTTGCGCTGAAAAGAAAATAGGTTATTCGGACGTATTTCCACACCCTCTCCTAACGCTAAGCATACCCTTCCTAAATGACATCTTTTACAGGGCCGAATTCATCCAAACTTCATCTGAAATACCCAAACCTACCCGAACAACAATACTAAGCTCAACAAAACTAACTAAAAAAACCATACCCTCCTACTCAAGTTCATAAGCTGACGCCGCACAATGGGATGAAATCGAAAAAAGGTGGTCGAATTTTATAAATTGCCTTTTTTTTACCGGGAGTTGAAGCTGACCATGACATGAGCAGTTTTGATCGACTTAGGAAGCAGTTTGATCGTTATATGACTATATTTTTATATATTTTATTTAATTACTTTTCTGATTTGAATATAATCAATTTTAAACTTGTCATTTGTCTCGCTGCTCTTTTATTCTATCTTTTTGTTTGCTCCAGGGGACTTTTCCTGGTGAGAATTAAAGGCTTAGATTATTATATTCTATTTCCCTTGACCTTGGATTCCCAAACCACCCTATTGCACTCGAATCGGCGATCCTCGCGGTCCACACCGAATTCCTCCGAAATGCATAAAAAGTGAATAAAACAGCTTCGTTTCTGCTGTTAGTGTTGTCACCTATTTATGATGTCATTACCGTAACGGTATGTAAATTAAGCACCACTTCCTGGTAGCACACACTATTAGTTTTATTACAAGAAAAATTACTAATATTGAAGTACTATCTATTAAAGTAACGGTATATAATGTAATCTTAATTTGAAGGGTAAAATGCAATGAATTGTAACAGTTGCACTGAAACCTTTAACATTTTGCTAACATAATTTGCTAACATTTTAAATAAACTTCTTTAAAATGATAAAAATGTGCATAAGGATAAAAAAATACGTGATCCAAAACGGCATCTAAATGATATGACGTAATCTAAACGGTATCTCTTCTCTTCTCTTTGTATATTTAGAAATGAAAGGGTCAAATCATTACACTTATTTGTTTTCTGCAGCGGAAAATAAGAGCGATTATTTTCGTAAAATATGGCTATTTGGCAGAAGCTCTCATGAAAACGAGTCGGATTACAGGCAGCAATACCGTTCCGTGACCTCAAACGACATATTTCCGATGACTTTCTGTTTTCACGCTGTAGAAGAAATTTTAAATGATAAATAATTTCATAAAACAACTTTACATGTTGGCTTATTATTGGTACTGTTCATTCAAAAATACAAGCATTTTAAAGTAGATTTTGGATAATGTATGCTCCCCACTCAAATTATGTGGTCTCTGATTCTTCAGCGTGTCTTTATTTACATCCAAACCTCAAAGAGGAGAACAAGTGGCGCCAAACCATAATGGCGTGAAACTTAAGAAGAAAGTTCCTCATCATTTTTCAATTCCCTCTGCATGTCCTCACTCTCTGCCTTTTCCACACCCTATATACAATGATGAAAACTACGATGAGAGATAGATCTCTTCAATAAATATTACCTAAAAGCAAGAATTGAACAGAGGGCCTTACGCATGTTACGGGTCAATATTTGAGAGAAGTAAGGGTCTTACTCCTAGCGTAATCCAGCTGGGGATTATGCACACGGAATCAAATGTTTCGCCCTTGTAGGCTAACCCTTAGTGATTGGGATCAGGGCCACTCTGTGTTTCACCGCGTGAGGCAAAACATTTTATTCCGCAAATGCAAGCTTCACTCGGGTTAAACCTCAGAGGTAAGAAGCCTGAGGATCTTAATGGCCTTCGGCAGTCATCGGCTAAAATAAAATATACTGGTTTTATTATCCAGTAAGATGGTAATGGGATTGTCATTAAAAAATTCAGTTTCACCGAGGGGTACGTGTGAACACTTATGTTGGTTGCCTTTACCAGCTTTCATTTATTCAATAAAATGAGAAAATCTCGATTGACTTCTAAAATGGTTTCCATCGGTTTATCAACTGCAATTAGTAAGACAGGCCTGTGAACACAGTAGCAAATAATAGTTGCAGTTAAGCCCTTCTAAATAAGCCACCGCTCTTTGGGATGCCTCAGTATTCTTAGGCGTGTCTCAAAAAATACCAGTGGACTACGGCTCTTTTATCGCTCTACGTCATTTATAGGAAATTAATTCAATAGTCATTTATTTGTTCATTTATGTTTTTCTACTCCAGATGGCAGGTTATATCATGGGCTCCTCCTCCATTCCACTCTTCTCTTAGCCAGGCGCTTTGTGTCCGCGTACTTTCCACCTATTTTGATGTTGTCTAGCATTTGCTTAATTTTCCTTCCTCTTTCCCGCTTTCCTTCCACCAATCCTTCAATACCCGTCGTCAGCAGACAATGTCTTCTCAGGGAATGTCCAATCCAATTCCTCTTTCTTCTTCTAATAGTTTCCATCAGAGTACTATCCTCGCCCACTCCCCTCAGTACCTCCTCGTTTCTCACTTTATCCTTCCAACTCACTTTTTTCATCTTCCTCCATATCCACATGTCCAGGGTTTCCAGTCTTTTTTCATCTTCCTTCTTAACTGCCCAAGTTTCCGCCCTCCATATACTGCCACACTCCATATATAGCGTTTTACTAGTTTCTTTCCCAATTCCTTGTTCAAAGACGCACGGTGTAGCTTCCTTTTCCCTTGGGAGATCAGTGCTTTATTTAATACAAGATGAATTTAATTGAAAAAACGAGGAAAAAGAGGCAAAAACACGTGATTGTAATCGGCAATCTTTAAATTCCAGGCCTAAGAGGAATCACATCGAATATTTTGTTTTGATTGTCTTCAATATATTTCTAAATTGCGCCAATTTCCTTAAAAAATGTCTGCGTTAGGGTATCATGGTTTAACTTCACCATAAACAAGCATAATTAATGGGCAAACTTCTGAAAATTGGGTAATAGATAGTGTTCACTTTCCGAATTATTCAATTTCCAAAATAATTTGTTCTCCACCTTGTGACACCTTTCGGAGTCTAAGAATCCCTTTTGCCATCGCACTTGATATCCAACTACTCCTTGCCCATTAGAACAGCGGACGTCAACCGATATGTGTACGCGTGCCACGTTTTACGTAAAATTTAATAGCAATCCGCGCGCGAGCCACTACTAAGCATTGATCTTAAGGAAAAGGGCGAAGTATGGATAAGCAATACTATGATATAATGCAATGAAATTACCTTTATTTCGTAAAGGAGCAAGTGTTTATACAGCTTTTGTAACAGAGATACATGTAACTTGGGTTTAATAGCTTAATAAAAATTAATAATGACGGCCAATATTCATTATAATGGACAACAAACATAGAGAATACATTTCTATGCTAGGAAATAATATTTGAAAAATACGATGGGCATAAATATTGGAAAATTTAATTTGATCGTAGTTTTATTGGACTTCCCTCAAATATGTTTTACTTTTGTTACCTTAAATGCCAATGCATTTTTATATCCTACTTTAGGCATAAGGTAAGTAGGCGAGTAATTCGAGGCCATAGAATGTTGAAGGTCATGACTAAAGCCAGTGTGCGTGGAAGAGGGAGTAACGCGATGTCTGTTTTCATTGGGATGAAGAGATGTATGAAGTAGCCAAGGATACAGGGAAGTAAATGGGTGGTAGTTGAAAAAAGTGTGACTTTGAGCTGATGAATATAAAAGTGGTTAAGGCAAGAACTATGAAATATTTTAGCAGGATGAAAACCACCATGGTCATTTGCATAAATGTGGAGTGATCAAAGATGTCTTATGGTTCCATTTCGCAAAGGAATCATCTCTTCCATTCTTTTCATTTCTTCCGCAATTACTTGTTCCATTATTACTTCTTCTTTCTGGAAGTATTAGACAACCTTCTTTAGTCTTGGTCTTTATTTACGGGGACGTCCCAGAGGTGTTCTGTCTCAAACAATATTTCCACAATTTTTGGGTATTCTACAATCATGCCTGCCTCGGTGGCAGGTAGAGTCCACACCTGCTAATCCGAAGGTCGCGGGTTCGAGTTCCTTCTGGGTTGGTTTACTTCCTCTCAGGGCATGGGTGTTAATGTAATGTCTAGGATTCAATGTAAGAGAGGGCTATATAGCCCTAATTTCACCCCAAATGAAAAGGCATTAAATTAATAAATAATATAATTCATCCATTCTATCTACGTGTTCTCTCCATCTCTTTCTGTATTCTCCTATCGTTTCGTTGGTGACTTATACACATAGTTCTTGCCTTGTATCCTAATTTCTTTTCTGTTCGTTTGTGCATTGCCAGCAACTATCGTTAAAAGTTTTATCTCAGATGTTGGTAATATTAGTTCATTTTCTTTTCCAATCGTCCCAGTTATCGCTGGATATGACGTATTACTTCCACTTTTTAATTTCTCACAGAATAATGTTCTTCGTCTCCATTCGACGTACCCTCTCAGCCTTCCCGCAAGGTTTCATACGCTCCCCTTCTTCGCATGGACGAATCATTTCTCCCTCTCTCCTTGCTCTCCCTTCTTTCCTTAGCAAGCTTCTCCTGCTTATGATGGTCCTCCCATTTCTCGTCAGCCTTTACCCACTCCGTGAGCAACTCCTCCTCCTACGTTTACCTCCCAATTTTAACCCCTTCCCACCCTGTCGCAGGGCAACATACAGCCTTTTCACGCCTCCGTTTCACTTTATGTTCCCCACCCGCGAATTAATTAGCCTTAGCTTAGCTCTGTCGTTCCCGCCACCTGCTGCGCGCGGGGCCCGTCATAGCAGACGGCGTCGCATTCTTGTTTTCGCACATCTTCGTCACCCCTCACACTCACCCTCTGGCTTTCCTTCTGGCTCAGCGGCCAAGCATTATATAGAGTGTCGGTCCCCTAATCTTGTTCATCTGTGCCTTCCCCGCCTTCCCACGCGGCTTTTAAAGTCCATGTCTTCCCAGTAGAGTATTCCCCATTCTATTTAAGTTTCAATATACAATGATACTGGCTGTGATTACTGACTGAGTTCTATCCGCAGCTGTTGCTGACGCAGTTATTGTTTGTAAGTGTAATAGCAAATAATACAAATAGTTTTAAATGAAACATTTAAGAAGAGTTGCTGTCTACGCACAAACGGACAGAATAAGAAATACAGATGTAAGATAGGGCATAAAGTATCCGTATAAGGCATCAACGAAACGATACGAAAGTACAAAAATAGATGGGAGAATGCGTAGAAAGAATGGATGAAGGTAGAATACACAAAAAATGTGGAAATGTAGAGTGAGAGGTAGAAGATCTCTGGGACGTCCACACAAGATATGGTAAGACCAAGAAGTGGCGTATGCGGCGGAGTACACCGGGAGATCTGGGCATCACCGAGACAGTGGATGAGAGACCCGCTTCGCCTCTTTTTAAAGGGTGAATGAGTATAGTTTGATGAATCATCTGATGTTTTACCGGCTTATCTTGTGAAGGAAGGTTTCTCAGGTGTTCCACTGAGTATCTCATTAAATCTGAGATCTGATATCATATATGAGATCTATGCTTATATCTAAGAGAGACTCGCTCTTTATCATCAGGGTTTCTGAATGCCGTGTCTGAAAATTTGGTCAGTTTTTTCACCTATCCAGTTCTTCCCTGTTAGGTCTACGAGGGAGAGTCCGGCCGCACATTTGAGACTAGGCTAAAGAAACTTCAGAGGCACATCAGATTGGCGCAACCAGAAAAGTCGGTAATAGCGAAGCATAGTCTCACCAAAGAACATGCGATGCAGTGGGACCAGGCAAAATTACTTGGGCGCTCGCATCGCTATTGGGATCGTTAAATTTAGGCTGCTATCGAAATGCACCTTGATACCAATAACATTTTCCGAGATACTGGCTTCCAAAAAATAATACCAGGAAAGTGATCATTAAATGAATTAGAAATTTAAGGGAAGGCGGAAAGGCAACGTATCATTACGATCAATCAGGAAACACCTAATCCAAAGACGAAGGTAGAAAGAGCGACTAAAGTTGAGAAATGGCATTAATCTACCCTGTTATTTAATTGTGGCAATAAAATTCTGTTGAACTGAATTGAGAAACGTCATTCAGAAGCTCTGATAATGAAGAGCAAGTCGTTCTTCATAATATAGGCAGGGATGAAGCTCCTGAAAAATGGAACACCCAAAAAATCTTACTTCAAATTATTAGATGTTCAGGAGTGGAAGGCGGAATAAAGGCAGGGACAAGTAGCGAGGATGTTTGAAGGAAGCGAACTGCATATCTACCATCCATCCGTGACTTCATCCGCGAACCGGAAAACCAATTCCAACTCCGTATGGATATCTTGAACTGCGATACCCTCTTCCTTACTACATGCCTCATTCCTTCTACCATTACTGGTCTGAGTCTTTTCATATATCTTTCGTTTATACTTACGATTAGCCTGCCTCACCGGATCTCCTTCTTAATCTAGGGATTTTCTTTAGTTAAAAATTTTTTTTTGTGTGTTACCAATTACTTTTCATTCCCATGCATTATAATTTTCACAATATTGTACAACATTTCTTAGCTCTGTTCACTCTTTATTACTCTTTAATTCTGTTACTTTTACTTTAGTCAAATCAGCTTCTTAATTGTAGTTTTATTCCTCACCCATCCTGTATTCGGCTACACCATCTTTTCTGTCTTGCTTGGTACACCTAGAAATCAAATACAACACCTATTTCAACGATTTGTAAGCAATAGTGTTGTCACAAATATCGAAAAGCGATACGGATGAAATCTTAATGTTTTACTTTTGAAAAAAATAATTCTCTTTCAATCTCATTTGATATTATAGTATGAAATTTTATGCATATTATTGTATTAAAAAAAACTCCTAGGCCATTGAATTTGAAGCTAACAACATGAGGATTCTTTCAGAACATCTTATGTCTATGCAAGTAGTAACATCACTTTTTAACATATAATGTCACTAACCTTTTCTTTCACTGGATCTGCTCCGCTACGGGAAATTTTAGGTAGCCCTACTAAATATAATTATAACAATCGTGCTTGCTATTAAAAGATCTATTAATTTTTTTGTTGCCCTGACTGCACATGTGAATACACTGTATTGTATACCCCACAAACAAATTAATAATCACTTCACTCAAATAACACATATAAATCATTCCTCACCAACATAGATTAACTTCCTTGCGTATGCTTTGCACTCATGAATCAATCACTTGCCCAACACATAAAAACACTCAATTCGGGCATAACACAACATAAATCAAATCCTTTACAATATAGGGATAATTACTCCCTTCAAAATACCTCGCTTCAGGTGTCGTAAGTTGTATGGTCTCGTCTTTATCCCCGACACCACATCCAACGCTTGGTTCCTTCCTTTATCACGTCTCTCTAGCGGTAATAACCTTGGCTTCTCCCGGCTCGCCCCAACGCTTGGTTTCTTTCTTTCCCGCGTCTCTCTAGCGGTAATAACCTCGACTTCTCCCGGCTGCTCCTGGTTGACGTCAAGGCTCGAACTTCCGGATCTCACGTTTCACAATATTATTTACTCCCTCCGTCTTTATTTTGCACCAATTACGTAAGGTAAACTTCTTCTTTAACCGTACGGGCTGAGTTGGGACCGCGTTCGGTCGTGAAAATCGTGCAGTATTAATGTGAGTCCGCTCTCCAGCATTAGGACTGGCAGCACCTGGATTTTTGAGACAGCCTCGACTGTTAACGTGCGTCGGCTGTTATACCTGATCGCTGATGCATTGTCGTCCTAGAAGCTTCGCTACTGACGTACTTCCGTTCATCTGGAATGTTCTAAAAACTAGCGTGGTTCGGGTTCTTACCTATTGTTGTAATTTTCACGTGGTCGTTAAATCCCGCCACGAGGTGTTCAATATGGAGGAATGCGCAATATTGTAACTCTTTGAATAAGAATAAATAGGTCTGGAATTGAAATATTGGCGTTCAAATTATCCAAAATTAATATAATAGAATAGTCTACGTCACCTTCTGTACAATTTGGCTGCCGGGGTTTCAAAAATATACATGAATGTTTTTCTATGAGCGAGTTTGCTTATAATGTGAGTACGAGTACGTTACAAAGTTAACAGAGGAACTAGATAAGACTTCATGGAATCTCCCGGCCAAAATAAGTTCTTAAAGTTGGCTGGATCATCAAAAAACTTCAAATTTAACGTTCAAGTTTAATGACGACTGAGTTTGGTCGCAAAGGAAAAAAAACAGTATTAGCCAAACAGTGGTCTAGCAAAAAAATACCTATCTTGCTTATAGTTTTCTGGTTACCTCGCTAATTGGATAAAGCGGGCTGTGGAGGTCGACGAGCAACAGCCTCTACTAATAATAGCCACAATAGGGAAAAGGCATGAAAATGAAGTTCGCTTATACAGTGTGGTGAATGAACCCTGCTCAAAGTTTGTTGATGAGGGAAAACGAGGCACATTCCTCAAACATGAATTGGGTTTGACGCGCGAGGATGGGAGGACAATGGTAAATGAGAAGAGGCCAACAAGCCACGGCCGTAAATGGAGAAAACGGAGAAGCTTATGTCGGAAAAAGAGAGGAAGCGAACGTAAAGGGCCCTTTCATTCTGGTTATCCTGTTAAAATTGGTTCGTGAATCTGGAGAACTAACGGAGATGGCTAACCTTAAACTCCCCAAGGTCTACCTACCATATGAGACAATATAGAAAATATCTATACCCAAATTCGTCGCAGAAGAAAAAATTCTCTAATAATAATTTAAGCGGAAACGGATTTATGGATGACGGATTTGTTGAAGAAAAAAGGAGGAAATTAACAATATACTTTCCAATTAGTGGACGCACGGAGGCCGTTTTATCACATATTTCTACGCACTAGGTTTGCTAAGTGAGCAAGAATATATCATGCAAGTTTTTCTATGCTGAGGATACGCGTCTGTGCTGGTCTTTACGTCCTCCAACTCCCCGACAACCTCTACCAGGCATATGCTCCCCACGCTTACTCACTTGTGTGCACTCGCCAAGATGAGCAAAGGAAACGGACAAGAACATTGAAAAGGTAAAAAATTGAGAAATAGCAGAAATTTGGGAGGAATTTAGGAAAGGAGTCGTGAATAGGAAAAACCTCATAGAAAAAAAGGAGCACTATTATCATGCGCAATTTATCAGACAAAAATCATAACACGTTTAAAAATAAAAAAATATGGTTGGAATATACTAAAAAGAGCGATGGAAAAATAAGAAAATGACGAACATAATAAAAAGGATGAAAAAAATCTTTAAAAATATCCCAAAAATGATATAATTTGTGAAAACACCAAAAATATGATCAAATATAAAAAACAAACTACTGAATAAAATTATGCTTGCTCGCCTCTGTTTAGTTTTAGCATCATCACTGTTCTTAGTTGGTTAGCTTTTCTTTCGCGCAAAAAAACACTGCGCAACGCATATGTATTTTCCCCCGCTAATTAGAATCACCTCCGTTAAGACTGGTGGAGATAGGTTTTGCTTATTTTCTACTGGCTCCTGGAAGCACCTTCGGCGCTTCGTGGCGATGCAAGGGAGCGAGGAAAATCCTTTTGTACGACCCCTAAAAATGCAAAATTGAGTACGTACTTCCATCGGTTACTATTTTAATTAATACTTAGCGAGACAGAATTTTCTGTTGCAAGGAGTGATGACTGAGATAGACAAAAATGATACTAACCCCTTACCCTACAATGTTGGATTTTTTCGCCTGCTTATAGAGTGCTACCCACATGCACAGAAAATAACTACGTATCGATGACTTTGTTTGCAAAATATTACCTATACTTTTTAATGCCTTTTATTGATGTTGGCGTGTTTAAATAATTTAAACCGAATTTCTCATCCACTCTTCAAGAATAGTGGTTTCAAATCGCTGACATCGTGTTCTTACATAACGCATTTGGTGGATAAGATATTAAAACGTTTTCTGATGTTTGATACACTTTTGAATCCGGGGAAAGAAATTATATGGCAAAAATAAAATAAAATGGAATTTTTTGCTTTCAATTTTCCTTCTATTCCATACTTTTTAGTCTATGAGATCTACTAACTCTCATTGATTGATTATCAATGGAAAAATTAAACTTGGCAATTCCACATAAATTTAGTGGAACGACCGCTTCATTGGACCGGACCGAAATTTATGTGGAATTGCAAATTTTAATTTTTTTATGGTGACACAATTCCATTAAATTGAGTCAGAGAGAGTGTATTACTCATTGGTTTACATTTAGCGACAGGATAACATATTTAAGAGCATTGGAACGTATGGTAACAAGCATTGGAAAACGTGACTATCCTGCAAAGAAATAACGTTGAACCCAAAATTGAAAAATACAACGTTGATGGATAAACTAGATACAGATGAATATGATTTTTGGATCCTAATCGACAATAAATCGCGAGAGCAGGAGGAAATTCTTTACTAGAGAAGTACAAGAAAAAAGCATTAGTAAATTCCTATAGGTTTACATCGTGAAAAATCTTAAGACAATGACTCCGTTTTAGCAAACCTTTCCATATATAGGGTCAAAGTTTAGGTAAATTAAAAAAAAATTGGAGAAATGTCATTAAATTCGCAAAATAAAACGGTTATAATGCAATAATTACAGCTGGATTTGAAAAAGTTCCTATTTTTATTTACTGGGCATTATATAGTCACTCCCCACTCAATGGGACATAGGAGAAAAATATACAATAGGTTCATACTTTTAAAAAGAGTTCTTAGTTTTTCATTGAGCGACGGAAATGCATTCTGTGTTTTTTGTCAATTCTTGGCTTGCACCTTATACACCCATTATGATCAGAAGTTGAACAGAGCTGAGATCTGCGAAATGAGCATATTCATGCGGCATGAAGTAGAGAGCCCTGAAAATTAAGCGACAAAACTTTTCCAATGTCATGCCAGCTGCTTGAACATTGGACAGCTTGGCTATTTACTGTTACCATTACGAAGAAGTGCTTTTTTACCGAGGTTAGTATTTTTTTCTATTTCCACTGTGCAAAATGATTACCATAGCGGGACGCTCACATACACGTGTATTGGCCTGCGAGGAAAGGAAATCTGCCTAAATAGAATATTAGACAAAAGAATTGCGACCAGGAGCGTCTGGCTTTGAAATAGGAACTGCATTTGATCACATTTACTTCTTTGCCCTACGTGTTGCAAGAGATACATTTGCCCGTTCAGGTACTATAAACATATTCCCTTTTCATTTTTCATCGTTTCTCTGGTTTTTTAACTTCCTCATAGGTTTTTGAAGACTGCTCTAGAGCAAGCACACGCTCCACCCATGGGGAAAAGAAGAAAAAACGAAATAGTAGTTACTGACATCCTGGCTGTCTCATACGGAAATTTATGAACGGTAGGTATCGAGTGATACTCGGTCCATCGTTTCCAAATTGTGCGGCACGCATACATCAACCTGAAGAGCTGAAAATTGTTGAGAGTGCGCATGTGGTAACATTGGACACCGTATCTCTCGGTACTCATATTTCGCAGAATTCCGTAATCACTAGCCTGTGAGAATTAAATTGTAATAGCACACAGTTCGTGGAGTTCTCAGATTGTGGCGTGGGGCATTGGTGGATGTCGGGACGCCCTTTATTTACTCAAATGGGAAAGAGAACGTATGAAAGAACTAGGTTATCATACTCCAGTGCGATCGATGGTCTTGGGAGACGAGGCACCGGATTGTGAGGTATTCAGCCCCTTGGCATATGGTGACGCCCAACCATGAATCGCCTTTTCTCGAGCTCTGGGAAGCACATAAGTGGAGATGCAGTTTTCGCATCAGCAAACGTGAGGAGTGACTTTGTGCGGTAAAACGGGCTAAGAGGACGGACGCTCCATACAAACGCGGCTGTGATGGATCCTATGAAAGTTGTCCACCATGTACATTTCAACTGCCGTTATTCGCTCATGTGAGAGTGCCTGGAATTGCCGAACAGCGGTAGGACCCTGGGAAATACATGACAGTGGACTGCAAGGAAAACAGAATTTCTCAAAATAAAACGGAAATCGAAAACTAAGTTTTTCATTCATTAAGGGTAGTACGCCACTTCGAGTTTATGTTTTAGCACGTGAGGATTGCGCTGTAAGTTTATCGGAAGTGTTTTCCTGTGGATTCCGGGTTCAGTCCATTCTGTAATTACTGTCACCCGTCGACAAACGGTAATTGTAACCTCTGCGGTATTTATCATAGCTGATGAGTATATGTCTCTTTTTCTCACAATAGTTGACATTTTTGGCAATATGGACAATTAAATAAGTGCTTAGCTTCCTTACATCCTTAAATTGCCGACCGTCGATAAAAATGAGGGTAGAAGTGCACATCGGCTGCTCAGACATTTTTTTAATGGGGTGCTAGTTTTCACTAGAGGCTGTTGAATTGACTATGGTCACTTTCTCACACTAGTTGTACATTTCCAAAAGAAAAAAAATCGAGAGAAAAATTAAAATATGTCAATACACACTGCGCAAAAAATTGTAAGATTGAGGTTATCTTAGCGGCGGCTGCTTTGTTGTTGAAAATGAGGTTTATAGACTCTTCAATGTTGACTTAGGCCGCAAGGGAGACAATTGACGTTCGACAGGTGACAATTTCACAGACTTGCTTCCCTGGTGCGTAGAGAATAAGTGCACTTGATTAAGGAACAGGATCCCAGAAAGATGGTTTTATCGAAGAAAGCACCCAAATGTTGTTGCATGGACCGTGAAACCAGCAGAAAAATGCTGTGAGTACTTGTTATAGTTGATATGGTTTTAG
Organism: Pyrrhosoma nymphula; assembly: GCA_963573305.1. Taxonomy (NCBI): domain Eukaryota; kingdom Metazoa; phylum Arthropoda; class Insecta; order Odonata; family Coenagrionidae; genus Pyrrhosoma; species Pyrrhosoma nymphula. The sequence goes on along the minus strand of OY754339.1, from coordinate 50,075,821 downwards.
AACTCAACTGATATGTTAAAAAAAAGAATTTTTAGAAACTCAAAAGGAAAAAAATCGTAATATTGTGATAGGTATAAAAATTACACGCCAACTCTAATTTTTTATACTTGTAGAAGCCGCCTCAAAGTTTAAAAGTAGAAATAATCCGCTAATCTACTAAAGTATCATATGACAACAGCAAACCCCCGTTAATTCATCTTGTAATCACTCCTCTTGCATTTGATTCTGTCACTTCTGTCTCCCTCATTTCTTTCGTCCACACACAACCACATTCCGCATCCTCCCTTCTTACTTGAAATCCAACTATTTCCAACCCAAATGCATTAATACTCATTCCCGCTGCTCCGCAAACTCTGCGGAGCAGCGGGAAACCCGGAAACCTTGTATCTCGTTCCCTGCGCATTCTATCCAAGTGCTGGCCAGCCACGGATGCATCCTGGGACTAACAACCCCTGATCCTCTCTTTTCTCTCAATCCTGGTCCCTCAAAACCCCTTTCCTGTGTTTTAATCGCATAAGCCCGTGTTTTTTCTCATCGGTGTTTGCTTGGAGTCCTTATCGCTCGGTAACTTGTTTACCAATTCTTTATGTACGCTTCTTTTTGAATTGTTTCCACCCTCCATTCTTTTTACTGGCATTGTTTTCGCGTTTTCCTTTCTGAATTGTTTTTACCCTACTCCAAACAATGCCTACACTCACTCTCTCTGCTCTTCCAGCCTCCCCGCCCTTACATTAGCGTAATATGCGTGGATGGGAGTCTGCAAGAGCCGTTACCTGAGCGTTAAACCTGAACGTCGAAATCCGGGTCGTATTTATATAAAATAATGTGGAATCGAAAAGTTGCAGTTTTTCTTTCTAACACGAATCGATTTCATACAGTTACGCCTGAAATCACCAATCTTATATGTCTACCTGTTTGAATATATTTACAACGAAAAAACCAAAATCTCCATTGAATAAATTGTTTTTCTCCCCTTATATACAAATCACCTCGTTGATTCTACCCAAGGTTAGTAAAGGATCATACTCTGGCATCTGACGGGCTGAACTTAGACATCTGAAAACTAGCGCATTGTTGCTCAAACAAGCAGATAAAATAATTTGAGTTTCTATTTGAATTCGAAATCGTCATTAATTCCAGGAATTCTATAACAGGATAGATCTTTCATCCACCTACGCAGCGCATGACTATTAACCGCGTGAGTCGTTACCGGCATCCGAATACGGAGAGGCTCCTAGGTTGAGTAGAAGTAATGAAATTGGATCCAGTTTCTTCGGCATCCTTAAGACCACTTTTACCCGTCTACCAAAAACTCTTTATATTGGTCCTATTTCAACTTGCTTCGTGAGTTTAATCGCATATCTATTAGTCAATTTTTGAACCCCTTTCCGTTGTTCAATCTTTCCCAAATTTTGCATACACGTTTAATTTTGATGACAGAATCTTGGTCAATTTTTTCGAATTTTTCACGTTGTCAGATTTAATTAAATTAAATATTTTTGATATAAGTACATAGAGAAACATTAATAAAAAATTACGCATTGAATTGTAAAACGATGAAAGCATTGGGAAACATTAAGGGGATACCCCGCTGTAAAAAAATTCAAATTTTGAACTAAAAAGTAAAAAAAACTTTTTGAAAACTGGTGTTATTTCAAAATGCACTAAAAAGTAAAAAATAAAAATGCACTAAAGATTAGAATATAAATTTAAGATTGAAATTATCAAAGGTAAGAGACCTTTTATTACAAATTTATAAATATATTAAAGTTGAAAGTGAAAATGGATATTTGTTGACTTTATCTGTGTAATTCATCGATGATTCTGAGGCAAGAACGTATAATAGTGCGTCTAATTGATCATCTAGTCGATCATTATGATTGTATGACCAGGGTGCTCAAATTCAACTTAGTAAATTACATTGCAGGCTCAAATTCAACTTAGTAAATTATTGACACCCTGTAACGTGATTCAGTTTCCTCTTCGCCTGGGACGTTTGTGAGGGAAATTTGTACATTAAGTTCTTACTACGCGAATAAATGACGTTAGATAAATATCAAGCATGGTATCAATGATGTAATAGAATGCATTTATTATCAATGTACGCTTAAATACACTATTGAAAGTTATTCATTGTACGAAGTGAGGGATTTCCCTTGTTTACCTTTCGTCGCTAGAAATATTTTATAGTTAATTTCGACCATAATATGCCTCGTACAGCCTACAAACGCATTTCTTAATATAAAGCAAAATGGTACTAATACCCTGAGAGGTAAAATTGCAATAATAAACAATTATATATTTATTAAATAATATCATAACTTACGATGTGCTCGGGTGTAGGTACGGGTTATCTCGGATAATAAGCTTGTAACCGAGGAAAATCGCCAGTAAAATTTTTAACCGAGATAATGCTCCAAAACCGAGATAATGCTATTGGTGAAACAGGAAAATTGTATTATCTCGGTTTTTCGGAAAATTATCCGAGTTAATTGTATTATCCGAGTTGGTAAAACTGGCCCTAAAACCACAAGAATTGTATGCAAGTTGACAAAACATCTCAATAATTTAAATTTTACTTAAAAATTTCTGTTAAGTTGAAGTGTTAACCGACAAACTGTAAAAGTTACGTAAACCGATGCACTCAAATCATATTCAAATGCTGTAAAAAATCACAATACATAATATCAAACGTGTGAAAACATCCCGCTACAATTTCAAGATCATTTTCAGATTTTGAGATAAAGGTACGCGAAACATCAAAACATAGCATGTATTTCACTGCACACAAACAATCAAAGGAAGTTTGAACTTTCATGTACCTATCAACACTTCTTTCTTGTTATTAGCACTGTAAATCCTTACTATTAACTCTTCTTTCTTGTTAATAGCACTGTAAAGCCTTACGTTGAAGCGATAAAGACAGGCACTATACGATAACGAGCCCCTTTAAGCTTTCTGCTTCAAGGATGTTTGCTAACGTCCGTTTCAGAATGAAATAATCCGCTTGAAGTGGCAATAATGGTCACGATAACTACTTTGCTCAAGTTAGCGAGTTCTGGAATATACCTGTAAAGTGGGTGCCTTAAAGCGCTGTTAACGTGTCCATTAGTTAAAAGTAAGTATCGACAGTGAGTTCCAGCATAAGCCTGCTGGTCTTATAATCATGGTGATCAATTAAACGTACGATTATACGCTCTTGCCTCATAATCATCGACGAATTGCACAGGTAAAATAAACAAATATTCATTTTCACTTTCACCATTAAAATATTAATAAAATTTGGAATAGGTCTCTTAACGTTGTTCATTTAAATCTAAAATTTATTTTCTACTTTTTAGTGCTATTTTATTTTTTACTTTTTAGTGCATTTTGAAATAATAACAGGTTTTTAAGTGTTTTTTATTTATTTTTATTTCTTAGCGAAATTGAGAAGGTTCACTCTCCTCAATGTAGGTAAAGTTAAAAAGTTCCATATGACTCCATGCGTAGCAGACCTCAGCCTTCCTCCAGGTCAATTTTCAACATGAACGCCGCGCCGACGGGAAACGGGCACTTGATAGTTGCAAATTCTACGTGGTTCTAAATTTAAAAAAATGGTAGATCTATGGGCGAAGACTGGAGTATAAATAAACAACAACAATGGCCATATAAAGCCACCAATAATCGATTTTTGAAGATATTATTGTGTTGACTAAGTTCACTACTGCAAAGACTACTTCGCATAGTGAAAACACCAAACCTTCAGGATCATTTTATACTTGCAATATAACCTAGTGTTTAGAAATGTAAAAATTCGGGAAAACATGAAAATTTCGAAGGTTCTCCCGATCAATGAGGGAATAAGATTTCGTTTCCTGTTTATCCAGTGATAATTCTTCTTATAAGGAAAATATTAATTTTTTCCTAGTAGCTCTAGAAATAAATTTGCTCTATTTGATTTTTCACCGAATAAATATCCATGAATGAACTATATATCCCTCTTTTCGCAGTTCTCCATGCATGCTTCCGGGATTGCCCAAGCCCGTCGGGACGGGGAAGGCGGCTGGCTTTCGAAAGCAGTAGTGACGCCAGACGGGGACACGCCCCCTTACAGGCCGTTTTTCGCGGCGTTCAAATTTCGACTACTTAGTGTAATTTTATCTCCAAAACTAGGCTTTACTTTGACCTCGGGTCTCGGGTACTCAACATCCTCTATCACTTCAATTTTTTTTCCAAAATATCGGAAAATTCCTCATTCAGTTCGTCCCAAGCTACATTAATTTTGCCAGAGAATTGTAAAACTAATATCACCGTATCTGGATAAAAAATAGCAGTAATTAATTTGGAGCTTCATTCAAATCCTTTGAATGGGCGTAAAATTATTTAATTCATTGCTTCAATTTCAGTCACTAAGTGGTGCGCCTATGATGATTTTAATGCAGTCCGACTCAGCCATTAGATTAGAAAGCGAACGGTGGAAATTTAAATCGTGTTGCGGGATTATGGTCTCATTTTCATCCTCGTTCATACCTCTACGCCCTGAATACTCCTTTCATAATACACCTCGACACTTTTATTTGCCCATTTACTGTGCGTAATTTTTGCCGGAGGGCTACTTCACAAAACCTCATTTGCTGATAAAATGAAAAAAAAGTTCGCTGAAAAAATTGTTATCAATTTCCCGCAGTGCAAGCTTCTTATTTTTTCTTCCGTACATTCTCATTTATTGGCATTTTTTATGAAATAGCTTGCTGCAGGAATACTCTGTACCCAAATTTTCTCCGAAGTTTTGTCATTTTGCTCACACACTAATTCACTTTTTTTTGGTCACATATTTCTCCTGTGCTCCGAAAAATTCTCGAATTCAATTATCTCACTCTTCACCACGTCCTGCATAGAAGACAAATTACACCACCATGCCTCCTAGACCAACTAGTCAAGAATGAATATTCATTCGCAGAGAAAAAATAATCGCCATTCCAGTTTTTACATCGTGCTTTCATCTTTTGTTTCCTGTCATGTAAAAAAGAAAAGTTAATTTTCTACTCTGAATGCTTTTTTTTAGAAACGAAATGCGTTTTTCGGATTAAATTGGAAGGAAAACTTGTTGCAGTGAGTGGTAAACAACTTCATTCCACTGAGCAATGTGGAATATATGCTCTGGACTCAATTGATTTGGGAAGGTAAAATGTAAAATAATATAACGTTAAATGTTTGCCGAAAGGACGCGAAATAAACAACTGTTCACGTATGAAACTCAGGATGAGAACTCATTGAATTTGTAGATTAAATTTATCCACATACAATTACTTTGATTAAAGTTTTCTTTATTTTATCGTTTATAAAAGTTAACAAAATTGGTAGTGGCATTTAAGTGTATAAAAAACCTGATCATCAAAATAGATATGATTGTTTTTTTTTATTTCTTATTGGTATACATTGGATTTTCAAAGAGCTAGCTCTAGGCCAGGAGAGGAAACGAATTTTCAAATCGTCTGATGCATATAGAGGCAGACTCTTACGGAAGTTCAATTGGCATTAATTAACATTCGTGTTTCGCTCCGTAAATGATGCTGTTTCGAGATTAAAAGAGACCTCTAAACAAGTCTTTAAACTTTCTCTGCTTTTCGCTATGCTTCCTTCCACGAGTGCGGCATTAACATTCGCAATCCGCATTCCTCCTCGCCTTGTGATGGCACGCAAAGTGCTCCGAGCGTTTCAATTGGGAATTCCTCCGCTTCATTTCGTTAGACCAACGACCATTGATTCCTACCCTCTCTCGTTTCATCTCTTCTCTTTCGCCAGTTTTCCCCTTTTCGCGCAAACTTCTAAACTACTCTCGGTCCAGCCCCTGAATTCCTCCCTTTTACGGATCATTATTGATGTTGCCCGCTTTGATCTCGTGCCGATCCGCTAAACTTATTCCAATCAACCCTTGATTACGAAAATAGAATCCTTTCTATGCTTAGCCTTCGGGCAAAGCTGTTTGTGATCGGCAATCTTCAACTATCACTCTGGACCGTAATGGAAGGGGATACAATTAAATGTGTATTTATAAAATTTGAAATCTGCCTTTGTGGAGAAACAAATCTTCATTCTGTAGCCCTGTTTTAGTTGTTAAAACATTTCAGCTACATTCTCTATATCACTTATATGACGCATGTTACGTAAAAAGAGACTTTTTTTCGTAAAACTCATGGTATTATTCGTTGGTTTGAAGAAATATTTATTCATAAAGTGCGTTTATGAGTGATATCTCAAAATGTGAGGACAAAATTGAAACCGTATTTACATCAAGCCTCCTGAGAATTGAAAGCTAGAGTAAAAATATCTCTTAAAAGTAGTGATTTTATGAAAGTCTGCGCATTGGCTCAGCAAGCCGAAGGTTCGTAGTTTGATTCTCGGCTAATTTTTCTCATGTCAATTTCTAAGTAATTCATCGCCGTATTTTCGGTAGGCTCATAAATTTATACGTGACCTAGCATAGCTTAAGTACATGTATTGGATGCAACCACATGGGATGTGACATCTTTGAAGCCCTCTTCTCCCTTGCGTTGCCATCTTTGATGAACCGCAAAGGCTAAACATCTAGTTCGCTTGTATCCTAAAATTGCCACGGGGATGAGGAAGCCTGGGTAGGGTAGAGGACTGCGCAGTGGCCCGGGAAGCCCGGGTTCATTGGTTCAATGGTTCAAAGGGCCGTCGTTCGATTCCCTCCAGACCGATTTTTTTCTCGTGGCAACTTCTACGTAATTCATCGCCGTATTTGCGACAGGCATGAATGAATTCATTCAGGAGATGATGCCTATAACTGGAGAAAATTCCTAAGAAGGTTTAAAATTTTCATAGAAGCCTTTATGCTAGCCAAAACGCTTGAGAAGGATGGCTTGAACATGCCCTGAAGAGGAAAGTCCGGTTCAATGGGCAGCGTTGCCTTGGCAGCGGTTGGCGCCGCCATTGCGGCCTGTAGCAGCTGTCACAATCGATCGGTTGATTTATGAGACACTATGGATTCGGAGTTCCGCGACCATCAGGATAGGTGGAGATAGTCACTGATGCAGTCACAAGAGCCGAAGCAGATGAGGTGAGTCAGCAGATCAGATAAGACAGCGTTCCGTTCCCTTTCAGAGCGACCGAAGAAAAGTGGCGGTACTCCTGTATTATATAGGAGAAGATGGCCAGCAGATTTTTAATTCATTAAACTTATCAAAAGAGGAATCGTCAAAAATAGAAATTTTAAAGTAGAAACTTGAAGAGTATTCCGTGCCACAAAAAATGTAAACGTTTCTACGACATGTTTTTTTCAACAGTAAGCAACGCCCTAATTAATTGTTTGAATTATATTAAAAACTGTGAGTTCAATACACTGTAAGAGAGTCTGGTGAAAGACATTTTTATTGTAGGAATAAAATGATGCTGATATGATGGCACTTATGCTGAAAACACCTAACCTTGATCTGAGTGGCGCTCTTGAAAATAGGCCGAAGTAAGCAATTGGCAGCTTCAATATCAAACGAACTACTAGAGAAGTCATACGAAGAATATACGTGTGATCCGTATGATGTCATGACAGTAGAAGACCATTTCAAGAAGAGGACAATAATTAGTTGACTAATGGAAGATGGGAGAAGGCAAAAACAAGATGAAGAAAATGAAACAAGAACCCGGTATCACGACCAGAGTCGGAGTCCAGGCCAACCTTTTTGTCACCACCGTCACAGCAGTTACAGACCAAGAATGGACCTTAGTGCCAGCTTTGGGGCAGGATTTAAATCTTCGGAAAAAGGAAGATACTGCAGTAAATGTGGTAAAATTCATGACTCTGATGTTAAGTTACTGCCACAAATATGGTAAACAAAATCATTTCTGTAAAATGTTTCAATAATAAGGTGAAAGTCACACTATAAAGGAAGAAGAGGATGTTCAAATTGAAACTGATTCAGATAATTACGACTTAAATTCTATTGAAAGTCCCATGACTGAACGTAAACAATGTTATATATTACAAAAATGAAAATAGTCACCTATTATATTTTAAAATTGACGCAGGATCGCATGTCAATATAGATTTAATTAATTAGTTTAACACGATAAATTTAGTTAAACATGCTAAAACCAACTGCAGTAAGACACGTCGTTGACACAAAATCTGGGTGCCGGTTAGAGGAATTTGTGATCTTACATGTAGGTATCAGGAGATAGAATGGTCTTTACCTTTTTATGTGGTCAATTTTAATTGCACAAATTTATAAGGTTTGGAGAACAGTGCTGACTTAGGAGTTATCAGTCAGGTTAGCTCAGTAGATAATGATTTTAAAGATTTATTTAACGAAGGTTTAGGTAAAATACCTGTAGCTATTAAATCAGAGTTGAAAGATAATGCCAACCCCATGGTATGTTTACCAAGAAAAATTCCTCTAGCTCTTCATAGTAAGCTTAAGACTGAATTAAAACTTACAGTTTACCACTCACCCAGTTTACCATGAAGATCTGTCAGCAAAATTACCTGGAGCGAAGTACTTTACTAAGTTACATGCTAGTTCATATTTTTGGATGTTACCCTTGAATGAGAGTAGTGCAAACCTTTCACCTTCCATACACCTTATAGAAAGATATATATTCAAGAGACTTTCCTTTGGGCTGAATTGATCTAGTGAAATATTTTATAAAGTTACGCAACAAAAATTCGACGGCATCGAGGGAATAATAATTACATTGATGATATTCTGATTTTGGGATAGAGTGAAGCACAGGGACGTGTTTACAAGGTCTTACCCCAAGCCACAGGAATGGGATAAAATTCATTGAAAAGAAATTTGATTTAATAAATCAGAAATTCTTTTTGGGGCACCGATTAAACGCTGGAGTGATAAGCATTGACTTCGAAAGAATAAACGCAAATAATGAACTACAAACGCTAAAAAACAGAATTCAGAAGAGTGAATCCTATAATTATATATCAATGATTATAGCTAAATATGCTTATATGCCGTGCCCTTAAGAGAGATGTTGAAGAAAGATAGAGAGTACTATTGGAATTCCAACTGCGACGCAATTCTATCGAAACTGATGTCTTAACAAGTTTAACAGTTCTAAAATACTTCAACCCCAATAAACCTAAAGTGTTATCAGTTGATGCATCTTGACTGGACTGGAGCAGTTCTCTTCCAAGAAGGAAAGCCACTAGCATATGCATCCAGAGCTTTAACAAATACGTAGATACGATATGGTCAATTAGAAAAAGAGCAATAAATTATTCTTTTTGGGCTTGAACGGTGTCAAGTAGTTTGTCAATGGGAACCTTCAAGACATAGTTGAAACAGATCACAAACCCTCTGTTGAAATTTTTAATTTACCACTACATAAGGTAGGTACTGACTAGATTACAAAGGATGCTACTTAACCTGCAATCATACAAGCTTACCATCAGGCCCGGATGAAGATAAAATTTTAACCCAGGCGAGAGAGTATTCCGGCGCCCTCCCTCCCCCGCTTATCAAACCTATTCACCAGTTGAACGTAATAAAAACATATTTTTTCACAATCACGGCGCCTCTTCCTTTGCGGCGCCCCGGGCGATCGCCCGTGTCGCCCAGGCCTTAGGCTTACCATGATATATAAACGCGGTAAGCTAATGGATGTGGCAGATACATTATCAAGAGAATATAATCCTGGTGACAAGCCAAAGGACGGTTTTGATGATAACATTCAGTTTCAAGTCAATTTATTAATGGTGAATTTGCCAATCAAAATAAAATATGGATTTAATAGATAAGGAAACGAGTAAGAATCCTGTATATGATAGTTTTGGACCTTACTTGGTGGAATTCCTTGATAGAAGGGATCAGGGATAGAAGAAGTTAACCACGTAGAATTGCAGTGTTAATTCTTCTGTCCCTGAGTAAGAATCCTAGTTTGCAAAAATTAAAATTGTTTTTGATACAGTATGGCCGAGATATAAGAAGTATGTAGTAAGTGTTAATTAGAGTTCATTTTGATTATAAATATGATTTACATACATCGTTGGCCTGATACTTAAAAATGACTACATTAACGTGCCTGCATTTATACTATAGTCCATAGTTAATTTTTAGTTATAAGCAAATAACTACAATAATTGAAGTCAAAACGCAATAATTCAATAGAAATGGCTCTACCTTCGGCTCCTATGGCTGAACTAGTGTTCATTGAAAATATATTCACCTACTAATCTGCTCATTTTTACCCTAAATTTGATTTTTAATGGCCAAGAAATACAGTTAAATCAGTAGTGTTTAAACAATGCAAAGGAATAGGTGGAATTCCATGTTTGTTTTGACTCACGTAGTCGCAAATATTAGCTTCTAGCTGTTTGAACACCTCTCTTGTACCCCTTAGGGCATCGCAGCTCCAGAGCCGGCAAGAATAAACGGGATAGTAGCATCAAAGATTCACTTTAAACGGAGATAGAGAGAGGTTGAGGATTCCTTTGCGTAAGCAGAGGGAAGGTTGGAAAGGAAATTTTAATAAAATTCTGAAGGGCAGAAACGAGGACTGGAGAGACTTACCCTAAAAGCTGGTTACTTTTCTCCCCTGGGCTTTATGAATACTGCATACCCAGCGGGTTTTCCAAAACGTTCGCAACGTAAGCCTTTGAATGGATAGGCCAGTCCTCTTGTGATGTGCCTAGTGCGTAATGGGAGTGCAGCCGTGGGTGGTACATTAGGGCGAAGGGACGAGAAACGAATGTGTTTGAACCAAAGGTGTCCATTTATATCGAGATTTTTATAGAATCATTATCTTTTCCGTTTTCACTTCCTTCCTGGATACATTTCTGTTTTCTTTTTATTGTCAAACCTTTCAAGGTTATCCAGGTCTCTACAGATTTCCAAATCACGCTGTCCAAAAAAGAATTTGTGTGGCTCGGCTATTAGAAAACTTTATATTTTGTGCGTTGAGCCTTATATCTTGACTTTTCAAAACTACCTTAATTTTATATAATATTTATTTTAGTTCCAATTTGGCGGCCATTTATCAACCTCGGTGCAGATCATTTTTGGCATTTGCAAGTATTTTTTACATTTTTAGTTACCTGCTGTGATTAGTTTTAGTGGAAGTAGAAAAACATTGTTGTCCATTTAAGTTACTACTCAAGCATTTAAGTTACTACAGTTTTATGAATATAATAACCTGGAATTACCCATGCTATAATTACGTACATATCTTACATATACGATATAATTACTTATATATACCTATTACCAGTGCGTGATAGAAACGGGCGAGACTTTTCGCGATTTTTGAGACCACAGATACGGCAGACGCTATTTACTGGCTACGCTGTGTACTCTCTGGGAAGGTTCTCGGCATACGAAGATTCTGATGTACCCCATCATCAATTCAGATAGTGAATTAACATATATTATAATGTATCATTTATTTTAAATAATTTTAAAGATACTTAATAGCTTTTCACGTAACCTGATCAATTAAGGTATGCGTGATTTTGAATGTACTTTTCCACAATAATGCTATATATTTTTTTGCATGCCTGAATCTTTTTTGACGTATGAGTCTCCAAATCAAACTTTATGATGGAGATATTTATCATTCTCTCCTTAAATGCAAAATCCAGATTTTTAAACAACTTCACACCAAAGATATTTAACCTTGAAATTAGCTAAATAAAAAAAAACTTTTAAAACCCTGCCAAGAGAAAAGTGCGCAAGTTTACGGCTTCAAATTATTTTGACCAAGAAAATAAGTTCATTGGTATTTCCTCAAAATCTTTCAAGATTTTGGCAAACTGTCATCCTCCTAAAAAATTCATAAAAATGGTAATTTCAGCCAATCCAATCCCAAAGTTTAATAACAATTTCTATAATGATGCATAGGTAATTCTAGGTTGTTGGATATATGAAACTGTAGCCCCTAAAATACATAAGATAACAGCTCCCGTCTCCATATACTAAAACTAACAACATCAAGTAACTAACAAGTTAACACCAATGATTGCAAATGTAAACAATATGCTCTGTACCGAGAATGAAAAATGGCCGCAGAATTCTAACAACAAAAACATAAAAACTAAATGAATGTGGCTTAGGACTGTCTAGATAGAAGGATATTAATTCTGAAAGTATAAAAAAATTTCTAAAATGGTCAAGCTACCAGTGTTGGACCACTTGGTATGGACTGTCCCTACATCAAATAGAGTGAAATACATAATGAGAAAAAGGTATTCGATATGACCGGGACTCGAACCTAAATCTCCCATTCGCCATTCGGGTGTGTTAGCTAGTTACACCACCGAGTTCATTTACGTGAATATGCTCGTCTCAAGTCCACATTGTGCCACGGGAATTGTGGTCGTGCAAGATATGCCATTGATATTTTTGCACTCGTTCCTGTTACTGCGTAGCACATCGATTGTGCAGCCACAATAATTGAAAATTTGTCAGTTCTCTCCAGTTCGGGAAAAAATCTGCTGTGTAGTTGTAGCTAGCCAGACGTTTCCTTCAAATACTAAAAAAATTTGGAAATTGACGGGTATTGCCGCTTGAACTAGTCACTAACGTCGCATAGGAATAGATTTTTAGCATATTATGAAGGCTCTTGGGGGACCAGTTATTTTCATTAATTAATCAAAAGTATATGGAAAGACATGGGTGCTAGGCAAGAGATAGCGAAGGCCCTTGTACGGGTGGTAACTAGCTCAGCGTGATTTTGAATGAAAACAAAGATAGGCTAGGTGCAGACCCTTTGTGGTGAAATTGTATTATGCCGTGTGTCTTTGAGACAGATTAGTAATGATTGAACGTGTTACTAAGGACTGTATTTACATGGGGTTTATTCACTATGCGTTCCCAATGCTACATGTATGTGACCTAATTGGAAAGCCTTTATTATATTAACTTTATATTTAACGTGATTAATAGTGGTTGAGAAAATGAGCAATAATTCCTAATAATCAAATTTCATTTCTGAAAAAGATGAAATAAATAGTTACAGCAAAAAGTACAGATAGCAGACTTATATGAATAATTATTGATAGTAAAATCAAGCGTATAGAGAAAATACAAATTTTTCCTCTTTCAATTCCAAAATCTCCTCTTCAAGGCTATTAGAACTCCAGTTTACGCAAAAGTTATATATAAAATGGAAGAATAATGCCATTTAAACTGGCTGCTAAGGCTGTAGGAGAGGGTAGTCTTAGCAGATTATGAAAAGCAAGCCATTTCCTTTAAATGCTAAAAGAATTTTGAACGTGAAACCAGCATAGTAGCTAAGTGGTGATATTATGGCTGAAATATTATCGGTATTTTTTCTAAGGAAGTATATTATATAATGACTAGCGTGAGTAAAAATTTAAACTAAAGCACTTGTGACCTTAAAATCATTGCAAAGGCAAGTAGGGATATAACACACATCCCGGTAAATTAAACTACCTAACTGCACTGAAACACCCACGCTCATGTGAGAGCACCAATTGTCTCTGAGATAACACGGCCGAACCATTCCTAGCATAAAGAGGTGATCTTTACCAGGAATACGGTTATGCGTTTCTTAAATAACGGATTTAGTTGTGGAAAGGTTATATCGGAGCCAGTTACGTCATTAATGAAAATTTCGGTTGCATCGACGGTTTTATTAATAAGTTTTTAAACCAGGGATTGAATGGATCTCAAAGATAAAATATGAATTCTGTGTCATAGAAAGCAAAAGATGAAAACCACCGGGAACAAAATACATTACTTTTATGTTCAAGTCGTTCTAATACTGATTAGTAAGAGGACATAAAAAATGATTATTTACGGGAAGTGGCGATAGTCTTGCCGTATAATTATGCAAGCAGCCGCATTTACTTAAAATATCCCCTTTTATATACTCCATATAAAGTATACATATAATAATGATTATATAAAATGTTGTAAAAGCGTTTTGGCTTAAAAATTTTAAACTCAATGTCAGCAGCTATAAAACTTCTAACTGAATGTCGATAGCTCCTAATTAATCTTATATACCATCGAAGTTAGTTTTTCAAGTCTGCTTAACAAATATACGGGCGTTGAAAGTTGATGTAGTGTACATTTGTCATGTCATTGGAAATGACAAAAAGAGGTATGCATGTTTTTATTTTTAACGAAATTCTAAAAAGAAACTAACTATAGATTTATTTTAATAAAGAAATTTTTGTAAAATTATACAGGTTTAAAAATATCTATCCAGTCAAAATTATTAAGAGCGAAAAAAAAACACTACAACGATGACTGAAAGAATCGATTAGATGAATTCGACGGAGAAACACGGCAACAATGCATTCCCCTTTTTTCATTTCGTTTATTTAACTATTCTTGGGAGACATAAACGAATAAATAATATTATATAACAGCGATTCTCTGAAAATTTCAGCAAACAAACTAAATCAACAAGGAAACAATACAACAGCAATAACATGTCGAAGAGAAAAGGTAGATGCACGAGAGCAGGGGATGTCAACATCATGGCCAACAACGAAATTTTCAATAGTAAATATTGAATATTTTTGTCAAATCTCAAGCCGTTTGTAAAATACTTAATAAATGAACATCTAAAAACAAATTAATTTTTTCTAAAACACACTTCATATTGGCAAGATTTTAGTTGTGAAGATGATGCCTGATATCGTGTTTGTATAATTAACATGAGCCGTTGCCACTCTATTATTAAATGTAAATTTTCGACTTTACAGAGACTGAAAAACAAGTCGAAAGAACGATGACTATATAGTTTAAATAATTAAATTTGGCAAGTTTAAAGTGTTTTATAAGGAGATATTTACGAAGTCACTTCAGTTTCTTTAATCTTCCAAAATTGTAAAAATGACTCACACAATGATGAACAATAACTCAACGTATAGCTTTTACTTGCAAAATTATTACACGCTATTCGTAATGACTATAGATATGCGTAGATATTGAGATAGATGTGAACCGTGTAGTAGAATGGAGTAGTTCCGTTGTGTCCCCCTTGAAATGCTTCGTGAATGTTTTTATATGGTTTTATTTAACTTGAGTTTCTGTCTGTTTGGGTGGAATCTATCCACTTACACTCATCAAATCTCCTCCAAATTTTGCACACAGGTGTCACTTCGATGGCAATACAATATTATTGTCACGAATGAGGAATGCGCAATATTGTAACTCTTTGAATATGAATAAATAGGTCTAGAATTGAAATATTGGCGTTCTAATATGCAAAATTAATATAAAGAATAATCTGCGTCACATTCTGTACAATTTGGCTTCCGGGGTTTCAAAAATATACATGAATGTTTTTCTATGTGCGAGTTTGCTTATAATGTGAGTACGAGTACGTTACAAAGTTAACAGAGGAACTAGATAAGACTTCATGGAATCTCTCGTCCAAAATAAGTTATAATTGTTGGCTGGATCATGAAAAAACTTCAAATTTAGCGTCCAAGTTTAATGACGACTGAGTTAGGTCGCAAAGGAAAAAAAAACAGTATTAGCCAAACGGTGGTCTAGCAAAAAAATACCGATCTTGCTTATAGTTTTCTGGATAGCTTTCTTGTAGCTTTCTCTCCCATAGAGCCGGGTTCGCTTCATGAAATTGGTTGCTATATTGGTTGTTTACTTTATTGTTTGCTATCGAAAAGGTTCTGGTGTGCTCAGCGAATTTTTACTTCTAAATTTTAAAAAATGGAACAAGGAATATTCACCCTCGAGGCGCACCCCGTTGTAAGAAGCCCCTCGCCCCCACTTGGACCATGACAGTAAAATTTTTGTTTCTCTTATCTTTGTATATTTAATGAAACCATGCAACTTAAAACATGTTTTTTATAACACTTAATTTATCATCTAGTGCAGCGGAGCGTTCCGCAGTTCAAAAACACTGTCCCAGCGCTGACCTCGAGCAAATCAGAGCTGCCAAGGCGTTTAATGACTCACAACAAGTTCCAAACGCTGTAATATGGCTATGTTTTCGGCATTGTCTATTTAAATTACAGAATGCTGTCATCTTAGGGAGCACAGATAGGGACAGCTGGGTTTTTTGACATAAAAATAATGGAATTTAAAATAAAAATCTTCCAACTACTATGGCCAAAGTGCTTCTGTTGGTCGTCATATGCCAGGACGAAGAAAATAAACTCTGCATTCAGAAAGTGAATGTGTTAGGCGAAAAAATATTTACCCAATAAATCAGATGGTAGTTACTCCTTGTTGCTTATTTGATCTCTTATTTATGAGAATTAGTAATTAGATTAATAAAGATACAAATACACATAAGTACCATGAAAGCCCTGCCAAATATAAACATGTAATGAATTTATTTACTAGTTGTAAAATTATGAATCACTTACCCTGTGCTTCAATAATTCACGGCAAGATTTTTCGAATCTATGCATCAAATGAACGCAATGACTTTCTCTAAAAATCACAAATCACTTATTCTTTGTCATAATAGTATTTTTTCCTCGGTGCCTTCTACTTTAATAATTTTATGGTGTGCTTTAACGCCATGAACGTCGCCAATGTATTGGGGTGGCATTCACGATAACAAGGTTTGTCCAGTCAATGAGTTCACGTGCGGATGGGCAACGTCGACAATGCCGTACTCATTCTCCGTTTATGAACCTACCAGAGTATGTCCTTTCAAATTTCCTTCTATACCATAGCACCCTCGCACCACCAACGCAGGCGATAAATGAAGATTGAATTTCTTTCTCGTCACCTCGTCAACCCTTTCACTCTGTCGCAGGTGTTTGTAAAGGGTAGATAAGGAACCCTGCACACAGGCCGAACCATCCGCTCACTCTGGGAAGTCACCGCCATTATCCAACCCTCTTCTCGTCACGTCCCGTGGTAAATGGGTATGTGAAATCCAGTGGGTTTACCCCAGGAAGGCGCTACACATTGAGAGGATGAACATCAAGGCTGTCCCGCTTGGCCAACCCCCAAACAACACCCTCTCCTCTTTTGAGATCATCAACACGTCCTTCCTTTCCCTTTTCCTCTTTAACCCAGGGTTTCTAAGACTTTTTTAACTCCCGTCCCATAAAATTGGAACGTGATTTCATATGGCAGTGAAACGTGGACAATAACTGCTGTAGGACTGCAAGCTCCGTAAATAGCACTTCATTAAAAGAATGTGGTGGAAAAATCTTTCAAAGGTATTGCTCGATAGACCGCCAAAATATGAATTTCTTTTCTGCTTCTTCCCCTTTGCTCCATTGCCTTGTCTACATTAGCCTTTTAACTAGAGCTTTAAATGACTACCTTAGACTGATAGAGTAGATGACGAAGTAGTTTAAATGATGTTGCATTTAAATTGAGGGCGCACCCCAAGTTAAGGTGAGCGCAGTTATTTTGTCCCTCAATATGGGCGTCGTGCGTGTATTGTGTTGAAATCGCATGAACTTATACTTCGGAATGCGTTCGTAGCTAGTGAGATACGCAGTAAGTTTTTGCTGTATTATCCAGAAATATGAACTGAATTAATATATTGTCTCATTTTTCTATTCAGCGAGCTTGACAGCAACCTTGGTGATATTACTTCCCCTCCATCTTTCTCCATCATGTGTACATATAAACTCTTTTCCTTTCTTTCGATGACGCGACTGTCTCGTAAGATTTACAATAACACAGGCCCATCCATTCCTTATAATGCACATAAGTTATTCCATTGTTATCTCTACATCGTAAACGAACGGTATGTTTATGATGCGAGCATTATCAATGTTTTTTTGTTTCTTCTGTATGGAGTAAGTAATTATATTCGTATTCACTGCTCGTCCTTTTGTATTTATTCCTGTTTTTTCATAATACTTATCAGTAGTTTGATCTTTATTGCAGAAACAAAACACTTGCAGTTTTTAACTAATAAAAGATTTAATTTGACATGTTACGATGTTATTAAATCATCCTCAAAGACTTGAATATGATGGACTAACATTGAAACTAGTTCCCATAGAAACTAGTAGTTGAAATCCCAGTCAAGGCGAATGATTTTTCCTCTCTGGAAAATCGCCCTTGAAACTAGTTGTATCAAAGATTTTATCAGTGGAAAACTGCTCTCGTTTTTGTAATTATGGAACAGTTCCACCACATCACACCTGTGTCTGTATTTTATAATAGTTTGACCTTTTTTACGACATAATAAATGGGACTTATAGTATTGAGACAAAGTTTATTGACGTATCCGATAGTTATACTTTAATTAAATTGTGCATGATTTGCTCTATCGCATCCAACCAATTATCATTAATTTAATGGATACGCGTGAGTGCTTGATTGTGGTAGAAGTTGAAATTTCACTGGCTGAATATCCGCATATCGGCTAAAATCGACTGAGTTATTCCACAATGAATAAAAGCTTGAGTCGCTTGAGACACCGTGCATAAGAACATTGAAAAAATAAAAGCATCAAGTACGCCGTTATCAAATAGCTTTTGCGATCTCATCAAAGTATCTAGGGTGAATTCGCTTAAAACTCGGTGAAGCATATTATTTTCAGGAGGATATTCATGATGACTTTTTGATCATTCCGGGAATAGAGTCTTTCAAACAAAAAATAATGACTTTAGCAGTTATGAACTCACTTGATCATTTTGAAAAGAATGAGCCCTGATTGTGAGTAAAATCGTTTGAAATACTACGAATCATATTAATTTCCAAGAGAGACAGTATTCATATTTTGTTCTATGGATTATGAATTCCCAAGTTAATAGAGAATGAAACACCGTGGATTACCACAATTTAAAAGGCAAAATCAGAACAAGAACAGTTTTGGAATAACTTTTTAGATCTTTCCAAAGTAAAAACCAGAGTTAAATTGCATGAAAAACTTTGTATACATTTCTGAGACAGGCACTTAATTTATTCTATAGATTATGACTTTTGAAGTATTCTGAGGTAGAATTTAGTGAAAAACTGCAAATAAAAGCCTTTTGAAAGAAAAAGGCATGAATTTAGTTGTTCTAGTAGCTTTTGAGATCACTCTAAAGTAGAATTCTGAGAAAAATCTAAACAGCGTATCGTATTATTTTCCAAGAGGAAAAAATGATTTTTTTACTTAAAATTTAGAATTTTGAAGTGCCCCTGGATTGATATAGAAAGTGTGCTTAACCGCCATTTAAAACAAAAAATCATTTCTACGTATAGCTGTTCTCAAATAACTTTGAAAATTTCCAAAAGAAAGAAAATCGCTTTAAATACTGAAAGTTATATTGAATTTCGAGGAAACCCTTGACTTTTATCTAAGGATTATGAAATTTGAAGCATTCCGAGGTAAAAATAAACACAGCAAATTACAGCCTTGAAAAGATAAAGGAATTAATTTTGCCGTTTTAAAATAACAATTGAGATCTCAATACAGTAGAATTCTGAGTTAAATTTAAAAACATTGGCGTATGGCATTAATTTATAAGAAATATTTGATTTTTTTCTTAGAATTATGATATTTGAAGCATTATTAGGTAAAATCAATTAAAGCAGGCTCCTCAGATTACAGCCTTCATAAAAGAATTGAACGTAGCCGTTCCAAAATAATTTTTGAGACAATTCCAAGTAAGAATCCTGAGTTAAATTACTGCAATTTGTATTAATTTCCAAGATAGATACTTTTAAGGTTATGTCATAAGAAATATGAGTTTTAAACTATAGGAAAATTTTGAGTCGCTTGAACTCGTTTAAAATACTGTCTACCGCATTGCTTTCCGTGATGGTAATTTGATTTTTTTCTTCAAATTTCAATGCCTACTTGACGAGGTAAAATATATGGAAATGCCGAAATTCACAGCCTTCTATAAAGAAATTAGCTAGCCAGCCGAAGATGAGATTCTAAACACCGATTGTGTACTTGAACATGAAGACAAAGTTGAAGATGATGACAAAGGCGACACAATTATGATAGCCGAATCCGACTTAACGGTTGCAATGACGAGGGACAAAATTGCCCCGGGCATTGATAGCATGCAACCAGAGCCGCTTAAAGCAGTGGGGGAGTAGACAAGATGCTCTCTACCATATTGTACAGGCGATATACGAAACAGGAAATCTCTCTGGTAATAAATAAAATGGGTCATCGTTTTCTGCCAAATGTGAACAAAACCTCACCCTCAGCCTCCTAACGCATGTTTCTAAAATTCTTACATCAAATATGCTGATAAGAGACGAAACCAAAATTGATGTACTTCTGTGCGACGATCAATTTGGATATAGAAGAGGGAGAAGATCACATGAAGAAAAATCTCTCGCTCAGAATCATCATTGAAAAGTGTCTTTGAAAGAAAAAAGACAACCTTTTGGCCTTCATAGACGTAGACCAGGCTTTTGATAACGTCCGATGTACCCCAATATTCCAAATGTTCAAAGACGAGGGAATAAAATACAAGGACGGAAAAGTAATCTTGAGCCTGTATGAAGAGGAAGTGGCCGTGGTACGATGGGGAGGGCACGTGCAGGAATCTAACAGCAGACAGGAAGTAATACATGGTTGTTCCCTATCACCGGTAACTTTAACTACTGCGAGTCGTATTGATTTGTAAGAGAGGCTATTTTGAGATTATGCTATATGATAAAATAATTTTGAAGCATTCCGAGATAATATCGATTGAGGCACCGAGGAATATTTCTATTTAAAGGGCAAAATCATGCGTAAAACCATTCAAAAATAGCATTTGAGACATTTCCAAATTCGAACTCTGAACAAAATTACTTAATTTACTTTGAATCGTATTGATTTCTTAGAAAGAATTGATTTTTTTCATTTGATCATGACTTAATAAGCTTTTAGAGGTAGAATAGGTTGATTCACCGGAGTAGAGCCGGTTTAATGGTAAAAGCATGGATTTAGTCGTTCTCATATAAACATTAAGATATCTATAAAGTAGAATTTTGAGTGAAATGGCTTAAATTACATGGAATTGTATTAATTTAAAAGAGGGAAATTTGATTTCATGTCTTTGAATTAAGGATTTTGAAGTATTGTTGTGTCCCTTCTAGGTACACGGGGTTACGTAACTTATTGAAAAGGATCGCATGTCTTGTTGGCAGAAAGGAGAGTCCATAAGAACACCCAAATCGTAAGTACTCCATTTATTATACTCATATACTGGCTTGCATCACAAAAGGATCGATGCGGATGGTCTAGGGTCAGTGGTCCTCCGACGGCGGCAGGGCGGTGCAGGCACTAGCGACGGGCTGGTTGGAGTGGTTGACACTTGGGCGGGGTCAGAGAGGCGAGCCTAGTAACATCTGAGCGTATGTTGGTCGGTCGTCAGAACTCAAGAGAGACTAACCGCGGTCGCGAGCCCTTTATAGTGCCGAGGTACTTAGGGGTGAGACACACCCTGCCCCTTCTCCCTTACCAAATAAGGAGGTTCTTTTGGAACCTTCTTATTTGCGTGTGTTTCTAAGTTCGGCATCTTTTAATTATATAATGACATTCCGGCTGCGGCGCTGATGGGTGGGGTGGACAGGTGGAGAGATAAAGGCGGGTTGCCAATGTCCCTTTAAAAAGGTTATAATAGTCCTTTTTAATTAAGAATCGGCGATTGGCACGGGTCTGATCCACGGGCCCCGCCCTTCCCCTGTTTCTTTTGGGAGAGAGGGAGGTCTTCCTGTTTTTCGCCTCAACTCCGCATGGGTGTATTCCGTGCACTGACGTCAAAAGGAAGGTGATGTAATGTGGATAAAAACCCAGGTTCATTGTTCCGTTCTAGTCTGTCATCAAGGGTCCTGGCGGCCCCTGGCGTATGACAGTATTTAGTGGTAAAATCGATTCAAACGCCGTAATTTATTGCCTGGTAAACAAAACATGAGGTTAGCCGTTTTCACATAAATTTTAAGATCTTACCAAAGTAGAATCCTGAGTTAAGTAACTGTAACTCCTCTTCATTTTTATGAGAGGAATTTTTCAGATTAATTAGTATTTTAGATATATTAGTAAACTATCTGTAACAATTAAGCATAGTAAATTGACATTTTTATAACGTAAAAATATAATGCAAAAATAAGCAAATATTGGTTGTGGTTTCCCGGGCAAGTACAACTCGAGGGTCAAAAAGACGTTGGCCGTAACACCATTTATGTGTAGATATTACATTTAAGAGCCGTGACCTTATCTGAAACTTATTTTTTGAATGGCTAACCAGTGGTTGACGAAGGCATTTAGCTTTTTTGAATAATGTTTATAAGATATCTATGATAATTTTCCATGAAATATAAGTTTCGAACCATTCCCAGGCATAATCAATTAAAGCAACGAAGCATTTAGGCTTACTTTGAACCAAAACAATTTATATGTTGACAAATAATTTTAGCAAGATCTTCCGATTGAAATGGTGCAACATTCAGTAATGTATAATAAAAATAAAAATGAATAAATCTGTTATCAAAGGAATTTTGGAATCTATCAAAATAAGAATCCTTTTATACATACCTTAAAAGTTATACATACCGTATTAATTTTCGGGATTCTGTTCAGAATATGTTCCATGCAAAACGAGTTTTCAACCTATAATACGTAAAATTGATTGAGGAACATCACATTACAGACTTGCATAATACAAAAGCATACATTTTAGCTGTTCACAATGAATTTTTAAAGATCTTTCGATAGAAACGCTGCAAACCAACAACTTATTAAGTGAAAAAATAAGATTTGGTATCCTGTTTTAAGATTTTCAAATTACTGTGAGTAGTATTAATATCTGAGAAGGCACTTTACTGAACATGTTCCATGAATTTAGGAGATTTTAAACATTCCTTAGCATAATCGATTGAGACACCATATAAAGCCTTTTTAAGGACAAAGACAAACAACTGTTCAGAAATATTTTGTAAAGACGTTTTAAATGAAAAAATGCAATAATTCGCATAATAAAATTTAAATTATGATAAAGGGAGCTATTCTTAAAAAAATAAAAAAAATAACTCAGATTAATAATACTGTTTAAACATCTTACATTTCTGCGAGTAGCATGTAATTAATATTTACGGAGACGGAATATTTACGGAGAGTAATGCAAATCACTCCTAGCTTAATTCAACCAAGACATCGCGTATAAAGCCTTTTAAAGGAGACAACATGAATTAAGCTATGCAAAAATAATATTTTTAGATAATTCAATTAGTTCACGCAAATTTACCCTCATTAAAAACATGAATAATACCATTCTTATATCATTATTGTGATCATTAGAAATAAGATCCCAGAGTTAAAAATATTGAATTACCAGCTGTTCGCAAATAATTTTCTCAAAATATTTGGTTTGAAACGTCGCAATCAACCGCCTTGTTAAATGAAAAATTTGATGAATAAAACCGTACAAAAACCATGTTATGAATTTTCAGAATATATTTTCTAATTTAAGTTTCTTAAATTACTGCGAGTATTATTAATTTTTAAAGGAACACTTTTCAGATTAAATTACATGAAGTAAGAGAAATTCAATATTCCTGGATAAATTCGATTGAGATAACTCGGATAACGCCTTGTAAATGAAATGAATGACACAAAAATGTTACACAAACATGTCAAATCATCTGTTAAAAATCTTTTCCGATACGGAGGGATTCGGTTTCTAGTCCCAGTCGAGGTTAATGGTTCTCCTCTATGGAATATCAAACTTTTTGTAATTACTTTTAAAGCATTCCGAGGTAAGATTGGTTTAGACACCGCATATTATTACTATTTAAAAGGCAAAATCATTAATATAGCAGCACAAAAAAACTTTAAAGGTCTTTCTGAAGGAATCTTGAATGAAATTGCTGAAATAACTTTGACTTACATTAATTACTGAAAGAAACACATTTAAAAAAAATATAACTTATGAATCTTTTAAAACATACAATTGATTAGCCTACCGCGGAGAATATCTTCGAAAAATGGCAAAAAGCATTAGTTAAACCGATTTCAATTAACTATTGAGATAACGCTAAAGTAGAATTCTGTGTTAAGTTGCATAAAATATGAAAAATCGCATTAATTTCCACGAAAGAAATTTAATATTTTTCTTTTAATTATGAATTTGAAATTCACTCAAGATATAATAGATTTAAATTCTCTCATTTACAGCCTTGACAAATAAAAAAATATATATTAGCTGTTCTCAAATTTGAGATCTTTCAAAAGGAGTGCCCTGAGTTATATAGCTTAAATAAAATTTTGTCGTTTATATTTTTAAGAGAGACACTTATAACATTATATTTCATTAAACTTGATTGATTAAGAATTTCAAGGTAAAATCGATTTATACACCGTAAATTGCTGCAATTATTTATACAAAATCATGAATATAGCTGTTCTCATATAACTTTTGATGATAGCATCCCGAGTTAAATCACTTAAAATACTGCGAATTGTATTGCTTTTAACGAGGAACCTTTGATTTATCCATGGGCTATGAGATGTGAAGCATTCCGAGGCATAATCAATCAAGACACCGAAGATATATAATGTTTAAAAGAAATAATCATGAATGCATCCGTTCATCAATAACTTTTGAGATCTTTCCAAAGAAGATTCCCGAGTTAAATTGCTTACGAGAGAGACACTTGTTTTTGTGTAGATATTGACTATTGAAAATTATAAAGTTATGAATGTAACCGTTCTAAAATAACTTTTTATATCTTTCAAAAGTAGAATCCCGAATTAAGTCACCTAAAATACAGCGAAATGTATTGATTTTCAAGAGAAACCCTTGATCTTACGATATCTTCCGAGAATACCTAGTTTGCATAAGCCCCACCGATATTCATCTTTAATTAAAATGGCTTGGTTGTGTAACTGGCCAACACACCTGAGCAAATTTGGAGGTCCAGATTCGAATTCCGGTCAAGTTAAATGATTTACTCAAGGTGAATTTCATTCCCATGGTGTAAAGTAAGGAAAGGGAAAAGTCAATGGTTCCTAAATAATATAAGTCATTAAAACAGTGCGGGGACGATAAAACTAAACATTTAAAAATCAGGCACATTTAAAAAGTCAGGCGGATTAAGATTGAATAACTTATGACGTATATAAATTTTCAGTTTGAGTATGTGACAACATGGCAGATGGATGATGCGATGGATGATGAATGAGGCATTTCCAGTTCGCAAAAACTCCCACCCTTAAATGCAGTGGCATCCAAAGTGAAGCGAGCGTCAATAATTCATTTATGAACATCAGCAGACGAAAACGAATGTAATTAAAATTTGAGATTAATCTCAGATAGGCTCTCCTAAAATGCGAGACAAATTCGGGATGATGTATTCAAATATATACATGCTAGGTAGTACTATAACGGCTTTGAGAGTAGGTATATGCACGATCTTTCGTCATGTGGCCTCTTTGAAGCACGCGTTAAGTTTTCCAAAAGTTTCCTGCTAAAAATATTTAAAGAGCCATTAAATGACAGACAATTTATTCTCCTAATATTCAAGGCTATATGTTATCAAGAGTCTGATTATAATTGGGTGTAATCTCGCTTTTTTTCTTTTGATCTTCATTTATTTATCGACAGTATATCGTTTAGTGTGCCTGATTGCCTTGCTAGCCCTGTTGGTCTTGGTCTAATTGGGTTGACTTCTTGTTGTAGCGTACCTACCATAAAAAGATATTTTAAGTAAGTAATATCTGTCACTTGCTCATTAAAATTATTATTGTTTACTTGTAAACATTTTAACAGGGTTTTCCCTGTTGTTAATGATTTTGATTTACGACATTACATCTCAAATTTACGTATTTATGCTCATCGATGAAATTGGCATAACAGCCGCTGCGAGTCATCTTCTATCTTAGCGATCAGCACCGTGTCTCTAAAATAACAAAATACGTCTCGATTTGATCATTATGTAATTTATATCCCCACTTATCCGTTAAGTTACCTATTATTTCATCCCAAGTAAGATTGCATAGCAGTGGGTGAGGTATAGAGCTACAATGGTTTTCAATCACAAGGTGGGAATTATCGCCGGGCGGGGATGCAAATGAGTGAGGAAAGAAGATAAGGAAAGTGAAGACTTGAGGGTAGCCTCATCGTAAATCATCAACTCTCTTCGGAAACCAGAATCCAACTCTAGCGGGAATACTATAATTGAAGGAAAGGTAAACAATTATAATGCCCCATGATATGGATGGACGGACTTGAAGAGCCTCCACCACGACTGTGTGAGTCAATAAAATCACGGAATTCTATCTTTTAGTCCATTTGGTTTAAAATACCTATTTTCGTTGATGACCTAAATTGATTAAACGGTGTTTCACAAACTTTTTTCGATCCTTATTTGAGTTTTTTTTACTTTTTGATCTTTTTTTTCGAGTTTTACCCCGGACATGCATGTATAGTAACGTTCGGTTATGTTCCTACCTCCAGTTCCTTCTGTCCCCTTATTTCCTTTTCGTTCCCCCCACCCACATGATGGTAGCGCCCGCTTTGGAAATCGCAGTTATGCTGTTCAAATTCTGTTTGAACGCTAAAAAGTTCCAAGCCCTTAGACGGATTTGAACAAAATTTGGCTTCTACGTTCCTTAGGACCTAGAATATTCAATAGGGCTATATTAGAAAGACCCAAAGGTTCCGGGAGTCACTATGATCAGTCTTTAAAAAAAAAAAAACTTTTACTAAAAGAAAATCATTGGAAACGGTGCATATATTTATTTTTGGTTTAAAAAAATCACTTGCACTCATTATATAGCCTTGGGAGTATTCGTATAGTATGACTGAGAGAATTAAGTTTTGGATTTTTGCATTCGATTTTCGATAGCGATTTGTTTTGCCTGAACTCAGAGTTTTTTACTCTAAAATAGTCCATTTTTTTAATATTTCAAAAATAGATATTTCTACTTAACTGTAGTATTGATTTTTAATGGGAGATTATGGCAGTGGCACTTATGCCATGGATAAAATGATCAATACAAGAGAATTACAGCTAGATTTTAGTTGAGATATTTTTTCACCCCATTGTTACATTGCATTAATACTTTGCATATTGAATGCCACATTGGGGAATGGAAATTATTTTTTGATCCAATGAAATAATTTAAAATTTTTTCATCTTTCCGTTAAATTTCAATGGGTACCATAAAAGAATAAAGCATTCAATAAGATAACCAAAATCCGAGAGAATTTCGGATCGGGTTTACTCTGCTCGGTGGCAGTGGTGTGACTGATGTTCACACAGTTATCAGGTGTTGATGCGTAGCTTGCTTGACAAACATTGATTTAGTACGGCAAGCAGTGTAATTATGAGTATGAAAATTTTTTCGTAAAGGAAGCCGTTCAACAGCCGTGATTCCTCTGTATTTCCTTCGTTTATCTATTCCTGGAAATAGTTTGTGCAAGATGTTTTTATAATCATTATTGAATCCATGTTCAAGCTTCATTTTCAAATCGAAGCCAATTTAAGAAGTATGAAGTATACATTGTAATATTGATGACGCAAAAACTTTGTTAATATTTAACAAAGTAATTTTTGCTCATCTATAGTTTCTACAGTTAAAACTAAAAAATACAAATTGTTTTACTTAATAATGAATACTAACATTCAGGCCTGCTATGATGAATGCCAACCTCAGTAAAATTTGTGCAAACATTTATTTTATAAGATTGAAATTCCCAATGAATAACCAGATAGAAATGGAGTCAAATGTATGTAATATAAGAGAAACAATAGCACTTTTACACAAATTGCTTTAATGCGTACAACGCGTTTCGGCTCACAGAGCCATCATCAGGTCACCAAGGTCTTGTACCTGATGATGGCTCTATGAGCCGAAACGTGTTGTACGCATTAAAGCAATTTGTGGAAAAGTGCAATTGTTTCTCTTATATTATGAAGAACTTCCACGATATCTCGCCTGAATCTGTTGAAATATTTCAAATGTATTTGTTTCACGCTCTACGCTAAGAGCGCCTTCACAACTCCTGTAATATTCTCATAAAGTACCGCAGAAATTAATTATTTTTTAAATAGTTGAAAATGTTTATGAACTACACACCGTTCAATACCTCACTCGATTTACTCTTCAGAAAATTCCTATTTTTTATAATGTCTCTCTGGTGCTCGAAACTGAACCATATCCCAAAAAAAACATCTTGCATTTTTTTGGCAAATATCTTAATAAGTAAGTGGGTGATATTGTAGTAACTTTGAAAATATGATATCTTTTTCATCATTCTGGTATCAACTCCATAGAATTTTATTGGAGGTGATATATCGATGAGATTACCCTCATCTCAAGTAAAAAATGAACGAGCAGCATTGAAAATCGATACTTCCCTCAACCTTCTACATGGCCACCCTCTATTTCCAATTCAAAGAAACAAGCCGCTCTCGGCAGTCTCCGCCCATCCTTCTAATCGTTCTCATTTATCGGGAGTGCGCCCGGAGACGAGGTTCTTCTCTCCCTCCATCTCCACTTTAATTAATCAACTCCATAAGATCTCGGGAGATTTCTCAAGCGACTGAACCGAAGCGATGAAAAATTAATCCTCTTTTGAAAGGGGCAGAAAATTCGAGCTCCTTAAGGGGGCTGGATATCTCGGCCGAAAACCCCCTTTTCGTTCTGACTTCTGCCGCGGTCTTGGAGAGCTCTTCGTCTTTCGCCAGCCCCTCCGCCAGCCTATACACCTTCCCGCAATTTCCCGCCCCCTCCCAAAAACGCTGGCGGGCAAAAAGTGGGGGAAGGGAAGGAAGTGAGTAGGTGGTGGAGATAAGGCGTTGTCCTCCTTCCATTGACTCAGATTATGCCCCGAGAAATGAGAAAGGGTCATGTTTTGACGGCAGTGGGAATGACCAATACGGGAAATTATATTCGGTAATTCGTGTGAAAGACTTCGGTAGGCAAATAAACCTTTACAGATAAAATAGGGAAATAGGTTTTTGACATTGTATAACGCAGAGCATAAATTTGACTTTCGGAATGTATTGCTCTTCTATAAATGCAATTCTTTCGTCGCCAAATGAATTTAAGGTACATAGATGCGTTTACAGAATGACCAGTCATGCAGTCTCAAAACGCTCTAAAAAAATTTGAGCTACTTGAGGAAACCATCGCGTAGTAAATATTACCGTCCGGATTTCATAATCTGTTAAAAAATTAAAATTTATATAAACATGCATACGGAGGAAATTAGAGACGTAAAACTTCAGAAAATGACGAGGATATGATTCCTGGTATTATATATTTTACATATACTAGCTAAATCCGGCCACGCTTCGGTATGTCTGTCTGATATGAAATGAATGGGAAAGTAAATAAAAGTATTCTAGCGAATATATATTCACCGAGAAAACACATAAGTCAATTCAATACCCTGCCTTGCGTAGCTGTGGCTATGCTGTGGAATAAAAGGAAAGGAAGGAAAAAGACGTTTTCACAGTAAATAATTTTTTATTGTAAAGCTAGTTGATTTACTACATTTATAATGTGTCCGTTTTCTGTATAAATATAAAGATCAGACGGTTTATCGAATATGGAGCATGCGACGTATAATTGTCCATGAGAGAAGTAATCGTTTTCTAAATTCAAACCGCACATTTGCAAATATTGCACTTGCTCTTTATTGATAGTCATAGAGAACGCAAGACGTATTGGAAATTGAAGTCGTTTGAACTCGAACGCCATGTCGGTCGGAATGAGTGGTATTCGTGGAAGATGGAAGTCTTCACCTTTATGAGGTCCAATCAGAATTATTGATTCAATTAGATTGTTCATCAATTTTTTTACTACTAATTGTGTGCCATTGCATAACTTTGACTGATTGATGTTTCGGAGTAATACAATAGGCACTGTAATTTTCTAATTTAGAATGTGTGACGGTAATACGGGAACATCGAGAGAATTAATAAACCCCGTAGGAAAATTCACTACTTCCCTTTGGTTCATCACGGTGTCAATGGATTTGTATGTCACTCTTTCACCCGCGATTCTGTTTAGAATGATGTTGTTCATATCGTATATGTCGACATTTTTAGCCGCTGGAATGGCTCTTCCGCTCAACCATGCGTGATTACGATAATTTGTTTCGAGGCTTTGGAAAACCTTGTCTACATATTCTCCTTTTGAATTCAGGATGTTGCAGAAATTATATGGGAAAGTGATTTTTCCTGTTTCTGGATTTGTAGGTACAGTGCCGATACCGACCTCGAGTCTTGAAAATATGTCAGCTGTTGGATCGGTTTGAAGCTGAACTCTCTTATTTGTTGTTAAATGCATAAATCATCTCTTTGACATAACAGAAAAAACGCTGTTAACGTTGTGTTGGGTGGATTTGTTGCTCTGTCATGTTTTGTTCCGTGAAATACACTCTTTATCCATTTTCAAGATGGACAGCAAGATGAACGACAGTTGGGTCCCTTTCGTGGATTGGAATTCCTAAAATACGCCACACAGCTTCATTGCTGCTGATATATCTGCCGATTTGATATTGAGAGATTTCATAGAAATTACTTCTTGTTGAATCTTCTAACACAGCAATATCGCTGCCTTTTTTGGCGTATTTAAAAATGTATTTTATGGATTTCACAGGATTGCAATACTCAACGTTGATATGCGATTTAAAAGTTTTCGATAAAAGTGGTGAATATGGAGTGACCCAATTATTATCGACTTCAATGTCATGTACACACACGGAAAGTAATACACAGGATAATATAAAATATATCAATTATGCTGCTGAAATTGAAAGTTTACGTCCATGCCGAAAATAGGTACGCATTTACGAAAATGTAAACCTTAAAAACAGACACACCCGGTAACTGAAACGGAAATTCTCAGCTCTAATTCATCTAACATTATTTATTTATGGGAAATCCACTTGTTAAGTATGTTCACACTCATGAATTGCTGAGGGAATAAAGGCATTCGAGTTCGACGAAAAATTTTCCGATTATCAGCGTTTCTAACAATGAATCTGGAATTGGGGAAACTTTACATTCATATTGTTAATTCCCGCTCAAAGCCTTTGTCACCGTTGTGACTGTAAACCATGGTAATTTAAATTATTTGACCGTGACCTTGGCTTAATATTCTCCTCAGTTCTTTTTCTCTTAGGCAAGTTTTAATTATTATCGCTAATCACCTAGGTAATTAGAGAAAATTAAAGCTATTCTCCCAAGGACATTGTTGCCTCGTGGTAATGGCATCACTTAAGTTACCATATCCTCCGTATAAACAAAGTTAGAAAAGTGATTTTTGCCGCAATGAATAGGCAACAAAATTTACTATAAGTTTGCTATTAACAAATGTTATCGTATCCGCGAAAATAAAATTGCTATTGTAAAGTATTTGTTTTCGAAGTATGGAACTAATAGAAATATTTGAGAGCCATCTTGACAATAAGATAATATTAGCATTGATGATAGCAGTAAAAGAACCATACGTATCTTATGCACCACTGTGACAAGTTTCATATATCATCAACCAGTACAAGCCATCGATATTCGGCGTTTTCATGGCGACTGTCGAATGCTTGTGACAAAATGTTTGGGTTGCCATAGCTCGGTAACTAAGGAGTTACGACCCCATGTTCATAAGACAAAAAATGCTTAAAATCACTTCACCAACCTCCTCCAGAAGTATTGCGCTTTCCTCCTTAAACACCCTGTATATAAGAAGATATGCACCGGCCCCGGTGGCGGCAGGGTAAAGTCTTCGCCTACTGAACCAAAGGTCGCTGGTTCGAATCCCTTTTTTTTTTCATTTCATTATTTTCACCTCCCGGGCATGGTTGTGTGTGGTCGTCTATACATAAAAGTGGTAGTAATGGTTTCGGCTGTTACCAATAGAGACATCATTCATGTTACTGCTGTAACAGGCCCCTCCGAGGCCCAGGCAAGCATCAGGTTTTATTTCCGTCATAATGGCCGAAGACTTGAGAGGGGTTGGGCAGTTTTCGCAGCAACGTCTGACGCTCATCGGTTAGGTGGCTTCGCTAGCCACCTATTGGATTTATTATTAAAATTATTATTACTCATAACTTTTCTCGCTGCTCATCTGATGTATTGACAAAGATATCATAAAGGCACAGGCGCGACCTGCCAAAGGCAGGCCGCGCCTGTCGACATTAAATCGAATGTAAATTATGGTAATACATACTGATTTTTAAATTCCGAACTGATATCATCTTGGAATATAATATCGTAAGGGCAATTTTGAAGAAATGAAAGCAAATCACACAAGAGAAAGGTAATCCCAAAGAGAATTGCAATCCCGAAAATATGTAACTTTAATTTACATGAAATGAAAACATGGAGATGGTTCCTATTTAGCACACATCTATGTAATGTGGCTTGTGATTCTGTTGAAGCAAAATATTGGTATCAGTGAAATTTAAGAAGCGTACGTAGTACAACCATTCTCCAGATTCCAATAAGTAATGGTTAATGAAAACCAAAAATTGTGACTTTACCCTAAGGTACCTTGAATATGATGATGAACTAGGGAGAGGAAGTAAAAAAGGAAATGAATTTTACTTGTCACAATTGGTGAATTCGTATTCAATGTCCGTACATTTGACATGGTAAATTACTTGACAGGATCATACAGAAATGTTTCTTAAATATCATAAAACCCATTGAAAACATATAATGATAATAAAATACAAAAGAAGTATTACAGGTCAGTTAACCATTACCCGTAAACAATGGCATAAGAATAGCATTATTTAATACAATCATCGATAGCTACAAAGAAATTCAAGCAAATTTAACCTGGAAGATAAGAAAATGAGAACATCTCAAAAATTGCAGACAGGGATGAAATGACGATATGGAAAGTTTCATTAAGATATTCAGTTACTACTCCGTATCAAGTGCATTATTCTCGGTAGTAAGTGTTCTAAGTACCCTGGGAGATTAAGTTTTTAAAAGACCTTCACTCGTGATGCTTATTTATAGTTGAAGTACCTCATTCATTTTTAAGACGACAGAAGTGCTAGGGAAAATAAAATTGATACGGATTTTTAATAGAGCACTTAAAAGTAAAACATTTCAGATGTTGGGTGTTTTTCATGAACTCTTATCGATAGATGAAATGATTGTCTGCCATTTCTGGCATAATCCTCTTATATATTTCATCAAATCCAAACCGAATAGTTTTGGTCATAAACTCTCTGCTTTGGACGGAGAAAATGGGTACTGCTTACATGTTAATTGATATTGTTATCAAATACCCAATGGAGAAAAATGGAATGCACCACTTGGTAATAGACTTTAGCTAGGCATCTCGTCGGCTTTTGATAATCTCCGAGGTCACAATTCATTTTTGTACAATTATTTTACCAGCTGTGAACTGCTAAAAATACTCATGGAAAAGAATTTCCGTGCCAGTGGCAACATACGAGACAAGAGGGAAACGGGAGGGAAAAGGTATATAATGACTGAGGATTTGATGAGAGAAATGAAATTCTTGTAATTCTTGGCAGGAAGGACAATGAAGGGAAAATAAAAAGTGGCTGAATCTACTCCGTCAGTTCGGAGATGGACCAGTGAAAAATACGAAAAAACTCGGATTCCGCAACCACGAGCAATATAAAACTACAACAAATACATGAACGGCTTAGATCACTATGATTGTTACCTAGAGAGACATCACATTACCATAAGAGACAAGAAACAGTATCAGTGTCTTTTTAAAGGAATGGTTGACCTAGCTGTAGTGAACGCATAAATTGCTATAAAATTATAAATAAACAACACAATATCTATAAAAGACTTCGTGAGACAAACAGCCATCACATACCTTAAGTAGGGGCAAGACATAAAAACAATTAGCAGGCCTCCAGAACGAACATCAACATCTCGCTCAACAGTCCAACTGGACACAAGGAATCAAGGCGACAATCACAAAAAAGAGGGACTCACAAAGATGATGTCAATTGAAAGGCTGTAAAGGAAAACCTCGCACTTACTGTGAAAATGCAATTTAACACTGTATTACTTATATCCCGATGTATCATTTTTAAAGAATTTGAAATATTTGTCAAGTACTCATTAAATAAAAGATTACATTTCAGATATCATATGTAGTTTATATTCCATTTCCGTAGTAATATTCAATGAAACTTTGAAATTGAATTTCCAATGTTTTGATTTATCCCAAAGAAATGACGCGTCCTCAAATATGAACAGGAAGGATTCCCATTTAGAATAAGTTGCAAGTGTTTTTAAGAAATAGGTATACGTCGCACGCGTCATGGCAATCACCATCAATCATGAAAATTTTTGACAAATTTTCGTTTCTTCCGCGTTCCGAAATAGTATGTAGAAAGTAGCAAGCGAAAAGTTACAACACTTATTCTAAATATTAATTTTTATTCTGTATAAATGCAAAAACAAATTTGCTTTTAGTTACATATCAGAGTCGTAACATAAAGGCGCGTAGACGTCTGCGGAAGCGTTTTCCGCCGTGGTATCCAGCCCCCTTAACCATGAAAAAAAGCCTCCCCTCAAACCATCCGATATAAACGATGAAAAATTTGGCAATCTGGATTTCTTCTTCATCCAAGTTTCATTTATTCGCACCGATATCTTAGATAAAGCTGTGGATCATGACTCAGTACATAACGTGAGAAGAGGTCATCAAAGGAAAAAGAGGAGATCTTTTATTACATTTATTTCTTCCTTTGGCATAAGAATATATAAGCGTTGAGATTTTTTTAGTTCCTTTTTGGTTCCTTTGATTAAAAGGTCTGCCAAGATTGAAAAATTTACATCTATCATGGAATCAAAGTTAGCTTTCCTGGGCCCGAAAAAGGGAGTAAAATTAAGAGGCTCAATTGAGTGAAAAAATAATAAAATATTAATTGATTTCGGAAAAATGGAAAGGGGTAAGAAAAATTTTAGTTGCTTCTTTGCACGTACCACGGTAATTAAGGATACCAATGAGGATCATTAGCCATTGGACTGAGATATAAATGGAAGCAAAATGAAGAAAGATCCCTTGAATCAATGACTGTTTCAAAATCTACGTTTTGCTACTGAGCTTCGAAAGAAGTTTTCTAACTTTGAATTTATTATTGATTATCGTACATCAAAACTCACAGTTCAACAATAAATCAGGATGAAGAAGGGGAGGGCTGGTGGTAAGGTAAAGAGTGAAGTAATACGGGTGATCATGAAATATGAGAGGAACCAAGGTCAGGGTCATGGAGAAGTGATTGAGGTTGGGGAGGAGCAAGCGCAGAAAGGAATGGTGTGTGATTTACAGGAAAAGCCTCATTCACCAGTTTTTTCCCCACATAATTTATAAAATTTCAAATTTCAAAACTTTTTCTACAAAATATAATTTAGCGTCTTTGCCACAAGTGCAAGTAATGGAGTACATAAGTTCCCAAATCATATGAATGATTGTTGTCAATTAAGTGCTTGACAAACATTGATTTGTTTCCAACATGAAACATTGATTTCCTCCCCCCGTTTATTGCATAAATAAGAGACTTCTCCTTAACCTCTTGACAATGATACAAAAACGCTCAAACCGGTAGAGGAAAAATAAATGGTGTGGAGAATCACAAAATTAATATTTTTTACAATGGATAATTTCCACAGCGTTTGCCCGCCAACCAATATTATTACGATTTCACTGAAGGTTTTCATTTCTTGTCAAATGACAAACTTAAAGTAGTTCTTAAAGTAAACTTTCAGTTCTATCATATTCATTCCATGGCCACCAAGGATACTTACTTGGGTACCTACTCACAGAGTTGATTACAGCTACAGGATTCATTATTAGAAAGTTATAAAATTGCAGCTAAAATACCTTTTTTCTATCATTATGAACCTGTTAGATATAAGTTTGGAAATAAAGATAGTCCCATGAAAATTGAATACACGCCTAGAGCGGAAGAATATCCTTCGATGAGCTTCGAATAGAGCTTATAATAGCCTCACTGCTCATCTAACATCCCGTTATCTAAGCATGCAACGTTAGACCTCTTTATCAAATAATAGTGAAGAAGTGCAATAAGCTAATAAAAAACCAAGAGCAGGTTAGTTTAGCATGCTACAAGAATATTTGGCCGTATTTCTGAATTCGTGTCCGAGGAACACAAACTCCTCCTCCAGTCTTTGAGGCGGCTGTCTTCGGATCCGAGCGAAATTGCTTTGAGAAGTTTCTCGTGCAATCGTATATCAGCAATCTCCGCTGAAGTTTTCCAATGGAAGGTACCAACTGACACAAGTGGAGAGGTGCTCGATTGAACTTCAAAGATTTCGGGAAATGGACCAATTTGTGAGATTAAACACGCCCACTACCGTCAAGTCTCGGGTAGAATGTGACTGGTAATACTGAGAACAAACAATATCCACCCAATGGAAGTAATTCATCTCACTGTTCATTATTGAAAGTATTAAAAATGTTGCTACGGGATTATAATTACGTTTCAAAATATTATCAGAATATTTATAAGTTAATGTACCAAGTTTGGCACATATAGGTCCATAGTTAATGAAACAACTATTAACGGGCAAAACTACCAGCGTTCTATTAGCTTGATAAAAACGAAGCACTTATGATACGACCCAAAACTTAGGCAGACTTTTTCTCTAAGCAACCTTGTAATTCTCCTTCTCGTATCTCTTACGCAATCCTAAGTCATTAAAATTAGTATCTATTGGACGATATGCATGGCAGGTCCTTGTACAGTTCTTAACGTCCGTCATATCCAAAAAGGTCAAAAGTTGCCAAATAACAGTTGGGATCTCATTATACGAACGAATTTATACAAGTTACCCGAACAACCCATGGCGATTTAAAAAGCAATATCTTGCCACTAACCTTGTGTCTAACGATGACAAAATTAGTGATCAGCATCCACGATGGATAATATGCAAGTGACCTCCACATTTAATAATAATAGTCACATTAAATCTGAATGCATTCAATCCAATCCATTGACGAAGAAAAAGAAAAGAATACAAATGTTTAGCGTGAAATGAAAGGCGAATATTTGTGACTCACGAATCAATACCAGCTTTTGATTGTCTAGGTGAGATTAACGGGAAATTGATGAAAAGGGAGTAGTGATGAGAATTTTTCGCATTTCCCCATTTCACTCATCGTCAGGTGAGCCACAGAAATATTAATACGGTGGTGGTTGTTTTTTTTGAGAGATGACTGACAAAGGATTTGCTGACAGGTAAAGGATTGTTTGGAAATGTAGAAAGAACACCAGCGAGAGTATTTCACAATATAGAAATTGCTGATACATCCCGTCATACAACTTGCCAGGAGTTAAAAGTATACCACGTTTGGTGAGACGCATGTACGGTGAGTGCCACCGCATATATGACAAGTAGCCCTAGTATTTTTTCGACTTTATTGAAAAATAACCAAAATGTGCGCTCAATGACCCGTCATTACTGCCTCAGTTACCTGGGAAAAACTCAGCGTGTGAAAATGTTTTTGAAGGCTCTGGGATCAGTGATCTCGGTACACTTATATAGTATGTCCACCGAAGACATGACCTTAGATTGCATTTTATGGAGGTGCGCGACAAAAGTTAGTTTGGAGTCGAAGGTGACTCCTATTTTGTTATGCGTAGTGAGTAGGTATTCAATTATCGTTTTATTGGAAAGATTGGGAGAAAGGCGAAGTTGATTTTTCACTCTCATTTTGGAAACGATAGGGGGAAGGGAAGAATGTCTTTGATGGAGACAAAATACCAATCTTCTTTGAGTTTTATTTTAGTGCTCTATGAAAAGAGACTTTTTCAAATATGATGCGCGACAAAAATTTTCATTGACTTAAAAAATAGCTTCACTCCCGTAAAGTGAAATAATTTTTCTCAAGACATGTCGTTTGACCTATGTTCACCAAAATAAATCCTAAGAAGGTTCATGCGGGTGAGGAGAATATTTCAATGCGAATGTAAGAAATACAAATGTGTAAATATGAAAGGAATAATACAAACCTTCCTCTGTCACTACTATGCCGGTAATATTATTTCAAATAAAATGAAATTGAGAAAATGGCACATTTTGAATATCGAAGAACGATGGATGGACTGGGATGAGTTCTTCAGTGATTGCCAATTTGTCTTCACCGAAGAAACTCGATTTTCCCTACAAAGTCCGCGCCTCCTTGTTTCTTTTCCCGCATGAATTACTACAAAAGATTCCTTTGATGTTGAAAAAAGCGCATGTGTCAATGTATCTTTATAAACTGGTCCAATCACTACTGGATTCATCGCTGTTGATTTCCGTTTTATTTATTCATCGATCGACTATTTTTTTGTAGACATGATAACTTTTCAAATGATGCAGTTTGCCTTAAGCTGAGCCTTTCATCAAAGCCTCAAATGGCAAATTGATTTTACTTCAAATTCATTTGGCCGAAATAGTTCATCACCGTTTACATTATTTTTGAAACAGATACGATGAACCCAAAGTAAATTGTCTCCATTATCGATTTATGTTTTTTCTCGCTTATAGCTTCCCTCCATTTGATGATGATGACAGTGACAATCAATCGATGATGACGTAATCAAGTCAACGCATCATTAAAACGAATTCGTTCATTGGTGTATTCATTGTTTGTTATTTCCGTTATCTTATCTTCCGCAGTTATATTTAATAATGTGTAGAATTTAGAGTAAGAGATAATTTATATTTTTTGAATTAAGCATTTTAGTTAAGTAGTAGTTAAAATTTTTCTCATCAAAAAGTAACTATTAAATTTGGATTCATGACAGATACTTCACAGTTTTAATTCCATCCAGAATGACGGACAGATTGGTTTTTTGGCCAAATAAACCGTCAACCGCCTGCAACAGATTTAAATTCAACAAGTTGTAGCTTATAAAACCATTTCATAGTCATGCGTGGAGTGCAACTAAAACTG
This sequence comes from Pyrrhosoma nymphula, assembly GCA_963573305.1. Classification (NCBI taxonomy): domain Eukaryota; kingdom Metazoa; phylum Arthropoda; class Insecta; order Odonata; family Coenagrionidae; genus Pyrrhosoma; species Pyrrhosoma nymphula. The sequence continues at coordinate 50,037,028 of OY754339.1, read as the reverse complement.
AAAGGAATACGAAAAAGTCAACTTCAGCTATCAGTAGCGGCTGTACAGCACAGCAGCGCTATAGCTATGACGTGATCATGAAACTAAGCTGTTGTTGGCAATAGTTATTTGAAGTGGTTGTCTGACCTAAACAATTATAACTGCATCTGTTTTGCTTCGACAATACTTTCTTCCACCACTAATCGTGGGGGATAATAAAAAATTAGTAAGTGATGGAGTCCGCAGATTGCATAAGGCAATACGGTTTTGGAGGGACACGAGGCCTGACAAGGATTCCAACATGTAGTAACACGAGCTTTGCAAAGGAAGTTACGTGAGTTGGAGCTCGGAGTTGAATGTAGTCCTTTGTGTGACGTTGAGCGGAGGGACATCTATCCGATCGTAATTTGTTGTGGTCGGCCACCTGGGACGTCTGATTGTGAGGGACTACTTGACGCCTGTTCATATATACATGTATGACCAGCTTGCCAGACGTCCCGCATTGGCACGGGTAACGTGTGACCGGGAAGGAGGGAGTAATTGTACAGCACGGCTGAGAGACTCGCCCAGATGAGATACCGCACGACGAATCCTGGTCCTCCAGCTGTATCCGTCCATCCAGTAGCGGTAGCCCACTGCCCTTACGAGATGATTTACGCACTGAAGAGGTGGTAGCAAAACTGCGTTGCCGAGCCAGGACATTGCGGTAAGAGTGGCATCTTATTTTGTGGGGCCCGTAAGACGCTTGCGTGAGTGACGACAGCATTGTGTTCAACCATGGGAATTCTTTGAATAAATATTTGTTACCAGCATTTGCCCTGATGAAGTATTTTGGTTAAACAATTCACGTGAATTTTAACAGCTATTGTTCTAACTCGAATGACCGATGTGTAATGAATTGGAGGGTAATGAGTAATTTATGATCAAATGCATCGGTTATTCGGTCGTTCGTACACCAAATCTCTAGTTTAATTTCTAATCCATGTCAGATTTAAATAACCCTTTCTGGGAGTTTGATTTCTGTGACGTAATAGTTTGAAAGGCACCGTGAAACGCCGTTTCGCATGTCAAAAGATTGGTCATATGGTATAGAAAAGCCACCTAATTAGAGAAAAAAAGATTGCGAAGAATTTAGTCAATTCACCTCCAAATTAGTCAGTAGATCCATGGGGGGTGGGTGGGGGGGGGGGGGGGGGGGTAAAAAGGACATTTATTTGCGGAATTTGCTTTAGGAGGCGCTAGGAAAAGTGTCAGACGAGAGACAATGTTTTTTTTCCTTATAATTTGTGCGATGTGTCAAAATTCCCTGATTTGACTCGTTTTAATGCGTGAGAAAATAAGTTATGCATTAATAAAATCGTTCGCTAAATGTCCGGTTATCATTAAATGGCAGGGTACACTGCCCTTTGGTATGAAAGACTTCATGCTCGTAACTTGTTGACGAGAATAGGCACTGGAAAAGTGCTTTCTGCTAGGAAAACCGCCTTTTGATTAGTTACAGGGACATGAGCTCAGAAGTAAAGTGTATCAATCTCCCAAACATTTAACGCATGAGTGGTTGTATTATGGTTTAAATTGCAATAAATACTTTTGATACCAGTATCGTTGATGGTGATATTATAACATGAATTGTGAAGAAAAATAGTAATGCTTTTGTTTACAGAATGTCTTATTGTTACTGGTGTCACGATGTTTTCCCAGAGCATTCCTTTTGGTCGTGAAAAAAAACAAGCGCGGAAGTTTGTGAGTGACCGGAGATAATGCTAATGGTTTAACCTCTGAAAGGATAAGCAATAATTTGAATGACGACTCGTTTGCTAATATTCCATATCGCCAAGCTACATCAGAACATCGGGTTGTCCGAGAAATTATTCGCGTTCTCCGGAAGAAAAGAATAAGCCATCCGTGAATGCCCTTCTCCTTTTGCCTGCCCAGTCGTATTGAAAGAGTGTGATAAAATAAAAAAAAAGAATTGGTGTGCTTAAGACCACACGGGAGAAGTGTAAACTTCTATGGCGATATTCTGATAAATATAATATATGAACAAAAATTCCAGCACTAGGAATCAATCCTGGGACTTTCGGTACGTGGGACGACGACTCTAAACACTACGCCATCTTGCTTTGTTACGGAGAGAGCGTTCTCTTGAGTTTACATTCGGCATGCTAAGCGTGACGTGAGAAAAAGAGCGTGGCGACCAGAATCCTATTTACCGCCTGCAGAATTTTCTGTGCGTGGTGCGCCTATAGAAGTTTATGCATCAAAATTGGTCATATGGAATATGTGAGGATATTAGTGCATTATACCGCTGAAAGGTAACAGACCCGTAAGCTCCACGGTAAACTTCTTGCCGGAGGGGTTGAGTCCTCACCGGCTGATCCTTTGTTCACGGGCTCGGAGGTGGTGGGCCGCCTTGGTGGGTTTTCTCAGGCCGAGGCATGAGTGTTGGCGTGACTTGGAGTGAGTTAAATAGAAGAATGGAGTGTGTAGTCTTCATGTCGCTGAAGTAAGAACTCTATTTATCTCTATAACTCTACGTACGTAAATTTTGTGATATGAGACGCATAAGCGCGGAAGTTATTAGCGCCAGTCATTCTGCAGATATTATTATTGACAGTGAAAGAGTATCGATCACGTTGGTGTTGTGGCTGGAGTTAACGCCTCTCGCTCCCTTTGGTCCGGTTTGTGGTCCTGGGGGTGGGTATTTTTCGAGAGAGTTCCGATTCCGGCTTGTGTATCGTGTGACGAGAGTATCCTGGAGTCTCGCTATAATTATGCTTGCGATTCAGAAACCTTGGTAAAAATAAATTCTCTTGAGTGTATCTTCTGAGGATCAAGTGTGCTATTCTCATTAATTCCAATGCAATTGTATCAACCTCTACAAGGCATGACTTATTTCATCAAGGAGCATGCCGTTACATTCATTTCAAGTGTACCTAAATAACTTTAAATTGCGGCATAAGAAATAATAATATTGCATAATATGTGCAGTATCTGACCCCTACTACTCTCACGGTTTACTCTGTTAAAACGATTACTAATCAAACTCGAGATAGAATATTAATGGATACTTCAACATTAATTCTTTCGTTTACGTCGTAATGATCGATACAATAACAAGTGAAGGCCACATTTAATTGTAAGGAGTGGTTTATCCTGTATGAGGATTGGTATAGCCTGATAATGTGTATTTGACCAGCTTGCGATATCACCACAGCAGACGTCCCGCATTGGCACGGTAAACGTGAGTCCAGGCAATTTCTCTATCCTCTGTTGAATACATATTTCCTTGAAATGGCTGAGATCCACATTCATTCAAGTCTACGCTACGAGACCGCGATTCCTCTAACATATGCGACCCAGGGTGGCTATGAATGAGGCTCTTCAAAAAATTATAAACGCTATGAGATTGCGACCAAAAATAATATATTTTATGCCCAATTTGCAACTACATTATACCATACTATAAGTAAAATATAATAGTAATTTGAATGTTATGATTTTTAAAAGTTAAATGCGTTCTATAGTCACCAGAGATATAAAAATCAATCTCAAATATCTGTATCTTTTCTAATTTCTCCTCATGCGAGTATTTACTCTACATAATAAATGATGCGCTAGCTCTCTTGCAACCAACTTTTACCACGCACTAGACATTTTCCTATGTGCGCCATGAGTACACTGGTACGGCTTTCAATGTGCAATTGCAAACATTCAATGACAGCGAAGATAGACGTTACGCCTGTTTGTGGAGAGTTGGCGAGTAGTTATCCACAATGCAGTGATTATTAATAATTTTCTTCTTACCTACCTTTGTAAATATCTGAAGGTTTTGGATATTTAGAAGAAATATAACTAGTTCAATTGGGTTATTACATTTAGCTTTCTGATTTTCAATGTGTATTTTTATTTCAGAATTGCCTGCAATGCGTCTCAAAAGAAAATCGAACTGAAATAAAATAAATACCTATTATAAAGGATGAAAAATTGCTGAACTATTATTTGAAATTTTTATTTAATTAGTATTTATTTAGTAATCATTTGTTGATAGGAAACTACGGAATTTCTGCCTGATTTCAAATGCTAAAATTTGAAATGGCATTACACGCAAAAATATGTTGCGTAATTTGGTGCGTATGAAGGAATCTGCCGTAAAGACAAAATTGGAGCAGAAAATAAGTCTATAGACTCAAAAACTCTTTTTTAAATTTATTATTCAAACCAGTGTAAAAGCTTGTTATGTAGTTGCGAAGCTGATGGCAAAAAAAACAAACCCGTATGCCGATGATGAGTTTCTTATGCCATTGATGGAAATCGTTGCATATATAATTTTCCCTGATAAAATAAGGGATTCCCTCTAAAATCTCTGAAATTTGTTTCTAATCCATATAAAATCAGATTTTGTTCTTTCTCGGCGAATTTTATATGAATAAATTGTTCTCGGGTTCCCATCCGAGTAAGGGTTTTGGCCACTGCCAAAACCCTTACTCTGATGAAAACCCGAGAACAATTTATTCATATAAAATCAGCTTGTCTCTCCAGACTAATACAGATGAATTGAGGAAAGAGGAAAATCTGTTGAAAAAGGTTTGGAGACTACTACTTTGGAGATTAGTAGAGATGCTAATTTTTAATGTTCATGTTTCGGCAATAGATGAAATGGTTCTACAGGTACAGCTCAATTGGCAATTAAAAAATATTTTATGGCAAAATTGTAAGTATTGATGACGGATATAAAATAACTGAAGAAGAGGCTTTTTTAGCGCCATAAAAATTCGCAAGTTAATCAAGAGATTTATACTATTCAATGAAAAAAGACGTTAATTGTTTAAAGTTGGATAACATCATGTAGTATGTCATGGTGGCTGTGCATGTGATAAGGGCCTAGGGATTGAACATCGACAATTTTAGGAATGCATTAAATTTCATGTATGTTGACGATGGGAACATCATTTAATTTTCAGAATCGATAAAATATTGAAAAGATTTTATAATTGTAATGTGAAATCAAGTCGTTTATGGAATAAAGAACAAAATATGTTCCAGAACTTGGCGCTGAATACTGACTCACAGATTAGGCGTTTTTATTGGTTTTGACTGCTCATTTTTTTAGTAAAATTTGCGTCTTCAATGTGAAAAGCAAGTAATCAATACAATTCTTCAAACTAAAAGATCGTTTGAGATGATACGGAAACTAGGACAATCTCAAATTAAGGCAAACGATATGATGCATTACCACACGTTGGCTAACTATGGTCTGGTGAACGACGAAAAATATGCAGCCTTGTTATTATATTTAATACAGGGAGTTAAGGAATGCGTTTCGAGAATTTAGCCGAAAATCATCACTGTTTGTTAACGGAGTGAAAATGACGGTTACCCGTTGAAACCTAGGCCGGAGTAATAAAAAAGTGTGCATGAATACACTATCTATTTTTCTTTTCTTACGAGCACTTGATTTTGTTAACTGCCTAATTTTGTCGCTTCTTTCATCGAAGGAGATGTTATGTGGGGCCAAAATAATATTGTCACCCTCAAACGTTCCCACATGAATGTTTCAAATTATCTAATCCTAGCGTGAAGTTTCTGAGTTAGTTTTACACTCTCTATTTGTTCGTCGCAGTTTCTAATGAAACGTTTACTTAGTATTTTATTTTGCGGATACAATATTTATGTTCTCAATCCCAAATGCCTGTCGCCTTCTCAAGATGTGACCCGACCAGTGCTGGTCGCTCCGAAGGCGCGTAGAATATGCCGTCCCGGTGAGTGCGAGTCACCCCTACCGGTCAGTTGACAAGTGGCGCAATTGACTTGAGAAGGTTGTAGTGTCGTGTGTGTGGTGTTTGTTTGAAGGAGGAAACTTAAATCTATAGACTTGTATAGGTTAAAGGCACTCTCGTGGGGCCTGCCGAAGGTAGACCCTCTTAATGACGGTCCCTCCTCGACTGCGAGCCTAATCCGACCCTTCGCGAGCGACCCAAGTCCCTCAGTTTACAGTTTATAAACTTAAATTACAGTTTATAAACTTTTAATTGAACTGCAATCGGTCAAACTCGGCGGGGTGGCCACCCGCGGTGAACAGGGCCTCGCTGAGGGACTTGGGTCGCTCGGGAAGGGTCGAATTAGGCTCGCAGTCGAGGAGGGACCGTGTCCACGGAACGGGTCGATCCACTCTCCTGGGTCAGTGGGTGATGCGATAGACCGGTCGGTGTGTCTCACAACAGAATGTGAGGCTTATTTCCGCGCATGAGAACGGCTAGACGTCTGCAGACTCAAGGTTGCTGACGTGGTGGGAGCGAAAAAACATGAAGCCATTGAATTATTACGTAAGACGTTTTCGGGGGAAGAGGTTTGAGCTTTTCTTACGTTGCATTAAGTAGGGGGTAGAGGGAGCCGGAGGCAATCTTGCGTAAGATTTATGTCACTACTGAGAACGTATTTATATCACTTTAAAAAAAATTTACCTTGTAGTATTACCTCGGTATTACGTCGGTATTACGTCGGTAATTAGTATTACGTCGGTATACCTGAATTGATGCTTTTCTAAGGGAAAACGTTCGATAAATTCTTTCCGTTTATTAGTTTGGTGATATCGTACTTTGAAAGATCATTTAATTAGCAAGTTGCGTCTACCATCTATCGTGAAATCTCAAAAACCCTAATGTGCGAAAAGTAAAAAAAAAACGGAGGGGATGAGATCAGTTTTTGCCCTTTGGGACATGGAATTCCCCAATCATTTTTATATATGTACATGATTCCAAAAACGTGAGGAAATTTGCGTAAGATTGGGACGGAGGAGGGTGGGTTCATTGTAACTTTCGTTGTTTCATATGGGGATAAGGTGGGGGGTATGTTAAAAAGTGGCCAATATCACCTTACGTAATACTTAATTGGCCGCGAAGGGAATGTAAATAGTCTCGAAAATACCCGTGAACATAACTGTATTTAATTGGGGGAAATTAGCAAAAAAGCAGAAAAAGGGATACTTTCCATTTTTTCTCATCCCTCCGCCTCAATACCCTTTCATTCTCCTCCTTCCTACCGGGCGGCGTCAGCTGCATCGACCAGCTAAATGTATCTCAGAAAAAAGTAAAGCGTTAAGATACGCACCCATGCCTTTTCTGCTTCAATCGTCGCTTGACTAAGCGGTAGAAAGGGTGAGTGTCGGAATGTTTAGACCCTCTTTTGAAGTTAGAGATATGCATTACAGAAACTATGTTTTCGGATTTTTAACTTGAAAATGAGGTAAAATATCGGTTTAAAAATCCATTTCTCCTTAAAACTGCTAGACAGTGGAACGAATGTTAACATCATAGCTGAAATGAAATTTTAAATAGACTTTCGTGCATTTAACTAATCATGGAAGAACCTGTTAGTCACAATTAAGCAAATCCCGTCCCAAAGGCCGCCATAAGTGAGCAGCAGCCAGAGAGATTAATGCTCTTACCGTATAGCTTGCGCTTACAAATGCGTTTTGGTAAGCTCGCAATGCAGCCTCATAAGCTCAGGGCTCACTCATACAAACCCGCAGTCCAGAGGTTTGGTTCATCGGCGAATACGGATCCTCGTCTGATGAGGGGATCATGCATCTGAGCTACTTCCCCAGAGGACCGTGCATCACTATAATGCTTGAAATACGCCGCCAAATTCGTTTGTACCGGGAAATCTGGTCCATAATAATTCTCATGGCCGAGCGACTTGTGGTAAAGCAGTCACGAGCGCACACGTGTATGAACTATGTTAAGCTTGCAATCTCCTCTGTGAAAGGAATTCAGCTGATGAGAGAAGTCAAACACGCTTGTGGAGATTAATTCGACTCGTTCGCCTTATTAAAGTAAGTACTCCAAGGATTTGAGAGTTAAATTAATATAAAATCTATATTTGTGGACGGGGATGGACATTTATTTTAGAGACACGCAGGAAAATTCAGGTAACCATAATTGAAATGAAGAACGCCTTTTTCTCATTGCAATAACAACAAGCAAAGAACAGTATAATGCATTTCTAAAATACCGGTAAAACAAAATAAAATAAACGATTACAGGATTTCCCTAGAAGAAACAAGGTAAGAAGTCATTTAATGACTTACTTAGAATGCAGATTATAAAAACACCTAAAATGTGTGCAAAAATATTGTTAAAATGGTCGTTGGTTAAACGATTAAATGTTAACCAATAAAAATGTAAAGTGCGACACGTTTTTATATATTTTTTACATTCTGTACCTTCGATTATTATGTACTTCATATAAAAATGTAAAAAAATGGTTTTCCAATAAGGAATATTGTTTTGTATTTTCCCTGGGAACGCTCATTAGACGCCTATTTTCGGAGGTGTTTTACATTTGCCTTATTTTTACCACTTGTATAGTTCAAGTAGTTTTCCACGAGAATTAATCAATGGAAGATCAATTTGAATTAAAGATTTGATATGAAAATTTGACACAAAGAGCAAACGAAAACCAAAATTGGGAAAATGCTGTCCTGTGAAAAACGTTCTCGCCACCGTTGACGTCTACTCATAAAAGAGGGAAGGATTTGAGGAGGGACTTGGCTCGGGACGTGCGATGACCCTTCTCAAATACTCCTGCAACTTTCCCGTCACCCATTGGCACACGCCATTTGTCTAAATATTAGTATGAATGAATGATGTTCCACCTACTCTATTTAATTCTCATTAACCTTGCTAGTTTTGGATAACTTCATTGTCTTCTCCCAATGACTTACCTTCACTATATACATTTTATACTGTACGTTGTATTTTAATTAATTCTACGTTTTATACTGTACGTTGTAATACGCTCTATGTTGATTGCAGTTCCTCGACTGACGGGATAATTTATGCTGGGTTACCTGAAAATATGATAGTATTTATTTGTTATCAGTATGCACTTCCTTGACATTCATTTACGTATTTGATTTTCAGTTATTAACACACTCCTTAAGGTAGTTTGAACGAGATAGTTCCCTAGTCATAATGGAGAAAATATTCGACTGTAATTATTTTATTTCATCGTCTGTTAGAAGTGTGAAGTAAATATTGTAATATTAATGGCGCAAATATATAGTCATATATGACAAAAATTGTTAGTAATTTAATAAATATATCTACGTAAGTCTCTAACTTGAATCATTTTTTCACGCCGTATGGCTAAAAAGCCTTCTAAACAGTAGGTTACTGCGGTGAGCAATTGATTAGTTTTTATAAATAGTTGATAAAACATACAAGCTAAACACCGTTAGTTTTTGGCGAAATCTAGGTGTCAGAAATTCATATTTTATTCAATATTTATTATTATTATGGGTTATTATTTTGCTATCATTGGAAAGATGAGAGTTTTTTCTTAAAATTAGGCCAATTTAATCAAATTCGCTCAAACTATCTTAATCCCATGCAAAAACAAAACTTACACTTGGATTATAGGTTTTTGCAGCGAATCTGTGAATCTTTGAAGGAGCTTCCGGGTTCCTCTTCGTCTTTGTTTTTTTTCTCTCAAGCATTCGCTGTCATTTCAGGCAGCATTGTAAGGAATAATGAACATGAGTCCTTATAATCCTGCCTGTAGTGGCTGTGACAGCTCAACACAAAAAAAACACGGAGTAGAACTCAGATAAATAAAAACTACAGTAATTGTACTGTCAACTTGAATTTATTGTGAAATACACAACACGTGTTTCAACGCTCCTTAGGGCGTCATCATCAGGTCTGCCTGTACAATTACTGTAGTTTTTATTTAAAATGCTGTTCCACCAGATATCGCCCGACACTGTCGAATTTATTAGAACTCAGATGCTTTTTCAGAATACCTTACATACTTCCTATTATACTTTACAGAATACCTTACATACTTCCTATACTACCATTTAATTCTGGGCCTTTTCCTCATTTAATTCTTCAAATTACATAACTTTCATTACATTCTTGTTTGTAAGAGCGGAAATTTTACAAAGACAGCAATGCTAGACTAGATGCCCAGGCAGGTGTAAGAAACATAAAAGTGTAAATTTATCCACTTTTTGGATGGATATTTTATAGATACTACCAAAATAGAAACATGTAGAAATTGTATGGTAAAGATGAAAACGTGTAATAAGAATACCTACCAATTTTTGATTTGCGCTTCCTAAGTGAAAGCCTAGTAAAATAAAATTAAAAAAATTAAACTTAATCCCACGCCTTTAGCCGCTACATTTTGTTGTACATTTAAACTATTGGAATTCTTATTTCTCTTGCATATAAAATGTACCGTCAGGTCTTTGGTCCCTAAATAGATAAATACAATTATAAATAGACTGCTTTTACATCCCCGCAGCCGCGAAAAGAAATACTTTTATTCGTAATGAGGTCGAATTCATCGAAATTGATGTGAAGTGATGCCTCGCTCAAATTGCCTTATCTAATTAGAATTTGTCTCTTTCTGTTCTCTACGCTGCAGTAGATGCCCTATTCCTTCTGATTCCTTGAAAATGCCCGGTTCTCCATCTGCGCCGAAGTTTCAAGTAGCAAGTGATACAATTAAACTAAAGGGATAATAGTGAAGCTGACAAAAACAAGGGTATCTAGGGTGTAAGGAAGATATCACGTGTACGAGAACTGAAATTCAGCATTTGGATCCGAATCGCTCAATGATAATGTTTCAAGCAACTTACAAACCGAAGCATCCGCCTTAAAACCGTTCTTGCGAGTGAATTGATTTAAACCGTCGCTCATTTGAATAACGTTTTTGGATTTTTCGCATTTTGTTGAAGACCTATTCCTAAAAAAAGGTACATATGCATATTTTTTTAAAGCTACTTTAGTGTCAGTTTCTCGCTTTACTTTGTGGATTTACTATACGACGAGGGAAAAAAACTCTGTTATTCCACAATATTGTTTATATTTCGATGTTCCATCGTAGATTTCCGCGGCGTTGAGATGAATGTGTATGCATTTGCGGGTTTCCACGCGTAGGTTGTTTTCCATGACAGCGATTGACAATATGTTTATATTTCGACGGCGGCCACGGCATCAATGCATTGTATCATCTTCAGGCAAATTTACAAAAAAACATAAGTCCTTATATATTCAATGACTCGTGGAGGGGAGGGAAGCGTTGGAAGGCTGGGAGAGGGGGAGAGAAAGTGTTGGGAGATGACGGATAGGAGGAGGGGGAAGGGTATGAAGGTAGGTGGAGGGGGAGGGAGGTGTAGGAATCCTTGTTTTTTTTTGTAAATATACCTACTGCATCGAAAACATGGTCGTCGTAGAAATATTAAAAAAATTGTGGAATCGCGATGATTTATTTTCCCTCATTACTTTAGTGTCAGTATCTCACCTATGACTACTTAATCCCTCAGGATATATGCTATCGAATAAATACTACTGTTTCAGGCTGGATATGGTGGAAGTTCTCGATATTCATAATGAATAAAGACACTTGGTAATCTTCCACAGATTTAGTCTTGGTAGTCTTCCACATATAAATCTGTGGAAGATTACCTAGTGTCTTTATTCATTATGAATATGCTATCGAAATTTCGACATTTGCTTCAAATGAAACTAGCTTGTTATTTTACCCGTAGTCCAAATTTCCCTCTCGTTGTTTCCACTAGTAACACTATGCGACCGTGCCATGCACTCGATATCTCCCCAAAATGGGAATCCTAGTCGCTCCATTGCAATCGCTGTGCCATAAGCTACTCAGATGCATCCGTGGAGTAATTTTACCTCCCGGATTCCTCGAATGAGCCGCAGCGCAGCTGGCTGAACCGCACGCCGATAACGGCAGCGTCAAAAATTCCCAATTCCCCTTTCCCCACCGAGTCGAGGTCTTCAAAACACTTACGGACATTCCACACAATTCACAGGCACGCGTGCAGCTCGTGAACGCAATATGGTACTCAAAGGAGAGGTCTGGGGAGCTGCGGTGAGGGATGCCACAATGTTTGGGCCTGTCTTTATTGATTTAAACTACGGACTTATATTTTAACAATAGATTTAGTAAGAGATTAGATGGAACCATTTTATTTGATAGCGCTGGAGAATATTGAAGCCATTAAAATTCGTGATCGGCCATATTGAATGGTTCAGTTGATTCATTTTTTCGCAGAAAACAACAATAATTGTTTCTTATTTTGTGGCAAGTCTCTTTAGAACAAATACAGTGCATAAAGAATGACAAAACAGTTGGCAGTGAGAAAAAACAAAAAAATCAATTGATAGATTGCATATAATAATATTGTCGATTTAAAAAAAAGTTGGTAAGATTTTTTCATTTTACCATTCTCCATTTTTTAAATTTAGCAAAGAATGAGTTTACAGGTAGTTTCAGCTAGTGCACAGTACAATATATCTAAATTTTATATGAATGAAAATACACACATTAGAGAGTTAAAAGATCAAATTACGATACTTTTAAACAAGGAGATATTTGTGATTCATATCGAATAGTTATTTACAAATATGAATGGCTAAGTAAAGTAGGATCTTATTATGCAAAAAACATGTAAATGTATGTCCTTTAATAGATGTTCGTTATGCTTTATTTTGAGTATAGTTGCGGTATCTGTAATATAGTAAAATGTATTTAAATATGCCAATTGAAAATTATTTCCAATTAAGTGCAACATAATTCATAGAATTTATGAATTTGCTGCGCGCGTAGCCATGTTAGATTGAGTTCACAAAACAAACAATCTTTACTTTCGAAAAATAAAAAATCTTTACTTTCGTGCGTCATGACGCCACATTAAAAATATTATTTTCCCAGACAATGGAAAGTCGTGGATGGTAGAAAAAAATATCGATATTTTCACATACCTACCACCAGATGGTTTAAATGATCATAAGTGAGGCACTGACACTCAAGTAGATAAAAAGATGCATATGCACCTCTTTTTAGGAAAAACTCTGCAATTGAATGCGAGTATCAAGAAAATTGGGAGGAAAATACTTAAATGAGCTAAAGTTTAAATCAATTTACTCGTAAGGATGGTTTTAAGGCTTCGGTTTAGAAGTTGTTTGAAACATTATCACTGAGCGAGACGGATTCAAATGCTGAATTTCATTTCTCGTACATGTGATATCTTCCTTATACCCTAGATACCGTTACTTGGGTCAGGTTCATTATCACCTATTTCACTTTTATTCATCACTCGCTACTCGAAACTCGGCGTAGTTGGAGAACAGCACTTATCGAAAACTCAGGAGGAGTATTCTAAAAATATAGTTAAATCTTATAAATAAAAATGGATTGCGCATTTTGTTGGTAAGCGGTTAACTTGGATAACGGCTGGACCGATTTCGCTGAAATCTTCACAATTTGCTCATCCCCGTTCCAGGACGGTAAACGGGTTATAATATATAGTGTAGGAATAATACACGAATTTTAAATTACATTTACAATTTTTCCCATAATATTACACGGAGTTTTACATTTTTCACGGTGCAGTGCTTTCATATTTCGTTCATTAAAATACTTGAATTTGTACCGATCGCTTTTATTTTTCCTTCATCGGAATGTCGAAACTCTGAACTATCTTATTCTTTCGATTTTTTTATGATAAATCATCCAGTTAACGATTAATTACGCAATTTAAACGATTTTTGTAGCTCTTTAAATGGGTCTTTCAATGTTGTCTCCGATCCATTTCTGATGTAAACAAACACCGCATTTCGTGCTAAAGGGCTATAAATAATGATTCTTTTATTATTGTTGTAGCAACCAAGTATTTTGAGATTCCAAAAAGTGCACGGGACGAGAAGACGTTTTGATACCACGCATCCCAATGACTCCAACCGACATGCCATTCGACTTCAAACGCTTGCAGTTTCCAGTGCGGCTTGCATTCGTAATGACAATAAACAAATCGCAAGGGCAGTCATTGAGTGTTTGCGGCATTAACCTTGAAAATCCAAGCTTCTCGCATGGTCAATTGTATGTCGCCTGTTCCCATGTCGGAAAATCATCAGCTTTGTTTGTTTACGCGCCAAACAACAAAACAAAAAATGTCGTGTATGATACAGCGTTGCATTAACAAAAAATGTTGATGCCACAGCAAAGAAATAGGAACAAGGCATTTCTTTTCTTTGATTATACTTAAACATCGATCTTGCAATCGAAATCGAAATGCACATACAACACCTTGAGATTCGTGTGATTTCAATTTTAATGGGAGAAAATAAGTCATTTGTTTGACATTAAATTCTGACTTTTTTATATTTATATCTATCTTAACATATTAAAAACGAGAGATTTCCCTTTTCTTTATTTTCCATTTAATCAGACTGTGCCACCGGAACGCGTGAACCGGTACAGCTATTAAAAATATATATCCATTTGCAATGGGAAATTTAAAAATAGGGCATTGAAAATGAAGAAAAACTTCAATTTAAACATTTACCCTTGATAAATAACTATGCATAACTGTTATTATTATGCTGATTGAGTAACTATCCACGTCAAGTGTATATATTTTGAAATGACCTCGAGCGAAGCTGGGGGCATTTCAAGTACAGTACACCGTCTGTCGGATGAGACGTTAAACTGTGGATCCATTGGCGCCATTCGCAAGAGTAGGTTAATGCCGACGCCAGGTGTCCCTCCATCCTTCTCTGCACAGTTTCCCTTGGCGCAAATGACCTTAGTTGCCGGTCGCCGGCTTTAAAATACTACTACTACTAGCGAAGCCTGGCATTTTCGCTAGATTTATATAGAATCCACCCACGTCGCGTCGTAAGAGAATGTTGAGCGATTGAGAAAGTTATGTATACGAAGTCCTAAGATGTCCATTTCTCGACGCAGTTTGGAACTTGGCATTGCTAAAATAACTATTCAAAATTATATATGAAGTCTTAAATTGCATGCTTACAATATTTAACTGAGGCATGAAACCAAACCAACGGATAGGCCTACATTTGTTGAATTTTCTGTAAAGATGCTGGCTGACATGCTGAAGTGACTTCAACATCAACACTGACATCAAATCTCGGACAGATGCTGCTCAATCACGCTTTCATTTCATATTGATGCCTCGATAATAATTATTTCTCGAGTAATTGACAAATGAAATCACGAACAACGTTTTCGATGACTCTGTATAAAGATGAAATAAATATACACTGGCAGGACAAAGTCTGCCGGGTTCAGCTAGTAATTACATAAATATGGATAATAAGTGACGGTAAAATATTTTATTCAGCTATTTAGTTATAAAATAAGCATTGAAGGAAGGAATTTATACAACGGAAAATGGTAAAGTGCTACGTGAGATAGGAATCCTGAAACTCACGAAAGCACTTGCGACATGCATAAATAATTGGAAGTTCAAAACAATAGCCACATTAGTAAAACATTTAGCGTATGCCCGTTCAGTGCTGGCCAGAAACCGTATAAAGCGTCCAGGGATCATTTATAATCCGATATAATAACACACTCCCACACCTGTATCCAAACAGGAGCCAATTTTATGTTGCACTCTAAAGCTAGAAATATATTCCCTCTGCATCTCAAATGAATGTCTTGAGAACAAATTTGTAGAGGAAGACAGGCTATATTTTACGAAGGATAATAAATGAAGAAGTAGAATGGATGAAAATTCGAATTCAGTTTTGAGTTCCTCTTTGGATGTAGTATAGGCCTCCCATCCATATAGTCCGGGTTTTAATCTCAGCATCTGCATGGATTTTTCAGATTATTATATACTTGGATGCTATGAAGACAGTACTTCAAGATTGGTACACCATCTGTCGGTTGGAACGTAAGAATATGAACCCCTAGAAATATTTCGGTAAGGGTAGGCTAATACCGGCTTATCTCTCCACCTAGACGGTATGCCATGTCAATGCGGTAATTTTTCTTAACGAATTCAATGGGTATATTTTATTAGCCATAAATAAACCTGCTCTACTGACTCACCAATCTTTGTTAGCATAAATTAACTCTGTAGTCGCCAACGGAATTTCTAAATTCTGAAAAATTCCGACGAGCGAAAGAAGAGTTGGCGATTTGCAGCTGACAGATTTTTACTGCGGTCACCAAGTATATGAGAGTTCCCACCATCGGGAGAAGGCCTTAAAAATTTTTATGAACAGGGAACATGGAAACACATGGCATTTTTTTAAAGCTGCTCATAACGCTCTATGACAAGGGTGTTTTTGGGAGTAGGCCCTTCGGCGCACGTGTCGAACCGCAGGTAAGAGAGAGAACGACAAGACGAAAAGAAAAGCTCTTGGCCGGTAAGAGCCCATTCTAGCGTATGTTGGAAAATGGTCAGTTTGAGAGAAAGGCTTCTCCCTACGGTTGAGTGAATTCGGATGAATTTCGTACAACTCAATGAATCTCCAGTAAAAACGATTCAAAATTAGGAAATCCCTCTGATAAAAAGTAAGGGACAGTGATATACATATCGTGGGAGAACTTTTCCGTTACCTATTTCATCTCAGCGGATAGCGAAACTACAATGGACCTACTGCTTTGTTCTTTCCTCTTACTCTTATAACCACTGAAACGGAATATTTTATCCCTCCTAAGAATTAATTAGTAATACGAAGTTTATATAAGCGTGAAATCTAAAGCTATAAAATTGAAAATCTCTTTGCTTGAACACTATACACTTCTTTTGCATACGTGTTCCTTAGAACATAGAATAATTAATTGGCTACACAAGAAAGGCCCAAGGGCTCTATGTGGATCCTTTTTTTAACTATCTTTTATTTCCGCAATAAAAGCATTATCCGTGCAAAGGTTGATTTTTGATGTTTCTTTAATGGCTGGCACTCATGATATAGGCTTAAAATTTATAGTATTGGATAATTGAAAGAATACAGCTTTTAATTTTTTATTCAATTTTCGTACACCCTACGACTCTTACGAAATTTGAGATTTTTTCATCAAAATCGTATACATTTTCACTTTTTCAACCACATAATTTTTTATTAATTGGCAACCGCAGCATGCACTTTAAATGGGAACTCATGCCAGAGGCATATATGATTTAGGGTTGGTTTACACTGGTAAGTTACTTTTGCAAGTAATATTCTGCAAAAGCTTGGGAAAGATTTTACTCTGACGTTAAATTTTCAATAGATGGTGCAGAGCGGGATCAGTTTCCATTTACACTGGCAGCAATAGCTTTCTTTCAGTGACTTGCTAAAAGTTTTAAAAGTTCTGCAAGCGGACTTGCAGGGTCGTTCCCATTTGCAATTAGCGTTGAAAGTTGATTACTGCAAGTAACTAGAGCAACAAACTTGCGAGTATACACCCACCTTCAGGTTTACACGAACAAGTTGTTATGATCCCCAGTGTACATTGTAGCATAGAAGACCTTGTCGTGCATGATATGCCACAGTTGTGGAGAATAAAAAGCAAAGGTTGTCAGCAAAATTATTTCCACATTAGTTCGGAGATTCCTTTACACACAAACTTCGGTAAAAATAACGGTAGTAATAATGGTAATAAATTAACTCAAAATACAACACAGCACACACAACCTTGCTCTGGGAGGTCAAAAATCCTCCCCAGGTGGGATTCGAACCCGCGACTTCTGTTAATGTACTGCTAAACATAAGATGTGTACTTATTTGCCTTAATTTCCGAGTACATTTTCTCCATTTTCTGGCATTCCACAGTTTTTTTTCCTCTCCCACTGTCTCCAAGACTTCCTAATTCCTCACCATGTCTGACCATTTGATCTTAAGTACTCTTCACCATATCTGCATTCCTATCCCTTCTATCCTTTTCCTTTCTCCTTCTTGTATTGAACACGCCTCACAGCCGTAAAAAAACCTCTCCAAAAAAAATATTTTACTAGCCATTTCTTCAACTTCAAGCCCAATTTACTACTTATTGTTAGTAGTATCCTTTTCTTTCATAATGTCTCCTTCACTTTTCAATCCTTGTTTTTATTTCCGTAACACATTTCGAATCCTCCGTCATGTCAGTACCAAGATATTTATTCCCTTTTTACTTGTTCCAACCTTTCCTCATCGAAAGTGATGCTCAACTGATCTTCTTCTCCGACCTTCATTAACTTCGTTTTCTCTTTATTTACCCTCAAAACATACTCTGCCTCTTTTTGCCATAGCTGTTCTAAATTTTCTTTCGGATATTATTCACTCTATGAAAACAGATATATTCCATCTGCGATTCTTATACATTTCACTTTCCGACCTATTTTTTCCCCTTTGCTGACTTTCCAGCACTCCTACACCATCTCCTCCATATAGTTGTTGAAAAAGGTTGGGGAGAGACTACGTCCTTGCCGCACTCTTTTTCCGATTTCGAACCACTCCATATTGTTGTTCCATTGATTTAATTTATTTATAAAAATTTACCAATATAAAAATTTACCTATGAAATTTAAATTTACCAGACGCGATGTCAGCATCAGTTTCATGGAGAGAAGTTGCAATTCCAATTAGTAGCATTAACGTTAATGATCCTGAAATGAGTAACTAAATGATGATGCCTGAAACCTGCTCCTAATTGTTCAACGTGAAGCGTGACCATTAATTAAAATTTAGTGTATCTGTATTAAGGTTCAAAGCTCACAGTGCATTAATCAATCAAGGCTTAATCAATTTTAATTACAGTTTGCTCTGAGTAATAAATAGCGCTTCTCCATTCAGGAAATATAATGAACACATGACATAATAAAATATGAGCAGTCTAATCCATGCTTGTCTCATTAGAGAAATAATTACGTTAATGAGAATGCATTTGTTAACACGAGTGTTATCACTGCGAACCGCCATTGACTATTTCTCCTAAGTTGACCTATAAAAACAAAATATTTGTTCACGGATCCCGACCGAACTCAATTGAACATTCGATTAATAAGAATAAAGATTCCGAAAATAAATCATTCCATCGATGCATTCCTTTTCTTTTGAAGCTCACAATGATATATGCTGCTTGCTAAATAGGGTCCTTATACCTAACATCAATGATATGGCGTGGGGAGACTTGCGAAAAAAGAATAATTTTTGTCTCCACAAGTTGGTTTACTTGGACGACAACGGTTTCGACGCTATAACGTAATTTTCAAAACTACAATTTTCAAATCCTTAACGTCACATTTATTCATACTGGGAAGATGAGAAGAGAGGGAGGGGTGGGGAGAGAACTGATTAATTCTAAAGATAAGACCGTGGAGTTTCCAAGGGGACTGGGAATTACGTTGTAAAAGGAAGGATAAGTGAAGGTACCATATACACATATATGTCCCTGAGGAGGTTTACGTTAGGAAAAGTCTTCTTAGGAAAGAATTATAACTGCTCCAAACAATCCCGTTTATCACCTTCATCAGGAAAATGTTAAATGGTTAGGTTAAAATAATATTTGTGGCCCATCTCAGTTAAATGTTTGTTGAAAATCCCTTTCCAGTATTAAACAAAATAATTGCAGTTTTGAAAACGACGCTTTAGCGTCCGAATTGGGGCTCACCAAATAAAAAATCGAGTGGAGATATAAATTATTGTTCTTTCACAATACCAAAATTTCGTAAAGTACAGCCTGTAACTTTTAAATATATCTATTGGGAAGTATTCTTCGTTTATCTGCTGACAAGTAAACACTGAAGGAGGGAGAGGAATTTGCAATAGGGTAGTCGGAGAGAGAGGGATGTCTGACTGGGCTTTGCATCCAAAAAACAATATCGATGCTACGGTACGACTCAAGTCCTCCTCTTCAACGTAAATGGGTGTGCAATTGCACGCAGGGGGAAATGGTGAACTATGTGTAAAGGGACAATTATGGAAGACAGGTTACTTGTGAACGCGTGCTATATGGTGCACACTAACAATATAAAAACTAAAACTAAAGGCTTTACAGGTGCCTGAATGCGTCCACATGAACGGATGTATTAACACTAACTCGAGTATAGACTTTGGGACGAACACACGCAGAAGAGATTCCGGGGAAGCTGTCTCATATACAGAAATGATACACTTCTTGGTTATGAAAATGGAGACACCAACTATTTCGTATTTATGCTAAAGAGTGCGAAATTCGCCATGCAAAAATAGTTTTCCTTGGTCGGGATTTTAACCCGAATCTGCCGACTGCCGGTCAGGTGTGTTAGCCATTTACACCACCAGGTTTATACGAACAAACTGCTATCGTCCTCGGTGAACATTGCAGCGCAGGAGACGTGGCAGTGCATTAAATACCACAGTCGCGGAGGATAAATCCAACATTGCCGCTTAGGAACGAGTAGCTTTTGACCGATTTTGTAAAAAATTGGTGCATACAAACTTTTTGTGCATATTTTTGGACACGTTTGCGTACCACATAATTTGTGGAATCGCAATGATCGGAAAATTGTTTATTTCTTGTTTCTCAAACGTCTTGGTGGAAAGAAGGAGAAGTCTTCCGCCTTCCCATCCTAAAATACGACAATTTGTCTCCAAGCTATTTACGATTCCCTTTGAGATCCGCACAAAGGAGCGAGGCTCGCGGGGATGTTTCGCTCTTCTCCCCACGCGGATGTCTCGTCTGTTCCTTCCCTACATGCCATATTCCCGCAT
Organism: Pyrrhosoma nymphula; assembly: GCA_963573305.1. Taxonomy (NCBI): domain Eukaryota; kingdom Metazoa; phylum Arthropoda; class Insecta; order Odonata; family Coenagrionidae; genus Pyrrhosoma; species Pyrrhosoma nymphula. The sequence continues at coordinate 50,016,545 of OY754339.1, read as the reverse complement.
CGCTAGTCACAACCAGGAAAATGAACGCAATGCTTACAAATAAAGGAATGAAAACACGACAAACGGATGAGGAAACTCGCGCGGAGCACTGATTGGTGGAGGAAGAGATGTTAAAATATCAAGAGAAAGTGTGATCACTACCTTCATGTAAGATAATTGTGTCCTGATATTCAGATATAATTGAAGTTTGAATATTTTTTGCCACAGAAAAAAACATTCTACAAACTGAGATACAATAGGTTAAATTTGATCATAAGCATGGAAGAAAAGATTTATTTTTTATATAGAAAGAGGTTTAAAATATTTTTATTATTACGCACAATAAGGCTCATCATAATAGGGCAGATAAAAGCAACAAATAACTGGAGGTCAGACATAACAGACATACATGAATGTGTAAAATTTGAAGAAATAACATAATATGTCGTATATTTATGTACCATAAGGATTCATGGTAACAAATGTAAAGTAAATGCTCGTACAAACGTAGGAGCATTAAAATTGGCATAAAAAGAGATGGTGTCAAAGCGATTTGCTGTTGGGATCACGATCCACACTCCTTATCTCACACAGGAGGAGAAATGGGGTGCATTTTGCGGAATAGTGAGTGCGAGTTGATACGCCCGAAAAAAGGATGTATGAGAACTGTGCTTTTCAACATACGTTTAGATTTTTATGCATCATTCGCTGAGAGCTTTTTCATAGAGGATTTTTATCTGTATTTATGTATATTTCTCGAGATCTTTGATCCCACGCATCCTTCGCTCCCATCGCCCACATCGCCCTTCTCGAATCTGCCGATTACGTCTAGCCGTTCTCTGGTGCTGCAAATCACGCCTCCCGTATGGACGCGAGACACGCCTGTGGTCCATCACCTTATCCCAGGTAGAGTTGCCATTGTTACTCTTGAATGCAGTGGTGGACATATAGCCATTTATGACATCTAGAACCGGTGGTGGTAATTCATTTCTCACCGCTACGTAAGAGAATGGTAGCAAGAAATCACTACTTATGTCTCCAGAGGCTGTTCTATTACTTGTAATATTTTTGGTTGGTACAATTTTTTAAAGAGTTGAAACCCGTTTAATTTTCACACTTCACCTTTCTCCTCAAAATTCGGGTAAATGAGTAACGAATCTTAAATGTTTAACACCAAATCCTGCCGTATTTCATACATTCATATACCTAAATTCATCAACATAATAATCATAATTAGTTATCTATTTTAGAACCACGAACAGTTTTCACACCCGGAGTAATTATCGTTTTTTTGGAGCGAGGAAACGAATTTTCTACAAAGGTTTCCGAAACGCTATTCTTACCGAAAACGAGAATCGTACCATATATCTTGACGATCTTAAGCCCTAAACACACGACGACAGCCCAGAAGCAAGAAGCCCTTTACACACGACTACATTTCTGGCACCAGATCTGGCGCAGGAAGTGGCTAATATTAAATACCTTTGAACAGTGAATAATTAACCCTCACACCATCGGCTGTCACATTTCCGCTTTCATTTGCTTGCTAATAGAGAAATAAAATGGTATACAATGGTCAATTTAAAAATGAAAGTGTTGAATAATGATTCAAGTAATTATTGAGTTTTTAAATAACTTTTTATTTGCTTTATATTTATGTTATCAATTATTCTGAGTAATTGTACCCATAAACATGGTCAATGGGCATTTTTCCCATTACAAAACATGATAATGGACCTTTCAAGTGCTACGTTAGACGTTTTAGGGTGGAGGGTAGGGGGAGGGGAGAGGGGGAGTAGAGGGATGGAGGCATTAGGGAGGAGTGGTAAAAAGAAATTCAAAGTCTGAAAATTTTGGGTTCTTTAACAGTTCAAAAATATAAGCCTTCACAACAATTGATTTCAAGGACAATTCACTTATCAATAAATTTTATTCAGGGCTAGCCCTGTCAGAAATATCCCGTCAAAAATGAGGCGCAAAATAACCACTCATGATAGTCCTGTAAGCATTGGTTTCATATATGCTTTGTGCAAGTTATTTCACTGTCAATATTCTAATATGTATAATGTTTACCTAATATAAACAAATAAATGTGGTAGGGTGCTTTCGATTTGCGGTGGTAGTCTGTGACAGACGCTACGTTGTGATTTAGGCGTGGCGTCTATACTACGACCGCGACGACGACATAGCCGGTGATAGACGCTTTTCATTTACTGGAATAACCGGCTATCGCTGGCTGTCGGTGGCTTTCCTCTACGAGGTGTGCCGAATAATTGAAGTACAACTTGCTTATTTCTTCACAGGTATCCGCTAAGTACTTATGAGTACGCGAGACGGACTGCGCATGCGTGAATAGCCTATTTGAGCGGTTTTATTTCATTTGGTTGCCTGGCGATCACAAATCACTGCCATCAACAGCTGGTATCAGCATGCTAAATCGAAATCACCTATCAGTTCGTTCTAGTTGTCAACAGCTACGTGAATGGTATACAAATTTAACATGGTGCTTATGAGTTTCAGTGAAGGTATGTTTATATTTCCAATTTAAGATTTTTCTTAGTCGAAAATGGAAATTGGGACACTTTTCCAGATAAAATATGACGAAAAAATTTACATCGTGGCTTAAAATGATGATTGAATAGGCATTGTGGAATTTAGATAGTGGGGGAAGACTCTGTTGGTCCCAGTGAAGCAACTCTTGTTCAGAAGACCGTCAGATGTGAGAAATGAGCTTCCACTAAAGAGCTTAGTGCTTGATCGCAGCCGGCCCTCCGGTTACCTCACAATACAACCACATTTGATAGGCAGGCTCGCTCATTCAAACCTGCACTCTAGAGGCTTGGTCTATGAGCCAACATGAAACCCCGTCGAAACACGGTCTTAGCTGCCCCCGGTGAAGCGTGCAGCAATTACGATGCTTGAATACGCCACCAAATTCGTTTCGACCGTAAAAGCTGGTCCGTCTAGGCGACTGATCATGGGAAATCAGCACGTGTCAACTCAGTCATGAGCACATGTGTGAATGAAGTATCTACAGCTCACAATCCCCGCAAACGATAGAAGACCGCAATAACTGCTTCTGTGACTTTAAATTTAGGTTTGCCGATAGGTAGGTAGTGTATCTAGTTATACGTAGCTTGTGTAGACACAAGATCAAAGAACGCGTAACTGAAGTACTTAATGTACTATAAAGGGAGAGTCCACAGCTCAGTAGGAAAAGGAGCAGGCTATGTGGGATGTACAGAATAGTTAGCGAGGAAAGATGATGGGAGGAACTTGTAAAGGATGTAAAGGAACCAAGCTTTGTGTGGAAAAATGATCACCAGTTCAAGATAAAGAGCCGGTCACAAAGGGCAAATGCCAAAATATTTTTGTATTTTAATAGAACGATAATGACAGGAACAACCTACCAGCAAAACTATTTTAGCCCTTCCCAATAAATATAAATATAATTGACAAAAGTTAAAAAATTTCAAATCTGACGCATTGGTTCATGACATAAAGTTGAAATTTCTCAGTAGTAACATGAAATAATTTCGTCATCCTTTAAAACACTTGTATTTTGGCATTTTAACCATTTTATTATTTGATGTTTGGCCTGATTTCTTTAGGTTACCACCGAACTAATGGCCCACCTGTAACAATATCTTAATTCTAATAATTATTGTATTTGTTCCTTGAAGTCCTTTACACACGGGGTTATCTATCGTGCCAAAATTGGCCTGCAATCATGCACCCGGCCATATCCATGGGCTGGCGGCAACCGATGGCGAGCAGTATTTTACAGTAGTGTACACTCGAAGCCACGGACAGTGACCAATTCCCGAAAACTAGTCAGCGTGGATAGCTGCTTTGAATACTAAGTGAATGACGTTCAGTTTGTATCGGCGATAAAAATCGATCATAGTAAAACTATGAATTATTTTGACTAGATTTAATTTTTGTTAGTGTCATTGTCATAAGGGGCCATTCTAATATTACGTAAGACGATTTTAACGATATTTGACACCCCCGTTCTCTCCATGTAAGACGCCGCAGTAATTCATTAACTCCCCTCTACCCTCCCAATCTTTCATAAGTTATCATAGTTTTTTGGACGGATGAGCATAAAGTAACTTTTCAATGAACGTTGTTTTGAACAATTTATCGAAATCGATCTCAATCTGGAAATACTAAAAATATGCCAGAAAGTATTGCGGGGATATTGTTGGTACTCCCTACGTAAAATAGAAATAAATGAAAGTGGAAATGCGAAAAGAGATGGTGTGAGATTTATTTATTCACTGTTCAAAGATATTTAATATTTGCCACTTCCTACGCCAGATCTGATGCCAGACATGTCGTCGTTTGTAAAAGGCGTAATGCTTGTTTATTAACCTGCTAGATAGTACTATTAGCACTTCTCGCATGCACTCTTGTATCTTTTTTCATTTATGTTCTTACCAAATACTGTAATTCTCATGATTTTTTAAACATTGGTTGCGTAAATATAGTGTAGTGCATGTAGGTGTAATTTCACATTCTTACATGTATCAGCAGATTTTTTATAATGCATCAGCATTCTTCGTATATTTTAATATTAATACTGCTAAAATAATTATAATTAAATATGACAAACATTTTCAGTAATTTAATAAATATGTCTGCATACGTCTCCAGCATGACTCATATTTTCACGCCGTCTTGTGCAAACGCCTTCTCCACAGGTTTATTTTGCGATTCTGTTAAAATTACTGCGGTGAGTAGTTGATTAATTTTTATAAACAGTTGTGAAATCATAAAACCTACACAGTTTTTTGGCGAAATCTAGGCGTTAAAAATTCTTTATTTCTTCAATAATCTCCCTCTGGAGTGTAGATGGTTTATTTGATTTTTTCAAGGGGGAGCCCTCGACAAAAGCCCGGGCACTTAGACCTTCCTGGTCCATTGTGCCAACCCCATGCCTGTCTTCCACATGCAGACAGGGGACAAGAGCACCACGGTGATGATATGTATGGCCACCCATCCAAACTTCGCCCGGGCCCAACATTGCTTAACTTTTTTTTCTTTAAAATGAGGTCAAATTCATCAAATTCTAGGTGAAGTGATATCTTACTCAAACTACCTTAAATTGCACGGAAACTGCATTGATCTCACGGTATCAAGAAAATATTGAATATAGTATTGCGTTAAATATTGGCAAAATATTTTAAAACATGAACGTTATTCGAACTTACTGGGGAGGTCATAATAAGTCAACATTAAGAAATAGTAAAGATATTTGCAAACCTTGAAAGCGTATGAGAAATATCCAGGCCTACATAATTCATTTTACTTCACTAGTTCAAGTCAAAATGTAGAAAAGCACTTTCGGAGCCCGTTACCCACGCCGGTGAATGACATTGAGAGATGAAAGAATGATTAAAAAATCCCTGATACACAGAGCAGACGAAAGTCCCAGTGTAATTGCAAAAAAAAGTCAAACAGGGAAGATGCGGAGGAGGAGAATGGAAGGAGAGAAACAAAGATAATAAAATGAGACGAGATGCGCCCAGGGAGGATAGCTAAAGAAGGAAAAAACTGGCGAATGAAAAAAATTAAAAGGGGAAAAAAATAACGCTGGGGGAAAACTTGATACTCAGCCAGCGAGACTTTTCTTTCCCTCCACGAGAATAGAAATGAATGGAATCAGTCCTTCCCAGCTCACCCTTGCTTGAAGCCCTCCCTACAGTCTCCACCTCGCCGTAATAACCATAGTAACCCAAACACTCCCCTTCATGACGACGCCCGAAAGTATTTCACTTCAGTCTACGAATCCCTTATTCAGGCACAGACTAAAGAGGCCGAATTAAACTCTCCGTATGGTACTTTATAATAATAACTAGTGACAGCATTTCAAAAATGACGTGTCCCTCTGCGAAATTGGTTTATGATCAGTTTTTGTATTGCTCCGTGAGACAGATATGTAAACAGAAACACAGCCGGATAAATAAACCCAGGGAATTATTCTTTTTCGATGTTAATTTTTTATAAAGAACTAATGTATACGAAATTTTCTTTGGGTTTTTATCTGTGATTCGAATCTGCCGCATAGGGTATTCACTCGGATGGACGCATGCGCAGGAAGACATCCGTCCATTAGTGAAGCAGAAATTGTTTTGGAAAAGGGATATTGTTGCCCTCTCTGAGTCCTTGAATTTGCGTCGGAGCGAAGTCGGAATGACGTTGAAATCGAGGGAGGACGTGGTCCTTGCTCATTCTCGCAACATGGAGATGGGAAAGGAACAATATGAGGGCGACTCTTGCATTTTTTCGTTTTTAGTATCAGGCCTCAGGGCATGAGATAGGGAAGGGGGGTCTGAGAGTAAACGCAGTTGAGCGTGGGGTATGGTCAAGTGGTCTTCAATAAAATAGAAGTGTGGGGGTGAAATGATAGAATCGTAATTGCTGGTGCACGAGGTGGTGAATTTTCTTTCGAATAGAAAAGGCCTCTTTCGGGAAAAATGTAAGAGCTCGCTAATCAATTGAATTTTATTTCTTTTTACGGGAAGCGAGATAAAGCATGAGTATATTCAATTAAAAGCACAAAAAATCATTTAAAAACAATACCAATGTACGACTACTCAATTTAAAGCAATAAAAACATGCCATAACTCAAATTTGGTCAAAAAATTGGTATGTTCATGCACCATCGTGATAACATCTTTGGTACATTATAATGTAATTAATTAGGGAGGAAATTAACTTCCTGTAGCAATTTAAATATGTCAATACTTTTTTAAAATATGTAATTTTCAAAATAATCTAATTTACCTATGAAATTACTATTGAGTTCAATAATCACTCAGATCTCCTCAATGTTCACCCACCCACAAAACCAAATCACTCATCACCCAACGTAACTCATATTTGGCTACCGTTCCTTTAGTAATTCTCTTTTCCCCAACCTTATTTTACCTCCCCAACCACACTGTTTGATGAAGCCTACCCCACACTTTTCCCTGTCTTCCACTTTGGTACAGATATGCCTGCTATCCCAAGTGAAGAAAAACACCTTGAGAATTGTACGTAGTGACGAAACCATGGTCGGTGATTAGGAATTAAAAGTGTGGAACATAACTAAGTCTTTGTCTTTATCATGTATGCCTCAATGCACTTTCACCTGGTGGTCCCTGAGACATTCTCTATAGGTGGGTTTACACTGGTATGTTAATGGCGCATGTTACTGGCAGAAAGTGACTTTTGACGATAATTTTCTTGTAGAAGCAGCTCTGCAATTTCTATTGCAGAGCTTCTTAAAGTTTCGGCAAACCACCTGCAAAAGCTTCTTCTTGCCTATATACAAAGTCACTAATCTGTCTCTGCACTAACTTGTGAACATCTTTTGTCCGAGTAAAATTCCCCACAAGCTCTTGTAGAAGAAACTCAAGGAAGTAATATGACTGTGTAAACCCAACTTAATGGATGCAAAGGGCTGTTTCAATGCAATGGCCTAAGGCTAAAGACGGACGAATTATTTCTCTTCGCTCAAGTAGGAGTCGGAATTCCAATCAAAATCTCCGCCCATCAGGTTTTAAAGCCTCTGAATCAGATTTTATATTCACAGCGCCAACCCAATTATCTCGTAAACTGTTGATAAAAAAATAACATCTGCGACATGTGACCGATCTTATCCGTCATTTATCGGTAAAAAAGATAGAAATGATTCATTGGCATGAAACTTGTTTTCAAATAAACTTTCATTTCAAAAAGTACCTACGTATCGTGCTGTGGTTATAATAGGATGAGACAAGGTGTGTCAGAGAGGGAGAAAAAAGAGTGGGACAGGTAAGGGAGAGGGAGAAGGGCAGAAGACAAGAGGGAAGCTGTAAAAGAGCTTGTGACGGAACGAGAAAAATATCAGCCCTCCGGACTTCCTCTATTTGGCTTCATCGCCTTTTGTATCTTGCTTGGCACAGTAACTTAAAAAAATAGGAGCACTATAAAAATGCAAAATAGTCATGGAAAACACAACAAAACTGGATACTGGCACAAATAATGGATAAAAAATACTTCAAGGGCAATGGCACAAAAGGTAAAAATAGAGACAGCAAAAACGTATCTTAATTAAAATGCCTAAAACATGATATAATTGCTAAAAATTACAATACATGAAAAAATAGAAAAAATTTTTCCATTACATGAATAATTTCTCACTTTGTACATAACAATTTTTCCCCACACACGCCTTGATAATGTAATTCTCAAAGATGTCGGAACCATGGTCGGTAGGAATAAAAAAATGTGGAATGTTCACAGTAAGAAATTATTTCATGTGACTTAGTTCCACAAAGTAAATCCTGAAACTTCAAATTGTATGCGTATTATCCTTATTTAAGATTCAGCTTTAATCCTGTCCTTAGTTAATAAAATTTCTCTTTTGCGCAAACAACACACGAAACTATGCCAATCTATTTTCCCCGTCAATTTCAGTTCCCCCAGTTAAAACGGCAGGTAGAGGTGAGCTTCGTCACCGGTCATCTGATAAAAGGAAGAGTTTCCAGGAATAAGGAAAGTGTGGAAGGTGGCTCCCTTTGTGGTGAGCCGAGAGAAGCAACCAAGGGGGGTGGGGTAGGCTTTCTCATTTGAGTGGTTGCGTTGGTGTCATCGCTCCGGGCGAAGGAGAGTGCTCTGTGGGACTCATGATTAAGAACTGTGTACCCGAGATAGGCTTTTTAATTACTCCCCAGAGAGGGTAGGGCGGTCCTTGGAATGGACAAAGGAGGAAATGGCATTGGGGGTTGGTGGAGATGTACACTTATTCCCTTCCACGGGAGCTTGGCTAGGTGGGGAGACGTGAAGAGAGGTAGGGACCCTGATTTTCATGTAAAAGTGGAAGGATGCGCCATGGGCGAGATTGGCCGAGTGGATTATTGCAAAGGGGAGGGATCAGGTTGGACATGTTGATGATGGAAGAGGGAAGAATGCGCCGCTCAGTGTTGGAAATGAATAGGAAAGTGATACGGTAGGGTATTCCAACTAACGTCTTGCTCAAACTACACTATTTTTACTCTTACGCCAAAAACAGGTCCAACATTTGTTGATAAAAACTAATTCCACTCACGGACTAAATAGAATACAAATTTATCTAATTGATGATGTGCTTAACGTGCATATACAATGAACAGTTTTGGAGTTTTAAGGTTTAAACTCGAGCCAACAAGATTTTAGCGCGGGCAGTAGGCAGAATGACCGCATCGCATGAGAAGAACTCTATTTCAACGCGTGCAAATAAGGGTGGTCGAAAAAAATGGAAAGTCTTATAATTCAATACGCCACCTCCCAATTCGATGGCAAAGGACTAGGAAGCACCTTATGCGTGATATTAGCCATTGCGTTAATTGCATTACGCATTTGGATTTATGGTTTCGTCACTTCTTAATGATAGGCAACACGAAGGTTGATCGATGGATTTTTTTTACCCTACAAGGATCCCGATTTGGTTTTCAATTCGGCGTGGCAATTGCGAAGACACTTTGTATTGATTGCTCAGCCTCAGTGACAAGAGTCTTTGCTCATTTAGTTAAGGAAATGTATGAAGATATCGTTAATATATGTATATGCAATTCTAGCTTTGAAAGTGGGCGCTTTACTGTGAGATAAACTCTCATAGCCAAATTAAATAAACTCAAATGAAATACTGTGCGGTACTACTATCGCCGCAAAAAAGGTAGAACGCTGAACTTTAAGCATTCGTGCGAAATTCCGCCGGGGCTCCAAAGAGCCGTGTAATATATTGTTTTACTCCTTTTTTATTTGACTACAAAATTCATTCATTGAAAAGTGATTAAATGTAAACGGTTAGCTCCTACGGTCGAAAGAGTGAAGAAAAACACGCGAAAAACTAGGATAACGGCGAAACGGTCGTCTTCTTCATCTCGTCACGGCCAAAATATTTAATTGGTTCACTTCATTATTTTTTTACGAAGAGGACGACATCTCCGTATTACAAATATTATTTTAAAATTTTATTTTACCCATTCTTTGATTTTTTAAATGGCCGAAAGCTAGATTTCAATTTCCGAGGTGTGGAAAAGTATATGAATATCGGAATTACGTATGCTTTATGGAAAAAATATTGCAAAACTTCTCATGTAAGGAAATTTTTATATTCTTCCCCTTACTTAAAATAAACGACAAAGAAGAAAATCGCTCCGCGGCAATGCAAATTACCATTTTGCTCAGTTGGCAATTGTTTAAGCTCCGTTCGTGGCAACAATACAATCCATAGAATCAATAAACTTCTAACACATAAACAAACAGTATTTTGCTGAATTAAAGTGTGAAATTTCTGAGACTGAATTAAATATCTAATTGCGAAATATTCAATATAAATCCATTCACATAAAGTTAAAAGAATATGAAACACCTAGAGCCTTTCCCATTCCTTGTCCAATCAGCGCTGGACAGAGGTCTCACTAGAGGGGTCTTGGCAATGAGATTTGAGTCACGCGCGGCTAGGAGCTTAAACAATTGCCAACTGAGCAAAATGGTAATTTGCATTGCCGCGGAGCGATTTTCTTCTTTGTCGTTTATTTTAAGTAAGGGGAAGAATATAAAAATTGCCTTACATGAGAAGTTTTGCAATATTTTTTCCATAAAGCATACGTAATTCCGATATTCATATACTTTTCCACACCTCGGAAATTGAAATCTAGCTTTCGGCCATTTAAAAAATCAAAGAATGGGTAAAATAAAATTTTAAAATAATATTTGTAATACGGAGATGTCGTCCTCTTCGTAAAAAAATAATGAAGTGAACCAATTAAATATTTTGGCCGTGACGAGATGAAGAAGACGACCGTTTCGCCGTTATCCTAGTTTTTCGCGTGTTTTTCTTCACTCTTTCGACCGTAGGAGCTAACCGTTTACATTTAATCACTTTTCAATGAATGAATTTTGTAGTCAAATACACAAGGAGTAAAACGATATATTACACGGCTCTTTGGAGCCCCGGCGGAATTTCGCACGAATGCTTAAAGTTCAGCGTTCTACCTTTTTTGCGGCGATAGTAGTTGCTCATTGAGATGGTAAATTATTATAAAAGGGTAGAGAATATACTGTCAGCCAATAAGGGTTTCCGGCAGAGGGATAATGCGGGTGTTTCAGATAACAAGAGCCTCTCAAGGCTCGAGGCACAAGGAAAGCTCAAACTAGTATGATTTAAGATGTACTTTGTTGGTGGGGAGTCGTGGAAAAGATTAAGGGCATTTTTTGGTAATACCAATACTACTACTGGCGTAAATGTTTATCTATAAATTGGATAAATCTGGGTGCACTTAGCCGACATCACATAAGCAAAATTTGGATAAGATACGGACGAGACTGCCATGAGGTAATCAAATGCTCCAGGTGAAGCTCTTTTGAGAAAGAGAGAAAATATTGTATGAATATGGACCGCCTGCTGATGAAGTTTTCTCGGATTCCCCACCGGGTCAAGTTGCTGCCAACGTTTCGGCGGCTTTTTCTGCCATCGTCTTCAGGGCTGATGGTGATCATACCCTGTGCCATGGCCATAGCGAATTTTAAGTAACGATAGATTCTGGGTTGGTTGATTCTTCGGCATTTATGCTACTTTTCGTTTTCAGATTTTATTTAGCCTTGAGATGACTTCAGCGAAATCTTTAAGCTTTCCTTAACATTCCTCGGGAAGTTCGCTCCACATGGAGTGCACACAAGGGCCCAGTAGCCCAAATTAGCTCGAAGTGAATATCAAAAGTTTGCATCCATTATAAATCTTAATCTTCTATGGTAGTGTTTTTGAATTTTCTCATTAAAAAGAGAAGAGCCTTCGAATAGGGGAAATTTTGATTTCTATTATTTTTTCTTTCTATAATTTGTAAAAAATTTAATAGTATAATTTTTACAAAATTTCAATTTTTGACAATTTTTTTCAAACTTAAAGCCAAATGCGCGAACTGAAGATGTCAACTTAGAATTTTTTTATTATTTTTCCTGTATTTAGGATACCAAACTCCAACTTTTGAGTGTTCCGTAATGGGATTCTGAAATAAAAATAATCGTTTTTTTTCGAACCACCCTATTGTGTATTCCTTGCTCTCATTAGGCACTGATACAATTATACGTTCTCCCAGTGCAAAAACTCTTTTCCTAGAGGATTTGCAAGACATATCCTGATCAACCATTTCTTTGTGTGGACTGCTTTGAGAGCTTTCATAAGCTATAAATCTTGATGGTATTGAATATTGTAGCCTACTCAATTGTAAGAGTAATGTACTTTGTACTAATTATCAGTGTAGGCATGATTCATCTCCACCATTAACATTTTTCCTGATAAACAATGCGCCCACGTATCTTTATCAGTTCAGTTTATTTATTAGATGGTATGCTCAAAGTAATTTTTGCACAAATTTCATATAAATAATGGCATTTCTGATGAATAAATATATTTTTAATGGAACCAGAAGAAAAAAAAATGTCCATATTGCATGTGATAAATGATAGGACCATATGGTCTAACGTAAGATTTTACGAGTTGTAAATGTTGGCGAGAGACCATATCGTCTCACACATGGGAGGTATCTCATCCGATAGCCTAAAGCATGCAATTAAATACATAGTTAACAGAAACATTTCATTTCCTAAACTAAGGGTGCTATCATTCTAAATATCGGAAATATGATTTTGTGCTTGCTATTGAAATTTTCAGGTTATGTGATGTGTTCAGCCATACGAGGGAGTTTATTACTTGGCACCTTGTTAACGAGTGTAAAGAAAATTTGGGGACGAGTAAAATATTGAGTAAAGCCTTATATGGTGCAGAAACGTGAACTCTGGGAAATGAGGACGAGAATAGGCTGCATGAGTTTGAGATGTGTGTGTGGAGGAGAATGGCGAAAGTGAGATGGACTGAAAGGAAGGTGAACGAGGAGGTGCTTGGTTTAGTGGTTGAGGAAACTTCTGCAGGGAATTAGGAGGCAAAGTCGCTGGTTATAACAGGTAATGAAGGGTGAATGGTTACTGATGGCAGTGATAGAGGGGAGAATGTTGAGTAAGCAGGGAAGGGGAGGGAGAAAGAGGGGAAGGCTAGGAAGAAGGATTTCCATAATGGGTAGAGGGGATAACAACAAGTGAAACATTAATGTAGTTTTTTGGTGAAGTCCTACCCTCGAGATAATTACTTCAGGAAAATTGAATGATATTTTCTGTTTCCGATGTAAAATTATTTTTCGCGTGCTAATTGTTGAGAAAACTTTTGTAGCCCAGGTTGACATACCTTAAACAGCTTAATTGATAATGATGTAAAACAACGAAGTCGGTCACTGTAAAGGTTTTTCAGTGGAACATTACAGAGAGTTCATATTTTATTATGCAGATGGATTGGAAATTAGAAATTCAACACACTTTAAGATAGTACAAATGCTCTGTATTACATTGAATCATTCCGCATTTCCTCAGGTTAGTCACATAAAAATGTTTCCTATAACGTGGAACTATTAACTAGCCAGAATCTTAACATGTGTAGTGCTGACAAAGTAAGAACGTTCCGAAGAATTGAAAGGTGTCCACCGTTTAAGATCGGTTAATTATGCAGCAATTCTATCTTTGCTGACCACCTTCAAGATCTCTAAACTTTCTTTGACTAATTTCAATGAGTAATTTGCCGTCTACTTTAATCGACCAAAAATAAGAACCGTGACGAAACTACCAGCTTAAAATTTGCGAAAGAAGTGGGTGAACGGAATTTGCTTATGGAAATTATCGTCGGGATGGCTTCCACCCTCCTAAAAGGGTTAATGTCCCCAAGGGCAAGGTCCCAGCTAACTCTCGAGGAAACCTAAGTTTCATCCGAGAAATCGAGTTTACAACACTGGGGTCAATAGTCAAAGTTAGAAGGAATGAACGAGGGTTTCGAGTTGGGTGCAGTGACTCGTAAGCACCTGAGGACTTAGAAACCGTAAAATAGTTAGTATTTATATCATGCCCTTAATTATGCTTGGATTTAAAATGACATAGCATCGCCAGCATCGCCATATTACTCTCAGTCACTGCTGACGTCCAACAGCATCTTTAAAAATCAACTCAATTTAAATACTCCTGGTTGAAATGGTGATAATTTTATACATGGATACGTCCTAACGAGCTTTACTATGCGTTTAAACCCGTGATGTGGATTTAAAACTAGAAATTAGATTAGTGACCATTTGACCCTACCTTGCATGAATACCTTGCAAGAATATGCAGCATGGCATTGCTGAGTATTCTTGATTTTTCCTTATCCTTTAAATCCTATATTATTGATTTGCATTACTGTATACTAATCATTGTACAATAATGTGATCCATTGTGATCTTTTTATCCTTATTTTCATCTCGATAAATTTATGGTCGAGTTTCTCATATTAAGTTCATATCGAGAGAACAGTCTTCGAAAAAAATCAACAACGAATGTATGCAAACTTGTTCTTCTTACAAATAATAGGAACAGTATATGCATTTGTGTAACAACTTTTTTTCCATGGTTGCACGTTTAAGCTTAATATGTGGCAAAAAAATACCATGCGACGCCATATTGTACCTGAAAAGGGAGGAATCAGGCGAGATGTTGTGGAATATGAACATAATAAGAATTTAGAAGTAGCAATTTTCCACAGATAAATATTTTAATTTGACCCGGGTTTCGATGCACTGCATCATCATCACCAAAATATTTATCTGTGGAAAATTGCTACTGCTAAGTTCTTATTATATTGTACCTGCATATAACTGTACATCCCCGCAGTTGATACTTCATCACTTGCATTCCTGGACTAAAATATTTAAGGGGCAAGGACCGCCTAAATATTTTAAGGGCATTTATAATATTTAGGCGGTCATTTACGTTCACACGGCGAAATTCTAAGCAGAATTTGAGTGACTAGCTTAGAAAGCTAGTAATGTAAAGGGGGCATAAAGAGACGAGGGGGTCACGGTTGGCATCTCTGCGGAATGACAAAGGCGAGAAACGGAATATCGGCAGTTAGGTAGGAGTAAGTAAGGCACCTTTAAGGATAAGTGTGAAGAGACGCGAACGAGAAAGGAGGACGGATGAAAGCAAAGAATAACTTGAGAGCTGAAAGGTTAAGGAGAGCACGAAGGCTTTGAGATTCCACGTGAAGAATCTCAAAAGGATGGAAAATCTCAAATAGACCTGGGGAATCTAATACGACTGACAGGTTGAAAAAGAGTAAGGATTGGATGGCCTAAGGAAAAAAACAAAAAGTTATGTGAATGTGGAAACTGAGAGATACTTTATAGCTGAACGTGTTCCCTCAGGAATATAATTACTTGCTTGAAAAACGCTTGTGACGTTGAGTCAAGATCTTTAGCAGATGAACAGCTTCATGCAGGGTTCAACGAATTTGTCAAATAAGATTCACGCTCTTAACAGGGAAATTCACCTTGTGAGGGATAAACGACTAAAGAAACAGGGCATTTTTTTCAAGTGGTTTCTGAAGAGCAGCTTTATTGCATTCTTTTTTTCTTGATTTTGCTGCAATGTAGAAAAATAATGATTTTTCCAGATAAATAGTCATTTCCCTACGAAGGAACTAAATGGATGGACTAAAAGCTGATCTTTCACGAAATAAATTTTCGCGAAAGAAAAATCAAGAAGCTAGATAAAAATTTCAAGAACAAAAACTGTAAGGTCTTAAAATTACTGTCAGCTTACTATCCTACTGCTACATTACGTTAGATTTTGTGTAATAAGTGTATACAAAAAAGAGAGTAATTTGTCATTATAGCCTTCGATCATGAAATTTCAAAGTCTTCAACCTACTCGCCACCGTCCAACCTCTGCCCGTTAATCAATGCAATATAATTATTAAATCCTTTCTGATAAGGCAGAAAGCTTTCCTCCAAGGGCATATATGTCGTCGGAATATTCCACAAATTAGTTTTTCGATGAGAAAAACAATTAGCCTTATTAAATGGTGCATAATTTCTGATTTTGAAGAAATTTACAAATATCAGTTAATTAACATATTGTTTCCATTGTTTCCGGAGAACAAATTGCGATAGCAATGCAGGGATAATTCATGTTAACGTCCATTGATTATATCATTCACGAAATCAGCTAACTAAAGGATGTTTCATTTTATTCTCCATAATTTCTCGTTCCCCTAATGATGCTCATTATTATAACAATTATTTCGGATAATCTGATTAGCGATATGTGTATCAGAAAATTACATTCAGGAAATTTAAACTAAATATCTCAATTTTCCGAACTGTTTTTGCCACGACAGATGACTTTGGGTCAACGGTTTGCTGGATTTGGAACTGGGAACGGGAAAAACCAGGCGTTACTATCAGGAGGGTCTGAACGAATACCACCATTGGGTCGCTTTGCCTAATGATCTTTTCTCCGAAAGAAAACTAGCCACTTCCCTGTCGTGTCTTCGCGCAAAAGCGGAGGCCAGATACGATCTATTAATAAAGACTACCCACCTCAATTGGTATCGAACTTTTGTGTATCGGAAGGACCGGATTGTCTCCCATAATGGATGGTATGTTAATATATAATTTGGTGATTTAATGGCAGGTTAAAAATGCTACCGGCTCCTATCCCACAGTCAATCGCCCGCAATTGTCAAAATTGAAAAACCAGGTGAAATCCTGGTTAATGGAGACAAGCGGATAAAAATAAATGGGTTTTGTACTCCAGCCACCTTGTCGACATCCCATCTCCAGGAAAAGTCTTCAATGGTGAACATACCTTATTTTTATAAACAACGTGTATTTACAGTTCATATTGATATTTTTTTCTTTCATTATTTTTATAATTATCTTTTGGAAACATTTGAATGAAATTTTTTCATTAAATTTTACAAATATTAATAATGATGCATTTCAATGTGATTTAATGCAACAATCAAGTTCTTCACCTCCACCCTGAGCTTCCCGAGTCAGTCAACACCCTGAGATGCGTTGTTAGTCCCACTTTAACAGCTCAGGTCATAAGTGGTTCCTGTGTTAGAATCAATCTACTGTCCGTTGCAAAATTCTGTCACCCGAGTTTGAAGACTAATATCTCACAGATGGCTCAATCGATTTTTAAATAAAGTACATCACATTACAGCTTGTTTATTTCTGCGTTTATTGATGATGCAAAAAACTATTTAGTGCATTTTTCCGGGTACCGGACGGATTCATCGCATTTACGGCTTCGTAATAACAATGTAGGCTTGCTGTTTATTATATTTCCGGTTACCATAACCTGACCGGAGTAAAGAAATATCTGCACAGGTTGTAACTTGCAGTACTTTTCAGAAAACGGTTGTGTAAAAATATCCACGTTATGCCAAATACAAGTAAAAAGAGTAGACTTCTAAAGCTTCTAACAGTTTAAGACAGCACTCGATTATCTTCAATGGTTGGCGAGAAAAACCATTAATAAAATTGTCCAAATCACGGATCAGTAAAGACGATACCCCTTCAGTGAATAAGAAAGTAAATCTAAATCCCTCAGGTTTTATCCTAGGTCTCACCTGTTCATCAATAGATTGTTTGATTGGATTGTTCAAATTATTGAAACACCTATCATCACTGTTGTCATTAGTTATAGGCAACAATGCTTCTTTATAACATGAAAATGAGCGAGAGAAATTTTTTTTCCATACGAGTCTGATTTTTTCTTGACGAATCTCGGGATATTTTTTTCACGCATGGAATCCAACCTCAATGAAAATTCAAACTCGTATCCTAGAGTTAATTGAAATATCCTAGAAATGATCCCTCGGAATAGCAATATCTTTATTTTAACCTGCTCGTTGATTCCTATGCAACCATAATCATTCACGGCGGCTGCATTGTAATATCCCCTTCTAGCTTCCAGGGGGCAATTTTGACTTATAGAAGGGCAAATATTATTTTCGGGAAGGAGAGTAATTTATACCTTCCAGTAAAGTTATAAGTTGCCAGGCACCACAGGGAGGGAAATTCTCCTTATCTTTGCGTTCACCATCGTTATATTGCCACATTTACAAATTATTTTAAAGTAAAATGTCTTTTTTATCGATTAAATTTTAAAAAATGACCGAAAAAATTATCTACGGGATAAAGTCGTTCTAATCGTAAGGTAAAATTGAAATATTACTTCCTATTGTAAGTTGGATCACCAAGTATAACCAATCATGGTAAACATTCTGATAGCGAAATGATTCTGGCAAATCAAGGTTTATATTATCTGAATTATATAAAGCATTCAGTTTTCATTTTAAGGATGAGTGATAGAGATCCAAGATTTAAATTTTGGAGTTCATGAGCTGAAGCATCATATTGCTGGCGCCACTTCACTTACTTAGTAGCAATTTATTATTCGTTGAACTATTCGAACCGTGTAAAAAATAAGAATTTAACGCTGAATTCGGCAATTACATACTCGTTATGAGTATTGTCATGAAATCATTTGGAAGCTTGTATTAATCTTTCCTTTGTAAAAGTACTTGTTGCGGCACTTCTTGTGCTGATACAGACGACTATTACTGGTACGCTGTGACGTCAGAGCCAGGACGAATGTTCCGAGAGGGTACGAGGATTTAGTGATGTTCAAGGACAGCGGTGGGTTGCGTCAGTCATTTGTCTTAATCAGCGTCGCCCTTACGGATATGCCTCCTCCCCACTAGTAAGTTGACACCTTTTTTTGCCTTGCCTTGAGTTTGCCCTACTCAAGAACCAGTCCCTGACTCGGCCTTGTGCCTATCTGTCAATTCCTCCAATGAATGTGTCAGCGAGGGCATGGAAGGAGTGCCCAGTGAACGAGATTGGAGTCAGTGGAGGAAGTACACGTAAGAAAAATACGAACTTCACGACAGGAAAGGAAGAGAAAGAGATGATGCGGGCAGAAAAGTGCGAAATGGAGCCATATAAACTGTTTTTTCGTTTTCGCTTCCTGCCTTAGTTTGAAGCGAAAGATCAGAAACCCTTGTCGTAGTCATTCCACAATAGATTCCGGAAGAGAAATGCGATCTTATTACTTTGACCTATCCAACTGTATATTTGCCAAATTTACCACCCCATGGCATTGGTGGGAATTGAAATGAAAAAATCCAAGAAAGTGAAATTGTTTAGCAGTCAATGATTAAATGAAGGGAATAATACATTATACAGTTCTCAATCATTTTTGCCATTGAAGGCCTTAAACTTTAAATGTTTTGCGGGAATTAGAAGCTCTTTAGTTTTAAATAAAAACTTTCGAAATCCGAATTTCACCGAAAATCGAAAAACACTTGTCATGTACATTAGGCCAAAAAGAAAATTTCTTTCATATCACACTCAATTGATGAAACTGCAAATAAAAAATATGGTCATGAAAAGCTGCAGAGATTTTTCTAAAGCTTGTATAAACGTGTACTTTAGTTAGTTCACTCAACAGAAAGCCTAATGGAAAGGGGAAATGTAGTATATAGGTAGTTATTATATTGTCATCAACAACATAAAGCGTAGAATATAACCGGGAAATGGGTAATTCATTTTATTAGGTTTCATTCTGAAGATGCCAATACAAGCATTTTCGCCGTAATACGATTATCTTCTTCCCACTTTTCTTCCTCATCCATTTTGTTGATAGAACGTTGCCGCTCAATATGAACCAGCCATCCAAGAAAAACCGACACTGTGGAGACCATAAGAAATTATGATGAGCCCTAACACAATATAGAAGACAAGCGCTACGCAAGGTGATCACCCGTCTTATGACGTGGGACGCGCGGGGAATATACAGGTCTACATCACGATATGATAGCGGACAGGGTGAAGAAGAAATAAGAGGTGAGAGAGGTTGCTTTCTTTTGTCTCCCCACGACCCAAGGTCGACAGTTGGCGGAAACTGGTAGGTAGTAGCGCATTTGATGGCATTTCAAAGAACTGCGTAACTGGCCGCTCTTTGACTTGAACGGAGTCATCCGCTAGTGATGACACAATACCGATTCACCAATGACACATTACCCATAAAATTAACATCGGGAGAGAGCGACTGGGTAGCTTGGTTGCTCAAAGCACTCGGCGTGATATCGAGGGGTCTGGCATTTGTTCACAGTGAAATTCACACAACAGTATATTTTTTCATTTTGTGCTATTTAACAAATCCTAACTAACGCCTTGAAGATGTTCTAAGAGAACTCATAACAAGAAACTACTTGGGTCCGCATTTTTTGTTTTAGAAATGTTGTTGTAAATTGCATGATGAAGTTATCATTTTTCTTTTGGCAAAGAAATACCGGGTCCGTAAGTATGGGCTTACTTATGCTTTTATTTACGATCTTACACGACTGTAATATTCAGAACTGATTTAGAATTGCCTGGAGAACTCGGCGACACGAATTTATGGCATGGCAAAATCCAAGTAATTTTATAAATGAGGATTCTTACGAGTGAGATAACATTATATTAGAACATCGGCATTTAAAAGAGCTTCTTTTTAAAGAAACACCTACTCTAATTGTAGTGCAAAGAAAACCAGAATTGGAGTAAAAAGCTGAAAATTGGACGGCTCAGATATAGAATAAGTAAATAACGCATTCCAGAAAAGTAATGAGCCAACGTTAAATATAGCTGGGTATATTACTTACAACCATAGATGTAGATTGATAAACGATGAATTTTGACTAAAAAAATGAGCCGTACGTTGAGACGTTTACCATTTCTGGCAGATTAAAATTTATGATACGGTTACAAACAAAAAATGCTCGGTATCAAAGCTGGCAAGTGAGAGTGGATATGATAAATAGTCTCTTTTTGTGGCTCGCTCGTCCGAGCAAGCTCTTACTAGCATTTCTAGAGCACTCCCATTCACATGCAAAATCACACACCCGGCCAACATTAAATAGACAAATCTCATTGTCAATCACAGGGGACAGCCCCCAGAGCCGCGAACGGCCTGCACATCCATCCAAAATATTTTAATGGCATATTTCGAAAGGTATCTGTTAAATAGGGAAAACACTAGTCTTATTTTCCACATTCTTTTATATTACTCCGGTTTCAGCCTTTTTTCAAGAGGTGATGCTGCCTTAAGTTCAATGTACAGATGTAGACTCCATCTTCACTTAATGTGTATTTAAATATAGTGTGCCTTTAAATAATCCTATGTAGACAAGACATATGCAATCCGACAAAATTTTTCACCCTTTTTCAAGAGAATAAGCGTATCTAGGTATAAAGGAAGTTCAAAAGCTTGTTTGAGAGCGAAGATTTTCCAATTCGAAAAAAAATATTATTTTTCCCGAAAGGTTGAAATGGTAAATCTTCGTTGGTTCATGTATTTTACATGACTTTACGCAAAGGCTATCCTAGAAAAGAGATTAACAACCGACATGTATACCTTAGCTTTCAGTGTTTTCAAACCTTGCGCTGTTTATCAATGCACTCAACGGTTTTAAAAATTATGAATATATTTGTTAAAGGGTTTCACGGAAGTCCTTGAAGTTGAAATTTTCTATCACATCTGCAAATATCCCTCTATCTGTTGAGAGCTACCGACTATCCGTAGATGCAGGTAGAGGGAGCGAGAGGCTCAGAGAAAATTAATAGCAAAAAAATGAAATCCTTTGCCCGAACTAGAGTTTAACTCCACAGATGTGGACTAAATGGGAATGGGAAAAAACCGTGTCGTCCTCAGCAGATAGCCCATTTTCGTTGGTCTCGACTACGAAATTAAAACGTAGAAGTATCGTAAAAAGTTGAAAACATTCGGTCAAACGCTCTCTATCCCACGGGCTGTTTAGCTTCCATATCAATGTTTACCTGAACAAACTCAAAGCTCCTCTTGCGCTGTAAAAGGTGGATTCGGGAAAAATTATATTTTAAGGTGCACTTCAAATAATATGGGCTAGCAGTGCGTGCATGACTACTGGCAGTTCTACAAATGATTTTTGAGCATGGAAAAAAAATTATTTATCACATTTAGGTAGGGTATATGACAAACAAAATCCTTCAAAGGCTAAATTATAGAAATAAATAAAACGCGAATGCGTCATCCGCAGATATTATAATCACCTTTCTAAAGTGCATAAAAATATGAAAACGTCACGTAATCCAGAGGCATCTCGTTAGCTTGACGTCATTGCACGGTATTACTTTTCTAATTTGCATGTACTCAACGTAAAGAATCAATCATACTAGGTTATTGCCTTCCGCAATGGAAATAAAAACGATATTTTCGTCGCATTACGAAACAAATCTGAATTTCTCAAGGATATACGTGGCATTTAAGATAGCAATACCGTTCGGTGATGCCATACCCTGGGTGTCCGATGATGTAGTGTTTTCACGCCACTAAGCATACGGAGTTTGCAAAATGAACCGTTTGAAAAATACATAATTTTATTCCGATAAAATTCATGTCCTCTGTATATAATCCTATTTCAAATATAAAGAGTTATTCTTTTAAAATATTGCTTGTCGCCCCATTACGAATGTCTCTTCCCACACAACTAATTGCCGATGAAACGGACTGGATGTCCAGAGAAGACTAAGAACAAGCACAGAGACGTAAGTAACCACTAGTAAGAACAATTAATACTATACCTAGTAGTTCGAGTTTTTTGTGCCTATTTTCACTACTCGGTGATTAGGTTATATTTACAACCGGCCAACCCATTTATAACCGTTCTTATTCCACCATGTGTGGGTCTAGGTATTAACCAAACTTCTTTATCTTTTTGAAGTGGAACCATCGCCATGGATTGGGGGATACCCTGACGTAAGATTAGCGTCACGCGACATCCGACTCCCGAATGGATAGAGAACACGGAGAGAGCGATTGAGGAGACGAAAAAGACAGCTTGTGTGTGATTGTGTGCGCTATGCCTCAGTGCGTATACATATATGTAGGTACCTTTACCAAGTGAGGAGACGCGCTACAGAACAATGCATTCACTTATCCGACTGTTAAGTCGTTGCGTGGTTACGTATATATAGGCCTGTGCGATTATCGAAAAAAATCGATATCGATCAATTATAGGAATAATTGGAAATGTGGTCGATTCAACAGTCGGGGATTGAAGAAATTACAAGTAATTAAAGTCATTCAATTAATTGACATCGAAATGGGTGTCAAGTAATTGTCATGGCTCAATTAATTGACATCAACAAATTTATTGATAGGACTCAATTGGATCATGCTTTTCAAAGGCTTTCCTTTGGCAGTGAGAAGAATGAAAGAACTAATTCGAAAAACAACAAAATAATTCAATCAGTTATTAATTCATTAAAGCTTTTATTAATTAATTAAAGGAATAGATCGCTATTTGAAGACAGGCAGATGAGATCCTCAGCTTGTTCAACCGACAGACACTGGCGTGTATCGATGACAATGTTCCCACCGAGACTGAACAGCCTATCGGACGCAGTGCTAGTTGCCGGGACATAGCTAGATATCTTCTTGCTAACTTCTGGAGGGAGGGGTAGGTGGTGGCCGTCACCACCGTCAATAATCGTCAATTAATCGATTAAGGACAATAATTGTGAATTGAATAACAATTTAACAACAACTGACACTTGAAAAAAATTGATAATCGAGTCAATTACCGCAATCGACATCGATGTGCTGAAATAATCGATGAGTTGTAAAAATAATTGAAACGACGATTCAATTAATCGAATAATCGCACAGGCCTACGTATATACAAGCGCTTCGCATGAATTCAATATACTATCACTAGGCGAAGGTAATTTCATATGACTTTACCCCGTCGGCCCCTGAGAAAACTAAAGACAGGCCAATGGCTTTTCGGGCAAACGAGCCACCAGAATCGTACGAGAGCAAAAAAATAATTTCGTGTGCATTTCATTTACTTATTATGTATGCATGAATATAAATTTCATATTCATGTTTTCAGCAATATTAAATTAATTATTTATGTTTATTTACACATCATACTGTGTACTTCCTTCCATCAGTAATATCCATACTCAGTTTTTCTCTTCTGTCGGTAGTCCCACAACGGCCCCACCTTTTTTCTGTCATTTCAAGTTTTCTCTTTCCACACTTACTCCCAGGCTTTGCCTCTCTTTTGTTAGTCTCTTTTCACGTTACCTATCCATTATTTACGTGGACTTTTCCAAAGTCGCTTCCCACTATCTCCATCTCCTCTTCACGAGTTCTTGGAATTCTTCCTTCTTTAATTCTTTATACGTGCTCCAGCCATCTTAAACTGTCGCCTTATACCTTTTTTCTCAAGAAACTGGCTCCAGTTTCAGATCTGATGTCTGTATTTCTTTCTCTGCCAATTCTCCTCTATCCCACTACACTTCTAAAGAATAAAATTTCCCCAGTTTGTAGTCCACTCTATTCCCTCTCCATGATCCCGATTCATATTTAACCGTTGATTCATAATAAATTTCATAAATAATATTTTTCCCTGTGTTGGTACTTTCCTGCCCCAGAATAGATGTCTCACAATCTAGTCCACCCAACGAATAATCTAGCACATGATTAGCCAATGGAAATGCAAAACCATACATTTCTCATTAGGGTTGTAAGATGTGCCCAGAGCAAAACAAGATATTACTTAAATTAAGGACAATTTTTATGCTGTGATGGTTTATGAGAATATTTTAATTATTGACTCGATATTTTTGACGACATGAAGAAATGGAAATGCTAAGGAAAATAATAAATTGCTCTTTCGGCGGAGCATTCAAAATTATGGCCTACAGAATAATATTTTAGCTCGGCACTAAAATGACTACTGCTCGCTACCTTAAAGCTAAAAATTGGAAATCGGTAAACGCAGCTTATATATGAAATGGAATACTAACGGCAAGGCTTGTTTCCTCTTTCAAGATAAAATATAGAGATCGTCAATCGTATTTTTCGGCAAAAAGCAGTTTTGTTGTGGGGAAAGGTTGAGCAAGTAAACGAGAACATACCTATCACGAAAAAAGACAAAGTGCCAAGTAATGTAAGTCAAGATCTGTTTTATTTAGATTGGAAGGGGGAACATACATAACCTTAATTGGATTAAAGAGCGCAAGTCAATTTCATGCTGATTCGTACGTAAATCCTCAAGTCAAATAAAATGGAGAACGATGATGACAAGGTGACGGTTCCATATATTCCACTCAAATAAAAAAAATAACTTGCCAAGAGGTCTCGAAGTAAATAAGAATCGTTTGGTGGTTTTGGAGCACAAAAAAACTCGGCCAGTGCCTCTTTAACCACGATGTTATTCTGAGACCCGTTACCCCTCTTAACCTACGTTTTCATGCATCGTTTTTCGTTCCATTTTGCCACTGCGTTTTGCGTCACACTCATACCCCATGTTTTTGGTAGCGGCAGCATCGGATGAAAACAAAAAACGCTGGAAAGCCGTCACGCGTTCAGTTTTCCCAATTATACATGTTCATTGTGAAGATGTAATATCTGTTGTGGAGTTTTTGAAGAAAAATGGATGTTTACGAGTTTTCGGAGCGATATCTCACTCAAACTACCATAATAGAAAATAAAAAGAGCTTAAATGTTGATTTTTTTTGGAGATTCTTCCTTTTATCTCTCTTCGCGGACGTGGATAAATGAATGACCATCGGTTTTCCCTTGTCGGTGAGTTGATGGGGAAGGTACAAAGACTAATTCAAGAAGATTCATTTCATTCAAGTATTCTACCAGCTGATTGGTAGGTTCTTGGACAGTCCCCATTCTGTATCCCAATCTAATAGAAATTGTCTCGCTTTCCCTCCTAAGGATGGCCCGTTATTACATCCCTCTTCAATTCTTCATATCTTCTACCTCTTATTTCGTCCAGAATTCCTATCCTCCTCCTTCCTCTTCCACGCTTCCCCAGTGTTCTCCCCTCTATCACTCTTTTAAACATGCCCTCTCCTCTCAAAACCTCCTCCATCCATCTCTTCTGCCTACTCCGAACCTCTTCCACAAGCTTCCTCTCCTCTCCGACCATATCCAGTACCTCCTCGTTCGTCTTTCTCGCCATCCAGCTAACCTTCTCCATCCTTCTCCAAACCCACATCTCAAACGCCTCAAGTCTACGCACATCCTCCCTTCGCAATGACTAAGTTTCCGAACCATATAGCGCCACGCTCCATATTAAAGTTTTCACCAGCCTCTTCTTTACGTCTCTTCTCAGACCCCCCCCTCATCAATTCCCCTCTCTTCGAAAATGCTTCTTTAGCGAGCGCAATTCTGCATCTGATGTCCTTACCACTAAACCCATTCTCTTCCAAAATACTACCCAGATACGTAAACTGCTCGACCTGCTCTATCTTCTGCCCTCCCACCCTTATATTCAGCCCCGCCTTCTTACTTCTAGAAAATCTCATTACTTTCGTTTTCTTGTGATTGATCTTCATCCCATACTTTTCGCACTGCGCCTCTAATGTATTCACCATTGACTGTAACCCCTTGGCCGACTGACTAACTAATGCTTGATCATCTGCAAATCTCACTGATTTTATCAGCTCTCCTCCTACCTTTATTCCTACCTCCTCCTCCCCCCATGCCTCCCTTACCATTTCTTCTGAATACACGTTAAAAAGCAACGGCGATAGTGGGCACCCTTGCCGCACTCCCCGTCCTATCGTGGCCCATCCCGATTCTCCATTGGCAACCCTAACCTGCGCCGTCTGGTTCATATACAAATTCCGAATCAGACGCCTGTCCCTCCAATCGACCCCTAATTTCTTCAACACTCCCATTAATTTCGTCCATTCCACCCGATCAAACGCCTTCTCGAAATCTACGAAGCATGCAAAAACATCCTGCCCATACTCTAGGTTTCTTTCTACTAGCGTCCTCATCACCGCTACAGCGTCTCGCGTTCCCGTCCCTCTCCTAAACCCGAACTGGTCGTCACCCAAGTATTAATTTGCCTTCTTCTCTAGCCTTCTGTTTAGAATCCTCAGAACTACTTTGGCCGCGTGGGATATTAAGCTTATTGTCCTATAGTCTTCGCAAGTTTTTGCCTTACTCTTCTTCGGTATAGGAATTAGTACAGCCTTCGCGAAGTCTTCCGGCCACACTCCATCCTCATAAATCCTACGAATAAGCGCAAAAAGTTTTCCTCTTCCGTTCTTCCCCATGCTCTTTAAAAACTCTGCAGGTATGTCATCTATTCCCACCGCCTTATTCCTTTTCATGTCTCGTAGCGCTCTTTCTATTTCGCTATCTAGGATACTTGGTCCGATGCCATCTCTGTGGATATCGTCTTCCCTTCCTATATCTAACATATTGGGCCTTATTTCTTTACCATACAGCTCTTCAACATACTCCTTCCACCTCTCCTGGATCTCTCTCGGTTCTACGATCACCTTTCCCGTCTTGTCTGTTATCGTTGTAATTCCCCTTCCCTTATTACCACCCGTCAGTTCCTTTACTTTCCGATATAATGCATCTGCTCTTCCCTCTTTTTGGTATTTCTCTAACGCGTCGATCTGTTCTCTCCACCACGCCTCTCTTATTTTCTGTGTTTCTCTTCTAAGCCTGTTATTAAATTCTCGGTATTTTCTCTTACCTAGCTCTGATTTTACGCTCTTCCATTTCCTTCTCTCCTCCATCTCCCTTATCATCTCCTTCGTGATCCACGGTTTTCTAATTTTAGTTGCACTCACTACGCCTACCGTTGCTTTCGCTGCTTCTATAATTCCATTTTTCAAACTTCCCCATTCATCTTCCACTGATCTAACTCCATGGTCCTCACCCATTCTCTCATCCACCTTCTCCCGATACTTCTTCTTCATTGCCCCAGTTAATGCCTCCGTATTCCACTTTCGTACCCTCCTTCCCATTCTTATCTTTTTCAGTTTTACCCGACATTTCATGACTAATAAGTTGTGGTCTGTGTCTGCATCAGCTCCGGGATAAGTATGCGAGTTTTTAACACTATTCCTGTATCTGTGACGTACCATTATATAATCTATCTGGAACCTATCTGTGTCTCCCGGCTTCTTCCAAGTGTACCTACGCCGAGGATGATGTCTGAACTATGTATTTGTAATTACTAGGTTATTTCTGCGGCAAAACTCCACAGCTTTCTCGCCCCGGTCGTTTCTCCTTCCTAGCCCGTAGTCGCTCACCTCCCGCCCATCTCTTCCTTCACCCACCACCGCGTTCCAATCCCCCATTACTACCAGGTGTTTACTTCCTGGTATCCTACCAATTATTTCCTCTAGCTGATCGTACACCCCATCTACCTCCTCCTCTTTATGATTAGAGGTAGGCATATAAACCTGGATTATAACTAAATTCGTTGGTTCTGCTTTTAGTTCCACGACTATTATCCTATCACTCACCTGTTCTGCATACACTACTTTTCTACCGAGTTTCTTATTCATTACGAATGCTACCCCGCGCTGACTTTCATTCCCTCCACTATAAATTACTCAATAGTCGCCGCTCCAGTAATCCCCGTCATCCTTCCATCTTACTTCACCCAGACCCATGATGTCTACACCCACCCTCTCCATTTCTTGCTTTATATTCTCTAGCTTCCCCGCCCTCAGCATAGTCCTAACAT
The DNA here is from genome assembly GCA_963573305.1 of Pyrrhosoma nymphula. Lineage (NCBI taxonomy): Eukaryota > Metazoa > Arthropoda > Insecta > Odonata > Coenagrionidae > Pyrrhosoma > Pyrrhosoma nymphula. Next base: position 49,988,077 of record OY754339.1, on the reverse strand, counting down.
TCCACGTGCCTATTCTGATAGTTTCGTTCCTCTTCTTTATCTTCTTTTCCTCTGCTGCTGCTACGTCTGAGCAGGGATTTCGTGTGATGACGACCGCAGGGGCCTTGCTCCCACCGCTGTCGGGCATGACACCCGGCCCTCTTGGCCGAGTCTCGTAGTTGCCAGGATTCATTATCAATTGAGAACTGTCCATAATTTCAAGGATTTTGTTTTTATTGAGATAGTTTTCCGTGGCCTTACTCAATAGTGTTTTTTACGTGACACCATCACTTCAGAGGCCGCCCCACTGGGGTCAGACGCCTTTTGCAGCCGCCTCACTGAGGTACAGACGCTGCGCGGACTACCATTCGTCTGTCTCCTAACCTTCGACCAATCTGGCATGGGTGACCCTACCAGGAGCAATGCTCCCACCAGTGCAGCTCTAGGGGTCATCGGAGCACGCAAGCCCTTCAACCACGACAAGGTTGTAGTCCAAGAGAAGGGAATTCAAGAAGATAGCAATTGAAAAATCAAATTAAATTAAAGATAAATCCAATTGTCAATAAAAGCAGAGGAATTTACACACATGCATGCATTTTGGTCATCCAGGTGACCACCGACAGGAAGTGCGTGTTCACGAGATTTAAATACTCCCTGTTGATGGTCACATGAGTGACCAAAATACATGCAAGGGAGCCTTCATTCCTCTGCTTTTATTGAAAACTTGGAATTATCTTTAACTTAAAGGTATTCAGAATTGAATTGTACGAAACAGCATTTCGTTCCCATTAGGGAAGCTTTTAAAAGACACAACAATCGAATAAAAAATCAAGAAAATCTCTCCCTCCCTCCTTTCCTTCCCTCTGGTTCAGAGGTGCTATTCTATTATAAGTGCGATAGGAGTAGGTCAAGAGGTTGGGTGGAGGATTGTAATCGGAGCGACTGTCCGTCTCAGTTATTCTCTGACCCGCGTTCCCGTTTGCATCGCTTCAAGGGGACGACAGAATTCTCGCTTTTAAATTAGAGTATTAGGTGAAGAGTCGAGTTCTTGCTTAATAGTTTCCAAAAGAATGGATGGGATTGGAAGGGCATGTACGTGCAATCATCGCGCCGAAGGCCATAATTCTCTGGAAGCGTCCCGGATAGTGGTACTCTCCACAACCGGTGAAATGGCATTTGTGTATTATGTAACGGGGTAGTAGTAGCGTAATGGGTGCTGGAGTAAAAGAAGGATGCTTACGAACTAGAAAAGTAACGGCAAAACATTTAAACAAAGATCCTATGAGTGCTAACATTGGACTTTTAAATTAAAATAAAAAAGAGTTACTATTGGAAGCTATTCAGTTTTATCAAAGAGGTGCCATTGTGAATTTACTGATGAGCATATTATTTTTTATTACATTTTTTTGTCAATATTTTCCTTTATAATTGCGGACTGGGAAGTAGATAGACATGTTATCAAAGGATGGCGGTCGTTTTCAAAATATGAATGCCACTCAAGCTCCCTCCCGGGTTCTACGCCGAAAACTTTGAACACACCTTTTAATGTTTTTTATAACGAGTTGTTTTTTTGAATCGATCATTATCGAAATGGCCATTTTTCAACCACTGTGATTTCTATGGTGATGTGATTATGTGCTACGCAGTCTCGCGCACGGGAGCAAGGCTTCCGTGAAGAATAAGTTAATTCTGGAAGGGAAGATAAAGACCAAGCATATAATGTAAGAATACCATCCTAGTATATCAATGGTAATGTAAATAATTATTTTGGTCTAATATTTGTAGTGTATTTTATTTTGTTCTAATATTTTTGTGTATTTTATATTTCAACAAGTTAACAACAGGGTACCCAGTTATTGCAAATTTCAGAGCTTAATATAAAGAGTTAAGCAACATTTTAAAGTGGGTGAAAAAGCTGTAAAATCAGTCATGAAGACCAGTATGGTTTATTTTATTAAAATTAGGAGTAAATTTACACATAGGTAAAAGGGTGTAATTATTTGCGAAACGTTTTTCTGTCACGTGTGGTTATACTTTTGCAATTACATAGGTCTTAGTTTATTTTCTTATTTAATGTAAACTAAAAATGATATTTGAGTCATCCGATTCAAAGGAAACGCCTAAAGAGAATATTTGATTAATCTGTTTGCAGTTTATTTTAAAAACCCATGATTTCTGTATTTAAATGGATTAATACACATGAAATATAGCTACTTAATCGAATATGAATAAGTTGGTAAGAGAGGAGGATAATGATGAATTTCAAGAATTATAGGGTTTTAATATTTCCCATTGTAAAAACAAGTTTGCTTGAGCTTCAGTCGTCGATATAATAATTTTCAACGTAAAGCTGTTAAGCAGTTTCATCTCTGTATTTTGATTGCGTAATGGACTGGAAATTAACTGTTTCTTACCTATATGTGGACTAAACAGTTTTTGTTATATCAAGGGTCTAGAAGCTAAATTTACATGAAAAATATGAATATATATATCAAGGTGGAGAAGGAGACCAGAAAATAAAATTTTGAACTATTTTAAAAATATGTTGACAGGTCGAGAGAAACTTTCGCTATACAACAATGCATCTAATGAATTCCTCCACATGTCATACAGTACTATTATTTGATAATGTTTTCCTTAGATTTCCTCTAAATGTTGGGATGCTTATATGGTTAGATAAAATCTCTGTGAATAATTTCAATCCTTCTGGGTTATTTACAAAGGTTATGTTTGTGTAACAGCAAGTTTATCTCTGTGTGACAGCAAGTTTATCTTTGAGTAGCGCAAGGATTTGCAAAATAAGTGTCATAAACGAGCCAATGTTTTATTTTCTAAACGAACAAGAGATTTTTTTCTTAAGTGGCAATTACTAGTTTTATCGGCGTGACTTGATTTGGCCGTGCTTGCGCCGCTGAAAAAAGGGTTTAATTACAAATGTTGGGAATGGGAACGAAACTGTTTCTTTTATGGTGATATCTGCAATTAAACGGGTTTTAATTAATTAACGGGTTCAATTTTACACTAAAATAAACTACCCCCACTTTTGGATGAAGCAATGTGCAAACCTCACATGCTTGTAATTAGATTTTCAATGCACCCATTAAAGTGCATCCAACTTAAAAACTAGACTGAGTGGGCTAAAACATACACAGGAGTAGCAAACATGATTTCACGGGGCTTGGTTCTGGAAATGATGAAGCCTCTTCCTACTTGAGGTTCTCCAATCCCTTTCAAATATAAAATCAACGTACGTACCTGAAAGCTTAAGTGCTTTTAATGGGGAAATTGTTTTTAATGTGGCTAGGTAAAACTTACTACTACTTTACCATTGACCATTACTGCCAAGCCATAACTCTTCCATCTATTCGCAGTTGCCAATGCAGTCCGGAATAATAATGAGTAGAAGGCAGATATCTCTCTTAAATTCAAGATATAAATTACATGGCCTTCTCTCTTTCATATTTATAAATTAATTCTAAAAGGTAGTTGAAAGGTCAGCGTATAGGAATGGTAAGCTAATTGTGATGTCCTTTCATGCTCAATAGCATGAGAGCTGTGACAAAAAAATCTGCCTTGCTGTTTTCCTATGACATTTTGAATATTTGAATGTTACCATCACTACGTTTACCAATCGATTTCAGATCGATCTGACCGGCTCAGCTCGGTATGGTAAAGGGAACGGGCTGGCCAGATCGATGTGAGAAGCGAGCCGAGTCAGCCCGCTTTCCCTAACCGGTCTGAGATCTCAGATAGATCCGAAGAGGTCGGAGCATGGCGCTCATCGTTCTTCTTTTGGTTGCCGATGGTAAACAAAATATAATCGATATCATTTACGGCGTGATTTGTTGTAAGAAGGGAAAGAAGAGAAGTGTGCTGCTGAAATACGCAAGAAATATCAAAATAATTCAAACTACTGAATTCGATAGTTCAACAACGATATTTTCAGACCGTGTTGGTAAACCAGGAAATCTGAGTCAGCTCGCTGCTGAACTTTCAGATCGGTCTGAGTTCAGACTGATCTGAGATCGATAGGTAAATCGATTGCATGTATGCGATATTGCCCTAGAAATCAATAGGTACGTCGTGTCGTTTATTAAGCACCGGACTTAATATTTAGGAAAATTAATATTTAGGAAACTTATAGCCAATGAGAGAGGGCTTGACTTAAAATATCTGCTTTTGGTTCTGCAATCATCAATCCAGACTATCCCTCCCACAGATTTATCACAGCTCCATTTATCCATATTTAGACACTCATAATCAAGTTCGTGCACTCAATTCTTTCTATTCCACGATTTATTGTACTATTATGAAACATAATTGGTTTTATAACAACTTAATTTTTTGGATATCAATTTTAATATTCGGGAAACAGACGAAAAACTCAAAATTAAATTTGATGGCACGACGTTAAGTAAGGCCCCACGAAGAAGAAAAAGGGACAAACACATATACCTAATAAAGTAAGAGAGACAGTAGCCCCATCAGGGTGTAGAAGCGTCAGCATTGAATTGGAAGAAATGGAGACAAATATTGATAGCGGGCCTCGCTAGAAAGCATGCTGTGGATCAAATTCGATTATAAGTGCTGCTAAAACGCCGGCCAGCGGATTGGCTATAATGACTACATGCTCCACAGGAATCATTTTTAATGTTTGCATCTTTCCACCTGTGTACGTGACCGCGTAACATATCCTTGATACCTCAGTCTCCTGCAAGGTACCAATTTAACTCCAATGTCAATAACCGAATAATTGAGTGCCCATCTCAGCTTTTTTGTTAACATTTGGTTTTAGTAATGTTTTTTTAAATCTCCCGGATAACCACGACTTAAGATTTAAATATAATTTTAATTATCTTCCCTTCGAACAAAGCAAAATATTTCGTCAAAATTTACACTGAAATTCTCAATAACTGGGTACCCGGTTTTTAACTTGTTTAAAATATAAAATACACCAAAATATTAGAAAAAAATATAATACACTTAAAATATTAGAACAAAAGGTGATTTGCATTAGCATAAATATATTTGGATTCTTACATTATATGATTGGTCTTCATCTTCCCTTCCCGGATTCGACTTCTGGATAGACTTGCACTCGTGGCCGTGACTGCGTAGCATATAATGCTTATTTTTAGGTGCATTCGAAACCTTAGTGAACAAATATATTCACACTGTCACTTTTAATGCGCCCAATTCTCGCTACGTTTTGAAATGGCTCTGTCAGCATACGGCCGTTCCCAATGTCCTGAAGCAAATTACTGCCAGATTTTCTCCGTCTCCCTCGAAGGTAAACTCCCAGCGTTAGGCAGTGGCGTCCTGGGTGGCCCGTAACCGAACCACGAAGGTCGCCAACTCTTATTCAATAGGCAGTGCATTAAAGAAATAATAAAATTTTAGGTATGTTGTCCTCGTCTTTCAGCACGAAAAGACGCCTCAGTGAAGTCCGCGCGCAGTCCCAAAAATCCTCGTGTCCGATTATCTCAAAACTTTATTCCTCGCAAGTGGGTGGATTAATTTTTTCCAGCAAAAAGAACGGTTTTGATTGAAAAAATTCTGAACATTAAAAACTACTCCGTGACATCGCATCTGAAGCAATTACAATTCGTGGGGGAGGAAATTGAGTTGAAATTTTAAGCGTCTCGTCCAGTGCGCGGCTTAGAAAGGAAATAATTTCCGTTCGGAATGCGGGCAGTCTCGTAGTTTCAGTTTGAGCCAATCGGGTTCGTCTGTCGATTGCCACCTTTCCCCTGGTAAATGCATTCTACGCATCTGACAAATTTAGACACAATTTGAAATCTAAGTTTAAGAAAAATAATTTTATTTCTTTTACTTATAAATTAAAAATATAGCTTTTGATTTTTATACCAAATCATTAATGATATTATTATACAAATCTATTTCAGTTGTTTATTGATATTCGATTCGATGTTTTGTTCGATGTTTAATTTACTCTACTTCATGCAAATATTTCTTTTTTACAAAGAGAATAGAGGAGACATAAGGAACTTCGGTATATTCTACCCTTTTATTTTACTGAAAACCGGCCATGGTTTCAGCAATATCTACCATTATCAAGGTGTTTTTTCTCTTGAGTCGGCTCGGATAAGGTGTTTGAAGGGTTCTGGGTGTTCATTTGGATGGTCAGGTAAATCGGAAGGATTCAACTATGTGTGGTTAAGTTTTGTCACGTCTAGTGGAAATGGGGTGGGGGAACTGTAATGGGGGGTGGGGGTAGACGAACGTTCAGGAAAGGTGGGTTTTAAACAACTGGTCGATACGTAGATTAAATTGAGCGAGGGTATCTAGGGTTTTGAATTGTTCGAAGAAGTCTAACTTCCTCTCCTTGTCCATACAATGTAAAATTATTAGGGTGAAAGAAGAAAAAAACAAATGTTTGGCCAAACCAGATGTTTCATCACCATTCATAAACGTAGTTCTGTGTTCTTTTTATCTTGTATCCTGCCTACCGGTTTGGCCGCTGTAAACACAAATACAATCTTTGCAATTTAATTTCGTACACACTACTTTTCTGTAATTATATATTATATACGGAAATCGTCGTAAGAACGAAGTGCTTTATATAAAGGCCGTTTTACACGGGGCTCTCTACTGCGCAGGCTGGTGTGTGGATGAATTCACAGTGAAAATTGCGTCGTGTAAACCGGTGTACTGCGCGAACGCCTGCGCTAATGTATGAATGACTGCGAGGAAATAACCCTTGCTCTAATTTGCTGCCCGCGTTCTCGCAGTCCGTGAAGCACCTTGTATGTTACACTGTTATTTAATACAAAATCATACTTGTTTGTTGCTACGAATACACATATAGACATGCTCTTGCCATTGTGAGTTAAGTTGAGAGAGATATCTGTACGCTGTTTGAGGCATACTATGGCAAAATTTAATAATTAAATATTTCTACCGATGAAAGGGAGGTCGCTCACCGTCACATCGCATTATCTAAATATATATCAATAGGGTATTTAGGCGTACAATGATGAATTATGCATTATAGTAAATTACTGAACCGTGATTGACATTTATTAAGCGGTAATTGCTCGCAAAATAAAAATTTAATGTACAAAATTACCTACATTCTCCAAGCGTGAAAGTAAAACTGGGACACCTCATCGTAATGTATGATATCTGTGCTATTTTACTCTCAAGATATGAAGCCTGACTGGATATATGCAAATAAAGTTTTCGCGTATAAATAAGACTCTCAGCAATAATATAAAGAACAATGTGCGTCAAGAGTAACAGAAATCGGACGAGAGGTCATGCCATAATGAACTCGGAAGAGGAACTTGATGTTATAGAGTAGTTAGTCGCTAACGCAGGAGATTAGTACATATCATGAAGTGCATCGGGTCAAACCTCTCTAGATTTTTTATTCGTGGTTTATGATTGTACGTACAATTTTTAAACACAAAGCTTAGACATATTTTTAAAGAGAAGTGTCCACCCAAAAAATTAAATCTATCCCTAATTTCCGACTTCAATTTAAAGTAAAACTTTTCTTGGCGACGCGTTAATAACCTTGCATACTATATAGCCATTCCTTCCCTTGCAAATTGAACAGAAAGCAAACCAATTCGGCTAGATAAGCGTTGCCATTTGCGGCCAGTTCTGAAGCTGATAACCCTCACGCATTGATCCTTTTTTAATGTTTATAATTGGTGGAGACATTCGTTTCATTACGAATTTCCTCTATCTGGCCGAATGCCTTCCTCTCAGGAGCAAACTTTTCGCGATTCAGATAGTTGAGCTCGCTTTTGGCTCAAACCAAGCATGTTATCAACCATGCTTGTATCAAAGGATTGAATTCAGTTTAACCTAGGGTTCTGGTTGTCTCATGAATGCATCACGATCTTGAGACTGCTTCAGTGCCCTCTAATTTCGAATTAGTCATGGACTTATTTTAAAAGACCACTATTTTTTCAATTCCAAAATTTTATATAAATACTAAAGGGCTTTGCCTTCCTGGCTGCCTATCGTGTCCTAATACCCTGACTGCCCTTAAAGAAAAAAATACTTTGATAACACTAAACAGTGCTTAAAAACTTCTTCCCAGACATAATATTGAAACAATTTAAACATTATCAAATATAAATTCTCTACTACTTTTCAGATAAAACTTTAACGTTGAAATTACAACTTATAGTATTATTCAAGTAGTTTAATCACATTAGAAAATAAATATAGATTTATATTGTACAATTGTAATTTCTTGGGATCATGCTTTGTAATTTAGTTTAGCAAAGGAATCAAAGTTTCCTGGCCAAAAGTTTGATTTTTCAATTGTTTCCTTCTGGTCGTTGTCCCCCATATATTCTTCAATAATTTCACAGTCGCTAAGAGGACACTTTTCAAAAAGTGATGAATTTTCGAACTTTTTGGAGCACCTTGTAAAAGAATTTGCAATTTCAAATTGAAAAGAAAAATAGATGAGAAAATAAAAAAGTTTATTCAATATCCTTTCTTATTTCACTTCTCTCGACTTCGAACAGTTTCTAATTTACTGTTTCAAACGAAATAACTCCTAAAAGCGATAACAATTAAATTTACGTAATAGCGATAGCCTAATAGCGATAAAAATGAAATTTTCATGCACTTCTTAAGGTGGGTTTCCACTAGCAAGTTTATTACGCAAGCAACCTTTGCCGTAATGCTCAGCCATTGCGCTTGCAGAAATTTTAAAGGTTTCGGAAAGTCATTTGCAGAAGCGTATTGTTGCTAGTGCAACGATAACCGATCTGGCTCTGTACAAACTTGTGAAAAATATTTCGTCAGAGTAATTTCTCCCGCAAGCGCTTTCAGAATTAACTCGCACAAGTACAAGCCCACCTGTATGGAAGCGGATGTGAATGATTTGAGTTGAACCCGAAACCTTAATGTGTGCAAAAAGTAGAGTAATATCTGCGGAGTGACGACATATAATAGTGAGAAATGTTTGGAAGTTGATCAAATTCTGTTTTTTTTTTTTTTTAACTGAGCATTGCAGAAGATCGATCCTCACAGGCTGAGTTAGTCTCTTGTCGCAGACGATGACGGCTTGCCCGTCGAAACGTCCCGTAAATTATTCTGTGAGTGTCCTTTTAATTTTCGTGTGCCTTTGTTTTCAAAGTATATTTATATTTGTGTTTTTATTCGCCGAGTGCGTTTTCTCAGAAGATATTATATATATATTATATATATATATATATATATATATATATATATATATATATATATATATATATATATATAATATATATATATACATACTAAAGTAAATTACTCTAAAAGTAATTATTACGTTCCTCCCGTGCAAAAAATATAGCGTAATAATTACTTTTAGAGTAATATTCAACTTATGATAGCCTTCAATCATAAAAATTTAACTGGATAATGCCAAATTTTGTATGATCTCTTATGTGAATTGGCATGGAAGGACGTCACCATTAGCATACCTTTTGCATACACTGACCTTTGGACTACTTAGTCGGATTGATTTATGAGTGTGGATGAGAGGAGGCCTCGTCATTCATTTCTGAGTAATTACGACCCTACGGGTAAGCGGTGGGGGCCATCTGCCCCGGGCGATACTTTTTTGAACAGAATTTTTGGCATCAAAAGTTTTTCAACACTTTCTTTTATAAATGAAAACAGTAAAATATCAACTATTCCTAGAATTAATAATTGCAGTTAATTACATACAACAATTTATCACCTTTTTATGTGTTTATACCAAAACCTTCTATCTCCTTGGGGTGAAAACGTTACTAAAACTATTGAATAAAAATTGTTAACGTGCCTCGTTTATGCGATGAAGTTCTGAAAAGGTAGGTAGCCAGAAACTTAAGCCATATAAAATCTAAGATGATGGTCTATCTGAATTTTTGGTTTTACCGAGTAAGCCAGATTACTTATTGTAACGGATGCAAAGTTACCTAGGAAGATGGATACATATGAAATTACTTGGAAATTTCTAATCTTCCACCAGGTTGGGGTCTGTGAATTCTAGAGCAGATTGCATTTTGACGGAATTCTTGCTCATATTAATTTTACGACACAGGTACGAAAATGGCACTCTCGGTAAAAAAGCGATAAAACTTCACGATTTTGGGTAAAAGGGATTGGATTCAAGATCTCCCTTCTCCTTTCTATGGCAACTACGAGGCTTCCAATATCTCACAAAAAACTGGCGAGCGAAGTACTACCATGCCATTTACCAGATGCATGTGTTGTCCTGAGTTTAAGAGGACAACCCGAGGAACGAGATCAATGAAACCGTTTGAATTGCCATGAATAATTTCCATTCCATCATTCCTGTCGCCGTCCTCTCCCAGATTTTTGTTTTTAATCCCTCGGTATCATTTCCGATGACTTTGTAGACGAAATGGCAATTGATCGGGTTAAGCTACAGACTCGCTCGTCCTGGATTAAAAGTTTGCACTTGGATTGGAAAAATAAAAAAAATGGCTCAAGTTTGTCTTTATGTTAACACTCAATCTTTCAGGCATACATACTACGAACGACAGTGATTGTTTACAGCCAAGAAACTATTTTTTGAATGCGATATCAGAGAGCAGAAAGTGGAGTTATTATGCTGTTCACCATTAGATAATCAGGGTCACAGAAATTGTATCCATTCACATTTTGGCTGCATCATGCCTTTGAATGTTCATAGTTTCTCTTCCTCCAATTGCCGAATTATAATTTGATAATGATCTATGAGCAACACTGCCATTTTTCAAGTCTCACTTTACCTCTCCAAAATCTTTTTTTCTCTTAATTCCAACGTCTGTCCCTCTCATTCCGCGATTATCCAACATTATCCCGGTATCCCCTATTTCAACATACCTATGATTTTCATAATTTCCTTCATCTACCGCTACTAACAATAACTCTCCAATAATTTATCCTATCCATTTCACCCTGTCTACAAATAACTTTTCATATATTCCCCAACCATTCTAAATGTTGATTATGCTATTCTCCAGCCAACATATTTTCTCCCTTATTTTCCTAATCATTTTCCATTTACACGATTCTATGTACTTCATAATTCTACGGTTAGGCTACGCGCTTTCTTTTTTCATGAATAACAATAACCAGTATTGTTACATATGAACTATAATTGAGAAGCTGATGGTATAATGCCTGACTTGGTGGAAACGATATATATCCATGATGAGTTGTTCTCGGGTTTCCCACCGGTTTAGGCTTTCCATGATTGCCTAAGTTTCGGCAGTCGACTTTCCTGCCATTTTCAAGGCTGTGGATGATCCATATTGAAAGGCTGTGGCTATATCCATATTGAAAGAGGAAATTATGAAGTTTCCACAAAGTTTTATGATATTGTATGCATATCATATCTCACTCAACTAAACTTTCAACTGCACATGACTATGCCACAGTGCGAGGAAGCGCCCGTCTTGCCAGATAAATAAACCTTTGTGGAAACTAAGCAGTATGTTATTTCAACATGGATAAAAATATTTAAATTCCTAGATTTCATTTGTCCATCAAATTTAACAGATGAAGTTTTTAAAGACTCACATTCCAACTTTCCACCTAAATTAAAGAGTTTTTCATGAGTTTGTGATCGTCATCGGTTGTTTTGAGACGGAAAAGATAAACGTTTGTACGGTGTACGGAAGGTTATTTTATTAATAAAGGTAATGATTAATGTAATAATACGTAGGGTGATAAACGTAAGGATTAAATTAAATAATAGAAGTAATTAATGGAGATGCCACTCCTTCGCAGAATTATAAAAGGCTCTGACATCGCGTCAAAGCATCGCGTTCGGGTAAACAAAGGCAATTCCACGCCGGCTGTGGTATCAGATTCCTTCTCCATCAGTGATTTCCTTCTCCCGAATCTCTTTGGAGCTTCTTATACCCGCCCCACTCTTCCTCCATAGCTCTGGTAAAAGAGAACGAGGCTACAAATTCAAGGTGATGTACGAACGGACTTTCTCTTACACTAGTAGCCGCCAAACGTCTCTCTAAATCGAAGTGGTGAAGTAGCTACGTGGAAAACACCCATCGTCATGTGCTCGAGTGTAATTTGTTGGTTGAATTAAAACAACTCCCCAAGTTCCTCCAGCAAGAACAGTTACAAATTGACTCTCTCTCCCCTCATCGTGTTTATGCTTATCATTTTACTTAGTTTAACTCCTTTAGTGGTGGGTCTATGGAAGAACGGATCGGGAGGAAAGTGGTCAATGCCCTGGCATTTGAGTTGAAATAAAAGATCGAGCAATTTAAGGGTAAAACGAGCGTAAACTAAAGTCTGTACGATAGAAAGATATAATCCCATGCAGGTCATTCGCGAAACAAACACAGCTCGCTCAACTCGGGTATGCTCTAATCATATCATGACCGCGAGAGAAATTTATGGTTCCAAAAGAAATAAAAGGGAGATATACAGACGGTAGAAGATATTCATTGTAAATAAATTCGTTACCTTATCCAAACAAATTAGTATTTTAACCCAACATGTAGCAATGTTTCACTTTTATGTACCTATCGATGAAGACAACTTTAATTGATCTACCCATTTTCTACTCATATGAAAGGAGATAGGACACTAAGAGAATGGAAATGTTGGGAGTAATGAAATCAAGCCACTTGGTTGGAATAGACAAGTGAATCAAGAGGAAGAGTGAAAAAGTATTATTCTGAAATGAAATTGTACTCATCGCATATTCTGATCACGTAGGGCTTAACGCAGCGATGGAATCGCTTCAAGTTTCAAAAATGAAACATTCACCTGAAACATGGATAAATGTATTGAAATACACTGTACATTAATCTCCCTAACGCTATATTACACTTTTGTTTCTTAAATTCAAAGAATTTCCCATCTTTTAAGATTTTGCTGGGACTAATGCACTCGTGGATTATCTATGCATCACCCAATACTCCTAATTCTGGTAGTGATTCCTTAAACCCGAAATTCTACTTTTACCAGTGAGATAAACGCAGCTGACTCAACTAGGAAGCTATGTTGCGTTAAAGAAAATATAAAACGATTTTTGTGAATGTTAAATCTCACTAGACAGAGAGTGGACTGCGCTGAGTAATGGAATTAAGGGTGAGAATAGTACCTCGCTTAAAATGGTTCATCATGAATGCGAGGTGTTTTCACTAATTAACACCTTAACATACTTTTTAAATTCTCTTAAATTCGCCGATAAGTGTAATGCTAAATTAGGGCATCATTCGAGAGAAAAATCTTATAACTATGCCAAGTAACACCATTAAACGTGAATTAATTCCTATATAGGGCTATTCAAGCTATGATATACGCACAAAAAGAGGTTACATGAACAAAATAAGGAGTCTTGAGAAACAATCCACACACAATACACAGAAAATATACACACAAAATAAGGAGGCTTGAGAACCTACGCAAGAAGACGAGTAAACTCCTATCTTCGTTAGCATTTGTACAGAGATGTCGGGAAACTGACACGATTCCTCGCTGCGTTACCATTGAACACCATCTGCAAAAGGCTAAGAGGATTTTTCACAGAGCCAGCGTTGACCTTCTACGAGAACGAATCCAGCACACTCAACAGGGAAGATGGCTTCGCTGGCCACGACGTGGAAAAGAGTCTTCAACCCCCTCGACCAATAAAAACGCAGAGCCAACTTAGGTGGTATTCTTGGCGCCCAAATCTGCCCATATATTCTGACATCTCCGACTTGACATCACTTCGACCTGAAGACGCCTCCTGTAACGGGGGAGAAACTGTCGTCATGTTAATTGACACACGCATCTGCTCCGGAAGACCTAGATCCAGCATGATCAGCCAATGTGGAAGCCTTCGCTCCAACTACAAAAAGAGGTTGTTGGGGATGGTTGCATTAGAGGTTCCCGTTAAGGCTTCTAATTTTCAAGGTAATAGCTACAGTTAAAAATAAAAGTATCTTGAAAATGATTGGTTACTTTTTAATTCCAGCCGTAAATGGAATTGAGTAATTGGTGTACCGTTAATGAGGCATAAAAAACGAAGTGAATCACCCTATAAAGTGGTCATCATAATACTATAATCCCTCCCTGGATTTGGTTATGTAATATACTATGGTACTCGCATCTTACCTTTCAAGTCTAGTCTACTTCTAAAGCTAAATTGGATGAAATTTTCGTTGACTTTGACTCGTGGTATTTTCGTAGAATATTTGGATGTTTTGTAGGATTTGGGTAATTCGAAAGAAATGTGAGAAAATTATTGAAAAAAAACTCGCGATGGACAAGTTCAAACACATTTCAATACACGCCGTAGGTGATATGTTAAAACTTCCTAGTCAGGCAGCTTGATTCCATTCTCCAATATCTGTGAACAAAGGAACAAACGAGAATATTCCGCCTTCTCAAGGCCTGCAATCATTGAAGATTCATTTAGATTCATAATTCATGTGAAAACACAAACCAATAAAATTGACGAACAGAGGGCAAAAATATCGATTGAGGCTTGATCGTATCGTATTAAAAACGTTACGAGACGAAAAAGAAGCTACTTAGAAGAGTATTCAGGTTCAAATATTTAACATTTTCTTCCAACATCGTTTGCTCCGATATTGCATCACGAAAACTTGCATCGACTGTAATCATCAGCATCAGCTTTCGGCAGCACAAATGTATACTTTGGACAAGGGCTGGCAGCGGTCGTCGCGGATCTCCACGATGATCATCTCCCTCAATTAGGCCTGCTTCATGTATCTTCATTGCTACACTGAAAATATAAGCATGAGAAGGAATGAATATTTCCATCTGTTACCAACTCCTCTTCCTCATATATCCTACCACTCCCCTTCCAGAACAGGAAATATACACACAATTATGAAAATAGAACACGATATATTTCCGCAATTTATTAGGTCGGTTTCAACATTGATGCGGTAAATTTTGAAGCCGCGGTTGATTTGAAATAAATTTATGTGCAAATACAAAGCGTTCTCTTCTCACAATGCTGAAATTTCGCTTAGTAAACACCTGAAAGCTTTAAAAATAAACATCATTATTAAACCGCAGCTGCTTTTTATATATAAGCAATAGGCAGTATTAGTAATAGACTAATGCAAGAAATAACATGTACCTTACCATTCATATCATGGCTAAGGTCTAAAACAGTTAAACTAGAACATCAATATTATAAGTAATAGGCTAAAACTTCATTCACTTATTAATATTAATTTTTATTTTATTGTACGATGTTAAGATATTTCTTTTTTTTTAGATCTGTTAATAAAGCAACACCAGTTGTTTTCAAAACATTTTATTGCTAGGACTAAAAAAACTAGGACTGCTTACTAGAAAAACTTAATATGTAATAGATGGCCTCTACAACATGATTCTGGTGTTGTTTTCAAGCTCTTTGCAGCAGTATTTCACGAATTGCCATCGTTAACCCACGCTTAGAACTGAAATTTTAAAGATTTTATTACCAACGGGGTACTTTGGCGTATCCCCTGACCCACTTCACTCATCTCCTATTCCAACAAATTTGATAGATCCCTGCCCTCTTAAATCTCTCAGAAATGTAGAATTCCAACGGTCAGAAAGCAAAGACTCATTAACTCCAAAGGATCGTAAATTGCTTGTACTTGGAAGGGATCCTTAAACTCTTTCATTCAAATATTGGCATTAGGAAGAATGAATTTATTCAACATTGAATTGCCAATATAAGGTTAACTATTTCTAAATTGAAAATTGAAAATCAAATTGTTCTTTATTGTGCATGGACAATTTAAATTCACTGTTGCTGTTATCCAAGGTAGGTACTCCCTCCTGCCTTGGAATGCCACATGTTTTTTCATCGTTTCTTAAAAAAAAACATTTTACTGTCGAGAGAGTTCATATTTACATTCCTCTAGGGTTATTTTACGTTTTACTACTTTAAGAAACTTTTTTTCAAGATTACTCACTCCTTCCCCTCGGCTCATCTCTTCTTTATCCCCTATGAACCCTGAGTTACATCCTCTGAACTTAGTTCCTGTTTCTTCCCCGCCGACCCTTTCAAATTTTGAAAAAACCTTGGTTCCCACTTCACTTTTCTCTCTCTCTTAACTCCCCTCATTTGAAACTTTCGTCTCTTCCATTGATTCCATTGTTCTGGACCCCCTTCCGCTCACTTGCTCGGAACGGAAACCTCCTAATTCTTCGCCGGTGTATTCTTTCTTTTAATTGGACCACTTAGATCAATCGGGTGTTTTGTTGAGAATATTCTTTACTCTTACTACACTTCTTAGCAGAGATATTTCGACCAGTGCCGGTTCAAGGCCTGAGCAACGTGGGCAAAGCCAAAGACGGCTGTTCGTCTGCGACTTATTAATGAATGTGAAAAGGCGAGAGGAAGTATGGAAATTGGAAAATGATAATAACTTCCAGCATATATTTCCATTTAAATGGACGTTTTTTTTATTTTTCCTCTATAAATCTGAATTTTGGTCAAAAGTAAATGCTCAAGAAGTAGTTGAGTGATCGTCCTAAGGTAAAGGATAAACATATCGAAATGCAATAGTCGGGTCAGGGGCGGCGCCTGCTACGGAAACTGGCTCCTGTGACGGCCGTCATCGTCAAGGGGCGTGTCTCGAATGCCCTGTCGGAGCTGCGCGCATTCATTATCGACAGACGATACTCCGAGAGCCCTGCAGATCACACATGCGGCATCAAATAATTCTCCAAAGAGGCGAATTCCCGTATAGTGATGAGAAACAAAATGCCCTAATAATAATTTTCTGACCTTAGGTGTAGATTCTCCCACCGAGTGCTATATTAACCATATATTTTAAACTTTGAGCTTCACGGGAAGAGTAGGTTTGACCTGTTAATTTACAATGAATTACCAGCCGCGTTTTAACCCCATTATGCTTTATTTTTGCTGAAAATTTCAATTTATAAATGTTTTCATAGTTTACCTTATACATTAAAAAGGAATACACATAAAATAGGCATTTTTGTACTGAAAAAATTACTCAAATAGCATGAATATAATACTTCCGTAGAAGTATACTGTGTGACTATAATTTTTATAGTTTGCCTCCACCAGAAGTTGAGCCCAATAGGCACTTTGAATCCAACAAATGTTCACGAAAATGGCATATTGTGCTAAAAAACGGAAGACAAATATTTAATATGAGAAGCACCTTATTAATGTAAATGGGAATTCAAATAAAAAACTCGATGAAAATGACTGTGGGAATGAGTGGGTTAAAGACAATGGACTCGCTTCTCTTCAACGAACCTCAACAACTGGTCAGTCACCCGCAGCGTTAAGGTTCCCATTTGAAAGTTGAGTGATAAGTAAAAAGAACGAGTTTTATAAAATGTTCTTAGTCAAACAATATTGTTCTTATTTTGAACCCAACTGGGGTGAGGAGAGTTGGAGTGAAAACACAGAACACCGTCACTGGGATACGTGTCTTCGATGCCCCGCGAAGTTGCACCAACAGTGTACTGCACAGAGGTGATTACAAACCGTGCGTCCAGTGTCATCACCCTACGCGGAATTCAAATACTTAAGAGCAACAGCGGAGGGCAGAGGAATAATGGACATAGGAAGAAAAATTGCGATGGAGGCCACCCGATCTGGGAGAATGAGTGCAAAATAGCAATCGGAAACAGCAAGCAATTTATAAGCTGTTCCCAGGCTTCTAGTTTTACGAAGAAAAGTTATGTAGGGATTATTTATATATTTATACATACTTCTTATGGGTGGGTGTAATTTAAAGTCACAGTTCATTTCAACAAGGTGACAAGAATGCTAATGAAGGAAATTTCTAGTCCATAGGTTTTTGTTGTAGTCACTCTGTCAGTTCCTTTTACGATATTGCGGCGTACGTTTCCAAGGAGCTTGAATAAAGGCTTTTCCATTTTTTCGGGTTCCCGCCGCGTTCATTGTTGCAACTAAAAAACAGTTTCGCCCGGTATCCTCTGAGCGTCTTCAGGTCATTGTTGCAACTGTTGTCTAGTTGCAACAATAAACACGCTGGGAACCCAAAAAATGTACAAGCCTTTTACGATATGGTAAAATAGGTCATTATGGATATAAATAAAAGCTAGAAATTAGTAAATATTGTCCGCTTTTCATGCTTTCTGTCCCCTTTTTCACATTCATTCATGTTGCAGACTAGCTGCCCCTATGACCGGCCGCTGATAGCTTTTGCCCACGTTTCCCAGGCCTTAGGCTGGCACTGCTTATACTAATTCTCTTTGAACCTATACACAAATTCCAAAGTTCTTTTAGTTTATTACACAAAAACCACTCGGATTTGTGATGATTATTTGACGAAGCATATGTGGCAATTTTAATGACTGTTTACATAGTACAATAAAAATGCGCTCAAGTAAGCATTTAATGCATATGTTAATTGTATATCGATAAATTATTGAAGCAGCCTATTTTTAAGTTCCGTATTCTTATTTGATTTATTCTGTAATACAGAATAAATCAAATAAGAATACGGAAGATTGATATTGGCTTGAAGGATGAATTGGAATAAGATTGATATTGGCTTGAAGAGAAATGTTTCATTGAATGTCGTACTAAACATACTAGTAAAAATGTTGTACCAATAATTACATGAAGTCCGTGGAATCCTGTTGCCACAAAGAATGTGAATCCATAGACTGAATCTGCAATTGTAAACGGGGCTTCAATATATTCGTATGCTTGAAGAATAGTAAAGTAAACCCCTAATAATACTGTAAAAAATAATCCTTGTATTGCTTGGGAGTGGTTGTTTTCTATTAAACTATGATGTGCTCACGTAACTGTTACTCCTGATGCTAATAAAATTGATGTATTTAATATTGGAATTGATATTGGATCAAAAGAGGCAATTCCCTTTGGTGGTCATATACTTCCTAAGTCAACTGCTGGAGATAAACTTCTATGAAAGTAAGCTCAGAAAAATGAAAAGAAAAATAATACTTCTGATGTAATAAATAAAATTATTCCTCATCGTAGCCCAATTACTACAGGGTAGGTATGTAGTCCTTGTAACGTTCCTTCTCGTGAGATATCCCGTCATCATTGATATATTGTTATTACTACTAATACGGTAGTAGATTTTTATATAATTGTGCCGCAGCAAGCATAGGTTTTTTTACGGCTGGTACTAAACTTAACATATATTTGGATGTTGTCTGCTCCCTGAATTCCCTCAGAATAGTAGAAATCAATGGATAATAAACGGAAGAATTCCTTAATTCCAAAGGGACGTACATTATTTGCACATGTATGAGATCCTTAAGCTTCTTCATCAAAATATTGTCATGGATAAGAACTAATTTATTTTGAATTTTATTTCCCAACTTAGATTAACTCTTAGATAATTGAAAAAAAATCGTATTGACTTTATTAAATGCATTCATCCGGTCGAAAATATTCGTGATAATATTTTTTACGTGCCTCATTGACCTCAATTTTGAATGAATATTTTAAATTCGCCGTCTCTGTTCTCTTAATTACCCCATTCTGCCTTAGAGATCTATTTTTCATAATTTCTTTAATATTTAAGTATTTACTGTCGAGTAATTTCATATTTCCATTACTCTTGGGTTATTATTTATTTTTCTTCTGACTCTTTATTTATTTTTTTAAGACTGCTCAATTCCTTTCTTCATCTCATCTCTTCTATATTCGCAATGAACGCTGGAAGACACCCACAAAACTTAGTTCCTCCCGCCTCCCCAATGCCCCTTTCAGATTGCATAAGACTTTTGTTTCCCCTTCACGTCCCCAACGTCCTCATATTCCTGTTCCTTCATTTGATCCTTTCACTCCTCCCATTGTGTGACCCCTCTCTACTCACTCGCTTTGAAATCTTCCCTCCCAATCCATCTCCCGTGAATTCTTTCTTTTGTCTTCTCCACTTTGATCGATTATGTGTCTTTTGTTGGGCATTTACTTTTCTATGTGATTTCTTCGATATATTTTCACTACTTATTTTGCTTTATACGGGCCTATTGGACCCCGGGTTATCATTCAAGATCCACTCGGAGCGTTGAAGTTTGAGAGCGGTAGGAACTTCAGCATCATTTCCAATCATCAGGGCGGTTTATAATCTCTTGAACTCGTTGAAAAAGGTGATGAGGAGTGGTAAAATTGATCTTTTTTTCCGTACATACATACGTTCCCATCATGCCGCGTTTCCTTTAGGGGTACCGGTGGTAAGAGTACAAAAAAGGAACGGAATCAATCACCTGAATAGTAAAACCCTGCGTTGTGGAGGTGGGGGGTGGAATGTTAAAGGAAGAGCACTAAGAGGGTGGCACACAGTGGGAACAATAACAGATAAGCTGGACAAAACCATTAAAAAATCTATAAAGGGTGTAGAAAATCCTGCATTATGTGGATTAAGATTTCTCAATTAAAAAAACACCTATAAAAATGCCGACAAACTTAATCATCAGGCTTATATTACAGCGCAACATTTTCACTGAATTTTTGTATTCAGCGGTTTTCAAACAGCAGGAAAAATATTTTTTTAAATAATCACATTGTAGTATGCTTACATAGCTTTATCCACCATTCTGAATTCAACATTATGCCTTTTACAATATGGAAATATGTTGTATAACCAAATCCTGAAGAAATACCCCGGGAAGCATTTTTTTAATTCACAATTGTTTGCGTAAATGAAAAGGAAAACTTTGTTATATTCCACCAATTTATTTTCAGGTATAACTAATATATATATATACTCAATCATACGAAAATGACGCTCAAAGGCGCGAATAAATTCATACATTCATAGGAAAATGGAAATGGATAGGTACACATAAAAGGACGAACACAGGGTTTGGTGGGGAAGATGAAAATGAGTCAAATCCAGACAAAAAAAAATTTCACCTTATCCCGGCTAAGGTGAAATTTTTTCTGTCTGGATTTGACTCATTTTCATCTTCCCCACCAAACCCTGTGTTCGTCCTTTTATGTGTACCTATCCATTTCCATTTTCCTATGAATGTATGAATTTATATATCCGTCTATCTTTGAGAAAGGTTCGAGCAACCGAAATATCAACTTATAGTGTGAGTGTTCTTTTTTATGTGTTTATATTTCATTCCGCCCCACCTGTGGCATAGTTTATTTATATATATATATATATATATATATATATAGTACAAATAGTAACAACGATAAATATTAAATATATTGGTGGAATATAACAAATTTTTCCTTTTCATTTACGATAAAATGAACTTCCACAAGGTTGAGCCTGATACGATGGAGATACACAATTTTTTTCTTATTTATTTATTAATCTAACATGCTGGATCAGCCATTTTGATTACTTTATGTTTTCACTTCAGGTTCGTAATCAGTGACAAAAAAACCTCTTCTTACAAAATTTAAAACCAATCAAATAAAGTTCCCATGTTTTGGCCAGCTTTTCGGTATTTGGTTTCTCTGGCGTGCTATTTTTGACGAATGTATGGTTGAAAAAGCTTGACAGGAATGAATGAAAAAATCAATTTTATAGCCTTTAGACTTTATTTATTGTGAAAAAGGAAATTTAAATGATGGTTCCTACGACATCACAATTCTTTTAATGAAGTAATGTTAAGTGTTATGAAGAAATTATTTTTTTCTTTCTTACCGATGGAAATAATATAAGTTTTTTCAACGGTACTGAGTATAAAACTTTAGGACTTGGACCGGATATTTTATAGCCAACGGCCAACCAAATATCTCGTGGGTTTCCTAGAATACTCAATTAGGAGATCTATGAGTGTTAACCATTAAGAGGCTCAGTATGGTGAATGGGCTAAGACGATGCACAAGCTAACGAGCTCGGCCAATGTAAAATACCTTCAATTCAGCCAAAGATTCACCAATTTCATCCCACGTCCCTCACTCGGAAGAGTAAGATGAGTTTATATGCAATTTAGAACTATAAAAACCAACAAAAATTGAAAATTTGGAAATAAATAAGTGGTAAGCAAATAAAATGAAAGAATAAATACAAAGGCATATTTCAATGATTAGCACAACTAGTTTTAAATACTGCAAACCTTTACCTAATCTTAACAAATGCCTCTGCGGAATCTGAAAGGTTTTAGGAATGATAATTACATGTTCAACTTTGGAAAATTGTAACATAATTTGAAAATTGCACGAGAATTAACGACCACCTTCGTAGGGTAAAGTATTATAACACTTCACTCGTCTCTGACATTTTACATCTGACGTTGGATTTAAGCATCATGATGGACAAAGAACCGAAATTAATTTAACGCCGCTTGAAGTTCAATGATTTATTCTCTCATCGGCTAGCAGATGAATGAAAAATAATAACGAAGCCTAGGAATGATTAAATATGGAAAAGGAAAGTTATATTTTTTCTAAACTAAATGCGTAAATCTGCCTAATGGAGGGCTATTTTTTTGGGAAGAATTCTAGACGGGAACTTCTGGCAAGACAGATTTTCATATTACGTAGTTCACCAAAAAATCTCGCTTTCACCTTTCGCTTGTTTTTTCAGTGGACGTTGCTCACAACCCTATTCATTTCTACACCCTATTAATTTATTTACTGATTATTTTCCACATTACTCACATCCTCGCCCTGGAAAACCGGTAAAAGTTCTTTTTTGCCTTTGAAATCACAAAAAAGTTACCTTTTTTTCGCCCATTTCACGTCACTTCCGGAGGTTCTTCCCCTTCCATCTCACCTCTGCTTACCGAATCTGCCACTAGATGGCGCCATATTCTCCAGCAGCTTTTCGTATTCATTTACACCCTGCTCATTAATCCATCACTGTCTTTCGCAATTTGGCCAGTCTCGTTTGGTTTTTCATTCTCCCTGTCGGTCTCTCTCTTCTCTGCATGATGTCTCACACTGAAGGGAAGCAAAGTGCCCGGAGTAGTGTTAATCTTAATTACTTCATTGTTGTGTCGTCTCCTTCTCATCTCTTCCTAACATACCTTCTTACATTTTACAATTCTTCTCCTTCCTCTCCTTTCAGCTGTTCCATTAAGAAGGTTAAGATTACGATAGCGTTAGTCTACGTTTCCATGAGAAAATCTGATATTTTACTCAAGTCATTTAAATGACGCGCATTGATTTCATTCATTTAATGATTGAAGCATTAATAAGTAAAAATTATTAATATGCATATTCATCTTAGAAAGTATTTTAGTGGTTGGTTCGCTCAGCATAAGTACGAAGTCGAAGTTGACATTGACGGCTCTCACAAGGAGTATCCAGGAGCCGAGTCTCGGCCTTCAGCGAAGGTTGGCAGGCAGGTAGTTCAGGAATAGTGATTCGTGAAACAACTCCCCTCTTTAGAATTATAGAACCAATAGTTTTAATAAAGAAGAGGTCAAAAATGTTTACTCTAATTATTAACCCTAGAACTAAAATAATAGGCATGAGGAGGGCGTAGGAAAATTTGTTGAGCATCAAAACAAAGGTTCTAAAATTGAGAGAAATGAGTATGAACTATGTAGATTCTACCAAATGCCAACTACCAGCTATGTAGGTTCCAAAAATCGTTGGTGCTCATTTACCTCCCTGATGAATCGTGTCCACAGCGTTAAGCCTTATACAGATCACTCTAATGTAAGTGACCGGAATTTACAGCGTTGTTTAAAAGTCGGGCACCCCGCCCACCCGCAGAAATCTTGTATAATAAATGATTTTAAACTCGGATAACTTGTTTTCTTTACTTTATACATACCATCTAGTACCTGTGTGAAGATCCAGGTAATTTTATCCATGTTTATTGACCATATTGGATAAATTAAAAAGACAACAAGGGAGTTTTTGAAAAAAATTACGGAAACAAATAAAATTTAACTGTAGTCCATGCATCACGAAGGCTCAAAAACCATGCAGCGATGATACACCAATAAGAAGCAGTACCTAATGGGAATCAACCTCGGACATGTTGAGGGAAGTCCTGGACAAGATCATCACATTACAGAGTAGGTAAAGTGAATTCAAACAAACGACTAACTCTTTCCAAAATGTCATTTGTAACAAAGCATAGTTGCTTGAAGGCACAGCAAATAATTTTAGTAAGTTAAGAAATGGATTCATTGCGGGTATTAACGAAAATACGCATTTAATAAAATATTGTGTGTCCTTGAGTGCCGTTAGAATACGTTGGTGCAGAATTCACTTCGAGTGCCTACTGTGGAAATCCATGGAATTCCGGAAGTACAAGGTGAACTTCCTGAATCTCTTGCTTGCAACAGCTCTTGCCCTAAGGATTAACCTGGATGAGAATGAATCTGATACTGCCTACAGAGTTTGTGGAAAATCGCGGAGTTCCTCATATTCCCAACCTATTTCTGAGAGATTTGCTGAGCCTCATTCTGCTTCCAATCTTTTGAAAGCTCCTAAAGTAAAATATAAAATAACTAATTACGTGACCTAACCTTAATGGAAGTGACAATGCTCGAAAAAGTCCTATCAGTCCTATTTATGTGAATGAATATTTAACCAGTAAATAGAAAGTTATATGCCATAGCAAGAGAATTAAAATGGAAAGGAAACATTAAAGATTTATGGACACGAGGTGGGCGTATTTTCGCTCGATAATGTAACAGTAGCGAACGGATTCTTACAAAAAAGAGGTTCATTTAGATAAATAAGATGAAATACTGTTTATGGCATAATTGTAACTATATCAAATTTAGGACTGTTAATATCCAGGAATGAACAAATAATGATAATGCAAGTGGTATTCTCAAAGATCTTAGCTTTTACTATCAGAGTGTGAGGTATGAGATGAAAATGTGTATTTTTAATCTACACAGAACTCGGGAGTACGATGTATTATGCTTCAGTGAGGCATGGAAAAAAATATAAAAATGTCTCTGAATTATACATGCATGGAAATTACAACATTTATAAGGGAAAGATAAAGGTTCTAGTCTACTCGAAAAACAAGAGCGGTGATGTAATGTCTATGATCAAAAGCTAATCTTGTAGATTACCAAAGCTAGAAAATAGTGATGAAAATATATGGATTAAGTTATGTATTGATGGAAAAAATGGCTCTATCTTTGTGTGCAAACTCCACTACATTGGTATAACTATTTTCGTTTGTTAAATTGGCTTTCTTCATACTTATCTGATCGAAAGCAAGCAATGAAAATTAGATGAGCACTTTCTAGTTTCAGGAGTTTGTTTTTCAAGGTTCAGTCTAGGACTTCTTTTATTCCCAGTCTTTGTTAACGATTTGCCTATGCCTCTACATTATTTAACGTAGGCCGACGATGTTAAGGTGTTTAAAAGAGTTAGTAAAGTAAATTATTGATTAAAAATTCAATAAGATTTGGAAAATCCGATTAAATGGTCTATAAAAGAAACTTTATTTTAATGTGGAAATGTGTACGTATAATGATATATTCTAGTAAGAAGAACATATGAATTTTGAGTACAGAATCGAAGAGTCATGAAATGAAAGGATTAAGTAGTTATCATATTTCATTCTTCAATATCTTTTGCTCCACACATTTTTGACATTTGGTAGCTTTTTCATTACATATATTATTGGGCGTTGTTAACAGTATTTCAAGGTAATATTAATCAGAAAATTCACCTAAAATTTTGTATTACTCCTTTGTAAGACATAAATTGGATTTTCTCAGTTGCATGGAATCCTTATTGTAAGAAATATGTACAAATATTAGAAAGGGTGCAAAAATGGCTATAACGCTATCTATACTTCACACAAAATAATATTTATCTGTTGAATAAAAATTATGTATGTTACGAAACTCTGAAAAAAATGGATCTTCAAAGTTTATAAAAAAGAAGAACGTTAAGTGACTTTTTTACTTGTATAATGTAATGACGAAATTTTGAGCATTTTAAGTAAAATTAATTTTATATTGCCTAGTATTAATGTAAGACCGAAAGTGAACATTTAAGGGGAAATTAAATTCATATGAAAACTCGCCAATTAACAGAATGTGCCAAAATTTTAACACACATTGTGACGAAATTAATCTGTGTCAACAGAGAAATCTCTATGGTAATTTGATAAATGATATTGTTATTTAAGAAATAAGTTTTAAGACTTCTCAATTAGTTTATGAATTTCATCGTACATTTGTGTTTCATTTGGTTTGTCCTGCAATGATATTGTTGGGCGAACATAGGACTCAATAAATTTAAGTTAATATTATAATAAATAAAAATTAATTACATTAACAAAAAATTTTAGCTGGGAAATTTGTTACCGGATTATTGAAGTAATCGATAATTTCGTTCGAAGGATCTTAGTTTATGCCCTGTGGCTGAATCCTTTTTCATATGGTGATTTATAATTAATTTTCATTCGTCCATTCAAAATGCGGTAAAACAGAATTACATTATTTTTCACGCAGAAATGATTCAACGAATTCAAATTCTGGTGCCACCAATACCTTTATCCTTTCATTCTGGCCAGTTACAAAATGTCCGAGAAAAAATCACTACCACTGAACCTCATCCACCTGAGGCCAGTATACACACTACTACACTAGCTATAATTTCCACATCCAAATATCCAAAGTTATTAATATGATTTCCATTTCCATAGATACAGAGAGTTCATGGATAGATTTCTGATCCTAGAAACTATTTTAACCCTAAAAACGTTAGACCCATTTGTAGCCGATCACCGCAGCCGTTTAGGATATTTTGCGTCGACCTCCATGTTGACTTGTTTTAAGGATTAAATTTTATGAACCATGGAATAGGCAGCATAAATCTTCCAATTATCTTTAAAATAATAATTATTTTATTATATTTATTTAATTCCTGTGTCCATATTTTGGATCGTTTTACGTACCATTAGGTTCCATACCTACTCGCAATCATCCAACGTCCTCTAATTTTGTGGAAGTGTGATATCACGTTCGAAAAGAGCAACAAGTAGTA
This sequence comes from Pyrrhosoma nymphula, assembly GCA_963573305.1. Taxonomy (NCBI): domain Eukaryota; kingdom Metazoa; phylum Arthropoda; class Insecta; order Odonata; family Coenagrionidae; genus Pyrrhosoma; species Pyrrhosoma nymphula. The sequence goes on along the minus strand of OY754339.1, from coordinate 49,961,214 downwards.
CGGAATAGTAGGATTAAATTGGCGTATAATAATGTACTTCTGAAGGCACATTTAATGTCAAATACAATTTTATTAAGCCCACCAACCTTCTTCAACTTCACGTATCCCCCATCCAACTCATTCCCTCTCCTCTCTCATACTGACTCCGCGACCGAGGGCTGACTCCTTAGGCTCTTTTAGGTTTCCCTCATAGGGCCACTGCTTTGGTAGGCCATGATCCAACTTCCAACCACCCAACACGGTCACTCATCAATCACACGCATTCTCCCCAGCTTGCCCATGCGTAATAATTAATGCAGCCGATTAGATTTGCATGGGCTGCCGGCCTTTTTCTTCTTCCCCCCCGCGAGATGATTATGCGAATCCCGATAATATTTTCCACCCGCACGGTTTGCATACTCGAGTGAGAAAAAATGCGGAGAGCGGAAGATTAACCAGGTGAGAGAAAGTTAGCGGGCACGTGGATAATTAATGAGTTCAACCACGAAGATGTGTAAGTCTGGTCTCAGAGATAGGGCCACCAAGTTAGTACTACCTAATTTAGTTGTAAAAGCGAACTATGTTTCTTTTTTCTTATAAATTACCAGAATACATTATTTCAGCGCCTTAATTTTCCATCAGGACCGGAAAATTATTATTCGCTCTCTGTTTAACTCATCCATACCATCATATTACCATGAGGAATGTACCTAAATTCCAAATATTTTTACATTTCATTTTTCTGCCAACTTTTTTCTCCATGGAAGAGCAACGATAGATATCTTCTTCAAGAGAGGCACTGGTAAAATTCACACATTTATGTTTACCCCTTAAGATCAAGTAAGCAATAAGTAAGTTAGTAAAATAAGCATTATAAGCTCAAGTTTTTCCAATGATGTAGGCGCGTGGCAGACCCCCAAAATTTAAAATAAATTACTATGAATTATAAAATTTTCTGAAATTATTTAACCCAAACATTCTAGTTACGTATAATTTTAATTCATTAGTATTATTTAAGCAGCATTACCGATTAATTCTACCATAAAAGCCATCAATATGTGCCAATATCAATATATGTCCGCATTTTTGCGTATAATTTCGTGAATTTCTAATAACTTTCCTGCAATTACACATCAAAACATTTTTTCTTTTCTCGCAAAAAATAGCTTATAGATATACTGAATGAGAATAGTTTTTGAATTTGGTTTAAATTAATTATAATTAGGGAATTATAGTATATGGACACCATGGACAGAAAGTGCAATGATAGTACGCGCGCGAGATCACTATGACCCACAATGTGGGTTCCACATAACTTAAAAATTGTAAGTCAAATTGAACTATTAAGTATTTAAAATTATTTTTATTTGTTTTGGGTTAATATTAAGTTTCTTGCTGGTACTGGAGATATAAAAAGTTTTTATCGTACATTTAAAAATTATGAGCAATGATAAATGCGCGGGGGTCTACTTCAATGACCAAGACTTCGGCGGAACACCGACAAAAATTTGGGCACGGTATCAATTCACCAAAAACGAAAAACTGGAAATTTGAATTCACCCTGATCCATACATACGGAAGTGTCCTAAGATCAATGAAATATCGGATTGACGGTTTTTTGTTGCTCTAAACACATGTTTCTGACTCACGCAGAAGGCAAACTATAATATACAAGGATATATTATGGAGCCCCCTGAAACGGATATTACGATATTCTGGTACGAACTTATCACATGCGCATAATTAGGCTTTCGTTGGATTTGAGAGCTAGAAAGAAAGTTCAGTGGAGAGCTAACATGCAAATTAATCGCCCTTCATCATAATGGTTTAGGCAGAAGCGATAGGGAGGAAGAATTGAGAGCCTGTCGGTGGAACATCGGGAGAAAAATCGAGACTTATGGTGAGAGTGACCTCTTGAAACTGTACCTCATCGTTTTTTGATTCCGAAACAGTAAGAAATGATGCTCGACACCGGGCGAGGAATTCAAAAAAATTGACGAAACGTCTAAAGTATATGTAAGTGACAAAGACTAGAATCCCTCATACCACACATATTAATAATTGTACTCCTAGAAAGCATAATCCTGTGACTGTGAATGCGTAAGCAGTTCGGAAGTTTGGAACTATGTTACTAAATATGTAAAATACGAGGCTTGTAACATTTGGCACGTTTTCAGGAAGGTCGTCGTCTTCTTATCTTTTGCTAGAATTTTTATTGCACTCCATTGTCAACCGGCTGAAATAAAGACGAAAAAGAAAACGATTTCTGAAAGTTGACAGAGGTGACGATAATGCTCACATTCTCTGATTTTTATCGGCTTGAACGACAAACTCATCTCTTTGGCGACAAGCCTAATTCTCCTTGTTTTGAGAGAGACATATAATCTCCATGGTACTACAACATACTTCTCAGTAAAAAACAATCCCTAACATTTGGACTAGAATTTTCAGAGTGATCTCAGAGAACGGAAATAGTCTCTTTCACGTAATTGTTTCATGCGTTAATGATTGTTACTGTTCTATGCTAAATGAATGCACAAGGATATATAACTAAATGCTTTCAATGAGTGTGCTTTAATATATTCAAGAAAAAGTACTTGTATTTGGCAGAAAAGAAATACAGCAAATAGTCTGATAAATTACATACCAACTCAAATTTTGCAAATTAAAATGATCACTATTACATATGAAAAGTACGGCCTTGTGGAATTATAGCGTTACAATAAAACAGAAACAAATCACTTACGAGTGAATTAGTTTTTTTTTCTAAATCACTCTTAACCTCAAAGTTCTAGGTTCGTGACTCGCTGAGTACCTTCGCCTTCAAACAAATAAATACATCCTTATTGTAGATTGAATAACTATGAACATTTTCTGAAAAAAAACTTTTGCGTGTAAACATTTTCCTCCGTGGTATTTCTGAGAACGGAGGAAGGTTCAAAATGCAGATTTTTACAAGAAATGTGAAAATGGAAAGACGCTTTTAAGGAATAATTTTGGGTGTAGTGTTTTAGTCGTGAGGCGATTTCATTGAAAGGTATGATCCTGGATGTGCATTTTCACAGTGGAAATGGCGTTTATGTAAAATGTAGACGATTATTTTACGTATGTTTTATTAATAAAATGCCTGTTGTAGGTTTGTGATTAGAAGGGGGTATTTTTGAAGCCTAATACATCAATGCCATTTTACGTATTCTTTTAAGAATAGAATCCCTCTAGTGGGATGGTGATTATAAGTGGCCATTGGTAGGAGGCTAAAATGTATATCTGTGTATTCTTTTAAGAACAAAATTTCTCAGGTGGGATGGTGAATATAAGTGGGCTTTTGTTGGAGGCTAATCAAATAGCATTGTTGACGGAGTTTTCTCGGGTAGTTTGGAAGGGAGAAGTTAACTGTGAATGGTTGAAAGTTAATTGTTTAAAAGTCACCCAATTTGAATTCTCCAGTGAGAGTTGATGGGTCTGTTGGCGTGAATCATTTCTTGACTTGCCTGTTCGGTATGTGGTCGCCATGATTTGCGAATCCTGTACTCACATGCAAATTTCTGCGATCCAGACTTTCGTTTCGTGGGAGTCAGGATCAAAGAGTTCTTTTCATAGCTCGCAGTTTATCATTTGAATGATTATACTAGCTTTAAAAAGGTGTTCCCTCCTTTCAACAAATCATTGCCAAGTAGTAGAATTATGTTCCCTGCCGGATAAGGAAGTGTAAACTGCGGGACTTCAGAAGAGACGGGTAATAGTGAAGAGGAGATGCCGTCAATGAAAACACGCTGTTTAGGGGTTCTCAGGAAGCCAGAAATCACGGACAGTAGGTTTCCGCTGATGTTATAGGGTGACTCCAGCTTGTCTAGGAGAAGGGTGTGATCTACAGAATCAAATACCTTCGAAAAATCTATGTAGCATACTTCAAGTTGTGATTCCTCTTCGAAGTCAGAGATTATATGCCGCTGTAGGTCTGAGAAGTTTGTAGTGCAAGTGGCACCTGGGAGAAAACCGTGCTGTGCGGGAGATATATATGGGAGGGTAAAGTGGAGAATGCGATTATGTAGTATACACTCGAAGACAATGGAGAGTACAGGCAGAATGGAGATAGGTCGGTCGTTTTTGACTTTATATTTCGATCCGAATTTTAAAAATGGGAGTTAAGTTGGAAATCTTCCATTGGCTTGGGAAGGTACCGGATGAGAAAACTCTATTAAAGATACTGGAAATTGGTGATCGGAGTGTATTTGCTCTGTGTCGAAGGAATATTTTGACTATATCATCCGCCCCGGTTGATTTACATTTTGGAAGAGAGGATGTGTGTGTGTGTGTGTGAAAACTTCGTGCGCGGTAGAAGAGAGGTATGTAAGTGAATGAGTTAGCATTGGCATAATTGGAGGCAAGTGGACATTAGTGGACAGAGTTATGGTTATGGTATTTTTCCACCATTTTTGGTGAGAAATGCATGTGTGTATTTAGTTCTGAATTGACAGTGGAAGAGGACGTTTGTGCTTTGGTGCTTTTTTGGAAACTTGCCTGGTTTGGTTTTGATTACTGAAAACCTCTGGCCACTTCATCATCATTTCCAGGCAGCCTATGAGGTGATATTTTTTATGTATATTACCAGAATTCGATCACCCATACTGGTATGTGTTTTAATTTTTTCTAAACCTCGTAATATTCACTGAAGCTACTGAGTGGTAATATCTTAAATGTTATATCGGTTTTAGTTTCCTTATGCTATCACTAAGTGTCTCATATTTTTTAAATTTCTTTTCCCACCCTGTGTGTGATCGAAAATAGATGCTTAGTTTTTTTATAGAGAGGTAGAGTCTTGTACACATTTAGTAAAAATAATGTCTTGCCACGAAATATCTCGTCTACTGTTGCATAAAAAAATATATCTTTGACACAAAACCACCGTTGAAAGGCATTTGAATTATCTATCAGGAAAATTTCACTTAGAAAGTAATAGTGACGCTACTAAGGCCCTTACTGATTTATTAAAGCTATTTTTCTTGGTGCGTTACCAACAGAAGTGGGAAAATAGTCCTAGGAATAACGATTGATTCCTGAGACGAAACGAAATGGCTCTCCCTACTATCTCTCTCTTAATTCAACACGTGGATCTACATTCCTTCCACGGTTCACAACGTTCTCATACACGGAGCCGAAATTCCAAAGGACGTGATTCTTGCACTGGGCCAATTTTCAGAAGATGCTATAGAGGCACGAAATAAGGATGCAAGAACATTTAGAGAATGTTTAATTGGAAAAAATTATTGATTGGCCACCAACGAGGACTTACTTCTTATCCTTACCTCGGACCCCATAATTTCCAAAACCTAACTATTAATGCCAAAAAGAGATCAGGAGTATGCCAAAGTATCTAATAAGATTAAACTTAATGTTAAACTTAAAGATATACTTAATTATATTAGACGATTCAATTTAATGAAAGGGATATAATAAAATTAAGCGATGCTGAACAGGAATTGATAGATTAAGGAAGTAAAGATTCTTAAGCCTGCTCAAAGAAATACCATTAACATTGCAAGGGATTTGTTCTAATTTTATCCAACAATTTAGTAATAATATATTTTACTTTAGAAATCCAAAACCGAAATCAATGTTTTCAAGTATAATTAACGACGATTTTTCTGATTTCCAATATTTCATTCGATTTTTGATTTCTAACATTACGTTAGGTATCATTCAATGAAAGTGCATTTGACTTTCAACTCCATCAATAAAATTTCAAATCAGCTACAATCACTGACATTGTCTGCATATTTTCAAGATAAATTAATGAAAGATGTTCACAATTTAAATCTTTCAAAAAAGAGAAGCAGGGATATATTCCTTGGCATGACTCGTAGGGTCATAAAAACCCTTTTTGCGAAGCTCGCCGCAGTGAGAGCGGAGTTGGAATTAGACACCAGCTGCTGGCTGGTACCGTTCAAAATAAGTTTTCGTTTCTTAGGTGGTTAGAATTAGCCTAATATACTGCTATATCCTTTCAAAGGCTAAAATATATGCGTGAAATGCTAGTATTAGAGGTTGTATTTCATCCGAGGAAAGTGGGCTAAATGCTAACTTGGTTAACAGTAGAAACCATAAAACGAGATCGATTTCCCCAGATTACATCATTGTAACGTACGTAATTAAGATGGCTTGAAAATAACCATAACGAAGATTTTGGAACAATAGCGCTTCCCAGCACATGCTGCGTCACAGCAACGTTGCCGGCGGGCAGATCCGGACTGGGCCGCACGATCGAAAAATCGATTGTATTTTCGGCGTCGCAAACGGTCGCAGATGATTTTTAGGATTCACATTTTAAAAGCTTTGTTATTATCGTGGTGTAAGTATCTCAGTGTCCGTCGATGTCCATTTTTTTATTTTGCTACATAAAGGCGAAAAATTGATGAAAAACAGGGTCCGCCATTTTGTCCTGTAACAACTTTGCCCAAAAAATAAGTAATATTTAATGAAGAAAAATCGTTTCACCAAATAATTTTGAGTTTTTATTCCACATCTTTACTGCAAAAGGTTCAGAATTCAGTTGAATTCGGCGATTTTCTGAAAAAAAGTAAGGCGGGCGATTTTTGCGAAATTTGTCCAACTTTGAGACAATGTATATTATTAACACATATGAATTATGAAAAACGGCATGCAACATCATATGCACCAATTTATGTTTAATGAATGCGCAAAGTTTTAACTTCCGGAATGAAAAAAAACTTTTTAGGTTTTGGCCAGCATTTTTCGATTTCAGCCCACTGTGCGACGGTCCATTCTGCTCCCCTCAGGGGAAGTTCAAGAAGCGACGAAAAATCAAGAACAGGAGAGAGATTCCATTCCGTCGTCCGGTCGCCTGCGAATCTTCACTCGACGCCTCGCTGCTTCTTGCTATGCTCAGCCGGATGTGCGCGGATGCTAGCAGTGAACGCCCGGGCAAAAAAATTAGTGGTACTTGGTGCAGTGGCCGAGCGACTCACTCCCAAATTTGTAAGCAAGAAAAACATAAGGATGTAGCCTCTTTATTTTTCACCTAACTCCCATTCTAGATCTATCAACTGCAAGATACCTTTATTAAAACATTCCTACCTTTACCCTTAATTGGTCGCGTAGGGGTAAAAAAAAAATCCGACCAGTTTTGCTTCGATAATTTTTTTAGTATAATGATGTCGTTTCCAGTCGTTCTTCCCTCTAGTCTCTTATTTCTTGTCCTTCTATCACTTAGCAACGTTTGATTTACAAAATGAAACCTACTACCATGCTACCATGAGTGTAACAGTTTGTTCTTGCTTTTGACCCGACGCGACCACCAGTGTAACAATTTTTTCACGCTTCCGACCCGACGCGACCACGAGTGAAGTCTTCTTATTCTCGCTTCTACCCTGAGCAAACGCACGATTGTTAGTGATATTTTTCCCTTGTGACTCTACGGGAACACCAGTGTAACACCATTACTTCAGTCATTGAGGCTAAAAACCCACAAGTGATCAGTTATTATACCGAGCCTAGAAAGGTAGGTATGTATAAGAATATTTTATTTATTTCTCCTTATTGCTGAGTTTCAATTTCTTAAAAACGTGTTTTTATTTAGGCTTTCGAATTTAAAAGTAATATAGTGGATTTAAAAGTAACATAATAAAAGGTGAATGACAAAAACAGTATCATAAGTCGTCTTTTGAACAACTGGTTGCTTATGCAGATGATTCATTCATTTATGTTTTCCTTTATGACTTTTGGAATGGGCGAGCGCCATTTTGACACTGAGAAGGAATTCTTGGAAGAGCTTGAGCGTGCAGAAGACGAGGAACTTGACGAAGAAGAAGATATGACGGAAGAAGATGATGATGAGGATCATGAAGAGAATAGTTAACAATCAAACCGCAACTATTCTAACTTTCCCTAATTTCCCCTTCCTAGTACTATAAATTGGAGACCTCGTTGAATCACATTGGAAATAAAAATGAATATAATAGTGGATATAATTGCACTGATTGAATCTAGATGCTATTTTAGAAAAAACCGTACAAGTTTGGGAGTTAGGAATGAGTAATTTTCCTTCTGAAACGCCGGCAAAACTGTCGTACAAAGATGTATCGATGCGAAGGAAATCCCGGACAATTAGCCACGCCTTATTCCACCACTCCGCAGAAGCCTTTATCAATATTAAAGTTTGGAAGTAAGTGAATGGGCAACATGTTCCCAGAGATACATTTTCATCTTTTTATCCTCGATCAGGCTATTCACCCAATCTGTCCGCACGACAAGTGTGAGCATTTCAACCGAGTCCACTCACTCGCTCGCGAGTTATGGGCGTCCAAATTCAAAACGCCGCGGAGTTGGTTGAAATCGAACAAATGCAGGCCAGAATTCAAAAAGTGCTTTTTTCGAGCTGGAAGCTGAAAATTTGCGTGATCAATCCCCATTAATTGGTGCATGAGGAGAGGTGTGTCGTTTTTTACCAGTTATAATGCATTAACAATATACGAGAGCTCAAAGGTAAACAAATTTTGAAAAGACGCGCCCGTCTTCAATTTCCTCGGCAAATCACAGAAAGAAAGCTGTTGGAGTTAAGCTGTGAAATATAAAATGGAAAACACCAATAATTCTGATTTTTGCATGCAATGTTTCATTACTTTATTGTGTTTATTGATATTTATATTGCTGATATAAAACAAAAAGCTGGTTCTTTATATTCAGTCAATTCTTTGCATTCGCAATTATGTAGGGAAAACAAATTTCGAAATTGGCGGACTCGGATATATTCACACACGAGACCTTAACCCTTTAAAAAAAGAGTTAGAAAAGATTTGATGCGATTGTTTGAGACTCCGAAAAAAACTACTTTTCTAATGTTCGGAGTAGTCCGGCTCAGGCCGCCGGAGGTTCAGTCTGCAGTGGCGCGTCTAATTCCATGATTCACCACTTTGAATTTGGGCCAGCTTTTTTCGATTGCAGCCAGCAGTGGGCAGGGTTGAAAGTCACCAACTTCATTTTCACATATATTGCCACTCTTGAATGGGGAGGAGAAACTTTTTACAGAGCGGAAAAGTTTTCGGCGAAAAAAAACCAACGGAATCACTTTGGTCCTCAAAAGTTTTAGGCGCACGAACCGGGAAACGGAACGTATGAGGAAGATACATCAGGCATTATTCATGGAGATATTACCCTGCCGGAGCAACTGTGGTAACATGAGTGACATATTACATCCGCCTGCACGTCGTCACGAGGATGATGACCATTTGAATAGAGAAGAGCGAATAAACATTATTTTAGTAGTTTTACCCATTCTTTAGCCAACTGCGGCGGAATCGATTTGTGAAGTTCCACTCAGAGAACTCACCGACTTTGGGAAGAGCTGCTACAACTTGCCCTTTTGAGGAGATCTATTGCCTAACCATTAAACAACTTTATCATTTTCTCTGTCTCCCTTGTATTTCTTTTCCCGGCACATCCGCCTTTGTCCCCATTGTCAGGACATTCATCACTCCCTTGAAATCACAACGGTTTCTTCCCCGCCACCAAAAGAGTGCAAAAGTTTCCTCAAAGGTATACCCGTCGGCCACCATTCTCCAAGTAACGGTCCTCTTATGTTCCTGATTACCTTTCCTAGTTTCCTTATCTTATTTTCTTCCCTTAGTGAGGATTAATCTCCTGATTTCTTGCTCGTATCCGTTTTATACAAGCGCAAAAGTTATAGTATGGGTGGTCTTGAAGGGTTGAATAAAATGAAGACAGAACACGGACATTTTGGGGAAACTTATGTATCCAACAAATACCTAGTAGCAAAATTTCCAGATCACAGTTTACCTATGTTAAAGTAGGACAAAGTCTGCTTTAAGTAAATGTATCGCAAGTAGAGATATAAATACATGAATAGGAAACAAATACTACTTGAAAATTATAATTCCCGTTCAGAGAAACACAGTAAATGACGATGGGATGAGTATCCCTCCACTCAACTTCAAATTGAACTTTATTCAGCTTGAAGGATTACTTCTAACACATGAGCGAGCGTTAATCTTTGCCACGATCCGAAGAGGAATTTATCAATCACCATGAATGAAAGATCATATGAATGATCATATGAAGTGAACAAAGAAATCTCGGTATTTCGCGCTACAAACAAATGAAACGTGAATATATTTCCCCGACACGCCCAGAGCTTATGAAATCATGATTTCTCGTCCGAGCTCGTATGAGCTGCGTGAATAGGCCAGCATTAAGGAGGCAGGAGCGGTAATGGTGGGTCATTGAGTGCACAATATAATAGCTAATAAAGTAATAGGAAACAATTATTGGACCATATTGTATTAAAGTGGCTGTTTGTGTGCTGGAAGTTGGAACGCATCATACTACAAGTAGTAATGGAAGTAATACAATAATTATATTTTGAAAATTTTCCTTAATTAAATAATGTTAAGACTAGAGATTTTGGCACGGCATTCGAAATTTATACGGAATCATCCTGAAATAATTTTTTTTCGAATATTCGAATCAGCGTGAAACCTTGAAATTTGTTTGAAAAAATTATAATAAATTAATTATATTTTTATAAGTTATAATAATAAATTAATTATAATCACAATAAATGTTCTATTTTGCGTTTAGAAGAAAATCTGTACATACTTCATGGAGTTACCACGTAATATATGTCATGTTCCTTAAGACTACGCATTAAAACAATTGAATTGACAAAAACCAATTCGATAAAATATATTTTTTTAAACTTTTATCTATAGATATCACTAACACGCATGCAAAGTTTCAAGCTTATCAGTACGTAAACAAAAATCGCTCCAACCAACTTAAAAAGAAAATCGCTACTGTTATACTATAGTGCTGCGCCATCGAAACGAGAGTTACGATTGTAATCACACCTGTGACCATGGTTGTGTTATCAGTGGCTATTTGGCATTAGTTGAAGATAGCACAAATATTTTCCACCAACGGCAGCTACTTGTCAATCTCTTATTTTAATTTATTGAGTTTTAGTCAGTTGAAATTCCTTTAGACCCTGTAAATTGGAATGGTTGACATCATGTTAGTGTAGTTATAATTTCACAGCCCTGAGGATGGCAATAAATTTGCCGAAACGTTGGCAGTGAATTAAAGGAGTTTAAATTGACCAAAACTCAATAAATTAAAAGAAGAGATTATTTATACATGGTCAATAAATACATTAGCTATTTGTCAATATCTCAATCAACTCAAACTCCTCTGGTAAAATGTCACATTGCATTCCAAGTGAACAAGAAGGAAGTGCAGAATAACAAAACTGGTATATGTATCAGAGAATATTCAAAAGATTTTTCTTTCGATGCTGAGGAAATTTGATTTATGACAACGTGAAAACGAAACGGATGCATCTCTAGGTTATATTAAGAAGAGGGCAACGTCTCCTTCCCCACTTAACATATTTGATCCTCAACGCTTTTCTCCCGAGGGACAGTTCCCAGTGACTACTCCACCTTATACATGGTACCCCTCGATGTTCGGAAACCCTGACTTCCACGCTTCCCACGAAAACCCTTCGCTCCATTCCAAAACTCCTTCCATTGCTCCTACCTTCCCAGCATCAACCTCCAACGTGTGTGGTGCGAGCTAGGTAGCAGCATCGAAGGGCGGGAGGCTATATTTGTCCTTGCATTAGATATTATTCTCGAGATGCACTCCGTCGCGAACCTGCGTCTCTTTCAAGATACTGGAGGGCCTCACCACCTCACGCCCGATGACACGCGAAAGGTGTTTAGGCCCTAATTTCTGTGGTTTTCAACTACTGATTTTTTCCGAGTCTAAGAGATATTCATGGGTATAAATGGGAGTGAAAACTTGTTATGTCAGACCGTAAGTATTGACCAGACAATGACTATATGCCGAATATCAGAATACAAACAAGCCTGTGGAAAATGCAAAGCCTACCTAGCTTAGATGATTCAATTGAAGCGGAAGGAATAGGGCCATTGAAAATATTTATATTAATATGGAACAAAAATTTACTTTTACATATTTTAATACTTCGGCGCCGAAGTGGCCTCGCGCCGAAGTGGCTCGAGGCGAAGTGCCCGCGCCAAGATTTTCCATTCCCCTAACGAGGTTGAGAAGTTAGGGAATTGAGAAGTGTTGGTAGGGCCGAAGTGAAGGTTGCCAGTTCGAAGCAGTTCAGTGAAGGACAATATTCCACGGATCACATACAAAAGACCACCAAATTTTAGCACCATTTTTAAAGCCACCCGCCCACTTCAAAAATCCCTGCGAGTCACCGCCACTCCACCTTCGCCTTGCAATCGTCCCAGATGCAAGACCTGCATGATTTTTTCTCCACCCCCAGCCTCTTTTCTCCCCAAACTTAAATCCCTCCCGACATTTCCCTCCACCACCTGTACGTCCACCAACTTAATTTACCTTTTACAGTGCAACTTCTGCCCAGCTTTCTATGTAGGCCAATGTACCACCCCCCTTAACCTCAGAATGAATAATCATCGTGCATCCTGCTGCCCGTCATCCCCCCATGCTTCCCTCCCAGTGGCCACGCATTCTTTGTCCCACGACGCGGTCTTCAATTCTTGTTTCAAGGTGTCCATTATTGCTTCCCTCCCCCCCTCAGACTCCGCCCTCAACCTCCACACGCTTGAATTAACGTGCATTTGGCGCCTAAACGCTTGCAGCGCCCCTGGACTGAATGTATCCTGCTAACCCCCTCCCCCATCACCCCTTCTCCCCCTCCCGTTCGCTCGCCCAACAATATCCCTTGCTCCTGCGAAATTCTGACCCAGTCAGTCGACATCTCCTCGTTGAGAAAGAAGCCTTTGGCTTCGAAAGCTTCGGAAAAAACTTTTCTCGTGTGAGTGTTCTTTCTAAGTGTTTTACTTTATTAAGTGCGTCACAGCAAGTGACACTGGTGTATTATTATATTGTGCTACGCGCATCATTTCCTAAGAAACTGTGTGTGTATATATATATACACACAGTCAAATATATGCCAGGCAACTTAAAGTATCGGCACGAAGTTGCCGCGGGAATTGATTAATGGAGCAGTTTTCGAGCGTTCCTCCGCGTGATGTCTAAGCTCGACAACAGTTTCTCCAGTCATCCTGCTGGCGTCTTCAGGTCTCTAGTCTTTCTGAAGAAGACTTGAGACCTGAAGACGCCAGCAGGATGACTGGAGAAACTGTTGTCGAGCTTAGACATCACGCGGAGGAACGCTCGAAAACTGCTCCATTAATCAATTCCCGCGGCAACTTCGTGCCGATACTTTAAGTTGCCTGGCATACATTTTTTAACACCCACACACTCCATATGCAGGCAAGATAAAACCGACAAAACAAGAGCGGTGCACTCTCAGGCAGATAGTTACGAACCATCCTTCCTCTCCAATCACGATACGCCACTACAATAAGATCAGATCCAGACAATGACCAGCCAAGACACACTTGCTGGGTTAATTTGTAATCTCACCTTGACACCAGCCAAGACACTCTTGCAGGAAGGAGGGATACCCGAAAAGGGTGGGCTCTCTTAATGATCGGAACACGATCGGCCAAGGTCAGATGATGGCTTCATTTCACGTTCCTTAGGGGACATTCAAGTATTATATAAGGAGAATTTGGTAACATTTTGACCCCCCTCCTCCCCCATGTAATTAGATGTAGATTTCATTAACCCCTCCCCTCTCAATCATACGTAATTTGCCATAAATGTTTGGAACAGTCCACATAGATACCTAATAATACATGGGCAATTCCATGTCCAAGTGTGCAAAAATTGACCTTATCACCCTCGGTTTAAAATGTTTTTACAATATCATAGGCCCTTTTGAGAAACGTAGATACATGAATTTTTAGTCAGATATCGATAACGATTTACGATGTTACGCGATTTACAGTAGGCGGGACTCGCAAAACACTAGATCTTCACAAATGCGATGTCACCAAACTAATCAACTCAAGAACTTGTTCATACCTTTTTCTATAGTTTAGCATAAATTCAGCAGTAATCTTACGAAGTAAGATTTTTCGTCTGACGATAATTCAACAAGTTGATAAAAATACGATCTCGGAGGTAACTTAAATCTTATGTAAGATTGTCTCGGACCCCCTCACCCCCCACGTAAGACAAAGTAAGAAAAGCTCTAACCTCCTCCCTCCCCAAAACGTCTTACGTAATACTTGTACGGCCCCTTACGGCAGGTAAGATGGAACTAACGAAAGGTGGAGGCAAATGAAACGGACAAAGAGTCGAAAGATAAGAATCAAGAGTTGAAAGAACGGGTTAGTCAAAGAAAAGACCTGAAAAACACCACTTGTTAGCCGAAGATGGTCACGCCACCTGGATGGCGGAGTGGAACAACGAAAAATGAGGTAATTTTCCGTACTTTATGACGTATTCTCACTTAAGCGAGATTACAACATAACCCTCCTGATTATTTACCTGAACCCCGTGAAATGATTTGGGACTGTTTTGGAGAGTTTTGAAGCCGGGTGGATACGGGGATTTTTCAGTATAGTGGACCAATTAACGAAGAACATAAAGTCGACACTTTCGGTTTGTCTAACTTACAATTAGTAGTCTCTTTTATCCACCCACAATCTCACGTACTCAACTGAGAACGGAGAACTGGCTGGATGATTCGTCCCACGTCCACTTCCCAAGTGTCGCAGTCGGGGGCTTTCTTTAGGAAGCGGGTGTCAAGGACGGAAGGAAGACTTTCTCTCTCGCTGGCTCGTCTTATCTTGTCTAGTAATGAGGAAAATTAAAAAAAAATGAAGATGGAAAAAAAGTCGTCGGTGGACTTCGTCGGTCGGTGGATAATTATACGGGGAAAAGGAGAGAAGAGCGCTAATGAGACTTATGAAGTACATGTGGAATATTTACAAGGCTCTCCGGAAAGAAGTGGGTACATGTGTAACCCTTAAACCGCGAACGCCTTTCATGGGGAATAACTAGAATTTACGGAGACTTCATAAAGCGGCTAAAAAGTATTTATTCAAAGTCTCACAGCTTGAACAAATATTTAAATGGAATACAGATCCAGGAGGTTATTACTGAATGCATATTACGCAGTCGTATACCTAGTTTTAACTAGTTTTGACAATAAGATATTTATTGACAGAAACTCATACAAGTAACAAAGAACACTATCCAGGTTTTGATGCCTAAGAAATATTCTAAATTAATGATAAATAAAGTATCCAATTCGGGTTGTTCCCATTTTTAACCTGTATTTGTAAAAGTTCCTCCAAATAAATGCTATTTGTTTCAGTGTCAAAAAGTATGCATTGATCAATTCTTTTGAAAATTCTGTATGGATTAAATTTAAATGAAATCTTTGATAAGGAATGTAAAAAATCTGATTAATATGCATATAACGGGTATTTAAAACAAAAAAATGATGATAAAAATGTGGATTGATGTCAAATACATATTTGACGAAAAAGTTCTTTAAACTCATTATAAAATTAAAAATTAATGTAATCTTTATATAGTAAGGGTAAGAAGCACGTATGTTAAATACATTCTTTACGATACTGCAACATAAAACATTGCCATTAGAGAGAGGTTTTCGTTAATATATAAGATCTTCTATTCCACAGACAGCCATTTACCCCATCTGCTTCGTTAGCCTATCCTACATTCTGCGTCTTATATTTTCTAAAACGCCTATTTTTTTTCCTTTTCACCCTTACTAATCATCCTCCCTTGTATCTACCCTTTGCTTCCCTTGCCGTCAGAATCCTTATCGCTTTCATCTCCCGCGTGGAATGCAGCGAATTTGTATGATTCGATCCTTTACGTTGAAATACATGCGGATTAGAGCAGCAATACCGTGCGGTGACGTCAAATCACCGAGTTGCCGTTTTGGATCACGTTAATATTTCATATTGCTACATGCTCTTTTCAAAAGAAATTATTGATTTTTTGCGTTTGACACATACACGTAAACATTATTCATTTGATCTCTTGACGAATAGCTTGTCGTATAAACTACCTATTTAAATATGAGAAATAAATTATATACATGTTTCCTATTCCTATACCCTGGCAGTATTTTTATTTGGGATTTTATAGCGAGGTTAGGGTTGTTTGAGCGAGATTTCATATTCGAATTTAATTTTTTAATTTCAGCAGCATTTAGAAGCATGAAGCAAATATGGTAATAATAATGGCGCAAACACATTGTTTTATGTGACAAAAATTATCGGTAATTTACTAGATATGCATGTATAAGTCTTTTACTTTACTAATTTCTCACATGCGTACAATAAATACGCCTTCACAACCGGAGATTTTTTTGCGATTCTGCAAATATTACTGCGCTGGGTCATTGATTTAAAAAAATAGTTGATAATTAATAAAACGTCACATTGCTTAATTTCTGATGGGATCTATGTGTTAAAAATTCCTTATTTTTCATATAAAGTCTCCCTGGAGTGCATACATACTATTTTCCATGAGAAAATGCTGATAATATTTGGCTGTGAGGGTAAGTGGCTGATAATTTGTTGTCAATGGAAAAATGAGATATTTTTCTTTATGTTGAAGCATTTTTCATTGAACTCAATATGAAATGATTCATCATTCAAACCATCTTAAAAGATTCCATCCTGCAAAACCCACAATTCTTACCTTGTTCGATATCTACTTGGCTTGGAATCTACTTACTGAGACCCCATAAGAAGAGTATGGCACGGATAGCGCTCGCTATCTATTTCTTTCATACTCCAATAAATTGAGCGAATTTTCTTCTTATTTTTGTCGCAGTGAATTGCGAGCTGAGGTTTAAGGGGTAGAGTCACACCATTCTTATTACGTGGGTCCACTATTGACACTACGCTACACTCTGTGTTCAGGTCGTCCTAACGTTCCTAAGAGGCCCATTCGGAAATTCGAATAGAATGGAAACCCATCCATCGGTGTCCCTTCTACTGAGAGACCATGTGTGGCGGAGCGGGTTTAATTGCTTAGTGGGGTCGGAGCAGATTTCGCCAGTTGGACGCGATGAGGGGGCGCGATCTGTGGGTCAGGAGGCGTCGCCTCCTTCGTTCATTTCCCTCCAGCTCCCCTCTATCACTTCGACACTCTCCTGCTGACCGGACGATCTTTCCTTCCCCCTCAACACCGGGTCCCAAATCCAATCTAGCTCGGCCCCATCGTTCTCTCTCCCGCTCTCATTGGATTCTCGTCTCTACCGTTGGATAGGATATATACGTGAACGGTCGTACGCACCGCTTCGAGGGTAGGATTTGTGGTCCAATGCATTTCGGAGACTCCGTACGTTTCGTGGAATGAGAGGATGGATCCCATTTTGTCTGCCTCCCACGATTTCAGTCACGACTTGTGATGTATTTCCGAATACTTTGAAGACCAGGAAATAAAGTTTTTATTGTTTTTTTCCCTGAAAAAATTGGAAATTTTGTGAAAAATATTCTTATCAATTCGGTTTTATATAGATAATAGTTTTCCTGCTTGAATACTGAGCATAGAAATATTTTCTCGATTTGGTAGCAGATGACAATTATGCAAAAACTCAAGATCTATAATTACGAGAGTTATTCACAAGAGTTATTCGTAAATTGACGCAATCTGGAATAAAAAAATGAAATGGAAAATAAAAAATTCAAATTAAGAATTTAATTGGAATTAAACAGACTTCTCCTTGCTTTGTGAATTTAAATAGGCTTTTCACAGAGTTACCTGAGAGACTCGAATGAATATATTGATGAAAAAAGAAAAAGATAGGCGAAATAAGAGACTCATCGTCACTTATATATAGCCCAGAAGGAACAGGTGAGGAAGAATAACGATCACAGGAGCGATGGTTATATGTCGCTGGGTAAGGCCGTCGATGTCGCCTTGACTTTTTAAAGTGTATGGCGAGGTAATGATAAGAGAGTCTTGAGAGGAGTTTGACGTGGAAATAAAAGTAGGAGGTCTGCTAATAAAGCCGGTTAGATTAACAGAAGACGAGGCGCTGGGTAGTTAATCATCCAAGGGGTTCCGAGCTTTGATACGTATATTAGAAGTTAGTAGATAAAATACAGAATGATGATTAAGTATTCGCAAATATAATTCAAGAGATCGTCGAAGACAAAAAGAGCGAGGTTGGTCATAAAGGTAGGAGGGCACCAACTGGAGCAAGTAGAGTAATTTTATTAATTCGCTAGTACACTTGAGGGAAATGGGCATATTAGTGGAGACATTAGAAGGAGAGTTCTTCTAGTAGAAGAAGCGTTCAGCGATAGTAATGAGCTGATGATGGGGACCTTGTGTTAGAAAGCAGATAATAAGGTGGCAAATAGTTTAAAATGGTGTGTGGCGTTATATGGTGCAGAAACATGGAATCCAAGAAAATGGTACCAGAATAGCCATCTGGTTTGTGGGATGAGGGTGTGGATGAGAATGGAGAAAGTGCGGTGGACGAAAAGGAAGACAAACCAGGACGTGCTTGGTATGGTGGGTTTGGAGAGTAAACTTCTGGATGAGATTTCGAAGGGGCAGAGTTGGTGGTTGTAACATGTAATGAGAGGTGGAGACAATGACGGCCATGATGTAGGGGAGGATGTTGGGTAAGTAGGGAAGGGAAAGTGAAAGAATGGGCTTTATGAATGGAATGAAGAGAAGAAGGACGTATGCTAAAATGAAGTAAAACATTTGGTAAAGAGAAAGAGGCCCGCATTTATAAAAACCCGCTTGATTTTTACTCTCTTCCATGTAATTCTACGTTAACCGGAATATAACGCCTATAATAATGAGATGTTAAACTTTTTTGAAAACTTCATGTATGTCCTTTTTACACTTTTAGCATTAACATGCCCCTAATTATGTTATTACAATGTAATACAGTGGAATACAAATTACTATAGTGGCTGTAGTGCTTGATTATACGTAAGAAGTTGCAGCATTTTCATAATAAATCTAACTCTTGTTCTATTCTGTAGTCGTACTTCGTGTACAGTGCTTTGCTAGTCGGATGTGACATGATTGAGGTTTACTTGCCGTTTTATTTCAATAGCATGGTAATACCACTTCCGACCATTTCTTCTCTCCTCTATCCTGAGCTTCTATTTGAGGGGCTAATATGTAGCCTCCACACTGATTGTTTATAGATTAAAAATCAAGATACATGGTACGGTCAATCCTTTAGTCCTAAATGTAATGCTATGCCTCCTTTTACCGATTGTTTTCTGAAATGTAACAACGGATCCGTGAGCAAATAAATCTATTCTTCGACTCGGATCTGAAAGTTACATAACCCATCATAAGTTAGTTAGAGAAAGTTACATAATTCGGTGTATTGGGAGAATTATAAGTCGCCCTACGTGTAACTCAGTCACCATTTGTTGGCCAAGTTGCATTTTAATGCCCAGTGCAAGAGAGGAATGGAAGAAGTATACTGCAGAATTAGAGGAGACCATTCTTAATCCCGTTGTCGCTCTGTGACTGTTGGAGAAATTTCAAAGGATTTAGTATCATCAAATTCACCTTAAATAAAAACATCTAAGGATTAACCAATGCCTTAAAACCGAATGACAATTTATGGAGGCTGCATACGAAGCTAAATAGTACCTAGGTGTTATAGAACCTGTTGGTGGTTGCATTTTTTTAATTTTTTATAATTCAAGTAACATGAAATCAGTGTATAACATTTTAGCTGACGAGAAAATGAGCATTGGGCTTTTGTATAATTTGTTCGTTGATATTGAAACTTAGGTGCTCCTTTCAATCTAACACAGCGAATCTAACTCTTGCAATCATGTCGATCCGAGAAGTGGAATTGAGATCTATGCGGCGTATTTGGAAGCTGAGAAAATCATCCCCTGGGGACTATTCGCTTGCACAAATCAAACGGAAGTCTTTCCAGTAGGGGGGGGGGGGATTCGGCGTATTCAGAGTTCAGCCAAGATGGTGGACATCTGGTTATATGCTATCCGCCCCAAAGTATTTACGTGTCTTTTTAAGTGAATAAAGTACGTGAATACACAAAATAATACTTGTGAACTTATCATTTGTCGGCCGCGAACCTTCCCCAACAAGACAATGGAAAAATCCTCGGAAAATTAAGTAAGGAAACATTAACAAATCCGACCAAAGGAGATCTACCATCGTTTCTTGCTGCGATGACAGAGAGGATAATTAGCAAGAAACGCCATTCAGTAGTGGAACTGCTTGACATAGGTAACTACTTACTTTTTCGCTATAATTTTCACGGTTTTCAAATAACTTGGCACCCACATCACAAATCGTAATGAAATTTACCGATAGATCTCGTGAATGTTTACTTGACGGATATTTAAGAGGAAACGATGTGTTTCTGATTTCCTCTGACTCCGACTTATTCCGGTGATTCATAGTCATAGGTAATTTTTAAAAGCCTCCATATTGGTCGTAACTACCGCATTTAGATGTGATAGGTAATTTTAGAGTAGATTTTTACTATTCCCGAACTAAAAATTCCAGAATTGTCGTGTGTTGTAGAGAAATCGGTAAAATTCGACTTTAGGCCGCATGGCGGCCTCGTTGAAAAAATAGCATAATCGGCCAAATCGTTTGTGTGAATGAAGATGGAAACATGCAAGGAATAAGAATTAGAATGGTTAAATTTGCCAAATTCGAGTGTAGGATACTACATTTTCGTAATTTTCACTAAATTTAATTATTGACCACTCATTAGATTATGAAGGTGTTCTACATGCATTCCAAGTTGGCTCCGAATATCAAAAACATAGTTGTTTTGGCTATTTCTACCCCTATTCTAAATGAAATATTACAATAAACATTTGTACTATATTCACTTCTACCGCACGTACCAAAGGGGAAACGGTGAACAGAGTGATGAAAGATATGTACCAGGGAAATGACATCGAGGCGGAACACATGGAAAATTGATGGGCCACCTACACAAGCTATAAAGCGTTATTTCGTTGCGTATTTTAACTCGAAAGCACCCTCACTCAATCACACACATCTCTTCCTCTAACCCTCAAACGAAAGTCGTGTTGAAAGGAGAACAATGACGGAAAGAAGAAACATGAGGAGATAGGAAATAAAAGAAGGAAACATAAAATAAGGACTTTAGTTCGTGCCCTCCCTTCTCCTTTGCAGTGTTCCCCTCCGGTGTCTTTGCTACAAAGGCGATGCCATAAATAGCTCATTCCTATTCAAGGGAGGCGAAAGCATTTTTCCATCGCTCTCAGCGAATGTGGAGAGAGTGGGTGAGGGTCGGACGCTTTCTCGGAGGAAATGCTCGGGTGAGGCTGAGGGAATGGAGGTAGCGAATGGTATGTCATGATGCCTCGTTTTCTTCCATGTGAAGCACGTAGGGGATCCGGACAATTCTTGCCATCTTGACGGAGTTACCCCCTGAAAGACTGGAGCACAGAGAATTTTGAGGGTGGAGATGGGAGGATATATATATTTTTTTTAGGAATGCAACCGTGAGATTCAACCGTTTTTCATTTTATATCCAGTCTATTGCCTCGTGAGGCTGCGAGCAAGAAGTGAGGCGTTTCCCTATTTTTGTTTGTCTCGGATGCGCCGATTTCAGCGCAGAATGAGAAACATAGACATGCAAGTTGAGAGCTTGTGATAGGAGAAACAAAATTTAGAAAGAAAGGGAGGTTGACAAAGACAAAAAATGCGCGTAGTTTTGAGTCCTTAGTTTTATACATGCAAGTTTTCTATTAAACTCGTACGGAGGCTTAACATAGTAAATATTCTCAAGTTCAGAGCATGAAAGCATCAAATTACTTCCATAGGGTTCTGGATTCAACAAACTAAATCCTACTTATTATGGATGTATTCGGACGTGCGGACAAATATTGTTTTTTATATTTAAAGATTCTAAGTTGTTCCCCTTGTGTACCGTCTGCAATATTACATAATATTTTGATGAAAAAAATATAAATAAAGAAAAATAAATGTTTTTATTGACATATATTATGGCCCTTTTTTATGTTTAAGGTATTGAGATTATTTTGTTATGAGTGGTGATATGCCAGCTATCACTGGTACTAGCTCTAGCTTCCTATGTACCACCTTAAATTCGTTGTCATTTAAAATTGGTATTTATAAATTATTTTCCATGAAAAAATGTACACATCACTTCATTCTATTTAGAAGATTTTCACTTAATGATAAAACCTTGGTTTCAGAATGTCTTTTTCAGAAATAATTAGTATTTCCAACAGCCTGCGGATATTTATTCATCTGGGCATGGCTCATCTCTTCTTTTATCACTGAATATCCCCACCATAGCCTAAAAATGAACTTCATACATCGTCTCAACAAATTCTCACACCCTCTGAGCCTCTATGTTGCGAAACTGCACAAGAAAACTTTTATTGTTTAAACTTATTTAAAAAAAATGAAAGTCTCGTATTTATTCTAATTCGAGTTCCCCTTTAATTCTCCTGCCAGCCGTTTCTATTAATTTTTGTCCGCGAGTTTGTATCACGTTAGACCAGACCCATTTTTCTTCCAGATTTCCCGGGCGCTCTGCAATTTTATTACATAAAAACCTTTCTCATCTCCACTCTGCCCTACTGGGAGTAAAAAAGAATAAACAGTAGCCGTGAATCCCATTCCCTCTCCAAGTATCACAGACCTATAACGGTATAAATGAATCAATTGGCCGGAAAATGAGGTCGTACGTCGAGTGTTTGCATCCTGAAGCAATATAATCCACGGTCGCATGATAAACAAAAAATTATTTTCAGCCATGATATTTTTATATGAGTCCGATTAATATTAGACGAGAAAAATAGTGTAGGGAATGGTAAAAGGCTATATTACATATATATGGTGGTTGATACGATTCGTCCTTGATAATTTCACGGAGGTTTTAAACGATGAGTTAAATTGCTGTACACATGATTGGAAGAAAATACAGCATTCAACGGCGTGCACGCTGTGTGGTTATGAAAACGAGCACTTCCAAATGATGAATCTTGTCACTCATTTTGAAGGAGAAAATTTATCCATATGTTGAAGTTGGTTGTTTCCGGCGTAACTTTCTGGAATTTGCTAATCATTTTGAATCACTCACTCAGTGATTCAACCCGAAGGTGGGTTTGGATAGTTGAGGGTAGAGCTCACCACGGACTAAGCCACAGGCGTTCGAATTTCGCACATTCAGGGTAGGGGGGCCAATTCCTTTTCCTAGGCCACCTCGCACTCCGAGGATTTTTTTGTTGTTCATTTTGAATAAAAAGGTAAAAACTTTGTTTTCTCCGGTTTTCGGGGTTACTAGGGTTACGGCTAGGGACCGAATGAAATTCGTCGGCGAAGTTCAATGAGTCAGTTCATCGAACTATTACAATGATGGGGTGAGCTCTTTCGGCTGGACAAATACAAAAATTAAAGGGAGTCTCCAATATCCGTAAACAATTTATTTAGCTCAAATGACTGGAAAGCCATGACAATTACAATGATGGGGTGAGCTCTTTGAGTTGTTTACGGCTATTGGAGACTCCCTTTAATTTTAGTAGTTCATCGAACGCTAAAGAGGACTCTTGACAGCGACCGGGCAGGGAGGGAGGGAAAGAGCCTGGAGCAACGCACCCCGCAGATCGGTTGGCCTTTCTCGTGGACTAACATCACGGCGAACAAATTCTTCCCAAACGAAAAGTAGAAGCAAATGGAAAAAGAAGCAAGGTGGACAAACAAAAGCACCCTTTTTGAGACCGACGGTGCAGTTAGGGGGAAATAGGAAGAGAAAGGGAGGCCACTGAGTGCAACACCGTTTGTTTTTGAACGACTACGATGATTTTTGGACCAAAAAGAGCAACAAATGCCTCTGTCGTACAAAGGGGGAGGAAACCATGCCTTAAAAACCAGTTTTTATTCTTTGGGCTTTTACATCGCCATGCTGGCATTTCAATAGATTATAATTTCCGTTTTAACCATTCGACGCTTGAATAACGCATCAAGGACTCATTTGCTTTCGTGCTAACTTGATGATAACCTCATCGGAGACTAAATTAGAAAACGTATATCAAAATCGACCATTTTTGATGGAAAGGCCCTCGGCTTTTAAGGCCGTTTTACACGGTACATTTGTTTGTACAATCTATCGTGCGAACGCATGTATCAGGAAATTGTACCGTGTAAAGCGGCAAATTGTGCGAACGCTTGTGCGAATGTATGAATGAATGAACGGAAAATAGAACCTGTTCTAATTCCATTAAGACAATCATACAATTTCGATCAGTTAGTATTCAACAGATGGCGCAGATGTGGCAAAAACTGTGGTGCCTGTGTTACGATTGAAAATAAAGTTGTTTATAAAAAGGATTAACACTTTCCCGTCGAATATTAAGAGTAAATATTATCCTGTGTATATAATCTTTAATGAGTAAACTCTTCTCGGGCTCTCCACCAGTTTTAACTATTCATAATTGTTGACGTTTCGAGAGACGACTCGTCACTCATTCTCAAGGCACAAAGAATTAATTACGTCGACTATTATGATTAGTTTGAAGCAGTTTAGAACCCGAAAAGAGTTAACTCAAAGTTGCTCAAATGTTTACATCGTCATTTCATCGTGTTATTTGGTGTTCTGGTTTTTCAGTGTAATCGTGATCTTTGGGTTTGTGTCCTTTTCCCCCAGAATTATGACTGGTCCTCAAGTAGAGTTCCTGATATCCCGCGTGATATAATGATAATCATTTTATTTTTATTGGTTAGCAAGTAACATAGATATAGTAAAAAAGACATTAAAACACTGGTACAAATACAAGGGAGGGAAATTAGGAGGGACTAAAAAAAAAAGGTCCCGTGTTCCGCTATATCACTTGATAATAACACTTTGTCACACACACATAATAAACCCACGAAATTTGTCTAACAAGAGTGAAGATCCGGCGAGAAACGTCAATGACTTGTCGCCCTAAAATCCAGATGGGATAAAACGAAACGATGCAGAGGTCGAATATAAAGCCAGAGAGAAGAATCAACGAGAGCTTTTTCTGAACCGGGAGAATTATCAGTAGGCAGATGGTCGAGTCGAGGTTCCGAAATTCAGGTGATCAGCTTTTCAAGGTGTCAAATACGTGAGTGAAACATATGTTCACGAGCGAAACATATACATGATAAACAAAAGACTCGAGAATTCCGATCGATTTCTACCGCTAAATTGCACGGAAAATTGTGCGTTTGCACTCATCGTGTAAAACGGCATTTAGTCTGATTCAGTCGTTCATACAATATTTTCTTGCACACTTGACTGTACATGCGTTCGCACGATAGATTGTACAAATAAATGTACCGTGTAAAACGGTCTTTAGAAGGTTAGCTTGTATACTACAGAATAAGCCGTAATTGCATCCTTTATCTTTGAATACAAATATTCTAGAGTTTGCAATTTTCCTACAATTCCTTTAGTCGTTTAAAGTGAGGAGGATGTGCAGCGCTTTCAACGAAAGACCCTCGCGCAGTGGCTAGAGCGGAAATCGTTAAGCATTAAGTATACATTTTTATCATTATTCAAATAAGTTGAAAAAAATTCTTGGACCACATTTCACTCAAGAGTATATGTTTTTGCGTTGGAACTCACCATAAAGACATTAACGGTAATGATACAATAATTATATTTCAATTTCTTTCCTTAAATGAAGCATGTTACGACAAGAGTTTTCGGTGCGGTATTCGAAATTTTGAGGAAAGTATGTTGAAATATGCTTTTGTTGCAAAACTTGGACTCGGAATGACACCTTGATATTTGTTAGCAACAATTATAATAATGAGAAAGGTTTTATTTCGCGTTTGAAGAAAATCGGTACACATTAAATCGAATTATAACGAAATGTATGTCATAAGGATGAGCCGAAAAACAAATATTTTGGAATTTTAATGCGTATACCTGGGAATAATTGTGAAATAGGCTCAAACTAATGCTGTTAAAATTTTAGGACGATCGAATAATATTTAGGGGTCTCCGATACTTCATGATTTTAAAAAAAATCAGCTATTTTGTATAAAGACATGAAAATTGTTCACTTTTTATGCTTTAGGAAGAAACAACGATTAAGTAGGAATAATTTGATTTATTGGCGAAAGAATTTCACAAAAAAGACAAAATAATAACATGGAATTACAGCTTCCAAAATCTGAAGGTGAAAAGAAGTGAAAAATCTTCTTTTTGAATCATGATGTTGCTGATCGATGAAAAAGTAGAATCACCTCTAAAATGTTTAGCGTTGGGGTCTTGAAATTCCTCCTGATCTGAAACTTGGGCATAGCTTTCTGGGATGCAATCTTGGACAAGATGACTCCCATTCGACAACATTTTAAGGATGTGCATAGAATTCATTGTTTCGTATCACTGGTTAAGCAATGTTCTGTACCTGCTTTGGCTGAACGTTCACGCGATTTATCAGATACCAGAAGTACTTGGCGCCATTTATGAAATTAGTTTTCTTTTTGACTTCATACCAAACTGGAGAACACACTTCTAAAATGTACTTTACAATGGTAACCGTACTCTTAGAAGGTGCCTTAGTAGACACATGAAGGCGCAAAGTGCGAGCTGCCGTTGTCAAACATCGAGAAGTATTGACTCTTCCAGGTTTCATTGGCGACATGAGTAGGACAGGCACAGTTCCCATTAGCTTTGCGTATCCTCAAGTAGAGATGGGCACCTCGAAAAAACAAAACGTTTAAAATGTTTGAAAAAAAAGTTTATTTCATTCGATTCGAAAAGAACGTGAAAAAAACGTTTTTTTATTGAATTGGGAGATGACGTTCATCATAGTATATTCGATTAATTTAGTATGCTGATTAGTTTCTTTTGCCGTTGACCTGCCCTAATGGCTTATAACGAATGTATTTATCTAATTTTTTAAACGATTTCAAAAGAAACATTATTGTTTTTTTTATGTTTGCCATGCTGATGCTTATATTTGGCCTACGCTTCGTTTATAGCGTGGGACATTACGTCGAGTGCTTGGACGCTGGATTCCCCGCCTGAGGAGAGTGACCTTAACTTTAAAGTCAAAGTGCTGTGCATTGCATATTTTTGCTATGTGTATACTTTTTGTGAGCTCCTGTAAGGCTGCTTTCACACGATAGTCAAGTCGTCAGCGATTGTTCTCCCGAACACAGAGACTTGACGATGCATCAATATAATTAAAGTCTCAGGCGAATGACTGCCGTCTGAAAGCAGCCTATGATGTAGTGTAGCCATAGAGAGGAAAGTGGAAGACCAAAACTTCGAAAATTGACCCCATGTGATTCACCGGTAACCACTCAGTTTCATATTGGTGGACAGAAAAGAGCGTACATAGTTGTTTCCTGACGCCATGTAGTCACGCATTAGATTTCACCAAATTCAGTGCTTCGCTTCAAGTTGTGAGTGGAAGACGTTATTGAAAATATTTGATCTAATAAAGTTTGGATCTAATCTAATAAAGATCTAAATAGGTTGCGTCGTAGATAACTGTTCAGCAATGGTTAGTGCCAAAGCAAAATTTAAGTAGAAGTATCCTCAAATTTGCATGGCTGTATCGACCACATTGTTCAGTTTCTAATGAAGAATATACGTGGCATCCCGGAAATAGATCCAAAAGTTAAGGTAGCTGTGAATATAATCAGCGAAATAAGAAGCTCAAATTGCCTAGGTTCTTGGTTTTCAGATGTTCAAAAGAGCAAAGAAATTTCTATCACTTTAAAAAATCCAGCAGCAACTCGATTCGCATCCACAGCTGGTATCATTAATTAGTAACAAGAGTGTGCTGCAACAGATGGCGATTGATGCGAATCCTAAGAATCCGTCACTGAGGCTTCGTTACGAGACCAAAAATCCGATACTATCTGAAGACTTAAGGATTTTTAAAAAATAATCTGCAAGATGATCTGAATATTAAAAGCTTATATAATCGACATGGGAAGTGATGAGCCACAGCTTAGCAAAGTCTGCTGCATTTTCCCAGATCTCATTGAAAGAGTGAAACATTTTTGCACGATCACAACTGAAATCACTGAAGGAAGCAGTATTATAAATATTGTTAAAAAGAGAAGAGATATGGCCGTGACGAATGCCCATTTGGCGGCTACTTTGAGACGCATTTTTCTTCCCAGCCAGGCGTTGCGCAAGTGGGATCTCTGATTTCGAGTCTTCGCTCTCTTCTGTTCTAGTCGGGGATTCTGAGTTCAACTTGGCAGATGCTGAGGCGGTTTCATACTTAAAGAGGTGCTTGCGGATGTGTCCTTCTGTTAGAGCAAGAAACGCTTCCCTAGAATATTTCTGATAGTTGCATTTAGAATCGCACTTAGCCCACTGCACCAATCACCTTTTTCCGACCACTCCTCTAATCGTGTAGGAAACCCTTTTCAATTAATGGAACTTTGACAAAGCATGAGCATGAATAAGTGCTTGTGGTGAAATCACACTTACAAACCCCTCCGAATAGACACTAATACTATACCTATCAAAAGCTACTTATTCTGCCAAACGGTAGAGGAATGGAACATAGGAAAATTTGCGTGATAGAGGCAAAGGGATATTGAAGTAGATGGCGGATGAGTTAAATTTGGTGTAACGTAGAGCGGGTCTTCCAGGGAAACAAGGACATATTGTAGAGGACAAAAATGGTGTTAGAATTTCCTCGAAGCTAGTTTCAAACCACCATTACTTCTACCTGCGCTCCATAGTAGCCAAGTGCCTCAATGGTATTACGTGACGTGCATCTTGTTTAGGTAATCTGATCAAGTCTCTGCGTTAAAAACTATTCCAAGTGTCTCTGCATAAGTTCTTCGTCTATTTCGACGGAATGACAAATTAATTAAAAGGGAACACGAGTTAAAATTAGTCCTGATATAATTCAATCCATTACATGAATCTAAATTGACTATTCATTACAGGTTCTCATTTCAGTATAATATTGAGAATTTCATTTGACGAACACTATTTTAGCAGAATTGTCACATTCATAGACAATAGAGGTAAGGAAAGTTTTTCACGATCTTGGTCCTGAACATCAACCAGAATGCGGAAAAATTGCAATGGCTCTCGCAGCATTTGCCGGAACGTCCAAGTATGTCACGGACTAGCAATGTGTGAGTGGAGCGTTTCAGTAAAGCGCTTAAAAGTCGTGAAATAAGTGCCACTCCTTGACGTCCGAGCACAGAGCTGGAAAACGTATAAGCTAAATTACTACAATAAGATATTTGAAACGAAGTGTCAAAGCAGTTTGTGCTAAAATAATAAAAAAGTAATATAAAACGTAATTAAAATAGCTTCTTTCAAAAATAGATGTAGTATTTTAATTTTTTTATAAAGGAGAAACCGTTATGTTATGCTACACTTGATGTTACCAAGAAAAAGTATACTGGGTTCACAGAGGTTTGTTTAGAACCGTATGACCCAGTATTGAGTGCGTTTTACTCTTCCTAAAATAAGGCGTTCTACTAAAAAGTGAAATATGTAGTACTGGCTAGAAACCAGATAATATGTGAAACATTCTGTTTTGAACCACCGTAATGCTCACCCAAATGAGGAATTTGAAAATGCAGGTACGTAATCGCAATCAATGGCATTAATCTAAATTGACTGTTCCTTACAGGTTGTCACTGCAGTAGGTATAATATTGAGAATTTCATTTAATGAACACCATTTGAGCAAAATTGTCAAATTTATAGAACTTGGCAAAGAGAATTATGCCATTCATTTATATAATTTATGTTGTAATGATCACGAATTGCTCGAAATAGAGATATAAACATTGAAAAAATGCTAAATGCGGTATGTAGCGCAGATTTTCTGGTGTAAACCTCAACGATCTTCGTGGAAGTATTAGGTTTAGCCACGCACAGGAGAATCCCACAGAAAAAAACAAAGACTGAAGGACAAATTAATGAGAGCCACCTGGTATAGATATCCCAGCGATGGCGTAGCAAAAACGAACTCGGTCATTGGAAGCTAAACAGACTCTCACCGAATTTCGAGCGCAGAGATGTGGCCTCGTCACGTGCATGAACGGTGACGAGCTTTGAGGATAACAGCATGACCAGATATTCAAAGGGAGTAAAATAGGGGGTGGCTTATGTTTCGAGTCACGGTACATCATTATGTTAGCATTAAAAAAATGTTTCAACAAACATAATTATACTTCCACTCTTCTCTTTGATACGCCGGAGTGGAGAGCATAATCGCTTAACAAAGAGAATACATTCACTGATAAAACACCCTAGAAACAATGTAAATAAATGAATATTTATTGCAGAAGATGCAGAAATTGCATGCAATATAGAATATCCTTTAGAAGGGAACGTTAGAAAAATAACGTTTTAAAGGGATTAAAATAACAAAGAAAGTGTTCCGGAGTTCTTCGAATCTTTAATAGATTCCCTTCATTGATGTACGTTGAAATGTTCATTGATGTATGTTGAAAGACGTGTATTACGTAGAAATTCGAATTTCTCTTGGGACACTCCCTAAATTGGTGCTACGTAGTTGGAAAATAAAGTGTGTAAAATATTAATGCAATACGATAAGGGAAATTTTTGCTGCATCTCGCACTCCAAAAATTATTTTAACTCCTCGCTTTGTTTCTAGAACTGATAGAATTAACAAAATAAGAGAGACACTGTCCAAATGATCGGCACAAAATTTTTTTCTTTCAACCCGCCATCAGTGCTTACAACAAAAAGAGTGTGAGATTAACATAAGACATATAGGTAACACACAAATCACCTCTGTCCTCTCACCTCTCCTTTTCCATATTGTCTATCCTTTCTATTGCTGGTGTCCTAACACCCGCTTCCACACGCCACTGCGGCGGCTCCCAGGGTAGTATACAGATGCAGACAACCATCTCCCTCGATGACAGGCGACCTAATTTGTATGTGTGACGCGGAGCAAGTCATCTTCTTTTCTCTGGAAATTAAGGTGGATCGTAGAGTGACCATTTCATTTACTTTTCAAGTAGGTCGAGAAAAACATTCTTGGACCACATTTCATTCAAGTGAATATGGTTATACCTACGTTATAACGCATTCTAAAGGCAGTAATGGTACAAAATCTACATTATAATTATTTTCCGAAATTAAAGCATGTTATTACCAGAGTTTTTGGCGCGGTATTCGAAATTTAGACGAAATTATATTAAAATCTGTTTTTTTTTTAGAATTGAACTCGTCGTGACACCTTGGTAATTGTTAGAAATAATTATAGGTAGTAAAAATAAATGTATTATTCCCCGTTTAGAAAAGAATCTGTACATATGCAATCGAATTATTACGAAATATATGTCATTTGCTTTGAGGCTAGGAGTTAAAATAGCATTGAATCGCAAAAAAACACCAAATCGGTCTAACGCAAGTTTTTTACTCTGATCTATAGATATCGCTAATGAAAACACGCATGCAAAGTTTGGCGCAAATCTGCCCGTAAACTAAAACCGCTCCTACCACCTCAAGTTCCACCCCACGTAGCCATGAAGGCGCCAGTCACATGTCGTAGTCTCATCTTACAGTGAGAGAGGGTTGGACCGGAAAAACCTAGAAACCGCAAAATACAAGTTGGGAGAGAACTTGATTAAACGGGGGAGGGAAAGGGAGTCGCAACTACTGTCTCTTCGTAGAAACTTTCAACCGAGTGGAAGAGTTTCAATCAGGAGGCGATGGGTTGTGGGGGGAAGATGGAAATGGGAACATAGAGGATCCTCAGGGGAAGGAAGGAGGCGTGGTTCGATAATTCGGGAACGGGAAAGGGTGGAGGTAGGGTAGTGTTGGAGGGGAGGCGGACATGAGGAGTGGATTTGAGAAATGTAATCACCCGCGATTCTATCCGCGGTACGAAATCATGCAGGAGAGAGGCAACCTACAGCCACGGTTCCCATTTCTTAAATTAAACCCATACCAAATTCTCTCTGTACAGCCGTCTCCAGGAGGATTTCTTACACCTCACTCACTCACTTCTACTTCTTCAATTCACCACCTCCATTCAATTGAGGCAACTTTTCATTTCAAATGTCCTCGTGGAAGTGGCGTGGCTACTTGATGAATAAAACACTTAGTAATCTTCCACAGATTTATTGTATGGCACTAAGCGTTTCCCCACTCTGTGGCATAATCATGTGCATGGTTCTTCGGTTTAGATCGTATATATATAGCCCTAGACCGAAGCTTTGTGGGAGGAGGGGGGGCAGGGGGAGGGAGGGGGAAAGTCAAACGTAGGAGTAAGGGTTTTGATAGTACAGAGGAGGAACAGAGAAACGGCGGTTGCCGGGGTTTGGGACTGGGTGTTGACGGATTCATGGGTTATGTGAGAACCCCGGGTATCGGAGGAGAGAGGGGGGTTGGGTTTTTAAGGTAATTTGAGCGAATTAATACTTCATCTAGGATTTGATGAATTTGACCTCATTTTAAAGAAAAAAAACCCCATATTTCCAATGATAACAAAATATCATCCCCTTGCCGAACTACTTTTCTAGCAATTTGTCTGAAAATACAAGCTGCTTTACATGGGATAGATTACGGAAGTGCGCTCCAGAGGGAGATTATTGAAAAAAATAGGAATTTTACTATCTATATTTCGTCAAAAAAATAAATGTGCGTAGTTTGTATGTTTTCTCAACTATTTATGAGAACTTATTTGTTACTCACCGCACAAAAGTTTACAGAATCGCAAAAAAACCTGCTGTTTTGAAGGCTTTTTAGCCGTACAACGTGAAAAAAGGAGTCAATTTAAAGACTTAAGTCGATATATGTACCTATTTAATTACTGAAAATATTTGTCATATATAGCTATATTTTTGCGAAATGAATGTTGAAATATTTATTTCATACTTCTTGCAGGCACTAAAATTAAAAAAATAAAATTCGAACATGTTCTCCATTATGACTAGGGAAATATCTCGCTCAAACTACCTTTTAAATAGCAAGAGCACTGCCTACGAAGGAGGGGGGAAGGGAAGAGCAAAGATGGGTTTGAGGGGATTCCTTAGTCGGAGGAGTAGGTGGTGGCTAAGTAAAGGGCATAGGTGTTGGTCAAAAATCATTAATTAGTCCTGTATTTATGAATTTTGAGGGTGCTACAATTTCTAATACCTCCAGAGCGTTCATTTTATTCCCTTTTTCCAACCGGTGTAATAACTTGGGAATGTAATCACTGGTGCGGCCACAATACAGCAGATGCCTTGCAAAATTAGAGGATGTATCCTCCATTTGGAAGCATCTTTCGTGCCCCCAGACTCTTATACTAAGTGCTCGATCAGTCTGGCCGTACACCGTATTGCATACTGGCGTCTTACACACTAGCTTGTACTTGCTACTTCCTTCTTGTATTTCCCGTTTCCAAGGAGCTTACTAAGATTCCACTGACTGTAGTGGGCTGTCTTAAGTTGAAGGGGGGTGGGTGCAGCAAGTTGGCTAGCTTGTTTGATGTTCCATCTATGAAAAGAAGTTTACCCAATTTACGTGAATCTAAAGGCAATGGTGTAAGGGACGTTAGCGCAGAAAACGTTTTTTTGCATTATTTTCGTTGTAATATACTACCTGCTAACTCAAATGCTTCGAGCTAAGGCTACATACCTACGCACGACCTAAGCCGAAGAACCCTGAGCATAAGTATAGCACGGAGTGGTGAATCGCGCTGCACCATTCAATAAATCTGTGTAAGATTACCAAGTGTTTTATTCGTCATGAATATCGTCAACTTCCACCAGGTCCAGCCTTACACTGTTATGGTGTGGCTACAGTTTGAGCCACCCTGGATGGTCTGTCAATGAGATATAAGTATAAAATTTATTTCTTAAGCATATTTAAGTAGCGTACAGGACAAAAAGTTTCCCCAAGAACCTAAATATATAATTTAAATGTGAATGCGCCAACCGCGGCCATTAATAATTACCTTTCAAGTGGGAATAATTATTTTATGAAGGTCACGTGTTCTAAACGGGTTACGGACTTAATATCAAATTTAAATCACGATAATATATAAGTTCTGCGTTTCTAGACAAAATCAATGGAATAAAATCCTGGTACTAAATCAATACATTCAAGATATAATGCATGCGTCCAGAGATAACTCACCGCATATTGCATGGACGCCGATAGAGCATCCGGCTATCGTAGTTACTTATCAGCGTTTTCTACTCTGCAAAAATGGTATAATCCAAAAATACTGCCGGATTGTTCAATACCTTTTCTTCAAACTTTAGTTTTGTCAGTTGAAGTTGCTCCAAGAACTGTGACTTATGTGCAGGCTGGTGAAATTTTAGTCCCGCCTCCTGGAGGTTCATACAAGCAGTGGAATAACTACACTCCAGATTTAAATGTTGCTGAGTTCCCTCTAGTCCATTGCTCGTTTAAGGGTTTTCATTGGTAAAATGAGAACTTTTGTTATTTACACTGCTGTTGTGCAGCTTGGCCTCCCCGGTCTAGGCCTACTGTTCAACGTGTCGTCACCGTCCGCATAGCGCCGAGCCCTACTCCGAACGGTGTATCGATTTACATCAATTTTTCTCGCCTCCTCATAGATGTACTACTTGCGGCTACCATCCCAGCAATAACACATTTTTCACCTTAAGAGAGCTCAGAGAACGTAGCAAGTTCCATGATGACGGACTGACACCGCCTGTCTACGTGGTTTGCAGTGCATATTCATGGATATGCGCAGCCCTTTGCCACAAATCTATAATATAGTCTAAATACATCACGGTAAAATAAAATTTCAATTTACTTTCAATGAGAATCACACCTTCAGGTTTATTTAGGTAAATTTTTAAATAGGAAAATACTAAACTCACTCGGAATTGAATTTCCCCGATTCTTACAGTTACGTGACTAACAACGAGAGGTGAAATAAGTCAGTGTCGCTAAGAAATCTATTAAAAAGAAAGATTTCCTTGAGTTAAAACGTAGTATTATTTGAAGTTGTAGATATGGGTGTCGAAGCTACGAAGTATGGGCGTCATATAGCCGAGGGGCGTCACAACAGTGGAGGTGATAAGGGTTCCCGTCCTTGAGTTGAGAAACTCATTTCGTCGAGGGCCTCAGATATGAGACAATTTAGTCGCATCAACTCTTCGTCCCCTGCAGCAAGTTGTAGAACCAGGATGAACTTGAAAGAATTAGTTGAACTTTTTAAACACCCTTTCTGCGCCCAGAGCATATGTAATTATTTCCCTTATCCAATTACATCAATATTTTACATAATGTATCACAAATATTATGCGTTATTCCGCGAATAAAATTAGTTAAGATCAAATGTGGCAGCGTAGTTAGTTATTGGAAATTCGTGAGAGAGAACGACCATACAAATTTCGCAAACCTCTAGTTAAACCCTACGCTGCTATAGCCAAAACTCTGTGTGCACCTTTTGAGCTATTTTACGCTCATTTTTATTGATGGACAACAATTTTAGGACGTAAGCAATTGTACGTCAAATAAGGGTCCAAAGTCACTTATGTAATAGTAGACGCAGCAAAAGTTGTCAACCGGCAATTAAAAAAGTAAGGGTAGTAGTGCACATACTCTTTTGGTTCTATTGCTGTAACTTTCCTATCGAGGTTTGCAAATTTTTGTTATAACCACTCTCTTACACTGAGAGAGAGAACATTCATCGTTTGAATGTTCTCTCTCTCAGTGAGAACATTCAAACGATGCCAATATTCACTGATCAAAATTGTTGCAAAATTGTAAGGTGAACTCAGCGGTGGCCGCCAAGTTGACACAAATAAAGTTAATGCACTCACCAATGTCGATAGAGGCCGCAAATAGGAGGAATTACCTTTGCCGACGAGCTAAGCTTTGCCAAAAGCTGTACGCTTGCACTCCAGGAGTACCGAATTCGACCTCCAGCCGTCGAGGAAATCGTTCCCCCGGAATCAATTTCCTTTTCGTTTACTATGTTTGGAGTACCTCAAAACTTTGTCAGTCGGAAGGAATCTCTCTTGGTTTCTATTGTCAAAGGTGCCAAAAAACTGAAGCATGGTTTCTCAGAAATCTAGACAGTAAAGTGAGGAACTAGAAAGATTTTATAGCGCATAGACAACGTCTTCGGTGAGAGTGAGACGGTTAAGTATAATGAAATTAAAG
This sequence comes from Pyrrhosoma nymphula, assembly GCA_963573305.1. NCBI lineage: Eukaryota > Metazoa > Arthropoda > Insecta > Odonata > Coenagrionidae > Pyrrhosoma > Pyrrhosoma nymphula. The sequence goes on along the minus strand of OY754339.1, from coordinate 49,925,196 downwards.
TAACTAAGATGGAAATCATGAACTAGTATCGAGAGGTGAAAGAGTATTGAGATTGATATGGTGCCACTGATCCATAATGATGAATATTTTATCAATAATAATTACTTATATACATTTTTTAAATATACCACGTTTTTAAAACGGACTAAAAAGTATAAAATCATTTTCCCTGGGCCCTTCTAAATATTTTAGGGTGAATTTTTAGTGCCTATGAAGATATTTGTAAGACTTGAAAAGAAAAACGTGGGGCGCAGGAAACCCATGACAATTAAGGAGGAGTAAAGGGGCCAGGTGTCGTTGAGCAAACTCCCACAATTAATACCATTTGCAAAGCACTGAAATTCGTTGAGAATTCATCCGTATTATATACTACTATTATCTACTGCAGTCACTATTACCTCACATTGATTAATTTAGCGATCATTTTGTGCTGAGCTGGTTTGATGTAATTTGTATGACGGTAACTTGGCTAAAACCAGTTGCGGCTGATGATATGGTGAACCTAACGGGTTACAATTTAATGCGCCATGATAGGACTGGCAAGAGAGGTGGCGGTGTAGGTGCCTTTATTCAACAAAGATTGAATTACTCAGTCTTAGCTACTTCCCCATCTGAGTATTGTTTTACAACTGAATTTGTTATTGTAAAAAGTATTATTGTTGTTAGCTATAGTATATAAGCCACCTTAAATTAGTTCTATCACCGATTTTGAATCAACGTTTATACGGTTTTATCCAACATATAAAAGTACCATTATTGTTGGTGACTTTAATGTGAATATGATGAATCCTGAAAGTTTTGATTGCCTTCAACTTAAGAATTTCTTTTCTGTGACAATCTTCACCTGGTTTCTTCGCAACCTACGCTAAATAGCCACACCTGCCTGGAACTCTGTATTGTGGATGGCATGGAGAAACTATCGCACTTCTCCCAGTCACCAGTGACTTTTTTATCCGCTCATGACCAAATGTCCCTTTCGTACAATTTTACCTTTCTGTTTGCAAAGCTCCCTACTTTGGTATTTTGCGATTTCAGAAACTTCAATCATGAAAGATTTCTAGAAGACCTACTTTCTGCTGATTGGTTGCGCATGACTCAGTCAAATCGCATCGACGATAAACTTCAAATTTTCAACGATTATCTTCTAAGCTATTTAAACCGACATGATCCTGTGCGTATATGCCACCCTAAACGCCCTACCTCCCCATGGTTGTCCAGTGAAAATCGAAAAATGCAGTGCTGGTATTAGTTGACATTAGTAAGGCTTTTGATCGAGTAAACCATACTATCGTACTCGAGCAACTTAAAAACCTTAACTTTTCGTGCCTAAATTGGTTCTATTCTTACCAAGTTGAGCGTTATCAAGCAGTGAGAGATAGTCAAGGTAATCTTTCAACTTGGGCCGCAGTCACCACTGGTGTACCCCAAGGGTCTGCCCTTGGCCCCCTGTTATTCTCTCTGTACATACTCGACCTTCCTAATTATCTAAAATACACCTGTTACATGCTCTATGCCGACGATATCCAAATTTTGTAACTATTGATGTGCCCGCAAACTGTATCATTATTATTATTATTTTTTTTAATGGATTTATTTCCTGAACAATAAATATTTTTTTATCTAAAAAAAGATTATGTGTGACTCAAAACTGGCCTAACGATAAAAAATATTACTTGGTTCTGACCATCATCAGGTTGTTTTAATTAAGTTGTTTTGTCGCAAAATGTGTCCAATAAGTTCATTTCTCCTTCTTCTCAGAGTGAATTATCATTATGCTTCTTTTCTCTACATCTCTTCGTAGGACTTCTTCGTTAGTGATGCGTACGCATAGACCTTTATGTAGTAGACAGAGATGCTTTAGGACCCTTCCTGGGAAATAAGATGAAATGGGATCAACGCACTACGAGAAATCTATTCACCTCGGGATGAGACTAAGTGGCGTGTCAAAATCACACCATTTTATTACTCCAATGAATAAAGCTGACTGGCTTGGCGGGGTGAGTGTTGTCGGTGGTCATAGTGGATGACAGCTCTGGCGGGAACGATGAAAGTGAGGGGACAAGCAAATATGCACAGTGGGCTTTTGGAGCATGAAGAAGTAATGTTGGAAGAAGGGCAAGGACTGTGGTGAAGTACGTACTAAAACCCGTCTGCTCAACCCCGAAAGTCACGCAATAAAACACAACTCAGACTCACCACACACGAAGCACACGAGGTCCGCAAAAACAGTAAGACCATCTCCCGACATGCTCCGCTCACAGCGTGAGGGCGCCGATTGGATCCGAGCCAAGATGGCCTGGCGCGCTCACCCACGCGCCACCCTGCTCGTTAACTCCTCCACCTTCTGGCGACACCTTCCTGTAGTCCTTCCCTCCTTTCCCCAATTCAACTCCCTACTAACCCTCCCCTGCCCCATTCGTTCGCAGACACATTACTCTATTTTTTCTTCTTTCTTTCTCCACCGGTATGACAGCAAGTTGCACAAGCACACATTAAACTTCAAAATTTATACTAGTGATTAAATAAAGATGGGAATGAATAATTACGATAATATTTTTCAAGTTCATGATTTGAAAAACAGTCATTTTTTGCGTTGTAAGCAATTCTGATACAGCCTTATTATTGTATATAGATCTAAGTATACAGATCTATTCGTTCTATAAAAACGCCGATAAGTACACGTGATAGCTGGTAATTTTTACGCGAATAAAAAAAACTAAGTCCTTATGATGTTATTGCACAAATGAAGGGCGTTTGAAATATTTCTTATACAGCATCAGAACAACACGTAGACGCTAGTAATACTAGAGTATCCAGAGATATAGCGGAATCAAATAAATAAGATAATTATTTTGAGAGTCACTATCCATTACGGAAGAGTTATTTCAATTATTACCTGTATTATTGATCATGATAGTATTATTTTTCATCGACTGTTGGAGATTAGTACTTCATAATTAACGAATATCTTCTTCTTCGCTTCAACTCTAAGGTTGGTGGGCATCCAAATTTCTTCTTTCCATAGCAAGTCTCTTTACATCTGCGTATCTTCTTCCTGCTAAGATCTCCTCCAGGTATTCTTTTCTTGGTGTACCTCTTCCAGCACGGCCCTCTACCACTCCTTCCATCAAGGTTGTCATCCACTCGGAGTGTCGTAGAAGGTGTCCAATCATTGCGTTTCTTCTTTTACACATTGAATTTAGTATTGTATGTCCCTCCTCAATTCTTTGTAGTACTTCCAGGTTTGTAACCCTTTCTGTCCAAGATATTTTTAATAGTCTTCTCTAGGACCACATTTCAAAGGACTCCGGCTTTTTCCTCTTTGCTTTTCTCAGAGTCCAAGTTTCTGAGCCATAGGTACACAACTATACATACTCCAAACATACGTTTTTACAATTTTTTCCGGGTTGATTGAGAAACATTATTTAATATCAAGAGAGTTTTCTTCTTGATAAAAGCTTGAGTTGCTTGTGCTATCCTGCTTGTTACATCCGCTGTGCACCTACCATCAGATGTGATACGGCTACCTAGGTATTTAAATGTAGTGACTTGCGAAAGTTTTTCTCCGTCTAGATATACCCCGGCTTCCTCTAGTCCATCTCTACTGAATTTCATTATTGTATTTTTTTTGTTAATTTTAATGTCCCAATTATTTTTAAAAATTTGATTCATTCCATGTAATGCATCCTGTAGCTCATTGTCACCGGTAGCTAAAAGTGCGATGTCGTCTGCAAATCGGATGGTTGTGTAAAGGTTACCATTCACTTTTAATCCATTCTTACTTGTTTCTGTAAATTCCTTCATTGCCTGTTCCATGTGCAGATTGAACAGTATTGGGGATAGACTGCATCCATGCCTAACACCTCGAGAGATCTTTTCTTTTATTCCATCTACTCTTAGGATAGCTTCCTGGTTTTGATAGAGTTGGAGAATTATCCTCCTATCTCGGTAGTCTATTTTAGCTTCCTTTAGGACTTAAAACATGGTGTTGGATGTGTTTAAATATATATTTATTATATATATATCAAAATATATTTAAATATAATTAAACATATTTTGAGAAGATTGCCTTTGTCAGTGACTCTGAAAAGTTAGATACCTAAGATAATACCGTATTTCTCCGAATTTTAGCAACACTTTTTTCCCGATTTTGGGGCCCCAAAATCGGGGTGCGGCTTATGTTCGAGGTGCGGCTTATATTCGATAACCTTCTTATAAAATCTTAAAAATGACGAACTAGAGCAAAACAGCCATTCGGATTCACGCGGACGCCTGTTTAACTCGCCTAATCCACGGGGAAAGTAATAAATAACGCTGAAAAAGGTGAAATTGGGGCACAATTTATTCATATATCAAAGGATATTATAGGTAACATTGTGCCACAGTAACATAGGTAATGTAAAAACAGATATAAAATTCTAATGCCTAATACTGTAGGTGTTACGGGATGCACTAAAAAAGGGTGCGGCTTAAATTCGCGTATTAAATTTTTTCCCTGTTTGAGACCCCAAAAACGGGGTGCGGCTTATATTCGAGCGCGACTTATATTTGGAGGAATACGGTACGTAAACTGTAACTTGCTATTCCGTTTTTGAAAAAGAAATTACCGAATCCTACCCTGAGAGTCATACCTGCGATGGCGTCGGGTTGCGCTGTTGATAGGGATTGGAAGACTTGGGAGGAGGAAATTCATGTTCCATGCTCAGCTGTAGTTCCAGATAGATGGTAAGAGAGTTGAACTCGCGGTCTACATCTAGCGAGGGACATTCACCACAACTCTCCGCCATATTTAACCTAAACTGAAGTAGACTCTGATGCTTTACATTGCAATGGCCGAAAGACCTATTCTAAGTCCCTCCCAGCCACTCCTTGTCGTTTTTCGAAAGCGTATGACCTTGGCCTCGGTTGGTAGACAACTCTTCGTCTCGAACCACGCGAAGCGAAAGCAACGATGAGCAAATAAAGGGAGCACGGGTGGAAAAGCAGGTGTCGGTAAAAGGAGCGAAAAGGCGTCGGTGTCAGCGGAAGGAATAAGGAGAGATTCGAGGCAATGGCACGAGAGGAAATACGCAGAGGAGATATATTCTGAGCTGGAGGGGACATATCAACATTAAGGAGAGTAGGTACGTTTTATTAAATTCATCGTCGGCAGGAGCGATAAGAAGGCATCTGAACGTCACCAAAATTACTTTGCAATACTGCACATCTAAATATACACAATACCGTTCAGGCCAAATCAAAAGTGTGTAGCACGGGTTAATTCCACTCCAGGCACTCGACACTTGTTCCAGTTCAGTGTCAAAAATTACACGCTCCCCAAGCCTCTAGGCGAGGACCACAAGCAGTCAGACACTACGTGAGTTTTACGTTGACAAAAGCGCGGAAACATCTCATTTTGCACCTACTATCATAGCGCGGAGTTATTTATATGTTATTAACATCTTCGGAGAAGTAATCAGCCTTAAATTTACGTAGGAGGATAAGCCTATTCTTAAATCTACACTGTAAACGCGATTCCAGTCCTAATTCTTTAAATATCCTCAGAACATTGCTATATTTTTCATATACTTATCAGATAATATCAGAATAATCATATCACGTATTTACAAACCTAGCTGCTCGTCACTGCATGCGATCTCATTCTGATACTCAGGGGGTAAGGTCGTAAGGTGGGCTGGCTTATGCAGAGTAGAAATGCGTTCTTGGTTTTTGCCTAGTGTCAAACATTACAACTCATTAGACGTTATCAATACACAATTAAAATTGTGATCAATATTTTTACAATATGATTAAGGAACTATCACTTAAATAATTCAACGCTCGATAGTATTCGATATTTTTAGGTGCGGTCTAATACCATCTAATTAAACCAAACTTCAGATGACGAAAGCAACAAACTATATATATAATCAAGGAGTTTAATGCTCCAAAAATGCTTTCTTTTTCAATGTACCATATAGGTTTTCGACAGTGCCTTTGCTTACGTGAGGTTTGACGAAGAAAGTGAATATGCCCGATGATTCCTGCTCTCGAAAAACATTTAGATATATAGTATTAAATTAAACAGTATCGAGAAAAGTTAAACAATTTTAAAACGTGAACTTAGAGCAGTTTCTTACGGGATATTTTCTCAAAATATTTCCTTAGGCATGGAAAATAATTCCTTAGGTGATTTTTACTTTCCAAATTATTGAATTGTAAACATTTTATTACCTCGGGATAGTATTCATGAAATTTAAAGGGTTTTTTCATAAGCACATATTTTGTTAAACGTTTCCCTTTCACGCCATTCCTATCTCTTCGCAATGAAAATGAACCACAAGACGGTGTAGATAAAAATTTGCAGAACCAACTTATCCATTTTACTTATAATTGGGAAAGTTTTTAACTCAACGGGAAACGTCACGGGAACGAACTCTATTTTCTCACAGCTGATGTTAATCGTTGAAACCCCGCCATAGCCCTAACTTAGCATTTTTCTATTGGTTATGGTATGCCCTGATAAGCACGTTTTCTTAGGTCAAAGGACAAACACGTGTCGGTGAAGCAGATGAACGGGGGAAGGGAGGGCCGGAGGAGGAAGGACACGAGAAAGATGTAAGGAAAAGAGATTCGGAAAGAGGGCGAGGAAAAGGAATAAAAAACCTCCACATTGAAAACGTCCCTCGGGGAAGATTGGAATATACATTCGGTTTTATATTCAGGGAAACATCCGTCCATTGGCAATGCAGGAGGGAATTTGGAAAAAGAGTATATTGTTTCGCTGCGCTTATACTCTTGTGCGTGGGAAGGAATCCAGGATATCGCAAGTGGGAGAAGGGATCCACGCACTTGCTTTCAAAATGGAGACGGGTAAGGGTACAACATGAGGAGGCGTTTGGACCTTCGGGCAGCTATGAGGAGACAAAACAGCAGAATGCAAATATATCTGATGAGATGGTCGTGTCCAAATGGGTATCTCTAAACTAAGGGAGGGCATATAGTTGGAAAGACTAGATTTTGCTAGCGTGCGGGAGAGTAAGCCCCCTTATCCTCCAACGTGAGTTTCCTCTACAAAATCCAAGAGTAGCGAAAATAGCAGCTTCATTTTGAATAAATCTCTCATGAATCGGATTTTCACTTTTATATGTATATAAAGTGAACGTATATATTTGTTCATCTTGAACGTTATTACATTCATATTAATTAAAGATTTTCTGTTTCAGATCGATATGATGACTTCGATTGTATATGTGCTCCATTGTCGATGTGCTATAAATAGAGATTCAAATTTTAAAATAAGCAGTTGATATTTTTTCTCATAAAAACTGATGCATGTGTTTCAAGGCCTAATTTTATGCGTTTCAAATCCTTAAAAGTTTTTGTACTGATAACTTTCATTTTGGGAAAAAATATTTATCGTAGTTTTTGGGTCACTAAAACGAGATTCCCATCTTTGGAAGAAATAGACGAGCACCTTGATCTCCATCGGATATTTGGAGCAACATGTACGTGTATCTAAAAAGAAGCCTATCCGGGTCAAAGGGCGGGTAATATGAAATTTGGCTCTGCAGTTAGGTTTTATTTAATCAAATAAGATCGTTAACAATAGGAGAATTATTCTAAAAGTTACAACACAAATGACCATGTGGAAGGAAAAAGATAGCTTAAGCTATCATTAAAAAGTGGTAGCTATAAATACCCATGGCTCTACGCGTAGATAATGACCGTGTGAATCAGCCTTTTGGACAAATACGGACGATATTTAGGAAATTTAAATTCCTCAAAAATTCCGTAAGGTTGCCAATTACGGACTATCCGTTCAATGAAAGGGCGCATTAAAATCTCCGTCTCCTAAAATCTTTCTGTTTCAAAGAAATTTGATGATTGAAGTGCTTTTAATGCTAAAAAGAGATAGCTTAACACTTTTCGCGGAATAAGTTCTGGTGGATTTCCTAGAATAAAATTCAAAAGACACTTTGTGTCCCCTTTGTTCTTTATAATAGAAAAAATCACTTGCTATAAGCTAACAGTGCTTTGGCCTATGTTTGCATGAGAAGATCTAAATGGCAAGTGAATTGTATTCTGGAGTGATTTTAAATGTTCCTTAAATTTTTCGTTTTATAATTACAATATTATTCGTGGCGGTATATAAATCCCCTTATTTCGTTTTTTCATTTCTTACAAATGAGAAATATAGATTTCAAATACATGTTAATGGGATGAAAACGTTGGAGAAGTGATACCTTAACTGTAAGTTTACCTGAAGTACGTCTCTGTTACATTTAAATTACCCGTTTGTATTGATACTGTCCGTCAATTTACCTTCTAGTGTTAGATTAGTTTAAGAAGTTTTTGCCAACATTATTCTGCATAACGTTCATGAAACATTTTTACAAGTTGCGTTAAATTTCATATGTGAGGATAATAGGTTTACCCACCATATGCTTAATACAAATCACCTTAATAGTTAAAACGCATAATATTCAACATTGAAATTTGGTAATTTTCTTCACCTATCCTCACATCAAACCCTATACATTTCATTGGTTGTTTTTCGAGAGGGACACAAATGATTTCCCTCGAATGTGGCATAAAGCAACAAGGGTACCCCCTTGCGAGATAACAGGGATCATTGAAAGGACACAGATGATTCTCAGAGCAAGGGAAGGGCAAGAGAAGAAGTAATGGAAATAACGGGAAGAGGGAAAAGAGAAATGAAGATATAGAGGGGCCACAGAAGGAATACGTAAGTTTCTCGGAAGGGCACATAAAAACATTCGGCAGCTCATTTTATTTATTCTACGTCAGCAGGAGCGGTATTAAGGCATCTAAACGTTGCCAGGAGTCCTTTGTATTTTGATTTTATTGGTATATATTTATTATATTACTGGCTTCGCACGGGAAGCTGTAAATTATTACACCGATTATGTATAAATCAGCCTCGTTTATGTTGAGAATTTTACATTTTCTCGGCTCAACAAGTTTACACGTGACCAAATATTTGTGGTTCATTTCGTGAATATTTTTAATGACATGTTAAATACATATTTTAGAAAAAGAGAATATAAAAAATGGCACTAAAATCTACCTATTTGGTAAGATAATTACAACGTGGGTTCAGAAAAACGCTAAATCGTATTAATTAGTGCAAGATGATGGTGCCCGTTGAGTTAGTTTCAGTGGGAGCAGTCATTTACCTATCTGGTTATAAGAATCAATGTGACGTGCTAATTGCATTTAGCGCGTCACTGTTAACTGCAAGTGGGGACTACGGAGTAAAAAAGTGAATTCACACTGCAATTCGCTTACATGTATTGATAATCTTATAAATAATGTACAATGCTTGTATGTGTATGGATCTATGTTGGCGTAAAGCTCAAAAACGAAATGTAGTACAGCTTTAAAACTTTATGGATCATTAAATGTCTTCCATTCTCACAAAACTGGCTACTTTTTATGTATATAATGATCTCCAGTTCGATCTATTTTCGTATTTTCTCGGTAAAATAAATGTGCTTTTATAAAATGATTTCTTTCTAAGTTCTAATTCCAAGAATATTTTGATGTTGAAAACATGAAAGCCGTTGTTTGTGATTATAAGGATCAATGTGACGTGCCAAATGCAGATACTCTGTAAAAGCCATTAAACGCAGATAGATAGGTTGAGGTAGACAATACACCAACTGAAATCTCACTAAAATTTGCTGTTATTATTTAATCAATATAATTTAAGCCATAAAAAGCCTGGGAAAATATTCCCATTCATAGCCATTAATCAGGTTGCCGAGGAAATGTGGTATTGCTGAAATCGGAGAAAGTTTGATAATTTTGGAATTAAAAGCCTTATTTTTAAGCAAATACGGAACGGGAAACAATAAAATACAAGAATTAATTTTTTTGTTCTTTATGCCATCCGATAGTGAAAATTTCAATTCTATATCATGAGTGCAAGTATTCTAAAAAGGAAAAACCTTTGAATTGATTTCAACGCATTTATATGGGTGTAAACTATAGGGGTCAGTGTAGGGGCCATTGGGGCCCTGGAGAAATTTTAAAATAGCCAATGTTCATTTTAGTGCTCTCAAATACAGTCAAAATTTCAAAGTAATCGATTCAGCCGTTTTTGAGTGATTAAGTAAAAGACTCAGAAACCAACACATCTTTGTAAAATAGTATAATTATTAATATTATTGGTTTGACCTTTGACTATGAAGGTTATCAAGGTCACAGCGTTTTATTGACAACTTTCAAATGCTAAATCTGTTATTAATAATATTATTCTAGCTATTTATGCCTCTTAATAGAAATGTTTAAATCGGCATCTTTCGTTTATTATTTACGTATTTTTATTCAAATTAGTTTTGGATAGTAAACATTGTTGTGAAACGAATTTCTTACACTTTAACGCAATCTCAAGTTAAATTCAATTATGTTGTTAGGATTGTCTACCTTGTGCTTTCCTCCGCTCCTTAGTCAAATCCTTCCACGTGGGTCTTCCCGTTCTTAAAGTCAGTCTTCTCGCAGGCAACTGCCACCATGTTTCGCAACAACCATTCCGCAAAATACATCACAACTCTTTATCAATATCACTTGTTCTGCAAAAATGGAAAACAAAATTTATATAATAACATGCAGTCCATCTCAAGGGTGTGTGGCAGGGGATGAGTTTCTAACGATATGCACAACAAATTATCCTATAAATTTAATGAAACTACGACCATTCATGTCTTTGCAAAACATGCAAATACTTGTCACAGGAGGTGAAGGTTTACCTATATGCACTAACAAAATGTTGCCAATGTTATAAAAACAATAAAGTTGTAACAACGTAAATGCGCAAACATAAAATAGTTATGCAGAAAGCATGCGATACGTGCAGTTAGTACTACGTATTAGATTAAGAAACTTGCATTAAGGTGGGCTAACACTAGCAAGTTGATTCCGCCAGTTATTTCTGCCAGATCTCGCGGGGAAATTTACTATGCAGCCATATTACAAGTTTGAGGGATGCCAGACTGGTTGCTCTTTACACCGGCAGTAATACGCCTGTGCAAGCGAATTGCCGAAACATTAACAAGTTCAGCATTCGGTCTAACAGAACCTTTTACATCTGCAATTGATATCGTAAATCACTTGCTACAAGTAGCTTGCGCAATAGGCATGACAGTGTAAATCAACCTTTAGATATCAAACAAACTATTGGCTAAACTATCCACCAACAAACCTAGCTCTCAAGTCTTTGTGCTAGCTATTACGGTTTCTTATCACTCGAGAGAGAAATGACATTCTGAACCTTGAATTTTCAAATGTCTAAAAATTGAATGAGAACAGTTTCTGACGTTTTGGTAGTTGACAGAAGTAAAATAGCAAAAAACACATGAAATTAATGAAAACGTATATGAAAGAAACAGTTTTATTGGCCAATATAAGTTATTTGCCTCAAATAAGCAACAAATGGTTCCATATTAGCTTGACTTTGGCGATTTTCAAATAAAATTGAAGGTGGATATTTTTAAAATTTTGAGTGCTCCAATATCTGTGTAAGGACTGTACCAGTCTCATCAAAAAGTCAATCAAAGTTTCATCAAAAAGTCAATCTAGAAAATCCAAGCGAAGTTTCATCTTCCTGTTAGATAAAAACACTCATTGAATTTTGGGCAACTTTTTTTTATTTATTCCACTGCGCGAGGTCCTAACAGCGATATCCATCATAGTTGTTGCAGTTAGCTAGTAACCCAAATGAAACTTTCTTAACTACACTATTCATATCTTGCCGATCTTCGCTGCACATATTTAAATTTGGTACTTAAGCCTACATAAAATAGTCCGAAATACTGGTTCCTACACTATTATAAGTGTGGTCTAAAGATGGTAGTAAAGTAGAAAAATTACGTAGGTACTATTTCGCCGCATGTGCCTCGTACCGTTTTAGCATGTGGTTTTAGCATTCCATGCCAAGTGGTCTGGTGGTCCCGGCTCGACCATCACGGATTTCAATGAAATTTTATATGGACATTCACATATATTTCCAATGAACATTTGTAACGTTTTACGTTCGCTGATGGTATACTTGCTGAGATAGAGTAATTTGTTTGACCCCGTGCCGCTAAATGATAGGATAAAAAACAAAAGCTTTTGCTACTGTGCAATCTCAAATAACTGTATGTGGTAGTCCATAGGAGCTTTGGCTTGGGAACCGTATAAAATACCCACCTAGGATATTCTGCCCAACCTGTGGCTTGGGAACCAGACAGATACCCACGTAAGGACTTGGAACCTTGTCGAAGAAACCAACTTGTAGGCTTGGGCTCCTCAACCAAGAAACCCACCCATGGTTGGTATTGCACGGCTATCGGGTGTGACCCCTACGGCAATGGGGTTACTGTTCAAATGCCTGAACTGGTAGTGACAATGTCACCATGGACCAACGCAATATACTAAAAATGTCTACATAAAACAAATAGGACGACTCACAGCAGAATACATGTGGCGCCACTATAGGAACGTTCTCACCGTTGTTCATATTTTTAGGGATGTTATGTGCTCGCAATGAAAAACTAACTCTACTTTTTTAAGATGTTTGAAACATGCTCTTTCAAATGAAAATTATTTAAAAGAGTATCCAGAAAGTCTTTCTTTTGTAAGAGCGGCCAGAAAAAAATATATTTTTGTCGTTTTTACAAATGTCATCCTCAAAGTTGTCCCTATTTTAAGGGCCTTATATGCCCGCGATGAAAAAAGAGTTATACTTTTTTAGAGGGTTGAAATCAGTCTCATTCTAATGAAAATGATCCAAAAGAAATTCCATAGGGTCTTTTTTTGTAAAGCGGGGTGAAAACCCCCTATTTCTGACGTTTTTACAAAACCTTTCAAATTTTGACTCAATTTTTAAACGAATGGAAAGTACTAGGATGATGAAACTTAATATGCATAAACCATGTGTCACATGCAAAGTTTCACCTTGATTATACCTTTACTTCCTGAAATATAAAAAAACAAAATTTTAATTTTTTTTCGATCCGCAATTTTCCGGGCCCGTTTCGCCCTAAATTTGCTGCAAGTAGGTCGCTTTCACAGTTATTTTTATTATTTTGTTTAATAGAGCGCAAAAATTTATACAATATAGCCATTTTTTGTTTCTCGTATCAAAATATTCCCCGAGATACTAAGCCTCAAAGTTACCGAAATGTCATACTGAAGAAGGCTGCGGCACGGTGTCAAACACATTACTATATATCAACAACTATACCATCAGCGAACGTAAAAATTTAAAAATGTTCATTTGAAATATATGTGAATGTCCATATAAAATTTCATTGAAATCTGTGATGGTCGGGCGGGGCACTTCTCTGAAATCAGACCACTTGCATTGAATGACCCAGATCCCAATTTAATATTAGCTTGATCAGTTATTTCACAAATATGTCTACTCCGCGAGGTATCAAGAGTCAGTCTAGCTGCAAGATACTTTAAAGTTTCTACACACTTTAATTCGCTACGCTGTATGCATTAGGTTCAATGAGGAGAGTTGATCTTTTTCCAGAAATTTATCGTTACATATTTTTTTAAATTTAATTCTAAATACCAGTCGTAGAAACACTTTTAAATTGCCTTAAAGTCCTATTTTAGTGCTTCCTTATTATTTTGACCTCAGATTACCCTATTCAAAACTACGTCCTGTGCAAAATATCGTAACTTACTGCATAAAATTCATCAGTGTCGTTAATATAAAAATAAGGCGCCACAAAGAAACGAATACAGGTTCTCTAATCTTATTGTAAATCATTGAATTTCTCCATTCTACTAATATATTTATCTACTGGTTGTGTGACACTTGGGTGATGAAATGTGAAGGTTTATGAGGTCATACACGTATCATTGATAAAAATTAACTGAAAAAGCATGAGAGAACATAGATAGCGAAGAGTCCAAAGAAGAAAAGATTTTCGGAAAGAGAAAGAAGAAAAAGTAGGAGGATAGAAAATCTCTGTTTTATACAGTCCCTTAGGGGAACGAGGAAAACAACGTGGATATGTATGCAAGAAAACATCCGTTCATTGGCAAAACAGAGGGAATTTGGAGGCGATTTTGTTTCGCTCTGCGTTCTGGTGCGTGGAACGCGATTCGGGAGATTGCAAGCGAGAGAAGGGATACACACACTCGCTTTCGAAATTGAGACTGGAAGGAAAAAACAATATGAGGTGGCGTTTGAACCCTTGGATAACAGGGAGGAGTTAAAGGGAAAAACGTGGAATGAGAGGGGTTGGAACCAATGTATATCCCTCCCATAACAGTGCTTCTTAACCTACTTTTTTTCAATACCTCTCATTCACCATAGTGCAGACTATCATTCCACTACTCTCTCTCACTCTTTTTAATATGGCTAATTGATCTGTCATTATTTACATAAGATTTGTGAAAGTCACATAAATTACTATTAGAGCTTAAAAATGAGCTCTGTTTGTACATAAAATATATGAGTAGGTTTAGAAATAAATTTTAAGTTTTATTCCCAAAGTATATAAGGATTAAGCTCCATATGAAATTGAATCTTTAATAAAATATTTTATCATTCAGGCTAAATTATCAATCTTACTTTAAGTTTCATTATTTTTATAAAAAAATACAATTAATAGTACTCGAATCAAAATAATTTTATTATCAGATCTTTTTAATATAATAGGAGCAGCTACATTTCATTTTGGTTTCCCGATGAAATGCAAGGATCATCAAGAGAAAATTGTACGGTTCTAATAATATGAAAAAATAATATGCGCATTTTAAAGTTAAATTTTAGTCTAAGCAGTCCCTTAAGCTGTATCAAACTCCACATCATTAATTAAAAACGGAAATCTGTGTTTTTTGAAGTGTGTAAGTTTTTTTGCTACCTTTTTTGCTATTTTGCTTTTGCTATTTCATTTTGAAATACAGAGTTTGAAGTTATTCAAGATGAATTCCAAGTTCCACAAAATAACGCCTGAAACCATCAATTTTGTGAAGTGTGTAAGAAAATATTTACAATATAGTTTATAAAGTGAACGACTATTGCCATGTGCTTTCTGCCTTGTTTGTAGCAGAAAATAGTAGAGTTACTTCATAAGGGAGTTAGATTGGCTTTATTAAACATTTGAGGTTTTTTTAGTTTAATTATTGAGCCAAAAAGCCATAGTGTCTCGTTAATTATTAGACTGTATTTGAAACATAAAGCTAAAAATACTTTAGAAAAAATAGTTTTAAATCATTCATTATTCATGAATGAATGTTTCTTTAACGCAAGCTCTAGATACGCTTTAATTATAGCATATTCAAGAAATTTTAAATAGTTGTAGTTTATTTTGGCAATAAATGTATTTTATTAATTTCTGTCAGCCTTGCGTTCTCTCAGCGCTCCTTGAAATATCTTTATTCGTGATTATACAAATCATCTGCAAAACATTCGATTATCACCATTACATGGCCAGGCACGTAAGCAGGCAAACTTCACTGCGCGAATGCGCATCTTCTTCCGTCTTTGCAGCTGTTTGACGGTGGTTGGATCTGGAGGCGTTTTGGCCGATTTTAAGGTCTAGGACGTTCCTTGTTTGTCATTTGTTTGTAAGTCGTGACCATTTTACGGAGAGGGTGAAACGGAGGAGAGCTGGTTTGCGAATTTCGGGCGAGGGTACTTGAAGTGGGGGTTCTCTCAGTAGTTACAGAGATGGTCGATTGTGGGGATTCCTAGCGCGCCAATGGTTTCATCGAAAGATTTTGCTCTGGTATGGCGGTGAGAGATGGGTGGAGGGAATTTCAAGCGTTGTTGGATGCACGTATTTCGGACGAACCAGGGGGGTGTTTGAGATTTGACAGAGGATTTTTATCGCTGTATTTCTAGTTGTTTGATGGTTTGTTTGCTGGCGGTGTTCCATGTAGGGTAACCATAAGTAAAGATTAGGCAGATTATGGATTTATAAAAGATTGTTTTTTTGGTTAAGGCAAGATGACTATTTCGGGGAAGGAAAGGGTACACTGATCCGTGGGCGCTGTGCGCTGTCTTCCTCGCTTTCTCGGTGTGGGCCTTCCAGGTGAGACGGGGCCAAATGTTCACACAAAGGAATTTCACAATTTTTGATGATTGAATTTTTGAATATTTTGTTTCCGTAGAATATGGGTTCTGTGAGATATTTATTTCTATAGCTGGTAAACTTCAATTTTCTTTTGGTTGATAAACAGCTTCCAGGCGATCGCCTTTTCTTATGTGTCGTTAAGTTGTTCCTGGAGCCTGGAGGCAGCGGCGTTGGGTGGATTTTGGGTTGATTGGGTTGGGATTTTTTGAGTAGGGCGGTAACGTCTGCATACATGAAGGTTTCGGTTTGAATGCGAGAGGGAAGGTAGTTTATGTATAGGTTAAAGAGGAAGGGTGATAAGGTGGATCCTTGGGGAACTCTGGAGGGGATAAGGGTGGTGCGGGAGACAGAGGATTTAACAGAGACAAAGAAGAAACGGTCGTTTAGGTATGACTGTAGGATTTTTGTAATGTAGGTAGGGATAGGTGAGGGGTCTATTTTATGAATTAATCCGAAGTGCCAAACTCGGTTGAATGCTTTCTTCAGATCCAGGAACTCTTCCACTGTTGGCTTTTTGATGTTGAAAGCAAAAGTTATGCGTTCTAGTTCTAGGATATTTCTCTCATCGTTAATCGTTCTAATTCTAGGCTATTTCTAGGCTTTCTAGTTCTAGGCTGATATTTAGTGGTGGAAGTAGTGGTTTGGCTTGTATGTTTTTTGATAAGGATCATGACTCCACCAGCGGTGGTTTGGCAGTCACGGCGGAAAATGAAGAAGTTGGTGAAGGAGAAGTAGTTTTGGGGTTTGAGCCACGTCTCTTAGAGGAGGACTATGTCCAGTCCTTCATGGAGGAGATGCAGGAGCTAAAACATTTTCAGAGAAATGTCCCCTGAGATGTTCCATTGTAACACTATTAGATGTTTTTTTTGTTGGCTTTTTAGTCCCTTTAGAAGGATAATGGTTCCGGACATGAGTTCTTCAATGATAATCTCCATTCGGGTATTTACTTCAGGTAATGAGAATAGTTTTGTTACTAGGGGTTTTAGCCAGTCCTTAATTTGTTCTTCCAGTCAGGAAATTCAGAGGATGGGCTTGGAATAATGTATGGGGAAGACTTGGAGGTTTGAGGAGGTTTTGTTGGTGGAGCAAGTTGTTCTGTTGGAGTATTTTGAGGTTCTGGGCGGGATATGGGATTTCTGGTCCACCCCTCTGTAAGGGTATGGTAATGGGAGTGGTTTGGTGTGAGAGGGAGGTGGTTTGTTCCATAAGTTTTAGCGTTTGCCTTTAGGCTTAGGAGGTAGACTGGGCATTAGGGTGTGGCATATTTTTTATTTTTTTCTCGGATTTTCAATTTCAACCTCTTAAATTATGCTATGGGGTAAAGAAACGATATCCTATAAAAATTCAGCTCGATTAGTTAACATTAGAAGAGGACGCTCAAGAGGCATAAATGTAGTGACGCTCAATTTTCCCGATTGAAGAAAAGAAACATAGTTTCTAGGGGTTACGCGCCAAGTTAGAGTCCTTTAGGATCTTAACTCACTCCATTTTTACGTATTTGCAACTGTTTACCACAAATGAAATATTTTTGCGGGGGCCACAACCACCCGCCCCACACATAATACGCCGCCGGGTGCGCGCGGGCCGCAGTCCGTAAAATTTTCACCCATGGGAAATGGCTCCCTTGAGCCATTTCCCATGCTCGGAAGGAGCGAGGGGGGGGAATGAAGGGCGAAGGACAAGGAATCAGCTGACTGCGGCCCGCGCGCACCCGGCGGCGTATTATGTGTGGGGCGGGTGGTTGTGGCCCCCGCAAAAATATTTAATTTGTGGTAAACAGTTGCAAATACGTAAAAATGGAGTGAGTTAAGATCCTAAAGGACTCTAACTTGGCGCGTAACCCCTAGAAATTATGTTTCTTTTCTTCAATCGGGAAAATTGAGCGTCACTACATTTATGCCTCTTGAGCGTCCTCTTCTAATGTTAACTAATCGAGCTGAATTTTTATAGGATATCGTTTGGTTAGTGTCGATTGAGCGGGGCCACATCTCAGGTACTCGGACTCTGGGTCGCAGGTAGCCGGTGTGTGGGTCGACCCTTGCTCGCGAAGGGATAATCCTCGCTCGTGGTGAGACCTCGCTCGGCCTAGGGTCCCCTCACTGCCCCGGCCCCCGCAGCGGGAGGGGAGCCGCACAAAACTGACCGTGTGCAGTACATTTAAATGTTTATAAACTTTAACAGTTTCCTTACATTTATCTTTTTCATCGTGTCAATCGTCCGAAGACGTTTGCGAGCGTCTTTTGATCGACTTTCTACGGTGAAAATTAAGGTTTTCCATGCTGCCTTAGGAAAAATGACGATGAGACGTGTCAACGCTGCTTGCATGTGGCAGAATTTTGTGGGATTTCCAACAGTTTTTGAGAGTTATTGCTAGCGGATATGGCAGGGAAACGCAAGGAAATGATGCAGAAGAGTCTTATGCATGTAATAAAATACGGTGTACAATATTTTACATTTTATACTGAGCATTAGAGAAGCAAATTAGCTTGAGTATCTTTTTCCAAGTGTAAGAAAAGGTCTTCTATGCGGGAAGGGTGGTTTTCAGGTTCATTTATGAAAGTATTACATCTAATACTTCATTTTTGGACTGATTTGAGTGGTACTAATACTATCACACGCCTGGGATACTTCCTTCTAGAACTTTCTTCAAAATCCCATCACCCGTTTTTACTTCTAACATCCACCTGTTCTATTCCCTCCCAATATCCTTCAGCAACTTCGTTTCCATACTCACAATCTCGTATTTCACTCACTCTCTCTCTCTCTCTGTCCATTGCAGGGTCCAAGTCTCATCACCACACTGTGTGATTGTTATAGTTATAACTAAGCTGAGGATATTTAGGCACTAAAAATTTCAAAATAGGCACATAAAGTAGCCGCTTAAAATATTTTTTGCATTTCGGACGATTCTGTCAGTCCTGGAATCCCAAAAGGCTAAGCCTGTAATCAGGTTTTCCAGCGACCAGACAAACAGAACTTGACATACATCTATGCCGTTACGATAGTCTTGTTAGTGTTACTGACCTCTTAGAACAACTCAGATGGGAATCGCTGTCAGACCGTAGATTGAAAACAAGACTAAATCTATTATGTAAATTCAAGAGTAGTTTATTTTCCGACGAAGTTGATCATATTTTACGACCGCCAACGTACTATGGTAGATTAGATCATAAAAATAAAATAAGAGAGATAGATTGTAGAACAGATAGATTTAAAATGTCGTTTTTTCCGCGAGCGATAACAGACCATAACGGCTATGTAAGGACTTATAAATAGATTAGTTGATTGGTAGTGTAGCTTACTAACTTATGTATTTCTTAAAGCATATTTACGGAGTTTTGTGGTGTTTTTAACAGCATGTTTTGCATGTTTTAACTTCATAGGCAGATTGCCCTCTTAAGTGGCATGTAGAATATTATGTGTCATCGTACATGTGTGGCGTGCATGTGGGGATTCTCTTGCATGCTGCATGATGGTTTTTAGTTAATGAGGGAATTAGTTAGTATCCTTAATATTCATGACCGTGTGGTGTGCATGTGGCGGTCCGCTTGCATGCTGCATTTTGGTGACTTGTCACCCCCTGCCAAACGCCCTAGAGGTGGCTCGCAGGGTAATATGTAGATATGCCTTGGGTGGTGAAATACCCACCCAGGCGGGACTCGAACCCGTAATCCCAAGATTAGCAGGTGAAGAATTTACCCCGCCGCCACCGTGGTAGGCTAGAAACTTAATGCGACTTATTGCCACAAAGAAGCATCTGAAATTTAAAGCTTGGGCTGAAATACACGATTACTTTTTGATGAAACTGATGGAGAGGATAGAGGATAAAACTACAAATAAAATTAGCTTATAAACTGAAGAAACATAAAATACAAAAGGTTTACTTATTTCAAGTTACATTACACCATCTGATAAACGTAGGATCTGCGTCAACATCGAGATTCAACTCTGCAGCTTTGGATTCGAGAATGCAGTTTCTTTCATCTTCATCCATATATTCTGTTGCTTATAGAAAACCTGCTCATGCGCCATGATGGCTTACATTTCTTATAGACAGAATTATTACGTAGCATAAAAGATGAGCGAAATCGGTTACAATAGCGTACCTTTAAGTGGGTGAAAAAGACGTTAGAACTGATGTATCGGAGGCGCACATTATTCCTGTCACATAACTCACGTATTTCAATAATTTTATCTGCAGAGTACAATGCAGTATTTTTCCATGTTCCCCACAATATCAATACTGGATGCGAAGGAGAACAACTTTGGGCGGTATCTCTTTAAACTTAGCAATACTTGGTGGTGCCTTCAAATACAAGTTTTTGGCAATTGGAACCATCGAATGTACGCATCACGTAAAATTACCATAGCTGTTTTTTCTATTCTTTATATAATAATATGAATGATTTTTCTTCATGCATGTTTAAAGACACTATTTTACCCTTGATAGATTTAAAAAGTAACTGAAATAACAGACTAGCTCCGCACTTAAGAGAAGTTTTGTGACGTTGGAAAGAATATTGCATTTTTAGGCCCTTAAATAGGCAATATCAGCAGAAAAGGCATAAACAGGTAAAATAGACATTTTTAGGCAGCAACAAATTGCCTTAATTTCGCCATAAATGATCCTAAATAAACATATACCTTCATAAAATTTGTTTCCTGGATAAAAGAAAAAATAGGCCTTTTAGGCAATGTCCTCAGCTTAGTCATAACTTATTTATTTATTCGCTGCATAGGGATCATTGGGACGGGATGAAACTGGAGTTCAGAAGTTTATTTAGTAAATTTTAAGATGAAAGCGTAAACCAAGAAACTGAGAGTTCGTGGCTATCTTCTCGAGGTTGAAGTATAGACGAATCTGTCTGACTGGCTACCCACTGGAGTTAATTATTTGATTCCTTATTCCCTCTCTTGGCTAGTTTGGTGTCGACATTTTTCCACTTCCTTCTCTCCTCTATTTTCTTAATAATTTCTTCTGTATCACATTGCTTCTTAACGTTTCTAGTTTCGATTGATTCTATTTTTTCAGTCCCTCTTTAGTTTTCCCGTTGTTTTTACCCCCTATTTCTTTTGTATACATCTGCAAAGTACCGACCAAGCCACCACTAGTGTGTGTGGCACGGGGTGATTCCACGTTCCAGAACGTTGTTTCCTCTGGTCGGTGTTGTGACTAATTGATGTTATATTTCGTAAAATATTATTAATTAACATCGTCAGAGAATAAATCGGCCTGGAACTTACATGATACATCTGCATCTACAAAATACCCTGCAAGCCACCTCAGGGGTGTGTGGCAGGGGGTGAGTAATCACCAACATGCATTACACTATACCCTAAAGTTAGTGTAACTACGACTAATTATGCATTAGCATAAATCGCTAATGCTTGTCATGAGGCGAAGCCTCACAAGCATGCAACAATACACTACAGATGTCATCAAAATGGAGAGTGCCCTTAATATACATGCATTCTACAACTACACAGATGGACAGGGACTCAAGACCCATGTAGAAAACATGCTAGGCGTGCTGTTAGTATGTACTAGGTAACAGATAAGGATTCAAGTATTAGGAGTACTACTACTACTAAGAGCTACACTACCTAACGACAAACCTAGATAAAAGTCTCATGGCAGCTATTATGGTCCCTTATCGTTCGTGGGAAAAATGACATCTTAAATCTATCCGTTCTGCAGTCTAGTTCCCTAATTTTACTCTCATGATCTGATCTACCGTAGTATGTCGGATTTCGTAAAATATTGTCAACGTCGTCAGAGAATAGACCGGTTTGGAACTTAGATGATAGATTTAGTCTAAATTTTAATCGACGGTCTGAAAGCTTTTCCCATCCCAGTTGCTGCAAAAGGTCCGTAACACTAACGAGATTATCATAACGGCCTTTAACATATCTTGCCGATCTTCGCTGCACGCGTTCTAACTCAGTTTCCAAGCCTATCTCATAAGGATCCCAAATACTGGCGGCATATTCTAAGTGGGGTCTAACGAGGGAGAAGTAGCTGATTTCCCTAACTTTATCGTCGCACTTGCCAAGTACTCTTTTAACAAATCCCAATTTACGATTAGCTTGACCGGTAATTTATCGAATATGTTTACTCCACGATAGATCATTAGTCAGTTTAACTCCGAGGTACTTAACGGATTCTACGGTGTCTAGTTTTATGTTTTTTATGCAGTAGCTGTTACAAGGAGGGTTTTTCCGTTTTCAAAAATTCACAACAACGCATTTTTTCAGGTCTAATTCTAGCTGCCACGCATCGCACCACTCTTGTATTGCCTCGAGGTCCTTAGTAAGCGCTTCCTTGTCATTAAAGCTACGAATTTCTCTATACACCACTGCGTCGTCTGCAAATAATCTAAGCTTACTGTCAACTTTGTCACCGATGTCGTTTATGTACAAAAGGAACAGAAGCGGGCCTATGACACTTCCCTGTGGGACACCCGATGGGACTTTTACTTCATTAGAGATAGCGCCATGTAATACAACCCTTTGCAAGCGATTACTTAAGAATTCTCTAATCCAGGAAACTACGTCGTCGTCTAAACCATAGGATTTTAATTTCATGAGTAGCTTACTGTGGGAAACGTAATCGAATTCCCTTTTCAAGTCCAGATAAATTGCATCAACTGGAACGTTATGTTCACCCAAGACATCGTGGGTAAAAAGTATTAGTAAATTTATTATTAGTAAAAACTCCGAGGTATTTAACCGATTCTACAGTGATTCTAACCCGAGTGATGGGCAAATGAGGTGCGGAAGGGACGCCCAGAGACAGCGGAGTGTTGGAAGAAGATCAGTGGGGGAGAAAGAAGAACAGGTCGAGGAAAAACCTTTCTATTGTCACCCTCCGTTAGATAAGGAGTGTAGTGCTCGTTATCTAAAAGGAAGTTCGCCGTCTTAAGTCGTTTTTGGGTGAGCAAGTTACCCCTTAAAAAGCGTGCATGCATGTAAGTGGCAAAACTATCAAACTAATCACGCGATTCCCATATCCTTTCCCTGAGTGCTAAAATAACCTGTTCACCATCCTAATTCTTTTGGTGTAGGCATATAAACGAGGATGCCCCTGAGGTAACTTCATTTGTGGTCAGTGAACCGATCATGGAGTACTGCCTGAGTCTCGCTGCTTTCAAGGCGCACATTGCTACGGTTGGCGTGGTACATTTTTTCTGTTCCACAGAAATCATTCCCTAAAATAGGGTTTGTGTGTGTGGCAGGACCTGTAGTATTAATAAGAAGGGTAGAGGTAGAACTCCCGTGTACCGCTGCTCAGCCAGGAATTGCCGAAGAGTTACTCCTTTACTAGCTAATACCATTTTCTCCGGTTTTCGCACAAACGTGGAGATAGTACTAGCTGTGTTAATTGGCTGGTTAAACCGATATCCTGCAAATATCATCACCAAAGAAGTTGGATTGCATCGCCATACCATGGCAAAATCATACAAGTATTTCGAGATTTGAGAGATTTTCGAAAGATCATTCGTCAGTTTCACTGGAACTGACGAACTGGAAGTGACATATGATTGATCTATCGCAACAGTTATGATCCATGACTGAGCGCGGAAAAAATTACATTATAAACCTATCTTTGGCGTGGCACAACGTGACGTGGCTGCACAAATTACAACGTGGCTGTTTCCTCATGAGGTTTTATTGATACCGACCATGGTTTCGTTACAGAGTAGCATTATCAGGGTAAAGTATTTTAAAAAAATTTCTTCAGACGCTCCTACTCAAAAAATAAGGCAGCGTACCAAAATGGTACAATGCAGAAGTCTGAAAATCGTTAAGACGACAGAGAGTATGCCACGCCAGGATGTAAAAACTCCATATAGATGTGCCCTGATGATCACAATTCAGTAAAGAAAAGATACAAATTGTCTAAAGCCAAATCGAAGGAAGCTTTTCGGAATGCATTCAGGGATTTTAGAAGAAAAACATTAGTAGAAAAGTTGCAGAATAACAGAACAGTTCTATAAGGAAGTATCCTAGGCGTGTGATAGTATTATTACCACTCAAATCAGTCCAAAAATGAAGTATTAGATGTAATACTTTCATAAATGAATCTGAAAACCACCCTTCCCGCATAGAAGACCTTTTCTTACACTTGGAAAAAGATACTCAAGCTAATTTGCTTCTCTAATGCTCAGTATAAAATGTAAAATATTGTACACCGTATTTTATTACATGCATAAGACTCTTCTGCATAATTTCCTTGCGTTTCCCTGCCATATTCGCTAGCAATAACTCCCAAAAACTGTTGGAAATCCCACAAAATTCTGCCACATGCAAGCAGCGTTGCCACGTCTCATCGTCATATTCCCTAAGGCAGCATGGAAAACCTTAATTTTCACCGTAGAAAGTCGATCAAAGGACGCTCGCAAACGTCTTCGGACGATTGACACGATGAAAAAGATAAATTTAAGGAAACTGTTAAAGTTTATAAACATTTAAATGTACTGCACACTGTCAGTTTTGTGCGGCTCCCCTCCCGCTGCGGGGGCCGGGGCAGTGAGGGGACCCTAGGCCGAGCGACCCTAGGACGATATTGCTCTTTAGCTGTGGACTTACGCGAGTCTTTGATCGTTTTTTTTTGATAGTCAGCAGCACCGAAAAGCAAATGCTGTAAAAATTCTTATTTAGACGTAATACTCCAGTTAAAAGTGTACATCAACTTGATAGCGCGCTCAGCATGATCGTTAACCACTCGCAAAGCCTTCACTTTATCTTGACTGCCTTTGTAGTCGCTGTTTTTAGGTCATGTGACAGGATCCTCTTCCAAAAAATCTTGAGGAATAATAAGCACTCGAAAGAAAGACAGACTATTGGCCGTGACTAAATATGCCAGAACTGACTTATTACACTCTTCTAAATTCAGCGGTAGTCGTTTAGGAGGGTCTGGTACTGCCCTCTTTGTGTTTTAAGCTGTATACAAGTTTCTTTTTTTTCAAATGCACTTGCATTGTCATAAAAATGAGATTGCAGACAATTGCTCGCTTAGATACCACAAGTGCCCGCTCAATTTCATTAGGGCAATGGATGCGGTTGTTCTGTCAACGCTCCGATACTCTTTTAATCGAGTAATTAGATAAAAATCATTTTGTGGTGCGCCTGGAGCATCAGTGGCTGTGTATCATGGAAATATATAAACAGAAATAATGAAAATATTAGCAGTTAGAAGTCCCTTGATTCCTCCTTCTGTTAAAATAAAATGATTTCTAAAAATCCATATTTTAATGAGTATACTGCTTTGGACATCCATCTAGCCCTATGGAAAACTCCGGGAGCTCTAAACTTTATGCCTTGGATGAGGCATCCGCCAAAAGTATAATGATTGCAAGGTTCAAAAGCTCCAAATAATCATCTGTCGGTTGACCTGCTTGTAAATGTATTAAAAAAAGGAAATAATGCATGTCCTAACCTGAAGTAATGTTGGATGACTTCCGGTGATCCGAAGTGTTGTTTGTCTTCAAATGACGACAGTTTCGTCCTCGTTCCAGAGGACATCTTTAGGTCGAAGTGATTCCGTTAGACGAAACTGCCGTCATTTGAAGACAAACAACGCGGTGGAACACCGGAAGCCATCCAAAATTGCTTCATCATGAAACACTGCGGAATCCTAAGTCAGAATATCCTAAACCTGTATTAAAACGGCAATTTAAAGTAAATTATAGTTATACTCAGTGCTCTTAATTAACTTTATTTTAATGCGACCAAAATCAATTATCCTATTTTTGGGAAACAGTCAACTACAGAACGTTTTGAGTGAAAGATAAAAGTTTTTTTTGTTAATTGTTCATGTCTGATGCCAGTGCACTGGCCTCTCTGTTTCCTTTAAGAGCGCCTTCGTAAGCATCAAGTGACTGTTGGCAACATCAGCCATGTAAATATGATAACCTAATGATGATGGTTACAACCAGATGCTGGGTAAAATCGCGAGTAAATATCTTCAAGGAACACCAAAGGTTTTAGAAACCATTAATTAACAGTCTGGGTTCAAATAAAGTTGATACAATTCAATATTGCTCGTATATTTTGTACTCATTTTCCAAAATAAAAATCCATCCCCTCTAGCTCCTCTAGAAGTACCCTCCTTGCGTTAGAGAAGTATTCACTTATTTATGGATGACGTATCATTTGGAATTGATTTATTGTATTGTTCATACTTCGTTTGTAGATTCATATGAAGTTTAGTGGACGAGCCAGTAAATTTTAATATACCTCTTAATTACGAACGACCTACACTTACATTTTTGCTTTCTCTAAACATATTGTAATATTTACAAATCGTTTGGGACCAATATTTTAGATCAATGCACTTGTTGCATATACATTTCTTAAGAGAACGGCAAAAGACTCCCTACTATCTTACCATCCTGGATTAAACACAAGTTCGGCAGTTAAAATAAGGTGATCTGTATATTTTTCCAATTTCACTCACGAAAGAGTAGATGGAATAATAGATATCTAAAAACTTATTATCGAGCACATTTTGTGAATAACTTTTGATGCACATTGCACACGTATACATTTCTTGGACAGACAACAGGAATTGGGCCGGTATGAGGGCCAGAATAAAGGCATCCTATCCCAACGATCCCGGTTTGTTTCCCAAAAATGATAAAGATATTTTCAGAGGAATCCTTAGAGCCATGGTTTGGTGCCATACGGAGAGTATTTTATTTACTCCTTCTGTCGTTAGGGAAGTTAAATTGCTGTCGTCTGGCGTCTTTCGTCAATAGAAGGCCTTCCTACATTCCAGATCAAGTGAGGTGGGGAGGAGGCCAAGGAATTCCGGGCCTTCATGGAATTGTTGTGGGTGAAGCTGTTGCCATAATGAAGACGACGGGAATATCTGACACGTTGTGACGTCAGAGTGGTAAGAAGTTTTGGGATGGGGACGGGCAGAGGATGTTTTGCACGGAAGGGGAGCGGGAGGCGTTAGTCATTTGTCTTCACCAGCTATCGGACGTCTCTTCCTCTCAAAAAGGATAACTCGTTAGCTTCCCTTTGAAGGAGATAGGAGGAAGGCTAGGAAGAACTAGTATCGCGAATAAGAACTCCATAAAAGAATCGGAAGGACATAGGTAGAAAAATTGACAATACTACAGTAAAACTTCTTCTTGTATTCTCTTCCAGCTTCCAAACGAAGTGACGACATTTCTCGAAAGATCAGCCATCTTAGCCCACCTGGGAGAAAATAAATACGCATCAAAATGAAAGATGGATGAATTATTATCATTTCTACTTATTTAAAGCAATTTTCTTCGAATAATAAACCAGAACCTTTAATTCTGAGGATTGGCTCGGAGAACTGTACGGAAGTTACCATTATGCCAATGTTCCACATATGTGCAAAACCTGAAAACATGCCAATATCAAATATTTACAGAATATATTCGTCCGTGTATTTAGACTCCGTTAAAGGACAGGAATAACATGAGCGGAGAAATTTACAGAGCCACTCTAAAAGATGTCTCTTCTTTTTCACTACCGGCATCCACACGAGCAAGACCAATTTTCTAATAAAATTATTTTTCTTAGCCCATCTGGGAGAAAAATGTATATTTTGAAATATATGATGGATGCGCAAGCCATATCCCTACTAATTTAATGCTATGCTTGTTACATTTTATACCCAAATCAACCTTCCTAGGACTTGCTGGGGGTACCTACCGTGCCATTATGCCAATGTGCCAAATACACAATAAACTGAAAATATGCTTAATAAATTGTAACTAATGCATGAAATATAGTTGTATATGCATACAATTAGCTATAATATTCATAATAAAAATACGAAATAAAGGAATACTAAACGTTGATAATAAGTCTTTACTCTGAAAAGAAAAATGACCAATCTCAAAAATGCTCAAATGAAAGGTCTCTGAAGTACGAAAATGTACTTAACTATAATTATTGAGCAGGTAATGAGAATCTAGGAAATTCGGCATTCTTACTTTAGATTTATCACTACCAAAGCTGTGGTCCGCCATAAAATATAACGATTTGGCCAAATATATGATTAGGGCTATGGTACGTGTTTAAAAATATTCCTTTTTTCACGCTTCACTTTGGTTAATTTCTAAATTTTAATTTTTTTGACCATTATTCTAGAAATATCGCATGTAGAGTTTGAATACATGATCTTTCACCAGGTTTAAATACATTAACTTATTATATTAACATATGTACATATTTATTTACATCTGAGATAATTTTTAATTAGCAAAATTTCGTTTTTTGATCGAGAAAAACATTATTCCCAAACATATAAGGCCTAGAGCTTCCCTCAGCGGGAAATATTTGGGACGAGGCAAAGTTAATTTGAGTGACAATTTAACGCTATCTTTGAGCTTTGTGCGTTAACTTTAATACTCCGTACTCCCAAACTCTTTTAAGTAACACACCACCTAGCCAACATAAATTCCCCTTTTCAACCAAGACGACCACTCGAAAAACTACAAAAGGTCGTCAAACTCCAGTCAGACCTCTCTTAATGACCAATATACGAAGAAATACTTAAGATGTATTGCTCTACCAGCTTCCTCAGAGCTTATTTTCACCGCCTTTGCTTTTTTACTGCCTCGCATATAGGGTAGAGGATTCTTTTCTAAAGCAAATGCATGCTATGCAAAAAATAGTTATCCTCACCGACTGTGATCAGTTGACACTTTACAAGAGCCAGCACGTAACATCAAGCGCGGTATATATTTAATTTCCTTCAATTTTATTGCCTGTTTTTTTTAGAACCCATAAAAAAGGTTCATGCCATTGAATATGGCACGTCAGACTTTGTAATAAATGTCTTTTATTATTTTTTCTCGAAGGAAATAAAATTTAAGTATATCCGGCCGAGATCATTCGAGGGAGCATCCACGCAGGCTTGCGCCTACGTCTGAACGTCTTTGCCTGGTGGATTATTTTCCGTGGAAAGTCTCAAAGTTTTCCTCCAAGGAAGTTGTTTGGAGTCAATCAATGTTAAACCCACGTCCCATGGTCTCATATGCTCATCTGATTCAGCCTGCTGGAAGGGATGACAGCTAACTAGAGCAGAAAACTAATGAATTCCACGCTTTTCATCACAGTTGCCTGCCTCGTCCTTATAAAATCAATTCTCATACGCAGGTTTTCATCAGAAAAAAAATGCTGTAGCCAATCTCCTCGTAGAAAGCAATACCTTGTTTCTCGAAAAACATCTGAGAAATGTAGACCTGAATAACAGCAATCCTGAGGACCAAGTCATTTGTCTTGGGGTGCTGAAGTCCATTTCAAAATTAGCGAGGCCAAGTAAATGGTTAAGAGGAAGGGAAATAATTGGCATTGAATGATGACTAGTGTCAGAGAGGTTATATAAAAAAGGTATATTTAAGTATGAATAAAATCGTGGAAATTTCTATCATAATGTATCGATAGTAGGTCGAAAATCAAACTTGTTATTCCTTGCCGACGCACAGTGGGCTGAAATCGAAAAAAGCTGGCCAAAAACTCTAAAACGTGTTTTTTTTAGTCCGGAAGTTGAAACATCGCATCAACATTCGCAAATAGTTTGTGCATGACATAGTGCATTAATTATTTCCTCTACCTGCACATTAACAATATATATAGGGTCAAAGTTGAACAAATTTCGCGAAAAACGCCCGCCTACCATTTTCTATGTGAATTACCAAACTTAACCTCTTGCTGTGCTTTAATGGATTGAGTTATGGAAAAGACTTTTATACCATTTTGTTATACAGTTCTTTATATTTCATTTGATGGCATTTTAAAGATTTTATTTTTTTTATTAACCATAGATACACAACAAAATGGCGGAGCCTATTTTCAGTCAATTTTTTACATATTTGTTGAGAAAAAGTAGTTGGTGCCGCCTGGTTACGCTCAGTAACTCATACCACACCCCTCTACAAATCTTCCAGATTTGGAATCTAAAGAAAAATCTTGCGCATATTTGCGACCCCGAATTTTACATTGTTTTTTCGAGCGCGCGGTCGAGTCCGGTTCCGCCCGCCGCGCCGGCGACGACGGGGGGTACGGTGACGCGGCAAGTGTGTGGATGCGATGTGGCCACATTCACTTGTTTATAGTGATCGTCGATATATAGAGATTGAAAAGAGCCACCATAAAGATTATTTTATTAAACCATGCTAGAAATGATACTTATAATCATATCGCGGGACACTGCAAGAGGTATACTGAAAGACTTCTTTCTTTGAATGCACTGGGTTTTTACATATGTCCTGCACTTCGCCTACGGAAGGAAATGTGCATCTCTCGTTGACAGACAAACTCTCTATCTAAGTCACCAGCCTTCTCAACTCACCAACTCCCTCCTAATACTTCAAGACCTGCCGGAAAGGGTCATTTTATGACACTTCGGAGCCCTTCGTACGGTCTGTTTCGGCTGATTATTTTTTGTTGGCTTTGGAAACTACATTTTATTTGTTAAAAATAACAAGATTTATTTTAATAGTAATGAAATACACTGATTTATGCCCAATACTATTAAGCCAATTTAAATATTTGTTTAACTTGCAAATTATCTAGTACCCTCCATAATTCTTGTAAAAAAGTGATTTTGATAATTATATCTTCTATTAAGGTATAATAAGTTGAACTAAAGAACTACTTAATGACTATATTTACACATTTATCAGATACATTTACATGTGTTTATTCTTAAAATACAGACTTTTTCCGTCATGCAATAGATTGTAAACACGCTGATTCAAAATCTATATTAGTAAAATATATTATCCAGCCATGAACAACTTTAATCTAAACAAAATACCACAATTTACATTTTCACCATTCTCCAAAAACAGCGAGTTATATTTCTTCGTTTTTTTATGTATTACCTAAAGTCTTTTTCATCGTCACTAGCTGAGCTCAGTAAATGTTTTTCACTCTGTAACAATAGATCCAATAACTCTTTCGGCAAGCTCGATGTTTCCTCCAGTGGAACTGGCGAGGAGTTCGAAATGCAGGATTTGATGTGAGAAGTTATCTTCGAAGCCTTTTAAGCCTTTAGAATCGCGAGAAACAGAACAGCTACAAAAAAAGAAAATGCAAAAATTACGCAGGAAATGTCTTTCTACTCTAATGGGCCAAAATTAATGCAAAATGGGAACAGAATTTAAAGCACTCAAAGCACCGTTGCTCACCCTGGGGATTAGCTAATGGCTTTCCGGCGTAAAGCCTTTAAGCAAAGGAGTATCAGGGTATTGCTGAGTTTGGGATTAATGCCTAGTCACGCTTTTCTCTGGTATATTTGTATAATTTAAATCGTTCAACAGGTAATATTATATCGACCTATTAAAAAAATACATTGTTATTAAAATATCTGAAAAGGAAATAGAACGTATCCCAGGGAATTGTTGTTTGGCATGGTTCCATGCCAAGGAAACAGGTTTAATTAAGTTGAACCATATATACTTCGGGATAATGGTGAAATAAAATGAACTGTTTATGTTTTTGTAGAAGTTATCTGATAAATGCAATGAAGACACCATGCACGTGGGGCATAACGAGGAATGGTATGGGAAACCAAATCTTTCTAATAAACATAACCATGTTATTCATAGTTTAAGTGGAAGAAATATGGAATACATAATGTGGAAGAACCTTGGGGAGAAAAAGTATTTTTAAACTTCAGAGAACTTTTAGAAGTTTTCATGGAAGAGGTTTTCTTAAAATAATTTGCTGCTACTGTAAATGATGCTATCGCATTTTTTTAAAGTGAAACATTTGAGATTAAGAAATAATAATATAATAAAAAAATTCGGGGGCCAATAAATGAACGCAGAGCTATTAGGTGCAGGCATGCTTGTAACTCTCCCTTTTTTCTGAGCTATGAACTGCGAAAACATTTTATCGTAATTTAAGTTTTTGAATTTTTTGTCAGCAACATAATTTTGACGATCGTAGTGAAAAGTATGGAAGTCTGAATTACGAAATTTCGTTCACAAGTCAATGCTAGGGGGAAAATCTTCCAAAAATATTAAAATTTTCACTTGTAATGCTCGCTCAAATCTTAAACACATTGCATACAAAAATCTCAATTATACCGGGGGTTATGCATTTCAACGTTTTTATTCGCTTTATATATGGAAGGCTTGCATGAGAAGGCCAAATGGGATTGCGTAGATGAAGACTTGTTAAGATGGCTACTGATTGCTGAATTAAATCACAACGATCCAACAAATGAGCTGCAAACATGCCTGAGAAAAAAATGTTAAGATTATAGATGTATTCTTTTTTCAAACGTAACTTTATAAAGTTGGTGCGAATGCTTCGCGGTGCGTTGATGTTGAAGGCTACATTTATCAGGTGTTACACCACGTTGATATTTATGTGATATACGGTTTCGCCTGCGCTTCAGCAGGCGTTTTCAAGTTGAAGTGATGATTCCGGTAAATTGACGACCTTAAATAGGCCCATTGCTACGTCATGATTGGTTGACGCCATTTTTCCTTTTGGCGCAAATTTTCCCCCGTTGGAGGGATTTAACTTTATAAAACATAATTAACGTGATTGGGTGCACAAAATAAATTAAATTTCTATATCTATGCTCAATTTACAATTTGCTCAAACGGATTTACAATTTAAGAAAGTATATTCATCCCTGAAAGTCAAAACTTTCATTGAAAATTTAATTACGATATTTTTGATTAGGAGAGCTGATCTTGGCGAAAGATAATTATAGTACAACGGCCGCAGTCAGCATGTCTACGGATTGAATGATTGATGATGAGAGTCGGATGTGGACTCACCACTAGACGGTGCAAGTGGTGGCTCTATACCCCGAGGAACAAGATAGATGGTCAAACAAACTCAAGAATTTCAAAGCAGAAGTGATAAAATGATTGAGATAATCCAGTTCAAGCTATTCAATAAATGTGAATCATATTTTACACTAAAGAACCTGTTTGGAAATTGATGGGTGAAGTTCTAAAGCAATTGGAAGCTTTGGTGAGGGGACAGTAGAAAAAAACATTTTTATAAAAAAGAAAAGAAAAAGACTAAGTTTTAATATTACTGTAGACGCTCTGGTAGTATACTAAAATTAAAATATATTTGCGACTCAACTTTCGTGAGCGATTGTGTGCATTTTTGACGGTCCGAACGTCTTCGCCGGTTAGGAATTGGGTGAATATTATGTTTGAGGGGACTTCAAGTAGATGTTGCCAAATTTACTGACTTGAGAGAGAGAGAAAGATTGAGAGACAGAGAGTGACCTTTGGCAACACAGCACACAGGAGCATGAAGTTTACCCAAATGAGGCTTGCGGGTAGTCATATATTCCGAGACTACATTCCACCAACTCAGATGTGATTGGTCATTCTCTAGTCAAGTGACATGTTTCCTCTTCCCTTTTCCTCCAAGTTGCAAAAATATTTGAATTCTAGTATAGCTATTGGTGCCCAAAATAGAGAGGAGTGGATGGAAAAAAATTAAAGAAAGAAAATGCCGACCTCACATTGGAGTGGGATAGTGGCAAAGTAAAAGAATAAGAATTAGTAAAACGATGAGAATAGGACGAATGACCCTCAATACCTCAGTTAAGCTTCAACCAATTCCAAGACAGCAGCTATCACCCCAAGCAAAAGGGATATACTCTAGGAATTCCATACTAAGTTAATAATTATTCAAGCTTTTTCAAATAGAAAATAAAAGCAGATGAAAAGCATAATGCATTTTAGATAAAATACAAATATCTTTTTTTAACTAAAGTTAAGAATACAAAAAATGCACCTGGAAGGGATCGATTATTTTAGTACAAAACAAAATATCATTCACAATATACTGAAAACGGATAAAAGTTGAGAAAAAGTGTAAAACGGTAGTCATAAATGTTTTATTAAAACATTCAAACTTCGGAATTTATCAAAGCGATACACATCATTGTAGGAAAATACAGCTGATATGACTGAAAAAATATTTAACGAAAGATTTGACATAGTATTTGTGTTTGTTAAAGGAGATAATGTTAGAGTTGTGTGTCTTATTGTTAGATAACTCAATTTTACCTCTCATAGCAGAAGTAATTATAGTTAGAATGGTCCAAGTTTTTGTGGGAATCAAGTTACTTTCGGGGTTGAAAGAAGTTGAAGAGTTCTGTGTTGGAAAGGATTGAACGATAAAATCCCAAAGTTATGCTACCCCAATAATTAAGTCTACATGTAATCAAGTTTCGAAAGAATTTCCTTCATGAATATTCATCATCAGGAAAGATTCTTAAGCCATTTATTTTTAAAAAGGTGTGCTCATTCCAGTGATAAGAAATATAAGAGATTATCCATTTTGAATATAAGGACTCATTTTCGTAGAATCAACATACCATACCCATTTCTGTTTCATGGAGAAGCACGAAAAATTTACCCTCGATGTTCCCAGTCTCCGTTGAACAGTGCCATTATATCTTTTAACCGTG
Organism: Pyrrhosoma nymphula; assembly: GCA_963573305.1. Taxonomy (NCBI): domain Eukaryota; kingdom Metazoa; phylum Arthropoda; class Insecta; order Odonata; family Coenagrionidae; genus Pyrrhosoma; species Pyrrhosoma nymphula. The sequence goes on along the minus strand of OY754339.1, from coordinate 49,890,660 downwards.
CGAATCCCATTTTCCTGGATTGAGCTAACTTGTGCAACACGCTTCCATGCGAGTTAAGTCAAATTAGGCTCACTCTTTCGGAAAAACAATATCCCTCTATCTTGAAATCTTGCACGGTCGCATCTCCAACTTAATGCTAAGGAACTTGAGTAGGAACGCGACCCTCCCCTTTTCGAGAAAATTAGGACATGATAAAAGTAAGAGATAGGGTGAAGGAGTAATGACTCCCAGTGATGATGACCAAAGACGTTGAAATCTATTCACATTTTATGTACACCATACGTTTACAACTACGTTTTGATTTATAGTATTATATTTTCTTTTCTTATCAGTATTTCCTGTGTTCTTGATTCCCATCGACCTCAGCCAAAGAAAGCGGCATTTATCTTTTACACCACATTTATTTATTTTATTTGCGCTTTGTTTTTATGGTTTATCATCCGTTATTTAATGTATTTTTTCGGTGGTAAGACGGTAGTTTTGCGGGTATTCCACCGTCTCCAGGGGAATGCCGTTCCTATACTCCTCCCGTTCAGTCACGCAGTTATGCTTATGCCAAATATATATGTTAACCATCTCTGAAGAAGCAAGAGTCTTTAGCGGGGGTCACAGTTGCTATTCGGAATTTATTATTCACTTTGTTAACATTATTTTTTGTTGGTGTAGTTAATTTTACCCTTCCTTTATCCTGTGTTCTGCAATTGCGGCAAGGAACATCTATGATTTGATTGGGGAAAAGAGAAGTTGGAGGAAATATGTAGAGCAGGCATCCTTTGTAGACTACTTTACTGTTTGTGTAATGAAAATGTCTCTGCGGTTGAAGAAAGTCCACGCAAATAATTAGGGTTATTCTCTCTCAGCAATGCCTGGAAACCCTTCTTGTCAACAGTACACTTAAAATGGCAAAATTCTAAGAAAGGTGGGAAACATGCAGAACCCACCCCTCCGCGCCAACCAATCAAGTGGAACCTGACCAGGCGGGAATAGTAAAAGGTTAGAAAAATACGCGGAGTTTTCTCACTGTTTTCTTCTATTACAACGAAATAGTGTACCATAAATTCTTGCCATCAAGTCGCGCGGTCAATAAGAATTACCACCTAGAAGCTGCAAGCAGTTTGCGTGAAGCAATCCAGATCAATCGCCCGCAATTGCGGCGGAACAAATCATGGCAATTACATTACGATAATGAACCTGGTCACACTTTAATGATTATTTGTGAATTTTTGCACAAAAAGGATACTTTTATGTTGCCTTTGCCTCCGTATTCACCGAAAACAGCTGCTTGTGCCTTTTTCCTATTCCCAAAGATTTACAAAATCACTAAAACACGAATGTTTTTGTTAAAATTGAGGAGATAAAGACAATAGGAACTATAGACCATACGAAAACATTGCGTTCCAGAAGTGCTTAGATAATTTAAAAAAAACGCAGGCACAGGTGCATAATGTTTTATGGAAATTACTGTGAAGGGAACAAGTTTAACATTGAGGAGTAATGAAAGCTTTTTTGAGAAAAACTGAATTTCCGTCTTCTTTTATCAAACTTCGTATGTATAGTGGTAAGACCTCTACCAGGATTTTGGCTGTCCTGAAGTTGACATCCGAGTCTGAACATCTACGCGAAGAGTTATAGGGCTTCTTCTCGATAGGGGTTGAAAGAATTTGGAGAAATTTACGAAAGAGAAACCTTACAAAAGAAAAACCAAGATTAATTATAGATGAAGCGTATAAAACTTGACGTAAGGCTTTCATTTTCCAAGGGACGTTGATTAAACGTGCTCAAGAGCTTTAGCCCTCTTATATCATGATTTTCCAATATCCTCGTTTCTCAGGACGCTTTTGATCCAATCGAGGACACGTCATAGATCGAAGGACGGAGATGCGCACAATCTATGTGGCCAGTCGTCAATTTAATCACTCCTATTTTGAATGCCAGAAATGGAAGAAAAAGAGGTGTGCAACAGAGAGATATAAAGGCATTTCTCTTGCAAATTGTCAATGTTTGACATAAGAAAACCTGAGATTGAAGAAACTCAAGTAACAAGACAAACAAATATAAAGCACTTAACTCAATTTTCAGTGACGCACATCACCCATATTGATCAGATCGCTATAGAGGTACAGAATTACCACTGATAAATTAACGAGGAATTTCTCAAAATAAAAAAAAAGATTTCAGACAGACTACAGCATAATTTAGCATCATCCAACTAACTTAAAAAAGGTGAAAATGCAACGTTCAATGTATTTTAATTGTATAATATTTACAACAGTAATAATTGAACTAAAAATAACTATCAATAATATATTACTAATATAAATTGTATCGATCAGGTCACTTCAGTTTTGGGAGAGCGTAGGTCAGCTTCCCCGGAGGATAAAGCAAGGGAATAAAATATGGCAACAACGGACCAAATAGGTATGACACATATTTATTTATATCCAAGGTGTAACATTCATGATAATTTGAAAAAGAGGTTGATCAATTTCGCCAAAAATTTTGTTTCCAAGTGGATCAACCCACTTGGAAACAATGCCTCCGCAACTGAAATTGTATCTTGAAATTCAAAATGAAGTCTTCAATTTATGTTGCAGAGTTTTGTTGTGATATACTATTCTGAATAGAAAATATATTTGCAATCCACGCTTCGATCAATTAACCGTATATGTTTTAACATAGGATGCGCCGTGTTCAGGGTGAAACCTATCTGAATTTTCAAAAACAACCTTTGGCATTGGCTGCACCGTGTCATCGGAGGGTTACAAAAGAGCAATTAGCCTCTCTGAATGGGGTTGCGGATGAAAAACAAGCCATACTTAATTTACCTATTCAATCCGATTAGTGGTCGACAAAAGCTGGAGCGGGGCAACCCCACAGAGAGGGTTACGCATGCTCTTACAGCATGAAAAAAACTCATATGGCATCACTGCAGTTAATGAAACAAGAGCAATTTCCACAAGTATGACATTTATTGCACGACCGGTTTTGCTTTTCACAGCATCTTCAGGTGAAGATGCTGTGAAAAGCGAACTGCAGTGATGTTCCGGTTCCACTCCATCACGCCTGAAACCTCAGATTTTTCTCATATGCCATCTTGCATCATCCTGTTCTCAATTATCATTCGCCAGGACCCTAACTTTAGGAAAGCAAGGTAGTTCAAATTGTTAAACATTGTTCAAAATCAAACATTGTTCAAATGACGTTCCTATATCTATGCGATACTTTTAATGACACTTGCATTTCTCATGAGACATGCCCTAATTGCCCTAATGCCCTAAAAAAAGAAATTCTGTAACACATAGTTGGAAAAGTAGTACTAGTCATTTTGTAATTATATACGAAATCACATAAATATAAACAAATTACGGAACTTATTACAAGTTAAACCGCCCATCTCTGATAAAAATGTTGGTTTTATAATTTAGCCAGCTAAGGTTGAAGTCCACTTCATCTATGGGATACATTTAAAGGAGTTTAAGACCTTGAGTAGGTTATTTGTCATCAATATGGGAGGAATTGTCGAAATTTTTCTGTACAATGCATTCACATGCTTCTTCAAGCTGAATTCTTTCGTTCAAGATCACAACTCATGCATAAAAATTATGTGCATAATAAAACTTTCTATTAAAATATAAAATGAAGGCATGGACTTGATAATAATAGCTGCGGAGCTAAACCTCTTTTGTGTGCAGATCAAAGGAGATTTGAAGCAATGGGAACGTCGTGTTACCGGAGAATTATGAAGCTAATATGAACGGAGAGAATCACTAACAACGGAGTTCTGAGAAGAGTTGGAGAGAAGAGAAGCCTAATAAAAACTCTGTGAAGAAGGAGACAAACTTTTTGGACACATTTATCGACATGACAGTCTAATGGAGACGATATTTGAAGGAAAAGCGGATGGGAAGATTTACAAAGGAAAATCATGAATGAAATACACCAGGCAAATCATGAAGGATGTCAAAGTGAATAATTACGTAGCAGTGAAGCAGTTGGCGGAGAGAGGAGTTGAGCGGAAATCTGCTGCAAACTAATCTTCATATTGATAACTACTGATGATTGAATATTGTTAAAATTTAGTGGCTCTAGAGCCACATTTTTGGGTTTATCCTCCGCGAGAGTAGCTCAACAAGCACGACATCTCCTGTCCTGTGGACTGGAGACTAAAACGACTACTTTGCATAAATTTCGTCTGAATTTTACCTTGATCTAAGATGGCTATATCTGGCTAATACACGTGACCGAAAACTGAAAGACCAAGAGTCGTATCCCGGCCTAGTTCAAAGATTTAAAAAAATCGCATTTTCGCCTTTTGGAGTATATAATTTCCGTAACATTCAGGAAAAGTTGAAAATAGCAACTATTTTAGAGGGATTTTCAAATTTTGTTTCTCAATGCTTTTAAATTCTTTTCTATGTTATGATTTGTGATCATAATTCAGGCAGATAAATTTGGTGCGTAGGAAAACGGTTTCTCTTGTAATAAAAATATGATGAGGGCATCAAAATCATACATATGTCCCCTCCACCTCATTCAGGTAAATTCAGGTAAATTATGAGCGTAAGAAAACGTTTTTTTAATGATGAAAATGAAATGAGAACATCAAATTCTTACCTATATCCATTCCAACTCATTTCAAGAATCCCTACGAAAGAAAATGTGTTCATATGTTAATGTGTATTAAACTCATAACACTCTTTTTTTCTCTCCATAGAACTTAAACTACAGCATAACATTTCTAGTCTCCCATCCTCCAGAAAATGATACTGAGTGTTATCCTTCGAAAACGAATTTCCTGCTTTTCAAACCGTAACAAAACAGCAAAGCTTTAAACACAAGAGAAAAAACGCAGGATACTACGGAAAACTGTATCGTCGTACCTTTGCGAGAGCATAGCTGCGGAAATGAAAAATAAAAATTTCGCCGCTTCAAAGCTTCACTCCCGGTGTTCCCTTGAAGTCCCTGTGGAAATCGTTCCGGTGACTGGCTTAAAACACTAAACCCCATAAGTAAATATAGTTGTGAGGCGGGTGATGAGGAATGGATGGGTTAAATTATTGAGTGCAACTACATCAGAAAAGAGTTAAGGTGGGGTACAATAACACTCCAGAGATTACCGGAAAGAGGAAAAAGAATGGAAAAGGCAGGAGAAAACAAAGATCCATTTACTTGACCTTCCTCCCGCACTCTTCCACAATAACGAGCTATTTACACGGAATTCAGGTGGCTGAAGCGATTTTTTCTACAAACTGATTTGTGTGAAACTGCATGCCTGATTTTATTAGTGATATCTATAAAAAAGTGAAAAAATGATTTGTTTTACCGATTTGGCTCTGTGGCGTTTCAATGCTATTTTGACGAATATCCTCAGGGGGCATGAGATATATTTCATAAGAATTTGATTATATATGCATAGGTTTTTCTTCAAAATGCGAAAAACTACATGTTTCATTATTATAACGGTTGATTTCAGGTAATTTGGTGGCAGGGCAAAGTTTCGCAAATACATTTCGCAATTTCAATATAATCTTCGCCTTAACTTCAAATACCGCGCCTAAAACTATTAATAGCTGCCATTTTATGGTTTAAATAAGTCAAAAATGTTAAATATAATTCTTGTATCATTTTCATTACTGTATGTATGGTGAGTTCCACCTCATTAACAGTCGTGCATTTACGTAATGTGGTCCTTGTGTTTTTTTCCAATTACTTGAAAACATTTTATAATGTGCACTCAATGACCCACGATTACCGCTTCAGCTACATTGAAGCCCTTGTAGAGACATCGGGAAAGTGAGGAGAGAAAACTGAAGAGGATAAAATACTAGGAAGGAAAAACTGCAGTGCACGAACGAGAATGGTGTAGTGAGGACGATTTGGAAATATGAGTCAGCAGAGCAGACTATAAAGCAAGAACAAGTTTTAAATGGAAGTCTGTATAGTAGTAATGAAACATGGTGGCAGTAACCAGCCTTATGTACGTCGCCGAGTAGGGGAAGGCTCGCATGGAAGGGGTCGGTTAAGGATGGATGTTTGAGAACTGCACTTGGACCGCAACGCTGCCAATGTCACTGCATTTAACTTGAGATGGTGGGAAAGTGTTAGAAGTGCGTTTCACGTCAATTCTTATGATTCAAACAAAGGTGGATCAAAATGCACTGATACTGCTCACAACCTATCGGAATGGCCCATCAAAACAATTGGATTATGATCCATATAGAGATAGAAATCTGATGTGAATAACAAGACAGATTATTTTGAAGTTGTCAATTGTAATTTGTGACCTTGGGAACTAGAGTGAGCTCTACTCTCACCTTTCATAAACCAATTATCGAGTTGGAACACTGTGTGAGTGAATGGAAGGAGAAATGAGTGGGAAAAATTGCAGCGGAAGATAAATAACGGGTTACATTAGGCAAAATTCGATATAAAATTGAAAAAATAATGTAGGAACAATGTGGTTGACGGAGAGTGGAGAGCTGCAGCAAACTCATATACCGATAATGATGATGATGTTGAAATATTTACTGAACCGTTATGGGTGACTGAGTACAATGCTAATCTAGGTGCACATGAACAACATGCTTGCCCTTAGAATAAATAGCACAGAAAGGAGACGAACATCACGACTGGAATTCCCATCAACATCCAACAATTCGTACGTCCTACATATCAGCAAACCAACTATTACAATTGATTCACACATCAGTAAAAATACCCGCTGAGTGGTCGCAAAATCCTACTCAATTAATAAGGAAAGATTACTTCTACTCATGTCAACTGAAACCAGAAACGAAAGCAAACAGCATTATTGTTTCCCCACTTAAAACAAAACGCACATTTCTCTTGTAAAAGTATTTAAAAAACACATTCATCGAATTTCTTTTAACATAAAAGACGACATGTAAAACATCATGGTTATCTACAGAAGTTAAAATGTTGGTTAAATTGTGAACAGTTACTGAAAAACGGTCTTCAGAATCAGTATTTCACTTCCCTAAGCCAGTAAGGAGGCAATTACGTGTTACTTGCTGGGATTCATGGGGCTTGAGAGGAGTAAATTATAGTTCCTTATTTCGAAGCTACGTATAATGAATAAATCCTCCTCGCAGTTAAAGTCGTGCACAGAAACGTTCGAAATTCTTCTAACTGCCGATAAGAAAGCCTTATCTCATTACCCCTTACGGGATTTTCCCGGCCATTTAACAGAAACATCATCATTGTCCAACTATATAATCTCCAACCTGCGGGATTCTATTCTTCTGCAAGGAAACTTTGTAATTGCCTGAGATCTTTGGGTGCGAATAAAATACGCCTCTCATATAATTATTTTCTTTTAAGAGAGGAAAATCTACTTTTAAAAATAAAGATTTGAGTCTTGAGAAGCCAGTTGCTGAAAATTTTGAGCAAAATTTAAAAAATTGTCATAAAATTTGAGTGAGTATGCATAGTAAAAAATGTCAACTGATGACAATAACTATTTCTACAAATGTTCAAGAAACGATACGTCATAACGGCAAAGGGACGATACAGCGTGGAGAATTTCTCAAGTTATTTGATATTTCTGAGGTAACTTTTTTAAATAAAAAGAACCATAATACCAGAAACTTATTAAAAAAAAGAATTAGTTCCAGAACTAAGTCAGGAAGAATTATAGTTCAAGTTGGATGCATCAAAAAATGAGTCCAAAGTTTTTTCAAAAGAGACTAAAATGAGAGATAAACCTAATATTTTCACTTGGATTTATCATTGGTTGACTGTATGTATAAATTTGAGCCAGCGTTCAAAAGGTGCACCTTTGAAATGTTTCGCGATGCTACCGTGGCTACCATAAACGAGAGACCCCACGGCTTTCGATCACAAACACATAACTGCGTCAAAGATATTTAGTTTGAGAAAATGCAGCGAACGCAGTAACTACGAGTTCAGTTTCGTTGTTCTTTTTGAAAACTTTTATGGTTCAGGATATTAAATATCCACAATTCAAATATTTTCTTATGAATTTCATTCCTAATTTCCAAATAATTAATTTCTAGGCTTCACACTTCTGTCAGGGTATACCTGTATCTTGCCTATCAAAATTGAAAATATATCTAATGAGGTAGACTTAGAAGAATCTTTGAAACAACTTTGCAATTAATAAAAAATGCGCTTATATAAACCATAACGAACACAAGTAAAAATCAATTCTTTTTAGAACAGCTTGTGATTTGAGGATAAAATATGTAATTTTAAATGTTGTCTTGAAGTCTATGTAATCCCTAGAAAGGTGAGCTCAAATAAAAACGAAAAATAATCTTTCCTTTTTTAGGAATAGTCTAGCTTTGGTGGCTTAAGAGAGAACTAATTCCTCGCCACTGGCCAACCATAGGGCACGGGCACTTAACCCAACTGTGGGATCTTTCACTGAGCTGATAGGGAGGACCCATTGAGGACGTCGGAGATATGATCACCAAGCATTTGCTCTGTGATTGTTTAAGGGGAATGTGATTCCTCAGCAGGGGTAATCACGGAGGACACTTAATTCTCACAAACACTCATAATACACTCATTCAGACACGTAATCAGGAACCACTTCAGTTGTAAATATGGCTAAACAAGAGCGATATCAACAGTAGTCGATAAACCAAAGTTAACAGAGGGTGATACAAATAGTAAAGAAAAAATAACAAGGGTGCATGTCGGATACGCGCATTTTGGCCACTAGGAAGGCCTCTTCAGCAAACTGAAAGAATTGAAGCTCTAGTTTATATGTGAAACTACTATTTTTTCTATTGCCGTCGTGAGATACTTTTTTTAAACAGTGGGTGATTCAAGGGTGAGAGAGGGATTTGAAAATGTTGTTCATGAGTCTTTACTATACCTAAAATCGTGAGCATAATTAAAACCGAAAAATTACTATTCTTAATAAATCTGGATTCCAATATCCTCTCGTGTTTCGCGGCTAACATTCAATTCTACAGATTGCAATTTTTATAGTCAGTTACGGTATGTAAATAACTAGTACGCATGAAAAACTAAACTGAATACTAATAGCAAGAGATTTTTGGTGGTCTTTGGTTACTTTGAATTTCTAAGCTGGAAAGATTAGTGTATCACGTTACTTGGGTAAAATTGAGTGATTTTCTAGATTAGCAGTCTTCAAATGATGAAAAGTAAGCTCTGAAATGTTCTGTGACTTCTATATCGAAATATATTTCGGATATTGGTATTGTAAACAAATACCACTGATACAGACGGCGAGGATGGAATTGCAACAAACCGCTGGAGTATGCTTAGCTTTAATTTAACCATAAAACATAACTAATTACACTGATACCGTACAAATTTCACGAGGTCAAGGTTTTACTTGCATAGGAAACTAACGCCAATCTATTAACTGGATTCAGAATAGGGTAATCTGACTTAGCTATTAAACCCTTTACTACTTCTGTCACAATGGTTGGGCCAGGAGTTTACTGGGAGAGGTTCAAGTAATTGCAAGAGGTTCAAATTAATGCTTTCTGGTAAGAGTTGGAAAAAACAGCAAGTAATTATCTACTACGGAGCAAATTCATGAAGTACTTATGAGTTTTATAATGCTAATTAAAATGAATTGAAAACGCAAAAACTCTAAACATGTTTACATTAAAGTAATTTGTTGAATATTTGTTTCATGTTATATTATGGATAGAAAAATTATATCATTTAAGTATCGTAAAGCATATTAATTTTCCAATTACACCCACTTTTTCTAGAATACCTACGTTGCATTAAATAAAATAACTTATATCCATTAGTTACATGATTAATTCAATAATCCTGGTATGGCTGGGAAAAAAATAAGCCGCAGACCTAAAGCAAAAAGAGCCAAGAATGTTACTGAAGGTAAGAAAGTTTAGATTTCAGAAACTCGCGAAACATACCCTAATTGTGAACGGTTCAATGGTATACAAGCTTCCTCAAGAAAGTTATTTACTTCGCACACAACATTCAGTATACTATGACAAGATTTTAATGTTCTCAATATGTTTACGAGAATACTTTTTTTCAAACTAGATAGCGTCTAAGTGAATTCAATCATAGGCATCGAGGGCATAATATCATTTAAAAACCAAACTAATATATTTGAGGTCGTAATAGATCCAGCAGGTGTGATAAATTAGCAGATTCAGGTTAAGGCAACTCAGGTCAATAGCTTTGGCAAAAAAGTATGATACACAACATACCTCCACATGTAGCCAAATATTCATTCTTCATGCAAGAGAAAGTCTCGAGGAAACGCGAGAACTCACCTGAAACGATAAGAAAACATCAGTATTAGACATAAAAGAAGTAATATCAACAAAAACAATTGCATATTAATATTTCAGATAAGGGTTGAACACAGGGATTGAACGAGGTGAATACTTAAAAATTAACAACATTTTAAAATATTGAATTTTAATTAGGAAATAAAATACATAGGATGCTGAGAGCATCTAATTTTTGACAAAGTAATTTTGAAATGAGTTTAAGTTCAGAACTAACCAAATGTGTCATCTTTGCTGACATCAAGTCCCAACTGAATTGGATGGTGTTCAGTAAAATTGATTGAAGTGAGTTTATTAAAAAACCACAGAAACCTTGGAGACATAAATACACAGCATTGCAAATATAAGATATTTTTCCATCAAATGGTTCAGTAAATTAAGAAAATAGTTCATTTTTAGGGCAAATTTTGAAATAATTCAGCATCAATTGAGCAGAAGTATACCATGCATCAATTTACTGCATGCATTAGTTTAGGTAATCTAAATTACCTAACAGTTAAGAAATATGTGGAATTACTTACAACCATGCCTAATACTAAAATTGGAATGAATGTTGATATAAATTTGAATATATTTGTTGCAGCTATTCATCTAATTTTACCTACCGTTCCTATTACCCCACCCTTTACAGAAGACATTTTGTGCTCCGACTGTAATTAAAGTTGCACTATAAGAACGAAGTGCCTTCAAGAGTTCATTTATCATTTCCCAAAATTCTTGTCGAGAATGCAAATTAGGATCAACATAAGGAATTAGAAATTAAAATAAAATATTGAATTAATTTATGTATGCGTTATTTTTTCTGCTACCAGGCACGTATGTGTGCTGGATGCTTCAGAAATGGGCATATACTTATACAAAGTACCGTGTAAGCCACCGCTAGGGTGTGTGGCACGGAGTGGTTCCACACCAAGCATCCAGCGCTCGTCGTTATTCAAATCGCATCTCGCACGTTCCCCCGGATGCTAGGTGAGGACCCAAAAGCAGCCTGATGCACAATACGCCACCACAACAGAATCTTAGAGTAACGTAGGCGAAAATGCTAACTTGCAGCACACTAATTCAAATACAACTACTGATTAGTATGGACATACATAAAACGGGACTGCTTTGGTGGTATTGCAATTTTGAGGGAATGGATATGATCAACCGAATCTTGCCGGACATGGTGCAACTGAATATTTGAGAGTGAACTGTTCACTTTATTTAACAATTACAACATGTGTTTCGATGATTACATCGCTATCATCATGTACAATATCCAAGTTCATGTAAAAGTATAAATACCAACAACAAACCGGAATTTGAAGATTGTACCTGACGATGGCCATCTTATATGCTGTAACACGTATTATAATTGTAAAATACAGCGAACAGTACTAAGTCGTTTAAAGTTCTTTCTTAATCGAAGGGAAGGAACATTAACATTTGTAAGAATAGGAGTGTGTGAATGAAACATGTATGCGGCAGAAGCAAAGGAGGTTTGCAAGGATATGGCAGTATGGAGGAAATTATTCAAATCTAAGTCAGTTTTCCAAGTCTAACGCCGATAACTAAGCACAGTATTGCACGGAAGGAGGATTGGGTAGGACCAGAAGTGTTTCTGTTGTGCCAAAGTTCCAAATGTAACAGTCTTCCCTCTCCAATTTCCGATGTCTTATGAAATTTCCACTAAGGCCCCCGTTGCCATGGCCACGTCACCTCATCCCGAAGAGGGTATCCACGTTGTTTTTACTTGGATTCTCTCACCAAGCCAACTCGGCCGTAAAACGCCGAAACTCTCCTCCTGAGCCCTTGAAACCCTTTCCTCCTTCCTCCTCTCCAATCCCTATCCACCCTGTCACATCTCCTCACGCCCGAAGAGTTTCGAGGAAGGTCTCCGTGGCCTTGAAACTTCAACTCCTTGGCGAATATTCAGATCCTTCCGAGGTTACTCCATCTTTCCCCAGCTTCCGTCTGCTACAATATTGCTCCAAGTACTTAATTTCTCTTCGCCCACCTTCCCGCAAGGCTCCTTCCATCTGTATGATTGCTCCAATTTATAGCAGCCAGGATTTTGTTTCGCGGGGGGTCCATGTTATGTCCATGGCCCATGTCCATGAATACAGAGTGCGATTGCGACTGCAGTGCAGCAGCAGATTTTTCAAAAAGATTTGCTAGTGCGAATTTCTGCAATAGTACAATAACCACGGTTTTTTAAAAATTAAAATAATAAAAAAAACACAAGTTTAGATTTAAAAAGTTTTTTGGAATTAATAATGAATAAAGTTAGCATTTTTAGTTAAAAATACAAATATAGCTTTTGTCCTTGATTTAACTAAATTCAAACTGTAGTGGTGGGGGCCTGGACCCCCCCTAGCCACGTCAATGTTTATAGATGTTGCAAACTATGGTGGCACCATTGGGAGGAACTCACTTGTGAAGAGCATGACGTCAGGGAAATAAAAGCATATACGGGAGGTTGGACAATGGAGCCAAGGATCTTTCGAAGCATTAGAAGCCCTTATGCATCTCTGCCCACGCTGTAATCAACTCTTGACACACACTTACTGACCCAGACTCTCCACTATTGAGTGGCACAAAGTTTCAATTTGTCTACACGGCCACCCTTTCATTAGCATAGAGGTTCTGAGATAGTGTTCCATCAAGCGGATATTTAGGATCTTGAAGGAAAAAGTAAAAGAGATATTCCATCTAATTTTAGTAGAGGCCACATACAGAGTTAATTAAACATCTGGAATCCAGAACAGAAATATATAATCGACAATCTTGATAATATACAAAATAAAAAGCATGAGTTTTGCCAAAGAGATTTTCCACATGCGAACAGAAAGCGGTAAAAATATTAGTAGGTCTAATCATCAAACGAATTCATAGATTATGATTTTAAGGTAGTGCTATAATTTGTGTTTACATCAGACTATTGTCGTCTTTTCCTAATGCTAAATTAGAAAAATGGGTGCATATTTCATTAGGATAAAAATATTGCAAACTGCTAAGAAATAGAACATCGCGAAGTATAATATTTCTAAATAAAAAGAGCAGAATTAATTCGCTGTGATAAAATAAAGTATGTAGTATTTCTCGATAATATGCCCTTTGGAAAAACAGACAACAGTCGTTTGCAGTTTTAGAAACGTTTCTCTTTTTTGAGTTAAAGTCAGACATTTGTCATGTTTTCTATTACTAAGTGAGAAAAAGCATTACCCACGTAAACCATAGCCTGGAAACTGATTATTCCAAGTAAAAAGATGATTTATTACATTAGTGAGGAGAACCATTTTAGACACTCCGTTGGTGTGTAGACAGGTTTTTAATGTCTTTTTCTGAAGTTTTGATTCTTCTCCTATTTGGTGTTTTGCAATTAATTATGCCCCAATGTAGGTATGGCTAGAACGATAGAGGTAAAATGAATGTTTCAAATGCAGACAAGGCTAGTTAATGCCCCTCCCAGCGTGAATAACACTCGAGGCAGGCAGGCGGCCAATAATCCATCACCGGCTTGGATGATGTGCCCACCACCTTACTGTGCTTGAATTTCCCTCGTCGTGGATGAGACCCAGTAATAATATGCTATCAGAAAGGAAGCCTCTTTTCCCCGAGAGCGATGATGGCGGCACTCAGTTTGCTTAGAAATTTTATTCCCCCATAGTAAGTACGCTGAGGTTTTGCGCTTCTTTTCTTGCACCTTTAATCCAAATCTGCTCAATGTGACATAAATGTCACACAATGTATTCCTCCACACTAATTGCTCTCTCTTCAAAATGGGGCTATATACTGCTACTTCTTACTGATAGAGCAAATAGGGAAGCCCTCCATTTTTACTTAGTTTCGTAGATTCCCAGTAAGAAGTCACGTATATACTTATGAAGGTTCTGGAAGTTCAGCGTTTTGTGTTGAGTGAAATCATAGAATCTTGCATGCACGTTTTTCTTCCGGTACTACATCAAAACATGTAACAGTTTTGGGCCCTTGGTGAACCCTCTAGTTATATGGTTACTTTTATGTTAGTACCTAATTTACTTAGCCCATTTTCTTCCAAGTACATACATTGTTGCAGGGAAATCCAATTGTGCCAATGTATGCCTTTCGATTTTTATGAATAACTGTGTCTTCTCTGTTACAGAAAATCTCTTTATTATTTTTAGTGATTAATATTCATTATGTATTTGTGACCAGATATTCTAACGCATGTAATGAGGCTGAAATCCATAGGCTATTAGTGAACAAGTGTATAGAGTTCACTATAACCAATCTTGCCTCCTATTATGATTCATACACATGTTTATTGAGCTGTCTATTCAACTATTGGTCCTCTCTTAAGTTTTGTGAAGAGGAGGTTTTGGGAGAGGAGGCATATGGATGTTTGAACCCTCCTTGTCATTAGCCTGTTGAAGTGAGTCACAGAGAGAGGCCCAAAAGGTTCACATTGGGCCAGAGGGTAAATAATATAGTGGTGTACATCATTAAATTAGGGAATTTTAGCTTAGTTAGAACAGAGTTAAAACCTGCACTTATATGATGCCTCTGGCATACTTGAATGAAAAGAAAAAATTGGTACAGTGTATCCTAAGAAGAATTTTTACTATGGTGTGATGATGATTACAAAATTGGACATTTTTGAAATGTTGACCGGCTTACTCGGTTTATGGTTCCAACCCGGTAAAAATGAAAGGGGGAAAAATTTGGACTCGATCGGACAACGCATATGGGCTGCGCAACGGCTTCAAATTGTTGAAAATAGCGATTTTCATGGTAAAAAATACATATTTGCCTAAATTCCAGGAATATGGCTGTCGCGTGGGTGAGTGTTTCACACGGGAGCTGATTCCACAGTGTTCCAGCAGTAGTATGACACCAATTACGTTTTCGCCCGATGCGGGGGTGCGGCAGTTGGAGGGGTAATAGCGACTTTTCGGTCTTCTTTGGCGTGGGTAGGGACGCTGTACATTGGGAGCATGGGAACGGCAATAAAAATCCTCATGTTGAAAAACATTTAATTTTTGTTAACGATGATCACACAAACCAAATATCACTCGGAATTTTCTACAGCATTTTTATCTTTTCCTGGTCCAGGTCCCTAACCACGCCAAATTGAACCGAAAATTCGCTATTACCCCTCGCACTCCCGCATCGGGAGAAAACGTAATTGGTGTCATACCACTGCTGGAACACTGTGGATCCATTTCCCGTGTGAAACACCCACACACGCAACCACCATGTCCCTGTGAGTTAGGCAAATACGTATTTTTTTAAACCCGGAAATTCGATATTATCAATAATTTACAGCCGTTGCGCGACCCCTATACATTGTCCGATCGAGTCCAAATTTCCCCCCTTTATGTTTTACTAGAATGGAACAAAAAACAGTGTAAGCCGATCAACACATGGTAAATATCCATTTTTGTAATCAACTCAAATTGCTACACCCAGGGATGACATGATTCACCTTTGTAAATTATGATTCAAGATTTTAATTCCTTATTAGAACAAATCATAACTGGTGAGTCAAATAATGGAGATGAGCTGTCGAATTACTGTTTAATCAAGAGAGTCTAAAAAATTAATACTTTTACTTCCAGAGGATTTAATGATTCATATCGCATTATACCTCTTAAATAATGATTTGGATATTAAAAATATTTCTTGCAGAAATATATTTTAGTTTCCAAATCATTATTTAAGAGGAAGTGAGCATTCCTGCAAGAAAGATATCTTATATATTTCTCGCAGGAATGTATCTTGTAGGTATATTTATGACTCTTAAAAACTCTCCTCATCACAGCTATTGCATACAGCACAGCCAATTAGAGACTGTAGAATCGATTAAATATCTCGGAGTTAAGCTGACTAAAGATATCTCTTGGGGTAAACATATGCGGGAAATTACCAGCCATGCAAATCGTAAATTAAGATTTGTTAAAAGAGTATTTGGCAAATGCGACGATAAAGTTAGTGGATTCTGCAACTTCCCCCTTGTTAGACCCCACTTGGAATACGCTGCCAGTGTTTGAGATCCTTTAGTGGGAGCCTTAAAAACCGAGTTAGTACCTACGCGTGTTGCGAAGTTCGGAAAGATAAGTTCAAGGTCATTGCAATAATATCGTTAGTGTTACTGTCCTTTTTCAACAACTGGGATGGGAATCGCTTTCAGGCCCTCGATTAAAATTTAGACTTAATCTTAATCTATTCCCAAACCGATTTATTCTGTGATAATTACATTTCACGAAATCCAAAATACTACGGGAGATCAGATCACGAGAATAAAATTAGGGAACTTGACTGCAGAACGGACAGATTTAAAATGTATTTTTTCCCGCGAATGGTAAGAGACCATAACAGCTGCCTCTGAGACTTCTAACTAGATTTGTTAATAGGTAGTGTAGCCAGTTAGTTGAGTTATTCCCTAGTACTTGTAACCATATCTGATACCTAGAACTAACAGCACGCCGTCCATGTTTACGGTATAAATATTGTATATCTGTCCATTTGTGTAGTTGAAAAATACATTTATGCAAACAGTCCCTCATTGATAGCATAAATATAGTGTAGTGCATGCCTGTGAGATTTCGCCTCCTGGCAAGCGTTATTGACTTATGGTAATGAATCAATAGTCGTAGTTACATTGACTTTAATAGGGTATAGTGTAATGCTAGTTGTTTACAGTTCACCCCTTGTCACACACCCTTGAGGTGGCTTGCAGGATAGTTCGTAGATGCAGATGAAATGAAGGCGGATTTATGCACAACTTTGCTGATCTCTCGAAATATTAAACGTGCTCTAATCCTTGCCAGATAAAGGAAATCACAAGTGAAACATGCCTACGGAAGGCTTGCGATTTTATTGTTCACTCGGAGAAAGTTACCGCTAGCCACTTCCCGCGCCAGCTCTGCCGTAAAAAACGTCGCCGTTCGATCCACCTGCACCCAACGGCACAAATGGCATCGGCGATCAAAATCCCTCTTCAGTTACTAACCAACCGAAAACCTATAGCCTCGTCCTAGCTCTGAATATAATTCAAACAAGGACTCAGTACGAGGATGTTCTCCGCAAAGGGGCGCATTCATTCCAAGCTGTAGGGCTCGAAGGTTTCTAGCTCATCTTGCTCAAGGGGTTGAACAGGTCGCTTAGCGCAAACCTATTCAATTCGAAGACGAGCGAGAAAACTCATTGCCTCGCGTGAACCTCACTGCCGACCAGTCAGCTACGAGGCGACGCGAGTGTGAGGTGAGGTAGGCAAGCCACGAGTCTCTTCCGCTGTGTTGCTAGCGCGAAGACGCGAATCACGTTATACCCGTTATGCCTTCTTCGTGAGTGGACGACGCGGACTGGATTTTCTTAGTTTGAAGACAGAATTGACGTTGGTGTTGTTGATGGTTTGCGTTGTAAGTGTTACTTAGTGACTGAGTGGAATGCCATGTGTATTACGAGTGATACAGTGCTGTGAAATAAAAAAAACACGATCCTAAAGCAAGATCTTCGAGGGTAGTCATCAGGCTCTCCATTCACTTCCAACATCGTCGTTTCAAACAGTGATGTTACATCAATCACCAGATTGATATTGAGTGTAGTGCCAGCGTAATCGTGAAAGAAGATCGAAAGAAAGCCGTCGGAAATCCTTGTGCTTCTTTCCAAGGAAACTTTATTTGGTGAGTACAGTAATAATTGAGACCATACTCGAATATTAATCTAAAATTTAAGAAGTTTAAGGAGTGTGAAGTAAATACTGTAGTAGTAATGACACAAAACAGATGTTTTAAATGACTGAACTTCTCAGTAAATAACTGAAGTTACAAATTGAAGGCGTGTTTGTTTTACCACGTACGATGGAGTTTACATGGATGGATACATAAGGTTATTTGGTCAATATTCTCCCGATCGTCCCATCTTCAAAATGGGGTTTGCAACACTTAAAATTGCTAGCTTTACACGATGTTTCACTCGCACAAAAAATCATTCGAGCAAAATAATTTCATGAAAGAATAATAGCATTACTTTCCGAATTGAATTTCCCTGAATGTATCGTAGAAATGTTTTACAAAAGTGGAAATCGGTAAACCTTAAAGGGAAAAGTCTTCGATGGTACATGCACACGTACTATGTGTACGGGGAAGTCATTAATTTTGAATGTCAGGCAGTCATTTGGTTTTCAGAAATGTTGTTAGTTATAGTATTTTTAAAAATTATATCCCTTTTGAGCAAGCAGCCGTACCAAATCCCATGAAAACGGCTTTCACTTTTTGGCATTTTGCGTCAATAAGGCGTGATTTGCGATATTTTGGTATCATCTTAGAGAAAACCTTTTTTAAGTGTATTATGAGACCAAATTTATTGGTTTTTGTGAGTGTAGAGGTGTTTTGCTCAAACTACCACAACACAGAAGTGTTTTTAGAGGCCGTGTATTGTAAGTAGCAATTGGATGCCATGTTTTTTCTAATCACAGTATGATCGCATTAGCAACATTAGTGTTGTTTTTGTTGGTTCTTTTTGGCCTACGCGGCACCGTGCACTTGGGCTTAGTTCCAAAAATAAAATTATCGAGGTGGTTTTCTTCTTCCTGTCGGGTTGCAGCCTGTCCTTCACTGACTAATTCTTCTCATAAGCCTTTTATCCATCTTTACCTAGGTCGTCCAGCATTTATTTTTCCCTCGAGCACTGGTCTTTCGAAACACCCTCCATCCTCATGTATTCTATTCTGTTTATGTGGTCACTTCACATATTTATTCGCTATGTATCCCGTGTTTATTGGTGTTGTTTTGTATTCCTATCTTTTATTGTTATTGATTTTTCGATATGTTCTTTCGAGTATTTTTCCGAGGTTCTTCATTTAGGTAGTTTCTAGAACTCTATTAACGTTTTTTGATGTTTCTCTGGCTTCTAGTTTTTAAAGTAATTGTGCTGTCAGTGTGAGTATCTCTCACGATGCTGATATTTCCTGATGTAATCACAAAAAAACAGTTGAATTGGTTAAATTCTCTGGCGTTGTTGCAGCAAATTGCACAAGATATTCGGATAGCAATTGCGGGACCTGTACTAACTTCTATCATTAAGTGTTTCTGCTGTATATATACCCAGTATTCCTTCGTCTTGCTGTAAAAAATTAGGTGGCATATGCACAAATAAATGTTACCGAATAGAAAATTGAAGTAATTAATATGCATACCAAAGAAGAGGGGTTTACAACTTCGATTTTTCTAAGTGCAAATTACAAATATACATCCATAATCAGCTCTTGTATTTTTATTGCCTTCTCGGTACGTTTATGCTATCAATTTGAAAAGTCGGTCTACCTGGCGAGCGCGACCGTCTCCGTAATCTGACGAAATGAAAATTCGCGTATTCCTAATACGTTCCATGCATGCTGAGAATCAATTTGAATACTGTGGCTGGTGCAACTTGATCTTTTTAAATTCGACAAGAGGGCCTCGCATGACCTCTAACCACGAACTGACCGCGTAACTCCTTGCCAAAATAATCCGCTTTCATGAGAACCAATGACCCATTTTCAGGTTTAGTATTGGAGTGCTACGTATTTCTTAGGCGAGGAAGATGGCAAAAAATTTCCCGAGTCTCCTAATGTCGTCGTGAACCCAGACCTTCGCAAGGAGGAAAATAATAGTCTTCTCCTTACGTTGGGGCCTAGTCCGTAAACTTTAATCGATTGCAACGATCTGCTGGTGGGGAAATCGTTAAAAGAACTGACAGTGCATATATGTCCCATAGCCACTAATTTGATTACGGATCTTTTGCTTACCGATACCTTTTGTACACTTTTTTACCCGTTTCAGTAGCGGAGAATTTTAAATAAATGATTGGTTGATGCATATTGAAATTTGAAATGCATGAAATAAATAGATACAAACTTGCGAAAAATACACTATCTCGCTTTTTCTTATTGATAGTTCTATCTTCTTCGGATATTATGTATTAAAATTGCAGCAAATTAAAATTTGCCAAGTATTGAATGGGTACCTACTTAGTAGTTTTTCATTTATGCGAGCAGTGCTTTTTTTCTACGTTCATCACCAATGGGGATAAACTTGACTTGTAAATTGTGTATTATCACCCTCTCTAATATGGAGGCATTGAACTGTTTCCAATGTCATTAATTTATTAAATTAGTTCCCGGATTATTTGAACAGTATGAAACAGTTCACCTCTTCAATTCTACATAATTGTAGCACAGGGAGTTATCGCTGAAGAACGGTAAAATAGCACATTTACATGAGTGTTGTGAATGTCGTCTGCGCAGAAACTCAGAAGTAAGATGGGATATGTTATTTTCAGGCCGCTATACTTGTAACATCGGCACCATTATTTTCTCCATGCACTTAAGTAAACTTAATTTCATTTCTTCATTTTCATCGAGAAAGAGAACCAGTTCTTGCTTGAAGTCCTTATTACACAGATTTTGAGATAATTCTTCATACTTTTTTTTCCAACATAAGACCAATGAAACATACCCCTTACCCACATATGACGAAAAGCGATTGATATAGGGTCGAAACTACAGTTCGAAATATTTACCCTGTCGCTAACTTTTTTGGAATTTCCTTTTTTCCATTAAAAGCTAAATTTTCCTCTTAGTTTATCGTGATTTGTACCAATCAAGTAAACACAGATCTTCGTAATCTTGCTACTCTAGCCAAAAAAACGATGACTAATTTGATGTGGATTATCTGTATTTGAGACCAGTATGGCAGTTTTTTCAGCCAGTGAAAGATCTTTACACGGAATTATTATATTATCTCAGAAAACTAATTGCGATTTAAAGACAGCATAAATGCACAGCACTGACATTTGTCTGAGACTCTTTGTAGCCGCGACGATACCCGAATCGTCTGCAGAGTGATTTATGGGACTCAAATGGGTATATTAGGTGTCCACACGACAGGATAGATGAAAGTAAAGAAAGATGAAGGGGAATACGCAAAATTGTTTTCCCCATGTGAAGAAACTATATTTCCCCGTTCATATTTTTCAAGTGCATACTTGTTTCTAATTAAATGGCATGCTGTCCCAATTAAAAGGAGAAAACTCCGGGATATTCTTCTATTGGGTTCTGTTCTTTGAGACACGTCCTGACTTAATGGCTAATCCAAATTACCCTCGGCCCAAACAAACGGGCCAACTCGTAGGTTGTAGGTTCTGTAGGCCGTTTAACCATGCCAGTCAACTCCTGATAGACTTAGGGAGCCTGAAAAGTGGTAAATAAACTCGAGATAAAGCGGTGTAAAAATCATAGCCCCAGCGGTGAAAAAATCGCAAATTTCATGCTCCGGTGGTGAAAAAAATATTTACGTATTTCTCAATTTAAACAAACAAATAATTGTATTAGAGACATAAATTGATGTATCTAACTTATTCTATCTAATCTTCATTGATAGTTTACAAAATACACAGATATACGCAAAATACAGGCCATTACAAAGGTGACTTAATGGCCACCCAGCCTGTGAGGACTGTGTTGTGTGGGTTGGCTATCGATAATTTCTTTGGTACTGCTTCTTTGCGTATTCAAAGCATAATGTGTAGGGACCCTAAAAAGTGGTAAAAAACGTGGTCTGCGTCGGACCAGACGGTGGAAGTTATACTTCTTTGGCCGGTCGCACACACCCGCTCACACACACAGGCAGACAGGATATATAAATGAAATAAAAGACATTTTTTCTCTATTATTCAATATATTTCTCTTCGATATATTGTTATGAGTGATTTAATTTTTATAATATACACCTATATATTATCTGTTATGTACACCTATATACTATATGTACTATCACTTTCAAAAGTCGGTCCACACGGTGAGCGCGACCATCTCCGAGTTCTGTTGAAATCGAGCTTCACGTATTGCATACGCGTTCCATGACTTCTGGGGCCAATTTTACTGCTACGACAGGCACAACTTGAGTTTGTTTTGTACTCGCTAAGAGACCTCGCGTGCCCTTCTCCCTCCGACAACGGATAGCCAAAACAATCCCAACCCCCACTCCCATAAGAATTCGCCAGCCGAAGAATCCGTGAAGTGTTTTCGGCTGGGACTTTCTTGTGGGAGGACTTAGGCCGGTATTTCTTGTGGGAGAAAGAATGCGATAATTTCCCGTACTCTCCTTATGACATGGGTCGTCATGGCAAGAATCATTAGTCCTGCGCAAAGGGGACAGATAGTAGCCTCGTTTACATGCAGGAAAACTAGTAATTTATAAAGTTATAGTAAATATGTTGCCAAAATCCACTGTTGCAAAATCAGCTCGGAAACCTTTCCCGACAATGAGAAAATAAAGATAATGTTAAGAGATCAGAATTTTTATTTCGCACGTAATAAAAATACCTGAGATAGCTGTTAAAATGAAATCGGGGAAAGGGCGGAAGACTTCCTCGGTGAAGACCAGTATGGGTTTAGGAAAGAGAGCGGGACGCGAACCGCATTTCTGGTGATGATTATTCTAACATTTATTTATAGATAATAGCCACTATGTCTCTATTTGCTTCTTAGACTGCTGGAAGACTTTTGACAGAGTACTTTGGACGAGAATAATAAATATTACTGAAGAAATAGGGAGTAAACTGGAAGTTTATGCGCATAATTATAAAACCTCACGGGGATGAAGCGGTATACGGGTAATGAATGACGAATCGGAATGGGTATATGTTGGAAGAGGATTCAGGCCGGGCCATTTCTTATTACCATTGATTTTCGATTGTTCGCTGACAATTTGGTAATAAATGTATGGAAAGGGATAAACTTGAGAAGGAAAGTAGTAGTTAACTGTTAATTTTGGTAGATTTGCAGATGGCCAAGATTTATTCAGCCAGTCAGCCACGGGACTCGATGTCTATTTCGCAGGTGAAAAGGTGCGTGATATGTGGAATGTGAATTAATCATATAAAGCGCAGGTAATGAAGTTTATAAAGTAGTAATAGTCCAAAATGAAGGAAAATGAGGTAAATTCTGAGCTGGGGAAACGGGTTACCTTTCCGGGAAGTATAACTACGTCATTCAGTAAAGAATAAATTAATATATGGAGATTGGTGTTACAGAGGATTTAAAGAATTGTGTTTGAATAGGAATTTCGCTGTTTTCAAGTAGAATGGAGAGAAAATAAACCTTCGGATCGGAACGAAAATTTGGAGGTTTTGGAAAGCCTCCCCACATTAATTACTGATGCAACGATTTTCCATTTTTGAACTGTAGCAAAATAAATTGCTTGGATACACAGACCGTTGAGAATTTCATAAACACCAATAAAGGAAAAATTAACGCCGAGTATTCACCTGGGATGAGTAACTGATGGAAGTCAGATCATTCTCTTGCAATCGGGAGTTGAGATTTATTCAATATTCACTCCGAATTTCCCTTAAGGTAATGACTAGTGATCGGCCACTACTTAATTAATTTTTGAAAATAATCTGGCCATATTGAAAGGAAACAATCCAAGCCTGGAAACGTTAACTCTAAGCCTATTATTTGTGTCACGAAAATATCACAATTTTTTTGTGACCGAAGTCAAGTGCACTGAATTTGGCATAGAGCTTTGAAGTACTCTCACACAATGCAATGAGGCACACAATGTTTTCACAGTATGGCATTGCTTTTACGAGAATGTATTCAAACTGAATTTATTAATTGATTGCCTTGCTATTGGATATATTGATTTATCAAACCAATCTATTTAAACTAAAGGATTGACAGATTTAAACAGTTTAGAGTCCCTGATATCTCCTCAGCAGCTCATTTTTCGTCAGTGCGCGTGAAAGTGTAGGTTGTGCGCTGTGCAGTGAAACAATCTCGTCCAAAGGAGCATACAAATAGCTACCTAATTAAAATTACGTCGTGCGTTTGATACCTTGGATTTCACAAAAATTTCTTTAGCTAGCATCCCCCATTGCGTGACTGATAGATTCCATAGTCAGAGAGGTCAGTGGAGTGTTACGTCATTTCCACAATATATTGCCACCATAGTGAACATAGCTTCTAAAAATTAGAGGTTCGTTCAGGAACGGAGAGCTGAGTGATGGATATACTTGCAGTGAATGAATCTTTTTGTTTTGCATTAACTTCTTAAACACAGTTGCAGTGCATTTAACAGACCAATAAAAACAATGTAAGACGAATTACAGACTATAGAGTAAAATTAACATTGAAACATGCCTTCGGTGTAACGCCGCTCGAAGCTGATTTCTAAATACGCAAAGCGAAGTCATACCTATTTCATCCAACACACATCATTACTGAAAATTATACTTTACGATATTACCTAAAAAAGGATAAAACCCTAAGTAGGATAAAATAAATGAAAAACTATGGCGAATGAAGCTACAAAAAGTGGATTTTAATTTATTAGGAATGAATGCAGTCATTTTTGAACGAGTTTTCCTTCAGTGGAGATAAACTTAATTGATTTCTCGCTCTCAGAGAAGACATGCACTCCATCTACAAATGCCCTCTATGAAAAACTTCTCATATAAAAAAGATAAGATTTTTAAATAAGCAACATGAAAAATTTTCTCGTTATTTAGAATATATTCGAACGAAATAGAAGTTGTAGTTTAAACTTAAAGTTGGCGTTCATTTTGCAGCGAAAATTAATGGGAATGAGTCAAGATTTGATAAGGTTAGGAAGAAAAGTGTACTAGATAATTTGGGATAGTCATTTTTAGTATATTTCCTATGGTAACGGAAATGTAAAACAAAATTTTCATTCATCAGAGAACAACTTTAATATTTCGTAATATCGCCATTATTTTCAGTTGCAGATCGTAATCGTGACTGAATAGACCCAACCAAATGTTCTATTACACGGGGACGTTGGCTTAAAGAATTCCAAACATCCCGTATATAGGCTTATGAAGTTTTACTCGGTTCTTTCTCCGTCGTTAGGCCACTCTTTCACAAAGTTACCCTACGCATTCTCAATAGGAGAAATGTCCGGGTAGTTAGCTGTCCAGGGTAAAACGCTAAGTCGAGAATTATCCTCAAAAAATTGCTTTGTGGTGGTCGGTTCGTCGATCCATTTCCTCGATTTATCACCGCTACTCGTAAGAGTGAAAAACACCTAACGCCTTTCCTTTTTGCATTCTCCGCCTACCGTTGCCTACCACTTGGAGTCGGGGGAGTTGGCTGGTCAGCGATAGCGGGAGAAGGTCATACGAGGGTCTCCATCGTTGAGTGGAAATGAGTCAAGTTGGCCCTTAGTAGTCGCTGAATGCATAGGCAATACCTGAAGTTCGAATTCAGCGAAATGCGAAGTTGGCCGCGCTCACCGCGTGGACCGACTTTTGAAAGTGATAGTACGTTTCCCAACGTACGTACGTTTCAATGTACGTTTCCTATGATCCCAACGGATTTCGTAGGCATGAGCAAATGGAGGAGTGTCAAAGCTACGAAACAGTTTATGTATATAATTATAAAACATTGTAAAAAGTATATTTCTAAGGCATAATATCGTTAAAAGCGATTGAAATACGCACGGAGAATGTTATATTCCTTTAAGTTTAATCTTTATAGCACGCGTATAAGGTACTGGAAGTCTCGGGAACAATGAAAAAATTGCTTAGCAACGAAAATGAAAAAAGATCGAAATTTGCATTAATTTTGCGTTTAAACTTCAAATATTTCAATTTATCGATCGATAGAGAAACATCGGTTGCAAGAAGTAAATGCATTGATCTTTTGGCCTCATTTCAGTCAAAGAATGAAACTTGTATCTAAATTATTTCATATTTTAATGAATGAATGAAAATTACTCTACACGTAAATTATTCGTTTTTCCCATTTAAACCCATTAAAAAACAAAATCCTATCTGGACTCGAAACCAATGAAAAATATTGGGATTTTCGATTTTTTCCTGACTCGACACCAAATTTGAACCCTTCCCTGAAAATTTCATCCTTTTAGCTCGATTAGAAATACCCAGGAATTCGTATCAATGAGTACAATTGTGGATTTTTCTCACCCAAAAAAGAGCGTGACGCGGTTTCTCGACCAACATCCCATCCCAAAAGTCTCCAACGGGCGCAAAGAAGTATAACTTCAAAAATGTCAAGGGAAAGCTGTAAAAAATCATAGTGACAGTAGATTGCATGCACAAATAGCCAGTTAGTAGCACTGTGCTGTCAAGTTTATTCATAAGATTAATGGATGCTGCTGTCTGCACAATGGATGCTTCAGTGTTTTGGATAATGTTCTTTATATCAAATAATTTTCCCATGCTTGAAGTTAAGTTCTGGGCAGTATCTGATGTTAAAAGCCTAGTTAACTTTGTCTCAAACAAACTCCCTAGATTTGTTAGTTTGGATCGTCTAATTTTTCCAAAGGTATTTTAGCTTTCATTAGAGTACTAACTGTGTGACAAATCAATTCCTCTTTTTCTTGCTTACTTTTTTTTGCATTGCTGGTTGTGTCTGATATGGACAATTGTCGCCTTCGTCGTCGTCCTTCAACATTTTTCGATTTTTTGGACATAATTGATGTGCTTGCTGCTGCCCCATATGTGCTTCATGATCGAATCGTTTCTTCTGCAGTCGTTTCGGATGTTACAAAATTCGCACATCATGATTTTGCTACTTGCGTCAAATATATATAAACCATCGCTTTTAAACTCCTTTTGGTGATCAAATATGCTAGCAGTTTTCGGCATTATGGTCTACAGAGATACTTTTTCTGATAAACAGTAGCTCCGATCGAACTATAAACGTGTAGTGACACTAGTTCATCCAGAGTTACTGAGAATCGGAAATATCTGCCTGCCCAGACTTGTCTTTTGTAGGTACCACCCCGCCGCGCCGGCGATGCCGCAACTTATTAAAAAATGACAATGCCGGCTTACCTGACTTAATTTTCTAAAATTTCTTTCGAGACAAATAATGCGCTGCATCATACGGAAATATTAGTGTGTCCCTATCTCATACTTTTTACCGCCCCGCCATGTACGTGACTCTCCAGCCGCCGAACCTCCACCACGGGCGCCGAATCAGTTCGCTGCGGCGTGATTGCCGTCGCGCCGGAGTCATATCATATAGTCGGGAACATAATACACTCAACATAAGTCGGTGAATTAGATATTTTATCCTTAAATAACTCTTTTTGTCTACCCGAGGAATAATTATACGACCCGTCAGTCACAGCTTAGGTGGAGCGCTCCTTGAAAAAGATTTATACGTCCAACTGACAACTTTATTTGTCTCTTCGCCCAACCGCTAAGACATTTAAGATACTCTTGTCTAGCGTAGTTATTGGTCCAATTAATGCTATGCGCAGGCTTACTGAAATCATCTTTCATAAGAGCAATTACTTGAATGGCAACTTTTCTTAAGAATCTTTCGGAATAAATACAACGCAAGTCATATTTCGGCGGCGCGAAGAAATGATGCACCCCGCCACCATAATTGCGATCTAGGGAGACGTACGCAGATATCATGGTCACGCGAATTATCAGACTGATGATAGCGGCGTGGTAACGTTAATAATTATGTATATATTTCACACCATGAGTTAGCAAATATTTTTTTCACCAAATGATACGACGAATTTCATTACGCGTTTTACATACATATAAAAATAAAACTTAAAGAGTTTAATGTTTTTTTTTCGCAAAATATCGTACGATAGGTTGAAAAAATGTGAACTTTTGCGCAAAATATCGCACTAACAGCCAAATACCGTTAAATTTCGCGAACAAAAAGTTATTCGCGAAATTTCGGTGAATTTCGTTAACGTTAAAATGGCAAATTTTAATTTATTAGGACTTTAAACATCAAAATAACAACTTTTATGATATTTAAAAAAAATTCGCGAAAAAACCCATTCGCAAAATTTCAGGGTCCCTACTGATAGTATATCCTGTAACTTTTATCGATCTCGCTCATGCTACAGTTTCAAAAGCATTCTAGGAGTCTTAGAAGCAAATAAAAAAATGATTGGCAATGGTATAAATATCTGTTAGATTGCTCATTACCTAGTGCATTTCTTGTTTGCTTCCTTTCCTGAAACTAAACATGTCTTTACCAAGGAAGTCTTCCTAGCTTTCCCCATTTCTCTATGAATAACTACTACAGAAACTTCTAGCACGTGCTAAATCAAAATTCTGATCCTTAATTTTGTGTCTTCAGACAGACAGATGCCGCTAAATTTCCGTAGCGCTTTGCGAATCTAATTGTCCAGTAAGATTGTTCTAATAGTTTATTACATAATTTACAATTTTAAGGCGTAATTTTACATTGCAATCAACTATAACCGAATGAATATCAATTGATCCTCGAGAAACTATTTAGAAATCATAGTGATAACTCGTTTTTTTAAACCTGGGAATCGTTCCAATAAGGGCTGTAACAATAATAATAATATTTCCATGAGCAGAAAAGGCTGCTATTTCATCCTTTCGCGCGGGACACGATTCACGATGACATTTAGCGAGCCTATTTATTCTAACTATTAATTTTTAGAGCTCACACAAAGTGATTATAAAATTTGAAGCAATAAAATAATTCCTTATATTTTAACATGTAAATGCAAATTCTAATCTAACGTACAAATGAGCGCATAATTTTCTGCATCCGCGAAGGCGTCGATGAAGTTTTGAAGGCTTACGGAAATATCAAATTCAACCCTGCTAAAAAAAGAAATTAAAAGGATACGAAATGAGTTAAGTTCATTATTTGATAATTCATTGATTTATATGTCCACGTCTTTCATTTACTAAATTTAAAGCCAATTAAGGGTGTAATTAACACTTTTGGCATTGCTGTAAGGGGTTGTGTGTCCGCGTGCGCTAGCTGCTCAGTGCGAGCAGGCCCTGAATTGAATAGGGCAAGCCCCAGGCTCGCAGTGTGGCAAGCCAGCGGTCCCCAATGGGCGGTTATACATGCCCGCCTCCTCCTTTTCCATTTATTATGCGCCATTATTCCATTAGATTAAAATTAATTCATTAAATAGCTTTAATTGTTATTTTTCTTGCATAGGAGTGGCACCAAATCAAGCCCTGGTGACGTCTAAATATTATATTAATGTTGATCACATTTTGAAGAGTTTGAGTGCAAGCAAGTTTGAAAAAATAGTTTTACTTCTATTCAAACTCGATACTATGTGACAAAACTTGGGTTTTTTAACGTTGAATAAAGTGGATTGTTTTTTGTAACCGTGAAAATTTTCATAGATGCGTTTCAGGTGATAGATTAATGAAATGCCTTTATTTTGTTAACCCTGTAAGTTAACCCTGCCCATGTTTACTCAATTTTAAGGCATCTTTAGTATTCGGGTAAAATATTTTTCTTATTTTTCCTGCGAATTAAAAAAAAATCCGCGATAGTGTTCCGATAAAAAAGTATTATTAGCTTTGCAAGTTTATTTTTAAATACTAATGTACTTACCCACTAAATAGAATACGATGGTCATGCTCAAGGTACTTTGACACGGGGTAATTCCAACTCTGTACTTAAAATGTGTGTCATAGTTCAAGGTCGAACGCAGCGCTGCATCCCTTACTAAGCGCGCTCTTTGAAAATCACGCGGCAGGAAAAATGTCATACTAGTAAGCGTTCATGAACTTGTGCTGGAACAAGAACGATTTAAAGAGGTTTTATGGACCCTGTCTTTTTTTAAGATTCAATTTTAAGAGTAAGATGAAAAGGAAACATTTCAAAAAGTGTATGGCAGTGGAGGAAAGGAGGCTGATGAGAGTAATGGAAAGGAGGAGGCAACAGTGGCCGGATGATGTACTGAGTAGGCTAAATGGAATGAATGTGACACCTCTTTTTTCAACTTATGCAAAACCAGCTAGAAATATATTAACGGATCAGGAGGTAAACTAACATCAGTAGCTTGTTGCCTTTTGCAATCTCTCTGGTAATTTGTTTGGCGATGTTAATTGGAGACTCTCGTAAGCCCCATCAATTCCGCATGGGTAGTCAGCACGATAGCATAAAATCATGCCCAAGCGATTAGTTTCAAGGTCTAAGAGCCCATAGATAAAGGCGAGGCGCTCATAGGCCCTGGGGCTCCAAATTAATACTTTATATATTACCTAATAATGAATTAATTGATAAACTTACTTTGATATTCTGCCCGCATGTTACTATCACTTTCAAATGTTGTTCCAAGCGGTGAGCACGGCCACCTTCGTATTTCGCTGAATAGAAACTTCGGGTATATCCTATACATTTAGTAACTACTAAGGGCCAATTTTACTCATTTCCACTCACTACGGAGATGTTCTTAAAGATATTCTCCCGCGATCGTTGCCCAAGCAACTCCCCCGACTCCCAGTGGTACGCAACAGTTAGCGGATAATGCAGAAGGGAAAGTTTCCGGGTTAGGTGTTTTTCACTCTTAACGAGTAGCAGGCTTGTTATTTCTTGATATGTCGAGGAAATAGATCGACGTAGCAATGCATATTTAATCGCAGATCAGAGGGACAAAAAGTGTCTTTTTTGAATGCAGGAAAACAGTATCACAAATAACGCCACACCTAAACGTTGACCGAAAAACTGTTAATAAATGGCTTAAGAGAAATCAGGAGGGTGACGTGTCAATAGAATTGAAATCGAAGAGTGGACGTCTGAGGTCCACTAACAGGCAACAAGATGAGGATATAAGAGAGGCCATTCGTCAGAATCCATTGTCCTTCGGTGTTGTTGCATAGCTGAGGAGAAGTAGCAATCTTAACTGCAGCTACACTACGGTAAGGCGCCACTTTATAGTGGGCGGAATTAAGCACCACAGGACCACCGAGAAACCCTTAATGACCAAAATTTATCGAGAAACCCGGCTAAACTCTGCCAGCAGGTATATTGAAATGTATCGATCTTATTGAGACCTTGTTCTATTTTCGGACGAGATAACATTCTGAAGCAACCAGGATGGGAAGGTTGAACTTTGGCGTTCAAGAAAAACAAGGTAATATTTCTTGTGACTTGGCGTGTGAAGTTATTACCAAATTTTGTAATGTAGGAACTTATTGACAATTTATTTTATAGATAAAGTCCAGGGCATATAATTAGAACGCAAAATCCTGGTCGTGTCTCAGTTCCAGAGGGGGCAATTCCTGCAGCAGGACCAGGTTAGAATCCCGAGATAAATGAATTTTGTGGAATATGTTCATATATCAAGGGCTCATTTGCTGCCTTACCTAGATGAAATCGTTCCCGAGAGTATGGAGGTGATTTTTGTCCATGGCAACCTTCCGATCCACAGAGAAAACATCACAAAGTGATTTTTTGAGGATAATTCTCAACTTTACGTTTTACCCTGGCCAGCTAACTCCCCGGACCTATCCCCGATTCAGAATGTGTGGGTATCATTGTGAATGAGTGGAATTACGACGAAGAAAGAACCGAGAAAGACGAGTCCACAGACGGGATCCTTGGAATTCTTTTAGCCGACGTCCTCGAGTAATAGAACATTTGGTTGGGTCAATGCAGTCTTAACTACGATCTGTAATTGAGAATAATGGCGATATTACAAAATGTTAAAGTTGTCCTCCAATGAGTTAGCATTTTATTTTAGATTTATGTTACCATATCCTAAAAATAACTACCCCAAATGTAGTGATACACCTTAATTCCTAACTTTATTACATATTGACTCATTTCCATTGATTTTAGCTGCAAAATGAACGCCAACTATAATTTTCAACCACTTCTTCTTTTCCATTCTAATCTATTATAAAAAACGAGCAAATCTTTCATGTTGCTTATTTCAAAATATTAACTTTTATAAATGTGTAATTTTTCATCGTAGACTTTTTTTAATGGAGTGTATGTCTTCTCTGAGAGCGAGAAATCAACTTCGTTATATCTCGAATTAAGCTATTGCGGATCATTAACGAAGATAATGATCCCATACACCGGAGGTTAACGAAAGCCTCAAGGAAACACACTATATACTAATACGGTTTCCCATTTTTTAACTGTAGCAAAATATATTGCTTTTACACGCAGACCGTTGAGAATTTCATAAACACCTAAAACGGACAAATTGACGATGATCAAACACCTGGGGTGAGTAATTTATGGGATTCCGTTCTTTCTTTTGCAAAAGGGAACTGAGATGTATTCACTAATCACTCCGAATTTCCCTCAAGATAAAATATTGCGTTTAATATAAATTCTTTGGTTCTTAATTTAGCTTGACTCAAAGATGTCATTTTAATTTAAAGCGCAATATCGTTTTAATCGTTGAGCAAAATGATCTTTGCAGTCGATGCACCCTATAAATCTAATCCTAATCCCGTCGTTGAGTCATATCCCATATTGAGCACCTTAGGAAACACTACGTTATATTTGTGCTGTCCCTCTTATGTCTCCTTTCGACTTTTCCTTTTTTTCCCTCTCAATCCTACTTGAAAACGGCGAAATTTATTTTCAAACAAAAACTTTAAAATCCTCTGTAATGCCAAGCTCCATACATTAGTTTATCCTTTTCTGAATGACGTAGTTGTTTAGTCTCTAACATCTATTCATTTTTCAATGCAAATGCTTCTTTGTTGGTACAATTCTACAGCTTATGTACTTGCTACAGTACCAATTATCATTCAAAATACTTCCCGGAGAGGTAAACTATTTCCCCTGCTCAGAATTTTCCTCATTTTCTTTCATTTTTGGCTATTAGTATATTAAAAACCTCATTACCTGCGCTTAATATGATTCACATCCCACATTTCACGCACTTTTTCACCTGCGAAATAGTCATCGAGTGCCGTGGCTGACTGTCTAAATAAATCTTGGCCATCTACAAATCTACCAAAATTAACAGCTAACCTGTTGCTTTCCTTCCCAATTTTATTCCCTATAAATATATATACCAAATTCTCAGCGTGCGTCAAAATCATTGGAAACAAGAAATGATGCGGCCAGAATCTTCTTCCAACCTATGCACATTCCGAATCGTCATTCATTACCCCTACATTACCACTTCAACCCGGAGAGCTTTTATAATTAATTGCCTAAACTTTCAGTGTACTTACTCCCTATTTCTGCAGTAAAATTTATTATTCTTGTCAAATGCACTTTGTCATAAGTCTTCCAGCAGTCTAAGAAGCAAATAGAGACATGGTGGCTATTATCTATAATAAATGTTAGCATGCTCATCACCCGAAATGCGTTTCGAGTCCCGCTCCCTTTCCATAGCCAATAATGGTTTTCACCGAGGAAGTCTTCCGCCCATTCTCCGATTTCATTAGCTATCTCAGTTATTTTTATTACGTGCGAAATAAAAATTCTTATCTCTTAACATTATCTTTCTTATCTATCGGTAAATGTTGTTGAGCTGATTTTGCACCAGTATAAACAATTATATAACAACGTATTTACTAGTACTTTATTAATTACTAGTTTTCTTGCACGCAAACGAGGATACTATTAGTCCCCTTTGCGCAGAAGTAATGCACTTGGCCACAGCGACCTATGCCATCAGGAGAGTCTGGAATTTTTTCGCAGTCTTCCTCACACAAGAAATACCGATAAGTCGTAGCCCAAAGCCGATAACGCTTCAAGGATTCTTTGGCCGGCGAATTCTTTTGGGAGTGGGGGATAGAATTTTTTTTGTTTGTTGGTGTTTCCAGCGGAACGAGGTTTCGGTCGGAGCTTCCATATCTCCTTTCGGCCGAAAAGAACAGATCTATGTCTTTCATATGAAACCCTACGACCAGGCCTTCCCTTAAAGTTCCTCCAACACCGAGGGAGGTAAACAAACGCAGAAAAATGCACAAGGTTCGCTGTTCGTCTCAAGGTTTTTTGGATCCGTTCAAACGGGGACACGCACGTTCGCTTGAGGATTCGGGTTCGCAAGCTCACCAATTGCCGAGGTCATAGGACAGCGAGGTGAAGTTTCATCATTCTTTGTTTAGTACGGGGTCAAATGGCGCGTACCCGGGCTGGTGGATTTAATAATGTGGCTCAAGTTCCCAAAAACATGACGAATATAAACAGCCCTCAGCGGAGGTGAAGCAGGAGGAATGGAGTTTTAGACTATACGCTCGTTGAGGGTCGGTACGGCTCCCGATATTGGAGAGTTAGCTCGCCCAACAAACATTCATTTTGGGGTTTGATGCGTTACTATATAAAATATATGCAATTTCAAGTAATTTATTATCAAGATGAAGATGAGCCTTCAAACTTCGATAATCGTCGGTTGAGTTCTTGAAATATTGCGCTTAAAATTTGTCGTTTTTACAATTTAAAATTTTCATTCACAAACATACCATCTTAAAAACCTTTTGGAAGTTAAATTAGAGTGTACCTATTTATACTCTTTTTGTGAGTAAGAACTTAAATTAGTAAAATAGAGGTATACTTACGAAGTGAATTATTGGCTTAGCATTAATTCAAGAGTAATACGAGATAGTACATGCTCATTAGGGTGGGTCACAATTTGAAATTTAAGGTCTTGAAGTGTGATTTTTTTCTTTTTGATGAAAACATAACGTATACGAAATTTGGAATCAATCAACATGTGCCTTAGGGGTGCCTAACTTGCAATTTTTAAGTTCAAAAGTTGAAAGTTTTACTTGGTGTAAGGTCGTTATATTGATAGTGAAACGAGCTTAGTAACTTCCACAGTTACCTAATAAGTAATAACAAATATTTTTTCCCTTGAAAGGTATGTCCTAATTTATTTCCTTATACCTCCTACTTGTAGTTCAGAGCTGACGTTTTACCACTTCCTTTTCTACTCTTATTTTCTGATAACTTCCTCCGTGACGCATGGTGTCGTAATTCTCGTTTCCTTTGATCGTATCGTATTTTCTACCTCTCTACTATTTCTGTATTTATACGCTACTATTTTCCTTCGATTGCATCCATTTCCTTTGTATCATCTATGTTCCTGTCCATCAGCTTCTGACATTCCCTTCTTTTAGATCTCATACCTTAATCACCTCTTCATTCTTCATTTTTTACTTAACCTTTTGACCCAAGCATCATATTTTAAGAGCACTAAATTATTATATGAGTCCACATCTGTCCCCTAAAATCCGCACCGATTTTTGATACGTTCTAAACCTCTGCCTTACCATGATATGATAACTTACATATGTCCCTTTGTCTCTCGGAATTTTCCATGAGTAAGTACAATGTTTAAAGCAAGTGTTTGTTATTTACATTATTTCTCCTGTAAAATGCAATGCATTCTCACCGCAGTCATTCCATATCCCCGTACCACACTTTCCCACTTCATATCCCTCATATCTCTCCCTCCCTTCCCCCATCATCGCAATTTCAATCCCAATCACTTCTGAGTTTTCCTAACCCGGCAATTCTCTAATTATATCTTTCAATTTTTTTACACTACATCTATCTCTTCCTTCCTGTAGTTCCTCGTAGGCATTTACACCTGGACAAAAATGAAATTTGCCGGGTATGAATTTAGTTCAACCATTGGGATCCTGTTGCTCGTCTGATCAATGTTTTCTACCCTCTTCCCCAATGTTGACTCCAATACCATAGCTATCCCGGTGAGACCCGTCCCCGCACTAAAATTTCTATATTACTAAAACTCCATTTCTCCCTACTGTTCTTCCATTTCATCTCTCAAAACGCAATCACATCTGTTTTCCTTTTATCTTCTTCATGTTTAATATTTTCTTGTTTCGCTGCCCTCATCGCTGTCCAAACATTCAAAGGTAATATTTTTACCGCTGCTTTCCTCTTTTTATTCCTGGTCTTCACCTTGTAGCAGATGCCCAAGCAGATAAGATAGAAACCCAAGAGAAGTTTGGTACTTAGCGCTCTCATCCATTAGCGAGATGCAAGTACTTAATGTAAAAGCACTTATAATGTAATATTCAAATATGGATTACATAAAACTTTTCGCAACATTGGTGAAACATACTGTAAGTATCTTGTTAAAAAGTTAAAGATGATACGTAATGGATTTCAAAGGAATCTATATATATAAATATACATAAGAGGATGTCTGTTTGTCCGTCCGCTATGCGTTTCCATACGGCAGCACGGATTGCGACCAAAGTTGGTACATTGGTGCATCTCATGCTCCCGAACCCAGTAGTGCTACTTGCGGTTTCGTCCGACGCGTCCTTAGCGTCGTTTACTCATTACCGAACCCTGCAAGTGCGCTCAGCGCCACCTAGCACCCATCCCCGCGCTCTGCTTACTCTTCCACCTTCCGATAACAACCCCATCAATCTGCCATGTTAGCATGTTTGTGTGCGCTGTGTGCGAGGTGAAGGCCGATTTGGTGACTTCCATTTCCGATACACCCCCACAGGAAAAACTGCCAACATAGTCTATAAAGAAGTGCTGTAAGCCGTCCCCCATCAGTTTCGCATTCCGGAAATAAAGAGTTTTCTATTTTGTCTTTTGACACTGTTTTCTGTTTATTTAGATTGACCGTCACCTAACCTAACCTGCTTTGTTCCTTTACCTACAAATATTGCTATGTTACCATGAATTCCAAGTATCCCCCTTCCTTTTCCCGAGAAACGCCGGGTGACCTGCTAGTAATTAATATTTCCCATTCTGAGGTACTGAGTTTGAATCCAGAAGGTCCCAGAGACACCTTTGGGGTATCCCGACTCCTACTTCCGTTCATCGTTCAGTGATTCAATTCAATGGTTTGAATAGTTGAGGGTAGAGCTCACCCCAGACTAAGCCAAAGGCGTGCGAATTTCACACATTCAGGGTAGGGGGGCCAGTTCCTTTCCATGGGCCACCTCGCATTCCGCGGATTTTTTTGGTTTGGGGGCGTCCAAAGGCTTCACCGGATTTGAACCCAGGACCCTTAGACCATTAGCCCAGCGCTCTACCCACAAGGCCACCATGATCCTACTTCCATACTACATGAAATGCATTCCAAAGACATTCAGTTTCTTTTCGGATGGAGCATTAAATTTGGCCCTCTGTTAAATATCACGTGTGAAGCGTAATTTAGACGCGGGGTTTCTCTGCCCGTAGTCTATTCCACAAACAACAACACCTGGATCACAAGGGTTGTGGTGAAAATGTCCTTACTTGAAGATATAATGGCCATGGCAATTAGATTGATTGCAGAAAAGATAGTAGGTAATCTCGGTACTTAGAAATACGTGTGTCCGGCGTAATTCAGGAAAAAATAATTAGTTGATAAAAATAGAATTATTTTTTTTGTGAAAAGTTGGTGAAGTTACTATACCCTTGCAGATGAATAGACAAAGTGCTAATTTGCAGCATATCCCGCATTTCACTCACATTTCACTTGGTCGAATCTCGTCTCTGGCAAGTTTTGTATTTTCGAGTAAAGAATATTTTTAAAAAATGAATCACCTTAAAACCATGTTTGGTAATAAATTTCGTGTGAAACTGAAAAAGTTATTTCTATTTTATTCTATAATGACGTGGTTCCATAAAGTAAGGCCTGAGTCAGTTTCTTATAAAGAATATTTCATAATCCGGCTCACGGTGTATTATGAAAACAGCCGCCGTTGTGTTTATCATTGGCAACTTACAGTTTGTCACTGCTTAGGTTTACAAATAAAAGCCCTATAACTACTAAAAAGTATATCTACATCTACGAAGTACTGTGTAAGTCACCACTAGGGTGTGTGGCACGGGGTGATTCCACACCAGGCATGCAGCACTCGTCCCAGCACAAATCAGAACCTCGCACGCTCCCCCGGCCGCTAGGCGCAGGCCAAAAAGCAGTCAGGAGAACAGTGCGCAGTCCGACCAGAAACTAGGAGACTGATACATAAATGAACATGCAAACATGCAGAACAGTGATATACACGCATCTAGTGGTTAATATTACTAATACTGTTAATTCATGAGTACTGCGAGATGCTACTTCATGCAGAGAACAAAAAAATGTAGATGTAGACGTTTTCGTTATAACTCTTGAATCTCTGCCCGTATATGTTGTTGATATATACTCCCTAACATTGGTAGAATATCTATAGTGTAGTGCATGCCTGTGAGGCTTTGTCTCGTGACAAGCTTTAGCGATTAAGGCTAATGCATCATTAGTTGTAGATACACTAATTTGAGGGCATAGTGTAATGCAAGTTGGTGATTACTCACCCCCTGCCACACACCCTTGAGGTAGCTCGCAGGGTATTCTGTAGATGTATTTAAAATGTACAACTTCTTAAGCGTCCAATCTTTATTGTCTACGTGTGAAATCCAAAGTCACTCTTGTGATTTTGTTAAAATAATTGTTTCGCTAGTTACGACGTGGTTTTCTTTTTTTCCACACATGCTAGGTGTTTCTCTGTTCCAAATAAAGGTATGTAGAACCACAAAGTTACCAGTTATCATTATTATGTTAGCTATGTCCACAAAGTCTTATCTAAGTATTATCGATTTGAGTCTCAAAGTCTAATAAAAGTATGATCTATTTGAAATAAAAACTGTGTTCAAGTCCCTCTCCTCCATAAGGGACAAGAGTGTTTTAGTCCCAACAATGGCGGCCGATGGATTTCCCAGAGTGGAAATTTATGTGACGACTCTACTTGAAAATTATTTTGGCAGCATGAAGATGACTCTGCATCACAGTAAAATGGCTGACTTCTAATCCACTCGCTAATAATTACGTATTATGAATGCATTTTTAAAAATATTTTTAAACTCCTAATGTTCCGAAAATTATAAAACATTACAACGAAGAGTTCAAGAAAGCTGAAATCAGCTTTATATTTATCAGAAAAGTAAATTAAAGTCAAGATTTTGTCAGATAGGGAAAGAAAACCTCTGATTATTAAACCTCAAATGCACACCCTGAAATACCTATAATAAGAATTTAACATTTTCATACAGCAAATTGTAAAATTTGATAGGTTATTGGAAAAAAAGATACTACTACCTATGTGAAAAATAAATTTCGTAATTGCATAAAAATATTCATTCGGATAAAATAACATAATATTTAAATGCTTGGCTCGTCCCGTAGAGTATCACTCGGCCTTCCGCCTTCATTAGCGCAGGCTGAGTGGTAGGTGTCCTCCCTCCTTTAATATTTTATAATTTTTCCTAGCTCCGACAAAGTCAGGAGATATCTTTATTCGCAATGAATTTCTCTTTGCCAGTTTACAGGTGCCTATTTCTCTTGTTCAAACCTTAGGATAATAAGTTTTAGATCTTTCGCTCTTTCAGCAAATTTAGGGTGTTTATTGTTGGTCAGCAAGAGTTATTTCAAAGCTTCACGGTATGTCCTACGTAAACTTTTTTTATCTTCTTTGGTTTCCTTTTGAATGAATTGACATATTTTCTTTTTAAATGCTAATTCCCACCAGTTCGCAATGTCATCGTAGAGTGGTGCTATGCTGATTAGACTCTCTATTTTTTCTCTTATGCGTTCACGGATTTCCTCTTTGCATAGTATTCGAAGGTCCATGCGCCATTTAGTGCATTTACTTTAAGACCTACGTGAGCTAGGTAGCTGTGTTCTGAGGTCTTCGAAAACGGCGCAGTGGTCGGAGAATGAGACTGGTTTTGTTTCAAAGCGAGTTACCTCTTTCCATAATTATCTTGATGTAAGGATGTAGTTGAGACGAGTTTTTGCGACAGAAGTTGTTCTGGTAAAGGCTGAAGGGCCTTGTGAAAGGCTGACTCCGAGATCATTTAAGATTAAAGAGTCGATCAGTTGTCTAAATGCCGGACTCGTACGGTAGCATAGCCTATCTCTGTTAGAGGAGCTGTCCTCTTTTTTATAAATACAATTGAAGTCTCCTGCTAGGATGGCCTTCCCTGTAAAACATTTAAGATAAGGAGCTAGTGTTTCGTATAAAAATATTTCTCTGAAAGCCCGATCTTTTTCTCCGGATGGGGCATAAATATTGATTACATATATACCTTGGACGTAATGCGTCCTGATTTGTGTTGTATTTGTTATTGGCTAGTCTTAACGGGAGAGAAATGCGGTGCCTCTATCATTTGTGCCATTGTTGACAATTGCAAGAAAGTTTTTGGGATCCCACGGTAGGTCCTCTTTAACTTATTGTAGTAGGCTTACATTTAATCGTTCATTTTTAATGTAATTCTTTGATATGTGAATTTTTAAGACACTCCAAATTCTCGCAATGTTGATCGATCCTATGCGCATAATATTTTGGGGGGGGGGGGGGGACGAACGGGACCGTTCCCTCGCCGTAACAAAAAATTAAATTAGTACAA
The DNA here is from genome assembly GCA_963573305.1 of Pyrrhosoma nymphula. Lineage (NCBI taxonomy): Eukaryota > Metazoa > Arthropoda > Insecta > Odonata > Coenagrionidae > Pyrrhosoma > Pyrrhosoma nymphula. Next base: position 49,850,268 of record OY754339.1, on the reverse strand, counting down.
CATACAAAAAGATTTATAGTCCATAATTACGTTGAAAATAAGAAATATTCAAATTCATAATACCAACAGATTACTGTAGGTACAAACGCACCATTCTGAGTATACGTCTCGAATAATATTCGTTTTCAATGTTAATACAGTTGAGATGACGAACCTGTAACCCAACTCCCCTTCGCAAATACATTGGACAGATCCGGCACCGCGGTCCGCGTCGGGCGCGGGCGGTGCGCTATCTGCTGTATTGCGGTTTTTTCGTTCGACGGACCGAGAGTTTAGTTACTAGCAAACTTGTTTCAGTACAATGGGAAAGAAGCGTAAAACACCTTACCCATCCCACTTCCCTTCTCTTACCCTATGGAACAGAAACCTAACCTTGGGGCCTTAAAAATGTTTGGAGCTTAAAAGCGTCGCCTCAAAAAATGTCCTATTCTTACCCGTATTTATCCTATCCACAGTGTGGCTTGACCGCAATTTCTTTAACATAAACGTTTTTCTGTTTTCGTGCAATCAAACACATTTTTCAGATGAATGCTGATGAAAGAGAAAATTTGTCAAAAAAGCCTGGAAACCTGATAAAAATTTGCAATTCCCCTCCACAGAGCTCGGAAAACGCAAATTGAAGTTGCAGTATAGTTGGCTCAAAAACAGAGATTGGCTTGTTTACTCCAACAAGTAACACAAATTTGATGCACTTTACCATTTTAAAATGTGATTTTCTCATTGCCTAATTTATAGAAAAGAAAGTATTTTCATACACATTGCCACTAACTAAATACTTAGAGAGTGAGGAAATTGATTTGTCCAGTTGTGTCACCTACGCTGAAAATACTGTTAATGAAATTCAAAAAAATCAGGGACAACGCTGGGGCAGAATTTTCAGGAATATTTAGAGTCATTGATATTATATGTCTTAATTTAGGTAACCCGTACAAAGTTCCTAGAATTTTCAACCACCAAACAGAACTGAAAAATTCACCTCGCGACACTCCAGAAGGAATTTAAAAGGGCTTCTTTCACCCCGTTTATAGATCATTTTAATCCTCAATTAAATTAACGGTTCCTCTTTTACAAATAAATTCTCTCTTCATTTGAGATTTTGCTGCATGGAAAAATAAAACTGTAATGATCAAGTTAAAACTTTGTACAATCATCATGGAAATGCGATTGATGCCATAAACAGCTGCCAGTTAAATGGGGAGTTGAAAATTTGGCACCATGAAGACATTACATTGTGAGAGAAGAATTGTTTAAGAGACAGAAGTCCATAAGAGAACTTCATTCTATTGAAGCTTTGAGCTACTGTGATGAGATAATGTACCCTTCTGGGTACTAATTACTAAAAATAATGGCAACTTTACCAGTGATCTCTTGCATCGCTGGAAGATCCTTTTCCACTCTGATATATTTGAAGAATTAGTTAAGAAACAGCTAGTGAAACCAGGTTAAATGGGTTATCTTTGCTGAAGTTACATAAACATATTTTAGTTTTGCCTGAAGAAATCCTTGATGAAATGACAAAGAAATCAACGCGAATTCAACTTTAAACCTTATCACTTTGGGTATTTTGTTGAAAGAATCTAATTTTTCAGTTTCACTTAGTACTGGTATTCAGTTTACGTAGAATATACTACCTACCTGTATTACTTTTGTAAGTACTTTAGCTCTATGTAAGCTCAAAATTTTTCATTCTTTCTAAAGAGTATAAATGGTAACGGCCTAGGCCAATATAACTCTTTAACAATTTATATACTGGGATGAGCTCACAAAATGAATTACTCAAACATCATAACTGAGAAAAATTCAAAATAATAAGAGATCAGAGACGTTACTGAAAACTCTGTTCATGAGGTGCAAACATTTTTACAAATTAAATTTTTAAATGTAGAATTGTTATATAAAATTTAAATTTAGTTTTCTTGGCTTACTTGCCAAAAGTTATAAAGCACAATTTTATCCCTTGCATATCCACTGCTTTTTTACTGGGTGAACGGACCTAAGAAAACCTACGTAAGGAGTTAGGACACATATATCTACGAGTACTAAGTATACTCTTAGCGATATCAAAAAAACGTTGCTATTCATGTTATTTAACATCTGTAAGTTATTCAAACGTAAGTTTTAAAAAAGTCACTTTAGAAAGTTAGAAAAATGCGTTAAAATAGAGTTTTCAAGGAACAAAAATCCTAAGTTTTCCCCAGATCCTCGGTATGGTCCCCCCCCCAAAGGCAATTCCTAGATACGCCACTGTCTTCAGGATTTCTATTATTGAACCTGTAAAGAGAGGGTTTTGTGGGGTGTGCCAAAAATCCCCTTCCCCTCCCTCCTCCCCCAATACGCTCTATTAACTCTAACTGCTATTGCATACACAACAGCCAATTAGAGACTGTAGAATCGGTTAAATACCTCGGAGTTAAACTGACTAATGATCTCTCGCAGAGTAAACATATTCGAGAAATTACCGGCCAAGCTAATCGTAAATTGGGATTTATTAAAAGGGTACTTGGCAAGTGCGACGATAAAGTTAGGGAAATCAGCTACTTCTCCCTTGTTAGACTCCACTTGGAATACGCTTCCAGCAATTGGGATTCTAATGAGGTAGGCTTGGAAACTGAGTTAGAAATTGTGCAGCAAAGATCGGCAAGATACGTCAAAGGCCGTTATGATAAATTCGTTAGTGTACCTGACATTTTGCAGCAACTGGGATGTGAATCGCTTTCAGACCGTCGATTAAAATTTAGACTTAATCTATTATGTAAGTTCAAAACCAATTTATTCTATGACGACGCTAATAATATTTTATGAAATCCGACATACTACGGTAGATCAGATAATGAGAATAATATAAGGGAACTAGACTGCATAACGGACAGATTTAAATGAAATTTTTCCCGCGAACGATGAGACACCATAATAGCTGCCAATGAGACTTTTAACTAGGTTGTCGATAGGTAGTGTAGCTATTAGTAGTGGTAGTTCTCCCTAATACTTTTATCCTTATCTGCTACCTAGTACTTACAGCATGTTTTCAGGATAAATTTTGAATCTTTGTCCATTTATGTAGTTGCAAAATACGTAAATACTAATAAATTCGACTGTAACTGGCGTCATGTGGTGGAACAGCATTTCAGTCATTCAATAAAACTGCCGTAGTTGTACTGTCCTCTTATATTTAATGTAAATAATTGTAGTGTTAATTGTAATGAACACGTATATAGTGTAACGCATGTTGGTGACTACTCACACCCTGCCACACACCATTGAGGTGGCTTGCAGCGTATTTTGTAGATATAGGCACTCTCTCTCCACCCTTCCTGTCGTTGGAATTTCATTTTTATTCTGCTTTTAAGAAGTCTTCCAGTGTAAGTTTTTTCGACGACTTCCCCACTACTTTCTCCTTCTTTCTCCGACCCTCTCCCTTGTCCCGACGTCGTCTTCTCATTTTCCTCTTCTTTGGCCCACCTAGTCAACTGTTGAGTTGTATCAGGTCCCTTTAGATTGCCCTTCGCCGCTGTCTTTTCCCCTGATGGAAATGCGTATTATTGTTCTAGAGTTACTTGTACCGATGCCTGTGATACTGATGGAGCTGGGGGTCTATGAGAAACGGGAATTTTCACTGAAGTCAAACCCTCAGTTGTGCACTCGTTCTCGGGATTCCCTACACTGGGGCACGGGGGTTCCTTCGTCTCGTCCGTTTATGGCTTTGGGCTGGCTGCCGTCGGCGCATTAGGGATGGCGAAGGCCGCCTCCTCCACCGAGCGTGCTCCAGTTTCTGTTTTTCCTCTCTTGAGCTGTTCCAGTGAGTCATTGTTTTCTCTGTTGTCCTGTCTCTTTCCTTCCTAAAGTATTGAAAAGATCCTTTTTCATTCCTTTCGGCATCAGCCTCGTCATTTCCCAATATATCTACTCCATTTGATGTTTCTAGAGCTATTAGTCCTTTCGCCCGCTTTGTTGCCTCCCCTTCCTTGAATTCTATATCCATCGCCGCCGCGTTAGTATTTGTGACGTCCGCGTAGCTTTTTTTTCCTTTCCCTCGGGCAGGACCACCTTTCGTGCCCTACCTGGCTGTATCACGCGCAGTTGCGTTTTTGGCCATTGTAGATCACAACAACGCGATTGCCGTTTATTTGTATATAAGATGGAATGTCTCTCTCTATAATCATTCGAGCCACTTTAGGTCCCGTTTTCCATGGGAACATTGTGCTGCTATCTCATGTGTTGTCCCACCATCAGTATGATTTTCCGTATCGATGAAGTTCTTTTATGATGTCGTCATAGCTCGTTTCCAGGCAGAGAAGCTTCACATTAACTGGATTTCCGGATGTTTGGTCCATTGTGAACGTTGTGCGCTGCTACTCCAGCGTCGGGAAAGGCATCTTTCTCGTAAACCTTTTCATGATGTCTTACAGGATGGTCTAGTTCAAACGAAAACGGTGTGCCCCATGAATCCAAACTGAATCGTGTCTCCATCCTCGGCGGTGAAACCCAACACCTCCCTAAAAGAGGTGAACCTATAACGGCGTCGGAGGGTTTGTTATTTCGTCAACCTGCAGAACGATCGTATTGATGCGTCTCACAGACAATTTGCTGCATTGCAAGTGTCGAGTGTATAGTGAGTTGAGTGTAATTTAGTACTCCCACCCCACTGCCCACGGCCGTGGCAGTAAAAGGTATACGTTCTTAACTTTCACTTACTTTTGGGTGGTATTTGTTCATTAGAAAAACGTGAAAAAGAATCACTTAATACTTTTTTGAGAGCAAGGAAAACCTTGTGAATATCCTTTTTTCTTCGTTGTCGAAAGGAATCGAACAAAACAAGTGTATTCACGTATTCTCACCGAGTCGGGGAACTAGTCCCTCTCCTTCTCGGCGATCCAGGCCCAGCCCGAAGATCGAGGCAAAAGTTCGTACACCGCACTTTGGAGCTTTCACAAAAACACGTCCTCAGTGATCAAGCTACCGAGGAATTCCTTTTCCCCGGTGGACCCCTGGTCGCAGTGAAGGCGAATGATTTTTCCTCTGTGGAATATCGTACATATGTAAACTTTCAGGTGACTCAGTAAAGAAAATTCCGTGGCTAGTCCTGGTATCCTCAAAATTGGTACAAACACCTTTCTCAATTTATAGCACAGTGGCACTAACATGTCCAGAAGTGTATTTTTAGAATAAAAAAACTAACTGTTTATTAAATAAGAGCATATTTTTTTTTTAATTGGGTGTGCTTAAGACCACACGGGAGAAGTGTAAACTTCTAAGGCGATATTCTGATATATATAATATATAAAAAATATTTCATCAATTGTAATATTGTGCATTTTATACAAAGATGTTTGCATTAAATAATTCAGCCACGCTTTAATTACTCTTTTGTTCACTACGCCGTGCAGAAGGCTAGACTTATATATTTTTTCTCTCTTTATGTGAGCATATATACAGTGACCATCATCGACATTTTGCGGTAATTTACTCACCATTGTATTAACCTCAACTGGAACATTGATTACTTGACCATAAATCCCAAACTGACATGGATATGTCGCAGTCGCCTTATTTGCATGAAAGGAATTCGGGGTGATATTAATCTTTCAGTCACCAAATCTAATGGGAAATTTTTCAAACTATCTGGAAATGGGGGATATTTGAAACCATTTTATACTGATAATTGTGGAATATTAATTTTGTGAATGCTTGTGATACAGGTTGTACATATCTGAAATTCCGATTTCTGAACCGGAACAATTTTCCTGATTAATATTATGCTTTTTGTACTGTCAGTATTGGCAAATGATTTTAAATCATTTTGAAACCAAAGTCTATCAAAAGCATCTTCATTACCTACACAATATTTTTTCTCGACATCAGCTTTTTTCTTTGCACGATAATTTCTGGCATATTCAGCTTTTTTTTCTCTTCCGGTCTATGTTAGTTTTTTTCCAATTCGGGATCAGCGTCAATTCTCTCCAATTCTTTCTTTTTAGCGCGATAATTATGGTCATATTCAGCTTTCTTTCTCTTTCATTCATCTCCCTGTCCTTCCGCTAAATTATTCAATTGTAAAATCTCACCCATTTCGTCTATTGTTTCATTACCCTTTCATCTTCTTGACGCGCTCTTTCACTGTTTGCATTTTCTAACATTGCGGATTCAACTCAAGTTGTATTACGTTCTTGACGTTTGTCCATGTTTCTGTGCCTACAAAAAATTCCAAATTGATAACATTTCTCGATATAGCAGATCAGGCGCGTAGATCAAATTTCTGAAAGAATTTCTCATAAACACCCATTTTTTTACGTAAAACCATCAAAGTTGTCGGAAAAAACGTTTTGACAAGATCAAAAGAAAATCTGAAAGAAATTGTCAAGAATTGTTCCCAAAAAAAAATAAAAAAAAGGAAATACTCCATCACTAGGAATTGATCCTGTAACTTTCGGTACGTGGGACGATGACTCTAACCACTACGCCATCTTACTCTTCTAAGAAGTATGCGTTCTTATGAGTTCAAATTCGGCATGCTAAGCGGGGTCTCGGAAAAAGTGTCTGACGGTACGTTATGCGAGTTTGCTCTTTTTCCCCATGCCAAAAGTGCCCAACGGGCCAAAAGAAGTTTACACTTCAAAAATACAAGAGGTTAAAGAACAACAGACTATCTGATCCATAACATTTTTAGCATTATCCGTTCTTAAAATATATTAACGTTTTTTACAATGTATTTATATTTGAGAGTGTATTTTATTACAAAATAAATTAATATTATTATTATTATATACGCAAGGGTCCTCCGTAACTGCGAGTCCGACATATATATTGGTAATATACCAGGTTTAGTCTCACACGACATTTTGACCAAATCATTACGAGTACCTATATCTCAGTCCTGTGCGGTATGGGATTATGCAATTATAAGCAAAATTACTATCACAAAAGTAGAGAGATATTAACAGTTATGTGAATATTTTGTTTCTGGCGGCTAATTTGTGAAACACTATTTCTTTTACTATTGCAGTGTGCCATTGACAGTTAAAGGTGTCAACCCGACCTTCCAGAGATTTTGATGCCATTTCAGACCCATGTCACAGCACTACAGTAATGCCTATAACATGCGACTCCATGAACCTCAGGTAAGTTTTTACTAGTCTCGAAGCCCATACTCAAAAATGCCCAATCGATTTTTAATCCTTGATAAACTTACCCCTCGAGAGTAATGTTTAGTAATATTTCCCATTAAACACTTGGAAATGCTCACTAAAGCATTTTTATGAAATTCATTTTTTGCATGCTCCTATTTCTTATTGTACTGGTGACTAACACAGATTAAATATGAATCAAAGGGTCCTCAGCAGAACGATTTATTTAGTGTATCGCCTCAGATGTGTCCAGTAGAATGTTTTATCAACATTTTTCAATCAAATCCAGATTAGTATCCTCAAATTTTTCACTTCTAGCTATAAAGTAAATCTTCTCGGTTAGATATTCTCGCTGATGAGTTGAGATTTTTATGCTTTTCTTAGATATGGAAACGGGGAAATAATTTTAAAATTAAAGTGATGGCAGACATTATACATGACATGGATGTAATAGTGCTGTCAGACTGGAGCAGGATGCAAGGGCAAAACTTTTATCCATATACTTCAAGTACATGGATAGAAGTTTGGAAAAAAATTAGCTCAGTACTAGCATTGTAATGAGAAATCATGATAGTAATCCACCATTCGCATACTTGATGTACCTATACCTCCTCCGCTGTGATATTTCTCTTGAAGTGAGATTCTATACATTAAGTTTGAATGATACAAGGTTGTGCATGGCTTACATAATGGGAAGCCTACGTTCTACCCTCGGCATTGACCCAGATAGATAGATGATCAATGATTTTGAAACTTTTGGGGGAACACTGCTCGCCTTTGGGTTAGTTGGCAATGAGACACACTTCGTCATGTACAGAGGTGGAGACAATTAATGCAAAACTCTTCGTCATGGGAAGGCGGCGTACGGGGTCTCGTTGGTATCGCTCTATTTTCGACAACTCGACACATCTGAGAAAAATAGCCGCGACTGGGAATATTCATACTCCATGTGAATAGAAATAGATTTTGCGCATCGCAAAAATAGGGTTACTTATAAAGTAAATCTATGCATTGGAGTCATCAACGTGATGACAGCTTACTTTCCTCGTAGCCAGTTGAGGTTTCAAAGAGTTTTCACTTGCCATATTTGTTTTAGCCCTGTGAGCCGTTTAAAATTGTAGTTCGCGGTAAAACATTTACGAAAAATGTACTATAAAACAATTTGACTCAAGGACACAAGTTGCATGTCTGCTCAAGACTTTAACCAACTAATAAAAGTTTAATTTTTTAATAGTAAATTGTTGTGGAATAATGTCGTGTAAATAAGTCTCCCACTACTCTCGGGGAATAATGTTTCAAATAAAATTATCGGCAAAAGTATATTAAAGACAAAGAAGAACATTTTATATAATTCCTTCCAACTTTTACTTCCAAAAACAGGGAACTTGGCGGAAAGAATTCTGGTAAAGAGGATTCCCCAATGAAAAAGCGAATTAAAGACTAGTTTTAATTAGACTAGTTAGACGAATTAGACTATTAATTAAAGACTAGACTAATTGACGATACCTAAATACTCATTTTTTATTTCGGCGCTAGCGTTGTAGAAAGAGGATGTTTCAAGCACTTAAATTTCTCAATTTATGTTTGTGCGAATTAATAAATTTATGAATACTATTTTTAAATCACTTCTTAATTCCTTAAAGGAATCAATAAATCTCTTTTAGCCAAGTTTGCGAAGGAAGTCTTCGAATATACCACTCCGGAGAATAGAAAGAACATATTCTTATGTTACCTAAATCATTCGGCGTGATAGCCGAGTGGGAAAAGTGTGCGTCTGTCTAGCAGAGGGTTCTGAGTTCAAATATGGGTAAGGCTACTTCGATCTCATTTGCGGTAAATACTTTCAAAGCGATTTTCTTGTCATTAAAACTCCGCAGGAAGCCTTATTTAAAGAACTTCTTTCCAAACAACATTGACGTTATGTTATTAAAATCTCAATAAAATTATTGACATCTGATTGCTAGTATATTTATGCCAGTAGTCACTAATCATGAGAAAAAAAATTAATTAATTATGGGAAAAGACGAAATGAAGTAGAAATTTTTCCTTGTAATTAGGAACCTTTAAAATGTTTATCGATTTTAAATGACACTATTTGATATGCCGAAGGACCATTAATTTTTATTTTTCCAATAAACGAAGCCTGCAAGCGATAGAACTTTACATTTACTCCTTTTGAAATGTGAAGTGAATAATCTGGAGTCAATAATGAGACTTAAGTTGTGCAAATAGTTGCCTATTATTTGCGGAGTGATGGCATTAAGTAATGTGCAAAATTTGAAAGATTTTTATCTTCTGGTTTTTGAAAAAACTGTACGCTTCAAAAAACGTTTGAGTTAAGGAATATTTTCATCAATCAATCTTTCTATATTATGTAAAGTACAGTGACGTATCCGAGGGGGGTCTTCCTCTAGAGGTCCGACGGGCAGAAGAAAAATCATAGGATTTCTTTGTAAACTTCATTTTACACACGGATTAATATAGTTTTTCCAACAATGTAATAGCATTGATATGCTAAAAAAACTTGTCTCTCTCTCCAACGAGCATGAACTGTGTTTTTCATTAAGGAGTTGTTTCGGACATTTCGAGTTGGACAGCGAAGACCAGACTCCGACGGAGAGGAGATGAGTCACAGTTGAGGCTACTACGTCTATTCCACTTTGGCCTTACCTACCCACCTGCCCACGTCTGCGTCTCTTGCGAAGCTGCATCCCCCATCGCCTTAAAAGAAAGGGATCTCTGGCATGTGTCGGTCACTTTGTGTCAAATAGCCTCCCCTGACCCCTCAAAAGTAAGGGCTTATTGCCGTAGTAGTAGGCGCGGATTAACACACGGTATTTATTAAGTTTATATGTTGCTGACTGACTGTGAGCGTTTTGGCGCTAACGCGGTCTAATTCGCTCTTGGCCATGGGAACTATTATCATGAATGGATGGTATTTTCTCATACTATCACGTTATTAACATTTAAAAATTATTTCTCATAGTTACATTGACGCACGGGAGTGGCCAGGTATATAACACCTACATCTAGTTTCGTAATTCAAATCATTTGCGATTATGTGTATGTATTGGCATATCATAGGTAGGCATGTGTTAGCAGTGTTATTCCGATAGTTATGAGAAGATATGATGATTCTATGGTATAAGTATATCTTGTGGTTCTATGATAGTAGCCTATGGAGGTGAAACTATTTTTTACATTTAGAGAATCATTTACGCTGAACATTCTTCGAACAATCCATGAAGTATTCCATTGAATATCCTTGGTATGATCTAGGAGTTCTTTTTGAACGTTCATTAAATGTCCTTCGAGAATAACCTTTGATTGTTTTAATAGTGTTCACTGAACGTTCTTTGATCATATTTTGGACAATAAATTCCCCACTGGGGACTTTATTGTCCAAACTGGGGAAGGAGGAGCAAGGATTTAAGTTCCCCGGAAAAACAGAGAGGTGAAAACCCAGGATAAGGTGGAAGGGTTTGTTTCAGAAATACAATGGATGAATACTGTGCGATCCCAACGGATGCCGTAGGCATGAGCGAGTGGAGGAGGGTATTAAAGCTACGATAGATAGCAAAAATACAGGGTTATAAACGATCGTAAGTTATGTATACCATCATAAAACATTTAAAATCGTGTAGTTCGAAGGAATAATATCGTTAAAAGCGATTAAAATACGCACAAAAAATGTTTAATTCCTTTAAATGCATCCTTTATAGGGAGTTAATAAGGTATTCAGTCTCGGAAACAATGAAAAAATTGCCTACCAACGAAAAGGAAAAAAGATCGAAATATACAGGGTGTTTCAGGAGGAAAGCGCAATACTTCTGGAGGAGGTTGGGGACGTGATTTTAAGCATTTTTGTCCCATGAACATGGGGTCGCAACTCCTTACTTTCCTAGCTATGGCAATCTAAACATTTTGTCACAAGCATGCTGCAGTTACCATGAAAACCCCAAAAGTAGTGGCATCCAGCAATACTTACAAAGAAAAACTGGTCTAAATTGTACTTCAAGTTTATATCTTTCTTTTTATGCCAAAAGTTATGCATATTGCTCACATTTTATAAAATGGTAACTGAAATTATCAAAATTTTTCTTCTTCAAAAAATTATTTTTTAGAGTAACTTTTTTATTTTGAGATATACGAAAATGTAAATAGAGTCATTCGAATTGGAAAATTTAATTTCATCTCCATAATAGGTAAAATTATTTTAATATCTTATTTTTTAGCGAAGATATGACATCCTAAACGGTACCGTTACACATGAGCACATTTTTCGACGGCTCTCTTCCATGCATGGCACTGGTATTGATTTATCGATAAAGGCAATTCCCTTCACCAATCTAAGCTTGAGTACTTATTTTTAAACGTTTTGAAAAGAATAACCAACAATGAAACCCAAATTTAGGTGTTTTTGTGAACCAAATGAAGTGAACAAACAAGCGGAAACAAAGATCTCAAGTGGTGATTATCTCCATGGATTAATTGTCGATCACTGGCGCTGGGATTCATTGTTTAAGAAGCTATTTCAACTTATTAGATCTTCTAAGTATATCTAATTAATTGCATGTCTTATTCATTGGTAAAGTATCGATCTGATATGAGATTAAGACAATAGGCATCACGTCAGAATCAATTAGAATGTTTTAAGAATAAATGAATGTAACAAAAAATTAGTATTATATGCCTTACATTTGGTTGGGGAATAAGGGTTTAGAAAAAAAGAAAAAAATGTTCGAGAGTCACCTATTGTGCATTTGCAATAAAGTTACAAACACTCCTCCAATAACATCGATGTCATTTTTTATTTGATATTCTGCCCCTTGCGTTGCTCATCTAGGTGTATTGCGGTTTTCTTTAATGGGATTAGTGCGTTCAGTATGCAAAGTAGATATGCATACCATATTTAAACTTTACTGTTAAACCCAAGGCATTTAATTCAACCGTAGGAATAAAACTCATAAAATTTTTATGTCGGCAAACACCCAGGTAACCCTTCATTTTGTTAGTTGACTACGACGAGGGAACGACGAATTTCACTTTGTCAGTAGGTATATCTGCTGTCTCGTACCTAACGACACATTCCCTTTCAGTAAAGTCAAACTGTTTTAAAAAAAATGGAAAGTACGGCTCTTTTGTTAGACATCATCATAAAATAATTGTACAGAGTACCTGCTACCTGAGTATTCCAAATAAAACGTTTATTTAGAACCACTGTTAAATGCTGCTTTCGATAGTGCCACGGGGGTTTTTATATTGACCAAAATAAGAATACAATATATATTCCCACCGTCTCTTTGGAACCGAGCTCCGTAGGTAAATGAGATGTATCTGCAAAAATGGCGATTTCCATACGACCATCCGCGAAGCGCTTCAGCTGTCTGGCAAGATGTCTCCATGGAGGATGTAGAAATCGCCGCATATGAAATGGATGTATGCCTTAATTAAGCGTTATTCTTTATACTTTTGTCGGTGAATCCTTAGAAACATTCTAATTATTCTTGAACTTGCTATAGGACTACGCTATGACTACGGCGATTTCCCATTTCTCACCATGCTCTAGCGGACCAAATGCTCGTGAGACATGCGAGCGCAGGGAAATTAGCCTGTATCACTATGGCGTTGAAAACACAAAAAAAGCACTTGACTACTCAGGATTTTTCGCGTCTAAAACGATAGTAGGTTCCTTGTGTAAATTTCAAAGTGTATCTTCATACGATAGTAGGTTCTTGGCGACAGCATTTCAAACGCAAAGAAGGGAAGGGTTTCTTCATATTCAGTACTAGTAAAATCATAAATCATTGTGAAGGTTTCTCTTGATCGTACCGAAATAATATGAACCTGTTCAAACTTGCCCCCATAATCTCTCTCATTACATTGAGAACATATCCAAGAATTAATGATGCAATTGATTTAGTTTCCTTAGAAGAACTTACATCTCGTGCATTTAGGCTCGTTAAAATTAAAATATATGCGGTGATAACCTGTACCGAATTCCACTAGCAGGCTTTCAGGGATGGTAACGCCCTACCGCCGGACAATGAAGCATTGCCTCCGCCACGAGGTTATATGTTCGAGGTCCGGCCACCGCATTCCGATGGTGAGATGAGTTACCGTGCTTACAACCCTCCCTATCTGGCTAAGTATTTCTGAGAGGTCGGACTGCGGGAATTCCGGTGGAACATTGGAGACCACAAGTCTCTCGACGCGGTTGACCATCCGACTGGCCAGAACGAATTGGTCATGGATAGTCACTCCTCCGTTTTTGAACATAAAGGGCCGTATTCTAAGACGTTCCTAGAGGAACGACTCTTCCTCTTTGACGCGTTTGTGGTGACAACTCAACCTCCAAGCGTTTTTTAAACGTACCTCTTCGGTTGTAGGCTCAACGCTCTCTACAAACAAACGAATCTCTTGATCCTATTAGTAGCATGGCTCAGACCATCCTCCAAAATAGAAGGAACAGTTCCAAGGCCTAATATGGCGGAATGCGTCGATTACCTCCGGATTTAGGCATTTTTTTCCAGACACATCACGCAATATTTTATTTTATTTTATTTTATTTATTTCATCAACCTGAATACAGCCTCGAGGGCCATTTTACATCAGGCGTTGTAACAATAACAAAGGACAACACACACAACCATGTCCAGGGAGGAGAAAAATCCTCCAGTGGCGGGACTCGAACCCGCGACCTTTGGGTTGGCAGGCGAGGACGTTACCCCGCCGCCACCGAGGCCGACGAGCGATGAAAATATCTTTTTCCATCTTTAATTATTCTTCTTCTTCTTGCTGTTTCGTTAAAGCCGCAATGAACTGTGGGCAGCAAACGTCACACGAAACGTCATCGAAGCATTACGTAGTTATGAGAATTTCAGCGATCTACTCAACAGTCCCTCCAAGCCCCTCCATCGAAGAGGAAGAGTTTGGTTTCGCTGTAGGAACGTTCTAGAATACGAATAGTGGGTAGAGTCACAACTCGCACTCTTCCTCCTCCGGCGAAGAGTAAGAGGAAGAGTATGGTTTAAAAATACGGCCCAAAATCTTGCAAAATTTCCTCACTCTTAAGGTGGCTGGAGCGATTTATGTTCGTGTACAGATTTGCGTAAAACTTTGCATACGTGTCCTTATCTGATCACGATAAAAAACTGTATGCTACCGATTTGGTTTCCTGGCAATTCAATGAGATTTTAACAAGTACTCTTATGGCACATGGCATATATTTTGAAACAATTCGATTACTTATGTACAGATTTTCTCCTAAATGCGAAATAATAAGTTTCAAATTTATAATAGCTGCTAACAAATATCAAGGTATCATGCCGAGTAAGAAAATCGTATTTAGATATGATTTTCTTGTAAATTTCGAATTTCGCGCCGAAATTCCAAGTCAAAGCAATGCTTTAATTAAGGCGAAATTTTTAAATATAACTCTTGCATCATATACATTACTTCATGTATGGTGATTTCCAACGCATAAGCAGGTGAACTTGAGTGAAATATGGCCCAAGAATATTTTTTCGACTTACTTGAAAAGTTATTATTATGTGCCTTCAACGACTCACGATTACCGCTCCAACCACCTTAAAATAAATACTAATTCTGCCATTCGACAATTTTGCCGCGTGGGTGATGTTTAGGCCGCGTTGCCCTATGGCGTCAGCCATGGCAATTACATAATCCGCGAGGGGAGTGTCGGGCAGAGCCTGCATTAATATGCCGAGCTTCCTCGTAGGTCCTGTGTTTAGCGGTACAATGCGTTTTGTTTTGAATCTTAACATGAGTAGCGCCGTGCTACTGCTCGCCGTTTCGACTGCCTGCCCCTCACTCCTGTCCGCCCTAGCGTAGCTAGCGGGCCTCGTCGGTGGCCTTGCGTGCCGAGTAGGTATGTGCTGGCATTGAATGTGTGTCAACAGCTGGAGGAACCGATCCCCCGCCCTCTGCCGAGCCCGACACAAGGAACGAAGGCGCGAACCCTCGTGACGCGGGGGAAGGCTGCCCGTTTTGGGAGGGGAGAGGCTGTGGTGTCCCGCTCAATTGGGCGGAGAGGAGGGAGGGAAAGAGAAAGGGGGTAGGTGAGGGTAATTCTCGCTCCCCCCTTCGCCTGCCACGTGATTTTTAACACTCGCAATCAGCTGGGGCCCTGGGAGAGCATACTCCGGGGATAAAGTAACACATTGTTCGCTAATCACTGTATTTCCGCCACCTACTTTGTAACTTCTCCTACCTGCCAAAGTGGTGAGGGGCAGTGGTGGCGTATGACTCGTTACCCTAAGCGTAGTTACACTAACTCTAGGGTATAGTGTAATGCATGTTGGTGATTACTCACCCCCTGCCACACACCTCTGAGGTGGCTTGCAGGATATTTTGTAGATGTAGATGTTATTTGCGTGGTGGTGAATACGCCGCCTTCTCTTCTTAGAATCGTCGTATCCTTTTTCTGCGGATCGTAATTAATTTCACTCTCGGAAAAATTAAGACGCCTCATGAAGCGTAGAGGGGTAGAAGTAGATGTGGTATGACATCGGGAAGCGTCAATACGTTGTGTAGGCGAGGAAGGAGCACTTTGAACTCTCGCACCTGGAGTAGTTGAAGAGAGTGACAACGACCGGAAATTATAAATTGGTGATGGTGATGTTGCGTTGAGATGATCCATGGTTGTGATGATGATAGTTGAGTGGTACAGCAGCAATTATACAAAACACGTAACAACGGTGAAACGAAGACACAAGGCCCGTCTTCACCCTCCTCCGGCTCCGAGAGGCCGGGGGCGAGAAATAAAAACGGGCGTCAAAACGTCTTGTTCCCGAAAAATCACTCTTTGGCGGTGTAATTAGTTAGAACACTGGCCTGGGGTGACAGTTAGTGGGCACTGATATGTAGCACTCGTAAGGTTTGAAAAAAAAACACGTTTACAAGGAACGTAGGATTTAAAAAACGCACTTGCAGTGCAGCAGCGCAGGAGCTCCGCAGAAACACGTCCGTCCGCTACGACGTGTGTGTCTGTAACTTTCACACAAAAAATACACGTGAAGATAGATCTTCATTTGGCTTCAGACCTTTTTTATTTGCAAAATTAAATGAGAAATAGTTTTTTTTTTGTTGCTAAAGGTACCATTAGAAACAAAATACAATAAATATTCTCATTCCTTCAATCGAATTTTGTATTCTGGTCGAAATTCCGAAATATTTGCTAAAACGTAACGATTTTTTGCAATATTTTAGCGTTTTTGAGTCAAAGTCCCCATAATGACCATGTTTCTTGTTTTTAAAGTCGAAATTCCGTGTACGTCCATTAACTCAGTGTTTTATTTGCACTAAATAAAATATGAATGGTTTATTGCAATCAATGTAAATGATAATATTCTTAACATTTATATTCAACGGGAGCCTTCTCTAGTGTAGTATTAACTTTAAATGGTTCGCCTTGCAGTAAAGTATTATGTTATAGATTATGAATATGGCCTTAAAACACAGAAGAATTCTTTCGAATTGGTGTATTTTTGGAGGGAGGAGCTATGAAAAATAACATGAGAACTTGGAATTTCAACGGCATTCTCCCAGACGTATGTTCTTATCACTTGCACATAGATATGGCTAGGATGTCATTCCAATGAAAAACTTGGTTTATATCTTGTAGCACAAAACTGCCATTGATCACTGTGATCTTTATTTTAATATGTTTTAACACATTTCCGCTTTCTTTGCTGACGATGAAATCACACGCACAACCTCTAATTGTAAGGTATCCAGAACCGTTTCATAAGAGAAGTAATATCCATGACAACAGTGTGAACGATGTACTAGTATGCCGTAGTCCACTCTACGTATGCCATTACATTCAAACTCGGCGATTTTAGCTCTCAGTATTCACTGCAAATCTCATGCATGACACTTCTACTGTTTCCAAAATCGAATGAAACTCGCCTCTGGAATCCGTTTGCAAGAAATATTATCCTTATAGTAGTCCCTTCATTAACATTGGGGTATAAATAACAGTAGTTGTTCTTTTCGCTGACTTCTATTGCCTTCCCAGCTTGTCTGTAAGATGTGATATAATGCGTTGCAGAGAATAACCCGCACGTACCTTGTGTGCCTGCCTGAAGCGCCAAGTATTTAAGAATTCCGGCGACCAAAATTCGTCAAAAGTTGTGAAACCCACCCTTTCTTTTGGATATCTCTCATTCAGGTTGTTATGTATTTCTTGTCAGTTTGCATCTTTTTGATTTCAGCAGTACGTGATTTTCAAGGAATATTTCTTTACTTTTTAGCTAGATCGTCAAACGGAATTAACTTTTGCATTACTGACGTGACATCTATCTAACTTCATTATCTTATACTTTTGCCGTAATTGAATCAGTGCTCATGAACTCGGTGTGTTAAGTTCACTTTTTCACATTTTCTGAGGTCTGATGTAAAAGTAACCTAGCCAGTACACAATTATATTTCCTATAACTCATCTATGAAAGGGGAATGCAGGCAATGAAGGTTATCTTACAGTAGTGACCGAAGTAATTGGCATGAGCACGAGTGGGTGACGGGTATGGGAGTATGAAGAAAGGCATAAACAGAGAGGTAATTCCTTGAATGTTGCTTCCTTTCCATTCTGGCGTTCCCTGTGCCATATAAACGCATCACCAGATCGCGGATAGAATTGGCGGAGAAGAGTTATCAAACCCATTGTTAATGATGCTAAATAAATAGCCGAAGGGCATAGTAATAATATACAGGTATACTTATGAGTAAATATAAGATGAATGACATAGGATTCACATAAGCGCCCAGGCGAAGGAATGCGCGTGAACACACAGACCCAACGCAAGACCCCCTTCTCCCCCAAGATTGCTGCCTGGATCCGCCCATGGTAAGATATCATCGACAGCGCACCGAGTGTCCGTTGTAATGGTACAAATATGACATAAATAAATGGGGATAGAAAATAGCACTAACTGACATCAAAAGCTGAGTTTACGTAATCTAAGACTAGGAGATTGGCGGATAAGAGGAATTGTGGAAGCTACAGAAGAATACTATTCGATTTTAAATTTTATAGGATTTAGAGAATCTCATCCTTTTTCACGTTCCATCTAAAACTAAGAGCGTATATAGCTTAAATGGATTAAATTAATATATTCAATAAGTTGTTGAAATAAGTTAAACCACCAAACATTTTGAGTTAGGGAGCTTTGCATTAATTCAAGCCATCGCTGCATTGAAGGGTGTGTTCTATGTGTTTAAAAATGCACCAGAATTTTGTGAAGTAACAATATGCATTGATAACCAGGCGGTGTTATACGCCTTAAGACGTGGTAACGGAAATATGTTTCTTGACAACATGTATAGTAAACTGCTTTTGGACATAATTAAGAATCCGACGTGGTCAGCGTCCCCCCAAGTTTCTACTCGTCCCCCTGATCACAAAAGAAAGCAATTTTTTAAAAATCGGTTCACATCTTCCGGTCGCACATCTCGTTCGAAGTTTCGAAAATCGTAAAAAATGTCTTTTTTCGGGATTTTTTAAAATGAGTTACAGTGGTTGAATTGCGTTCAAAATCGGTATGTGGCCTCTTCTAAAGGTTTTTTGCCTTCAAAAAATATAATGTCCCTTCTTTTTGGGGGAGGGGGAGTCGCTCATCGCGTTCAAATTATTGATAAATAGTAAAGAACATGACTTTTCTCGGCATTTTCTCTGAATGAGTTACAGTGATCGGATTGCGTTCAAAATCGGTATGCGTCCTCATCTAAATGTCCTTTGTATTTTTAATAAGATATAATTCCTGTTCCTCACTTATTTAATGGGGGAGGGGAGGGGCATGTATCGTAAAAATGAGTAACCTTACGGTCGTTGTTTTCAGTTAAGTCAAAAAAAAAGTGTGCAGTTCTTTGCCCTAGAAACATTAGGTATATGGGTACATTCGCCTGCACCGCGAATTCTAACTTTTACTTCTCATACTTTGCAAATGCCGACAGAAAGGATCAAATATTTTTTTACAAACCGATGATACATTCACATTGTTTCGGAAGAAGGATTTGTATTCCGGTCGTTGCTTTCCTCGTGTGAGTTGTGCTGTTGGGTAGGCTAAGGCGTTCAAATCGTTAAAATATATCCTGCTTAGATCATTCTTACGAAAATGTAATTTACGTATAAAATGGGAGGGGAATCTCAGATAGGGCGGGCGTAGCCGCTAACCAGGCTGGCGGCAGCCGTTGCAAAGACTCTTTTGTTCACTATGCCGTGCAGAAACCTAGACTTACATATTTTTCTCTCTTTATGTGAACGTATATACAAAGATCATCATCGACATTTTGCGGTAATTTACTCACCATTGTATTAATCTCAACTGAAATATTAATTACTTGACCATAAATCCCAAACTGACCGTGGATATATCGTAGTCGCCTTATTTGCGTGAAAGGAATTCGGGTCGATATTAATCTTTCAGTCACCAAATCTATCGGGAAATTTTTCAAACTATCTGGAAATGGGGGATATTTGAAACCATTATATGCCGATAGTTGTGGTGTATTAATTTTGTGAATGCTTGTGATACAGGTTGTACATATCTGAAATTCCGATTTCTGATTTCCAATTTTTCTGATTAATATTATGCTTTTTTTACTGTCAGTATTGGTAAATGATTTTAAATCATTTTGAAACCAAAGTCTATCAAAAGATTCGCAAGCATGTCCAAATTCATTACAAATAAATTGCTTTATAAACTCTTTAAGTGCCGACAAATGTTTTGAGAATGAGTTTTGAGAACATTATTTGCTGTTGTGGTTGTGTTTGTATTAGAGGTTCATTAATATTATTTTCCTTTGACATGTCTTATTCATTCCGCCGTTGAACGAAAGCGTGCACAACATTATCAACATTTGAATTTAACTCACCCCGATCCTCTCCTCCATCAATCAGCATAGCCGGAATATGAAGATCTAGAGATGGTTCACCACTTTCAGAATTAGGATAGGTAATGTCTTTCCGCGGTATAAATGGCACCCCTTTCGTAGAGGGACCTGCTATTTGCGAACAATGAATTATACGATCTCTCTTGAATAAATGAATGATAGTTTTTTGGAGGTCCCCGCTGTCTGGCAATCGTTCATTTCCATAGTTTGTAGTAAATCATCGGTTCCTTGTCTCGGTTCCCTGTAATTTTTAGAACGAACTTTATCCAGGCTCTTTCTATGAGGAAAAATCTTCATTTCCTACACAATCTTTATTCTCGACATCAGCTTTTTTCTTAGCACGATAATTTCTGGCATATTCGGCTTTTTTCCTCTTGTTTTCCTCTTCCTGTGCACTGTGCACATTTTTTCTTTCTTGCGCGGTAATTTCGGGCATATTCAGCTTTTTTTCTCTTCCGGTCCATGTTAGTTTTTTCCAATTCGGGATCAGTGTCAATTCTCCCCAATTATTTCTTTTTAGCGTGATAATTTCGGTCATATTCGGCTTTCTTCCTCTTTTTTTCATCTCCCCGTCCTTCCGTTAAATTTTTCAATTGTAGTATCTCACCCATTTCGTCTATTGTTTCATTACCCTTTTTATCTTTTTGCCGCTCTCTTCCACTGTCTGCAATTTTTAACATTGCGGATTCAACACAAGTTGCGTTGCCTTTATGACGTTTGTCCATGTTTCCGTGCCTACAAAAGAAATCCAAATTAATAACAATTCTCGAAATAGCAGATCAGGTGCATAGGTCAAATTTCCGAAAGAATTTCTCATAAACACCCATTTTTTGTTACGAAAAACCATTTTCCCTCACAAATTTGTCGAAAAAAACTTTTTGACCAGATCCGAAGAAAACCTGAAAGAAATTGTCAAGAATTGTTCCAAAAAAAATAAAAAAAAAACATTCCACGACTAGGAATTGATCCTGAGATCTTCGGTGCGTAGGGCGACGGCTCTAACCACTACGCCATCTTACTCCGTTCGTGATTGAGCGTTCTCATGAGTTTACATTCGGCATGCTAAGCGGGACCTCGAAAAAGAATCTGACGGTTCGTGACGCGAGTTCGCTCTTTTTCCCCCATGCCAAAAGTGCCCAACGGGTCAAAAGAAGTTAACACTTCAATAACTTTAATTGACGTATGTTACTGCTAGTGCAAAATGCGCCTGCTATGTGATTCAAACGAAACAATAGATAAATTTGCCTGTGATGAGCCATTTAAAATCGATTGTTCATGCCCTGTCAACAGGAAAGTTCCTGTGGTAGAGAGAAAATTTATTTATTTTCAGCGGCATCACAGAATTGACAAGATAGGAACAGTTGACCAAAAGGAGAGTGAAATGATTAAGAGGAGGCTGGAAAGAAAAGTAAAACATGTAAATAATGAGGGTGGTAATTCTTCTGAAACTACGGCCAACATTACCTCATATGCTGAAACAGAAGAGACAGATACGGTTGCAAAATATACGGACACAGATTTTCATATTGGGTCCGGATCACCCTCTGGGACTCAAATGAGAACAGTACTTGCATATTCTGCTCTTTACGATACATGCCCCTCCCCCATTAAATAAGTGAGGAACAGGAATTATATCTTATTAAAAATACAAAGGACATTTAGATGAGGCCACATACCGATTTTGAACGCAATCCGATCACTGTAACTCATTAAGAGAACATTCCGAAAAAAGTCATGTTTTAAAAACTATTTTTCGATAATTTGAACGCGATGAGCGACTCCCCCTCCCCCAAAAAGAAGGGGAATTATATTTTTTTTAAGGCAAAGGACCTTTAGAAGATGCCAAATACCGATTTTGAACGCAATTCAATCACTGTAACTCATTTTATAAATCCCGAAAAAAGACATATTTTTCAATTTTTCTAAACTTCGATCGAAATGTGCGACCGGAAGATGTGATCCGATTTCAAAAACTTTTCTTTATTTGTGATCAAGGGGACGAGTAGCAACGTTTCCGCGCTATTGCGATTCGATTCGGACACTTTCTAGTTTTTCGGCCCATCCTACTGTACAGCACTGCGTCATCTGCGATGAGGCGAATTTTGCTCGTAACAACGGTATTGATGTCATTAATATACAAATCTGTTCGCGGGGTATATTTATGTTCAGCGGTTTTACTGTGATGTTTCAAGTATCATTCGCTACGGTAGGTAGATACTTTCCCCCATCAAAGAAAAATTGCGGTGTCGGTACTCCTTGCCTCAAAGGCAAGTTGGTACTCATAATTCGTGCGTACCCGAGAACAAGTAAATGCTCAGTTCAGACTACTATTTTATCAAATCCCTCCAATCTCGTGAATCCCTCAATATTTCCAAATAACAGCTGTCTACATCATGATACAGTGGTATCCCAGCTAGCACAAATCCGGATATTAACTTAAAACTTCCGTCAAAATAACATAATTTTATAAGCAAACAGTTGAGCTACTGACGTAAACAAGAAGAAAACATCATATCAATAACTCGGGAAAAGTAGCGTTAAGGTCGTAAAGCATAGAGCAACATGTTTCCGTGTCGAGGAAAATTGGATACCACCCCCTATAGGGAAATATATCTTAGAAACGACCGAATATTCGACGGAAAAAAATTGCCGCGGTAGACCTGCGAACCCTAGATCGGTTCTCGTCTTTCGTCTCGAACTATCGTACTCTTTTACCAGCACCTTAACCCACTCGACTAATAAGCAAAGAGCTGCTTTTACCTTCCCTCGTGGCTGCAGAAGTCGCGTGAACTTTAGAACTACTTCCAACTGATCATGTAATCGTGAATCAAAACGTAGATGATTGAAATGAATTAATGATGAAAGGAAAATAAAATGGATGAAAGAAAGGGGTGACATTACATACGCGATGATCTGACGGTGAATAAAACTGTAAAAAACACTAAATTATCAAAATAATGAAGTATAAGTATCTATGGCATGGAATAATAATCGTTTTTGGTAAAAAATATATTCGCCCATAGTACACCAAGGTTTTCACTATGATCAGGGGTACAAAATAGACAACGTTCTTTGGTAGATAAATCTTGAAGTGACATCTCTTCATAACGGCATAATATAGCTCATCTTTAAGACGCAGTTTTTCCCATGGAAATGTGGAAAAACGACCAAGTGGGATACCCTGAATTTGAATACGCATGAGTTGTAACATCTGGACTCGTTTAGGGCCGAAATTTACAGCAGAAGAAAGCGTGTTAATTAAATGGGCGAATTAAGGACTTATTCCTTACCCTATATTTTGACCAAGAGTACACGATCAGTATAGGTATATTTCGCCCCGTGCAGTATGGGATGGTAGTCGACTATGCAGATATATTTACGTAGAAATCTATTAATGATCTACCACTGCGAATCCCCTCTCAAACCTATACTGCATAACTTATTGAGTACATAACTGAGTTATTCTACCAAGCTAGGGCTGAAAAAGAGGCTATCGTGTCCGCAAATAACTGGCACTCGCTGTGGAGCTAAAAAAAATGGCAGCAAAATTACGTCACGTTAACAAAAATTTGGCTCAACACACGTACATAAAATCATTGCTCAATCAATGATCCCTCGTTTTCATCAACTGGTCTAAGTGTGCTAGCTGGGATGCCAGTGAAAATATTTCAAACTCTGGAGTAAAAAAAAAGTTTCAACAGAAATAAAAAAGTGCTCCTTGGGGGCCTGGAACCGGCGAACTTTCTATTGTAGACCGGATGCTGTTACCACACGTACACCGTGCCTTACATGTGACATAGTGAAAAATAGCATGTATACGCACTATGAAAAAATCCGATTTCAGTTATTTATGGCGGAATTTTCTTTATATTATTTCAAAGGGTCATATTTACTCGCGAGAACTATTGTTCCATACATTTTCATATTACCATTCACACTTCATATTTGGGAAGAAGTTAGTACAGAAAATTTAACTAGTCAGTGCCATCCTACTCACTTGAAAAATTGAGGGACATTTGTCCCTTTGTTCTTATTATGTGACTATTTGACGCTGGATAAATATCGAGCACGGTATCAACGCTTTAATTGGAATAAATAAATCATAAATCTACGCCAAAATACCCTATTGAAAGTTATTTAGGAAATGCGAGATGCGGGTCGATAAAAATATACTGTCGTTAATTTTTACCACAATATGCATCAAAAAACCTACGAACACCTTTCTTAATTTATAGCACATTGGATCTAACATGTCCAGAAGTGTATTTTTAGCGTCAAACAACGGATGTTTTTACTAAATAACAGTATAATTAAAAAGGCAAGTGGTGAAAAAACAGCAGACTAGTTTTTGCACTATCCGTTTTTTTATATTTTAACAATTTTTATTATGTAGGTGTAAGTGTATTTTTTTAAGGCGTATTTTATTTATTTTTTCATAAACCTAAAACTAAAAGCAAAAGTTATTTTATACTGTGAAGTACGATGGTAGATGTTTAAAGCAAAATAAGAGTTCTTTTTCATTTTAAATGTAGTAATTGTTACGATTTCCTGGGATGAGACCCTCGGACACCCCTTTTCCTGGTATTTCAAAACTCCAGAGCCAGTGCCCCCTCCCCCACCTCCCCTCCCCCCTGCTCACACGAAATTTTGACCAAAGCAATAAGAGTACATATCTCAACCCTGTGCTGTATGTAATTATACAAATATAAAAAAAATATTTTATAAAATATCCTTTTTTCACTAGTCCACTTGCAAGAAATATTATGCAATAATGAGAAACACTACTTTCACAAAAATCCAGTAGAAAGGTATTAACCGTTATGTGCCAATTTTGCTTTAAGTAGTTAATTTACAAAACATTATTTCTTTTACTATTTGCAGTGTGCCTTTGACAGTTAACCCAGAGACCTTCCAGCGATTATGATGCCATTTCAGACCCATGCCACATCACTACAGTTATGCCTATAACATGCGATTCCATGACTATCAGGTAAGTTTTTATTAGTCTCCAAGCCCATACTCACCAATGCCCAATCGATTTATAATCCTTGATAAACTTACCCCTCGAGAGTAATGTTTAGTAATATTTTCCCTATAAACCTTGGGAAATGCTCAGTAAAGCATTGTCATGAAATTCATTTCTTGCATGCTCCTATTGATGGTTGTCCTGTTGACTGACACACATTAAACATGAATCAAAAGGTCTTCAGCAGGATGATTTCTTTGGTATATCTGTCTGTGACCCAAGCTGTCAGTCTTTGCATTAGGTGTACTCAACGAGGCTGAACTGCGATGCGCAAAGCTGAACATAATTCCAGTCCCAACCTGTATCTTCGCTGCAACTAAGAGACTACTCTTACTTGCGTTCCATCCAATCTCTTTATTTTATCTCATTATTGTTTGGCCGGTCTCACATCTCGTGATCAATACTTGATGTCGTACAATCATTCCTATCGTGATCGATAAAGATGAACTCCACGGTCATTGGAGAGATCCAGTTCATCGATCAATCTTTTAAGAGAACTTGATCTCGGGATTCGATCAATCACGACCGACCCATCACTAATTAAAAGGCATACATTACATATCTGACTCCAGCGTGTACAGGCAGACTGAAATTTATCATTTCCGCACCAGTCCAACTTTGAAGGAGTTATCTCCAATCCCAAGGTGGTAGCCTAGTGTGCGAAGTGTACTTGTGTGACTACTGCATACCTAGCCAGTCAGTCCAGTATAATTTGCTAGCAACTTTTAGGTCCAACTGAGTTGCACCTGATGCAGAACATTGCCATCAGTCACCCACCCTTTTAACTCAAGCTAATCTTCTGCTGGTTGACTGAGAGAGGAGTGATTTTTAACTAGACGGTAATGCCAGAATAAGCAAATGCGCTAAAAGGTTTGACTATGATGACCCTTAGTTTGACTTAGGTGAAGGAAAATTGTTTTTAATGTTTTAAATTGTACATATCTCGTAACTGTCAGAATGAACTTAATTTTTCTATCACTTTCCACTAAATTGTGAATTCATTAAGCTTATAACTTGGGGGTTTGCTTTACGTTATTCAATTTTCCTCTGGTAACATTACTTCCGTATTGTTTTATTCCAGTACCGTAAGATTTCATACTGTGGTCAGTCACAGCCCTGTTTTGCTTAGCCTCAATTACCATGAAGGTTATTCTTATTTTGTATTCCTCAGTTTTATTCTTATTTTGTACTGTTTAGAACAAAAAACTATTGGTACAAGACCCAAAACCATGAAATCTTGGGACTTGAGTTAACTTATAAGTGATAAATGGTAATTCTTATGTATCTAATCCTCTTTAATCCTCTCCAAAGTAGTTGTCCATCATTTCCCATCTCTACTTTCGCATGGAAAAAATAATATGATATTTAAAAATGCCTAGATTAATTCTCAAATCCAGTTATTATATAGTATTTAATCAATAAGCATTAGCTGATAAATTGAATTGTACAATGTAGGTTTTATTGTAACAGTTTTGTTAGGACAGGATGCTAGAGAATGGAAAACGGAATCTAACTTCACATATGCATTCATGATTCTCTCCTTCCTGAAGAAAAGATATAGTTACACTACATCTTCTCCTCCATCATGACCCCCCCTCTTATCCGCCACATCTAACCTTTTTCTGTCCATTCTTACTTCCCTTACTTACTTTCTTCTTTTCACCCACCACCCCAAGTTCATTACCTTTAGTTTTCCATTTCGTTGATTGTATCCTCTACATCTTCCAAACCCTTATCTTCAATGCCACCAATCTACTCTCATCGTCAAGTGATATGAAACCCACGTATGTTACCTACCTTTCACACCTCACTACCGCAGTTAATGACATATTACTTTCACACACAATATTGATAGCATTCTTCCTTTATTGCTATCCGATTTCCACTCCATACAGTGCTACACTCCACATAATACTCCTCTCTATTTTTTATAACATCCTTACAAAAGGTCCTTTCATCAGTTCTTTCGTACTGGTGAACACTCTTTCACTACCATAGTTCCCCTTCTAATACCTTTAATGCTATATTACTTACCACTCTACCATTACTTAATTACTACTTAATTTTTAATACTATACCTTGAACTCATTCTCAACTCTTCCTTTGGTCCAACATGCACATTCATTTCCGCACAATCTTCTACATTCCCAGCCTTATGCTTTTAAATTGTGATCTTCAACATCCCATTACCTCTAAATTGTACATTACATTCCTTTAACATGGGTTGCCTCCTCCTAATCTCTTTCAGCAACTTCACTTTCACTCCAATAATGGCAAGTGTTTCTATGACTTCCTTTCCATGCATCAAACCCTTTTTCTTTTTCACCCACATCTGCAACACTTGCAACACATTTTCATCCTCTCCAGCCTTGCTATCTTCTTGTAGAAGAGTTCGTGTCAATTATTCTGTCAGCTGACAAAATTTATTAAATCTTTCGGCGTTATTCCTTTATCTAAAAGCAATTAAAGAGGAGAGCAATTGACAAGTAAATTTCATTAAAGATGTATCCAAATTGTCAATAGAAGCAAAGGAAATAGACCCCTATCTAGGATTCTATATCCTTTGCTTCGATAATTTGGGTTAGTCTTTAACTTATCTCAAAGCAATAATTTCTATTCTAAGAAATTCATTTATTTTTAAGGCTGGCTTTATTAGGCTTAAAATTTATTTTACAATGCTATGTTTCTTATAAAATACTAAGTACATTACGTTATTCCATTCTTCATCTCAGTATATTTCCTTCATCTATATAGTCCATTTATTAAGCTTACTTCTCTTTCCTTTCTCTCTAAACATTTTTCGCTCCACTACGACAACCCTCAGCACCTTATCTTTTAATTACTTCCTATATCCACGTACACTATTACTTCTTTTTTTTAAAGATATCTCATTATATATCTTACGTATAGCAGCTCATTATGACCCTTTGTCTGTTAAAACATGTCTTCAAGGTCCTCTGGTATTCATAGTAATTAGTTCAAAGGCCTCTATCCATTTTTGCCCTTCAAGCCTTTTTTAACAGGAAATATTTCTGAAACCCTAGGGGGTTCAGAAGTTTTTCATGCTTTATATGAAAGTCCAAGTTAATCTTTCATCATAAGCAAGTCAAATAAATCAATCAATCACTCTCCTCTCGCCCCTCCCATTCCATTTCTTGTGTGCATGAGTTTACTGAAAGCCTTGATCACTTTTCTTTGGTTTACTGGCTGACTAATGCTTTGCTAACTGTATATCCAAATTATTCACTGCCACTTCAACTTTTATCGCTATTTAAAGGTTTATCTCCATTTATCTCGATGGTTCCATCATCCTTTCCTCAGCATATGAGTTGAATAATGCTGGTGATAGCACAAAATCCTATCTCACCCAGCCCCCGCCCACCCTGTTTCTCCCTCAGCATCTTTAACATGTTCTGTATGATGAGATGTTGTTTCATCCCATCTACTCCTGATTTCTACGGTGAAAACTTCAACCAAACCTCAAAACCTCTGCAGAGTAATTATCAACTCCAACTGCTTTATTCACTATCATTTTCATGTATGAAATTTCTTTCTCACTAATTAATATTCCTGGACATTCCCTATCCATCCTACTTCTGCCGCAAAAACTTCTTCAGTACCCCATTTCCACGGCATTCAGGAAACACTTATTCCTATCCTAGGATATTCCCAGGTTTGCTCCCTAAAAATAACGTCGGGAGAAGAAATACTTTTGTACACTGCCATTTCTGCTTCCGTACACTATTACTCATTCCTTGATATACAATATATGTAATGTTTGCTTCTATCATTCACACAACTGTTTTCCTTTTGCCTTACTATATTTATGTGAATACTAACCTGTATTTCACTAAAATTCAGCCATGATACACAAAATCGTACATATGTTCAATTATGTATTCATTTTACCTCATCATGCAATCATTATTCACATTCTCAATAAAAAACAACTATGTAATTTGGTCTATGACATGTTTAACTACAATCCATTCCCCTTGCTGCTTTACAGAAGTTCGAGAGCGCTGTCATTTAATTAAAATGTACCCTTAAAGTAACAGTAATTAATATAGTCAAGTCAAAATTTATTTACCGATTTGTTAAATTCATCATTACTCATTCATCTGATTTATGCAAATTATCTTTCATTTCCCACCATGAGCTCATTTGGTGTGATATTGGAGTCGAGGAGAAATAAGTCACAATCATTTATTAATGAGGCTAGTAATTTCCATGGTAACTTGTCTGGTAATCATAGAGTTTTCTTTGCATGCAGGTCATTGGCAATATCTTCACGATGGCGTCCTCCAAGCCCAGAGCCATCATTGTGGGTGCTGTGCCAAGCTGATGATTCCTAGTGATTTCCTGGGTCGTGTTATCTTCTGCATGTCATCCGTCTTCACAACATCAACTGCAGAGCCTGAAAAAAATATGAAACGGGTGTTGTAGTACTTTGTATTTTTATTGTTCATAATTTATAAGTTGACATTATAGTGTTCAGTGCATTAGCATCCACTTTATATCACAGAGCTTTAAAAATAACATAAGTTGAGTGCTTTTGAATCTAAAATATAGCTTTGGATAATGTATACAAAGATGTTTTTAATGGTTGAAATAAGTGTAGCAATTTAAAAATAAAATAGATTGTATGAATTTTGCTATCATCATTTAAATGTCCAATCTGATCAACCGCCTGCCTGTTCATGGAAGCAGCAGAGGAGGAGGACAACATAAATACAGAGGAAGTAAGTTAAACGTGGTGAAGTGTGCTGCGTCGTGTTCCTGTTCGACGCACTCTTGAAAAACTCAGGAAAAAACGAAGTGAAACGTTTATCCTGGGTGGGTAGGTGACACTCAATACACCCGCCTTTCACTTGCCCCCATTTGACAGCTTAGCGCTAGAGGTCACAGGAGGTATACAGTAGCAAACATGAAGTGGATACACTTACAATGAAATAGATACTGTTGCAATCGAATCGATACAGTTACAATCAAATGGATACAATGGGAGGACGAACTGCAAGGCCCCACGTTTAAGACACCTGACCTGGGGCGGGTAGCGTTGGTGATTGGGGCGAGTTGGTGATTAGAGACGCGTTACCAAGCCCTCCCGCCACCCTTGCTACCTAGGTTTAGGCCTTCTTTTTTGAATGCGAGCTGCTTTGCTGCAAGAACTAAGTTCTTTAAATGATTCCCCTGAGTTTATTTAAACGAAAATAAATCTCAAACCAGAGCATACGTGGGCAAGAATATTTTGACCGAATAACCGTCATGTAGAATTACATTAAAATTATTAATAAAAGGTCTTTTTCGATAATTATCTGTATATAAGCTAACAAATCTGACCGCGTAATTCAAACCTTGCCGTCTGGACTTAGAATATTTTTGCTTATTCCTCAAAGCGTCACCTGTACGAACTCATTATTTCCGAGCATTTACACTCATCTTGACTTTAAGTAAGGACTTATAAATATTTGTTTCGCCTTCAATTCCTTCTTTTTTGGGACATAGAATATTTTTGGTCTGCCTTCCTTCTTTAAGGACTTCTATCGTGAACTTCAAATGCCGGTTTTCACCGAATTCCCATCGACGCGTGGTGGCCTAGTGGGTAGAGCACTGGGCTGCTAACCAGAGAGCGCAGGTTCAAATCCCGCCTCAACCTGGGCGCGTCCGGCCGACCTCAAGCTGTGAGCCATGGGTACCGGATGGATTTCCGGGAGGACCTGAGGGGGGTGGGGGGATTTGGGATTCATCAGTGCCTTCATGGGCATAACTAGTAGCTTATTAGTTGCTAATTACTTGTTAATTAGTAGCTTATTAGTTGCTGATTATGCTTGCAGGGGGCGCGGCGCTGGGTTTATTCACTGTGTGAATAGCTCACCGCCGTCGGTTTCTTGGCGAGCTCTACCCTCGCCAAGCAACTGGGGTATAGGTCCTTCTTTTTTATATTTTGTGGTCAAGATTAAATAAAAGATGTATCCTCCTTTTAGAAAAATATTTCTTATAAAAAATAATTTACCGGAATTTAAAAAAAAAAACCTTTTATCCGGTAGAGAAAATCTCTCCAGGATTCCTCCTCCCGTATTTAAGATTAAAAATTAAATTAAAAAGATTTTTAAATTAGAAAAATGCCAATACATAAATATTTTTCCTATGGAATATTTTTTTTCAAAAATTCGTGGTTAGGAATCGAGGAGAAAATTTTCTCTTCCAATTTTATTTTTTTTCGATAACCCGTTCAAGAATTATTAAAATATATTATTTTCACGACCGGAATAAAAATATATTTGTCCTCTACAGTTTTTAGATTTTTCTTTGCTCAATTTACTCCTCTCCGACTAACTAAACCAAGCCCTCAGCCTTGTTTTCCTCCACAATATTCCACCTCCATAGTTCACCTTCCGGGACTTTGAATACAGTGATCGTTTCCACATGCCACGCATTTTTCAAATATTTTTTTCGGGGATTTTCCCACAATTATTTGATATTTTAAAAATTAGTACCCGTGAAATCAATTGGTCTCGAGTATAAAACGTTTTACTCTATTTCTTGATAATGGTTACAACGGCCAGCAATAATTTATCGGAACATGAATAAGGCCTACTGTTCGACTGTTCTATAATGTGCACGTATTATTGAGTGAGGGGAAATAAGGACGTGTGGCAGGGACTGTTGCAACAATAGCCACGAAAAAGGAGGTAAAAGGAATTGAAAGAGGGAGAATGAGGCAAAAATCAAATTTTAACCGAATCGATTGTTTCGAAGTTAGCAATAATCTAGAACTTTGTCTATAGCTCGTGCCGATTCCGGAACGCGAACAATTATTCTGCATTAGCATGTTAGAAACATTCAAAATATTCTTCGCAAATTTAATCACATGTCGCAAAATTAATATAACCTAAATTAACTCAGAGGCAATCAGTTAAACTTGGGCCACGGATTACTTATTACTAATAACGGCCGGGTTGCTTAGGGAGATCTTACCTCACCAAGAAACTGGGGTAAAGGTCCTTCTTTTTTTGGCTTTCGTGCTTGATAAGAAATAAAAAAGTATGCCCTCCCCCGATAGAAATATTTCTTACAGTAAGATTATTTACCGGAGGGCCGAAAATACTTAAATCCGGTTGGGGAAATTTTTTCCAATATATTACTTCTCCAGGATTGTCAAATTAAAATTCAGGAGTATAACAAAATAATTATAATTTTAATTAAAAAACAGATTTTTTGCGACAATCTGGGAGGTGGAATCATGGAGAAAAACTTCTTTTCTGGATTTAAGATTTTTCCACAAATCCGGCTGGGAAAATAAAAAAAATTATATTCACGATCGAATAGCTCCTTTTCTTCCACATAGATCTTTCATAATTTCCTCCGTCTCCACAATTCACCTTCTAGGACTTTGAATAGAGAGGTCAGTTCCAGGACTGCGATCGCGTATTTTTTAATTATTATTTTGGATTTTACTTTCCTGTTTTCCCTTCGCTAGTTGCGCGTTTTTTTAAATATTTTTTAAATTTAAGAACTGATACAGATATTGGTCTCAAATTTAAAAAGTTTTACTTTAATTTGTGATAGTATCTACAATGAATAACAAATATTTTTTCAGAACGAGAGTCAGTCAGTCATTTCTAAGTTCTTAATGATGGCTGAGAGTGCTCAGGCCGATGTTCCAAATTTTCGTATTATCCAGCGAGCAGCAACAGGGGCGTTTGGCAGGGGCTGTTAGAACACTAACCATGAAAAACGGAGGGAAAGGAAATTGGAAGATGGAATATAAGGCACACCTCAAATTTGAATATAATAGTTTGTTACGAAGTTAGCAAATATTTAATACGTTTTCCATAGCTACAATAACAAAAAGTAAGATATTTAACGATTTCTTTCGTAAAATGATGTTAGACCACGAAATTAAATGTTCCAAAAACAGATTTATTTCAAACAAATTATTATGTAAGTACAACAACATCGGAAAAAAATCTGAATGCACGTAAAAATAACGTACGAGTAATATTTTTATTAATTTCAATTTTTTATGAAATCGGTTGTCTCAACTTGAATATATAGCTTCTTTATTGACAAGAATGATTTTTTACAGATTTGATTTTTTTTAGTCTAAAAAGGTGCTAGTGGAGATTATTTGAGCTAAAAGGCTGAATCTTTTTTTGAAGACAGAAATATTGTGGTCATTTTCATATGCACTACCTCGCATTATTATATTAGGTACAATTTTAAACCTTCCTTTTTCGCTTTTCTCTATCTGAGTTCTGTATTGTTTTAGTGTTTTAAAAATTGGAACAAATACAATCATTTGTTGAAAATCTAAAAAATAAAAGCTCTTATTTTAATGGTGATTAAGTTTCGATGGATATCAATAATTTTTCTGCAAAGTATTAGTCAGGCTTACTCAGTTTACATATCTACTTTGATGTATTTTAACCTGTCACCGCTTCAGCTACATTAATATAAGAAGTATGCTAAAATTGACCAATATATCTCACCACCGAAGGTTATTGGTGATCTATACCCTCACTATGTTACTGAGGAAGAGGTCCTTCTCTTATCGCTTGGTAAAAAAAAAGAAAAAATTAAAGTCTACTCCTAAAGAATATTTCTAATAAAACTTTAATTAATTTTCTCGACCGGATTAAAATTTTTCAACAATTTTTAGTCATGTTGTGCAAATAATATTTTTTTACTGGATTAAATTTTTTCCAGTTATTTTATTTTTCAGTTTAATTTTCTGTAAAGGATTCATTTTTGTAACAGCCGGGACTTATATAACATAAAACATATTATTTTCACGACCAGACAAAAATATATTTCTCCTCTCCGTAGAATAAAGCTTTCTCTACTCAATTTACTCCTCTACTTCCAACTAATCCAATACAACTATTTTTCTGCCTCCACACTCCGTATCCACAATCTTTCCTCCTAATATGAATAGTCATCTTCAAATATACGACCACGTATTTTGGACACTATCGAACATAAAAGGAGGGAATTAGACGGGTTAAAGGGCAGAAATTAATCCTATGAAATACATATCATTAAAATTGATTGACTATACTTGAATATATAGCTTCTCGAATTCGATGGAAAAGACTATTTCTACAAAGTCTGAGGAGATTATTTTGGAGATTATTTGATTTAAGCTGGACCTTTTTCAAACAGTGGAATGTTGTTGTTATTTCCGCATGCACTATCAGACATTATTGCATTACTATTTTGGACCTTCTCTATTTTGTTTTTCTCTCTTGGTATCTCGGTCTTTTTTGTCCAAGTCAGTAATTGATACTTAGAAAGAAAGAGATTTTGTACCTATTACTTTGGTAGTTTATGTCGCACATTCTGTATTGATACATTTATATTCAGAGTAAGACATCCCACAAAACCCCTATATTATTCCCTCATTGAATACATGGCAGAACAGTAGCTAGAATACTTCCCCTAGATTTACAGCTGATTCAGCTGTACTAGAAGACACCTATTAAAACTCATATGCCATCATTTTAATTATTTACATATAGCTGAGTATGTGTTTTTTAAATGGTTTGTGATTATTTTGGTGCCCGCTTGTATTTATGACCAGAGTTATATGTCAAGTACTTAAATCACTCAGGGGATCCTGTTTTTATTTATATAACACCAAATTTCTCAACTATTGACAGCTGTTGTGATAGCGTGTGGTTGTATATGTAGTATTTCATTTTTTACAATCATTGTGTTGTACATATAGAAACCCAATGGGCATATAAAATTAATTTA
This sequence comes from Pyrrhosoma nymphula, assembly GCA_963573305.1. Classification (NCBI taxonomy): domain Eukaryota; kingdom Metazoa; phylum Arthropoda; class Insecta; order Odonata; family Coenagrionidae; genus Pyrrhosoma; species Pyrrhosoma nymphula. The sequence continues at coordinate 49,815,444 of OY754339.1, read as the reverse complement.
TTTATTACTGTGCAGTGTGAAGCATAGTATGGAATTATCCGCAAGAAAGCATGATCAATGATAATCCCTGGAAATGAGCCCAAAGTTTTAGGTAGGATGGCAAACATTATGTAAGACAGTTTACATATCTGGAGAATTGAAAACAAAAATCTAGGGGTGAATACATCCAAAGAAGAATGCCAGGAGAAAGCAGTCACAAATGGATGGTACTGATGACAGGGACTATGGCTGAAAGCATCAATAAAATTACTCAATTTTCGCGAGTTGAATGGATTCGACACTTGGAATTTAAGGAAAATAAGAGCTATGATCAGGGTTTTTGAGATGCTGATGAAGATTATGTTAAGTACATATTTCACCAAATAAATGATAAGACCATGGATAGTCCTGCCTATGATATATCCACCACAAGTGTGTTTTCTCAATTGATGCATAAAATCCTCCATCCATCCTTCATCAAATAACTTTTATACTCCCTCTATCTTTCGCCCCCCTCAATACCACCAAAGATTCACATTATTTTCCCTCTTCTATGCTTACCGACATCCCAACATTTTTCGAAAAAATGTATGTACCATGATAGTCATCAATAATATGTATTCTCAGCTCTCAACTTAAGGGACCTTTACCAAATGGATAAAAAGTATTTAGCTGGGTGGAATGTACATTGAACAAAATTGATAGTAAGATGCCAAAAGATTAAATTATGTATCAGGGTGATATGCATGTCTATCGCAAAAAATTCTTTATTAAGTGTCACAAGATAATGTAACATCTTGTAACAAAAATTCAGAAAACTTGATCTCAGAAAATGATAAAAGTTTAGAAAAGTGATATTTATGAACCATGAACTACACTGTATATGGGATACATTTTAAGGGTTTTAAGGAAAATATGTAGGAAAACCAAACTTGTTCTAAAAACAAATGTTTCAATTTCCTATTTGCTAAAATCCTTTTAGAAATTGGGGACGATCAAGATTTGGATACACAATTATACACAATTTCAACAAGGGACAAAGATTGGATGATCTTGACCAACTTGAAATTGAGCAAATGCACATGCGACTATTGTAAAGTGATTAATTAATTTTTGAACACGTCCCATGGAATTTTCTCTCTTTGACCTTCCACCATTTCTTTGGCCCCAACGTGAGCTTTCCTCCTTTTTACCCTCTCTACATCATTAGGACCATTCCCATATGAGGTTGACAGTATGCATGCTACCCACTTGCACCAAAAAACCATTCACCTGACGTTCTTCCACCAAAACCCAGGCAGTATCCTATAACGTTTGTAAAATAAAGTATTATGGAATAAAAAAGTTTACTCTTTTATCAAAATGAATATATAGTAATTTCCACCAAGTCACCGTTCAAACAGCAGATTTTATCCTCCCCTCTATTCCCTTCTCCAGCTTGTTGTATCCCCTCAATACAACTCCCAGCCAATTTTGCCACCCCTTTTAAATTTCTCCCATCAGCTTCCTTTCCTCTATGTATTACCATATCCAGAACTTACTCATTTGTCTTCCTAACCAGCCTAATCTTTCCTTCCTTTTCTACACTCATATCTCAAAGGTTTCCAGCACAAGCTAATCTTCCTTCCTCAACAACCAATTTTCTGAATGATACAAGGATATGCTTCTTATTACGGTTTTCACTAATATCGAGGAAAATCAAGAATATGCAGGTAGATTATGAGAATTTCTACAAGACAAGGCATATATATATATTAAGTGGTGGGTGGGCTTATAATACAGAATTTTATTATAGATTATCAAATCTTTAGAGCCGAATTCCAGGTGTTTAAAAAGGTTAACTAAGTCCTCCCAGGCAGACAATAGGGCATTAAAAATGAGGAGATGTACAAGAGAATGAGGGAATGTACAGGAATGAGAACAGATGAATCAAGCTTATAACTTTAAAATGGGAGAGGGTGGTATTCTTGCTGTGAAATGGGATGGACAACAAATAAATTAAATATAATATTTCTCAATGCATCATTTTTCAAAATTTGATCATTTGGGTTGTTACATTACAATAGAATAAAATGGGCATTGTTGCAAAGACATTATGAGGAGAATGACATAAGTGAAAGAGCATTCAGCAATAATAGGAAGCTAATGATGGGGACCTTGGGTAAGGAAAAATATTAGGCTGGTGAAGAGTTTAATGCGGAGTGAAATAAGTCGATGGTAGGCGACGTAAATTTGTGGAATTTCGACAGACTGGAATGACAAGCACTTGGTAATTTCACACTTTTTATTTTCCCTGACGTGTATATGCTTGGTGTTATAACTCTGATAATGATGTACTAAAACATCGAAACCGGTCAGTGAAAATAAAAAGTGTGGAAATTACCAAGTGTATCGTCATTCGAGTGTGGAGTGAAATGTTGAATAGGGCAGAAATGTGGAATGAGAAAATATTAAAACTGCAGGTATTCGAGCAGCGGGTGTGAAGGAGAATGGAGAAGTTGAGGTGGAAGGGACAGGAGGCGAACGAGGAAGTACTTCGTATGGTAGTTGAGGAGAGGAGAGTAAACTTCTGGAGGAGATTAGGAGGAGGCTAAGTAGGTGGTTTAAAGAGGCAAAGGGCCGCTTAAGGCTGTGATAGAGGGTTTGTTAAGTAAGTGGGGAAGAGGAAGAAAGAGAATAGGATGGATGGGATGAATGATAGGATTTGCCGCTGAGATGAAGAAAGAAATAAGTAGATAAGGCCCTACTCATGTAAAAATCCACAGGATGTTTAATCACTTCCATTTAAACCTACCTTAACTGGTAGATTATCTTAATAATATCAAGAAAATCTGAGAAAAGAGACAAAAGATATACTATCAAAACTTTAAAAATGGAGCATTGCCTTTTATTATTCAGAAAAAAGGCCTTGGTGGAAAAAAGAAAATTGTGTAAACTGGAGGCTTCAAGGATTAGGAAATGGAGATGAATGACAATAAGCTTGGCAACCAGGAAGACAAAGGTATGGGTGTGGTGAAGGGGGAGAGGAAGTTTGCATAGGAGACTCTTTGAGTGGGCACAGCTTAATTGGAATGAGGACATGATTGAAAAAAACGACATGCTCTATGTTTAACCCTTCTGCTACAAACTCTGTGTTAACAGGGTGCAGATTTTTCATTCCACGTGATCGAACGCCATTTATAAAGTATGTAAATTTTTTGATGGAAGAGAACAAATGCCATTGTTAACATGGTTTTGCTGCCAAGCAAGATGCAACGGAGAAAACAATGTCCTTTGTGTCATTAGGGACCCCACCCTCCTGGATAACGGACCCTATCCTCAGCCTGGGGGCAGGGATAATCTACATTCTTTCTCTCATCCTCTGCTCCAGTCATGGCATTTGGCCATGGTCCACCATTTGTTTTTGCAGTGGATACAATAAAAACAATTTATTGCATACTTTGCAAACATAGGCTCTGAAGTGCGTTGCTTATGTTCAACTGATCATTTACAAATTTTAAACAAACTTCTAATGCGAGTTTTATCCAAGGTGTTGGTAGAACCCTTTGATAAAACTTTAGTAAGCGAATGATTACCGAAGAGTTTCATTTAAAATTTGTTAATTCAGAGAAATGATAGGAAATACATTTCTGGTTCTTTTTTCAGAGTATGGAACAATTGGATTTTAGTCACTCCCCAGACTGGATGAATCCCCAGAATGGATAATGAGCACATACTTATGGGCGTACAGACAGCGTTACACATGTTAAACGAATTAGGCTGGGAACCGCTAGAGACTCGGAGGCTACGCGCTAGGCTTAGATTGCTTGAACAATTGAGAATAGTTATCTTTCAGAGCGACACGGAGAACATCATATTAGAACCCCACTATATTTCCAGGTCCGACAGAAACGATAAATTAAGAGAGATATTTTGCCGAACGGATAGGTATGGGAATTCGTTTTTCCCACGAACAATAAGGGACTATAATAAATGCTAGACGTAATTTCACTAGAGCGTTTCCTTTTTATCTTTAAACGGCTGGTGTCCTAACACCCCCCGCCACATGCCTATTGAGGCGGCTTGCGGGGTAATATGTAGATGTAGATACTTTAAGAGGGACTGGTGCTCCGGTGAAGGGTCGAGATTACCTTCACCCAGTGGCCAAGGAAAGGGTCTGGCTTCCTGGGAAATTGGGTCCCTAAACGAACAGAATGCACACCTCTGCTATTCCTTACCACAAAAAAGTTTTGCACAGAGGGGTAGAGTGAAATGGTCACGATACTCATGACAGGATAAGCTTTTCCCATCACAAATGTCCGGCAAAAAAGTTTTAACAGGGTGAGAGGGAGGAATACTTGGAGGCTTAATATCGAAAGAAAAATAATTAGAATTTTGGTGGAATAAAGGTAGGTAGAGAGTTCTTAATGGCAAGAAAATAGTTTCACGTACATATACAGGTTTAAACATCCTCATTAAATGGTGAAAATAGGGCCTGGTCAGAACCATAGATTAAAGAAGAGAATAATGGGAATCATATGGTATGATAACCAATGGTAACATTGTTGCATTAATACATATGTACAACCAGTCATAAATTGAATTTAACAGTTTGCAGTTAATAAGTCGAAAACATTGGTAAAAAGATAGAAATTGTTGGGGAAGGTACCATGATGATTAACTAGAAAAATGCAAAATGTTTAGAATTTCCAAAAAATGGCTATATAGTATAACCCCGCTAATCTGACCTCTGATGGCCTGACTCCTCGCTTAGTCCGACCGTGCCGTCACTTTTTGTCACCAGTAATTATGAGAGATCGGCAAACTTTACAACCGGAAGTTGAGCTCAGTAAGCGATCAGAACAGCTGGCGTTGATTGCACAACGGAAGAAGAATTAACTGACGACCAAATCATTAAAATTGTAACTCGAGCAGATGACAAGGAGAAAAATGATTACGACGATGAATACAATGAACCCACAACTCGAGTATCACGTTCAGATGCTAGGAAAGCCATTCAATACATTGAACAAAGTTCCATGTTTACACCAATGGACATTTTATGGATGCGAAAATGGAGGAAGATCGCAGCAAAATCGAGATTGTTGTCAGCTAACCAAAAAAACATTACAGGATTTTTTCGACCAGCGCAAGAACTTTAAATCTACAGTATATGGTTTCATGTGGTTCATAGTGTAGAATAGTGAAACAATAATAGTGTTTGTGTTTTATGATGTTTCATGACTCTAAAATTTATGTTCTATTCATTTACTGTATTTTTATCAGTAATATTAAATCTGTAAAACCAAACGTATATCAATATTTTGCTTAAACGACAGTTTTGATCATTTTTTTATGTAAATAAATGTATTCCTCTGATAATCCAACCTTTTTTGTGTTCCGACCATGCTCTCAGTCCCGTTGGTGACGAATTAGCGGGGTTATACTGTACTATTTAGAAAATTTAGAAACGAACTACATATTATAACCATGTCAGGTGGATCACTTTCCACAAAGAAACTAGCTTCACTTTTGTCAGTATACATGCCATTACTCTCTTCTCTAATCCATACACTATAATTATAGTGGGATTTATAGTGGGATTTTTAAATATTTAACCAAACGCAGCCTCCGAGGAAATCCGCATTGCGAAAATTTTCACACCCAAGTAAACTTAGGAGCGCTAAAGCCGGTAAATAGTGGCAATTTTCCCAAAACTCGTACTCCAGTGAAAGAAATTATATCAAATGTAATAAGCACTTCCAGTGAAATTCGCCCACCTAATACCCATAAGCGTGGAAAAGAACCAACCGACACTCAATCGACAAAATATGACATTAACTTTATAGTAGTTAATTGCCGTAGCGTTAAAAACAAGCGCGCTGAAATCGAGCATATATTTCAGGACGCAGACGTGGTCATAGGAACGGAGAGCTGGCTTACTGAGGATTTAAGCGACAGCGAAGTTTTTCCTCCAGGATATAAAATCTACAGATGCGATCGAAGCGATAGGGCAGGCGGCGGAGTTTTTCTAGCAGTTAAATCACATTTACACAGCACCGCCCACGAAATAACTGACAATGAAATAGAAAGCGTGTGGTGTACAATTAAACAACGAAACAAAAGGAGTATACATGTTTGCTCTTTCTATAGACCTCCAAACTCCAAAATTGATGTTATTTACCAATTAGATAATCAAATATCCGCATTTACTGTGAGAGACAGTAAAAGTGTAATAATTATTGGGGGAGATTTTAATCTGCCATCTATAAATTGGGATTCTTACACTGTAAAACCGAATTCTAGGAATAGGGAAATCAGCGAGATCTTACTCAACACACTTGCTAATCACTCACTTTCCCAAGTAGTTGACAAGCCTACGAGAGGAAATAAAATATTAGACCTTTTTGCAGTAAGCCATCCTAAGTTGATAAAACAGCTCGATATTATTGACGGCATAAGTGATCACAGAGTAATTTTTGCAACCTTAAAAATTGAAGTAGAGTCAGCTGTAAAACCGAAACGCAATATTTATTTATTTGATAAATGCAACTTCATCAAATTTGGCGAGATGCTTAATGATTCGTACACGGATTTCGTAGCTAAAACTGAGGATAAAAGCACTGATGAATCATGGAAATATTTCTTAAAAATTCTACGACGGGGAATCAACGAATACATTCCGCAAAAATTGAAATGCGACAGTAAAGAACCTCGCTGGTATAACAACGATGTTAGGAGGGACCTTAAGAGACAGAGAAAATTGTACAACTTGGTTAAAAAGTTCACTACGGTAGGTGACAAATCGAAGGAACTTGAAGCAAAAGAAAGTTACGCTGCGCAACGCTCAAAAACTAAGAAATCAATGCGTTCTGCATTGCTAAATTTCAAGAAAAAAGTACTTGGTGAATTACTCGAAGAAAATCCGAAATCTTTTTGGTCATATGCGAGAGAGCTTCAGGGAAAATCTTCAACCGTAGATTCGTTATTTGATAATGATGGCAAAATTGTCACCGAAAATATTGACAAAGCTAACACGTTAAATTCCCACTTCAAAAGTGTATTCACCACAGACGATACTGCATGTAATTTTGAAATACAATTCACTGAGGAACCGATGAAAGAAATCACTATTCAACGTGATGGGATAACTAAACAGCTACAGTCGATAAAAAATAGTAAATCTCCGGGTCCGGAGGGAATACCCGCGCGTGTCCTCAAGGAGTTAGCGCCACAGATCGCACCGTTCTTAGACATAATATTCAAGAAGTCATTGTCTGAAGGAAAGATACCATTAGACTGGAAAAATGCAAACGTTACACCGATATTCAAAAAGGGAAACAGACACGACCCAGGGAACTATCGACCAATTTCATTAACGTCCATTATAGGCAAGATACTCGAACATATCGTCGTTAGCAATATCATGACGTTCCTGGACAGTCGTAACGTCCTCCATGGCTGTCAGCACGGCTTCCAGAAAGGTAGATCATGTGAAACACAACTCGCGCTCTTTCTTCATGACGTTCTCAAATCTGGCGAATCGAAAAGACAAGTTGACGCATTATTTCTAGATTTTAAGAAAGCTTTCGACACGGTACCTCATAACAAACTTTTATACAAATTACAGTCATGCGGCCTAAACGAAACAGTAGTAAACTGGATACGCGACTTTCTGAGTGATCGTAAGCAAAGGGTAGTTCTTGACGGAATTAGCTCTGATGTCGTTAAAGTGACATCAGGTGTCCCGCAAGGAAGCGTGATCGGACCCCTTTTGTTCATTATATACATAAATAATCTATGCTCTCGAATTAGCAGTAAAATACGTTTATTTGCCGACGACGCTGTCATCTATCGTGAAATTAGTGATCACTCTGACTTTGAAACTCTATCATCGGATTTAAACAACGTTCATGAGTGGAGCCAAGAGTGGGGACTCGAACTTAATCTGAGCAAATGCACGGCGGTACATTTCTTGCGGAAGTCGTCCAACTATTCACATGTATATGCTGTGGATGGTGTTAACATAAAGGCGACAGATGAAGTGAAGTATCTAGGAGTTACGATAACTTCGGACCTATCGTGGGGAGCACATATAAGAAATATTTGTGGCAGAGCTCTGAAGAAGCTAGGATTCGTCAAGCGTATTGTGGGAAGATTTTCGGATGAAAAAGTAAAAGAGAGGTGCTATTTCGCACTCGTCCGGCCACACCTTGAATATGCAGCGAGCATATGGGATCCGGTGCAGAAAGACTTAGTCCGGGAACTTAATAAAATACAAAGGAAAGCTGCGCGATTCGTCAAAAACAGCTACGGGCGTACTGACAGCGTTACACAGATGTTAAACGAATTAGGCTGGGAACCGCGCCAGACTCCGAGGCTGCGCGCTAGGCTTAGATTGCTTGAACAATTGAGAATAGATATCTTTCAGAGCGACACGGAGAACATCATATTAGAACCCCACTATATTTCCAGGTCCGACAGAAACGATAAATTAAGAGAGATATTTTGCCGAACGGATAGGTATGGGAATTCGTTTTTCCCCCGAACAATAAGGGACTTCAATAAATGCTAGGCGTAATTTCATTAGAGCGTTTCCTTTTTATCTTTAAGCGGCTGGTGTCCTAACACCCCCCGCCACACGCCTATTGAGGCGGCTTGCGGGGTAATATGTAGATGTAGATGTATAAAAACCTATCAATGAATTTGAATTACATATTTCAAATAATGCAGGGATTGGGTTGGTGCAATGACTAAACTACTGGCATCACACTCCAAAGACCTGGGTTAAAATTTTGGCTGTGGCAGAGATCTTTCAGTTTAGTACTTGGGTGCCATGTGGAGCACAATGTATCCTAATAACTCACCTGTCGGGCCGATATGCTAAACTGACGACTTTGAAGTGTATTTCATTAAGAGTAAGTGCCGACGTTCAGATTCTCTACAGACTGCCTCTCCTCAAATAACCTCCTCCCTTGCCAACCTACCAATGATGAATTGAACCAACCTTGATGACATAAATTACCTCAGATGTCAGTTACATTGCCAATTAACCTACCGAACCAATGAAATGAAATTTTAAGAATGGAACCATCTATAGAGAGGAAAGCAAGAATGCTGGGCATGATACGGGAAGAAAGGCAGTTGCTGAGAAAATTTGGAGTGTGGTGGAGATGAAAAGTGGATAACAGAGATCAAAGGTAATTTGGTAAACAAGGTATGTGCTTGGCAAGAGGAGAAAAGAAAAAAATATGGGGACCCCGAATATTATTCATGGGTTTTTAACAACTATGGGCTGAAGAAGAGGATGAAGACAGAAAACAATTTAATTAAGCCTAAGAGGAATATTAAAGTTATCCTAAATGGTACAATGAAAATAAAAACACCATATTTATGAGTGTATATATAAGACACACCCTATTTAGAAACAAATGGGTCCCGTTCATCCACCTACCAAAAAATGAGTACATCATACATCTGAGTGAGGACTCAATTGAGTGATGCTGACAGTGACAGTGAAGTTTCAAGTGAGGAATAGATAAAATGGTTGTCAATTTCAAATGAAGACATCGGTTGCAGTTTTTATAGTTCTAAGGTATGTAAGGGTAATTTATTACAAATAGATTTGAAATTAATTCTTTTCTAAAATCTATTCTTGCCTACCTGTGACCACTTAGGCTTTAATGAAGAGAAGGGCCAGTGTTTGGAAGGAATGAAATATGGATGGTAAATAATGCTCAACAGATATTTATAATATGCATTTTATTTTTAATAATACATTTGATATTCATTAATAGTTTAATTAACATGCTTACTTTATAAAATTCCATGCAATTTAATTTTATATGTACCACCGATTTTGCCAGCTATGGCATCAGGCACAGTGGAGGTTGATTATTCCGATTTCCGCCATAGGGACAATGTTTTGCCGGCTATTCTGCAGGTGAAATATTGTCCTTAAGGTAGAACCATGTGGTGGAAATTGGAATAATGAACCTCCATCCAAACCCTGCAGAAACCTACGTCAGAACATCAGGCTATGTATTTGCCTCCATTTACTTAATTTAAATCAAATTGTATGGAATTTTACTAAGTAAGCAGTGTGTTTAACCTACTGGAAACCCTTCACTAAGTGTATTTTCAAAGAATAATATTCAGCTGAATTCGGAGAAGAAGAACAACAGGGTATATGTCCTCTTGCTATTATTTCATATAAGATGCCCGGAAATCAAGCCATTCTTTCATTTTTCCACCTTAAAGATGATACTTATAACATGCTCTTGCGCTCACTTAATAGGTCTGCTGAGTTATGTGCATGAACTTCCAGTGGTCACTTCAGCAACATTATTCTGGAAGGATACAAAATACGCGATTAATATGGAATTATTATACAGGAACAATAAGCAATGTAGAGTGAAGTTACTTTAAATTTTAGTCAAACCTTTATATGCAAAGCATGATGGGAAAAGTCATCATCAGCCATTAAAAAGGAAAATAAATTAGGTGGAATGCCCCAGTATATGAGAAAATGAAAAGTTCAAGGAACGGAAATATGCTCTTACTTTATTTATATCCACTTGTAAGAACTAGGTACATCATCATGTATCCATATATATCACCTCCCTTTCAGAAAACAAATGGGGGTTAATTTATTAATTCTGTAGATTTCCAATTACCTCCATTATATTTGCACTTCATTAACATCTTAAGTGGTTCCTGCATCTATAGCTACCCTAAGCGTCATTGCAATATTATGTGGCAAGAGATATTTTGACTTCAGCAATAAAGAAAAGAGGGAACATTGGAAAGGAATTTGGAGCAGGAGATGTCAAAGGGTGAGAAATGTCTTGATGAAATAGTTCAGTTAAGTATACAGGGGGTGGGCTACATGGGGTCTATTCCCCAAAATTATGAATTTATTTAAAAAAAGGATGTTAAAGGAGAAACGTTTTGTTTTCTTTCAGACATTAACACAATTTAAATATTTAAATATTGGCTGTTACACCACAGTTGCAATTGTATTTTGAATTGTCTAAACAAATTTGCACCTAATTTTCATAATTTCACTCCCCCCTGCATATATTCAACATGCACCCCATGAAGTGAAATCCTGGCTAAGTCAGTGACTGGTGTCCAAGACTATTTTTCTTGCATGTAGTTATTTTAGTGGTGTGCACGAAGAAAGACTTTCAGTACCTATCAGTTCAACAGTGTCTCACTTTCATTTTGCAGCTTCTGTCTGCAAATTCCTCATCTCTAGAGATGTACTGTGGGGTCAAAACTATATCCCTTTTGTCAAACTGAAACCAATTTGCATATTTTAGTAGTTACTGTATTGATTATTTTTTTACTTCTCTGAAGAATTAAATATTTCCCCCCAAAGCATAATCACAGGTACCAGTTTTGTTACTGTTACTAATGACACGTAACAACTATATTTAACTTGAAGAGATACTGATGAAATTAGATTGACAGAAAAATATTAGAAGAAACTAAATGTACATATGGACATCATATTTCCGTCAGATCAACAATTAAAATAACCCACTTATGATTTACACCAGACATTTGTAAATAAAATGGAAGTGAATCCATTTGTTTTGCATGAGTCAATTTTAGAATAATGTTGAACCTGCTACTAGACTTAGCTCCAGTTTACTGAACCCCACAGTTATGCAGATTTATCATCAAATTAGTACTATCCATGACCTTGAGATAAAACCAAGTTTATTAAATTCACTGTTAAAAGAAAATATCCATCTGGATTTTAATACCAGTGAGATGAGAGGATTCTTTCTGTATTAGTTCCTTTTAAACCTCCATGGAATAAAAATGGAAGAGATTCATGTTTGGATAGTTTCACACTTTCACCACAGAGAACGCACATATTTGAATCCTCCATAATCCTCCATATGTTATGTTGGCAAAACTGGAAGAGGAATGCCAACTTGTACTATGGAGCATGAACGCTCCCTCTAGAATGCAGATGGCAATTCCCTATTTGCCAAGCATTTATTAGATTGTAACCATAGCAGTTTTTTCAAAACTTTAATTTTAAAAGTGTGGCCGAAAGGCTTAAAAATGGCCACTTTGGAAAATGTAGAAATTTTTGTGCTAGTAAAAAATCAAAATGTTTATAACGTAATGATCATATCGTTTTGTATTCCTCTCCGTTGTTGTCGTTGCTTCCATGTTTGCAGGAGTATCTGTCACTCCCCCACATCCTATCTCCTCTCCGCCCCTTCCACTCCTCTTCTCCCTCTCCCCACTTTCTGCTGCTAGGGGCCCTTCCAGACTCCCCACCGCCGCAGCCATCCGATCTTTGTCAATTCATAAACCCATCCGAGATTTTCACTGGGGTCTTATTTTCAGCCTTTCACTTCACGCCCTTTTTTGAACCTTTTTTTCCGCAAATCTGAGCCTACTTTCCTTGCCTTTCAGTCACAGATGTTTAGGCTGCGGCTTTTAACCACTCTTCCCCTGCGCTTCCCCTTTAAAAAATGGAAAACATTATATCTTGGTGACCTACTCCTCCAACTGTCCAACCCCGATTCACTTTCATTCCTCTCCCATTTTTCCACCACCACCTACCCACATTCTGTACGTTAGGCTTGCGTCAGTGTCCTTCAGATCTCTACCCAACGTCCAATAGTCCTCGACCTCAACCCTGCTCTGTCCTCCTCTTACCACCCTGCTCCCCTCCCCCATCTCCAACAAACCGACCAAAATTTTTTGAATTGATAAAATTTATCTTCGTATACATAAAATGGTTGAAGCTTCCGAATTTGCTTGAAGATGCCTTTGAGGGTGAAACTGGTCAGTTTTAAATGAAGACTGGAGAAGTAAAGTTTTTTAAATAAAAAATTGGAAAGTAATGTTTTGCCAATTTGCTAAGCTAATTGGGGAAAGATGTTAGAGTTTTGGATATTTTAAAATTAAGATTGTTTGTATTGAATGTGGTATGTTTTTCTGTGAATATTTCCATGATACATCTTAATTCACAGTAGTTACTTGCTTGAACTATTACATTTCCATGAGCCTAGAATCAACTATAGAAACAACCTGTCATTCTGTCTCCCCCAAGTCTCGAAAAATTACACCTTTAACCTACCAATTTATGAAATATAAAGGTACCTATGCAAACAGCTTGCACCGACATAGACTCCTTCAATTGTTCGGTAAAAGTGAGCTTTCGTCTCACCAGGGTTAACGCGATTTTCACCCACTCATGATTTCTCGAAATAATCGAGAGACAAATATAATCACTTGAATTGCCTGAGGTCTGAGGGAGACGAATTGCAGTAATGAGGGGAAGGATATTTTTAAAAAATCCCCTGAAAATGAAACCTTGGCTTGACTGCAGGTGCGTTTCGTGAAAGATATATTAACCGAGTGGATATTGTGGTTTATATTCGCCGGGAAAGAATCTCTCTTGGAAACACCTACGATCCATTGACTTAAAGTGGCTCTATACCGGGGCTAAGAAGCTTGTTTCAGACATTTCCCTCTATCCCAGTAACGGCTTTGCAGTGACAGCTGGAGACTTGAGTCATTTGTTGATTAATTGGAGTAACTTTATCATGAAATTGTTGTTTTTTTCATAAGAATAGCAAAACTTTGATTTTTACGAAAAGGTTTGGTAATATTCCGGGGCACGTTGCAAAGGCTAGATTTTGAAACTAGGATTTTCAACCCACTTAAATCAAAGAATCGTCTTTCATATACGCAAAAAATAAACCACCATTGATACTTTTACGTAGATTTTCGCAGTTCATTTTAATTTTGGTAAGTTTCTTTTGGATTTCTGCGATTAAACTATACTTTTAGCAACAGTTTCAGTAGATCCATTTTCTCCCACAATGTTCGAAGGCATATACGAAATTTTCTGTAGTTGCGGAAAGTCATATGTTGACCAGACAAAGATAGCCATAGGATACAGACTGAAGGAACACGAGCGGGCTATTCGGAAGAAGGATTGGTATCACTCTGCCGTGGCTGAGCACGCGCATTTAGAAGGTCACAGTATTGACATCAAAAGGGCGAAAGTTTTATGTAAAGAAATTAGCTACTATCCACGAATCATCAAGGAACCATTGAAATAGAAAAAAAAGACCAAACAACCTAAACAGAGAAGATGGCTACAAAATTCCTTATACGTGGAAAAGACTTTTGATAAACTCAAGAATTAATTAACCATGCTACATTATAACCGCTTAAGTTTGTTTATTTATTTTTCATTGTTGATTTAGAAAGCCCGACGAAGCTGGCAGAATAGCACGGCGAAACTGTTGCTAAAAAATATAGTTTAATCACAGAAATCTAAAAGAAACTTACCAAGACCATTGATGCTGTTTGATTAAGGCAATAGTAATTTTAAACCTTCAAGCCTGCATTGACAACGGAGTAGACCTTTTCCCAGGGATAATCGTTCCCCACTCCATTTTTGTCAGCGCCGCCTTCTTATTTTCCCCTTTGGGCTTCTACCACCCCAGTAGGCGACCACAGGCGGCAAAGGTTAATTGAGGCGGCTTGGAAGTATAGACCCACCTTCAAGCAGCAAATAATATGAAGAGAGTATATTTTCGACTACCTTAGACGACTAACCGTATCTGTATTTCAGTTTGGTTGGTTATTACTAGGAGACGACTGCCATTAAGAGAAAATTTGCGTCATTGAGCACAGAAGGATGGGTTGGTTAAGCGAGGAGTAATTGGGAAACGCAGGATAGGTGGAGGGAAACCTATGGTTGGGAAAAGCCTGCTTTAAACGAAAGGTGCTAAGGGGAACTCGGTTTAAGTCTGCTGGAGCGCTAATCGCGAAGCATTGTGTGCTCATTGTAATAATTTTTCAAGTTGGAAAAAAATTCTAGCACTACATATTATTTAAATAAATCACTTAATGCGTTGTAACTCGCCATACAGGCAGTAATGGAGACGATACAAGATGTATATTATAATTATTATCATTAATTAAAGCATGTAATGAATAGTGTTGGGTGTGGTGTTCAAAATTTATACAAAATTATGTTGAAATGCCTATGTTGTTTTCAAATATTGGACTCAACGTGATATCTCAATATTTGTTAACTTCAGTTATAACAATAAGAAATGTATTATTTCGTATACAAAAGAAAATATGTACTTAATGAAATCGAACTACTACGGAAATATGTCATTTGCCATAAGTCTATAAAATAGCATTTAATTTAAAAATCGGTAATTTTTGACACTTTTAACCGTAGATATAATTAATATGAACACGTAAGCAAAGTTTCACACAAATCTGTTTCCAAAAAAAATCGCCCCAAGCACATTAACGTCCAATCCGACGGAAGGAGTACTGTACTTAAAAACTCTCCACATGGCACCCAAGTAGGAATCGGAATTGCAGAGAAAATCTCCACCTCTGCCTGGATTCAAGACTAGCCCTCAGATGGAAAGTCGGTACTAAAAGTAACACACCTGTCATGTGTGTCACTGCATCAATTGACGGACCTTCTAGGAGAGCATTCTAGCTAAATATTGTACTCACCGCGATCATTACCGTCAAAGGCATGGTGGACTACGGCTTAACCCAAGGTTTCACAGCTCTACTTTTAGCGAAGGACGCCACTTTGTACTCACTCCAACACTACCCCCATTTGTCATTATGTATGTATATTATTATATATGCATGTACCATCAAGGTTTTTGGGGGCATATTTCCACGTAGAGAGCTGCTGGTCTTGCTGCCGGTCTTGCTGCCATTCAGACATGTGACGTGAAAACTTCTTTGAATAAATTCTTGTTTACCTATTACGCTTAAGTTCTAACCCTTTAAGTTTAACCCTAAAAGATATTGTCTAATAGCGGTGGAATTAAGCGTTGCAAAATGGCTGCAGCCGCAACTGTTTCGGTCATAAAACTATTTCAAATAACTGTTGCAAACAACAGGTTGGTTTCGTGATCGTGTCGTAGCCGTTGCGCCGTGTGCTGTGCAGTGGCAACTGATAGTTGGAGCTGACTGTTTCGTCTTCTATTCAGTTCCGGTTGCACTGCACGTGTGGCTGCGTTGCGGTTATAAGCTACAATTTGTTGCATTTAAATCTATTGCAGGCGGTTGCTGGTTTATTCAGCTCACACATGTTGCAGATAGAATTAGAACTGTAAAGTACCTACCTATCGTCCATGAATCCAAATTAAATTGTTACTTTATTGAAGTGAAATATTTATTGTTAAATATAATACAGAACTACCAGCCATGTTATAACAGCGCCAATCGATTGCCTGTGGTTTGGTGTACCTCTAGCTGTTGTCCACAAGATGGTGTTTCGCGGAACTATTTTGTTTTGAAAACGTTTCGGTTATGAAATTTAATCATCCAATGAAGTCGTGAAATGAGTTATATTTAGGTTGGGAAAATATTCATTTATATAAAATATATATGTATTAATATTTAGAAATATATGAAAGTTATGATAGAATATTGTATTGTCACCTGACTTACGTTGTAGTCCAAAATGTCATCATAGTATGCGGTTGGGAAATTGCAAGATTTGAGAACACGGTTGAACCACTGCGAGTTGAATAAAAGCCTTTAAAAATAATAAATGTAGTACATAAATACAAATAATAAATATGGAACCGGATTATATCTGGTTTTCTATACTCTCGGTATGAAAACATACGTTCTCCCATCGATAACGCTCATGTCAACTAGCCGACAGACGAGGCATACAATATCCTAATTATGATTTGACATTTAAGTAACGTGAAGGCTACGTTATGTCACGGTTAACTTTAATGAAACATTATAAAACTTGGCCATAGTATAGTATGATTTAGCAGAACATTTTCTAGACAATCTATACACGAGTAAAAGCGAAGCTTCAAGTCACAGGTCATTAGCATGTTCATTGAATTTGAGGGTCCGTACTTGATTCAAGGTCTGCATTCGTAGTAGCCGATCAGGACGAGATTAGAGGGCCTTGTGCGGGAGTTATGATGAAGAGTTGGCCTCTCGACTACCATTTCGCAGAGTTTCAGGAACGAGCTCCTCATTCATGACCCCAGAGGAGTCAAATGGAGCTGACTCGTTGGACTCAGCATAGTGGAGCTGGATTCACATTGACGGAAAACGACGTCGAATGCGAATGACGTAAAAGCGTTAGCCAAAAACAGGCGAGAGGAAAGTAAATGTGCGGAGCTACTGCTGGCGGACCGGGCGGATATAATTTTACGACATATTTTTCTTTCCGCGAGCTGAATGTGACCGTCTTAAACTATAGAATCCATCCGCCGTATTAGCGGGAAAACAATTCAAAACCTCGGAGTAAAGTAAATGCAATTTTAATGATTTAGGCACTTAAAAATAATTTTAAGTCATAAAATAATGAACTAAATTAACTATTTCCACATCCTTCAACTAATTTTAATCATAACTCTAACTCTTCGGCCGGTGCTCGGATCGTGCCGGGCTTCCCTCAACCGTTCTGGGGTGTATTACTCCTACAAGGAGACTAGACGGGTAGCTCGCAGGAGTTTCGAGCATTGCAGGTGCTTTGTAGGATAGAGAGATCATCTAGAGGGATTGACGTTCGGAAGCATACATCCGAATACAGCCTCAGCGATTATCAGAGTAGTATAAATCATTACTGCAGGGAAAAATTTTGGGAAGCCCAAATAAATGTAATTTACTTGGCGAAAATAATTACAAAACGAGCATTTAAAAAAACGAGAGAAAACCTCGTTTATAAGCACCTCTAGAGAATATCAAACCAATAACACACAAACACAAAAGAACGAACTGACTAGAATCAAGCCAAATACGATATCAGCGTAGTAATAGTAAATTGTCGTAGCGTTTATTTATTTATTTATTACACTGATACTGCAATTAGACATTGTCTGGTGGCAATATATCATTACTTTCGGTTGAAACTAATGATATATTGCCAAGTTGATTGTTCGGTTTGTATTGATTGTTCGGTTCGGTTTCGGTTTAGAACAAGCGTGCAGAATTTGAACACATATTTGAACACGCAGGTATAGTAATTGGAACAGAGAACTGGCTACCAGAGGATATAAGCGATATCCTCTGGTAGCCAGTTTGTCAAATGTCAAGTGTATGTCAAGTCAAATGTCAAGTCAAATGAGTTTTTCCACCAGGATATACAACCCGTAGACGTGATCGACCGGATAAGACTGGAGGCGGAAATCGTAGCAGTTAAATCACACTTGAATGGCACCGCACACACATTAGACGACAACGAAATAGAGAGCGTGTGGTGTACTTAAAACAAATATACATATTTTTCGTTTTACAGACCATCCAATTCCAAAAAAATAAATTGTGTACCAATTAGCAACTCAAATATCAACATTTACCTCGAAAGATAACAAAGCGGTGGAGATTTCAACCTCCCGTCGATAAATTGGGAAACCAAAAGTGTAGAAGCAAGTTCGAGGCGTGATATGCGAGGCGTTACTCAATGCATTTTAAAACCACTCTCTAACCCGAGTAGCCAACGAACCTACGAGAGGAAACTAAATATTAGGCCCTTTAGCTGTCAGCCACACTGCAATGATTAAACACGTCGATATCCTCGAAGGCATAAGTGATCATAGAGTAATTTTTTCGACCTTTAAAACAACAGCAGAGCCCAGAGTAATGCCAATACGTTAAGTCTACTTATTTGAAAAATGTGATTACATTAAAACTGGAGACACAATAGAAACTTCATTCACGAAATTTGTGGCAACTACAAAACACGAAAGCACCGAAGTAACGTGGATACATTTTTTTGGAAATTATACGTAAAGGAATTGATGAATATATTCCACACAAACTCAAATGTGAGAGTAAAGAACATCGTTGGTATAAACGTGCAGTAAGGCGGGAGCTCAGGAGACAGAGGCATAGCACAACTTATTTAAAAACCGAGTCTTTATTGGATAAAAACGGCGAAGTAGTCACCTACAATATCGACAAAGACAACATATTAAACTACTAATTCGAAAGTGTATACTCTATGGATGTCACCACATGATTCAGACATTCCTGTTATGATTCGATGGCTAACATAATTATTCCACGTGATGGAATAACTAAACAGCTACGTTCGATTAAAAGTAACAAGTCCCCAGGTCCAGAGGGAATACCTGCACGCAAACTCAAGGAGTTAGCGCCACAAATCGCACCATTCCTAGAAATCATATTTAGCCAGTCCGAAAGTAAGAAATAACCGGCCTATATCTTAAACATCGCTTTTATGCAAGACTTTTGAACTCATTATTGTTAGCAATATTATGAGCTTCTTGGGCTATCTAAACTTCTTTCACGGCAGTCAGAACGGCTTCCGAAAAGTAAATATTGCGAAACAAAGCTTGCGCTCTTCCTCAATGACATCCTAAAATCAGTGGAATTGAAAAAAACAAGTTGACGCGTCAATTCTTGATTTCAAGAAAGCATTCGACAATGTTCCTCACAAAAAGCTTATATATAAATTACAATCATGCGGGTTAAAATAAAAAAATAGTGAATTGGATATACGTGAATTTCTAAGTGATCGTAAGAAAAAAGTAGTCACTGACGGTATTAGCTCTGATAGGGTTGGAGTGAAATCCAGCGTCGCATAAGGAATCGTTTCCTTTGCATAATTTCCCTTTCTTCCATTTTTATTCTAGGCTTCGCTCCTTCTATCGCACTCGTACAAGGTCCTGGGATTCACCCGGTGCCCACCTCTGCTCTCTGATTTGATAAGACTTGTGGAATTATCATAGATTTTGCAATTTTAGCAATTTTGCATATGGAGAACATATGACCACAAGAATGAGGAGCAAATAACATTCTCCCAAGAACATAGCCGGAAGTACGATAGTTCCGAAATAATACCCTGGATTTGTTATCAATGCCGATAAAACGTTAGCTCGTGGTGCCAGGAGTGGGGGCCTGAACTTAAATTTAGTAAATGGACTGCAGTACACTTATTACGGAAGACAACACACAAACGCCAAGCCAACACTGTAGGTGGAGGTCAGTCAAAGTAAAATATCTGGGAATTACCTTAACCTCAAACCTATCGTGGAGAATACACACATTAAACCTATGCGGCACAGCCTTAAAGGAACAGGATTTATCAAGCGTATAGTAGGAAGGTACTCAGATGAAAAAGTGAAAGAGAGGTGCTACTTCACTCTGGTTAGGCCACACCGCGTATACGCCACGAGCATTTGGGACCCTGGACTGAGGACTTGATTCGAAAAGTAAATAAAATGCTTAGGAAAGCGGCGCGCAATGTTTAAAACTGCTACGAGAGTATTAGCTATTAGAGGGATTTGTTTGGGAGACACTGGAGACTCCAGAGGCTAAACGCTAGGCTTAGATTGCTTGAGAAATTCGGAACAGGTGTTTAATTGTGATACAGAGAATATCATTTTGACGCCGCACTTACATCTTTAGGTCCGACAGAAAAGATAAAATAATAGAAATACATTGCCGAACAGATTGGTACGAAAATTCGTTCTTCCCACGCACAGTAAGTGACCATATTAAAAACTGAGATCCACTGAAAACACTGCCAAAATACACCACCTTTTCACCTCCCTATTACATTCTCCTTCACACCTTTACACGGCTGGTGTCCTATCACCCCCTGCCACACTCTGATGCGGCAGCTCTAAATTAAAATTAAGATTGTTCTAACATGTAATGCTATAACATCATACAAGGCTTAATCATATCTTTATAATAATTCGATTCAAAACGTCAAATTTATAGTGTCTAAAGTATCTAAGTATTAAAAAAGATGCTATTCTCCCAAAGGAAATACAGATTTTTCATAACAAAATTTCTTGGTGCATATAAATTGACTAATTAAATTTGGTAACATTAAATAAAAATAATAATAATAATAATATATATATATATATATATATAATAAACTAAATAAAAAAATAAAAATAAATTGTTTAAAAACTAAACCGTAATATTTAAGTGTCGGCAAAATATCTTGGCGATCATGCCTCAAATTAAGATTTTATATATAATAAATTTTCCAGTATTAGGTAGGTAATTAAGTGTGACACCATTGATTGTGCGATTGTGTTTGTATAAAATTTCTCTTATGGCATAACTTATTTTATGCAAATAATGATGTATTTTATTGAATAACTTCTATATATTTTTTTAACGCTATCGCTTCAAAATCAGCTGTTGTTGTGAGTCAGAGAAAATGCTTCTGGATAAGAATGAACTCACCCATCATGTTTACTTTCCGATTTCCGCCGTTCCGTGACCATTTGAACCCCTCATACATATCCGCTCGTTCGTTTTCCGCGTTTTCCTGTCTTACGCGCTCCTCTTTCCGCGTCGTTTTCCGTCCACGCGAATCCAGCTTGAACGAGTTCGAAGAAGCTCTTTGGCGCATTAGCAGAGCAACTGAATGCGTAAGAAAATGGGGGCTATTTCGGCTGATGGACGATCAACTTGAAAGTCAGATTAGGGTTGTGGGAGGGAGCGAGCAACAATGGAAAGATGGGAAAACGTATTGAGAATGAGGGACCTGAGAGGAAATCAAACTGCATATTTCGCAATAAGTCGCAGCAAAGTATACTGGAAGCGAAACTTGCGTGCAGCCCTAGCCGCCTGCTCGAAGCGTTTCGTCAAGAAGGGGAAGGCGAAACAGCTGAGGGGAGAAGACATCACATAATAGTAAAAAGCTGAGAACACAACAGACTTCATGGTGGCTAAAGCGGTAATCTTGGGTCATTAGAAATGTATTAAAAAAATAATTTCAAGCAATTTTTAAGAAATTGTTCGGCCACATTTGAGTACATTGTTTATGCGTTGGAACTCACCATACTTGCTACAAGCAATGGAAATACACATGAATGGTATTTTACATTTTTGCCTTAATTATAGCGCTTGACTATGACTTGAATTTTCGGCACGGAAGTCAAAATTTAGGCAAAAAGAATGTTTAAATATGCTTTTTCGTATATTTGACTCTGTGTGACGCCTTGATGTTACTTAGCAAACATTATAATAATATAAAAAGTATTATTTCTCGTTTAGAAGGAAATAAGTGCGAATGTAATTGAATTATAGCGAAATAAATCTCATGTGTCGTTAGGTTACGTGAAAAAATAGCATTGAATTGCCAAAATAATCAGTAAAATGCATTCTGTATATTTTCATCTATGAATAGATATCACGAATAAGAACGCGCATTAGATTCACGCAAATATGTACGAATATAACATTCGCTCCAACTACCTTAACTTTAGAGGGCGGGAGAGTGCCATTAGCGCAATTTAATGACTATGCTTACGGTCAAAACATACCTGCATAAAAATAAACCTTATCCTCATAACCCATCAAGGAGGCCCATCTAAACAAATGGATTTAGAGCAATAGAGAACCAGGAAGTTGATGTGAATAACAGAGCGTTTTGAAGTTGGCAATGAAGGAATGGCTTATGACCTTCGGAAGCATGGTAGTTAAACCTGGGAATACACTTGGGGTACGTGCGGAGGCGAGAATGGAGCACAAATGTGTTTTTGAACACCTTCGCCTATGTGATTTAGTGTTGACAACAATGGATGTAAAAAAGATACTTGCGAATGCGATGGATGAACGCTCAACGCAACAAACGACCCGATAACATAAGGTAAACCCAACCATCGATTTATCGAACCCACATGTAACTGTTATATTTTACTAAACCAGATATTCTACGGTAACTAGATCATCAGAATAAATTTAGGGAAATAAAACTACAGAACGGACAGGTTTAAAATGCCACTTTTTCGCGAACAAGTTAAGACCAAAATAGCTACCAATGAGACTAGGTTTGTCGATAGGCAGAGTAGCTATTTAGTTAGTTGGCTCCCTAATAATTGCTTCTTATCTCCTGCGTGGCAACCTAAGAACGACTAGCATGCTTCCTGTATTTTTTTATCTTGAATCGCTCTGCATTTATGTATTTGCAAAAGATTAATATGCTATTTGTTTTCATAAAATTGTAATCATATCTAGAGTTTAAAGGGAAAAAAGTTTCCTATGTTTACTATGGGAAAGAAAGTTTCCCAACCAACGGAGCGCCACTACTATCGCTCTGAGGGAAAATCGGCTTCCTTTCTGGCGGTATGTATAACTCTCGCGAAAGCTTATGGCGTTCGGATGCGCAGGAGAAGACGTCGTGGAGGGGTAAATTTTGGTGGAAGGGGCAGGGACAAGGGACGTAGGGGAAATCGAAGACATGGCATTTGTGCCATGCATAAATGCAATAAAAAATTGAATTTGTATGACACGGACAAAATAAACACCGTGCATCCGAACGCCATAAGCTTTCGCGAGAGCTGTACTACATTATTCTTGGATTTTGGCCACGCCGAGGGAAGTTCAAACACGGTAAGGTGATGGACTTATCGTCCAAGTACAGTCGTCACGAAAGCTTATGGCGTTGCGCAGTAGAAGATTTTGGGACTGGAAGGGTCTATTTTCTAAAAACCGGTTGCCGCGGGTGGAAGGGTGGAACCAGTGGGCTAATGTTTACGATTTTCGTTGCTAACATTGAAATTTGTCATATGCCTTCAAAGAATTTGAATGCCCCCAGCTATTCGCCGCAGTGGGTAATGGAGTGGGCGTCCTCCCTTTGGACCTGATCGCGCGCCAGGGGGTCACGGCCTAGGGATCTCAGGCCGATGGCTTGGATGTGGACTTGTAGTTGCAACAAGTATTAACTATTTTCTACAATATTACACAAAAAATATCACATTCGTGTTTCTTGCGATTTTTTTTCTTTAATAAATTATGGAAATTATCCAAATTATTTTTGTATGAAATATATATATGTTCCCTGTCTCTCTAGAATATATTCTTATATTTCCACTCTTTTGTGTTCTCAATGTCCCATTTATTCATCGAATATACATGTACATAGTGCCAATTTTTGACATTATCTCTTCAAGTACTTTTTATTTTCTTATTTCAGTGACTGAAACTTTAGCTATCTAGTGGTATTCAAAGTCCGATTACATTCATTGCATTAGCTAAGTAAAAGAAGAATTTAGAATGCACTGTTATTTCGTAATTTTATGTTGTCTGTTTTAAATCTCGATGACATAATTTCACGCGGCTGGAAATTTTGAGCAACGTTATTAAAAAACAACGGATTTGCGTTAAGTTTGGTGTCTACTCAATCAGCGTTTCAGTGGAATCACGACTATAATTGTTTTTTTTGTTAATGTTGAAAAAATGTTAATGTTTTTAAAGTAACTGAAATGCCCAGCTGTGAGTCATCGCGTAAGACCATCTATTCAACAGTCCCGGCCGCGGATCGGAGGTATGGCGGGGAAGGGTCGGCTACCTGCTCCATGCTCCGCGACGAGTCGAATTGTCCAATACGGCTCGGAACTACATTTTTACGCTGATACGCTATGTTGTTCATTCTGCCTACCACGCGCTCACTTTCCCCTCCGTTCCTTTCCTTTACCCCTCCCACACATTTCACCCCCTCTGTTCTGCGCATCTAAAGGCCATAAACTCTCGCGAGGACTGTATGTGACGTATTACCGGCGGCTTGCCTGCCCCGGGCGTCATTCGCGCAGGCGACCAGAACAGAGGCATGTTAGATAACATTGTTTGGATTTGAAACGTTCCATTGAACTCTCGTTCTTCCTGGGCTATTCTCTGCATTCTTCCTCATTCCTCCATGTTGCCTTATCTACACCTCAGACTTTACTTAAGTGACTTCACTTAAGATTTACATTAAGTGTGGTCCGACAGCTACACTTGAAAGTCGACTGATGCGTCGTGATCGTAAATTTAGGGATTTCAAGAAACTGTGAATCTTAACAGTTGAGGATCAAGGCGAGCAAATAGTTGAGGTCACTAAACTGATGTCCCAGTTCAATAAGGATTAATTAATTTTATTATCACAATAGATTTTCAGATGAGTGATCCTAAAAGTTGTCATATAAATAGGCCAAATGAGAATGAGTACACATTTAATAAAAGAAAAACTAATAAAAATATCCTTTGCGGGGATTAGATTTTCCTCTTTGGATACATCTACATCACAGACATGTCTTACTTTTAAAGTGTTCCTTTTTAACAAATATCACGCACAAATCTCTGGCAGTTAAAGCTATAAGAAGGAGAGGAGCGTTGGAGTTGTTTGCTTGGTAGACCGTCAGAAAGGGTTCCACCATACCGGCAACATACGAAAATAACGCGACCTAATATTTTATTCTGGACAGCTTCAAGGAAATAGTTAATGTTTGGTGATAAAAAATAGCTATTAGAAGTGAAATATAATTCCTGTATTGTCTATTAATTGAAGGTACGTCTAAAAATACTATTGGAAGTCAAATATATAATTCCTTTTTTTGTCTTCTACTTTTAGGTACGGCTAAAAAAAAATATCTTAAAAAACCATTAATGGGAAACATACCAAAGAACCTCAGTTACCTTGGGCTTCACCTATTGCAATTTGAACAAATCCATATGATTGAAAGGCACAATGTTAGGTTCCACATGAAATTTTATTTATGGGGGTTGATAAGGCCTGTGAATTCATACCCCTTCATTTAACATGAGCATTAAAACATATCATAAGCACAAATTCCAACAAACTCAAATTATTCAATATGGCTAATTTTAACCACTTTAATCTAATTACATCGCCAGAAAATATAACTTTTAACAATACACCTGGTACTTGAGAAAACTTCCTACATTTACCAATACAGCGCAATCTATGAATATTATAATAACCTCCACACGTGCAAAATATAACTGCTTCCCCTTACGCACAAAGTTACCAGTTACAAAGCTATTCCTGCCTGAAACCACCAATTTACATTAATAAAAACCTGTAAATTTCAAAATACATTACGCATAACACTTGAAGAACGCCAACCGTGTGGAAATAGTTGACATAAGTACGGTTCTAAAGTAACTTAAGTGAAAGTGTCCTTAAATGAAGCTGCTGACACCTGCACTACCGACTTAAACGAACTTCTAACTTAAGTTCTCACTTAAGGTGCTAGTGTAGACCCGGCATTTACCTTCTAGACTTCGCTACTTCTATCGCTCTCTGGCATGGTCCTGGGATTCACCCGGTGTCAACCTCTGCTCTCAGTCTCTCGTGGCAGAGCATAACAGTTTTAATTTTTTTCTAATAAAATAATTACAAGCTTAAAGCATACACCACATTTTAAACCCAAATCTTCAACCGCAGCGAAGCTACGTTTTATTTTGTAAAAGACATATGCAGATGGAAAGACACTAAACAAAGTGGAATTAAAAAAAAAACTTATTCAACATTTTTTTATCCATTTCAGGTGTAGCATTCGAATATGAATAGTCAGTGCACTTTTTTGTGACGCGCTGTATATACTATCAGGTAGAGGCGGGGAGGTGGGAAGAGTGAGGAGAGTGGGTGGAGGTATGGTTGTAGAGAGGGTCAGATAGGTAATGCAAGGAGGAAAGATAGAAGGGGGGAGAGGACCCCATAGGGTGAACTCGCACGAACGCAGAAGTTGAACGCGAGGTGGGAGGGGAAGGCGAGCTGTACAAAAACAAGCCAAGAACACTCGAGGTCAAGAGAGAGTGTGGGGGGTGGGGTTTGAGCGGGTGGGGCAGTGGGAGGTGTACAAAAAGTCTTTATCAATACTTCCATTACCTTATTTCTTATTTCTATTATTATTTAGACTTAATTTATTATGTAAGTTCCAGACCAATTTATTATTTAACGACGTTAATAACATTTGATGAAATCCAACATACTTCGGTAATCAGATAATGAGAATAAAATTAGGGAACTAGACTGCAGAACGGACAAATTTAAAATGTTATTTTTCCCGCGATCGATAAGAGACCATAACAGCTGCCTATGAGACTTTTAACTAGGTTTGTCGATAAGGTATTGTAGTTCTTAGTAGCAGTTGTTCTCCTTAATACTTGTATCCTTATCTGTTATCTAGTACTTACAGCATCGCGTGTATGTTTTCGCTATAACTCTTGAGTCTATGCCAGTATATGTAGTTGCAATATACATAAATACTAACGGTATCCCTAACATTGGTAGCATATCTATAGTGTAGTGCATGCCTGTGAGGCTTCGTCTCGTGACAAGCTTTAGCTAATGCATCATTAGTCGTAGATACACTAACTTGAGTGTAGGCATAGTGTAATGCAAGTTGGTGAGTACTCATCCCCTGCCACACACTCTTGAGGTGGCTTGCAGTGCAAGCCACCTCAAGAGTGAAATAGAAAACAATTATTCCGGATTGAATAGCGGAACTGAGTCATGACGATAAAACCGTATGTATCTTAACCATCCACTCTACTAATTAATTACAGAACATTGTTTCAGTAATTGTTTACCTTGAAAATCGCAATGAGTTGCTGACGCCATGATCTAAATTAAATTGCAGGACAGATAAATACAAAATAATTTACTTTTTTATGAAGTAGGTATCACGAAAACAAGCAGCACGGTAGTCGAATCTCAATTTAAGCCATCCTGGACGATACAAAGCAATGCAGTAAGCGCACTACGAAAAATTAATTTCCAACTGAGGAAGCATTAGATCTAGAATACTCTGCAAGCCTTGCAGTGTATTCTGTAAATGTATTTAAAATTATCAACTTCTAAATCGTCCAATCTTCATCTTTTACGTGTGAAATACCAAGTCACTCTCGTGATTTTGTTAAAATAAGTGCTTCGCGAGTTACGACGTGGTTTTCATGTTTTTCACACATGCTAGGTGTCTCTCTGTTCCAAAGAAAGGTATGTGGTATCACAAAGTTACCAGTTATCACTATTATGTTAACTATGTCCACAAAGTCACGCCTGAAACCACCAATTAATAGACATAGGGCGACACATGTTGGTAAGAACTCATTCCCTACCACACACCCTTGAGGTGGCTTGTAAGGTACCTACTATGAAGATGTATGTAGCCTAGGTGGTGGAGCGGAGTTAATCTTAAAGAATGGTAAAAATATACTTTGATAAAACTAGGAGTTTAGGATATTTGCATTTACTAGTTTGTTATTACCTCCCTAACCTAGATCGTTTTCCAATGATTTTACCCTTGAGTTTTTACCTTGAAATTCCCTAACGTATGACTAAAATACCTTCGGGGTATTCTCCCAACATGCGCAAAAATTTTACTTTTTATATCCGTCAATAAAATAGTATTTTCGATTTTATAAAAACAACAAATGCTGGAGATTAGAATTTAACGTCAATATTGATAAAATAAAAAACGAATTGCCGTAACAAATTTTCTGAGCTAAATCAAATTCCTGAACGTATAGCATATTTCTAATGAGTTAACATTGATCCATTGCTCGAAATATCACTCAATAACTAGGTAACAAATAACCTGCTGTGTTTTTCATTCGAAGACGAGATGCACTTGTAAAATTTTATGTAAAACTGTGTTTGTAAAGAGAATACTTTGGAAAACATAATAGAAGGGTCTAGTAAATTTCCGAAGTATGTAATTACCTTTATTTCCACAATATACCTACGCCTACAGCACTGCATGGTTTGATATATGCGCGGAAACACAGTAATATGGCATAACTATCACTAAACACCGATAAAAAATAGAAATTAACAATTATTGGTTTATTACGTGAAATTATTAATATATATAGCTGGACTCTATTAATAAACATGGAAGTTAACTTTCAGAAGTTATAACCATGTGTACTTGCCCTATAATCTATTGGTTTTCACGTTAAGTTACGTATTTATGCACCTGAAACCAGCATGGTTTTTGCAAAGCACGTAAAATGGTTAATATATATCGTATAACTGCGATGAAAAAAACAATTTTCATCAGCGTGATAGGGCAATGCAAAGAACATAATTTTGCGATTTATAGCTACCTTTTAGACGTTATAAACTATAGTGTGACTGGTCATTTAGTGCCATTACCCACCCGCGGTGAATGGTTGGATCGCCTTCGACGCCGAGGCTCCCGACTTCGGGCCTGATAGAGAGCGGGGCGAGTTAAATGAGGGGTGACCTCTCCACGGGACTTCAAGAGCAGGTAAAAAATTGAGGCCCCACCAAAAGGGCTTGCAATGAAGGCAACAACAAACAAAGGGATGAAAGTTTGTGAACTTCGGAACATTGGTAGTCAAACGCAGGAATAACCTACATTACTGCCCTCATGGTGTGGGGCTATTTCGTAGGAAAATGACCCTTTAAATGTGAAATGTCGTCTATGCAACTGCCACTATGTCTAACTACAACTACACATGAGGAGGTGAGCTTGAAATGCAAACGTGATTCTTTTATAACAAGCATTCATCGGCTACATACGATTGGAGTTCCCATATTTCTCGGAAAATGAAAATTTTCGAAAATGAAAACGCGGTAGAAATAGAAGACAATTATTCCAGATTGAATAGCGGAACTGAGTCATGACGATAAAACTGTAAGCATCTTATCTATCCACTCTACTAATTAATTACAGACCATTGTTTCAGTAATTGTTTACCTTGAAATTCGCAACGAGTTGCTGACGCTATGACGCTAATTAAATTGCAGGACAGATACATACAAAATAATTTATTTTTTTAAGAAGTAGGTATCACGAAAACAAGCAACACGGTAGTCGAATCTCAATTTAAGCCATCCTGGACGATAACAAACAATGCAGTAAGCGCACTACGAAAAATTATTTGCCAGCTGAGGAAGCATTAGATTCAAGAAATTAGGCCAGAGATCAAAGAAAGCACGGTTGAACTACAGAGATAGTTGTTTGGAGCGCATCGTTGTGTAGCTTATATTGAACAAATCTCGTAGCCTCTATCACGCATTACCTACGCTACCGAATTGAGAACATGACACAAATGCAACGCAAAGCCACTTAAGGCCCGACCACCAAAACACTACCGTCACTCGTATTAGACTCACCATAAGTATGCTGAAATGCTGGACGATGGACGACTCGTACATCGACACTTCGGCAGAAATGCAGTGTAGCCCGGTGGAGAACTGGCATGGACTTCGCCATCATGCTGAAGCGTTGATGGCTCCAATGGAACATTCCGCTGGCCGATGTATTGCACAAATTTCAGCTTTTCCATCTTCAACTACGACTCCCTGAGAAGTAGGAAAGAGAATTAAAATTGAGACCTTAAGGGTGAAATGATAATTCATCAGAGTTGGAATAAAATAATTCTACCCATCCGGAAGTTGATAGAGAATCGTCTGTAGTAAATTATAAAATGCGCAAGTACCGCAGTTAAGGTAATTCTACCGATCCTGTCCGATCCGAAACAATATCTTCCAACAAAGGCAAAGAAAACAAGGGAAATTAACGTTGTTATGCACTAACTATCACATACAAAATATCGCTATCATGAGAAGATGCGAGAACACAAATATGTATAATCTCTAAAACTCTATTCAAATATACTTTTCTTCAAATTTAATAGAATTACCTTTCGTTTGTTCTCCCATCTTCTACACTGCGTCGTGCTTCCACGCAAAACCTCCATGCGACTGAATGATTAGTTAAGAGGTCCTACTGATGGCGCGCCGGTCGTTTCCACTCAATGTTAGCGGTAGGAGGGGTAATCTAGCAGAGCGAAGTGAGGCCCACAGTCCAATGGGATAAATAGTCATTTCACTTCGCCACTTGATTGAAACCAACCTCTAGGGCACCGGCTCCCAACCTTCTTTCTAACTTCCCCCCATTCACCATAGCCCAAAATATCATTCTCCTTCCCAATATTAATTTCTTTGACTGATGTTCACCTACTGGTAGTCAACACTCGGAATCCCGATTAGGTGACAATTTTATCTCGGGAATATTTAGAATGCCATCACGTCATATTTGCGAATGCAATCATCATGTAGGGAGACACATGTGGTGGTTTCGTAATTACGTCCACCTCTGCCGGGATTCAAACTCGAGCCCTCGTGATGGGAAGTCCACAATGATTTAATTTCGTAAATACGTATGATTAAGAACCGGTTTAAATCTGTCTTTCAATAAACTTTATTGAGTACGGAAGAGCGAATCAAAACAAACGACAATATTATAGATTTTAAATAATCTATAGAACAGCACATTTTGCTTAATAGTGACCCCTATTCTTCACTGAACCCTTCTGGATTCCCACCAGGAGAAAAATTCCCCACTGATTGAGAACTCCTGCTCAATGGGGACGATGAGTGAGGGGTTGAAGGCTCACAGGCTAAACGAGCGCACACAGGGATCTTTGAAAACCGCCGAGAGATGTTTTTGCAGAGACTTCGTCACCAACATGGGGGAGGTCAGGTTAGATATCTAATGAAGGGACTGAGGCCCTCAATAGTACGAACAGTACTCCCGATGGTGCCTCGCACTTGCGACGAGCTACTGGTAGGGATGGGCGATTACGATACCGATTAATCGAATAATCGATTATTTTTGTCAATTAATCGAAATTTTGGAATCGATTAATGCAACAGCCGATATAGATAATATCGATTATGTATACCCGATTAATTTGACCGAATACCGATTATTACGCAATCTTGTGAACTGTGATGGATAGAACGGTTCACATTCGTCTTCAGTTCGAAAATTTGACTGTGACTGATCTCTGCGCGATGACGCCGTAGAGGTATTAAAATAGAATGCGTACGACGTAACCACGTAACTCTACGCGGAACCACATTTTGCCGGCCACTCACGTGTCATGTGTCAGATGTTGCTTCGCCAGGCATAGCCTTGTCTTATTTTCGCTTGTTATTTTGATAATAAAATTTGCTAAAATGTGGATTTATTTCTTTTTATCGGTGAGAATATGTTTATTGGTATCCTCTCCATGCTATCAAAAATTCTTTTACAAAGGTCGAGACAAAGAAATATTTTTTCCACACTGTAGGCAGCTTCCCGCAAAACGTTACTTTGTACTGCGTACTGAGCTTTACCGACCGACCCTCAACCGACCCGTCGTTCATCGCCATTTGAATCCTTTTTCAGTGTTGGAATCAATGAAAACTGGATACCCTCACTTATATCAGGTAACCAGGAAGTACCTGCCAGGAGTAGCAACATCAGTTCTGTCAGAGAGACTCTTTTCCGAGATGAGTCTAATACAATCTGATCTGAGGAGCCGCCTTACCAGTACCTGCTTATCAAAATTGCAAGTTTTAGCTTCAGCTCCCGTAAAGATTTGGCAATCGCCCAAAATTTAAATTTAATTAAGAAATTTTTCACAACTCTGTTCCCTGACACGCCTCCTGGAAGTTCACCTAGATTTTAGAATTTGTACTTATGATAGCATCAACCTTATAAAATGTAAATGAAACTATTTTACTTTATTTATGGACGGACCATAACCTTACAAGGCATGTTTTGGATGTTGTCATAACGAATCGATTAATCGATGTATCGATTAGTAAAAGCAATTAATCGGGCGCGATTAATCGGCTGCATGCGATTAATCGATTTACAAAGTATCGATTATTTTTTAATAATCGCCCATTCCTAGCTACTGGACTACTTCAAACTCCAAGAGGCGACTATGTATTCTTGTCGCAGAGACCACAAAAAAAGACTACACCGAAGGAAGCTCCCCGTGAGACCAACGCGGCTTTGTTTGTTTATTACGTTATTTATTAAAATACCTAAAACATAAACTAAGGCCTTAACATTGTGCTCAATAAACAGGATAAATCAAACGTAAAAATACCAGTAAAAACCAGGAAATAAGAGAATAGACTTTTGAAAAATTCTTGAGATGACGACGGTCATTTTTACTAGTAAATATCTACGTGATTTGATTAATACTGACGAAAATATGGGTCATTAAAATTAATTTACCGATTCATTTGTATTTGTGCAATAAATAACTCGATATTGCAATGCATGAACATTCTTAAAATTTAATATCCAAATATATCCTAAAATATCCAACGTCTTTATATTTCAATTTTAGATATGTCCTAGAGGTGATTACTATTTGTTATCTGAGGGTGTTATCCCTTTGAATCAAGAAACATTTAAACTATGGAAAAAGAGATCATCAATAAACTAGGTAATTTGCACGAAATAAAAAATTAGTAAATGCAAAAATCATTTCATTACTACTTTCTTTAACTGTAAAACGTCCGCCTGCTTTTGCCTTGAGAATCAAGCAAAGCTCTCTGTTGAGCAGCAATGCAGACAAATTGTATACATCATCACAATAAGCGTTCCTTAAGTCCGCGATTGCCAATCCAACCAGAACAGCCTAGTCCGGCAAAGTTCTCAAAAGGGAGAGAGAAATGGAGGAAATGATGAATAACTTCGCGGATCAAAATCTCTTTCTGTGCAATCTACTCCTCTCTCCCTACCGGAGGCGGCAAAACTTATTTTATTGCGATCCTTTGTCCTCCGTTTGGGGGTGAACTTCTGAAGGAGAAAATTTAAGGATTATTAATATTTATCATTCTCTAGATGGTTCATTATGTCAGAGGAGGGCAAAGGATTTCGTCTCGAGATTATTCATTTATACTAAGTCAAAGGGAGACTCAAGTCCTCCAGTCCCTTTGCCTCGTTCATAAAAGATCGCTCGCTTGATCTCAACCTCGGAAGCGTTCCTAAGGAGAAGCGGCAGAACAAACTTTTTCGGAACAGCGCTTCTTTGATTACAAAGCATCCAAAATCCTACTTGAAACTTGCAATTGGGACAGAGAATGCCTTGGCTAAGAAATCTTCTCTGCATCAAAGCAATTCACCATTCAAATACATTCTTTCATCTCAGAAACACGAGAGGTCCAAAGATAAATCTGGATGGATTAGGGTCTTTATTAAGTATTTTCGCTTCATTAACGTCTTTTGTCCCCATAGCCACACCATTGGTCAATCTTCGAGGAAATTGTGGACGCCATTACGTTGATTTATTAGCACAAGTACGAATTCTATTTTTGGCATAGATTTATTTCAATTCGATAAAAATCAGTATTCAATAATTGGGAATTATTCAATTGCGTAAAGCAAATATAAATCACCGAGGAAGATCAAGTTTGGAAAACATAAATTGGCAAATTATTTCGGGTGCTTACGGCGTAAAAGGGGGGTGATGTCTAGACGCTGATCACTTCTTCATAGGTATATTCCTCCAGAAACTTCTACTATGAGAAATCATTCCACAACACAAATTTGATGGCGAATAAACGATCATTCCACGGAGGACGGCCCCGGTGGTGGCGGGGTCCTCGCATATCGAACAAAGGATCGCGGGTTCGAATCCCACATGG
Organism: Pyrrhosoma nymphula; assembly: GCA_963573305.1. Classification (NCBI taxonomy): domain Eukaryota; kingdom Metazoa; phylum Arthropoda; class Insecta; order Odonata; family Coenagrionidae; genus Pyrrhosoma; species Pyrrhosoma nymphula. The sequence continues at coordinate 49,781,237 of OY754339.1, read as the reverse complement.
GTAGGATTTTCACCTCCCATAGCATGACTGTGTGCTCGTCAATACATCAAACTGGTAGTAATTGGCTTCGGCTGTTACCATTAGAGAAATTATTATTAATATATAATACCATATTATGAAAGTTAATGCAATACTAAAGAAGGTATTAAAAATAATGAACTATGGAAAGGTTTCAAATGATATGCAGACATTGTACAAAAGTAGTTATGTTCTGTTACCTAAATACTTACTTTATTTTACATTACTTTGCAATTACTATGACAAGGAAGAGTACAGAACTAAACTTAATTATCTTGGCACAAGGGGAAACTTTTTTGATATTCCCAAAATAAATAATAAATATGGTGAATGTGATAGGCTGTATATCCTACCAAAATTACTAAATAAATATTCTTGAGAATCGGAGAAATACACAGGAAAAATGTGCATAGCTTGACAGTAACTGTTAAAAATGTACAACAGAGACAGATGCTATTTAAATTGTAAAATATTACGTTTTTAACTAAATAAAGGTGCATCATTTGTTTTATGTATTGTAATGTAACGAGCCTGAGCTGCTGTAATGAGTTGTTTAAAGAAAAAAATTGTAATAGTTTTTATTTTGTAGATTTATGTTCCGTAGACTGGCATTCGCCTGACGGAGATGGGGACGAATGTGAATTTGTTGAAAATTAAACAAAAAATAAAAAATAAATAAAATATCATCAAAGTGCATAAATGTCGAAACACATGCATTTTTTTCTAATATTTTCCTCCTCTTTTTGTTCTATTTCATTTATGGTGCTCTGCTACACCTTAAAATAACTCTGCCGTCTCGATTTTTGGGCCCAGATTTATATCTTTTGAACGGTATCCGCAAGATGACGTAGCCATTTTGTCAAATAATTATTGACTCAGAGTTCGAGATTTTTCTATAGCAACTAAGGTAATTTTCTATGAAATAGCAGGTTGAAATAGACTAAAATAATATTAGTGCTTCAGAGTCGAGTCAGGTCTTTTCAGGTCTTTGAGTCGAGTCTGGTCAGCTCAGATCTTTTAAGGATTAAAAAACTGAAGTGGCAGAACCAGAGTCTAGTACATCTTTTTATAACACCCACCTTTTAAACTGCGTTTGAAGTAGTATTAAGGCGGTACGACAGCAAAATAACATTAATATCATTCAATTCATATTCCGGCTACCTGTGGAAAAACCTGCCTTCAAATTAATATGAACGACAAAAATCATATCTCTACATATTTTAATCCCAAATCAAACTTTAAATCATCTGTTGTTAAATATGAGAATAGTCAAAGCATGGAGAAAATATTATTTTTCTACCTTATTTAGTACAAATGCCATGTTCGTGAAAAACTGCTCATGAGTGGTGGCGACTCATAAATGATCGATTGAAAACTAAACGTTGACACTCGAATATATCATTGCTTTAGTTATTTGGAAATGACCGCAATAATTGAAGCCAAAATGCGGTGATTCAATGGAAACGGCACTGCAGTCGGCTCTTATGGCTGGATAAAATGTTCATTAAAAATATATTCATCGAATGATCAGCAAATTTTGTAGCATAGCTTTGCTTTTTAATACCTATGGCATGTCATAAGTGAAAGCATGTGTTTTTAAACAAAACAATGAAAAGGGCTGAATTAAGTAATTGTTTTGACTAACATTGTCGTGGTGGGATCCTCTTAATGGATATTTTTTTGTTGCTTCTCAATATTTATTTGAAAATGGCCTGAAGCTTGGCAAGTTTTTATGTTGGCACCGAATACGTTATTGTTGCTATTGTTTCCACGCGCTACCTTAACCCTCCTCGTAGTTGAACATTGTTTGTTGAAATTTACCAGAATATCATTGTTATTTATTACTATTGTTTTTTAATATATACATATATTCTCCCTCGAGGGACAGAGTAGGTAACGTATTAGGTCACAATAGGATGTTATTACAAGAAAAAACTATCAGTAACAACGGAGTAACGGGCAGAACTAAAAATTACCTAACATTTTAAGCTATCGGTGGCATCGTCGTGATAAAAATCTCAGAAAACAAAAAGAGAAGTTTCAGGCGTGATGTGGTGTAGTTTCAAAATAATGAAGACAGAATTATAATTTTGCACTTGTAAAATATATTCAGACCAAGGTTTCGATGAAAAACATCATCATTATCAGATGATGGTGATGATGCAGTACATCGAATCGTAGGTCGAAATAAATCTATTTTGTCGGTGTAAAATAGCAATTTCTGTCTTCAGCACCACAGAAAGCGCTTTCAGCACCAGGACTAACAGCGAAACACCAGAAATGAGATGGGAAGTGGAAGTGAAAAATTCAAACACTATTGCTTCGTTTCATTAGAAGGGTCAAAATTTGGATATCATTCCCCTAACTGTTGTCTTAATCAGTTAATGAAAATGCCCACAGGGTTGTAAAAAATGACCCTTCCCCTCCAGCGCGAAGGCAGTAACGCAGGAAAAAAGGTTGGGATTGGGAAATAGGGGAGATGCAGACTCAGGCTCACTTATTCCAGAAATTCTGAAAACATCAATTAAGTATCTCTGATGGGCACTTTTTAAACTAAAAAGAAAAATAGGGTTTCTAGGCTAGTTTTACTGTACTTAAGCCTTGAAAGTGGAGATTTTAAAATAGGTCTCGTATGGAGATTGCTCAGATTACAGCAGATAAACGTCAAATTGAACGAGAAAATATGCACAGGTTTTTAGTTAAAACTGTTAATAATGAGCGAAAAGTCCTGGAAAATTGAATAAAAGTAAAATATCTACATCCACATCTACGATGTACCGTGCAAGCCACCACTAGGGTGTGTGGCACGGGGTGATTCCACACGAGGCATGCAGCACTCGTCCCAAAACAAATCAGAACCTCGCACGCTCCCCCTGGCGCAAGGCGCAGACCAAAAGCAGTCAGGAGAACAGTGCGCAGTCCAACCGGAAACTGGGAGAGTGATACGTAAAAGAACATACAAACATGCAGAGAAATACTATAGACACATCTAGTGGTTAATATTACTGATACTGTTAATTTATGAATACTACGAGATACTACTTCATGCAAAGAACAAAATAATATAATGCCGGACTAATCGACCGGTGTGAAGAGTAAGTAATGATGTGGTGTTATTGAGCACAAGTGAAAATTCTACTCTACCTATTGAGGGTGGGAGTTTCATGTGATTGATCTATCGCAACTATTATGATCTCTTATTGTACGTGGGAAAAATGAAATTTTGAATCTATCGGTTCGGCAGTCAATTTCCTTTATTTTATTCCTGTGATCACTTCTACCGTAGTACGTTGGCTCTAGCAGTATATGTTGACGTCCGGCAAAAACTGTCTGCTCCGAGTTTGCGCAAAAGATTTAACCTGTATTTCTCCCTTCGATCCGTTAGAGATTCCCACCCTAATTCCTTCAACAATTCGGTAACACTTCTATGTAAAATATAGGTATCTTACAGCCTATTTCTTAAGTTCAAAGCGTTTTACTGCCGTAAGTGAAGTCAAAATGCGGTAGGTTCCATACAAATGGCGCTGTAGTTGCCTCTATGCCTGGAATTATGTGACCGTTAAAAACATAGTGGTGGGCTAAACTGCTCATTTCGTACCTTAAAATTGACTTACAATATATAACCCGTTTTATCAGCAAAAGAAGGATTTTTTAAACAAAATAAATAAAAATTTGTTATTTAGTATTTGTTTTGACTCACATAGTCAGTGTATAGAGGCAATGAAAGTCCCAAAGGAAGGTATGGTGTAAGACGTCAGGATAAGGTTACGACTGGAGTGCAAGAGGGAGAGGAGCGGATATTGGAGAATGGTTTTCGGAATTGGAGACAAACGCCGGGCAATAAAGAAAAACGGCAGGCCGAGGAAATGAGAACTGGGGATCAAACAAAACTACCTGGTCAGCGGTAGAGCTCTATCGAGAGAAAAATATCTCCTTATCAGATTCGCCATTGAGGAAGTTTTTTTCTTCATCTTCACAATTTGGAATGCCTCTACCAGCATTACAGGGATTCATAGAAATCATTATGCCGCCTGAAATCAGAAAAGTTCTTGTACATTTCATCATCCTAATGCAGATAGTTGATAAATAACAGAAATAATATCATATCGAGAGTATGTTTTTCAAGTAAGACTCAAGACTGTTCCGGAAGCATGAAAATTGTCCGCTTTTTTATCCCATCACCCTATATGGAATCCATGGATCCAGGCTTCGCATCATCGAGGCCACGAGACAAGATTGCTCATTACACTACGGAGAGAATCCTACTTCCGCCACCTAGCAGCAACTGAGAGTCGTCAAAGGCTTGAGTCCCATATCCGGTGACTCACCTTGCTTCCCCGCTGCTGCAATCACGCGGGTGGGTATCGGCGTGGGAAGTCTCCCACTCAGATGAGTCACGTTCGTCCAATCAGTTGCTATGCTGCCTTAGCCGGAATAACGTTAAGCCCCTCCATAGCAGAGGATTTCCCGTCGCCACCACAATGCATGGCCGGGACAAGCAGCTAAGTAAGTCCGTCGTGTGATTATATTTTACGTATTTTGGCGTGGAACTTCTATTCTGTATAACTTTACTAACCAGCTATAGCAGCCGCTGTAAGCCCCTCCGCTTGTTGAGGAGTAAATCCATCTCATGAACGATACGTGACACGACACGGAAAAACGTCATATGACGTCAGCTATCTTTGATGTAAATCCATGGACATTAATGAGCAAGTTATAGGGCTGAAATTTTCAGAGAATGTTTCTCATCTCTTTCACACATGTATCCACGGTTTATGCAATAGAGAATTAGCAGTTTCAATACTCTACAGGGTTGAGACTGATATTAATTATAGTGGTAGTAAACCACGGCGGCAGACACAATCATCTGATTCATGGTGGTATTATTTCACCATGAGGCAAATCGCAGAGAACACATCATGCCGCTATGGTACTAGAAGATGTGCCTGAAATTTTCTCTTGAAGCAAGTAGGGGGCGTATTTTCTATGTACACAACCATTTCTAGGTTGAATATATAATGACAACCGCAACCGGGAAATGAGAGATACATTTTTGGTTGTTCACAATGGGTTATGCTATAATATCGTATGTGAATAGTTAAACCCTAATCAACGTTGATAAACTCGTATTTTCACGCAGTGTAGAGCAGGCGCTTATTTTTATGCGCGGTAAATACCAGTCACTGTGACAACAGGTTCCTCTCCTTCACTGTAATTCGTTTAAATACGCGCTCTGTAAACGATATCGGTTGGCATAGTCTAGTTGGGTATGCTTATTACCAAACGTAGAGGGAACTACTAGGATGCAGATTTCCAAGTCTTCACTTTCTATGTCTTCATCTTCGACTGTTTCCTCACGACTTTTCCGCGGTGTTTTATTGAGCTGCATAGTCTTTAACTATTTACGTTGGAGTAGGGGCATTTTTGTTCGTTCCACGTGACGTTTTGCTCGAAAGTCAGATTTTTAGATAAGGGGATATACATTCAGTGCCAAATACTGCGTGAGCTAAAATTATGTTCCTCTACGAGTGAGACGAAAGGTCCATTAGCGGAAAAGAGAGTGGACTCTTTAGGTTGCTTTGGAGAGGTGATCAACAGCTATGGTCATTTATACCATTAGAATAGATGTTTAGAAGAGAAGGAAAAAAGGAGGCATGGTGGAGAAAAACCTGGCGTCGGCATTATTCTGCTGATGAGAAAAGGCAATAAGGCGTCAAAACTTTAACACCTCCTCTGAAGGGCGGACCACCCAAACTAAGAAAATACTACGCCTGTTGAAGGACCTCAAAGAAATAATTAGATTAGATTTAGCCTACGCTGATTATTAGACTTACGCAGATTATTTCTCCATGCTAGGCTGGACAGATTATTTCTCCATGCTAGAATAGGCAGCTTCAAAAGTAAAAATAGGCCCTACTTCAAATATAAAAATTATTTGCATAGTCCTACATGTTGAAAGAAATTAAATGTTTGTTTTTACATTGATTTTAACTTAAATCACATTCATTTTACAATCAAATCATTAAATAAGAAAAAAACACCTTACCTTCTTCCTGCCTGTCTTCTAACCTGCTCTACAGTCTTCAAACCTCCAAACACCATACAAATAGACGCGACAACGTTCCATACTAATCGATTTGATACACGATTGTGCATGAATATCGAATCAAATTCTTCTTTGGGGTCGATAGCGAGTCAATAGGGGGTGCTTTCGATTTAACATTGCGATAGCAGTCTATTGACGGAAGAAATTGGCGATCGTCAGTGGACCAAATGAAATTGAACAGCTCAAGGCAGCTTTTCACGCATGCGCAGTCCGTCTCGCGTACACATAAGTAGTAGCGAATAGCTGTGAAGAATTACGCTTGAAGCTCTTCAATTGTTTGGCTTACTCTGAGAGAAGAGCCACCGATAGCCGGCGATAGACGACTATTCCATTATATCGAAAGAACCACGGCGTGGCGATCGCCGCAAATCGAAAGCACCAAGAGCGCTCCATGCACTCTCGCGGCAACGTATCAAATCACGCTTCAGTTCAGTAGCTCGCAGGACAGCACGCACAATCAGTCAAAATGTGCGTCATAATGTGCGCGTTGGCATCGAAATCGCTAGATCATTAGGCATCTTTGAGCTAGAACAGGCTAGGCCTAAATTAAAACGTAGATAGATATCTTGTTTTAACTTATTGGGCGCATGCTAGTGCTAGAAGTGCGTTCATACGTGCCTATTTTATGCGTCATTTGTTAGTAGGCACAAGGCCTCATTTCACAAATGGAGTAAGGAATTGGTTAGGCCCTACGCCGAGGTCTAGGTTCTGCTAACTTCTCGACTCTAGGCCAGGGACTAAGAGATTTCTCGACATTATGTGGCATGACATCGTGAAATTATCATACAAAAGTAAGGGAATAAATATTACTATACTACGTCAAATTATAACGCAAAGCCCTGTAAATTACACCCAATGTTACGAGCCATCTGGAGACAAGCTCGAGACTCGTTTTGACGAGCATATTGAGATCGAAATCGAGTGAGATACGACCAGTGCTTTTATTTTGCTCGAATCTCGAAAAGTCGAGACTCGCACAGCCCTACTATTTTCTTTATCTACATAAAACCGTAAGAGCAGCCGTCGAAGCATGTGGCAGAGGGTGTTAGGACATTAGACATGAAAATGGGATGGAATATGGAAAAGACTTAAAAAGAGGAAAGTACGATGGTGAAATTGATGAAGAATAATATTTTCCTTATAACAGTTAAAAACAGCAAAAATACAATTTCTTTCCAGAAAAAAATAAGCTGCCTCGCATAAGAGACGAAAATCATTTTTAACAATGATTCCAAAAATACATTGTTCACTAGCCTATTGCGATCAGTCCGAGCAGGTCTGACTCCAAAGTGGGGAGACACGGATCACTTCACGGTAGCCCAACGAGCGAAATGCACCCGTGTGACTGCTACAATACTAGCCAGTCAATTCTGCAGCATTCACTAATGACTCAAAGGTCCGGCTGAATACGACTCATGCAGAACTCTGAGGTGTTCATCAAGTGGGAAAGAAGGGTAGTCAAAGACAACAAAGGGAAAAGTTTGGGTTGAGTTTGTTCAAATTGATGGGTTCCGTTCAAATAATTGGGGAGAGCTAGGTTGGGGAAATGGCATTAGCTTTAAACGCAATTTATAAGTTTCATTTTCTTAAAATTCTTAATTACTTCCCAATCGTGCAACCCATCCAGGAGACGCCCTTCGCTCTCGTACCGAAATATTATTTAGAATTCCGAATTGTGTGACTCCTTCAGGAGGTGATCTGATAAAAAATATATTAGGTACGAATTGGCAAGGAACTTTTAATGTTCATTAACTCGATTTATAAACTCTCTATCGGTCTGACTAGCGTATAATGTAAGTACCTACTTAATACATAGTGACACTCGTATGGTGGATTGACAATACCACATCAGGTGTTATCTGACACAAGGGCTTTTGATTTGAAATTAAACCACCAAATTGTCAAAAATGTGCACTAGAGCTGTTTCCTCAAACCTGAAAAATAATTTATACAACCCATAAAAAATTAGGAGGAGGTACATTGGTGAATATGAATCTAGTAATTCTGGGAAATATCCTATAGTAGCGAGTGGCAATGATAAGCAATTTGAAAAGAATGAGTAGGAAAAATGGGAAACTGAAGACGGAAATCATGGGAGGAATGATGTTATTGCGAAAGCACTATGATATTAGGGAAAAATTGCAATCCAATGTTCTTTCTATATTATTTTTCTTTGGTTGGTTACTCTGAAATCTTTTACATTTTTAAGGAAAAAAGTGTTGCTTTAGGGAAGAAGGAGTGATGAGAAAATCTGAGTAAACGACCTATGACTGTGGGGACGAAGTGAAATAATTGGAAATCATAAACCTTTTCAGACAGAATGAGAGAAATAAAGGAGAGAAAATGGGAACTAAAATTGGAGGAGGAAGGAGGTAAGGGAGATTATCTCGCTTTCCTTTCCTCCGTCTCCTCCTCGACCTACGAAGCACTTTATGGGTCCCTCTGCTCCCACCCAAAAGCCAGCTCCCTAAATACACCCTCGTTCCTTCTCCTTCCCGACCACTGCGACGTCCCCTCGTATCGTCCCAAATCGAAGGACTCCTCCGTAATAAATGGTCTTCTCCCCAAATTTCTCGGCAAACGGAACGAGGATGGAACCAAAACCCCTTCCTCTATACCTACTCTAATGCACCCAGGGATGCCTCTCCTGCCTACTCCCTCGCTCTAACTCCCTCGCTATTGGCTGGTAGGCAACATCTCTCTTTTAACGGCCAATAAACGGGAGACCGAGGTCGTTTGTCTCAACTTATCTTAAAGGGCAAAAAGGAAGTAATGAAAGAAGATAAGACTTTTCCACCATCCCTCCTCGACCCATCCACCAAGTAACGTGCATGTAAGGTAACGGACTCCACGAAATAAACAATTCCCATTTCCTCCCTCCAGTTATCGGTCTCCCCTTACCCATTTGTGCCTTGCTATTTCTCACCAAGAAAAGCAAAGGGAGCAGTAAGACACTTCGTGTTTCAACGGATCATTAGGGACTCAATAGTGACTCGAATTGGCTCCTTGGGTGATCCTAGTATGCGGACACGTGAGTGGGAGTCAAGGACGTTGCTCATGAGCATTACAAGGAAATTGGGACAGTTTGCATGATTCTATCTAACTATTAAGGGTAATTTGAGTATGAATCTTCGGTACCCATATTTCACACACCTAATAACCCTTGGTTAAATATGAAGGGACAATTGAGATAGATGCAGGGAAGATGCAGGGTAGGATATAATAAAAAAGAAGCTCATGATATGGAGTGTCTGGAAATGGCTCCTTGCAAAGCAAGCGTTTTGAATGACTTGATCAGCTGACAATGCATTTTTCTTGGTCTCGCTCGTCTCGCTTCACATGTCTTGAAAGCCACGCAACCGCAACTTCGACTCCATTAGCTGCAAAATTATTTATTCCAGAATCCATCGGGAGCACAGTTCTGGAAGTACTCTCAGAGCATTGAAATGTGAGAATCTTTCGGGCGAGCAATTAATTACCGAGGAGTGCACTAAGGTGAGATTCGAGCCAATTCATTTCCATCATCCCCCTATCAAGTAAACTAGAACACACTACGTTATTAAGGCGGAGTATAGCTTTTCCTCGTCTACCTACGCGACTGTTGAAATGTTAGTTCACGGAGATATCCAATTCTCGACATCGGAATAAAAAGAAGTGTATACATCAGCTAATAAGGGTCTTGGTGCTTTAATGCAGGGGTCTCCAAACTACGGCCCGTGGAAACCCATTTGTCTACGGAAATTTACGTGCATCCTACCAAGATCAGCCGCCACTTAAGTGGATGTTATGTTTTTACCTAATTAAAATAGAGGCGCACAGTAGTGCGTTATGTTTTCCAACCGATCACTACATTGCAAAACCTTACTCGCTTCTTACTTTTTCTACTTCCGTTAACAGTCAATGAGATGATACAACGCCATCTAGTGGCGGAGTATTTTAATGGTTTGCTGCTTGTTCAAGACTTAATTATTTTGATCACAGTTTGCCAGTTGCGGTTGACTGCTGCGATGAGGAGCTGTTGGTGTCAGTTAGCGTCTGATTGCGAAACATGTTGCACTCTACTTTATTTTGTGATAATTTCCTTCACGTAATTAATTATCAGTGTGTTTAAAGTATTGGGAATGTCGTAAGTTTAGTAAAAATTTATCGAATATTCTTAAAAGCAACAATATCTCTAGCATAAGTGGATATATTTGCACACTATATTAAGGTAAGTTTAACTTAGGAAATCACAAGAATTTTTAAAAATTGGTTACGTCCATTTGCAGCTATAATTGCGACGTAATTAGTTCGCATAATCAGGTTTTTTGAGCGATATTCTGTGAAAGATATTTTCAGTTTCACTATTTATTCATGTTGAATTCACTTTCTTTCAGTGCCCAGCGATGGCCGAGAGAAGTAAAAGAAAAATAGACGATGAGTTTCGGAAATTTCAAGAAGAATGGAGTTTGAAATATTTCTTCATCAAATCCGGCGAGAAAGCATTATGTGTTATTGGCAACGAAACCGTGGGTTTGATGAAAGACTACAACCAGTGCCGTCATCATCAAAGCAAACATCAGGAGAAATAAGTAAAGTTGGAGGGTAAAGTCCGTGGCGAAAAATTTTCTAAATAACAAAATCAACTCACATCTCAGAGAGCATTGTTCAGTAAATCCTCAAATGAAAATGAATCCTTGACTAAGCCAGTTATAAAGTTGCCTACGTCCTGGTTAAAAGTGGCAAACCGTTTACAGATGATGAAGTAGTGAAGGAATGTTTGTTGGAGGTAGCTGAGGAACTTTGCCCAGAAAATACAAAACAATTTGAAAATGTAGCTTTGGGTAAAAATACCATTGCCCGCCGTGTTGCAGACAAGAGTGAAAAAATTGTGACTCACATAGCGAAAAATGCAAGCAAGTTTTGCCATTTTTCAATTGAAATGGATGAATCGCTGGACAGCTATTTCAGCTCTCAACTGCTTGTATTCATTAGAAGTATGGAGGAAGACATGAACATAACACAAGAGCTGGCTTCCCTACATAGCATGTATGGCACTGTTACCGGAGAGGATATATTAAATGAGGTGAAAAATAAATTTGCTGATTATAACTTGGACTGAACTAACCTCAGTTGCCTGACTGTTGATGGAGGAAAGAACATGAGTGGCATAAAGAAAGGCTTGGTTGGACAAGTGAAGCAGATGTGTAATGAGAAAAACATTCTAAAACCAATGTTCCTGCACTGTTTTATTCACCATCAAGCTTTGTGGGCTACATATGTGGACATCAGCAGTTTACTGAATCCTGTGGTGAAGATGGTGAATTTAATAAGGTCACATGGGTTCAACCATAGACAGTTCAGAGACATGACGAAAGATACAGACACAGAATCGCTAGATTTACCATATGACACAGCAGTAAGATGGCTTAGTTGTGAAAAAGTTTTGAGCAGAGTATTTAAGTTAAGAAAGAAATTATAGTAGGTGAATTCCTGGAAAGTAAAGGCAAGCCACAGCCATAACTGTCTGATGAAGAGTGGGTATGGAAATTGGCCTTTGCTGCAGACATAACTAATTATACACCCACCTAAAGGCCTTCAGATCCAAACTTTTTTGTTTTTGGAAAAAGTACAGGCCAACAACTTGATGCGCTTTCAGCAGTACAACGTCTTCATGGCTGAAGCAACAGCTGAGTTCCCCAGGTCATTTGCATGTGAGATCATCAACGACTTTCAGCTGCAGTTTCAGCAGCGGTTTTCTGACTTGGATTCAAAAGCAGAAGAAGTGAAGCTGTTTCAAAACCCATTTGAAGCAGATGTGACCAGTTCTCCAGATGAACTGCAGCTAGAGGTCATTGAGTTGCAAGAAAATTACCTCTTTAGGAACAAGTTCAAAGAAGGACTGGTGGGTTTTTACCAGTTTGTGCCCAAGGGACACTTTCCTACTGTCACAACTTTTGAATCAAGGTACCTTTCAATCTTTGGAACATCATACCTGTGCGAACAAATATTTTTAAGAATGAAATACGTGGAGAACAATTTGAGGACAAACTTTTTCGATGATAATCTATGGTTACTGTTGATGTTAGGAACATCAAATCTTAAGTCAGAAATGTCTGCTATTTTGGCATCCAGGAAACAATTTCACCATTACCACTAATACAGGTGTTCATGTGTAGTGTATCTATGTGATATTAAATAATAACTGAATAAAATAATATTAAATAAATAATTAAAGACATCATCTATGTTTTTATTCTTTTTTATTTGGACCTCGAATGTGTAGTCGGCCCCCGAACTGCTGTTTGATAATTAATGCGACCCTCGGGCTGAAAAGGTTGGAGACATCTGCTTTAATGTATAGTACCTACAAAACTTAATTTTTTATATTTTCTTATGACTAGTAGAATTAAGGTTTCTTGTATTTATTTTCGTATGCGATTCAATTTTGCCTAGAATTTGAGTTTTGGGCTGAAAAATTGCCATTTTTTTGCTATTGCAACAATAAACATTCATATCCTATTAAAACATTCCTGGGCCTAAATGGGGAGTTTTTCCCTTAGGTTTAATGATCAAAACAGCAGAGCTACAATGCGATTGTAACTGAAGATATTTTTAACCTATAATCTCTATGCGAGGGTGGTGACAGATGCAATTTAATTTCAAAATGGGAGGATTATTAATTATGTAGTTCTTCCGGTTGAAATGCAACAGGTCTTACCTGTAAGTTTCTAAAAAATATTGTAGTTTTATAATTTTAATTATCAATTTTTAAATTTGTCATCCAGCGCTGAAAAATACCTTTCTCTGATTAATTGTAATTTCAGTCTGAAATATTAGCAATGGCTCCACAATTTGCGTGGAAAATAATAATTTAGTCGTATCCAAATAGCATGTTTGTGCATAGTATTTCTTCTGCGAATCTTTATTTTGAAATCGCGTATCTATTACAAACAGAGATGTAAAAATAATGGGCTCTCCTACACATGAAGTATAAATCTCGCACCAGTAACCATTGTTAGCTGAATCTCAACATTAAGTCAGAGGCATTTGATTCCAATGAATTCCCTTGTTGCTTCGTCTATGAAGCAGTAAGGAGTTAATTAGCGATCATGTTCACCGTTTAGGAAGGTATGTATATGATCGTTGCATCTAAAACGCATGCGAGGGAAGAAATTTTCATGAATACTAACTCTCAAGAGATTCATGATGAGGCGCTGTCGAGAACTTACTCTACTTGTGACTCAAACTAGTATTTAAGTTAATTACATCCCGTGTGGAAAATTTGTATTCAAAGCACGCGGATGCCAAAAAGACAGATCTCGCGCAGTGAGGGCTGCATCCGTTAGTGATTAGTTTGCAGTATGCTCAGAAAGGTTGCACATGGAGAGACGGAACAGGAAGGTGGAGAATTTAAGAAAAACGGCAAAGGACGCAGACGGGTGCCAATGAAATCATATCATGTAAGAGTTACGAGCATACAAATAGAACGTATTGTAGTCATTCTCGTGAAATATCTCGTCATCATTGATATTTTGTTATTATCACTAATACAGTTCCTACTAAAATTAATTGATTTCTATATAAATGGAATCAATGGTCCCGGGTTCAAATCCGGGTGAAGCCTTTGGACGTCTCCGAACAAAAAATCTTCGGTGTGCGAGGTGGCCCAGGGAAAGGAACTGACCCCCCTACCCTGAATGTGTGAAATTCACACGCCTGTGGCTTAGTCCGGGTTGAGCTCTACCATCAACTATCCAAACCAACCTTCGGGTTGAATCACTGAGTGAGATTGCAGTAACGCTAAATTGGACTGACTACCACATGTGGCTTGGATAGTCTGCTACATTTAAGGAGGGCTGCTACATCTATTTTCAATAGGAGAAAACGTCCTATTTATCTGCTCGTTATGGTCGTATACCTATGGTTATGACGGATAATATTATCAATTTAATTACAATTATTTTTTCCTTTCGTTGTCACAATATAACATTAATAAAATAAAACTTAAATTCATGCTTGAAACAATGGGTTAATGTTCCTATAAAGACGCACCCGTATGGAAAAATATGTTTGAAAGTGAAACAAACGTAATGGCTAATAGATAAAAAGATCAGAGTTATAAAAGAAAATATTTCGCTGTTATCAAATAAAATGGAAACTAAACTACAGTATATATAAGCTTTCAATGTGAAGCTTTGTGGTTGATTTGTAACTATATGCCTACTTCTAAACTGAGCGAATAATGTGTTGGCCGTCATAAATTATAATTGTGTAAAGTAAAGCTCAATTCGAATGAAATAATGATTGTGATTACATTCTCGGCGTGCGCTGATGGTGGATTCCTCTCAGGTTCTCCACTCTGTCAACTCTCTATCGCAGCCAATGTTTTGATGGTTTACTCGGCCGTCGTCTTCAGGGTGATTGAAGGTGGAAGAGACAGCTATCAAAATGTCGGCAGCGAAGAAACTTTGACCCGTTGGAGAACCGAAAACGAGTTCATCTAATGCAAAAAAAATATTACAAAGCAAGTGGTGTAGAAAAAATGCAAGGGAACTGGTTCAATGAGTCGTTCTAAAGTGGAAAAATAACTTGTGCTAGCCACTAAGTAGATTGAACTACGGAGAGGAACAATGCAAAGTCATGGCGTATTAATGAAGGGAATTAAAATGTTTTCATGGCATGCATTGGAATAATGGTATGCATCATATGTGAATTCATGGATTGGATAATAAGCTGTAGATAATTGAGAAGAAATATCGGAACACATTTCTGAGGATTTTTCCAAAACATGAGTAATGAAGACCATTACATTTTTCTCATAAAATATTCCTTTATGTCAATTCGCAAAAGTCACAAACCATCAACGGTTCACTAAAGAAATGTATGTCAAGAAAAAAATGGCGAAACATGTGTACTCGTAAACCTTGTATGGTGCAGAAACATATACTCTGATAGAAAATGACGAGAATAGACTGGAGGCATCCGGGGCTGTGTGTGTGTGGAGGAGAGCGGAAAAAGTGCCATGGATGGAAAGGAAGACAAAAAAAGAATTGCTTGGTGTGGTGCGTGAGGAAAAGAAGCATCTGTACGTAAATGCAGAGTATATCATTAGAACATATAATGAGGGATGAAGGTATGCTGAAGGTTGTGATAGGTGGGGGATATTGGGGAAGCAGGGAAGTGGAAGAAAGGGAATAGGTGTTATGGACGGGATGAACGTAAATATAGGACGTATGCCGGGCTGAATAATGAAATAGTGTCTGCAGAATGGTAACTTCAACTGAGAACGATTAGTATGGTTATTTCTAATTCCGTTTAAACATAAATTAAATGGTAAATCACCTCTAAAATATTTTTAAAAATACGCTAGACCCTCCCCCGCCCATTCGTGAGTTATCGTTTAATCGATGAGAAGGTGAGATGGGGGATGGATGAGGGTCCCATGGGAGGAAATTAAAGTCGGGATGGAGGAATGCAGGGGGAGAAGGAGGGGTCGGGAGTTGTAGGAGGAAGGAGATGTTAAGGGAGTTGAACCGCAAAAAAGGGAAAAAGTTTGAAAATGACGGATGAGGAGAAAGTGGATGAGGCTCCTTGGGGAGTAAGAGTGAATGAGAGGTAAGATGAGAGGGGAATTCAAAGCAGGTTTGAGCATTGGGGATATGGAATGAACCAAAGAAGGAGATAAGTGGAAACCCCTTACACCATCCTTTGGAGAGACAGTTTTGAAAGGAAAGATCAAGGCAGACAGGGGCGGTGGAACAGAGGAAGGCAAGAGAACAAAAGTCACAAAGAGTGCGAGGCGGAATAAAAACGAAATGATGGAATAAAAAACGGGAATGCCAGCTAAACACCATAATTTTGACATGTAAGTACGCAATGAAAGCATAGTTTTGATGAAATTTAAATGCAGATACACACTCAAAGACAATGAAAATTTAGAGGCTTCAAGTAAAATACTGCAGTTGAATATTTCGAGGCACAATCGCAATTTGCATGAGGGAGATAAGACAACTGGGGCATGGTAACGGATCAACATACGATACAGACTCCCTGCTTTTAAAGATCACCATTCTTACTCTTCACCAAATGAGTAACATGAGTTGTGACGACGAGCAGTTCACACCAAAGACAGTTCGAGGAAACGATAAGAATAACAGCATTGCGCAGGTACGATCAATGATTGCACTATACTCATCAATCAAAATTTTAACAGGTTCAATTTCTTTATTTTACACAGTTTCAAGCACTGAGGCTTCGTTAATGTTCGAAACTAAACGGATCAAAACACTCCTAAAGAAGACTGCCGTTCTATTAGTACACTTCTAGTGCAAAATAAAAGTATTTATAGACGCGTAGGTATTAAAAATAGTATTATGAGACCCCGATTAGTAATAGCTATAATGGATAATTGCAGAAACATGGAGCAAAATCATAACATTAATGATAGTGAATGATGACTGTATGTGGATATACGGAAACGTATTATAAATAACGCATTCCTGCATTCCAAGCGATTCGTCTGTCTGTCCATTAATTAGTCTCAGAAGCTTTGCTGTATCACGCTGATAACGAAATTAAATCGTAGCACAAAAACGAATAAACTCCAGAGCAAGCTATCTAAAAAAATAGGGTGAAAATAACAGAAAAACGCTTACAAGCAGATAAATAGACGTTTAAATATCAAAATATCATCATTATTGAATATATTAAAACGCCTGCAAATAATTATCCATGGGAAAATGAATGGTTTGTTCTGGCTGATGCCCCAGCTGCACGAACCCAACCTATATGGCTTCCTGTGAATAAGACCATTAAAATTAGTCTGTATTTACTGCCTTGGATTTTCAATCCCCTTCTCTCTCCGTATCAGCCTACGCGTTGAGTATTCCATGGAGGGTACCTATATTCTTGGCGAAATAAGATTATAGTAAAAGAAATGTATGGTGAAGAGGCATGAGAGGGGTTTGGTAAAGACGAAGACAATTCTCTTCACAGAGAGCTTAAATGTTCACCTGCAATGAACGAAGGAGTGAATTAAATGGACGAAGAGATGCACCAACAAAAGAAGTCCTACGAAGAGTTAGGATGAAAAGAAATATAGTGAAAACTCTGAGAAGAAAAAGATAAAAACTTGTTGGACGCATTCTGCGACACAGTAGCATGCTGAAGATAATAATGGGAGGAGAAATAAATGGAAAATTTACGGAGGAAGATTAAGAATGACTTACATAAGACAAGTTATGAAGAGTGCCAAATTTAAAAATTATGACGGAGTGAAGCGGTTGGCTGATTGAAGAGTGGAGTGGAGAGCTGAAGCAAACCAATGTTTGGACTGATGACTGCTGATGATGATGCAGTTAACTTGGCACTGTTTGGTGTGTTGCATTCTATTTTGAACGCATTAGAAGAGTCAAATTTAATATTCCTAATTTTGCATACATACATCTTTTGAGATCAGTACAATCCTTTGTTCCCATATGTAACATCCCTTAACCCTTATCATTCAGTTCTAAGTCATGTTCTGTGTTAATTGTTTTCAGTATTTTTTTTCTGTGTTGACTGTAGAAGCGCCTAGGCGGCACTCCCTATAACAGTTTGCGGTATTTCCCCAGATTGTTATTCCATAGCGTAATACTGATTCTACCGTTGGATAATATATCAGCACCTTAGTATAAGTTAGGACTAGAGTATTAATTTGATATAACTGGTAGCTAACTTTTCTTAGCTGAGGTATTATTTACTTTAACTATATAATAATTTAAAGTACTGATCAATGGTTATTCCTAGATATGTGTAATGTGAAACTTGTTTCAGAGGCATACATTTACATGTGATAGTATTAAAATTATTGTGTAGGCAATTATGTTCATGCAGATAGAATTTCATGGGAGTGATCTTAATGCCTCTATTAAAAGTTTGCATTACTTTAGATTTTTAGAGTTAATTATTAGGTCATGATCATGTGACCAAATTGCTATATTATTTAAGTCTTCTTGCATGTACTTTACTGCCTCGGTTATATGTTAGTGAGTTAATATTAATACAACATCATCAGCCTACAGTAAAATATTACAATGCTTAGTGGATTTGATGATTCCATTTATTTACAGATTTTAATATGTACAAACCGTGAACTATACACAAATGGACCACACTTGCTGTTCAACGGATTGAAGCGTCTTTTTCATTGTGCTGAGAGTAACATAGTAATTTAACATCACCACGTTCACTCACATTTTTTCCATTCCCAGTCCATTATTTGCTATTATTCATATCAAGACTTTCGTTTACCGAGAAATTGGTATCCCGTAACTTCAGGTTTGGCTTGGAATGGACTTGGACAAGAAAAAAATAATACTGTCATTTTGCTACGGCTTGCGCTCAGAGACAGAAAAAACACGAACAAATTGAGTCAGTTTGCGTAGCGGAAAGATAAATTAACTTTGGGGAAGTCCCCTACCTCGGCATTTGATCTCGCCAAAGGCCACGATCATTTTGTTTTCATCGCTAAGTTTTTGGTCAAATATTTCCTTTACATGTAATTTATTTTCGCGAGGACGGGGCAGGTCTGTGTTTCTCTCAAAATATTAACGCTAATAACATTCACAGCGGCAGCTGAGTGTAAAATGAAACGAATGTTAAGCAGAACATGAATTACTCGAGGAATCAAGGAATGTGAAAGAACGTCAGCTCCATATAAAATGATGGATTATAATATGCGAAGATTTTCAGAAATCTGACCAGAAAATTAATTGGAAGTTCAGATGATAAATATATCAGTGGTTGAAAGTGCTGCAATTTCTTAACCAATTTTAGGCGTCTTTACTCATTGAAGAGTTTTCAATGGTGATTGCGCGTGTAGTCTCGATGTGGACCGCTACTTGCAGGACATCGTACAGCTTACACATTACTTTCGGTTATTTTCCAAAGAAAAACAAATAAAGAAAGGAGGAGCATGGCTACTTTGAAAATCTCCTTGTTTTGGCAATCAATGTGTTTGAACGTCTTTTCAATAAGTTCCACAGGCATTCGAAGAATTTATAACTTTGCTGAAATCACGTTTGATGTATAAGTGCTTCTATAGAACGTCTAAAGCATGAGAAACATTACATTTTTTTGTAATTCAGTCATAGAACCGTCAAAAGTCTTACATTTAACAGTAAACAACAAACTTAATTGTAAATAAACGTTCACAGTTACAGCAATAAGTCATCGTCCGGCATATTGATTATATGTTTAAATATTTTATCCCAGATCGCAGCCATGGATTTAACCGGATGTCATGTCACTATCGCAGAGTCGAACTGCTACTATTAGGCAAAATAGAATCTGTGCTTTTTCCCGTGTGCGGTTGATTACAACCAATATCGACCCCTATTGCCATATAGGCACGGGCTAACACATAGAAGTAACACTTGGAAGCAGCTTTTAAGGATACTGCCACGGAAAAAACTTCATGTTTAAAGCCGCCTTTTTGAACGAAAACGCCGCCTTTTTTTTCAATGCCTTACGTTATGCATTATAAAATGAATAATCTGAAAAGACATAGCATGCTTTAGTATATAGATTATGATGATATCATACATATCAGGTAAAATATAAAGGTCAAGCCATTAATTAAAAGGATAATTTAACAAAACTGTTAGGAAAATTGATGGATACTGAAGATAATTTTCCTAACTTAAAATCTAAATTTTATTTTAAAAAGACACGCGTATTCGTGTTTTTATCAAGCTAATCGTATGAAATTGCAGACATGGTAATGGTAATAATCATTCAGGGGCTAAAAATTCAGTTTCGTAATACCCATAGCACATACATCATTCATGCATGTATTAAAGGATTAATTCCCTCCTCTCAGTTGAGATAGAGTCCGGATAATTTGCTTCTACCAGAACCAGCATCCTTTGAAATAAGTGCAATCGCGTAGGATATGGCGAGGTAACCTAATATATTGCTGTATTTCCACAAAATTCTCAATGAATTCTAACGGTTGGCAACCGGTAAAGGACTGAGCAAGTAATGCTCGCGTTTCAGTTTTACTGTTGGGAAAAAAGGTGGAAAATAGTAGTACAGCGCCTCATTAAGATTCCACGGATCCAAACCCATGTGCTTTAAGAGTTTTCTCGAAGGTCTAAAGCAACGTAATTAAGGATTACCTTGCACCGGCAAGGTTTCAGGAGAGCAAACTGCTTTCAGCTCAAGATAACCGTGGCTTCGATCCGCTGGCTTCTAATGTAGAGACGCCCATTTCCTAGTTTCCCCGGTAGAAGTTCCAGTGACAGCCCCTTGATCAAAGTAACATTGTTCGGGAGTCCTCTCGTCCTAGAATGCATCTGGAGAAGAGGTGCAGGCTGGATGCAAGCAACGATGCATTTGACATCCGACGAGTGGGTGACCTGGACTACGAGGCAGAAGTTGGGTCATCCATCAAATGCGAATGATGCATCCACGAGGGGTCCAACCAAAGGAACCAATATCAGATGCGAACTTCAGTTCTCGAACCAAACGATCCCCATTTCTCGAACTCCACTGGGGCAGCCAGCCATCTTCCAAAGGATAAGTCAGCCGTCTCAAGTCAAGAGCACTCCCAAAGTTTGCAATCGCATCAATTGTATCTTAAACTATGCTTTCACGTCTTATACTCTTATGGTCTTTCACGTCTTATACTCTATACACTAGAATCATTAGCTTCTCGGTCAGCCGGTTTTGAGGTATTTCATGCTCTCCTTTCGATTCATACCCCTTTCCCGGCTGTTTTATTTTAATAGTATTAATGACAACAATCCTGATTTTTTCCCAGGAAATAATGTTTAAGTACGTCGCATTGTTTATTTTAATGCTACTATAACTGTGAAGGCAAGAGATGATGAGAAGAGAAGGTTATTTGCAGATGATGCGGTCATATACCTAGAAATCGGTGAAAATAAAGACTTAGAAGTTCTATTATTGGACCTAAACAACCTTAGCGTTTGGTGCCAGGAGTGGGGGCTTGAACTGTATCTTAGAAAATGCACTGCAGTACACTTCTTGCGGGAGTCAACACACCAACACCATATCTAACTGTGGGTGGAGTAAACATAAAGTCGTCAGACGAAGTAAAATATCTGGGAATAATAACCTTAACTTCAAACCTGTCGTGGGTAGCACACATATTAAACATATGCGGCATAGCCTTTATTTACAGGATTTATCAAGCGTATAGTAGGAAGTTCCTCGGGTGAAAAAGTTCAAGAGAGGTGCTACTTTGCCCTGGTTAGGACTAGTGATGTAAAATACCCGGGTATTTATAAATCGGGGTAAATACCTAAAATTCATAAATACCCGGGTATTTATGATTTACACGATAACCATAACCCATTTTAGACTAACACCTCATCAGACATTTATTTTAGTAGCTTTTACCTATCGTAATCTATAAAAAGTATTTAAAAGAACAAAGGATTAGCCAACTTTGCCAACATTAATTTTTTATTTATTATTTCACGATTTATAGGAGTGAACTATAAAGTTTAACAAACTTATTTTAAGTCAATTTCTTGAGTACCTTGATCACTCTGAAATATTTATCTCAAGGTCCTCATTATTGAGGTAGCTAGACTTTGAAGAGGAGTTATATGATTCTTGGTTAAAACTTTCGCGGGTCATTATCACTGTATGTTTTTTTTTTTCGGGTGTACCCCGCGTACTATGACCAGGTGTGAAACCTAGGTTTCACACCTGGTCATAGTACGCGGGGTACACCCGAAAAAAAAACAAACATACAGAGTTATATGATATTTTCAACTTATTTTCTTCCTGTTCTTTTATCGGACTGTCCACTTCATTGGCTTCCAACTGTTTTGATGGATTTATATGTTTCTCCTTTTCTTTTGAATTTTTGATAATTCAAGCAGTCTCCAGTTGTGCGCTAAATAAGCGATTTTGCTGCTTGAGGTGCATTAAATCAATTTCTCCTTTTATTATTGATCCAGCTGTACCTACTGAATGTTCTTTCCGTGGTGACTGACGTATCAGGGACCTCTAAAATTCTTACAGCCACATCAGGCAACAGACAAGTTCCTATAAAACCCCTCTACCATTATATTGGGCTTATATCTTTAATTGTCTCTGATACACCTTCCCAAATGAAAGATCGTCAACAAATTCCCTCTTTATCTCTGTATTCTGCTGAATCTTTGCGAAGATCAACAGCACTCAAGCCCATGTGGTTACCAACATCGTAAATTAAAGTCATTGTATCGAGTAGTTCTTCAGGCCTCAATTTGCAACGCTGTGCAGCAGGGTTTAACATATCAGCAGAAAAATGAATTTGGCCAACTTTGGAATTTTTTCTCATCACAAATTTGGTAAGCACCTGTTTCTCATCAGCAGTTTGAAGAAGGGACGTTGAAATCTCTCTATTTAAATTTGTCTGCATCATTATTAGCATCTATAACTATTAACTTCATGTCTAAAAATTTTCTTTGTCTATGGTTTAGTGTACAGTATGTATGTGTGTCATTGTAGTCATACGTGCTCTGATTGTATTACTCACACAAAATCATCAGCTTCAAAACCTTACGATTGTGACATATTATCGATATTGAGCCGGGCGAGATGCCATCCTGCCTATAGAAATAGCAGTCAGCGACCAGATCGCTTGTGGGCAGATCGTACGTGTCTCTTGCAAAGGGGTTTTATTTCAGAGTAAGTGCGTGAAGATTGTTTGATTTTGTGACTTTTATTTATAATTTTAAAATATGCTTATGAACAAAAAATTTCATGTTTGACTTTTTATTGGAAGGGAATTTGTACAACCTAATGATTTTGGTTGAAGTGTAACTTGTGACTTCTAACAGAAATTGACGGCCCTGGTACCAAAGATTGGCAACTTTGGTACCAGGTGCATCTTTTGGAATTGCAGTTTTCTGTTTTCCCGAAGTACTAAAGAAAGTAACGTATGAAAGATTTTACTTTTTCAGGTCTGATACCAGCTGAATATCACTAAAACAGTTGTCTCCAGTTATGTTTCTCCCGGATTTGTGTTTGGATTTTGCTAATCTCATTATAGAATTGCGATCCTTGTTACTCACCCAAAACCGACCCTCTGGTTTGATTCCCTTCGCACATTTCTAAGTTGTAGCAGTAAAATAATTTGCTATCCATTAGCACAAACATTTTTACGCAATATTTTATGGCTTTGATGGAATAAATTGGCGGAAACTGCATCGTCCTCAAAACGCAGCCAGCGCCTCATCTACAGTAACATTATACCCCAAGGAGTAAACTTTCCTGCATTTATTGGCGAAACTTCACCAAAATTCTGTAATTGCTGCCAATTCGTCGGTTTCTTTTCGCTAGAAACGACTTTCTGACGTCAAATCTCAGGTATCTTAGTAGAAACAAGAATCATCCCTTGTTCTTATTGCATGATGAAATTTCTCCATCACGATGCTTCGTTTCCTTCAGTTCACATATATGTAATATATTAGCGTGGTATACACCTGCTAGATATAACAGTCTAAACAAAGCCCTAACTTCAATAGTATCTATGTTGCGTGCGTCACGGTTCCTGGTGAATTTAGCATGGATTGACTTGATGTGTATGTTTGTTTAAACCACTATTTTTTCGACCATTTTTTCAGTCATAAAACGTGCTCATGCCGCAAGTGGTGTTGTGACATTTCTTGCTTCCCCAATGACACCAGGCAGTCAAGTAATCATATTTTGGCCCGGTGTTCTTTACCCTGCACCGTTTACCTAAATTTAATTGCAGTGAGGGTTCTTAGACCAGCGGTTTCATGAAAAAAGCTTATGATGTGTGATGCACGTGGTACAAGCTGTGGTTTCGTCGTAGATACCTTTGGAAAACGTTTTATCGGATGAAGATCAAAATAAACCTTTGAAAGAGATTTTTGGTATAACATCGTTTGATAGCAATAGCAAAGCCTTAAACACATTTTGACTCTAGTAAATAATTTTTCGCTAAAATAATAGGCCACAATCGTTGCATGAGTGCCAACTATCTTAAGGGAAACATAAAAAAATGTTTTCGAGATTGGCAACATGAAATGCTGCGTTTTCGTTACAATGTTAGCAAGAAATGAATTATGCCTTTCGTCAAAGAGCGATTTCATTTTCTTAGAATCAAGATGATAAATTGAGATGTTAAAGAGACAGTTATGCTTTTAAATATTACAACATTGGTAGTATTTATAAAAAACGCACGAAGGAATTAGTTGAAAAAAACACAAATAAGTTACACGGCGTTTGTAGCGAAAGGTATTACACACTAATTGGCGTTTAAATAACTTTTTTTCCTATTTCGCACCATTTCTTGCTCTCACTTGCGTGCACTTTTCGAGTGGGACTGGGACAGTGTAGACAAAAGTCGTCTGGATGCATATTTTTATCCAAGATATGAAATGAATAACTAAGGTCTGATTTTACGATTCAACTCTTGTTAAAAGAGGCGTTTAGACAGCTACCGATCAATAGCGACGAAGAAAAGCGACGAGATGAAAAAGAAGGGAACAAATGTCTTATGTGCTTATGAGGTTTTCTTCAAGGTGACGTGAATTGAAGCAGTGCATTTTCGCGATGCGCTTGTGACATTGGGAAGAGACATGAGTAGACTAGTAATCTTTAGAAGGGCCGATCTGAGGTGTACCTCGCATATTCTCCTCACGATCGCCCGCTTTGGCATTCGCAGGACGCCGCCGGTTCCCCGGAACCACCCCCATAGGCAGCAGAGCCCCCAAGGGGGGGAGAGGAGATCTTAGGGAGAAGAAGGGTTGATGCTCTCTGGCTCCAGCTTTATGCCCTTCAATTGAGAATTGAAGAAGGGAAATTTTGCGAAAGTGGCATTGTATCGAGTGTCGTCTGTGTTTGGGAGAGAAAAGGGACAGGTAGGTGTCTAGAATTATTCGTACTCGTAAGAGGAACTATTCTGGCACAATAAATGATCAAAACCTTCTCCTGGAGATAAGGATACGTGAGATTAATGTTGAAGAAGAATACAGAAGATCAAAAAGCAAAAGGTTCCTGTAGGGCGAAATAGGACAAGGAAGAATCACTTAAATTAGTCATAGTATAATGCATTCTCAGCTTCTTCTTCAAGGGGAGGTCTTCATCGGGGAATTCCAATGAATTAAGTTGCAGACCAAGCAAGCGTTCCACCTCCATACTACTATCACTACTGTATGAGCACTGATGTTCACCAAAACTCAGGAAACGGCATTTTAAAATGAATATGAAGGCAATGTTGAGAAGTAGCATAAAGTTAAAAAATTGGCAGTTTAAACTTCAGTAAGTGCCCAAACAGATGAAAATGGTTTATAAAAGTTATTTACTTAATTTTCATAGATATTAATTGATGCAAAAGAAGTGAAATATGTTGCTAAACGGTGCTGCCTTATCTTTCATATATTGTGCTTATCAAAAGGCCACTGAGAAAACTTAAAACTTGCTGGGAAATTTGTGCATCCCATCGGGGTTGCTCAAGGGGAGAGTTGAGCGGACTTCGGATAAGCATTTCCGAATGCGAAGACTTCAGGTTGTGTTCTCCTGAGAGGTATTGCATAAACCATGAACAATTTCTGAGGCACAGACCACTTCTTAAATTAACAATTCAGCAAATAGCAATGAAACTGGTACATTTTCATTAAGTTGTACTTTATAAGCTATCTCTATTTATTGATTGACATGTAGCATGATGATACGGTCACCAGAATGACTACATATGGGGAGGAATAATAAAAAAAGCTAGTGTTCCAAAAATTCCAAACCTACGAACATGAACTTTTCCTTAATTTCAGCCTTTAATAAAACAAAATAAAATACGGCTATCTTAACAACTGACAGTCATTGTGTATTAACACAACACCAAGTTCGATTATCAATCCGGAGTTCTGTAGCTCAGACGATGAAAGACTTAAGCGTTCCATATTATATGAGCACGCACAACCAAACCATTGCAATTTGCGTGCATTCTGCCCTGTTTTAAAATTCGAATATAAACAAAGTCGTCCAATACCAACCAAAATTCAGCAAACATTGCGTCACGCAAAGCGAAATATGTGCCAATCCAGGCAATATTTTGACGAACCTTGGCACGGCAATGCTCAAATGGATTATGGGAGTTATTGGATAGAAGCCGGTGTTCAATCATCCAAGATTTTCGATAAAAGGTGCGGGTGAAAAAATCGACTTTCATCACTTTCGCACATAATTAGAGCTATAAAAATGTAGTTTCTTAAAGCTTCTAGAATCTTCTTCTCAACATCTACTCAATAATATTCTACATTCCAGCATGGGAGTTATTGTACCACGGGTTTTCCAATCAACCAACGACTCACGACAAGCCTACTTTTCTGAGGTCTGAGATAAGCAAAAACCTGTGTTATCGGCTATGTGCATAAAATGTTTGACTTTGATACTTTCGTTTATCTAATTAAAAGGTGCACGAGTGGCATGCGGAAAATCATACAATACTTAGGGTGCCATTACATTCATTAAACATTGTGTCCTGGTCTGGTGTAAGGATGGGAAAAAATACCGGTATTTGGTAGTACCCATACTATTTTTTTTTTAAATACGGTAGAAGCGACCAGCATTTAAAATTAGTACTACCAATGGTACCGGTTTTTAGACAGCGCTGCCTTCTTGAGTCACTTGAATATTATTGTGAATATTTTAACAAGAAATATTTAGCCATTTCTCAGATTTCATTCACCTGAAGTTCCAATCACATACAGAGCTCTTTGTAGAGGATCATTGTAGATAATTATAATAGCTGATATTATTACTGGCAGATATACCTCAAGTACTTAAATATGAATTAAATTAAGTAGCACCTATAAAACTGAGTGGCACCACTGTCGCTTCTCAAGGAAATTGAGCTTCATTTACTGCGTTTCTTGTTCTTGGTTACGCGCCGCTAACTATTCATGTGTTTGTAAATACGTATTCAAAGGTAAGCATTGATATGTAAATACGATACGAATTGCGAGTCACCACCCATATAAAGTCCTAATCGTCTTAAAGCACAAGTCCCTCAAGTCATCTAATCATAAGTGCTGCTCTTAAACTTGTAATCTAAACTAATTTGCAAATGTTCTCCAAATATGTCTGTATTTTTTCATATTTACATACCCGTGAAGTTGAGACATGTTTGTAATCATTATTGATATAATAGGTAAGTAAAATATTTTGACGCATGCCGAACACCAGACAATCGATGTTTTTGAACCGTATAAATACAGTTATTTATTCCTGAAAGTCAAACGCTAGTGCGACCGTAAGAATTGATCACTATAACTGGGGATTTTACCTAGCCACAACATTAAAACAATACCGATCGTTCTTCATGTGATTTAAAATCATTCCAACAGAAAGCGACGAGAGCAAACATACAGCGCAAAATAAAATGTATTTACTGGATAGTCGAATACAATCTCAATGAATGTTCATTAAAAATGCCCATAGTTGGAAATATCTGTATCTTTTTAGACTGCTATTCTAACTTGCCGAAATACCAGTAAATTAGGGTAAAATGTATGTTAATTTGTAGTTAATTAAAATATTCAATCAATCACATAAATACCAGTATACCTCTATTTTCTCGTCGGTACTGCCGGGCGAGTAGTATTATTGCTTTTTAATACACATAAAAAAATACAGGTACTTTTTTGAAAATCGCCCAAGCCTAGTCTGGTCGGTCTTTTGAAAAGCTGTTCCCACGTATAAATACAAAATAAAAACATAAAACTCATTGCGCAAGTGCAATTCCCGGCAGATTGACCGTGAATTTCAGTTTATGAGTGGAATTCTGGGGGAATTAAACAAACAACGATGGTTTACAAAGTCAGAACCACGAAAATATATGAAGATCATTGCAGAATAAAAATATTTAACAGGAGTAAGATTCGCTCGTTTCTATTGGTGAATATTTATTTGATCAATTTTTATTGTTTTGAGCATTCAAACATATGGGGGTGCTTCATTAACACTCCATATGAACGGCAGTCACCTTTTAATTACACTGATAAAATGGCCACAAATTTTAAACACTCGATTGCTATTTCAAAGTTAACATTTTGTTGCATAAAACGATATTAATTGTTCGTCTATTCATTTCAATATTTCATTAAACAATTGGAGCACCAATCATATGACAAAAGGAAGTTATACTACAGGGAAAGGGCATAGGTTTACAAAAAAGTGATTCATCCGCTGAAATTTCAGAGGTTTTACCCAAGTTTTAGTGTTTTTAGTCCCACCGCTGCATTTAAGGTGGCTAGAGCGGTATTTGTGGGTCATTGATGCACATTTAAATAATATTTCAACTAACAATAAGTCGAAAATAAATTCTTGGGCAACATTTCACTTAACCCCTTGCTATGTGTTGGAACTCACTATACAGCCAGTAATTCTAATGATACAAGCATAACGTGTCGCCTAACGTGGGCAGTGGTAGAGAGAGGACGTGTCTAGCTCTCGCTTCTGAGGGTTAAGTGTCGAGGGGTCAACTCAGTGAAACATGACGCGTGGGAAGCGGGCCGAAGAAGCTGTTAGCATGGTGGAAATTAAGTGCTCTCAGTGCAAACGCAAATTGAGAAACGGAGTCCAGTGCGGAGAGTGTAATGCTTGGTTCCACTTAAGGTGCACGGGATGCGCAATTGAGGAATGTGCCCACGACGGTTGGAGATGCGGAGGGTGCGATACAGAGGTAGCGCACCGTGCTGCGAAGGCGAGGGAGGAGGTAATGGAGGATCTCATTGTTCTGCTGCTGGGAGCGAAAAGTTTAATTGAAAGCCTGACATCTGAAAAAGAAGAAATGGTGATCCAAGTTCATAAAGTCATTGCAGAGAATGAGGAACTAAGAGGATCGGTGGAGCTACACAGGGGTGTGCGGTTTAGGGATGCGGCGGCTGGCTCGTGCGAGGCTGGTTGGAGTCTGAGGACGCCGAGGGGTATGGGGACCAGTAAAGCGGTGGATTGCAGCGATTGCAGCACTATGTGCAACGGAGACCCTAATTCCCGGAAAGAAGCCGGGAGAAAGGGGAGTGGAAGGAGAAGGATACATGGCTAGGAAGGCGCTTATGTGGTCAACCAACCCAAGACGATGGCTGACCATGGAGGGGACGGCGATGGAAGCAGGGGGAAGGGGAAGGACAGAAGAGGAAGAGGAGGGGAGGACGGGGTAACGGGCAGCAAGAGAATAGTGAAAGTGATGGGCTCTGCTAAGGTGAGAGTGATGGGTGACTCCCTACTGAGACACTTGGTAGCTGAAGAAGGACAGGTCATAAACTGTTTTCCAGGAATAAGGACTGAGGAACTGGAAAGACAAATAGAAGGGATGAGAGACGGGGAAGAGGAGGAAGTCGTTCTTATACACGTGGGGACAAATTACCTCAAGAGATCAAAAACTTATGACATGTGATGGGTGTGGGACATGTGCACAGTGGCCCAAAGGAAATTTGGCAAGGCTAAATTAATCCTTAGCCGAGTAATTAAAATAAGGAATGTGAGGGACAGAGTGATAGATTATGTAAATGAGGGCTTGGAATGGGTCTGCGAAAAATTAGGTTTATATTTCGTTGATCCAAATTGTTGGGTTAGTTCGAGTGATATTGGAAGAGATGGCTTGCACCTTAACAGGAGAGGAGTGAAAAAACTTGGTGATCTGGTGAAGAATGTAGTCCATTACTATGGTAAAAAAACTAGATCAGGTTTGGGGATGTGTAAATGATGGTAGGGCAGTCGATAGCAGCATTGGCGAAAATGAGACGACAACAACAAGGGAGCATGAAAACAGCCATTGGTCGCATGAGATGGAAACTGGTCCAATTAAGGTGAAAGAAAGCAGAAATAAATGTCACCATGTTCCGGATAAAACAATTTCTGACGTTTCTGAGGGACTTTATGCTGAGAACTGGAAGGGAAATTACATGTTCATGTGCTCATGTGCAAGTGTTACGGTTGTTAGGGAACCATTGGATGGAGCTGTCGAGAAAAATGGTGAATGCTGCAGCGGAGTAAACTCTCAGACATCGGAAACTTCATCAGGAAATGATTTAACCATCTACACTGCTGAATACAAAGGTAAGATCTTAGGAGAAGAATTCTTCAGGTGAATTGCCGTAGTGTTAAAAATAAAATAATTGAATTTCAGTCATTAATCGAGTCGTGTAAACCTGACTGTGTAGTAGGCACTGAGTCGTGGCTTAAAGAAGATATTAACTCGAAAGAAATTTTTCCTGATGCTGCCAACGTGTACAGGAGGGATAGAACAGACAGGGGAGGGGGTGTATTCATTTACGTCAAGTCAAGTTTTTTGAGTAGCCTGGAATGGGTGAAAGATGATTTCGAAATGCTTAGTGTAAATATATATAACCAGGAAAGAGAAAAAGCCCTTAATATAATTGGAGTTTACAGAAAACCGGATGAAGACATGAGCATGCTGGAGGCTTTGACAGATTTATGCTCAGAAAAACCTAGTAGACGAACCCTCATAGCAGGAGATCTTAAACTGCCCGGAGCACGGTGGAATGGAAATGTTAAATGTAGTGGTAAGGTTCAAACTCTTGTAAATAGGTTAATTCTTGAAGAGGGTTTCGAGCAGCTCGTGAATGAACTAACTAGAGGTAATAACATACTGGATGTCTTCCTTCTAAGGCCATTTGAGGATGACCATACCTTTGAGATAATACCTGGGTTTAGTGATCACTCTGCAGTGTCAATTGAAATAGAATGGTCATCGCGAAGATCAAAGAAAAAAGAATAAATTTTGCAAGAATTATAAAAAAAGGGAACGTGGTTGGGTTTAAAAATATGCTGAGAGAAAACTTTCCCAAATGGGCAGGGCAAGGTGCTACTCCAGATGAAATTTGGGACTGTTTTAAGAATATTTTGTCCGCGGGAATAGAAAATTTTGTTCCTAGGAAAAGACCTTGTCTATGCTGTGAAAATTGAAAATTGCACATAAACAAAAATCGTTCCAACCACATTCAAGGGTGTGTTCCAATATCTTCTCCATTTCCTTTGTCATCCCGTCCCATTCCTGCCGCCGGAAACGATCTTCTAGAACAGCTTCTCTCGCAATCAAATGCATGATGGTGTCGAATCGCACATCCCAAAGGAAGAGTGAGGAGGTCGGGAATTAATGCCCAGTTTGTTCGATGGGATTGAGGGCGGAGATGTGAATTCTTTCCGGAGATGTTCCCAGGTGGACAGCAAGAAGCCAAATTCAACGTCCCCGTAGGCCGTGGCGGCCGAGGAGACAGAGTTAGGTAGGTAAATATCGGAATTCGTGAATGTCACTGATTTCATCTAAATGTATGAAACTAAATTTCCGTTTATTTGTACGCCAATACTTGGATGGATTTGAAAAACATTTGGCACATATGTTTTTCAGAAACTAGAAGGCCCCTACGTGGTACCTTTTAGAGCCAATTTTAACTTACATTAGAAAAGCGTTGTTTATTCTTTTAATTTTGTTTAAAATTACTATTACTCATGATACTGGATTTAAATTTATAGTATCGGTTAACGAACATAATCAAATTTTCATTTCTTGCATTTTATTTTCGTATTAGCTCTGGTTTTGCCTAAAATTTTAGTTTTGGGCTCCAAAAGTCAATTTTTGTACTATTTTGACAATATATGTTTTTGTTTACTTGGCAAGCACAGCATAGACTTTTAATGAGAACATATGCCCGAGGCACTTATTGCTCTGGTTAAATTATGAATACAACAGAATTACAGCGAGATTTCTGCGTATTCTTAACCCCAAAGTAGGGTATCATGTGTGATTTATGAGTGTTGCGTAGTAAATGTATTTTGCACGTCAGTTTTTCAGGAATTATTGATTCCTAATCCAAAAGGGAAGAAGTGTGCAATGCAGGAAATTAAGTTATATGCTTATATGAGTGTAGCTCTTACGCGTTAATATAAGCCTCTAAATCTTCATTTTCTCACCTTTAGCCATGTTATACACGATGCAAAGATATCACATATGGTTAGTATGGCCAAGAAATATTGGAAATGAAGGAAACGTTTTAAACATGACTATTTAGAGGAAAGTAGATAACACTGCAAGAAAATGCGTGGCGTGACAGGGGCGAGTAGTAATGAAATTGAACGATGGAGTTCTCATTAAACCATGCCTCATGGGAGGTTTTGAGAGTAACCTATGTGGCACTTAATTTATTACATCTAGGCACGTTAAAATCATCGCAGTAAACTATATTTAGCCCTATACAATATTGCCAGAGCTCTTTGAATGAGAAATCTGCGTTTGAGTACGAGAGCAAAAGAAAATGCTGATAAGCTGCTTGATGAGGAACAGCCATAAATCACACGGAATTCTTCATTAAAAGGCTGAGGATTTAAAGGGTTACACATGCACCCACACGTTTGCAAAATGTCGAAATATTTACCGTTAAGTCCTTTCCGAGACCCTTTCACACTTCCTTTCCCCTCATTTCCCGCTTACTAATCCACCTCAGCCCACCCCACCAACTCTCAACCTTTTTTTTACGAGATTCGCCTAATTAGCAGGGCAAGCTGGGAAGGCCTAGCGAAAGTTAGTAAAGAAGTGAGTCATTTATATTTTCCCTGACCCAGTACATAACAGTTTTTTATTTACTTTGTTGGGATAGCTTGGGGTTTCCTCCTATATAAACCTGAACAGAGGAAACCCTGATAAATAATGCTTACATGGCTAAGCAAAATCTCATCTTAAGATATAAAATATGGTTTTACAGGAATGAAACGAAAGAAAAATAAAGAAAAAATGCACTAATGTTTAAATTACTCTGCCAATTCTCAATTTTGGAAACGATTTGTCAGAATTCTTCTTAGTCATATTCAACAATTGGTAAACTGTTGAAATATTTAACAACATCTCGCTGATTTCATTTCTTCGGGTAACATTTTAAGAATCTTAGGGTCCATCTTAACCAACTGTAGAATAGTTACATTTGGTAATATTAATGGTACATTTCCCCTTTTCAAGAAATATATAAATGCACTATCATATTTGGCTGGCATACTATCACCAAGGGAATAAAATCATTTCAATTCCCTAAACATGTAGACTTACTGTACTGGGGAAAGTACCTCTCCTCATCACTTGCCAACAGCTTCCAAAAGAAAACTGCCCTCTGTGACACTTTCGAGGAAGTGACAAAGGAACACATCACCCAGCTTGCTCTTTAAGAGCGAGGAAGAGAGACAGTGGGAAGATGATATAGACTGCGAGAGGTAAATCGCAAGGGTCGCCTTCATTCCCTTTCTTTGTTGGTCCACTCTTCTCAAAACTCCTCCACCTCTCTCGCTTTTCTGCTCCACGGTCTCAAAGAGCAAGGGGGATGAGGCGATTTGGGGCAAGTGAGACAGGAGACACCTCTTTTAATATCTTATTCTCACTTTCACGCTATTATTAAAGGGATTTAATTTGTATCCATCACCCCCTATATAAAAATGAAACAGATGGAGAGATTCTCCAATGAATAAGTCTTATGAAACTTAATTATATGAAAACTCAGAAAAGAAGAAAATGAGTAACACAAACGTATTGGACTCATTTTACGACGCAATAGCCTGCTAAAATCTAAAAAAAGAAGTAGAAATTAATTGGAAAAATTGAAGAAGAAGACAAAGAATGAAACACAACAGGCAAATAATGAAGGTCAGAGAGTAAGGTAGGGACAAAACTATTAATTCATTAATAATAGTTGAAGGCGAATTTTAAGAAAAGCAAGGTTATAGGTCGTGGAAGAAATCTAGAGGACAGTATGACCGTCAAACTTGGAAGGTAAAAAATTGAGCGTAAAGGAATTCTTTTAACTGGGAAACAGGATCACCAGCGATGAAAGGAGCTAAAAAACGTTGTCAGCAGAAAAGCATAAGCATAGAAGATACTCGATTAGAAGAGGAGTCTTCTAGCAGCAAGCACAATAAGCCTGGAAGCAAAGAAGTGTCTCATTAAAACCAATAATGGAAGCATGCTCTTATATGACATTGAAGCCTGTACAGTAACAGCTGCAGATCAAAAATGGTTGGAAGCAACGGAGATATGGTGTTACCATAGGATGATGAAGATCAAATTGACGAAGAGAATCACGATCAAAGAAGTTATGCAAAGAGTTTGAGAGAAAAGAAGTGTAATTCGTCAAGGGATTCGTCAAGCGTAATGTGGGAAGATTTTCGGATGAAAAAGTAAAAGAGAGGTGCTATTTCGCACTCGTCCGGCCACACCTTGAATATGCAGCGAGCATATGGGATCCGGTGCAGAAAGACTTAGTCTGGGAACTTAATAAAATACAAAGGAAAGCTGCGCGATTCGTCAAAAACTGCTACGGGCGTACAGAAAGCGTTACACAGATGTTAAACGAATTAGGCTGGGAGCCGCTAGAGACTCGGAGGCTGCGCGCTAGGTTTAGATTACTTGAACAATTGAGAATAGATATCTTTCAGAGCGACACGGAGAACATCCTATTAGAACCCCACTATATTTCCAGGTTCGACAGAAACGATAAATTAAGAGAGATATTTTGCCGAACGGATAGGTATGGGAATTCGTTTTTCCCCCGAACAATAAGGGACTATAATAAATGCTAGGCGTAATTTCATTAGAGCGTGTCCATTTTATATGTAAATGGCTGGTGTCCTAACACCCCCCGCCACACGCCTATTGAGGCGGCTTGCGGGGTAATATGTAGATGTAGATGATGTAGATGTAGATGTAATGAAAACTATGAATACAAGAAGAAAAGACAAACTATTTGACACATTTTGCGACAAAATAACCGATGGAAAACTATACTGAAGCAAGAAATAAATGGAAAGATTTACAGAGGAAGAACAACAATGGAATTGGAAAGGAAAAGGTGATGAGGGAAGAGGGGATGTTAAAGGTCAAGTGATATAGCGGAGGATGTTTAAGTGGGGGATGGGAAGAAATGTTATAAGGATTAATGAATAGGATGAAGAGAGGTAAGACGAATGCTGAGATAAAGAAAGAAATTTGGAGACAGGGACCATTAGTAGTAAAAGTTTCGCATATATACTGCTACTTTTATCATAACCTACCATAACCAATAAATGACCTCAGATAAGAATTACTATGGCTACTTTCCCTGAAATATACGTGACTTTAACGAATAAAACATGTGATATGCTTTTTTACTTTGTAGCAATATTCGCTACTGAACTTCTTTATTTTTTCCATCTGTTTTTGAAACGCATAAATATATCATATCCAATGGTAAACGGCTTCAATTTATGGACAATATTGCAATAGTTAGCGCAAAATGCAGTTATTATTTTGTTTTTATTATTTATTTAAGATTTTTGTATTCATGATGAGGCTTTAATCAACGAGTTACATGTCTAAAAATAATTCGCGCAAACTGCGCTCATTTGGCTCTCAAGAGATGTAGGGAATGTTCTTCTACCTGTTTCCTTGAGTTTTTTTATTGGATTTTCCCGCGGGAAGGAGAATGTCTCGCGAGGAAAGGTTTGGAGATCTTTTGAAAAAGTGCAAATTTCTCCTTTCCCTTAACCATCAACCGTGACGTCAGTCTCGTACACCGCTATACCCTATGAATTGTTATTTACCCCCTTCACCATTTTACTTGCAGCTTTGTGCCCTTCAGTACCTTCCCACTTCATCTAAACTAACCTTTACCAGTAAACAGTGGTATAGATACGAGTTTTTCACGGAGGGAGGAATCAATAAATATTATTTATGAACGAATATTGCCAAGGACATTTAAAAATTTGCATCAAACTGTTTTGAGGCAAACATATAAGAAATATGTGTCCAGAGAGAGTTTTGTCATGAATTAGCCTACGGGGAAGAGGAGACTTACACTATACGTATATTATTAGTAGTTTAACTAAGCGTGGCGGTGTCAATCGACCAGAAAGATGCAAGAATGCACGTTGCTGAAATCAAAAACTTAAAGCGTTGAACCATCCAAAATGGGTAATTAAGGTTTTCAAAAGTATTATTTTAATATCCAGGAATGGCAGGCCGTTATTTCTTTTTAATTCCTTTGAATCCTAATGTTTGTTACTTCCGTGAGGCCATATGATGAATGTAGGTATACCTACTTCGCATAAGGAAAAAAGAATTTTGGGCGGAGAGAGAAATTATATTTTACTAAGGCGTCATGGCATGATTTGAATTGACTTGTATATATAATTGCTATTAATACGAGTTACGATATAACAAAACTACTTGTAGCTATGCTCAGATTACTCAAGAATAATTGTTTATTAATACTAATTGATTATAATTTGGCGTGATTATCTGCGGTAATGGAAATATCGCATGCCAGTTTACGGAAATACCAGACAAATTAGGTCAGGTTTATGTTCATTTACAAAAAATATTAATATAAACAACAGTCTAACATACCGCTATACCGATACAAATACGTCAGTACTACCTGGACGGGGAAATATTGCATTCCAATTCTCGTCGTTAAAATAATGATATTTTTCAAGGTACCAACCGTGCCGATAAAGGAACTGTTAAAGAACCAGCAACTAAGTTAGTAGGTACTCACTAGATACTTGGCGCTGTTAAGCATATTAGAGCTCTATGAATACCATTTTGTACCATGGTTCACTGTTGCCTAGTGCTTTACTATGCCATTAGTAGCTTACTAAGGAACGCATGAATGGGTACCGTAAGCGCCTTACTCTTGCCGTAACCCCATGGGAGCTAACGCCCTCAGAGGCACATGTTTCGTCACTTGCGGTTAGCCTTTAATGGATGCGATCAGAGCCACTCAGCCTTTTGCTGCAAGAGACAAAACATCGTGTAACGCATAAGAATGCTGTGCTTGGAAGGCCCTAATGAGCTGGAGTTACTTGGTGGCTCGAGCCAGTGTTTAGAACGTTTTAGATTGTTTTCAAGTTTTTATTTGATTATAAATATTTTTATATAAAATTTATATTGATGTTAATGACTTAAAATATTTTGAGGTGTCTTGAATGTAGCCCCTTTTCATAGCAAACAATAAATTTGAAACCAAACTACCTAAAGAATTTCCAACTCTCTACGATTGTGCAAGTGATACGCATTGCAGTCACGAAAATGAGCAAGGATGATAACACATACACCAAAGGGGATAGAATACGCCATTGAAATAGCATTTGACTTGACGGGAAATTGAATTGGAAGGCCTAGTTTAAATTTCGATCTGGTCCAATTATATTTTTCATGGAGAATTCTATCCCCTTCTTTTCAAGTATTGTGAAAATGAGAAAGATCAGACATACTTTAAATATTGTACGAGAACACAGACACACTAAGGTATATTACTGTTGATATTAATCTCTTTAAAGAAAAAGTAGTTATCACTCTGGCTGAAAATCTGAGGCCACAGAATGGAATTTAGGCAAATGTTTACCTATCTAAATGTAATGATCTACTATTTACCCACTAAGTATAAAAAATAAGGAAGACTCATCAACGCTGAAGAGGTGGACTTGAGTCACTCCGTTGCAGCGTTCTTCTGTTTTGGGCTGCAGAACCCTGCCATTATTCCTGGTCCTAGTGTAGAAAATTCTCTCGCCAATGTTTTGCATACTGTCAATGAAAAGTTTTTAAGCTCAATGCTCGTGGAGGGATTAACAGGAAACATTCTCAAATTTTCCACCGCCGATTTCGTTTAAATATTTCAATATTGTAGTATAACTTATTTAGCGAATCCGCAAAATTTACCGGGCCACGATGCCATGAGAACAGATAAATTTGCTTCAGTTTTAGGGTCAATGTTGGTGAAGGGACTAACAGGAAATATTTTCGTTTCTCCCTACCGATTTCGTTCAATACGATGTCATGAGAACCGAGATATTGGCTTCCAGAATTTGTTTACCCAGTTTCCTCGGGGGTCCCACGCTTACGGACCCGTAGGGATAGAAACTCGTGTCCCGGGCGTGGGCGAAGGTAACCTTTGAAGTCTGGGCCCCGATTTTGGTTCTTCCTGGACATATCCAGGCGTGATCAAGGGTCTCGGCCCTTAGGCGAAGAAAATGTTATTCTCGTACTTCGTTGGTGAAAATAAACATTCGCCCACGGAGGATTTCGCTATCGACTCAGAGGATGTTGCTCCAATTCAACAGACGAAAATTTGGCCATTGATGTCAATGCATTAAAAACACTTTGTTTGTACTTTATAATCGTAATGTACGTATAAAAGGTTTTTCAGTAACTCCATGTATCTAATTTATTTTACTTAGTGATAATTTGCTCTCAATGCAGTTTTTAAGCAGAAACTTCATCTTATGACTAATCAGAATTTCTTAATTTCTGCTTAATGTTTATATCTTCATGTTTTGCCAAAATAAAAAATTAAATTTTCAGAAGCTGAAGACACTGTTTTTCCGTTAGAACTATGAATTATGAGCCTATTATCAACTCTGCGGAAGGAACACTAAGGAAACGATATTTCGTACCATATATCTGCACTGAATATTTTATTGAAAGGACAATTGACAGGCTGAAAAATCATGCCACTCAAACCATAGGATGCTGGATTATTGGAAAATTGAGGTTCTAATTATAAAATTGGCTTACAAACTCCTATATTGTATTTCGCTGAGGCCTATGTAATAAGGTCTCTCGGGATAGTGCCGTGGTAAAGGTATCGGTTTTCCATCCTTGCGCTGTCTTACATTTTTGTGGCAGTGGAAGCCCAATGCCTTCTTGGATGCACGCAAAGATTCCTTAAAATGGAGTCCAACTTTTTCGTTGCCTATGGGCCAAGACCCGCGCTAGCTAAATCCCTGGCGAATAATAGCAAGCGAAATCCCTGGCCCATGGACACGAGAACAAGAACTAGAGAAAAATTCGCCAATACTACCACGAAATCACGCCTGGATATAGCCAGAAAAAAAACTAAGTCGTACCATGCAGGTATCCGAGTGAGTATTAGAGAGCGAGGAAATATTCTCACAATTATTTCAATGGCTATTTCGTTCAAGTAACTTCTTGCGCTAGCTATATTCGACATTTTCATATTTTACAATTTCAAAGAGACTTTTTCTTCATGCTTATATTAATTCCGCAAAAATGTTAGAAATTAAAAATATATTTATCAAATAATCTGCGTCTGTGTACCTTAATTTATCAATAACTAAGGCATGCCATCCCTGAGAGTAGTATAATTCAAAGAACGCATTCGAAGAGGTGGAATTTCGTATTTGTTTTGATTATTGAATTCGCGGTGGAAACTTTTATATAGAAGTTTGATGCGAATGGACCTGGATCTTTTGCGACTCCTCTTCTATTTTACTTACAGCATCCTGCCCTCTTCTACCAATTTTCCTCGTCGCTTCACGTCCCTTTCCTTTGCTCTTCATGGCGAGTGAACAAGAGCGAGGGTGCGTGGGATGTATGTATTTCCGGGGCTGGAAGTCGAGGCACAACCTAGGGGAGGAAAGCCAACGCAGGCGCGCATTTCCCAGAGGAGATTACAAAGTATTACATTTTTTTTTCTTGTATAAGACGCGTGTGTTACAAATGTATTAGAGAAAGGGCCTTCCTGTGTCCCCAGGCGGAAAAAAAATATCTTATTCCCTCCTTATTTTTCCATTTCATGAAATCCGCCATCCATGAATCGGGAGCCGTTTCCGCTCAAATTATCAAAAACACTGCTTTTTCGGGGCCGATGTCGTTTTCGTTCGGTAAACACAAAAACATATCCGATGCAGTGTTTTAAGATCTTTCTCTGGGGTCTGTAACCCTTAGGGAGTGTAATGTTGACATTCCCCTTAGTTCTCAGTAGTCTCAAAGCAAAATTAGCAAGAATTATAAAAACGATGACCCCTCATGTTTGCTTCCTTCCCTTGGCCGATCAAAGCTTCTTTGTTTTTCCCATGGAGGGCCGTGGTTTCTTGGCCTTTTCTTACTTGTCCGATGCCATATTTAATATCCTTCCTTCCACGGTTCCCATAGATTATACCCATTCCTGATTCCGGTCTCCAGTTGGCCTTAACTAACGACCTTTGTGCAGTGACGATGTTACAGTTTGAGCCGACCGTGGCAGTCTGGCAATTGCCGCCACCCCTTTGTGCAATACATAATACACATCAAACACCAACAACATTTATCATCATTTATTTTACAGCAAAATCATTTGAGATACTATCAAAACATATTTTATTTGAGAGTTAATGTTCTACAAATGGTCAAGGAAAGATTCCTTAATTGCTACTTGTAATTAATAGTAACTGTTTACTATAAGGATAATCGATGGTTTCATTCCTATCACCATTAAAAAGCGCATGAAAATAGGTTTTAATTAAAAAAAACAGTCCCCTTAGCCCTCGTCTAGCTACTCCACTATCTTCGAGTACTGTTTATTCGCGCTAATACGTCCAA
Source organism: Pyrrhosoma nymphula (assembly GCA_963573305.1). Taxonomy (NCBI): domain Eukaryota; kingdom Metazoa; phylum Arthropoda; class Insecta; order Odonata; family Coenagrionidae; genus Pyrrhosoma; species Pyrrhosoma nymphula. The sequence goes on along the minus strand of OY754339.1, from coordinate 49,740,744 downwards.
CCAAATAACTACGCGTTTCCATATCATAGCTACACTTGGCAGACGCAATAAAACAGCGGACAGGTCGGCCACAACAGCCCGTTTTATTAATTACAGAAGCGTTGAAAAATAAATAAGCGAAACCTACCGGAGTATATCTGATTGGGCAAGCCGATCTTAGATTGTGTTCCAGTGCAACCAAACTCAGGTCATGGTCGTCGAGGTTTACCATTAAGATCTCATTACACCGTTGGCCATAGGTTGTAAGGTCCAGCCAATCAATACATTTCTAGAATTTAATATAGCTATGATTGAAAATATTTTGAACGTGATATCAGCATACTTCCTAAAATTACGCATTTGGAAATATTAACATTACTTTAAGCTTAAAAGCTATAAACATTTCCCATCTACCCTTGATAGACATTAGGTCCTGTGAGGTGAATGATCACCGAATAATGATAGATTTTTCTCTCTATTTTTATTTCAGAAAGTATTCAGTAAAATCCATATCTCACCTTCAATCCCTTATAGATATAAAAAATAATTATTTTGTAATTTGGAAGGCAAAAATTAGGATTTTTGAATGAGTAAAAATTTTGCAACATTCTTTTCTAAACATCAAATAAAATTCCAAAATATAAAGAAGTGTTCACTAAAAATCTTGTACTAATTTTATTTTAAAATGGAATTGTTGTTGATCAAATAGACATCCAAGTGCATCAGAAGTTATATAGCATGACTACATTCTAGCAAATTATTGAAACTATTTTCGAGTTTTTACGATCCCATAGATCCCATGATCGATGGCATGGCGTTACCGTAAACGTTTCGGTAAAATCGAAGACTTTATTTTGTGGAGATTATTAAGACTGAATAAAGTGAATACGTGTGAGAGTATCAAGCTTAGACCACAAAATGATATGCTTTTAAGGTTTAAAATAGAAAAGTACGTGGAGGATATATAGTACTCTACATTTCTATTGGTGCCTCGGTCAACCCAGCAGTTGCTGATCCATGAAGCACATCAACGATGCAGTGGTTTTACAGTCATTGCCATTGGGGCCGATTTTGTTAATTTATATCGAGGGCTAACATTCATTTAATATAGGAACGCAAGTTACCACAATTCACGGAAAACACGTCACTTCACGTCATTTTTCATCTGTTGCCTCAACGCTTCGCTTGATTTTTATGCAATTCTCCGAGATACATAATAGTGCGATCGGCATAATTTTCAAGGGTCTCAGAAGATCTACTGCTAACTCCGCCGCAGGTCACAAGTAATCAGAAGATTATGGAAGATGATACCAATTGAGAAGGGAGGAAATCCAACCCATTACGAGTTGCAGATAAAATATCTGCTCATGACATTGGTTCCAAACAGAAAAAATGCTAACCCGTGAAAATACTTCACACCATATGCCTTTGCAGACATTAACCCTCCACAGGCTATTTTCTCTTTAAAAAAAGGTCAAGTCCATCGAGTTAAAGGAGCTAGATTTTCAAGTTGAGTTGATCGGCTCAAACGTAACATAATGCATCTGACAGAACGTTCATTTTTGCGCTATACATGGGCGTTTAGAGTGTTTTCCGTCTTTAGCATAGCATTTACCATATTTTTATAGAAAAAGTCAGCATTAGGCCTTTAAAAATCAGCAGCAAAAATATAACTGATTATCACACAGTAAAAGTTCATCATAAACCAATTTTAAATTCAAAAAGATATTTGGACAAGAATGATTTTTTGTGCAATTAAAAAAAAGCATTTTAATGCAAAAATATTGATTACATCCTGGCATTTACATAAGCTACGGGAAAAGTTGTATACCTATGCTAACTTCAAAAATAATCGAGTCTATTATAAACTTGGATTTTACCTTTGCCACCGTAAGGATGACAGGAATTTGCACACAAATTACTAAAACATCATCAAGTGTCATCAGTATCGAATGCTAATTATAATTACTTTGTTGGTAGATTGCAATTCATTCACGCGTTTAATATCCCTTAACACGCCAATTTCGAGTGAAATACCTCTCCTTCAATTCCTAAATACTGATTTTAAGGCGAGTTATCCAAACTACTAGAACTACTCTCTGAGAATCGCCTTCGGAGAAGTTATTTAAAATGCTCCGGAGTAGAGAGACTTCACGTCTAATGCTTCTTAAGGAGGTTCCACCGCGACTGTGTGAGTCAAAACAAATACTAAATTCAACATTTTTTATATTTTGTCCAAAAAATCCTGCTTTCGCTGATGAATTACGTTACCTACAGGAAACCAAAAGTAAAGTAGAAAAAATGCAAATTATTCCACGAATGTATTTAGCACTTTTTTTTCAGCCATTGGAGCCAACTGCAGCGCCTACGAATTACCGCATTTTGACTTCAATTACGGCAGTAATTCCCTAATAACTAAAAAAATAAGGTGGTTAAGATGCATATATTTTATTTTTATTTTATTTCTCCGGATTATTTACTTCATATAAATAGTTTCCCGCGAAAATTCAGTTCAAATAAATAGTTTTGTTGTTCATATCAGATTGAGGACAAGTTTTTTTTATAAGTAGACAGAATATGAATAAAATGACATTTAAGTCATTTTACGGTGGAACCACCTTAACTCATCGCAATATTCATCGTCATTGAAATATTATCTTTCCGAGACTCAAATCTCGTTCATATACACATTAATAGGCCAGATTGAAGAAGAAAACGTTCATAAGCAGTGGATTAGAAATGGCATCGAGCAGCGTTTAGAAGTACAAAGAACATTTCGTCTCCTTCCCTAATGGACTTCCCTAACCTCTATTAACTAAGCACACACTCTACATGAGGACATGTGCAAGGAACTAAGAATAATAGTCACCCTGAATGGCTTTTACTGAAATTTGTCATCACTCACTTTCGAGTAATATTTTGCCCATTGATACCATTGATTCGCATCTCACCAACTTCAGCACGGGGAGCTGATAGGCGTTTCGGATACTAATGTGGCAACATTTCACTCACTATCCATCTTTCTCAGTATTCCATAGTTTCTATCCACGAGATGAAAGGCATACAGGTGCGCGTATCGAGGAATTTTGGGCTTGTGGCGCCGAGATTTTAGTGGTCGCGGTTCACCTCTGATCTTCTCAAAGTGGAGAGGGTAAGGATAGGAGATCAATGGATCAATGTTATCATGTTCCCAGGGCAATAAATGGCCTCAAGTTATCCGTCTCTGGTTAAAGTAAATGCCTCTTAGGAGATATCATGGCGTCCAATAGTGACCGCCTTTTCCTTGAATCAAGGATTACTTTGGCGGTGATGCTGTGTTTGTATCAGTCGATTCGACGAATTTCTTTTTCCAATTACATCGGAAGAGAGCACTGGACGCTCTGGGTAAACTCTACCCGAATTTATTCCACTTGAATGCATCTGGCTTTTGCGTTTAGATTGCTAATATCATTCGCTCTTTTGACGGCGTTTGTTTCTCAGAATTACTGACCGCAGAGGAGTCTGTGCTTGGAAACACATGAAAATGAACTGTTGCGGAAAACGCACTTCTACCCTCAGAATGGATATCAAAAACAAATAAATTGTCCATAATATAAGGCTGGAGCAATAGTAGAGAAGTTTGAAAAAGTATCCTGCTTTAGATATCTGGGGGAAATGGTTTTTAGCGACAATGATTTAAGCAAAGAAATAAAAGATAAAATACAGGCAGGCAACCAAGCAAACATATAAACAAATAATTTGCAAACAAGATGATGTCCAAGAACCGTCTTATTACAAGAAATACGAAGATTAAAATATATAAGACGTTGGTCCAACTGATTGTCACCTATGGCTCAGAGACATGGACCATGAAGAGGTCGAATGAAAATGCTCTCACAGTATTTGAGCGACGGATATTAAGGAAGATATATGGACCTGTCAAGGGAAATGAGGACTGGAGAATAAGAAAAAATGCTGAGCTAGATCATTTAATTGGAGGTCAGGACATTATTAGATTTATCAAAGCTCGGAGAATGAAATGGTTGGGCCATGTGGAGAGAATGACAGAGGAGCGGATGCCCAGAAGAATATTGAAGGAAAAGTTTCACCACACGAGAAGAAAGGAGAGGCTAAGGCTTAGATGGATAGACAATGTTACTGCAAACTTGCAGTCAATGAATATCGAAGGATGGCAGAGGAAAGTTAAAGAAAAAAGAGATTGGAGGCGAATTGTGGAGGAGGCCAAGGACCACCAAGGGCTGTAGAGCCATGGAGAGAGAGAGATAAGGCTGGAGCTGTAATCATTGGTCTTTGAGTGCACATTTTTACAATATTCAAGTAAGTTGAAAATATGTTGGACCACATTTCATATACGTAGAAGCCTACATCTGTTTAGCGGGTGGATCTCATCATGCAAGCAGCAATGGAAATTATGCAATAATTAGATTGTACTTATTTGCCTCAATGAGAGCATTTTAAATTTAACGCATTACTTGAGCTACCTATTGATAGTTTTCGGCATGGATATCGAAAATGTAGGCAAAATTATATTAAAATAAGATTTTTCGAATCTTTGTCTGCGTGGCACCTTGGTAATATGTCAGCGACATCTATTATAAACTAAAATATATTATAAGAAAATCTCTACAAATGTAGTCAAATTATCACAAATCATATATCACGTGCCTTAAGGTTACGCAGGAAAATGGCACTGAATTAAAAAAAATCGGCTAATGCAATATATTTTCATTTTAATCATCATCACTAAAAAGAATTCGTATGGAAATTTTCACGAAAATCTGTGCATACACAAAAATATGCTCCACCGACGTTAAGGAATGTCTTTAAGGTCATTTTTAATCCATCGGGTGGAATGCTTACAGAAAATAGGCACCAGTGACAATTGTAAAATCCACAATGCAGGGAAATCGTATTCCTAAGCGGGAGGCTACAGTAAAGTGGTATTTATTTCATTTTATCACTCTGAAACAAGTTTGTAAAGTATGGTGCTGGAAAATGATCCAATATTCAATAAGGAACATAACTTATACCTTTATTCGGCATAAAACTAAGGCTATTTACTATTAAAAGTTCAGTCACCCAGTGAGAATTTTCCCTTTTCGCTATAATTTCCTTTCCCCTTCTTTTACTTTGCCATGGATGAGAATTGATATTTTTCACATAACCACTACTTTTATGAGGTGTTTGTTCTAGCTTATATTAATCGGGTAATATATTTTTTGAACACATATGTTCCAATTTTGTCCTAGAATTTGGAGGTGTCTCTTAAAAACGCACTTTCTGGAAAAATATGTTCTTGAAAACATATCATGCCATCAATTTAATAATTTCAAATCACTGGGCATGAATAAATTACACGGGGTGTATCCACGTGCAAGGGTGCAAATATATACAACAAATCCATGAAATTCGCCATGAAAAAATGATTTGACTCCACAGAGATTTGTTTTGGAGTCACCCATGTATTTGTTAGCATCTCACGACACATTCATTAGATGAGAAATTCAGCAGTGGAAACGTGAATACGCTATTCCTGTTGTGTGGTTTTGATCTTGTTTTTCTACTCATTTATACGTCCGTAGCCCCCAAACATGCTTCAAAGAGCATATACATGCTTCTATCATCTCCACGCAGAAATTATTTTATTTTCCCATGAGCATTTCGCAATCAGTACTGGAGGACTATTTCTCTACCTCTCATTGTTGCTGGATTAATGGTCTTCCATTTATAGTAATAAAAGCTTCCCGTTCATCCTTTCTTCCGTCCCTATCCATTTGTCTTTTTTCCAGCCTACCACACTGCGGAGTCTCAATTAAGTCATATTTTTCTAGAGAGCCTATTATTTTGTACATGCGCCCTTTTTTCCGTCCCAGATTTATCGTGTTACCCGCAAAACTTCTTCCATTAGATCGTCCCATAGTTCACAATGTCCCGCTGAGCAAAATAATAGCAAACAGCAACAGCGTCCTCTGCTCCCGTAAATGAGGCAGAAATGGATGAATACTTGCAGGGAAATAAACAATCGTGATTCCAGTGCTTACATTATGCTTCCATCTTTTCCCCTTTTGCAAGAAAAACGAATATTTGTTTTCAGCTGATAATAATTTCATTTAAAAACGTGATGCGATATTCCGATATAATTAGATGGAAATGCTCATGTGCTGAGACGATGAAAATTCAATTCTCCCGAGAAAAGTGACAAAAGTATGTGTTTTGGAGTCAATATTCAAGGGGGCAAAGTTTACGAATTTTGATTTTGATATTCGGCCAAGAGGACACGAAGGAATCTGCTTCACCTTTCATGCTTTAGAGTAAGGAATGAGAAATTACTGAAATTAAAGATTAAATCTTTTCACTTAAAGTTAGTTTTCTGGAAATGAAGAAGTGATGTTTTCACTTGCGTTGTGAAGCATTTACATTAATGGCTTAAATATTAGAAAAACTTGGGCTACAAAAGATATGCAAATAAATAATATTTAAATGGAGAAATTCGAAATAAGAATCATTAAGATATCAATACCGTTTTTATGGACATTTTATGAGATAGCATCTAAATTAGAAGGATTTTTATGATTAAACGTCTTAAATCATTAGTCTGAGCTCAAACATTTAAGATCATTAAAAATAAATGGTTTAATACATTGTAATTGGCCTTTGTTGAACTTCTAAAGTCTTAGGTTAGAAACCTGATTATTCACACCAACTCGCTTAAGAAGCGCATGTTAGGTTCATTTTTGTCACTTACAGGCTATGTTTCTTTTTCCAATCAAATACAAACTCCAGAGATGTGCCATAAGGAAAGGAATTGAAAAACATTCTTATCGTTCTCATCAAATGTTTATTTCGATTCGAGTTGCTAGACATAAAAAAATATTCCAAAAGTTCCTTAAATACGGAGATTTATTAAAAAGCATTCCTTAGCTTTAGCACACCGTCTTTGGAATACATGCCTCAGTTTGGAATGACTCATGAGGAATGGCTTGGCCCATCAATGAAGAAATTAATTTTATCACAAGACTGACATAAAAACACAAAATTCTGTTAATATCAATAATATGATTTTAAATTCGCGGTTGGGAAAGAAGGTATTACGGTTGGTACCTATAATCGTTTTATTTTGAGTCTCGTGATAACATTTTGCTCTGGTTTAGCCACATCTCTGAATACGTCGGGAGCATACGGAACCCTGAACGGAGAGATTTAATTCGACAAGTTATTAAAATGAACAGAGAAAAGCCCACACGCTACTTGAAAAACTGCTACGAGCTAACGAAAGAGTGTAACAGCCGGTAGTAGGACTAGGTTTGGAGCTGCTTGAGACAAGTGGACTTAGATTGCTTGAAATGTTTCAGTTCAACTTTATCAAGTGAATAGTGCAAAATTCCCCGGATGGAAAAGTTAAAGAGAAATGCATTTTCGCTCTGGTTAGACCACACTAGATTAGGCCGTGAGAAATAGGAACCATGTACAGAAAGATGTAAATGTCGAAATAAACAAAATGCCAAGGAAAGCCACATCTTTTGTTAACAACTTCCACGAATAATCAGAGAAAGAAGTAACATCGCTAATGAAAGGACTAAAGTACTGTTAACTATTATAAATATATTCCTTTACTCTTCCTTAGCATTAGTGGCAAAGGAGCAAGCGAAGCGAGGTCAGGCAGAGGAGAATGGGTTGCCATAGTAAGCCAGGGTCCCCCCTGAGATCCCCTGAAATAGTACTTTCTTTGCACGCAATATGCCAGCATATTTTACAAAATGTTGGATTCCTACTTTTTTCTTTAAAACGCGATGGAGAACGTAATATGAGAAACGAAAAAAATCTTTCATGGATATGGACGTGCAAGATTTAATCGCTTGACGACACGCAGAGCTTAATGAGCAGTTTTAATAACCCAATTGATTTCTGCAGAAATTTAAGCAATAATCAATGACTCGACGATTAAAAAAGTTTCTTTTACTCATCACAGCGTCGGCAAAAAGTTGTCCGGCTTTCAAATGATCACAACGGAAAGGAACCAGACAGGAAATAACGATGCAGTTATTGATCCCTTATGAAGAAATCTATCGTAATTAGAAGCGATGTTCAATTGGTTCAAGGCACGAGAGGAATAACTTTTAGTCTGGATTGATAAATGGAAGAAAAGGGATTTACTTCATAATTTTTCCATCGGCATCCATTAAATTTGCTGTTAGCTCCGCAAACGATGCCATTCGGAGATTTTCCAGACAGCTAAACACAATGTTAATATTCTTCGACTTCCAATTTGCCTCCATTTACCGATTGTGACGTTAAAGCCCGCATTTTGCATTCCTTCTTGACTTCCGATCGGATGCAAAGCAATCCGAACATTCTAGCTCCAAGTTCCGCAGCTTCATTTTGTAATAGGAACTTTGGATTTCAACTTCCTTTCATCTCTGTTTTTTTGTCAATTTCCCTCTCTTCGCAAAAACCTCCCCAATACGCTTGGTCCAGTCCCTGAATTTTCCCCTTTCCGGATTTCTAGTGATGGAGGTCGCTTTGATCTCTTGCCGAACAGCAAAGGCTTCCCCCAAGCCATCCTTTTCCACACTATTGAATATTTCCTACGTTAAGCCCGCACGCGAATCAGTTTTTCAAGACCAATCTTTAATTTTCTGGCCCGGATCCGGAAGGACCAGATTAAAATTAAAAAATGCGTAAGTAAATTATTAAACCCAACCCGAAGGACATATGCGAGCCACGTTTTTCATGAAAACTTCCCAAGTTTGCCGTACATAAATATACTTGTCACCTTGCAATTCATGCTTATCAATTGAAGGTTCTTTAAACACAGGCCAATAGCTTTCTAAGGAAACTCTCTGGTAGTAAAATATTATGTATAGTTTTTTGTTTGAAAAAATAAGTGATTACTATTATTACTCTCTAAGT